>OZ018325.1:75639435-77100168 GCA_963969495.1 Ceratothoa steindachneri | reverse complement strand
TGAAATAGGTTACTAGTACAGAGTGTCCACACCTTAGATTCTTACTAGCTATTATTTTATTATACCTATTTCAGAATAATATAGTTGGTACTCACCCATGGGGTATGAAAAAGATTTCTAAAGTTTAAAAAAAAATGAAATCAAATGCGGGGATCTAGCTAAATGATACCTAATAGAGATATAATTGTTTCTAAATTGGTCAGGTGTGGGCCCTGGAGGGATTTCTTTTTTTTTTCTTTAATTGATGCTACCTACTTTATTTCATTTATTAGAATATACCTTGAAATATGTAATATACCCATTTTTTATTACAGTTTTAATTAAAAATTTTGCCATTTATATTTTTTTAAGTAGCTGGAAAAGACCTAGAAAACCTATGAAATTTTGTAATTTGATATTAATAGACACCCTGTAGTATCTAAGAATCCCATTGTAAACAACCTTATTGAATAAAATGGAATTGAATATAAACAACATCGGTTATAAATATAAGGTTTTTTTTTTTTTTTTCATTAAATAAGTCACACTTTCGTTCGTCACGGCGAATCTGTGGGTCGAATATAAGTTTGACTCAAGAGCTCAAAATACATTGGTCCCAGGGTGCTTCCACAAATGTGGAATGCACTTTTGAGCAAAAAACGTATATTTTTTCTATGTATTTTGCATTTTAGCCTTTTGCATATAATATGTTTATAAATAATTGTGAAGCTACACTAAATCTTATAAAAGTGCATTCCACATCAATGTTAGCATACGGCCGTTAGATATAAATATATTTACATAAAGTTTTCATGGCAGATGCCATCTAGGAGTTATCTCGCAACATTGAGAGAATAAATAGACTCTACAATCATTTATTAAACGTAAAAAAATTAAAAATCTTTGACTTTTATTAATATATTTAACTCGCATTTTTTTATTTTTAGTCATCATTACGACCTTTTGATATTTACTCGCAAATTTAACACTTTTTTATATTATTTTTTTTTAACTTTTTCTTTTGAGGATAGCATGATTGGATTTTAGAAGGAAAATTATATAAACAAAAAACAGAGTTGATCAAACGCATGAAATCAAATGACTGCTCTTTTAAGTACGCAATATATCAGGGCTATAAAATTACAGGCTGCAAAACTACTTCTATCCCAACCTACGAAGAAAAACAAGAAAGCTTCTACTTACGACATTCATTCAACTAAAATTTCATCGTAGTAAAAGAATTTCACGAGATCCTATGAACCGATGATTCCCTATCACACTTTAATATTCCTTTTTTGTAAGCCGTGTAGGCTAGTCGCGTGAGGACAATTTTATTCTAAACGAAAGGCAGCTGCTTACAACCTGCTCTGTATTACCATTCTATTAGAGTTGATCTCCGATCCGCGCAGCTATTAGTCGATTTACCTCACCTAGCTGCGCAATTCAAGAAAATGAGCCTGTGCGGTAGAGGCAGAATTTGAATAAATGATGGTGCGGGTGCCATAGTCTTTCGAACAGCAAATGAGCGAGACCTCTGCATATAGGTCACAAATAATTAGGTAACTGAAGACCCTGCGATAATTTAAAGGATAAGATGCACAAAAGGAAAGTAACCACTATGCTCTACTAAATGTGATGGGTTTTTCCGCCTAACTCTTGGGGAAATCTATATCTTTAAAGGTCAAACTGGTAAAGCAAGATTAATTGAGCACTGTTTCAGACGACCATTCTACCTATCTATTGGTTTCACTGTATAAAAATTTTTACTTTGATTATAATGAGAGTAAAGCTTATACATCATACAGATATGATCCCTTGTATCTGAACTGTTAAACTTAAATAGATTATTCTAATCAAATAAACTAATTTGGGTACATAGTACTTGGGTAGGATGCGATGCATAATTTTCCTCAGCAGCATTTGAGTATTGTGAGTGATACTTTTCATGAGTGATTAGCAAACTAAATTGTTTTTGTGCACTCTACAAGACTATAAATTTTTTCAATTGATATAAAAGTGATCTCAAAAAGTAATCTTGAAGTGATCATCTCAATCACCATCTTGATCTCGATCTTTAAGATCACTTTTTTTATATCTGATCTTGATCTAAAAGATAACAAAATGTTGGTGATCTTGCACATCTTTGTATATCAGGTACAATACCACCAATTTTATCATGTCTTATATTAATTTACATTACCTACTTTACTATATTATAGATTGTTCTTGATTTCGGGCATATCAAAAAGAGGACAAAAAGATAACCTCGAAAAACATAACAGAATTAAGAGCACAAAAATGAAAAAATTAATGCCGTAAACAAAAAACTAGAATTCTTTAGGGAAAATTAGTATTGATAGCTGTTTACAAGAGAATTACACTTCCAAAAGCTCGAAAAATAAAACTATTTCAATAAAAAATACAAGGAAATAAGGAACATTTGAGTTTATATGCTAATAAATATTTAGAGAGACAAGAGGAGCGTCTTGGCCAGTCCTCCTTAACGGATTAGCTTGCGCTTCGCAGGCAGAGCTTCGGTCTGTGGCCTAATCGAAGGTCAAGTTAATTTCTTCTGAAATATATTTATCACTTTCTTCATTTTCTATCCTCTTTCCCAGTGAAAACATTTGAATATCTTTTTGAATTACTTCTGTGTGACCTTTTTTGTCATTATCTTTATTTTCTTCTAAATTTTTTTTAATACTTTCGTTTATTTAAATATTTATTCGTTTACAATATTGTTAAAATTTATTTTATTTAAACTTCTCTCATGTTCATTCATAGTTTCAGGTAATAGAAAAGTTAAGGTGATAAAAAGGTAACTCTTAGAAATAACTTGGATAAAAGGTTCAATTATACCAAAAAACAGAAATAAAGGCTGTTTTATCAAACAGGAAAGCAACTATTTGACTTAACTTGGATAAAAGGTTTAGATATACAAAAACCCAGCCCTTCGCTCTAATTTTTTGATCGATGAATAAACTCTAAAAAATAACTTGTATTAGAGCATTGAATTACGAAAATGCACTTCGGGATATTTTGAAAATTCTAAAACGAACTCTTAGAAAGAAGTTGGATGAAAAATCAAATTTACATACTCGTAGGTCAGGAAGAAACTAAGATAAAATAACTATTATTATTCAACCCCTCCTAAAATACCGTTCTTAAAATATAGTGTTATGGAAAAAATAAAAAAGAACCTAAATAACATATAGTGAAATGGAAAAGAAATTATGTATTTATATAGACCTCCTCTGTCAATCTCACGAAATTGGCTATGACATTTTAGAATGATAAACTGCGAATAAATTATATATATATATATATATATATATATATATATATATATATATATATATATATATATATATAGAGAGAGAGAGAGAGAGAGAGAGAGAGAGAGATAGCGAGAGGGGTCTGTTCTTTCTTGTGGATGTCTGACTAAATAAATTCGTAGTTGGATTTCTATGAACAACTTGATGAAAATATAACTTTATTTCGAAATAAAGTTGGTGAATCCATCCAACGAAGCGGAACATATCTCAACGATGGAGAAGTATCCTCGATTGTTTCTAAGGCTGAGCTGAGTTCCTTAGAATAATCCCTCTTGTTTTATAGAAGGTGAGCACAAGCAGGAGAGATAGAGAGCGCGAGGTCGACAGAACCAAGGGTGAGATACGGAATTGGTTAAGAGAATTATTGGTGTTAGATGTCAAGAGCCAATAAATACTGGTTGAACAGGTGATGAATTGAACAAAGAGGGTTCAGATGTTCGCTAACTGGGACATCTGATACATGCACAACGTTTGTGTACGTACATGGATTAATCTCTACAGGAACACCCAGCCTTCTGATTTAACAAATGTAGTTACATTTATGTGATACATTAAAATTATAGAATAATGAAGTAAGTTGAAAATAGCAATAATTAAGAGCATTCTAATCAAAACAATAACATAATACAAAACTTAACAATTCAATGGCATAGAAAATAGAATAATAAAAGTATAAGGTTAAAAAAATACATTAGTATAAATGACATTATTTCTTGTGAAAAAATGCTAATTCAATACATCAAATTTTATTAAAGTTAAATGATGAAAAAAATATTTATAGAGAATATTTCTAGCAAATTAGTACATATTGCGTAATAATAATTAGGTCAGTATTTACATACATGCTACCAACAATTCCTTCGTTAAAATAATAGATGCGCATAAATTATATTAGCTCTTGTAAACTAATTATCAATTCTACACATCAAGCATTATAAAGTAGAATGGTAATTAAAATACCTATATAGAACAATGAGGTCAAATTGTACAAGGTGAATGATGATAAGTTAGTCTACATTTACACGATAAAGCCCATACAAATGATACACTCTTCAATCTCAAGCGATAAACATTGAACCAGTGTTCAAAAGGTAATTTTTATCCAGCAGCTGTAGATCACATGAACACGCGTGTATCATTACAGTTTTGAACGTACATAGAAGGAACAAAAATGAGGATTGAGTGCACATATTTTCTGTTAATAATACAATGAGAGTAAACATGAATATAGTGAATTTGAAAAGTAATTAGTTAAACTAAAAAAATAATTTGATAACAAAATATTCGAGGAAACTTGGAAATCTTGAGTGATATGAAGTAAAATCTATACGCGGTGCATAGCTTATGCATTTGCAATTGACTAAGCTAGTCTGTTCCTTAGATGAGAAGCGTCTCAGTAGCATTATGTGAATGCTAATGAGAATCGATGGTGCTTTGCCATAGAACTTTGTGAGATAAATAAATATATGTGCGAGTAAATAAATTATGTGAGTGTGAATGAATAAATTATAATGAATTAATAGTAGATGAATCCGAAGGATAATTCAACTATCTAGCAAAGGGGATAGAGAAGGGCTTGCGACCATATCTGCGGCTGTAAGTTAAAGTGTCAAACTTGCGTCACTTATGAAGAATGGTGCAATTGATGCTGGGGGGGAGTTGCACGTCGCGAACGTTGAGCGTCCCGTTAAGTTGAGTTGGTGCTTCTGTGAGAGTTACACGTCGCGGAAGTTAAGCGTCCCCTTAAGTCGAGTCGTTGCTTCGGTGAGATGAATGTGGCTTCTTGATGAAAGATTGGATGGAGTCCATAGTTGTACTTAGTTTTTTTATGATACTCCGGGCCTGACCACTTTTAGCGAGAGTGGTCTGTTATTTCTTGCGGATATCCGACGAAATAAATTCGTACTTGGATTTCTATAAAAAACTTGATGAAAATATAGCTCTATTTCTGATTTTCAGGTTTTTATAATGAAGGGCTAGAGCTTGGTGAATCCATCCACCGAAGTTGAACGGATTACAACGATGAAGAAGTGTCCTCGATTGTTTCTTATGCTGATCTGGTTTCCGAGCATAATCGCTCTTGTTTTATATAAGGTGAGTGCAAAGAGGAGAGAGAGAGATAGAGCGCGAGGTTGACATAGCCAAGGGAGAAATACGGAATCGAAAATATATATATCGGTACCCAGCGATAATTTCACTAAACTGGATATAAATGAAAATGCGTAGACAAATATTTATATTTGTTCAATATTATTTCTAAAAATCTTAATAATATTTCTTTAATACAGTGTAGTATTTAGTGCTAAAATTAAAAAAATTAATATATTCATTCAAAAATTTTCTTCCCAATTGTTCCTGACAGAGGATAATGACTAAAAAATCAAAATTATTATACCTTTATTGAAAGAACTGATGAATGTGTCAAACCTCTTTGTCACATGCACCCTTTAATCGCATTTTAAGAAGAAATACATTCGATGATATCAGATAGCGTTATGTTATCTCTAGCAAGAAGAATTTTTCCTTAAATTTATTTTTCACTAAATTTTATTTTTTCTATAGTTGTAAACTTTTGCTTGAATTAAATTCCAGATAGAATTTTCAAGTGGGTTACAGTCAAACGTTTGATGAGCCCATTCGTTCTTTTTTATAAAATCAAGACACTTTTCTTATAAAGATTTCTCTGTTGTTTACCTAGTCTGAGAGGGTACACCAAATTGCTGGAAAAGGAAGACTCCTTTAGAATAGAGGTGAAAGCAATCAGGAAGGAGGCATCTAGATAGTTGTTCTATATATTTTTCTGGAATACCTTTTGAGTCTTGTGTATCAGTAAAATGGATACTCGTTTTACCATTCCATGACACTCCGCAGAAATATATTTTTCTTCTTAATTTTAAAGATTTATGATATGCACCGGGTGGAAGGGATATATTTCTTCTTTAAGCATAAAATCGGTTATTTTGACTCTTTGTTGGCACTTACAATGTGAAATCTTTTTCGTTACTAAACCTAAAATCTCTTATTCCTTGAGATGAATAGCAATGATAGAGCAACTGAAAACGTATCTCTCTTCTTTGTCTTACATTAATTTCACGACAAAAAATGCTCCTTATTTAATAAACTATTATTTTTTATTATTTTAAACTCAGTTGGAAACCTTCCTTTGGGATAGATGAGTTTCGCGTTTTACCTTCTGAGATAAAACAAATTCTTCTACTTTAATTATTTTATTCTACGTCTAAGCAGTTTTAATATGTCCGAAGGTACCTTACGTTCGTAGTTCTCGTAACAGTAGTTTTATGTTTTAATAAAGTTAGAGGCACTTACTTAAAGCCGAAAACGTTTTGTTTGGAAGTTTACCGTTGGCTTAAACAAAAAGCTTCTTAAAATTTCTCTTTTTAGAGGAATGGATGTTTGTCTAGTTGTATATGTAACGCTCCTGAAGAAGGTTTAGGAACTAAAGTAGACTTTTCTAGCTGATTATGGAATTCTTATTATTACTATTACCTAACCGCATTGACTAGAACGTTATTGTTCATTTATCAAATATATATATATATATATATATATATATATATATATATATATATATATATATATATACAAATATGTATAAATCTTTTATGAACGCGAAAGAATGATGAAATGAATCCAGCAAACTGCAAGAAACAGAAAAACAGGATAATTTTTCTTCGGAAATGTTATTTCCTAATTCGCAAAATGTTCCGTACAGGGGTGAGATTCGAATTATGCACAATGCGGCAGCAAGCAACCGCTTTGATCTCAATTAAACAGTCCTTTAGAACACTAAGGCTACGTTGGTTCCGCGTAGGGAAAAAGAAAGACTGAGTGGAGTTATTACTTTCGTTGTATTAACACTTTCAACGAAAGTACTAACTCCAATCAACCTTCTCTTTACCTATGTGGTCTACACAGATATTTATACTTATTCGCGTGTTACCTCTCGTGATTTTTACCTATATATATATATATATATATATATATATATATTGTAGGAATATCACGACGTATAGGTCGTGATATATATATATATATATATATATATATATATATATATATATATATTTAATTTCACGTACTTGCCTTACACTTTTAATTTGTGTGGTCTTGTTTTCGGTCATATTTTATAAAGTGGATTGCATTCGGTACATGGCCTTTCCAGCTCCATTTGAGGTTTCTTATAATTTCCACTCTCTCTTGAAGTTTGGTTTGTCCATGTGTTCTAGTGGTTGATTTTCGGTCACGCCAAATTATCCACATTATTAAGAGTTCATGGGTTCTTTATTTTTTATCAGTAATAATATAGCTTTTTCGGTCAAGATTCTAATGAATGCTTTATATCTCATAGTTGGGGTTATGCTGTGGTGGTATACTTATCTTTTATCGGACAAAGGCATTTTGCCTTTCCAAATGCCTTCCAGTCTAGAGTGATTCTGCATCGGGTTTTTTTATCTTTTCCCGCTGAAATTGTAATGTGTTGTTCTAGATAGATATATTTATTTAACAGTTTATTTCCAACTTGTCATTTATAATATATATTATGTGGACATCTAGTGGCGGATCCAGGATGAAAATTAGGTCGGGGCTACACTGAATTCCTCTCTGAGAAAAGGGTATTGATGATAATTATTAATATTTTACACAAGATTGATATGAATTGTGGTTTATTGTAGTTTTTGAACGTCATCTATGGTATAATAATGAATTTACTATTTAGTTTTAAGATTTACTTGTATTTTAGACATCTATTATATAAGGTACATTCGATCGCTATATCTTATTACATAACTCTTTCTGAATAACAGAATACAAGTGCAGCTGAAAAAAGAAATAAACATCAATCGCCTATTCCTTTGGGTAAATACAATGATTACTCTGTATACTCTAGCCTCCTGATGATATCTTCTAGACAGGACGTGAATAGATTCAGAGAGATAGTATCTCCTTGTATTACACCATCCTGTAATTGAAATATGTCCCAATCCTTATGCAATTTAAAGAGGGATATGCACGTTTAGTATATGTCTAATATGATATTTATCTAGACCGGATCTAAACCTAGATGCTGTAAGTTTGTTTTAGCAACTGATGATTATATTGAGCCAGAGGCTTTTACTCGTATAATGCATCAGTCGTCAGAATTGAAAATGATGTAGGTGCTCCACAAAGTGACAGTACATTCTAGCTTTAATGTCCACAAGTTCTTGGTTGAATAATTGTTCTTCAAAGAACTGCACATGATCAGCCAACTTATTTGACAATAAGTCACTTGGGTATAGGTAAGGTAATTCCACTGGTCAAAAACTACAATGCTTCCGAGACCAGAATAGCAATTTCCAACTAATTGTTTGTTAGCCCTACTTTTCAAGATACACCTACGTGTCACAACAGGCTTGCCACAGTGTGTTTCTTGCCACAATCACAGGCTCACTTCCCTTCAGTATTCTTACAACAGTCATAGAAGGTCGTTGTGTTGTGCAAGTTTACATTTTAAAGTGAAAGGTAGGCAATTTTCCTAGTCAAACTCTTTTTCAACTTATAATAAATATTCATTAAGCAAAGTATTGATATGCATGTTAGGTATTTTATATTAATTTATTTTCCTACTGAATTTTAGAAGTACTTATGCTAAGCTCTCATGCTCTGTATTATATTGGTAAATTTAAGAATAAATTTTTCAGTTTCTCCTCAAATTCTTTATTGTTTACTTCTTTCAGATGACTCATACTTGTATGAATAAGGCAGACAACTTCTGCTACATTTGTGATGGGTGACCTTTTTATCACAGAAGTGATGCATGATTGGTGACCAAAATAAGAAATGAGCTCGTCACATATGCGGCAAAACTTGTGCTAATAACTGTCGAGGTATACCTGTGTAGACTAACTCGAGACTAAGAGTCTTACACAAGTTGGTGCACACAGCTGGCCACAGGCCGCTTGAGTTATGTATGGTGATTAATAAAGCGTGCGAATTACGGTTGACCGGGTATATATCAATGGCTTGCCAAGTTGCAGTTCAAAGGATATATCAAGACAATACCCCAAACCATAATTTTAATATAAATGAAAAAAGGGGCAATTTATATATACAAAAGGGGGAACAAATTACTTATGGTGGTTAAATAAATTATGTGAAGATTCAAAAGGTAAGCTGTGGATGACCATACACGATCGCTTTACCTTCAAGCGCGGGTGAATTGGATGGGGGGTGGAAGAAAACTGCGCAAGTATTCAAGTAGATACTTCGGGAGGTCCTGACTCGGAGGCCTTGAAGATGTTGTTGGACTAGTTTGTGATGAAGAATGAGATTTTCTCAGCTCCAGAGAGACGAAATCTCAAATCGAGATGATTCTGCTAATCGGCAGGGAGTCTCAGTCACGAAAGACGGGAATCTTAAAGGGGTGGTGAATATAAGAGGACCGCACAACTCTCCGGGAAGAAGGGGGCTCGATAGCTTTCCTCTGAGCAGGGCCCAAAACTTAACGAAGGTAGGTCTGCTGACGAGATCTTCGACGACGTACGACGATAAGTTACGGGGGCACGGGAAATAGACGGTAGTCTGGATGGAATTAATGGCAGGATTACTATCTCCTCGATAGATGGCGAGCTTCGGGTTAAATCCCCGGGTGGCTACTCTGCTAGACGCCTCAGAGCCTTGCGATCCGCAAGAAATTCGTGGCGCTAGTCTAAGCAAATAAAATATCACCTCGCGATATGGAAGTAGGGTTAATATTGCCGCCACGGCGTTGTCGCATGGGAGGGGAGGGTTTATCCGCGTTTAAAAACAAACACAGCTGGGAAGGGTGACTAAGCAAGTGACCGATTTTTCCTCGTCTTTCTAAAATTCTCACGCTGGCTCACGTAGTCTTGAAAGAATAGAGGGTTATCGCCAAGGGGCTTCCTCTCACGGTGGACCTTCGACGACATTCCCTCACACGCTTCCCTTTCCGGAGATGACGTTTTCCTGATTTGAAAAGGAGGGAAAAGGGCATCCCAAACATGGAAGGAGTCGAGTATAAGAAAATTTTAACCTGAGTCTACAGGTGCCCAAAAAGGGTGGACCGTTAAATTTAAGTCGACACAGCGGTCACAGAATGAATGAATTACTTCTGTTTAACCACGGCGCAGGGTATACTTAAAAATGGTATAGTCGTTAACCCAGGCAAAGAAAAACAAGAAAAAAAGTAAATAAAGGCGAGTTACAAAAAAAATCAAAAGGGTAGTGGAACCATATATTAATAAAAATAAAGAAACATACCATACAAAATAAAAACACGCAAAGGACAAATATGTACAAAGAAAAACAAGATTTTATCTGAGAACCAAGGAACATAAACATACATGGTTAAGATGGAGTTCTAGAATTTAAAAACAAAACGAGTACACAGAGTCGATTATGTGCACAAGAGTACAATGTTTAACACATTTTACTTCGCAGGGGGAGGATCATAGACCGGTTCGTACTTAGACAGTCTGCAACACAGTTTTCCGTCCCTTTAATGTATCATATTCGGAATTGGTATTCCATTAGAAGTAAACTCCAACGAATAATCCTTCCGTTCTGGCTTTTACAATTCTTTAAGTTAGCCAATGGGCGATGATCGGTCTCGACCACGAACTCCTTACATAACAAATATGTTTGGAATTTCTGTACACTCCATACGATCGCTAGAGCTTTAAGTTCTATGAACGCATAATTCCTTTCGCGTGATGAAAGCTTCCGTCTAGCGTACGCAATGGGGTAACTGTTGCCGTTTTCTTCATAATGGAGCAGGACGAAACCAATGCCTTCATTACAAGCGTCCGTTCGTATCTCCAAAGGTTTGTTCGTATTTGGGAGACTCAGCATGGGAGCTGATGTTAGTCTTTCCTTCAACTGATGGAAGTGGGCGGTCACTTTGGTGTTCCATGCGAAGGAGTCCGGGGACATTTCTTTAGTAGAGAGCTATTAGCGGATGCTAAGTCCGAAATTTGGGACAAAACGTCAGGAAAAGGATGTCGACCGGAAAAAAGAGCCTAATTGCTTTTTAGTACCCGAGAAGGGCATGTCGGCGATTGCCTTCACCTTTTCTTTTTGAGCGGCTATTTGATTTTCACCAATGTGGAAACCGGGGTACTTAATAGTGCTGTAGGCAAAATGGCACTTGCTATGGCCTATAGTGATGCCGTTTTCATGCGGCCCATTGAGGAGCAATTAAAGGTAGGTAAGATGCTGGTCCCATGTACGGTGGGAATAGCGCTTAAGCATATTCACATGAAACAATTTGTTCTCTGAGGGCGTCTGTATTATGTAATTTAAGGGACCGCGGGATTATAGGATTGGAAAAGGGCCTTCCCATTTGGACAAGAGCTTGCTTGTCTCCATGGGTATGAAGAGCAGCACCTCTTCACCGGGCTTGAATCGCCTTTCTTTGGACCTTACGTCAAAATAGGTCCTACATTTTTCTAAATTTAGGTCCGAATTTTTGTACGCTAGATCGGCGCATTCTTTTCAGCAGTTCCGAAGATCTTGCACGTAGGAATATGAGGACTTGATCTTCTCATCCAGGCGGGGACTAGAAAAAGTTCATTCAAAATGCTCATTGGTTCGCGTACATTTTGACCATACAAGAAAGAGCTCGAAGGGGAAAAATCCCAAAGTTCTGTGGGGGATTTATTTTCAGGCGAACATGGCAACCGGCAGGTATGGATGCCGTTTTGGGCTAAGCATGGCCTAACCTTTTCAGAATAGTGTTCAGAGAGCCCGTTAACTTTTTACAGACGCCGTTAGCGTCGGGGTGAAAAGTAGAGGTGAACAAGGGCTTGGTCATAAGGAGCTTGCCGCCCTGTTTCATTAGCTCAGAGGTGAACTGTCTACCTCTGTCGGACAAGATCTCCTTCGGGATGCCAATGCAGAAAAGATAAAACTCAGGGCCTCCGCACAAGTCACGCTATCAATTTTTTATAGGGGAATGCGTCAGGGAATCTTGTTGCAAATTCAATAGGAGTGAGGATGTACGAGTCCCCTTCGGTAGACGGCGGGCTGGGGGGAGGCAATTAGCTCTATGGGCACGTTAAAAAAGGCTCCGAGACAATTAGGGTCTTCTGGAGTGGGAAGGTGGTATTCTTCCTTTCTGGCAAATGGCATGTGACCTGCAAAACTAGGCAGTTTCTTTGGCAACACTGGGCTAGAAGAAATAACGGAAGATTCTCTCAGACGTTTTGTTGTGACTGTAATGTCCAGCTATTAATCCATCGTGTGTGATTCAGAGTACTTGGGAAACATAGAAACGGGGGATACACAACGAGTGAGTGGGGGTTTTACCCTCAGCCGAACTCGACCGATAAAAGAGTCCGTCGCTAATGAGGTAGGCGATTTCCCTTTGACCATGGGCCGTTTAACGTTCGTCACTTCTCGTTTTTTCCCACAAGGACTGAAGAGTGGTGCATTCCATTTGAGCGTTTGCAAAAGCCTCGTTTTGAAGGGTTGCAAACTCTGGGGAATAAGGGGGTTGTAAAGACACAGAGGAAACAGTGACCTTTAGAGCTTGAGCCCTAGTGATGACGGGCTGAGCAACGGGGTTAGAGGAGAGCTGCGGGCTCTGGCTGATCAAGACGGCGCATAACTTAATGGGGGCTGATATCACTTCGGCCCAATCAGTGAAGGATTCTTATTCGAGATAGCAATGGGCCATTTAGAACCAATTTATACTTCCTAAGTAGTCATGGACTACTGTTAATTTATCGTGGTCGGGGCCCACTGGAGGGAGCAACATTTTAGAAACGACCAAGCAAGTGTTTTTCAGATTCAAGAGCTTCTTTAAGATGTTGACTTTGAATTAGCCCTTCATGATGAGAGAAAGCTGCTTAGGAAGGATTCAAGTTAGTGTCAAAGGTATTTCTTGGAAACAGAAGGGAAGGAAACTATCAAGCATTGGTGGAGAACATAATCAAGGCTTTGTATCCTCTTTTTAGACTCACATTTATACTTTTTTCCAGCGAACTGTGGGGCAGTCACTGAAAAACATGGCGAAAGGTTTCCCCAAGATATTGCAGACTATTGCTGGTCAAGCAAAAATGCAGAGAGTGGATATGGCTTAGAGTTTAAAACATAATGACACATACTTTACGTTATAAATAAATAATAATTTAGTACATTTCACGTATCTTTAAATCTATAGCCAATGAGCATTTTTCAAGGTAATATTTGGATTCAGTGCCTAAAAATACATAAGAATTAACTAATCTCACTTAAGAAGCACAAAACTTTACAAATATTGTTGCCCAGTGTTATCTACATATGACGCTTACTTTAGTTGTCCTTTAGAAAGGAGCGGGCTTAGACATGGAAAGGGATTTGAGGTGGGGAAAAGTACGTCTGACAATGAAATCGTAAATGAGTGCAATTGCGCAGATGTAATCATCAGAAATATATTGGCAGTTCAGTGTCCTCGCTAATAACAAGGTTCTGCGAGAATATGGGAATTGCCACAGGAATGGAAAAGTTATTTTTAAGCAAGAGTTCTCACCTTTTAATTCCATTCTATAAATTGTAAATCCAAAGTGAACATAAAACATTTAGAAATTTTGAAAACTTACGGGATCCTCTCTCTTTGAAAATTCAAGAACCGCTGGATAATAAATACCTTTCATCTTCTCTAAATTAAGATTTCTCTTCTCAATCACTAGTTCTGCTATACTGTAAAATATTAAATAACTTTCTTTCTTTTTACGCTTTTCACGCTTTCCCCACGTCTTCCCTTCACAACTGACTGACCAAGGTTAGCGTTTGTTTAAAATGCATAGTGTTTCCACCAATATTTATATACCTATTTAAAATTGAAATATTTCAAAGTAAATTCTCTTTTGAATTACTCCCTCCTTTAAGAGGCGAAATTCTCCATAACCCCATATTTCCGTAATTTGAATCTTGTTCTTAATATTAAATCTCAGAATGCTTAACCTATTCCTTATTTTTTTTTTTACATTACCCTAAACGTTGTAATATAGAATGATTTTCTCCATATACAGCGCTTGGTTCATCCTCCAATCTATACCTATATATATATATATATATATATATATATATATATATATATATAAAGGGTGTTCCATTAAGAGGGATCGAAGTAAGCAGTAAATAAAACAGTGTTATCAGTGAAAATTTATTGATTTCACTATTGGATCATGTTAGATGAGTCATGGGAATTATGTGTAAAAAATAATATCGCCTAAATGTCCGCCAAGGATTCGGCGGCAAACCTCCACTCGATGGTCAAAATTTTTTATAACGCGTCTGCATAGCTGCTCCTCGATCTCAGCAATATGCCGCATTATCTCATCCTTCAGCTGTTGAATTGTTGTTGGCTTGTTAACATAGAACTTAATTTTGAGATGACCCTAAAGGAGCGTTTCAATCCCTGATCGCGATGACGAATAGAGGCGTCTAGTTCTTTGGCCACATTCTCGCGCACTGCAGCAATGTTTTCAGCTGAACGGCGTAAACGGCACGCAATAGCGTTTTCATATCTGCCACCAACCCCATTTGTTTGAATTTACGAACAATTTTTTCAATTGCGCTCTCGGTTGGTCGATTATGATGACCAAAAAAATCGCGAAGTGCCTGAAATGCGTTTCTATTTTAACGTCCATTTTCGTAATAGGCTTCGATAACTTTAACACATTGTTCGATTGTTAATCTTTCCTTGCTTGAAATTGCCAAAGACTGAAGTTGTTAAATCTGAAAGCTAAGCAAAAGTCAATAGACGCTTAAACTTAACTCACATTTAAAATTGGTCCAAGTTATTGGAACACCCTTTATATATAGTCAGGTGAGATTAAAAATTCAGAAGTGTATCTAGTATTTCAATTAGTCGCAATTAGTAATCATTTTCTTCTACAGGGAACTTAGGCAAGCTATTCTATACTTCACTACGACACTAAGTGGTCAATTATCAATTAGACCAACAGGTCTCGTCAAAATGGTTACCGGAGGGTCTGTCTTGAGAGAATCTATTATACGTGTATAAACCCGATAAGAATTCAGCGCAAATTCGAATACATGAATGCTTCATCCGATGGAGATGAATTGATTGAACCAAATAGAAAAAGGGAGGCTGAAATGAAAACTAGAAAGTGGAAGATATCAGTTCTGAATTAATATCGCAAAGCATTTCTCCCGATGCCTTGAATTTATTTATTGAAAATATCTTCCAAAATGTGCCATAATATTATTTTAGAGATAAAATCAAGGAAAAGAAGGTCTGCTGAGAAAAGGCGCTTGCTCTCACTTATTCTGATTTATGACCTTACAACCTTGAGAACTTTCAATAATTCCTGGACTAACCTTGGAAGGACCTTGGCAATTATATCATTTGAGAAAGAACGTAAAAGAACGTAGGTATTTCAAATTTTGTTAGAATCGTCTGAATAATTACAATCCTATTACCAAACAAATAAAGCAAAACGGGAACCGACGGACCAACTGACCCACATAGTGACATATAGATTCGTACGCGAGTAAAAACACTCTTCTCATTATGTACTGTATCATTCAGAAGTAATCATGTTAAAATTCATCTACATATAACTCATAAACTGGCTCGAACATATTCGGGAACTAAATATGTATTGCATATGCTAATCATAGCAGGTTGATGTAAAAATATAACATGAATGTGAGATTAATGAAAGATCAAATCGATATTTCTATTTTAAATAAATGAAATAAATAGGTTTAAAGCAAAAGCAGGAGTAAGCCGGAATAGTTTGAGACGATTGAATATCTATCAAAGAAACATAGCCGGAGTAGCCAGCGGAGGAAATTCCTTTCAGCACTAGAGTATGTAAAACTCCCGAATCTAAACATCTTAATCTTGCAAGTGATTTCTCTAGATAAATGTAATTCTCTTCATATTGATAAAAAAATTTTCTCCGCGGGCTTAGAGGGAAAAAGTTCAAGCTTGAAAATAGAGTTTTGTATTACCAGTGTGTGGTTGTCTGAATATCGTTCATTCGATCTGCTGGATATCCCTTTTGATACATAACTCAGTTGTCAGCAAAGTAAAAGTAGAATCTGATATATTCAGTCACTCAATAGAGTGTTTAAATTCTGCTCTCGACCTTGCAGCATATATAACATGTTGCGGCGATCCTTGGTTCGATCCAACCTTAAATTCCGGGAATTCCAAAATTGGCTAAGTAGGAGGAGGCATTAAAAGAAAAAAAAGGTATCCAGAAGGGACTGGAAATTTCAGTTCAAAGCGGAGCTTACTTTACCTCCTTTACAGAATTAAAAACAAAACAAAAATCTATAAAAATAAATTACTAGAATATATAAATTTTCACCTTTCAATTCCTCACTATTAAGTCATTCGTAGTGATTATCTCATGATCTTTTCAAAAATTTCTTTCTTAGTTTACTGAAGGTACAATGTCTAGAATTAGTGTTGTTCTTGTTGGCCGTGACTTATTAAAAATCCACATACCCACATACTCTATTATCATTTCACTACTCTTCAGGTAGTGTACATCATCCAAATGAATGCCCTTGAGCATATGTTTTCGTCAACTGCCATTAAACAAAACATGAGCTAAAGTTAAAAGAAAAATTAAAGTTCATTTAAAAAATCTCCATTATATGTTTAGTTACAAGTATTAGACTTCGACAAAGAAAATAACCTCGCGTCATTCTTCCTTCCTCTATTTCTTGAACTTTCTGGTCAATAACAACCCGTCAGTTATGGGTTTTGTAAGCTGTGAAATTTTGCTGCTCAACTTTGTGAAGAGAGCGTTGTACAAAATTCTTCGTCTCAGCGTGCGTGCAGATATAGATACTCCCGTAAATTGTGACACATGACAAGTTCTATAAAAGTTGATATACAATGCCGAAGATGACTCCGCACGAGAAGACGGTCATGACGTGTAGAAGATACGTTTTGCTATCCCAAGGAAGTCTTTTAGGCACTTTCATTTGTGTCGTTGAGCAATTAGTGGTTCTGACGACGGTGCTTACATGCATATTAGTTGAAGTACCAATTCTTGCACACGAGAAGCTAATTATGTACAAAGCTAGGAGGACTGCAAGAGTTTCCTTGAGAGTAGCTTTTGTTAGAGATTTTCGTTGCACATCAACAGGGAGGCGGAACGATGTTTTCTGTAAGAATTGAGAATAGTTGTGTGCTGTCCACTTGGCCACCTTTATCTCTTTGTTAACAATTATGAGGTAAAATATTGTTTGCGTGCCTATTAATTTTGTTGAAATTACGAGTTAAAATTATGATTCAAAGATAATTTAGATTTTTCGTAATTTATGCAAATATACAAACAATAATAAACTTATAAGTTACATAATAGATTCGATTGATTCATTTACACAAAAGTTACCTATTCTTGTACAAAGTGTTCCGACCGGACCGACCATTGATTTGGCCCTTGATAGTGTTATATTCCTTCTATGTCACAACAACCTAGTTTCCCACAAAATTGTCATTTAACTATTTCGTTCTATTTGTTTATTAACCCCAATCCTACAGACTAAAATCCTATAAACTTTTTCCAAACATTCTCCCGAATTTATTATCAATCGTTTTCTCACTATTTTTCTATCTCCCATAAATTTCTTTCATGGACAATCTCTGCTCTCTCTCACTCTTTCTCTCCCTCTCAAACACACATCAACGAACGATCACTTCAGGCAAAGCTTCTGCTCAGGAATCCCATTGGTCACGTCCAATTTCTCTAAACATAAAAAAAACATAGGACATATTACCACAGTACACTCACACAGTCTTCCAGTCATACATTATGTCAAATCAGAGCATCTTCCTGTTATAATCCACTTACCGCGGAGTCAGTCCTCGGTGGATAGGATTCAAGAGCTCATCAACTCCAGCCATTTATCTCATCAATAAAGCTGCTGCCGCCGCAAGAGAAATCGGCATAAAAGTTTGATGCTTTGTTTTTTGTTCATTTTTACACCTCTCTCTCTCTGTTTTCTGTCTGTCTGCCTCACTTTCTCTCTCTCTTCCTTATTCTATAAAACCTGGAATCTTCATTCAATTATCTCTTTATTTACTATCTAATTAATAATTTAGTTCTCATCAATTCTGATCAATCTAAATATCAACTGAATGAATATACAGGAATCATTTGCACAATGTATCATAAAATCTTGGTTATTTGGTTGGGGATTAAAAGACAAATTCACAAAATGTGGTAGCTTTATCAAAAAGTTTTTGAAATTCCCAATAAGAAAGATTTTAATTTTCAGATAAAGGTAAAATTTCCATACTCTCAAAAGGGCTTAGACTTCATACACCCAAATACCTAAAGAGAATAATTGAACAGTTAAAAACCTAATGTTTAGGACACTTTTACTGAGTTGGCTGTGATAGAACGGTCTGAGGCCGCCTAAATTCAGCCGCTATCACATGTTTAGAAACACATGCTACCCACGTGCTTCTGCAAGAGGAAGCAGAGTGCGTTATCGCCCACCCTAGCAAATATTTATTCAAGGAGGTTCATTCCTCCGTTTTGCCTCCATACGTCGATCTCGCCAGATTGAGTTTGGCTTATGTGCAGATAAGGTATTTTCCCAGGCGCGACCGGGGCATTCCCACGAAGTCCCATACTTAATTATTCCCTATGCCATGGAGATGGCTCCGGGTACTTATACATAGCTTTCCCCGATTGAAGCAGATCAGATCCCGATTATCTTTGCGAGGCATCACGCCGATCCGGTCTCCCTTGTGCACCTAGGAACTCTCTACCTCGAGAACCCCCTTACTGTCCAGAAAAGGACAATATCCCTTGAGTGTCAAGGTTCGTGCCTTCGAGACGCCCAGTCAACAAGGCCCAACCTGTTGTTCAGTAAGAGAACAACGTTAGAACAGCCATTGTTCTTTGAACCCGTCTGACAAGAGATGGTTCTAAGCCCTCCCCTGTTGTTTAGAAAGAGAACAACGTTAGAACAGCCATTGTTCTTGAAGCCCGTTCGTCAAGAAACGGTTCTCGTTCTCAAGACATCACGCCAGGATAATTTAATTCCCCCTTTTCAACGTTCTTCTAGAGAACGCTTGGTTTCAACAATAACCTCCATTGTTCATCTAGAACATCCCCGATTTGCTGTCACAAAGATCGCTCGTACTTCCGAGCCTCACTTAGCTCTCATTCTTTGAAGACAGTCCTTCCCTTTCGCTAAGGACAACCTTCCGAAGAACCCTTCTACTGGAAGTCGCCAGTGGACGGAAGATTCCTTCGCATCGTCTTCCTCTGCACAACAACTTTGTAATTACGTAAGCTGAGAATTACCTTTGAACATCTAATCTTTTGTCAACGCTACCCTGTGCTTTAAATGGTTTAGCGAACCATTCCCCCCTTTAATTTTTATTTGTTTACCTTTTTAAATCTCTCCAAATCTTAATCCTCGCATTAGTCAGATATTCTTACAACCCTTTCCTTTCTCCGTTTATGTAAACATTTTGTTTATGTGTTGATGATAGTTTAATTAATAAAACTCTATTTTATTAATCATAAACATATTATTTATCCTTGTGCTATGTTCCACTTCTTAAGCATATTGAAGATAAATAAGCCTCTCCAGGCCCCCCCCCCTGCTTTTGGACTAACCTCAATCAATCAGATTACCACGCACTCGAAATATTAGCATAATTCCCTCAACAAATATTTATATATGGTATATCGTCGAGAGCCTATTCTACGACATATATATATATATATATATATATATATATATATATTTATATATATATATATATATATATATATATATATATATATATATATATTATATATATATATATGTATATATATATATATTTATATATATACATATATATATATATATATATATATATATATATATATATATATATATATATATATATATATATATATATATATATATATATATATATATATATATATGTATATATATATATATATATGTATATATATATATATATATATATATATATATATATATATATTATATATATATATATATATATATATATATATATATATATATATATATATATATATATTATATATATATATATATATATATATATATATATATATATATATATATATATATATATATATATATATATATATATATATATATATATATATATATATATATATATATATATATATATATATATATATATATATATATATATATATATATATATATATATATATATATATATATATATATATATATAATATTTAAATTTGGTGTCAGGTGTGGGGTTTAAAGCTATATCTTTGCAAACACTGTCTCAGTCGAGTGAAGCATAGTGTTATTTGTTATAAGAATAGAGTATAGTAGTTCCCTTTTGTTTTAAGGATTGCTATCCTTTTTTTCAACTTAAGAAGCTGGAGTAGCTCAAGGAACTGTTATAATAATTTTTTTGTGTTTTTTTGTGTTATTTTAGTCATTGGTTATCTAGGTCGAGAAGCCAATTACGAGTAAGTCAGTGCCAATACTTAGTTAGGATAATTCTCTAGAAGGCATAATTCTTATTGCAAGGAATTTAGTTGGTTGACTATTGCAACCCCAAGTGCAATATGACTCAGTTTGAAATCTTCAAAGTGCAAGGATAATCTTTGGGACTTTCCGGATAAGAATTGATTGAGTACGTTTAAGAGGAGCAATTAACAGAAAGAGAAAAGTTAAGAGAAGAAAGGCAAAGAGAAGGAGAAATCCAACGATTACTAAGAGAAAGAGAAATCCAACGAGAAGAAAGAGAAAGAGAAATCCAACGAGAAGAAAGAAAAAGAGAAATCCAACGAGAAGAAAGATAGGAACGGGAAAGACAAGCTGAGCTTCACCATCAGCTTGAAATGGCTCGAGTACACGTTGAAACACAATCAGTCAGTTCACGTTCAGAAGCCTCGCCCAATCTTCCACTTGAGCTCCCCAATTTCAGGGATGGAGAGGATTTCGGAGCATTTTGAGCACACTTCAAAAAGATCCTCGAGATCCATAACCTAGATTTGGAGGCTGAAGGGGTAGTCAGATTACTTCCCCTTTTAAATTGTAAATTGCGCGACATTTTCATATCTTTACCATCTGAATGTACAATTGACTACAGCACCTTAAAAGATGAGTTATTGCCCGCTCATAATATGACTCCCAATTTCTACCGACAAGAATTTCGAGGAGGTCGTATTAAACCCGTAAAGACTTTCCGTCAATTCGGATACATTCTTCAAAGGAATTTTAAATTTTAGTTAGAATCCTCAAAGGTTGATCCTAACTACGAGTCCTTAACAGAATTCGTTTTGCGGGATCAATTTTTGGCGTCTCTCCCTCGACGGAGATCTGCGCGTTCGTCAAGGATCGTCTGTGCCAGAGCCTTAAAGAGTGTACCGAAGAAGCGGATGTCTATGCCGCAAGCCATAATTTATACCCCAAGGAGAATCAAACTTCTCACCAATATCCCTACCAGGAAAGAAGGAAGGATTCGCGCCCCTTCCCAGGAAAGCCGTAAAACCCCAAAACTTCTTCCCCCCCAAACCAACAACGGTCACTCTTCCCGAAGCGATTTATCATATGCTTCACCTGCGGTGTAAAAAACCACATGAGCAGGAATCGCCCCCAAAATTCTAGGCTAAAAAGCGGACCAGCCCACCAAGTTCACCAGATTAATGCCACCCCAGCTTCTCCGGTGGTGCAGACCCAAGTATCAACTTCTCCCCCTCCATCAGGCCACCAGGTAAATTTTATTTTTGCTAAAAGTTCCCCGGGAACTTTGAAATTTGAGGAGGGCAGCGTGAACGGCTGCCGTGCATCTACTCTCGTCAGGGACAAAGGATGCACGTCTTTCATCCTGTCCGACGAGCTCCCTTCCCCAGTGGACCCTAACCACGAAAAATTTGCGGTGGTACATGACTACTTTGGGCGGGTGAACCGATTCCCCGTCGTTAGATGTTACCTGCAGTGTCAGTATTATGAAGTTTAGGCTGAAGTCATTACAGCACTCATAAAAATTTGGTTCGTACTTATAAGACAGAGCCCTCAAGTAAGCTCTGACCCTGTGTCCCAGGCCGCCCTGACTCTAGGCCGAGCTAAGGAGGATTTTTTTTGTTTTTTTTTTCAAGGGGCTATCTGGCGACTGCCCACTTTGGCATAAGTCGCAAGCTAAGAAGGAAGCTCAGGAGTCCGCTCCCCTCAGAACACTGATACCGTCCGAATTCTCGGAGATACTTACCCAGGATTTTAGGTCCGAAGATCAGAAAATTTAAGCCCGGTGATGAAGTACTCCTGCTCCTTCCCACAGCGAGTAATAAATTACGGAGCCAATGGTAAGGTCCGTACACCGTCCGCGAGCTACGAGGACCGGTAGATTACCTTATTGGTACCCCAGCAGGCGAAAAGCTCTACCAAGTCAACGTGTTGAAAAAGTACCACCGACGCGTCCATGGAGATACGTTCGTAGCACTGGACGAAACATCGGCGCTTGAAGAGAATTACCCCGCGGAGTCCCTCAATGTCATACAGACAGTGTGCATCCAACCTGATGCTGATTAGCCCCTTCCTTCCCTTTCAGGTGAGTTTTTAAACCCTCTCACCTGGATATCGACGCGCAGCTGACACCACATCAAAGAGTCAGGAACAAAAACTATTATTTCAGTTCGACGACGTTATTTCAGAGAAGCCTGGATGCGCTACTAGTTTCGAGCATGATATTAAATTAACGACCTTAGAACCTGTCCGTTCAAAACCCTACCCCATGCCGATTCATTTACGCCAAGCTTTTAACGCCAAAGTCGATAATTGGATTAGTTTAGATATAATAGAACCTTCCACCTCTAGTTACTGTTCACCAATCGTCATGGTCAAGAAACCTGATGGCTCTTATCGGATGTGCATCGACTTCCGGAAGTTAAATTCGGTAACTGTGTTCGATGCCAAGCCCATCCCGCTGGTAGATCAAAACCTCCACCTTTTTGAAGACGCCATGTTCATCGCAGAACTTAATTTGTGCAAGGCGTATTACCAAATACCCTTCCAGCCCGAGGTGAAAGCATATACCGCCTTTGCAACTGAGAAAGGCTTAATGCAATTTACTCGCCTTCCTTTTGGCCTCGTGACCGCTTGTAGTAACTATAACCGTCTCATGAGAAGGTTGTTAGATGGACTTCCGAATGTCCCCTTTTACTTCGATAACGTCTAAGTCGCTACTCGTGAATGGGGTCATCATTTAACCACCCTATTAGCTCTCTTCGAGCGACTGCGCGAAGAGGGCCTCACCATTGGCCCCAGCAAATGCCATTTTGCCCACGAAACCATAAAATACTTGGGTTTTAAAATAGGACAAGGCAAGTTAGGTCCACAGTAGGACAAGATTAAGGCAATCGCCGAAATGCCCCTCCCAAATACTAATAAGCAATTAAGATCATTGCCTAGGATGAGCTTCTTACTATCAGTGATTTGTCCAGAATTTCGCTGCAATTTCGGCACCCCTCAGTCCTTTTTAAAAAAGAATTCCCCCGATCGACTACGTTGGAAATGATGTCGCTGTTTCTCATTTTAATCAGCTCAGCTCATTTCTGCCCCCATTTTGAAGTTGCCCAACCCAGAAAAATCCTTTGGAATTAAGACCGACGCGAGTAACGAGGGCATTGGAGGTGTACTCCTTCAATATGAGGGTGACGGAACGGGTCATCCAGTTGCATATGCTAGTCGTCAGTTTTCACCCCGCGAAAAGAGATATGCTACTATAGAGAAGGAAGCTCTAGCTATTATTTGGGTTATTGACAAGTTTAAAATGTATTTGATAGGAAAAGAATTTCAGATAGGAAGTGACCACCGCCCGTTGGCCTATATTCGGAATGTACGACACTCCAATGGCTGAATTATGCACTGGAGCCTACTCTTGCAAGAGTACCAATTTAAGATAAATTACATAAAAGGTTCCGATAATCAGGTCGCTGACGCACTCAGTAGGAATGCGTTACCAAATAGTCTATATTTATTTGTAATTCGTAGGATTAGGATATCCATGTATGTATATGCCGTCTTGTACGACTTAAATTAGATTCTCCTGTAATATAATTAGTTAATGTATATGTATGAATTTTATGGCTCAATGTCTATTTTTTTTCTCCTATGTGTATATATTTGTACCCATTAAATTACGTATACATTCTTTTGGCCCATATGTACTAATTTTATATTATTTCATTGTTCCATGTCTCTTTTATGGTTAAGTTTGTATTAAAGGTTAGTTTCCCCTATAATCAAATGATCACATAATCATATGTATTGAGGTAATAATAGCTAGGTGCAAGAAGGTACGGTCGGTGCAAGAAAGCGAGGTCTCCACAACGGAGCTCTATGGTTGTCCCTTCTCTCTTTTTTTTCGAAGTGACAACTTCCACTGGAATGGAGGGGTGTGATAGAACGGTCTGAGGCCGCTATCACATGTTTAGAAACACATGCTACCCACGTGCATCTGCGAGAGGAAGCAGAGCGCGTTATCGCCCACCCTAGCAAATATTTATTCAAGGAGGTTCATTCCTCCGTTTCGTCTCCATACGTCGATCTCGCCAGGCTTATGGGCAGATAAGGTATTTTCCAGGGCGCGACCGGGGCATTCTCACGAAGTCCCTCACTAAATTATTCCCTATGCCATGGAGATGGCTCCGAGTACTTATACATAGCTTTCTCCGATTGAAGCAGAGCAGATCCCGATTATCTTCGTGAGGCATCACGCCGATCTGGTCTCCCTTGTGCACCTAGGAACTCTCTACCTTGAGAACCCCCTTATTGGTTAGAAGAGGACAATATCCCTTGAGTGCCAAGGTTCGTGCCTTCGAGACGCCAAGTTAACAAGGCCCCTACTGTTGTTCAGAAATAGAACAACGTTAGAACAGCTATTGTTCTTTGAGCCCGTTTAACAAGAGACGGTTTCCAGACTTCACCCCCCCCCCCCCTGTTGTTCATAAAGAGAACAACGTTAGAAAAGCCATTGTTCTTGAAGCCCGTTCGTCAAGAAACGGTTCTCGTTCCCAAGACATCATGTCAGGATAATTTAATTCTCCCCTTTTTAACGTTCTTCAAGAGAACGCTTGGTTTCAACAATAACATCCATTGGTTACCTAGAACATCCCCGATTTGCTGTTACAAAGATCGCTCGTACTTCCGAGCCCCACTTCGCTCTCACTCTTCGAAGACAGTCCTTCCCCTTCTCTAAGGACAACCCCCTGAAGAACCCTTCTGCTGGAAATAGCCACTGGACCGAAGATTACTTTGCATCGTCTTCGTCTGCACAACAACTTTGTAATTACGTGAGCTGAGAATTACCTTTATCATCTAACCTTTTGTCAACGCTACCCTGTGCTTTAAATGGTTTAGCAACCCATGCCACCCTTTATTTTTTATTTGTTTACCTTTTTAAATCTCTCCAAATCTTAATCCTCGGATTAGTCAGATATTCCCACGACCCTTTCCATTCTCCGTTTATCTAAACATTTTTCTGTGTGTTGTTGATAGTTCAATTAATTAAACTCAATTTTATTAATGATAAGCATATTATTTATCCTTGTGATCCGTTCCACTTATTAAACATATTGAAGATAAACAAGCCTCTCCAGGCCCCCCCCCTCCCTTTTGGACTAACCTCAATCAATCAGATTACCACGCTCTCGAAATATTAGAATAATTCCCTCAACGAATAGTTATATATGGTATATCTTCGAAAGACTATTCTATGACACTGGCCTTTGGGAGCTTTACTTCTTTGAATCTTTGATTTGCCTTGAGATACGTGAGGCGGTCAATAAGTTCTGCAATTCGGATATAAGGAAACAAGATTTGAGGAAAAGTGTTTGATTATTTTTCAATATAACTACCCTCGACTTCAATGCACTCGCGCAACTTGTCCCTGAGGCTTCGAATTCCCGACAATCAGAAATCTATCGACTCCTCTTCAATCCACTCCTGAACGGCGAGTTAGACATTTTCATCGTTCCCAAACCGGCGTCTATGCCGTGCAGCCTTGAGCTAGCGGAATAAAAAGCAGTCGAAGGGGCCACATCTGAAATGTAGGGGGGGATGGTTGAGCTCCTCGAATCCGCACTCGCGCATGGCAGCTTGTGCAACTCTGACCTTGTGGACAGAAGCATTGTCTTGGAGGAGCAGGACACCGCGTATCAACTTGCCGTGCCGCTTCGACGGATGCACTTCTTCAGCCCAGCAATTTCCTCGGAGTAATATTGGCCTGTGATGGTCCTTCCATGAGTCGCCTAATCCACCATCCACACTTCCTAGGAATCCCAGAAGATATTGGCCATTATCTTACCGGCTGAGGGTTGGGTCCTGAACTTAATGGGGGGCTTAGAGCCCCTGTGCTTCCAGCCCATGCTTTCGAGCTTGGTCTCGGGATCCCAGTGATAGACCCATGGTTTCATTACCTGTCACTATGCGTGACTTTAATCCCGCCGGGTCTTGGTTGTACAGGAGCAGCAGCTACTCCGTATTTTGACGACGTTGAAGTCGTTCATGGGGCGTGAGGGTTCCTAAGGTTTCTAGGGACACAGCGGGCAGAGACCTTGTTCATAGCCAAATTGGCTTGGATCATGTTGATAACACTTCCATGTGATATTCAAAGTTCTTGCTCGATTTCTTTGACCTTCACCCGTCGATTTTCAAGGATCATTCTCTCCACACGGGCCACATTGTCCTCGTTGGTCACATCCCACGGTCATCCTGGACGGAGTTCATCTTCAAAGGACTCACGACCATGGCGAAGCTCCATATTCCAGCGAGTAATTGTTGCATAGGAAGGGTAGGTGTCGGTGTACACTGCAACCATACGTTAATGGAGCTCTTTTGCATTCTTGCCATTCTTGGTTAAAATTTGATCACTGCACGGTGCTTAGCTTCCCTATTGTTGAAAAATTTGTGACTGACGAACTGCGATCAGCTACTGCTTCTTAAATAGACGAGGCAGGAGCGTGCGGCTGCTGGTCCTGACTTGTCGTAACTTGTCCTAACACCCCAACAAACAGCCATCTCCCTTCCTCTGTTTTGCCGTACCGATTCGCAAAACTTATTGACCGCTCCTCGTATTTAAGAGATTTGGAAGGTCACAATTGCGTCCTCCAAGAATAGGTTGAGAATGTAATAAAGTCATTTATTAATCTTTTTTAACACCATAATATAAACTTTCCATTTTGGTCTTAACTAACTGCCCCCTAGGTTAGTGGTTCTTAAGTCATCACACGTTTATCTTATCCATCATAGACATTGGTGTGAGTGTAACTTATTTGCACTCCTCAATTTTTCCCACGCTTTTAATGTTGACAACGTGCAGTATTGAACTAGATTAAAATATCTTTTTAAAATCTTATTAGTTTGTGGGAAGGCCAATACGGAGTCAGAATACCCTTTGTGCGGCACATGAGAGAATTTATGTTTATCTATATATCTGTGTGTGCATTTATTAAATAATTCAAAACACAAAGTTTTTGAAACAAAGGCCCAAAATAGCCCTAAGTAAACCCTCTAAAGGGCCCTAAAAGGTTGGCCATGGATCCTTTGGGGGAGGAAAGGCTTACATGACATTAATTGCTTACAAATGTTCAAGAGAAGAATGGCAGTCCTAAATGGCCCCTCACAAGCTTGTGGGGATGGCACAAGAATATAAATATAAAGAGAAAATAGATGTACAGCTGGCATAAAAAATTCGTTCCTGTGTTCATAATAACATCGAGCCCTTTTGGACTTCTTCCTAAAAGGGTTTATTTACATTATGATCTCAAATGGATGTGCAAACATAATCCAAATTATATAAAAAAACTATTTTTAAGGGTCTCATCCTTCAAAAAAATCGAGGAAAATAATGGAATCCTTTATTTATGTGATGATCATAATTGTCCGGGGAGAGGGAGGGGGGGCTTGGATGATATGAGAAAAAAGTCGATACCACAAAATTGGCTCCATCAAAAGATCCCGTTTAAATGAGTGTCCTTGGTTTCTTTAACTCAGTCGAGCTAGAAACCCCATAATGTACCCAATTTTTTGCGCTCTCCCTCCCCTTCCCCCTCCTAAAGCTCTTACGAACAAAAAGCAATTTTTTTTTATTCTCATAGATCAAATTCATCACTTTTGTTCTGTTCCAACCATTGTCGCGAATCAACAGAATTTCCCCTGTAATAAATTGGTTTGTCAAATGAGAAGGGCGAGGAGATGAAGAAGAGGAGGCAATGATTACATTTATAGAAAACGAGAAGGAGGAGAAAAAGGGTGGGTGGTAGGCAGGGACGGTGACGGTGGGCAGGGGTGGTGGTGAGCGGCAGGGGTGGTCGTGGTGGGAAGGGGTCGTCGTGATGGGACGAGGTGGTGTTGGTGGGTAGGGGGATAGTGGTGAGGGATGCTGGTGTACGTGGATAGAGGCGGTTGTGTTGGTTAGCAGGGGCGGTTGTGCTTGGGGTGGGTTGGGGCAATAGTGCTGGTGGGCATAAGTTATTGTGGTGGTAGGCAGGGAGAGTGGTGGTGGTGTTGGTGGGCAGGAGCCGTGGTAGTTCTAGTTGGCAGAGGCATTTGTTTTATAACATTATACTTGGTACTAAATTCACTTTCTAATTATATGTGGCAACGTTACTATTTTTTTTAATTTCATCCATCAGTTTTTCAGTTTTAAGAGAAAATAGCGGTGAAATTTCATTTTAACCTATTTTCTTCTTGAGATCAATTCGATAGATGGAAGTTTTCTTTCTCAGGCAAAGGTTAGAAATATGGTCATATACTCGAATGAATCTAAATATGGGAACTTAAATTACGAATTTCCTTCAGCTATCGTTCATTTATGAATTTTCATCATTTGTGCGTTTAGTATATGGCCTAACCATAATTTGTTTTGAATAGGAAAGACCTGCTCGTGTCTCATCTTATGAGTGATATTTGAGTGTAGGTACCGAGATTAATAGGTAATGGTTAATGATTTTTTTAAAGCGAAAAAATAAAAATTTATTATTCTCTTCCATATTTGAGCTTACGGATAAAGTCTACGGGATTATGCGCCATATTAAAGAATCCTCACGGGTACACTATTTAAACTGAAGCCTTCTACTTGGTCTCATTACCGAGCAAATTATCTATTTCTTTTTTGGTACTAGTTCACCAGATGGGATCATTAGAGTCCCATGATTTCCTCAAGCTTTCCGAACTTCAAGCAAAAAAGAAAGCTGAAATCCTCCACTGAGATGACAATCGACAAGTGAAAAGTCAAAACTTTTCGCCGATAGGAGTAGATCTGATTATAAATCAAATTCAAAATAAAGTTATTTTCCATCAACTTGTTTGTAAATACAAGTGCATAATTATAAATAATAGATATTTATCCGATTATTTTTTTATCTAATTAGATGTCCGTATCAAAATATTTGGTCAAAATTTTGCATAAAGTTTGAAGAAAAGGCAAAAACGAACGAAGAGATTTCGATTTGCATTTTATAGAGTAAGAATGCGGATACATACAAATTAGACAGTTTTAAATTTGTAATAGGTCTAAGGGATAAAAGGGGTCCGCAACTGAACCTGTTTCTTATTCTTAAATCAGAACATTTTTTTACGTTGTTCTAACCAGATAATGTGTTTTAGGTACCTTTTTTACACGTGAGACGAAGTCGACCCTGCCCCTCGATGATGCTTATATTCGCTAAAATTGTGTTTGTTACTCTTTCTCGTCTAGACGATCGTCAATGTACCGATGGAATTGTCAAAAAGAGGCAGTCCTCATTTCAACCTGGAGTGCAATGCGACAGACTCAATTACCCACTTATTTTTTTACGAACGACTGAATTAGAGACTGAAGAGCACATTGGAAATTATTATCAGCAACAACTACAGTGGCGGCAACAAAAAAAGTGACATGTGACAATTCGGGGAAAATGAAACAGAAAAATGTAACTTACATATTTTATTATGAATATTTCATGAAAGTTAATACTTGGTCATGTTGCCCTTGCACTTGATGACCATTCTGAGTCGATTGGGCATTGATTCAGCGAGGTTTGCGAAGTAGGTGGGGTCGATCGTAACCCAGATCTTCTTCAGTGATTCTATCAGGTCCTTGATGCTGCCGGATGCTGTCTCTTGAACTTTGGATTTCATCAGATTCCAAGCATTCTCAATAGGATTTAGGTCCGGGGAATTACCAGGCCACTCCAAAACACTAATATTATTATCATTGAAGAACCTTTTTACTAACTGGGACCTGTGAGCAGGGGCACTATCATGCATGAAAAATTCACACCGATGAATTTCCCAAAATGGCAGCATGTGCTGCTTCAAAACTTCGAGATAGTTAGTCCCCCTCATGGTTACATTCTTGGGAAGGAAATACAGACCTCCTCTGCCCTTGTTTCCACTAAAGGCACCCCACACCATCACACTATCAGGGTGCTTCACAGTTTTCACGGTATATTTTGGGTCATACCGAGACACATTGCTGGGACGACGCACGATCTTTGACTCTCCTCTGACCAGCCTAAAGGTGCTCTCATCACTGAACATCACCTTCTTCCAATGGGCAGCTGTCCAATGTTTATAGGTCTTGCAAAAATTGAGCCTTTTCATCTTCATAGCCTTGGTAAGAAGTGGCTTCTTGGCAGCGCGGCGAGCCGGTAGGCCTAAGTCCTTCTGTAAGCGATGACGGATGGTCCTGAGGGCGACGTTCTGGAGAAGGTCTGGGTGTTTTTTCTTGATTGAAGCGGAGGTTACAGAAGGGTCTGACATCACTTCACGCCTTAGGATATTATCAGTCCTTGGAGATGTCTTCCTAGCTGCACCAGTGCCCTCCTTCCTCTTTGGTATGGTACCTGGTGGCAATAACTCAGCTGCCCGTTTTAGGCGATAAATCGTATTTCTTGAGGTTCCTAAATCTGCTGCTACATCAATAAAAGACTTTCCCTGCTCTAATAGGGTCAAGGCACGGCTTTTCTCTGTCATAGAAAGCTTTTTCCGCCCCATTGTATCCACTTGCACAGAAGTTATAGCACGTCAAATGTAGGCACGAATGCAGGAAATCAGCACGCTGGAGCGTTGTACACCAAAACCTCAATGTACGAGCTCAAACGAGACAGTGAGTTCCAATAAAGCGCAGTTCTGTTGTCTTAGCTCAGGAGAGTCATCCACTCGTGGCATGAGCCCCGCCCCTTTTCATTGGCTTGTTGGCAAGTAAAATCGTGAAAGCGATTTTATGTATCGATTTCTATTGCCAATATTCAATGTCACTTTTTTTGTTGCCGCCACTGTAATAATCATGCAAACTATAAAAATTCTGGCTTTCCACATCTTGATATCATATTCGCTGCAATATTTAAGGTCTAAGAAAGATTTAATCAATGAAATACTTGAACTTTTTCTATATTCAATTAAATTAATCACTTTAAATTATTAAAGTGAAACTCATAAAAAATGAATTGTGTATGAGTTCTCGATATCTTAATAGTTCAGAAAATTTAATTGTAGGCGAGCCAGTTCATCAACTCGAAAGATGTATAGAACACAACTAAATTTAAAATTCAAAAGCAAATTCTATTTATACACTTTACTGCTGGAAAAATATAATCTCGCATTCTTTGTTCAATTAAATGGTTCTAAGAAGTTAATATCTTGATGCTGGAAAAGGAGCAATTAGTTAAATCCCCTTAAATCTCTTCCCCATAAATATTTAGAAACATGTGTCACAAATTTAGTTTGAAACCAGGTCTATTCAGTTTTTTTAGGGTAAAATAAATAAAAGTAGTTTATTTGCGAGCTACATCTAAATTGACATAATTTATTCAGTTTAAAATAATCCATATATCCAGTAAATATTTATAACAGGTCACCCGTTATCCTAAAAACAAAATACTGGATCTATTGCTATTTTTACGAGGCTTTTGTGATTATTAAATACTTATAGCCCTATTTATAATATTTTTTCTTATCTTTTTAACTCTTTGTTAAGAACATGGTATTCCAAGAGTTTAAAGCACCATATTGGAAAATGACCATTGTATGGGATCCTTCCAAACCACACATAAATATTCAGTTGTCAACCATTATCCTATGGCAAAAGTACTTTCACCAAGAGTTGAATTTGTCCTTTCACTCTCAAATGATATCTTGTTTTCGTATTATCCTTTTGCCCACATGGCTAAGAGATAACTAATTTTTCTAGATAAAAGGAAATATTATAAGTTCAATCCATTTTACAGACAGTCCCAAAGCATTTAGCTTAGCAAAAAGAGAGCACTAATAGAGAGCAAAAGGAATCCATTCCCCATATTATTAAATACATAATTATATATAAATATGCTTATATACTACCAGATCTTGGTCAAATATTAATCGTTTCCTTCTAGGTCAAGGCTCTAAACTCCTCCAAACTTGATCGAAATCGGCTAGGTAGTTTTCGTAAAATTTTGTAAACAAACAAACCAAAATATGTTTGTGATCACATAATTTCTACAAAGTTAGGTCAGCAAGAAAAAAACTTTAAAATATTTAGAAACCCTGTTCGGCTTCGAACAGTATCTGCGCCGAATATGGTTTGCGGCCAAAATGGTCCGCACTGAAACGGGTCTGGGCCAAAACGCTCACGCTGAATAGTGTCGCACCGAAACAGCGAAACCGAAACGTGCTAGACCCATATGAGGTATGCGACAATCAAAATATCTTCATATGAAATATCATATTTTTTAATAATATAGTGATTCGTGTCACAGTCATTTGTTGCATAAGTGTTGAAAAGGATATAAGAATTTGTGAACATCCGAGATAGACATCGTTCTATGCCCCAGCATCAGTACGCAAATTAATTACAGGTTACTGCGACGCATGCGCCTTAGGGACCGTAATATACCCGCAGTCCATGTGGAGCATGAATAGTCAGAAGGAGACCAGATTAATGCAAGCGTCAAAAGAGTCCGTGGCAGACTGCTTGCCCAAGCCCTCAAGTCATGTAAAACCCACCAAAAGCAGCTTATCGAATTTCAGGAGAAGCTACGTCATCTGGCTCGGGCACTTGCTCACCGCAACTGGCCTAGGCTATTTGGGGACATGTATATTCTTCCGAAGAATCCAGGTTCAAGTTGTTCTCGACACTTGGGAACGTTAGAGTCTGCATGAGTTACGTAGATCACTGAAGTTGATAGAGCATATTGACAAGAGGAAAGCATTGTGACCCATTTGTAATGGTATGGAACTGCATGTCAAATTCAAGGGTTGTTGTGGCACCGTTTGTGGTGTCACTAAAAATTCAGAGAAGTAGCAAAATACCCGGACAAAATGCCCGGAATCTGATTTTTCACAAGAACAATGCCCAACGTAGCAAGGCTGCCTCTATCATACTTTGGTTCCAGTTAAACAATATAAACGTTGATGGACTGGCCACCATATTCTACGGTTATCAATCCAGTGGAAAACCTCTGTTAGGAACTCAAATAGGTCGAACGACGTCATCAGCTATCCTCCAATGAGGTACTAAACGCAGTCATCAAAGATCAGTGGGCCACCATCACTTCTCAAGGTGTCCCACCCACGTGTAGAGCATTTCTCAAAGAATAAATGCTCTCATCATTGTCAAAAGAGTCTCGACACGCTACTTAGTTTCCTGTTACTATTTCGTGTTACTGTAATTTTCGCAGACTTTTACTGCTTATCTGTTTTTTGTTGCTCATTTTACATGTTTTGGCCAATTTGTATATTTTCCTTATTGTTCATTGCTTGAGGTATATATAACATATTGTTATTTATTTCTTCTTAGTTTATTGTTATATTCATATTAATATGCAAAGAAAATTTTAAGGCCTTGTATTTATCTAATTTCCGTAAATTTCAGAGGTGTCCAAAAAATTTACCCACGACCGTACATAGGGAAATAATTACAGCACTTCAACCTTGACAACAAGACCCATGGTTTTTCTAGTATAATTAAGATCAGGCCGCTCGACAATCTTCCAAAATACAATCACAGGGCAAAGCTTACGTCAATATTTAACAACCTCAGATTTAAACTATAATAAGATGATACACATCACCTAGACTTTTGAATCCTCGCACAAATTCGAACAGGGCGATTCATCCCCACATTAAGGAAACCAGTGACCTAACCTGAGGATGTAGTGACGTTCTTTTGCTAAGGTAATAGGAAAGAAGAGAGGATGGGCCACAAAGTAAGTAAGGGGAGGATCAAATTATCACTGTGTAATACAATCTTTGTTCCTGGCAAATAAATATTATTTTTAAACCCTTTTATGTTGCAAACAATAGAAAATAGCCATTATTTGTTTGAATCTTTAAGTTTTTAGCTTGTACGATGACATATTTAGTCTAAATAGGCAAATATTGGTTTGATAAACCTTTGCAGGGCTAAAATAGTAACAAGTAAAAATTAAAATTTTATTGAAACTTGAACAAGAAATATATAAAAACAAGTAAATGTTTTAGAAGGGAACGGTTTTCCTTGATTTGTGTTTGTCATGTAAGAAACTTCTTCGCACAAGCTCAAAAATGTAGTCTGCCATCTCGTTTAATTGAATACTCCTTTGTATCTTTGTTGAAAGTTTAGTATATCTTGATGGAGCGCGTTCCTTGCTCAACTGTATATGTTCCCATATTCAACTTGAACTTGCCAAGAAGAGCATCAAGGATGTCCTTTTCATTAAATTTTCAACCAGTTCCACATAAGTCTCAGACTGATGGTTGTCCTGAAAGCCCCGACACAACGAAACAAAACACTTCCAGGCTTCTCTTTCCTTTTTAGTAAGCTTTTCATAGAATTTGGAAAACTAGATGATTTTCATGATTTGTGGTCCAACATAGACACCAAGTTTCACTTTTGACTCAGAGTGTTTGGGAAAGAAATTTTGAAGGTACCTGAAGGCTGTAGACTCCTCGTTAAAAGATCTAACAAACTGCTTCAAGAGACCTATTTTAAATGTAACGGAGGGAACAACACCTTTTGATGGTCTATCAAATTTTCAGGCTTCACATTATGCCCTCTAACACAGAATTATTCCTTTGTGACCAAGTCTTGAAGGGGTAATGTGCTGTGGGATTCTTAATCTTTTATATACAGAGGTGACATGGAAACCTGGTAAATCCTCTTTGGAAATCAATCAAAAAAGCGTCGATTTTAAAGTCTCTCATCCCTTCCTATCGATACTCCTTATAATTCAAAGCTTGTACCATGATCTTGTCCAAGTTGTAGTCATCCTTAAGATATACTGAAAGAGCCAAAGGAATAAATGAACGCTTATTACAATTAGGAGTAATACAGCTCTAATTCATCTTGACTAGCTGTCAATAAAGAGCTTCGACTACATACTCTGGATTACATGTCATTCAAATTCCATCAAACAGACCAGGTACACCATTGCGGTAGCATAGCCTAGTTTAAGAAGTACAAGATCTTGAGAAATGTTTATAAAGTTTCTTTTGGTTTGTTGCTTGTACATTTTCATTCCAACAAATTTTACTCTTCGAGCCTGAAAATCGAAAGCTCCACATTCGACTTTACAAGACATGATTTCAGACAAGGTCACCTAAGACTCTCCGAATTTTGCTTTCTTTGAGGTTGGCTTTTTCCTTTATGGAGCAGTTGGTAGAGGAGGATCAGCATTGTGTGATACTGATGCAAAATAGGAATGAAAATCGGAATAGGAAATAACAGGTAAAATATTTTCTCTTCAATGTTTGGAAGGTTGCACCATGCAGAAGTAAGAGCTGCTTGAGTGGTCAGTGTGTTAATCCTAAACCCTGGGAAAGGAAAGCATCCTGGCTCTTCTTTTCCCTCTATATTACCCCCCAAAGTAAAAAAAAATACGTTATTACATTTTTAGCTTAAAAACAAATAGATATGTGAATCTCTGTATAAATATTTATGAACTAATATTCCAGAAGCTTCTAGTCGTATCCAGAGGTTTGTTCTGTGTGGAGAGAATGTAGGAAAATAAATTGGATAAATATTAAAGAAATATAAGGAAAATTCCATGTGGCCTCATATTACCATTATAATATCAGAATTTCCTCTAATAATAATTTAATTTTTTACAAGGTAGCTTTATTTTTTAAATATCTCACTTTGCAAGAGCCCAGTGGTTTTAACCTTTCGTATTTATCGATCATGTTTTGCACGTTCCTCTGTAACATTCATTATCGCTAAGCTTCGTAATTTCTAATTGCGGCCTAACCTCAACGTTTCCTTTTAGGACTTTTGCAGAGCGAGCAAAGGAAATGTTTTTAGACGTTTACTTTTAAGATAATAGTGAATGTATAAAGAATTAGGTAATTAAATTATCTTTCATAATCATATATAAAATTTTACGTTAGATAAAGGCATGTGTATTTGCAATTTAGATAAGAGAATTAAAATCATGAGGTATTATAGTGTATATCCAAATAATTGAGAAGAGAAGTAAGACTTCGCATAGATAGCAACTCGTATGCCTACCTATCGGCTTCTCCCAGGAAAGAATGCCCTTACCCAAGAGAAAGAGGTAATTGGATGGAGGGAGGAAAATAATTAATAACACGAGGCAACAAATTTCCAATCCTTTGTTTCCAGCACGTGAACTACTATTCCTACTAGATCGTTGATGCTGATTTCAGATCTGATATAAATATTTCTTTATCCCGTCCAAATTTTGTATAACAGGAAAGTCTAATTTTCTTTTTTCTCTTACCTGACTATTACGAAACCATCTAAGCTACTTTGCTATACCACGTGTTCTGTTAAGCATAATTAAATATTAACTGAACAGGTATGTCTTTCTTCCTTTATTCTGGTTTAAGAGAGACAACGAATTCCGTTGGCAGCGTTAACACCCTCTTAACCTAAAAATCCCCTCAAAGCGTGTTAGTATTTTGTTAATACTGAAAGGCAAATTCCTGTTCTTGATTGAAACACTTTGATGTCTACTCCTTTTTTGCTTTAGAATGAAGAGCTCTCCTTCTGCATGAACCAATAATAATCTCTTATCATATTTGGGTTGCAATTACCTTGGTATCAGTTTTCGATAAATGATATCTATTGGTGCAAGCGCTCACCATGCTCGTCATTTACAGCTTAAAGGTTGCCCGGGGAAAAGTTACGATGAGAATGTAAAAAATAAATTAAAAAATACATTCTGCATCCCATTATTTCCTAAGAATTAAGCATGTTTTCTACGAAGTTACGGTGGATTTGAGCTTTTGGAATTCAAAGAATATTTTTGACAACTTCAACGAAAGATATACGTGCTCCTATTTCATTCTCAGTTAATTAGTGAAAATTTTAGCTTAAGCTTATCATCTGACAATATTACAGTTAATGAGAATTTTTCTTTTGTAATGGTTCTTCTCATATCATTATATGAGATATATATCTTTTGCATACAGCTTATTGTCATTGAATATAATGAAAACGGTTATTTTCCATTGTATGGTAGACATATAAATTTGCAATTACGTCAGCTCTCTTTTATGCGAGCAAATTAATGGTGATTTTTAAAAAAATATAATAAATCTATTTATTCATTCAATTATAAAAATGTCTTTATCAGTGGACCTCAAAAATGTAGAAGATATGTGTTGTTTCTCTCGTGTTGATAAGTTTTGAGAAACTGCTTTTAAGGTCATTAATTTGTATGAGTTTTAAAAGTATGTTCGTGCAATTGGTATGTCTTATATTGAGGATTGAAGTTAGGAATATAGGAAAATAATGTAGTGGTTTGTTAAGTAAACATGCTCAAAATTTTGTTTGTTAACGAGGTCTTCCATTAGAATTCATCATTCTTGCCTCAAGTAAGGGGCCTTGCCACTCCCGTGAATCGAGGGGATTAATTGGATGTTGATTTAAAGACTGGCACTTGCAGTTGGGCGGTGATGGCAGTAGAAGGAGAGAATTGTATAAATAACAATAATCTACCTCTGATTGAGTAGAAGAATTAATTGAAGACGAATCAACGCTATCAATAAAGAAGAAAATCATAGTTTTGATTATTTTAACATATAAGCTGTGTTTATATTATGATATCAATTAATTTGGCATAGGGCACATTAAGTTGCAGGTTTTAGGCGAGAACTGAAGGCCAGGTATACATTGCGAACGAAGTCCTTCCTCCTGCTTGCTAACATGTGGTTGACGGAGGAATTCAGCTCGTCCACGTTTCTGTGCCGGACCTTGCAGGCCATGTACTCGAAATGCAGCCACACGCAAATACAAGGGAATTGAAAACGGGCGCCTTCGCCGGCAAAGGTCCACTTCAACCTCTCTTGAACGGTCTTGGTTGTATGGGCTGAAGCATGGTCCTGCTTAAAGCCGTAATATGCCTTATTAATGAACTTTCTCACCAGGCGCACGCAGGACGTTTGTGGACAAGGTGTGCATGTAATCAGTTGCTGTGAGCTCATAACCTTCTGCGAACCAAACCAGCGAATCTACTCCCCATTCGAAGCAACGACGGCAAGCGTCATCAGGTATTCCCGAAGCTTAGTCGCGTACACGTACCAGACCTAGTAGATGTCCTGGCCGAAGATTACCACGTGGAAGTTCTAGTTGTTATTAAACGAATCGACCATGAAGGTTTTTTGAACAGAAAAAAAGGGGAAAATCTATTGCCATAGCACTTTAAGACGTTAAGAAACCGACGATAGCGCTCTCGACATTGTTCTTGCCTTTACACGTACCTCAAGGTTTTTACACCCTTCTCCTTAACCCCCCTGGCCATCATGGTCAGCAAAATGTTATTCTTTGTGAGCACAGTCATTTTGAACTTCAGAGCAATTTCAAAGCAATGCTCACAGCAAAACTGTAGACCACATGAGGTCTGTCAGAGCAAGATCGATCTATGAGGCCGTTCCCATATTTGAATTTCTCCATGACTCCGTGGACGCTCATCCAGCTGAAGTTAAGCCACTTTGCGATGTCGACATGTTAGAGCTTGAAGGCAGAAGTAAAACTTTGAGTTTAATTCGACGGAATATTTTATTTCACACACATACACCTCTCAAAATATAAAAATAGAGTCTAACGGAACTTTCTTTACAAAACCATATATATATATATATATATATATATATATATATATATATATATATATATATATATATATATATATATATATATATATATATAATGGGTGCTCCAATAATTTTGACTGATTTTAAATGTGAGTTAAGTTTAAGCGTCTAATAACTTTTTTCTTTTTCTTTCAGATTTAACAACTTCAGTCTTTGGCACTTTCAACCATGGAAAGATTAACAATTGAACAGCGTGTTAAAGTTATCGAAGCCTATTACGAAAATGGACGTTCAAACAGAAACGCATTTAGGGCACTTCGCGATTTTTTTGGTCAACATAATCGAGAAACCGAGAGTGCAATTGGTAAAATTGTTCGTAAATTCAAACAAACGGGGTTGGTGTTAGATATGAAAACGCCATTGCGTGCTTGTTAACGTCGTTCAGCTACAAACATTGCTGCAGTGCGCAAGAATGTGGCCGAAGATCACAACGCCTCTATTCGTCATCGCGCGCAGGAATTGAACCTCTCCACAACAACATTACATCGAATTTTGACAAAAGATTTGTCTCTACACCTTTAAAAAATTCAATTGACAAAAGAACTGAAGACTGCTGACCATTTGAAGCGCCGTACATTCTTCAATTGAGTGCACGAGCAAAGACAAGCCAATCATGATTTCTCGCTAAAAATCATCTTTAGTGATGATGCCTATTTTCATCTTAGTGGATTCGTTAATAAGCAGAATTGTCGCATTTGGGCTGATGAAAATCCCAGGAAGATTGTTGAAAAGCCACTGCATCCACAAAAGGTCACTGTTTGGTTTGCATTTTTTGTTAGCAGAATCATTGCGCCGTATTTCTTTGAAAATGATGCAGGGAATTCTGTTACGGTGACAAGCCAGCGACACCGTGCCATGATAACCAACTTTTATGGCCTGAATTAAATTCTATGGATGTCGAAGATTTGTGGTTTTAACAGGACGGCGCCAAATGCCACACATCCAATGGAACAATGGCTTTATTGAATGACAAGTTACCAGGTCGCATCGTCTCTCGAAACGGCGAGGTTAATTGGCCACCACGATCATGTGACTTGACGCCTCTAGATTTCTTGTTTTGGGGTTATATCAACAGCTGAAGAATGAGATAATAAGACATATTGGTGAGATCGAGGAGCAACTATACAGAGGCGTCATTGAAAAATTGACCATCGAGTGGAGGTGTGCCGCCAAAGCCTTGGCGGACATTTAGGTAATATTATTTTTCAGATATAATTGCCATGACTCAAATAACATTATCCAATAGTGAAATCAATGAATTTTCACAAATAACACTATTTTATTTACTGCTAACTTCTAACTTCAATCCATCTGAATGGAACACCCTCAATATATATATATATATATATATATATATATATATATATATATATATATATATATATATATATAAATATATATATATATATATGTATATATATATATTTATATATATATATATATATATATATATATATATATATATATATATATATATATATATATATATATATATATATATATATATATATATATATATATATAAAACTGCTGAGCTTATTCCAAATCGAATATTCAATATGAAGGCAAAAACCAAGCACCCTATTGATGAAAGCATCTTTATTTGTCTGGGTTTGAACCTTTCGAGGTCCTAGCTTCATCATCGGCACTAAGAAACTAAGATAGTAAAAGGTTAAAATTTGTAGTTTTTATTAAATACTAAAATTGAATAGTGTAATTTAGGATAAGCTGCTTAATACAACAATCAAAATTTCAGTAATTCATGATACCATATAAAGATTGGATGCAGTTTGATTTATATTTAAATTAGGTTTAAGTTTTAGGATGTAAATTGATTCTAATATTTGTAGTTTGTTGGGATGGGGGCTATGACTAAGTATTTTAAAGTTATCCATATTAATTTCAAACTTGCATACTTTGTTGTGATCTCGTATTGGAGAGGGTCTGGTTTGTTTAGAATCAGCTCCGTTCGGGTCCACCTTCCCCGATGCTGCTCGATGCGATAATGGATTGACCTAATGGTTGAACCAATATAAGATGAAAGCAAGATTCACAACTATATTTAGAAATTACAGAGGAGCGGCATGGGAATGGAATTCTGTCCTTATAGCTGAAATAAGATGCAATATTGTGCCCATTTATAATTTAAATTTTAACAGATTCTTTCTCAAAATAGAAAAAGTTGTATCAACCCTCAGTCCTATAGAATCTGCTTGTATTCCTGTAAGACAAATTACTTTAATAAGGTTTACTAACAATAAATCCAGTCTTTGACTGCTTACTTTAGTTGACATCCAAAACCTTTGAGAAATGGAGTTGAAGCCTTTAACTATACTAAACCGCAAGTGTGATCGTTCTCTTATTAATAAGATGGTATTTTGAAAGAAAAGCAAGCAATCTTTTCTGAAAAACTTTATTTCTTCATCAGTTGGTCATCTCGGCGAGTTTCTAATAGCCGTTTTTGTAGTAAATTACTAATCTATATGGTTGAAATGTAAAAGATCATCACCTTTGTGAAGATCAACTTTTAGTAAAGAACTACAAGAACTACTATTTTCCTCATAAAGGAATGGTGTCAATGGGAAATCTTTCTTAAATTTTGTCAAATTCCTTCAAATTGATTAGCAATAATAGAAAAAAAAGCGAGTTTTGCCCCCAGCATATTGAAAAGTACCACTTGAAAAAAGTAAAAAAGGTACCTGTCGACACCCTGTTTTCAAATATTTACAGTAGGTAAGTCAAAAGTCCCTGACTTGTTAAAGAATTATGTCGTAATTTTTGACTTTGAAAAAGATTGATTAGATTCATTTTTCTCAACAATTTTTAAATCGGTTAACATTACAAATAATGATCAAGATTTTGTTAATATGATACTTACAATGTTTCCTGGCAATGCATCAGTTGAGAGAGAATTTTCAATAAATAAATATTGCATGGTCAGTAATTTACATAATCAGTCATTAGTTACAAGAAGAACTATTTGTGATGAAATCAGAGAGATGGATTGGGACCCGTCTTGTTTTGAAATAGACAAACGGTTGTTATAAAGCTGTCGTAATGCTTTGGATATTATAAGGATTAGCTCGAGGAACAAAGGGAAGAGAATATGGAACAAAAAAAATGCAGCTGCGAATAAAAGAAAAACAATGAAAGAAATAAGAGAATTTGAAGAAAAAAAAAAGAATAGAAAAAAAGAGAAGAGAAGTTCAAATCCTAGTGGACCAAATTCTAACCTGATAAAAATATTCTTTAGTGAATTAGGATTTTCTGTATATAACTAGCATATTGTATAATTTAATGTTTATATTTTTTATTAAATATAAAAGAAAAGAAAGAATGTCGTTTTCTAATTTCTTTATTACTATTATATATTATTAGGTCATTTATTTTGTACCAGATCTGTATGGAGTGGGTCCTGGTGGGCTTTCTTTTATTTTTATAATTCTAACAAGATTTTAATTCTTTACCATAATTTCCTGTAGGTCGGAGAAAAGTCAGGGAATTTGAAATTGGAATTTTAGGGGACACCCTGGTTGAAGACCTGTGCTATGGTCAGAAATTGTTTTGGAAGGAATATGCTACTGCAACTTAAGCCATTAATACATAAGCATCTGTTCGTTATATTTCCTCCACATTTATTCCATCGTCTCATTCCACAGCCTCTGAGTGAGACCGAAATACATTATTTAGCGTAAAAGCTAAAAAATAGTGCCAGATGATTAGTTAGATTAAAGGAATGAGCAAGTTTATAGTGGATTGATTTGAAAAAAATCCGCATTCATATATTTATAATAATTCCATGCAAGCTATACGATATGAATTATTGTGACTACTTGTCACCTAGCCGTTTTTTATGATATCAGATTTCTTTCGTTTACTATGTTTTTGTTAGTTATATATTATCAATTAAATTACAATTACATCAAGTAAGAGTGTATTTATCTTATTCGTAAATTACTAAATAATTAGGAATTGGTCATGCCTTATGGTAAGGTTTTTGTTGCATCCCCCTTAAGACCAGAAGTAGTAGGCAACTGCTCCTCAGCTCTTTGTCGAGTGCTGTAGGTTGCAATGAGCTAGTAGGTACCCAAAGATGGTAAGGGCAATGATTACTTGTCCTAGTCAAAATGCATGGGAGGTTTGGAACGAAATGTGCTGGACAAGGAGTCGAGTAAGGAGGAAAAAAGACATCTCTGTCAACCCTAGCCTCATCCGTTAGAGACTAAGTCTGTAACCGATGAGGCTAGGGTTGAAACCACTAGACCTCATAACTCTCTCCTCACTCACTCTAAAGCAATCTTTCTGATTATCTTATCCATGCAGTAGGATCCGAAGGCACCTTGTAAAAATATATTGAGGATATTTTCTTTCAAAAAATTATACTGGGCTTAAGATTAGTTGAGTACAAAGGTGGATGATCTTCGCTGCCCCTCTTCTTTTTGACTTTGAATTCATGAGATCATTTCAGCTGCCTGCACATCTATTACAACCCCTTACCGGATACAAGGTCTTTTAACCCTTTCCACCATGTAATGGCAGGTTCGCAATCTTCACAAAATGGTATGTCTCCATTCCGAGTTTTTCCTCCAATAAAGACATTCAGGCGGTAACATTGCATCTCCACCTGGAGATAACCTTTTTACTTGTGCTTATTTACCTTCCTACATCAGGAGAATTCAATGTAGCGGTGTTTCACAATCTTTTGTACCTGTTGCCGCGGCAGTTTTCCCTTCTTGAGCAATTGTACGGTAGTCCTACGTCGCGGCTTGTGACAGAGGCTATGCTCTAGTTGAGCTCTACCTGAGTGGGACGATTAGTGGAACTCGATATCGTAGTCGTTAATACAAAAGAATTGACCCCCAAATTTCCTAGTCCTGCTTCGTTTTACTCTATACCTGTGTTCGTATAATGAATTTAGGCGCACAATGAATTTGCAAGGAAAATAGTTGATGTTTTCAAGAAAGCTACCAAGAACCATTCTTAGGTTACACTAACTTGCTTTGCTCGAATAGCACCGCTGTACTTCTCAGATTAACCACGATAGTTTACTTTCAAAGAATTTATTGACATATCTATTTCAATCGAAAAGTTGCCTTAGTAGATGAGGCCGTTGAGTTCTTCTTCTTCACGAACTTCTCCACCGGTTTAACACTAACCATTTTCATAAGTACGCTCGCTACTTCTCATGGTAAACATAATTTTTTTCAGTCATTTGGAAATGATCTCTTACAGATATGTGAAATTTTGGTTAAATCCGGGTAAATTCGACAGGATTATCCCCAATCCCTTTCTCAAGGAAGTCGGGACGACCATCTCGATGCCACTTAGCTCCGCGACCAAATTCCTCTCATTCTTAGCCAGATGCTTTTCTACTAGTTTTCAAGAAAAATTTCATGGCTAATGAAGGCCACAGAGTGTACTTCGCCTCCAGAGGCGGTCAACCCTTCAAGGACCTGTTTTTGCTAAGCAGGTTGCGTTTGACTCACTTCTTACGTTGACACTGCTCCCTGATTAGATAATATCCTGTATGCCAAGTTTTAAAACCTAGTTGAGAAAGGCTACAGCCTTTTGTTAACATAGTTCTACAGGATTTTTTCGAGAAGTAGCTTCTAGTTAATTTCCTAGACAACAAATATAACCTATAATTATTCTGTTGTGTCTTCATAAGTTCCACTCTATGCCAGATGGTCTACGCTCACTGAAAAGTGATATCTGTCCTTTTAGATTTGTATTAGTAATTTCTATTTATATCTGTATTTCTTCATATGCAAACTGTAATTTTTGATTTTTAAAACACTTAAGATACAAAATGACGATACGGTATCATAGAACGTTCTTTTTAAGGAAGTGAGAAAAGGCCTACGAATATTTCAGTCTAAATTCCTGCTAGTGAGTTGATTCAGTCTATGGATGCGTAAGAGCCTTCTCAGAATCAGAAGGGTAAGATGATGGTAAGATGAGGCTGACAGAAGATGTATTCTCTGCGCACTATAAATCAAGCTTTTAGAGCGTTTTGATGGAGTTCAGATGTTTATCTTGAGCAATTGGTCTATTTTTATGAAAAATTTCAATGTTACTCTTTTCTTTGGACAAACCTAAGGTAGCGCACTTCTGTTTTCACCTGTGTCACGACTGAAATACGCAAAGATAAAGGTCATCAAGACGTCCTGGAATTGCATTCATAATTACTCGTTCCTTTATTCGCTTATTCACAGCATTTGGGTCTCTTTTACCTATTCGCTGAATTTCTACACTCTGTGGCCTTTAAAGAATGAAATATTGTAAAGACTAACTCAAATTTATTTTTTAGTTACTTTATTTGCTTTTAATTTGACTAAGGGAGTTAGATTCAATTCTTTTCACCCCAAGGTCTATAGCAGGTAGGAAATACGATCCACCATACTCGTCTTATGGTGGCCAGTGGTGCCGTCCCTTCCCCTCATCGGCAAAAGTGAGCCACCTATTCGAGGGAAGGGAGATGCATTTTAACTTTCGTGGTAAACAGTATTTAATCCACTTTACTCCATAGTTTATCCTTAACTACGTCCACCAACGGCTAACTTGGTTATACCTATTTTGCAGGGGGTTTTTAATCATAGCATAAATCTTTCGGATTCAAAGTGAAGAAATAAGGTCGAAAGTTTCGTGCAACAATCGGTCCGGTGACGCTGATATTTTTGCCAGAGAAAAACCCTTGGAATGTAACACTATATTTTCATCACACGCCTCTAACGTTAAAGCTTCTACACCACCCGCACTACTGCATTCGACTTGTTTAGAGTTTGTTCCAAGAGCGAGGAAGAAATTGAGTTTCATCCTACATCCTCCTTGTTTAAAGTCTGAATGGCGCTTCCTTTTGCTGCGATCTTCTTTACTGCTAGACCTTGAAATATTAATCGGGATATCAGTGAGTACTCAAAATCTCTATTCGAAATTCACCTTGCAATCTATAGAAGTTGACAAAACGTGCTAAGCGCCTTTATACGAATAGGAACTGCGCATCTCTAGTCTACATTATATATGGCACGATGTTTGCTCCATGTTGGGAGGAGTCGTTTGTCTTCTGCTTGGTTCTACATATATAGGTTAGGGTTGCTGTTAATGATCGAACTTCTAAAGAACCAGGCTATTTTACATACATAGAGTAAGCAAATTGACATATCTCAAGCCAATGGGAGTTTAAACCAATTATTTCTAGTAACAACTGAGGCAATCAACGTGTACATATGTATTTAAATGCGATAGCTGTATTTCATAAGCTAACTATTATCAACAAAGAAAATATAAAAATCAAAATACCATTTCCTCTTTTGTAACCTAGCAAATTAACATCTTATTATAAATTTAATAGTTATATTTTGGCGTTTAGGTTATAGATATTAACCATTTTCTCTCTCACATGCAGCATAATATGTGTCTTTATTGTAAATCGTCAAAATATTTTCGCTTCGCGTGCCTTCACCAATTTCCTTACACATCTCTCCTTAAAAACTTTCTGCGAGGTATACCCTCGTTGCTAATTTGCTTACATAATATGAGATTATATTGAAAGAGCGAATTGATAAAACAGAAATTTATTCTTTTTTATGTAAATATTTCACCTCAAAATACTCTATGCATGCGGCACTTGCAAATTTTCCACCATCACCGAATAGATGTAGAAACTTCAAGGATTTGATAACATTATTTACTATATTCTTTGGATCAGTTTTCCTTTGATTTTAACCCTGACTTATCTGGAATATTTCGCTAACTCAATGACACTTCTTAATTTGATTTTACTTGAAATATTATTTTTTACCTTAGAGCGTGATCAATTAAAAATGTTAGATTAGTTCATATTTATTGGGAAGAGTTTTGAACGGAGTTTTATAATACTGCGTACACATACACTTCAAACATACATGAATGAAAATAAATTGGAGAACCTATAACCACAGACCCTCGTTTTGCTTATGGTCAGAAGTAATTAAGGCAAACTGATACACATACAACCCTAATGACATGATCATCAGCTCATTCCTCCCCATGGCTGGGTAAAGATCTGTCTAATATGGCTTAACTCTTTTGCTATATTTTCTTCTGTGTATCTTTATTTGTATTTTCATGATAATGGAAAGGAGGCTTAATATACATTCATTTCTGAAAAGAACTATCAATATTATCGTAGAATGGACTCTCGACGATATACCATATATAACTATTCGTTGAGGGAACTTCTTTAATTATCTTTAGAGTGCGTGGAACTCTGGCGGGCCGATATTATGTATCTTCGATATGCTTAAGAAGTGGAACTAAGCTCAAGGATAATAATATTGCTATCATTAATAAAATAGAGTTTTATTAATAATAACTATCACAACACAAAACGGAAAATATTGACATAAACAGAGAATGGAAAGGGTCGTGGGAACTCGGCTAATCCGAGGATTAAAGGATTTAAAAAGGTAAAACAAATATAAAGTTAAAGAGATGGGATGGTTCGCTAAACCATTTAAAGCACAGGATAGAATTGACAAAAGGGTTAAATACTCAAAGGTAACGTTCGGCTTACGTGATTTTATACTAGTTGTGCAGTGGAAGGCAACGTGAAGGAATTTTCAGTCGGCTGGCAAGTTCCATTGGAAAGGGGGAAAATACAATGATCCTGACGTGGCGTCTTGGGAATGAGAACCGTTTCTCGACGAACGGCTTGAAGAACAATGGCTGTTCTACATTTTTCTCTTCTGAACAACAGGGGGGGGGGTGAGAACCGTCTTTTGTCTATGGGCTCAAGAACAATGGCTGTTCTAATGTTGAACTCTTCTGAACAACAAGGGGGAAGGGTGAGAACCGTTTCTTGGCGAACGGGCTCAAACAAACAATGGCTGTTTTACGTTGTTCTCTTCTGAACAACAAGGAAAGGGTGAGAACCGTTTCTTGTCAACAGACTCAAACGAACAATGGCTGTTCTAACGTTGTTCTCTTTCTGAACAACAAGGGGGAAGCCTTGTGGACTCGGCGTCACGAAGGCTCAAACCTTGGCACTCAAGGGATATTGTCCTCCTTCTGGACAAGTGATGGTGAATCTCGAGGTCGAGTTCCCTTGGCGTACAAAGCGAGAGAGGGTCGTGTTGATGTTTCGCGACGAAAATCTGGATCCCCAATCTGCTCTTAGTGGTAAAGTTTTCATCTAAATAGTCGAGACACTCCCTTGGCGTGGGGGACAATGAAGTGGAAGCTTCAAGGGAATGCACAGCCGAGCCTAAAACAATGCCTTATCTGCCCATAAGCCTAACTCAAACTGGCGAGGTAGGCGTAGGCAAGCGAACGGGGAAAGATAAACCTTCTTGTTTAAACATTGACTCAGGTGGCTGCGATAAGGCGCCAAGCTTCAAAGCGAAGATGCAGGGGGGAAGCATCGTGGTTTCAAATAACATTGTGATAGGGGTTGAAATTAACGCGGCCTCAACCCGTTCTATCAGACCCCTCCATTCCGGGGGAAGTTTTCACTTTGAAAAAAAGAGAGAAGGGACAACGATAGAGCTCCGTTGTGGGAAACTCGTTTTCTTGTACCAACTGTAGCTTCCTGCACCTAACTAGTATTACCTCACTACATATGATTATTTTGATCTTTTGATTATAAGGGAAAATAACCTTTAATACAAACTTAATAAAAAAAAGGCATGGAACAATGAAATGATATAAAATTAGTACATATGGGACAAAATAATTTATACGTAATTTAATGGGTACAAATATATACATACACCAAAATAATAGACATTGAGCGTTACAAAATTCAGACATATACATCAACTAATTATATTACATATGAATCTTAATTTAAGTCGTACAAGACGGTATATACCTACAGTGAGTTACTAATCCTACGAGTACAATTAATCTACGCTATTTGGTAACGCATTGCTACTGAGTGCGTCAGCGACCTGGTTATCGGAACCTTGTATATAATTTATTTTAAATTAAATACTCTTGCAAGAGTAAACTCCAGCGAATAATTCGGCCGTTTTAGTGTCGCACATTCCTAATATAGGCTAACGGACGCTGGTCGGTTCCTATCTGAAATTCTTTTCCTATCAAGTACATTTTGAATTTGTCTATGACCCAGATAATTGATCGAGCTTCCTTCTCTATAGTGGCATATCTCTTTTCGCGTATAATAATTGACGACTAGCATATGCAACTGGATGACTCGTTCCGTCATCCTCGTATTGAAGCAGTACACCTCCAATGCCCTCGTCGGACGCGTTGGTCTTAATTCCAAAGGATTTTTCCGGGTTAAGCAACTTTAAAATGGGGGCAGAAATGAGCTTACTCTTGAACTGATTAAAATGAGAAACAGCGACATCATTCCAACGTAGACGATCGGGTGAATTCTTTTTTAAAAGGGAGCTGAGGGGCGCCGAAATCGCAGCGAATTTCGGAACGAATCGCCGATAGTACGAAGCTGATCCTAGAAACGATCTTAATTGCTTTTTTGTAATCGGGAGGGGCATGTCGGCGATTGCCTTAATCTTATCCTCTTGGGGACCCAACTGGCTTTGTGCTAGTTTGAAACCCAAATATTTGATGGTTTCGTGGGCAAAATGGCATTTGCTGGGGCCAATGGTGTGACCATTTTCGCGCAGTCGCTCGAAAAGAGCTAATAGGGTGGTTAAATGGTGACTCCATTCAAATAGTTCTTGTAGCTGACTCTTTTGATGTGGTGTCGGCTGCGCGTCAATATCCAGGTCAGAAGGCTCCAAAGACTCGCCTGGTAGGAAAGGAGGAGGGTAATCGGCATCAGGTTTGGTGCAAACTATCTGTATTACATTAAGGGACCCCGCGGGGTAATCTTCTTCAAGCGCCGATGTTTCGTCCAGTTCTACGAAGGTATCTCCATGGACACGTTGGGTTGTTCTTTTTTTCTTTGGGTCCACGGACAGTTTCCATGTCCTTGTCGTAGGCCTTATTGCTTAAGGGTGTTAGTGCTTCACACTCCTTTTGTTCCCTCCTAAAGTCCTGGTTAAGGATCTCCGAGAATTCGGACGGTATCGGGGTTCTGAGGGGGACGGGCTCCTGGGCTTCTTTCTTAGCTCGGCCACGAGGAAGGGTGGCCTGGGACACAGGGTCGGAACTTACTTGGGGGCTCTTTCCTATAAGTACGGAACAGAATTGTATGGGTGCTGAAATGACTTTAGCCAAGCCATCATAATATTGACATTGCAGGTAACATCTAACGACGGGGAATTGGTTCGCCCGCCCAAGGTAGTCATGTACCACCGCAAATTTTTCGTAGTTAGGGTCCACTGGGGGGAGGAGTTCGTCGGACACGATGAAACACGTACATCCTGTGTCCCTGACGAAAGTCGATACTAGGCAGCCGTTCACGCTGCCCACCTCAAATTTCAAAGTTCCCGATGAACTTTTATTAAAAATAAAATTTACCAGGTGGCCTGACGGAGGAGGAGAAGTTGCTGCTTGGATCTGCACCACTGGGGGAGCCGGGGTGGCATTAATCTGGTGAACTTAGTGGGCTGGTCCGCTTTTAAGGGTAGATTTTGCGGGCAATTCCAGCTCATGTGGTTTTCTACACTACAGGTGAAGCATATGATTGGTCGCTTCGGGAAGAGAGATGGAGGAGAAATCTTAACGGGAGGTTTGGAGTACCGTTGTTGGTTTGGGGGAAAGAAGTTTTGGGGTTTTATGGGGCCCGGAAACTTCGTCGGCTTTCCTGTGAAGGGGCGCGAATCCTTGCTTCTTTCCTTGTAGGGGGATTGGTGGAAAATCGGATTCTCCTTTGGGTATAAATTATGGCTTGCGGCATAGACATCCACTTCTTCGATACATTCTTTAAAGGTCTGGCACCGACGATCCTTGACGAACGCACGGATCTCCCTCGGGAGAGACGCCAAAAATTCATCTCGCAACACGAAGTCTGTTAAGGACTCGTAGTTTACATCGACCTTTGAGGATTCTAACCAAAATTTAAAATTCCTCTGAAGAATGTATTCGAACTGAAGGAACATCTGTCCGGGTTTTATACGACCTCCTCGAAATTCTTTACGGAAGAAATCGGGAGTCATATTATGAGCGGCCAATAACTCAGCTTTTAAGGTGCTGTAGTTAATTGTACACTAAGATGGTAAAGATATAAAAATTTCGCCCAATTTACAATTTAACAGGGGAAGTAATCTGGCTACACCTTCAGCCTCCAGATCCATGTTATTGATTTTGAGGATATTTTCGAAGTGGGCTAAAAATGCTCCGAAATCCTCTCCATCCTTGAAATTAGGGAGCTTAAGTGAGAGATTAAGCGGGGCTTCGGAACGAAAACTGGCTGACTGTATCTCTACTTCAACACGAGCTAATTCAATCTGATGGTGAAGCTCAGCTTGTCTTATCCGTTCCTCTCTTTCTCTTTCTTCTCGTTGGATTCCTCTTTCTCTTTCTTTTTCTTTTTTTTCACGCTTTCTTCTTTGCTCCTCTTGAACGTACTCAATTAGTTCTTTTCCGGAAAGTCCCAAGGATTCTCCTTGCCCTTTAAAGATTTCGAACTGAGTTATCTTTGCACTTGGAGGCGCAATAGTCAACCAACTAAAATTCCCTGCAACAAGAATTATGCCTTTTAGAGAAATTAGCCTACCTAAATATGGGCACTGACCTATTCGTACTTGGTTTCTCGATCTAAATAACCACGGACAAAAATCACAAAAAAAACACAAACAAATTATTATAAAAGTTCCTTGAGCTACTCCAGCTTCTTAAGTTTCAAAAAAGGGGATAGCAATCGTTAAAACAAAAGGGAACTACTATACTCTATTATTATAACGAATAACATTATGCTTTACTTGACTGAGACCAGTGTTTGCAATGATATAGCGTTAAACCTTACACACCTGATACCAAATTTAAATAGTGTATATATATATGTCGTAGAATGGACTCTCGACGATATACCGTATATAACTATTCGTTGAGGGAACTTCTTTAATTATCTTTAGAGTGCGTGGATGTCTGGCGGGCCGATATTATGTATCTTCGATATGCTTAAGAAGTGGAACTGAGCTCAAGGATAATAATATTGCTATCATTAATAAAATAGAGTTTTATTAATAATAACTATAAACAATACACAAAACGGAAAATATTGACATAAACAGAGAATGAAAAGGGTCGTGGGAACTCGGCTAATCCAAGGATTAAAAGATTTAAAAAGGTAAAACAAATATAAAGTTAAAGAGATGGGATGGTTCGCTCAACCATTTAAAGCATAGGATAAAATTGACAAAAGGGTTAAATACGCAAAGGTAACGTTGGGCTTACGTAATTTTATACTAATTGTGCAGTGGAAGGCGACGTGAAGGAATTTTCAGTCCACTGGCGAGTCCCAGCCGAAGGGGGGGGAGGGATTCAATGATCCTGACGTGGCGTCTTTGGAATAAGAAGCGTTTCTTGGCGAAGGGGCTTGAAGAACAATGGCTGTTCTACGTTGTTCTCTTCTGAACAACAGGGGGGGTGAGAACCGTCTCTTGTCTATGGGCTCAAGAACAATAGCTGTTTTAATGTTGTTCTCTTCTGAACAACAAGGGGGAAGGGTGAGAACCGTTTCTTGGCGAACGGGCTCAAACAAACAATGGTTGTTATACGTTGTTCTCTTCTGAACAACAGGAGAAGGGTGAGAACCGTTACTTGTCAACGGGCTCGAACGAACAATGGCTGTTCTAACGTTGTTCTCTTTCTGAACAACTAGGGGGAAGCCTTGTGGGCTCGGCGTCACGAAGGCTCGAACCTTGGCACTCAAGGGATATTGTCCTCCTTCTGGACAAGTGATGGTGAATCTCGAGGTCGAGGTCCCTTGGCGCACAAAGTGTGAGAGGGTCGTGGTGATGTTTTGCGACGAAAATCTTGATCTCCAATCTGCTCTTAGTGTTAAAGTTTCTATCTAAATTGTCGAGACACTTCCTTGGCGTGGGGGATAATGGAGTGGGAGCTTCGAGGGAATGCACAGCCGAGCCTGGGAACAAAGCCTTATCTGCCCATAAGCCTAACTCAATCTGGCGAGGTTGGCGTAAGAGGGCGAACGGGGGAAATAAACCTCCTTGTTTAAACATTGACTCAGGTGGCTTCGATAAGGTGCTAAGCTTCAAAGCTAAGATGCACGTGGGAAGCATCGTGGTTTTAAATAACATTGTGATAGGGGTTGAAATTAACGCGGCCTCAACCCGTTCTATCACAAATATTATTGTGAAAAATTAATAATTAAACAAAGAATACGAAATAAACTTATTAAATTTGTAATAAAAACGAAAAATGGTTCTCTGAGTCTAATTAACTTTGCCCAAGAACACTTCCATGATTTTAAAATGGTGCCTAAAATGTGCATCACCAGCACATTTTATTACTAATTTAAGGATGATGAATATTTTTTTACCATGATGTGCAACTTGTAATAAAAATAACAGAACTTTTGTTATCTTGGTCAGATTATTTGGATTTCAGCTGTTGCGGATCCATATTGAATATAAAGAGAAGATATTATTATAAATATGTTCTCCACTATGCCAAAACAAATTTAAGCTGTCTTAATAAACAAAGGACAGTGATGTGTGATGTAAATATTGACTACGCACATCAATTAACTATAATTTAACAATTTGTTTTGGATCTAAATTTTCGTATATTTTCCCTTCATATTATGATATAAACATAATCAAAAGACTACGTTTGATTTACTCTATTAGTTTTCCTATATTATAAAATATAGTTGTCACAAAACTATTGACCGTGACTGTACACACAAAATTCTAAAGTAAAAATATTGTTATAATGATTACTTACATGTAAGATGATGGGTACCAGGAAAAGAATTTTGTAAAATGAGCGAACTATCAAATTTATCACACCTTTCACACCCCAGGATATTAACTCTATTTCCCATATTTATTTGTGATGAGCTGAGTATTATCTATCATCTTCTACCCTCTTGGACACGGTAAGGTGGACTGAGGACTTTTTCTTGTCGAATATTTGTCTGCGTAATTTCATCATCTGACAGGATTACTTTCTATTCCTTTTCTTTCTCTTTTTTATTCTTATATAATATAAACCTTACCTATAATTGAAATACGTATCTTTTTAAGAAGTTGGACTAGTTTTGCACTTATGTGACAAATGATAAAATCTTGCAATAATGACTTAATACCACAAACTATCTCAACTAGACGAATATCTTCAGTGTTCGAAAACTCTCGAATTTAGACTCCTGAGCACGTGGGAATATATTTCCCAATCCTGCGACTCGTCGCAAGTCTCAACCTCCCCACAGTGATGAGACACCCAAGAGCAGCTATGTCTCGCACCTTGTTGCTAAATGATGACTCGACTCTGCCTCCGGATTAAAATACTGGAGCTTGTGACTCCATTCTCCAAACTCTCCACTTCTCCCCCAGAATCGAGCATACAAATACTCGGGTTATTTGCTAGTTCGAAGAGTCCAGCCCGTACCTCAAGGTTCTCCTTATCGTTTCCTCCCGTAAACGTTTGTCAGAGAGCAGACTTCTTCAGCCGTGATTCTACCCAAGTCAATTGGTAGCTTCTGTGAACGGCAAGTCTTTGAATTTGCGCAACAGTCTCCCTTCGTTTAATCAAAACGAAGAAAATCTTTATCAATTACATTTGATGAAAAGAAGATTCCTCTTTTAGTTGGAATTACGATATTTCCCACATTTCCCGTCGAACGTCATCTTTGAAGTTTGGCTATCTTCATCGTAAGGTTGGTTCGGATCGTGGATCACCTGACTGATCGGATCGTTTCCCCACTCGCTTGATCTAAAGAATGACATTCCTCGAAATCATCGATCTGTAAAACTGAAACTACTTCCATTATTAGTATCATCAAGGTCTCCCGTTTGATCTGAGCCTAGTTACATTAATCAATTAATTCCATTTGAGAATCCCTCCTCATAATAGTTATCAAGAGACTCTTTAAATTTAAATTATTCCCCTTTGCCTATTATTATTACTTTGATCTGCGTAAATAAAATTATATTTTTGTTTCATCTTTAACTAACCTTGAACGATACTCTTCGCCTATTCAAGTAAATATCGCCAACCATTTATGCACTCTGTTTGATTATTAAGGATTTGAAACCCAACGCCTCAAATGTGACCTCCTAGTCGGTCTTTAATCCCCGTGAACAGTCTTTCAACGGTTCGCGTTGCAGTAGGTGATTAAATTCCCCCTCCACATAATATAGGAGTAGTGTATGGTATAGAGTGGTTGTAACACGACAGAAACTACAACTCTAAATGATTATACATGCTAAAACATTGGCCAGTTGATTGTCTTAACTAAAACTAATTCACTGAAATATTTAAACGATCATTCTAAATAAATGTATTGAAAAGCTTTATGTATTAAAATCCCCTTCACTCAGTTATACGCTATCGAGAAAGCACCACTTATCACACACTTAGATTCTCCGACCAAACATATCGGCTCCATAAATCATCTACTCCTAAAACATTTACTAATGAACATTTTCCTTTCATTTGCATCAAAATGGTAATTACGGAAATTTTATTGTCCTTATTTTGCATGGGAAGCATAATATAGAAAGGTAAGAAAGGAATCATTTTGCCTCAAAAAGAATTTATTTTTATCCAAACCCCTGGAGTTGAATTTCTAATGTAAACTATATTTTTGGAAAACGACCAATCTGGACCAAATATATATAGAAAATAGTTTTTGGCATTCGCCCAAGAAGCCTTTTAACATTTGTCCATAGAGGACGCGTGTTAGTAGGGTGTTTGACGTTTAATTCTCCCTCTTGCCGTAAGAGGGTAAATTCCTTGGGAGAGCGAATAATAATTTATTATTTTATCAAACATTATGACCAAATAAACCCTAAAAAGTATCTAATTAACTTGATAATAACGGGCTCAAAGCTAGTTGCTATCATTTGGTTAAACTTTACCTGAACAGGACTCCGCTTCGCCCTATGTGCAAAGTGAGGCACAATTTGGTATTACTAGCCATCGCGTGGGGCCCTCTTTTAATCGTTGGTCAGAGATGCAGCAGTAGCATGTACTCGTAGTTCGCATCTCATTTTAATACTAAATTTTCCACCAACGAAATTACAAAACGGAAGAAGTCGAATTAAACAACGTCGATACAAATCTCCGGTATTATTACATAAGTAAATTCACATTATTATAATGTCGAAATAAATATGAGGTCGAGTACCTATTTGACTATAAAATATACTATTTATTTGGCTAGAGTTGATTTTTCTTGCGTATTATTTCCAATAAACTTTGCTTCTAGATACAAACATATATAAGTAATGTGAAAACCCATCTCGTCTGAAAAGAGAGATCATAAATTATGTATATCAATTACTGTTTCACTTAAATTTGTTATGCGCTTAATCAATTACTTATACATTTGCTTTTATCATTTATCTTCTCTTTTCATTTAATATTCTCTTATCATCTCTTAATAGATTTGCACCGAATAATATTTAAGTAATATTAAGTATCCACGTAATGGTCAGGATAGGTGAGTATTTGGAAACAAGTTAGAAAGGGATTAATTTCAAGTGTCGCTCGTGCCATAAGAAAGTAAATATACTATAATTTTGTAATAATCATACTAGATTCACTTACTAGTAATTTTTAGTCAATTTATTCTTATTGAAAAATAATTGTCTATAGCCTTTATTGTAGCTATGTAACTTTGGAGGTAGGTAATACGTTCGTCGGGCCTTCCATCTTCTCAGTATATGAGTATACGAATCATCCTGACTTTGTTTCTTCTAATATGTATTTCTGTATTACACATATAAGGAGCGATTAATTACATATCTTTAAATCTGTAGCAATTAAGTACTATATAAATCAATTGAGACACAAAAAATGATTACTAAGACATGTCCTGGTACAAATATAGATAAATAAAAGATAGAAAACAGCCAGAAAAGAAGTATGGGAAAATTGTGAAATTAAAGTGTTTTAGGAATTGTAAGAAAAACAGTGAACTATTTTGTCACCTTGGCCTATCAGTAAAACAAATCATGACGATCGAAAGAAAAAGAAATAATAACTTGGAGAGTCAGTTCATAGATAAAGAAATTTGGGGAATAAAGATTGTTTATCCTCTTATTGTAATTATAATGAAAGTAATCTAAGAATTTTTTATTCGCATTTTTGGGAACAGAAAATCAATCATTTAGGTACGTCTACAAACAAAACATGAAGATATTTTGGAAGATATAAGAAACCAGAAATGGTGCTAGGCAAGCCAGTACTAAGATTTCCTGTTCAGAGATGGATCAGAAAAAATTGCAAGATTGGACTCAAATTAATGAAGGACGAACGTAAGAAAACTAAAACAAGGTATAAAGAGGATCTTCAAAAAATTGCTAAAAATTCCAAACAAATTGCAAAAGATCGAAAAAAATTAGAGAAATGAGAAAAGCCTTCACTCAACAATGGGAGGCAAATTCAAGAAATAATTATCTATCTATCTATTTATCTTCATCTCTCTCTTTCTCTCTCTCTCTCTCTCTCTATATATATAAATAAATATATATATATATATATATATATATATATATATATATATATATACAGCCTTAGGCAAACTTATGCGGCAGGTATGACAAAATGAAGAATATGATTGAAACTCATTTATTTGATACTTGAGAAAATACAAATAAACATTTTTGCGTATATTCTATTGTGATAGAAGGGTTTAAAGCCGCTTAATTTCAACCGTTATCACATGTTGATTAGAAACAAGATGCTACCCACGTGCATCTTCGCCTTGAAGCCGGGAACGATTATTGCGCCACCTGAGTCAATATTTAACCAAGGAGGTTTATTCTTCCCCAGTTCGCCCCATGCGCCTATCACGCCAGATTGAGTTAGGCTTATGGGCAGATAAGGTATTGTTCTCAGGCGCGGCTGTGCATTCCCTCGAAGCTCCCACTCCATGGTTCCCTACGCCAAGGGGATGTCTCGAATATTTATACGGAAACTTAACCACTAAGAGGAGATTCGAGATCCAGATTTTCTTCACGAGACATCACTACAATGTAGTCTCACCTTGTGCACCAGAAGAGAACAATATCCGTTAATTGGCCAAGGTTTGAGCCTTCACGACGCCAAGTCCACAAGGCTTCCCCTGTTGTTCAGAAAGAGAACAACGTTAGAACAGCCATCGTTCTTAGAGCCCGTTGACAAGAAACGGTTCTCACCCTTCCCCCCTGTTGTTCAGAAAGAAAACAACATTAGAACAGCCATTGTTCTTTGAGCCCGTAGAAAAGAGACGGTTCTCCCCCCATCCCCCTGTTGCTCAGAAGAGAACAACGTAGAACAGCCATTGTTCTTCAAGCCCCTTCGCCAAGAAACGCTTCTTATTCCAAAGACGCCACGTCAGGATCATTGAATCCCCCCCCCCCTTCGGCTGGAACTCGCCAGCGGACCGAAGATTCCTTCACGTCGCCTTCCTCTGCAAAACACGTGTAATTACGTAAGCTGAACGTTACCTTTGAGTATTTAAAACTTTTTTCAACCCTATCCTGTGCTTTAAATGGTTTAGCGAACCATCCGATTCCTTTTATTTTCATTTGTTTTACCTTTTTAAATCTCTTCCAAATCATAATCCTTGGCAAGCTAGATTTCCCACGACCCTTTCCATTCTCTGTTTGTCAATATTTTCCGTTTTGTGGGTTGTTGATAGTTTTTATTAATAAAACTCTATTTTATTAATGATAGCCATATTATTATCCTTGAGCTCAGTTCCACTTCTTAAGCATATTGAAGATAAATAATATCGGTCAACCCAGACACCCCGCACTCTAAATATAAATGAATAGTTCTCCCAACGAATAGTCATATATGGTATATCGTCGAGAGTCCATTCTAAGACATATATATATATATATATATATATATATATATATATGTACTTTTTAAATTTGGTATCAAGTGTGTAAGGTTTAACGCTATATCTTTGCAAACACTGGTCTCAGTCAAGTAGAGCATAGTGTTACTTGTTATAAGAATAGAGTATAGTAGTTCCCTTTTGTTTTACCGATTGCTATCCCCTTTTTTGAAACTTAAGAAGCTGGAGTAGCTCAAGGAACTGTTATAATAATTTTTTTTTGTTTTTTTTTGTGTGATTTTAGTCATTGGTTATTTGGATCGAGAAACCAATTACGAATAGGTCAGTGCCCATATTTAGGTAGGCTAACTCTCTAGAAGGCACAATTCTTATTGCAAGGAATTTTAGTTAGTTGACTATTGCGCCCCCAAGTGCAGAGATGACTCAGCTCGAAATCTTTAAAGCGCAAGGAGAATCCTTGGGACTTTCCTAAAAAGAATTAACTAAGTACGTTCAAGAGGAGCAAAGAACACAAATAGAAAATTTAAGAGAAGAAAGAGAAAGAGAAATATAACGAGAAGAAATAGAAAGAGAAATCCAACGAGTAGAAAAAGAAAGAGAAAGAGAAATCCAACGAGAAGAAAGAGAGGAACGGAAAAGACAAGCTGAACTTCACCATCAGATTGAATTAGCTCGTGTTTAAGCCGAAATACAATCAGCCAGTTCCGGTTCAGAAGCCCCGCCCAATCTCCCACTTAAGCTCCCCAATTTCAAGGATGGAGAGGATTTCGAAGACATTTTTAGCCGACTTCAAAAACATTCTCGAGATCAATAACATTGGTCTGGAGGCTGAAGGTGTAGCGAGATTACTTTCTTTGTTAAATCGTAAATTGCGCGAAATTTTCATATCTTTACCATCTGAATGTACAATTAACTACAGCACCTCAAAAGCTGAGTTATTGGCCGCTTATAATATGACTTCCAATTTCCACCGCCAAGAATTTGGAGGAGGTCGTATAAAACCCGGACAGACGTTCCGTCAATTCGGATAAATTTTTCAGAGCAATTTTAAATTCTGGTTAGAATCCTCAAAGGTTGATCCTAACTACGAGTCCTTAACAGACTCCGTGTTGCAGAATCAATTTTTGGCGTCTCTCCCGACGGAGATCCGCGTGTTTGTCAAGGATCGTCGGTGCCAGACCTTTAAAGAGTGTACCGAAGGGGCCGATGTCTATGCCGCAAGCCATAATTTATACCCAAAGGAGAATCGAACCTCTCACAAACCCCCAACCAGGCAAGATGGAAGGAATCACGCCCCTTCCCAGAAAAGCTGACGAAGTTTCCGGGCCACATAAAACCAAAAAACTTCTTTCCCCAAAACCAACAACGGGACACCAAACCTCCCGTTAAGATTTCTCCTCCATCAATCTTCCCGAAGCGACCAATCATATGCTTCACCTGTGGTGTAGAAAACCAAATGAGCTGGAATTGCCCCCAAAATTCTAGGCTTAAAAGTAAACCAGCCCACTAAGTTCACCAGATTAATGCCACCTCGGCTTCCCTGGTGTTGCAGGCCCAAGCAGCAACTTCTCCCCCTCCGTCAGGCCACCAGGTAAATTTTATTCTTGATAAAAGTTCATCGGGAACTTTGAAATTTTCAGGAGGGCAGCGTGAACGGCTGCCAATTATCGAGTCTCGTCACGGACACAGGGCGTACGTGTTTTATCGTGCCCGGAGACCTTCTCCTTCCAGTGGACGCTAACCACGAAAAATTTGCGGTGGTACATCACTACAGTGGGCGGGCGAACCAATTCCCCGTCGTTAGATGTTACCTGCAGTGTCAATATTATGATGGCTGGGCTGAAGTCATTTAAGCACCCATAAAATTCTGTTCCGTACTTATAGGACAGAGCCCCTAAGTAAGTTTCGACCTGGTGTCTCGGGCCGCCCTTCCTCAAGCCGAGCTAAGAGAGAAGCCCAGGAGCCCCTTCCCCTCAGAACCCCGATACTGTCTGAATTCTTGGAGATCCTTAACCAAGACTTTAGGACGGCACAAAAGGAGTGTGAATTACTAACACTCTTAGGTGATAAGGCCCAAAAACAGGACACGGAGACTGTCCGTGGACCCAAAGAAAAAAAAGTACCCCCAACGCGCCCATGGAGATACGTTCCTAGCACTGGACGAAACATCGGCGCTTTAAGGGGATTACCCCGCGGAGTCCCTTAATGTAATATAGACAGTGTGCATTTAACCTGATACCGATTACCCTCTTCCTTCCCTACCAAGAGAGCCTTTTATACCCTCTGACCTGGATATTGACGCGCAGCTGACACCACATCAAAAGAGTCAGCTACAAGAACTATTATGTCAGTTCGACAATGTTATTTCAGAGAAGCCTGGATGCGCTACTAGTTTCGAGCATGATATTAAATTAACAACTTTAGACCCTGTCCGTTCCAAACGCTATCCCATGCCGATTCATTTACGCCAAGCTTTTAACGCCGAAGTTGATAATTTAATTAGTTTACACATAATAGAACCTTCCACCTCTAGTTATTGTTCCCCAATCGTCATGGTCACGAGACCTGATGGCTCTTATCGGATGTGCATCGACTTCCGGAATTTAAATTCGGTAACTGTGTTCGACGCCGAGCCCATCCCGTTGGTAGACTAAAACCTCCCCCTTTTTGAAAACGCCAAGTTCATCTCAGAACTCGATTTGTGCAAGGCGTATTATCAAATCCCCTTCCGGCCCGAGGTGAAAGCATATACCGCCTTTGCAACGGAGAAAGGCCTTATGCAATTTAAGCGCCTTTTTTTGGCCTCGTCACTGCTTGTAAGCTTGTAAGAGTAAGCTTATTTCTGCCCCCATTTTAAAGTTGCCCACTCCGGAAAAATCCTTTGGGATTAAGACCGACGTGAGCAACGAAGGCATTGGAGGTGTACTCCTTCAATATGAGGATGACGGAACGAGTCATCCAGTTCCATATGCTAGTCGCCAATTATTACCACCCGAAAAGAGATATGCCACTATAGAGAAGGAAGCTCGATCAATTATCTGGGTCATAGACAAATTCAAAATGTACTTGATAGGAAAAGAATTTCAGATAGGAACCGACCAGCGTCCGTTAGCCTATATTAGGAATGTGCGACACTAAAACGGCCGAATTATTCGCTGGAGTTTACTCTTGCAAGAGTATTTAATTTAAAATAAATTATATACAAGGTTCCGATAACCAGGTCGCTGACGCACTCAGTAGCAATGCGTTACCAAATAGCGTAGATTAATTGTACTCGTAGGATTAGTAACTCACTGTAGGTATATACCGTCTTGTACGACTTAAATTAAGATTCATATGTAATAGAACTAGTTAATGTATATGCCTGAATTTTGTAACGCTCAATGTCTATTTTTTTTGTATGTATATATATTTGTACCCATTAAATTACGTATAAATTATTTTGTCCTATATGTACCAATTTTATATCAATTCATTGCTCCATGCCCCTTTTATTGATTAAGTTTGTATTAAAGGTTAGTTTCCCCTATAATCAAAAGATCAAAATAATCATATGTATTGAAGTAATACTAGTTAGAGGCATGAAGGTACGGTTGGTACAAGAAAACTAGTTCCCCACAACGGAGCTCTATCGTTGTCCCTTCTCCCTTTTTTTTCGAAGTGACAACTTCCCCCGGAATGGAGGGGTGTGATAGAACAGTTTGAGGCCACTTAATTTCAACCGTTATCACATGTTGTTTAGAAACACGATGCTACCCACGTGCATCTTCAATATTTAACCAAGAAGGTTTATTCCTTCCCCGTTCGCCCCATGCGCCTATCATGCCAGATTGAGTTAGGCTTATGGGCAGATAAGGTATTGTTCTCAGGCGCGGCTGTGCATTCCCTCGAAGCCCCCACTCCATTGTCCCGTAAGCCAAGGGGATGTCTCGACTATTTATACGGAAACTTTACCACTAAGAGGAGATTCGAGATCCAGATTTTCTTCTCGAGACATCACTACGATCCAGTATCACCTTGTGTACCAAGGGCCCCCCGACCTCGAGATCCACCATCATTGTCCAGAAGAGAACAATATTCCTTGAGTGCCAAGGTTCGAGCCTTCAAGACGCCAAGTCCACAAGGCTTCCCCTGTTGTTCAAAAAGAGAACAACGTTAGAACAGCCATTGTTCTTTGAGCCTGTTGACAAGAAACGGTTCTCACCCTTCCCCCTGTCATTTAGAAAGAGAACAACATTAGAACAGCCATTCTTCTTTGAGCCCGTTGACAAGAAACAGTTCTCACCCTTTTCCCCTGTTTTTTAGAAAGAGAACAACATTAGAACAGCCATTGTTCTTTGAGCCCGTAGAGAAGAGAAGGTTCTCATCTACCCTGTTGTTCAGGAGGAGAACAACGTAGAACAGCCATTGTTCTTCAAGCCCGTTTGCCAAGAAATGGTTCTCATTCCCATGACGCAACCTCAGGATCATTTAATTCCCCCCCCCTTCCTTCAGCTGGAACTCGCCAGTAGACCGAAGATTCCTTCACGTCGCCTTCCTCTGCACAAAACGTGTGATTACGTAAGCTGAACGTTACCTTTGAGTATTTAAACCTTTTTTCAACCCTATTCTGTGCTTTAAATGGTTTAGCAAACCATCCGATCCCTGTAATTTTTATTTGTTTTACCTTTTTAAATCTCTTCCAAATCTTAATCCTCGGATTAGCTAGATTTCCCACGACCCTTTCTATTCTTTGTTTATGTCAATATTTTCCGTTTTGTGTGTTGTTGATAGTTTTTATTAATAAAACTCAATTTTATTAATGATAGCCATATTATTATCCTTGAGCTCAGTTCAACTTCTTAAGCATATTGAAGATAAATAATATCGGTCAACCCAGACACCACGCACTCTAAATATAAATGAATAGTTCTCTCAACGAATAGTCATATATGGTATATCGTCGAGAGTCCACTCTACGACATCTATCAATAATTAATATTTGGTTTTCCTCCTTATGCTTTTATAACTGCTTTTATGGGTTCACGCATACTTGAGACTAAGTTGGTAGATGTGGTTGGCTCAATATTCTGCCCCTCTTCAGGAACTTTGGCTGCCTATTCACTTTTCATGAATATTTATTCACCCTCACTATTGTGCACAAGTGTGACCACAAATGTTCATAGGGTTGAGGTTTGGAGATAGAAGGGTCCATTCCATCAACATCACACTTTTCTTTTTCAAACCAGCTCTTTATTACTCTAGATGTGTGGCAGGGAGCATTGTTCTGTTGCAAGGTTACACCTTCTGCTCGGTCATCATCGAAAATTTTACCTAAGGAATGTTAATAAACCTGGTCTAACATGCTGGTGTAAGTGTTGGAATTTATTCTGCCCTCACAACTGAACATCAATCCTGGACCTGAAGACGACATGATGCCCCAAACCATTCCACAGCACCTCTGAATTTGACTCTTGGGACAACACATCTCGGATCATAGCGTTCCCAACTCTTCAAATAATATAAACAGGCCCAGGGGTTCCAAAGCTCCGTTGAGAAATGCAAATTTTACTGATCATTTTTGGTATCCAATAAAAATTTTGGTATCCAATAAAACTGTGTACAAGCGTAATAAATTCGTTGAAACTAATAGGGAGAACCTACCTTAAATTTGCTGTCATTAGAACAAACAACTTTAGACAATCGCTTCTTCTTGTTCACCTGAGACAACCACGCTTTATCTCTCGCCTTATCTCTCTTGAGCCCATCTTCTAATAACCTTCTTCTCACCTCGCGTCTTAATATTTCATTGTTTGTTGCTAAAAAAATATTACTTAACGTTAGTAGCACACGTTGAATTGCCGAAGCTTGCTCAACCAGTTAGGAACAATTTGTAAAATGGCATTAAAGCGGTTAAAAAAGCAAAAGGAAAACGTAAATTACTAATTTATAGATTGAATTTACTCTACTGTTTATTATATTGTTTTCAATTATTATGTAAATGCGTTTCATTCGTATTATATATTTTTTCATACCTGCCCAATAATTTTGCCCAAGGCTCTCTCTCTCTCCATCTCTCTCTCTCTCTTTCTCCATCTCTCTCTCTCTCTTTCTCCATCTCTCTCTCTCTCTCTCTCTCTCTCTATATATATATATATATATATATATATATATAAAGTAAACTAATATATAAGAGTGTAAAGTTAATTCAGACGGGACTAGATTTGGTAAGTAGTTTACAATATGAACTTCATCTCTAAACTGAGAAAAACTGGCAAAGGCTGAAATAATACGAATATACATAGAGCAATAACTACCGACATTAATATGAGATCGTTAATGTATCGTCATTAACAACATCTTTTAGGATTAGGCTTAACTCATTATGTGCTTTATTTAAGCCGCTGTCTTTCTGAGCCATGGAAATTTGGAAGTTATTTAATAAATGGTGCTTCGATGATCTTCCTTCTTTAAAATCGTTATATTTGTGAATTTTGGGGGACATGATTTTTGACATGGCTAAAAGGACTTGATGCATTCCTTGCAATTTTACCACATTCCATATGTTCAAAATACACGTATGTTAAGACTTCATCGCTTATCAATGCAGAATAAAGGAGAGTTAATTTCTTTAAACGAGATTAGGTATACATCAACATCCTTGTTCTGTGCTTGTGTTTTGGTAGAAAGAAAAAATTTCCTCATGTTTCTAGGTTATTTGAATATTTTCAGTTTTGGATACACAATCCAGTTTAATTCTTTTAGTAATACTCGTATGTATTGAAGGATACATCAACATCCTTGTTCTGTGCATGTGTTTTGGTAGAAGAAAAGATTTTCTCATGTTTGTAGGGTATTTGAATGTTTTCAGTTCTAGATACACAATCCAGTTTAATACTTTTAGTAATATGTATGGAAGGCTAGAATATCGCCGTAACTGTACATGAGCATTTATCAATAAAATATAATTGATATTTTAATCATATAAACGTGCAGGTTATGTTAGTAATTTTATCTTGAAGAAAACATGAGGCACATAATTCAAAAGACTCTTAAAAACATAAATTTGAGGGAATAATCCCTTTAATATCATGACATGAAAAAAGTGAATATATATATAATTATAATTAGTAGGCTTATGGTACACGGTAAAAGATGCTTTATTGCTAATTTTCAAGATTTTTACATTAAGAAAAGAAAAAAATCAAAATTCTATCGTGAGATGAAAGAAGTTAAGCTGGTTAGAAAAAATATCAAAATAGTCTACGTGGTTTAATGACTATGTTATAATTATATCATCTACATACTTATAATATACGAAATTAGTTTTGGGATTAATAGGGTTGGAAAGACTGGTCTCAAGTTTTTCAAGAATAAGTTACAAATAATATTGGATAAAGGCTTGCCCTAATTATGGTTCGATTTCCATCGAAGAACTCCTGGTTCAGTGTTTAAAAAAATATTAGTAACACAAAGTTTAACTAGATCGTAAATTTTGTTTAGATAATTGCTAGACTTGTAAGGCTTTATCAATAGATACATAGGTAAAAAGGATTTCTACATCAAACTCACAACGAGGATAATTGGGTTGTTGATATTTGTAAATTTCTCATTAGGTATGTGTTCTTTCCTTTTAGTATACCGGCAGAGTTCCCACTTCACTCTTTTCCAATCTTTAATAAGTCCACATAGTTTACATTGCTTTCCAATTTCATTCTCTACAAAGTGGCGTGTTTGTAGATTGATAAGTGGATTTCACAGGACGACAAACCAATCAGGGATTTATTCCATAAATTTCGCTAGCTTCCTCAAAATGCAGTAGAATAGGCAAAACATCTTGAGGCGAAAGGGGTTTAAGCTCACTTCTCTCGCAAGCTCGTACAACCAAGGTGGGATGTTGGGTTGATCTCTTATGACGTCAAACCAATCAGTTTGTTCATGGGCCGGTGGGTGGATCCTTTATGACTTCAAACCAATAGGCAACTTCTTTTCAAAAAGTTTGCTAAAGTTAACAAATTGCGTATACTAGGGAATTCACCTGAGAGGAAAGGGCCTTGTGTTCCCCTTTGCGCGCACGTTTTTATGGCTAAGGAAAATGGGCTTTGGCTACTTAATTCGTAATTTTGTATGACTGAGCGGATATAACAAGATACTCTGGATGGGGTAGAGGTTGGATACGGCTGAGGTGATTTCGGAGGTAGATCCCTTAAGACCGCAAACCAATCAGCGCCTTCCCTCCAAAAAGGTTCACAGGTGTAACTTGTTAACGTGACTAGGTGGATTGCAACCTCTTTTACATGGTGCTCAGGCCTGGTTGTTACACATAATATTCAGTAAGTTAGAGATTTTGTAGAGGGGGAGCCTATCTATGGGCATCAGAGAGTGACACTTATACTTTTGACAAAAACGTTCGTCCAAACGGACGACTTTATTAACCTGCATTTCACTACCTTATAAAAATTAAACCTGCACTCAAGATGATCATATTTTAGACATCCAAGAGATAGATATGCAAAGAGGTACGCCACTTATATTGTAAGATCTTGTACCTGAAGCAGCAGCACACCCTTCCGGTTCCAGCTTCCCCAGCAGTCTCGAGCTAGATTGAGTCTACCTGGGCTTTCTTCCTTGTACTCTAGAATTGTCCATTTTGTCCCTTTTCACCCCTTTTCACCAGTGTCTTTCCAAACTATCCTCTGCCTAATTTCTTAGCTGGCGGCTAAGAAGACAGGGTAGGCGGACAAGCTTACCTACGTTCTCTTCTACTTCTTTACTCCTAATGAGGTGGTGGGGTTTAAGCTGTCTGTTTATTAGCACTTTTCTTTTTCTATCGACACCGTCCCAGCTTTCTTTTTCCTAATCTGTTTATTCAAAAACTAGTCTCAATGAATGCAATTGGATCTGCAGTTACAGTGACGTCAAAAGAATCCGATCTCGATAAGTATTGTACCTATTTTTAATACACAATCGATATTTAAAAATATTTAAGCCTAATCTATGTACATTCTTAATTATACAATATTTCGTCATATGTTCCCTGTTCTTGGTATCGATTTGACCAAATTTTGGCACATTTCTTGTGATATCTCAGTGCACGAGACCTTTTTTAATGGCTTCTATGAGGTTGGGGATCGAGATAATATTGTGACATTTGGCCTAATTTTTATAATTAGGCATAGATTTCTGATCGGATTGAGATCTGGACAATTTAGCTTCCTATTTAGAACACCAATTTCATTATCGTTGAGCCATTTACTAACGATTTTTGCTTTGTGACTAGGTGCCTCATCGTGCTTAAAAATTCTTTTATCATGCAATGCCATGGCAAAATATCTTTCACCATTCATGGTTGTGTTCTTTTGAAGAAAAATAAAGTCCACTTATGAAAATAGGTAAAGCAACACCGAACTATCACACTTGGAGGGTGTTTCATTTTCTTGATAGTGTATTTAGGATCCATCCTATTTGAGCCAGGCTGGCAGCGCAGGATTCTCGGACAGCTTCTGAATTTTAAAAAAGACGATTCATCACTAAAGAGAACAGTTTTTCAATCATCAACATTTCAAATCATGTCCCTTTTAAAAAACTCAACTATTTTCTTGCGCATTTCGGGATTTAGGAAAGGTTTCTTGGCAGCATGCCGAGATTGCAACCCTAGTTTTGGCAACCGATGTCAAATTGTGCGCTCAGATACATTTCCAACCAATATTTAATGCTCAGACTTATTTCTTTTGCTGTTATTGTTAGTTTTATTAACATAGTACCTTTAATTAGTTCATCAGTACGTAAATTCACCTTTCTAGGTCTCCCACTACCACTTTTTTGGACCTGTGTACTATAAACATCATCACTTATATGACGGGAAATTCACACTACTTTGAGATATCACTAAATGTTTTGCAATTTGTCTTTGTGATTTTCTAGCCTTATGTTATGCAACCATAGTGCCTAATTTGTCACTTGATAGTTGTTTCTTCTTAGCTTTTATAGCCTTTCTTAAAATATAGCATTTTTAGTGAAAAGTTTTTATTTTGTGGACAGTCTACGCTGGGATTTGACAATACATCCGCTCACAACCGCTGCTAACAGCCAAGATACATGACTGCGCTACAAAGGTAGTTTACTCCAAGTTTTTACAGTTTTTTTTGTACAGCCTTCTGAAATATGTAGAAAATACATGTGCTATGAATGGTGATCTGATTTTCTTTGTCAGCACTGTACATATTTTACACACATTTTTTCTTGCTCGATTTTCATCACTTTCTTTACTGATCAGTTATTAAAACTTTAAAGCGTGATACGTACTCGTTGCTACTTCACTCATAATTTGAGGAAAAAGATTACTCGCTTGACTAACGCAAATAGGCTAAAGAAATATTGTTCATAATTCAGCCTCAGTTTTGTAAGGTTTGACATTGATTGACTGCTAGCATATAAGTCCGAAAATTAACTAAGGACGAAAAGAAATACTTTTACTGTGGAACTCTGATGGTTGACTCTTAAAAGAGACCAAAAGAAACAATATTTTAGGTCAATACCACATAAATTTGACCAAACACTAACAAGAATGTCCTAGAGATGAGTATACAAGATTGTCTCAACTGCCTTCTTATACACCAAATGTACTTGAGTCATAAAGGCAGCATTCCGATTAAGACGATTAAACTCTCTTTACCTTATTTATACTGTCTTCTTAAGAAACACAAAGACCTATAATATCAGTGGTTGGGTTCAATTCTTATCTTTCTAAATGGATAGCAACATTCTTATCAAATTTATTTGGTAAATTAACCAAATCTTATTTTATCTATTCAGGAAATTACATTGAAAAATTTAGGAACTTAGATTTCACCAACAGCATAATGAGGAGTTTTAATGTTAATAGTCTCTTCACAAAAGTCCAACTGGAGGAAGCTCTTAATGAGCTTCCGCCCTACCTCTTTAATAGATATTGATTTGCCTCTCCCGTGTGAGAAAATTATTAACTTTGTACGTATATGTGTAACATTAAGTATTTTTCCCTGCGGATATAGTTTTTATTGCCAATTCTCTGCAATTTATTTATGTACGATTTCCTAAAAGAGCTACTACCTCAAATTAGTCCTTTCCCTTCGGTTGTACATGATAGGCGTTATAATGATCTTGAAATCTTTGATAGTTTTTTTCAAAATCTCAACAACTTGCTTCCTACTATTAAATTTTATATCGAGTGGGAATGAGCCAAATCGCTTTCGTTCTGAGACAAAAAAATTATGAAAAAAAATGGTTCGATAATACAGTCTGTATAGCGCGCACACAAAAAATTCAAATTCGTATATTCCTTATAATTCATTCCATGATAAATCATATAAAGAATCCATCGTATTATCGCAAATTTTAAGGTCATATTGCATTTGCAGCCCTTGTCTCTTTCAATAACAACTTAACTTCATTATTCAAACGTTTATTCCTTTGATGTAACCCCTGAAGTTCATGTAAGCATGTTACTTCAAAGGCAGAGGGAGTTATTAATGCTCTAATTACACTAATACTTCTTCCCCCAAAACCTACATTCTATTACATTTTGCCACATAACTTAACAAACTAAAGGACTTCGTCACAAATACCAATAAACCCTTTAAGGGCTTATCTAGCAATATGAAACCACAATTTCAAGACACTTTGACTCTTACTATATATTAATTAAAGTGTTATTATATTCATATATACATATATAGTCCAATTCGGGCATCAAAGGGTTAAGGAGCAAATGATGCAACCAACATTCTGGAGTCTATCTTATTTCATGTAACAATTGCCATAAATCCTATGTAGGGGAAACTAGAAACTTTAATAGAGGGATATATGAACACTGAATTAACTTGAGAAGTAATTATAATAATCAAACAAATTGAATTTAATAATGCCAATCTAGTCTATAAGTCTGATAATTATTACAAAAGACGCATGAGTCAGTCAATATTGATTAAATCATTTCAAAATTGCAATATATCTGAGGATCAATTAAATTTAACGGTTGTTTAAAATTCTTGGGGCCCCAAACTTTCTTAAGAATCGTAACAAATTTACATGTTCCTAAATCTATGCTTTGCTTTGCTTTGCTTCCCTTTCACACAATCCCTCCTATATATACAGTTGTCTGTAAATGTGAAGATCGTAGATGGTAGAAGACACCAAATCTTTTCTTGTAATGAGTGGTTAATATATATATTTATATATATATATATATATATATATATATATATATATATATATATATATATATATATATATATATATATATATGCCAAAAGGTGAATTGCAAGTACTTTAGAACTTGTTCAGTCTATTCTCAAAGAGGCGGAAAAGCGTTGTATCGCCCATGTATAACGAAAGGACACAAAATAGAAAAATAATTTCGGGAATGAGATTAAATACCGAAAACCAATGGGAAAGGAATAAAGATATGACTCTTCCGGAAGTTCGAACTATGAAAAAAGATGTATACAAAATGGCTCTCAAAGCTATAAATGCATACACATGCTATTATAATGACATTGAAATAAACAAAAGTAATACAGCAAATTTAGTAACTCAAAGGGGCTAAGATTTAAAATGGAGAATCTCATTACAAATTAGCCTTTTAATTACAGGGGCCAGTTTAAAGATACCTGGGAATATATTGAAGTTAGGCGAGGAATTAATGAACGAGCATTCGACAATATTTCTTTTAACATAGTCATCAGATTTATAAATAAATTTAACTGAATTCCAATTGATACGGTGACTATTTTTAGATAAATGAACAAAGAAAGCACTATTACTTTCATCTCTTCTAATATCTTATTTATGTTGGGTCAAGCGTATATTTAATGATTTTCCGGATGCCCAAAATATAGTTTAGGGCAGACAAGAAAGAGAATGAGAAAATTAATAGCAGTTTATAAAGGAAAAAGAATGGGATATTCGAAAAAATTTGATCAAGGAAAGCAAAGGACGACATAATGAATGCAATCCATTTAGGCAAGACATAAATAAGACCAGTGGAAAATTCAATCTTTACGTCAAAGTTCTGTTATCTTTCACCGTATTGTTCTTATTATGAAATAAATTATTTCTCTATCTTTCTTCGTGTCTTTAAAAGGTGCTGAAAGGCATAAATTGAAGATAGCGAAAACTGTGGTGGTTGTTACCCTCAGCAGAACTTGTATTGGTTTTTTCTTTATAAAGTGTGAACCTAAACAAGATCTGCTGCCCCAAAGGTCGCCTGCTCACACCTATTCTGATTTATGACCTTACGACCTTCAAAACTTTCAATAATTCCCAGCATCTCCTTGGGAGGACCTTGGCAATTCAATCATTTGAAAGATAATGAAAAACAACATAAGGGTTTCAAATTTCGTTAAGAAACCCTTAATAGCTAGGATGTTATTGCCAAAACAAAATAATTACCAGGCTAACCTAGGGAGGACCTTTGCAATTCTATCATTTGAAAGAGAATGTAAAACAACATAAGTTTGTAAATTTCGTTAGGATCAGCCAAGTATTTACGATGTTATTGCCAAAACAAAATAATTCGCGGGCTAACCATGGAAGGACTATGGAAATTAAATCATTCGAGAAAAAATGTAGAATCGCCGAATAGTTACAATGTTATTACAAAAACAATTAAAATCAAAACGACGACTCATCGACCAACTGACATAGTGAGATGTTGCGTCACCCGTAACTAGATTCCCTCGCGACTAAAAATTGAACTGATTTTGAAAGCAATATCTCAATAACCATTGCAGCTAAGCACAAGATATAAAAAAAAGTGAAAGATAAATCGTTTATCTATAAATGCTTAGAGGTTTAAAATCCCTTCCCTTATGATTGACTATAAACGAGTACATATTGAACCTTCCCTTAAAATTTAAATTTAGTTTAAAATGTTAAACCTTTTAACGATTGAAACCTAAAAAAAAAACATGTTATGTGCATTATTGTTTAGGCTAATGGACTCATTATCTATAGATGAGGATTCCTCTTTTAATTTTTGTTTATGTTCCTAGCTTCACTAATTAACTATTTAGTTATTTCTCCTCAAATATATATATATATATATATATATATATATATATATATATATATATATATATATATATATATATATTTATAGCCATTAGGATTGCAGCTCACTAGTCTGATCTTCAACTTTACGAAGGTTAAAACACTGACGACCCTCTATTACATGTGATTTTTTGGAGAAGTAAAAACAACTTTTTTGTGCTATTGCCCATCCTTAGGTTCAAAAATAAAAAAAACACTGAAGAATACAATAAGGTAAGATTAAGTTTATGGAAATTACCTCTTTGAGTCACATTGTGCATAGATCACAGAAATATTAAAAAAATCGCATTGGGCAAATTTTATAATAAAACGAGATGATTTTCAGTTTCCTGCTAATTTAAGATCATAACTAAGTAATGAACTACTGGCAACTCCTTTGTATCGGGTTAGTTGTTCTCGATTAGAGTTTGTAAAGGGTAGGCTTTCGTATTCCCAAGCCTTCCCTTAGTCATCATAGTTTACGGTGTTTATCGCAGGTCCACCAGCTTCGAGGCTACCATTTTTGGCTTAAACTTCTGTAACTTACCAGCCTACTTTGCGTAGGGGGAGCGACTCTTCCCACCCCCTTGTGCCCCAATTCACTTTTCTCCCTTTGGACTGAAAGGTATAAATGGGGCAGTGAGGCCTTTAATTTCTTCTGTTGCGAGGATTTTGGCTTGATTGCTCCGTGAATCGTTTTCCGTCAGCTACCTTTGGCGTTGTTCATTTTTGGAGACCAGTACTGGATTTCTTCATGCAGCGAGGATTTTTGCCATTCATTCCTGCCAGCGTTATCGCTGCCCCTCTGTTAACTGCATCGAATTGTGCTCTTCCAGTTACGTTCGCAAGTGTTCTCCTTTGGGAAGCCGTTCGCACTGGGCACGTGAAAGCTCTCCACCAGTCACCTCGCTATCACCTCTTTGGGGAATTCTGTCATGTCGAACCCCTTCTCTCGGATCGTTGAGCCTTCGAGTCATCGTTTCTCGTCGTCTCGACGCCTTTCTCCCCGATATCGCCGTTTGTGGGTCTTCGGGTAAGGGACGTAAGACAGGGAGGTTATTCCGGAAAGAACTGTCACTAGAGTAGCGTAGCCTATTTTATCTTCAACGGCGCGTGTCGTTTCGGCTTTAAGAAAATTATTCATAGAACGACTTGTGGTTGGTAGATGGTGATAAGCATTTGTGACTTTTCTTATTATTTGATGTTTTCTCGTACAATCTGTTAGCAGTCAATTTATTTCAGTTTGATTTTGATGTAAATAATATTCTTAATACTTTTATGTGTATATTCAGTTAACCCCTTGCAGACACCTTGTAATTTAGCACTGGGTTCCACGATAGCTTTCACAGAGCTACCATTTTGATATATTGAAAATGTGTTGTATTTTTTTCAATATTTGCAGAATTTAATGTCATTAAACTCATAGGAAATAGTAATGCTAATTCGTACTTGCTATTTTAAATATTTAACCCCCCCCAAATTTCCCTAAAATTCGAATAAACAATGATAAAACCTTATTATGGGATATATTATTTTGTCCAAGTAGTATTTCTCAATAGGAAGATAGATCACAATATGTGTTATTGCAACAATAGCATTTTTTTCTCATCAGATATGGTTTGCAACGAAAGAGGTGTAGTGAACTTCGAGAAATAATGTAGATTTTTTTTTATTTAAGAGCTCATCTTGTGACTGCCTACTTGGGCCTAATCGCCGTATTAAAACTGGCCTAGTTCTAGGCTACTTTAAAATAAAATTAAAGAGAAAAAAAAACAACACCCCAAAAAGAAGGAAAGGAAGCAAGCTGGTGCGTCGGGGAGAGGTAGCCACGGCACCGGAGCATGTAACTAAAAAAAAAAAAACGAAAAAAAAAACAAATGCAAAAAACAAAACAAAAAAACAAAAAACAAACCTTGCTTAAATAATAAGGAGAAGCCCGGCCTCCACCAAGAAGTCAACAAGTCCACAAGTCAATGTGCACGAATCTGTCCCGAGTACAAGGGGCAGGCGGTAGCGACCCCACCCATCCTGGTACCGGGACAGGTATCGTGCGCGAAGATCACCCAGACTGGGACATTCGACAAGAATGTGCCGAACAGTCTGGGGGACAACGCAGTCGTTGCAATAGGGCGCAGGCGAGCGCTCCATCAAACAGCGATGCGTCACGCGAGTTTGTCCGATTCGGAGACGACAGAAAGCAACCTGAAGCCACCGTGGCATTGGGGGATAGGTCCATGGGAACAGTCGCGGCACAATGGCACACAACTTTAAGTTTCCTTCGACCGTCTCCCATCTTCTTTGCCAAGCAGTCTGAAGAGCTGCCCGTATTCCTGCCATGTAGTCGATGTGAGGAAGAGTGAAACGCTGGTCAAGTCGCAGAGTCCTCGCGGACTCTTTGGCGCCCTCATCGGCGTGCTCATTCCCCGCAATTCCTACATGTCCAGGAACCAAGCAGAAGATAATCTCGACATCTACCCGGCTCGCCAAAACTGTGGCGTCACGGATATCGCGAACCAGGGGATGCAGAGATTCCAATGCCCCGAGAGCACTCAGGGCACTTTGTGAGTCGCTATAGATCACAATCCGGTCTCCGAAACGGGCACGTCGCGTAATCTCCCGTACCGAGTGGTGTATTGCCACTAGCTCGGCCGTGAAGACAGACGCAGCGCCTGGTAGAGCTCCGCTGACTTCAAACAGAGGGGATACGGCGTGGAAGCTGACCGCCTTTTGGGACTTGGAGCCATCCGTATACACTGGCACGGTTCCAGCGTGACACGATGTGTGCTCCAAAAAGGTCGAACGCAATACTCCCGGCGCAGTACAAGCTTTGGGAGCAGAGGCGTGGCAACAAATAGCCAAATGTGGTACACTCAAGGGTGGCGTCCTGGGCAGAACCAGGGGCGCCACCGGCCCAAGAGCTATATCTACCTCTCGAAGGAGTTTCCTGGTCCTAAACCCAACGGGCTTAGGGTATGACTGGCGTCTCTCGGCGGCATAGGCACCATCGAGATCATCTGCGGATGCAGTGAGAGCTGTTGGCGACTGAGGGAGGCACCGGGCTCGCGCGTACAGGCGAGTGATGCACTACACGTGGCGCAGAGCGAGTGGCATCTCCCCAGCATTGACCAACAGGCTCTCAATGGGGAAGTGCGGAAGGCACCGGTCGCAAGGCGAAGGCCGGTGTGGTGGATCGAATCCACCTTTCTCAATAAACGCTCGGCTGCGGATGCATAAAACTCGCATCCGTAGTCGAGCTTCAAGCGAACAAAGGATCGATAAAAAAGTAGGGCATAGCCCTATCAGCTCCCCAAGCGCTGAACGTCACGGAACGGAGAATGTCCATGGCGCGGGCACAAGAGACCCTAAGGCTGCGAATATGAGCCTCCCAGGTGAGGTGTCGGTCAAATACAAGACCAAGGAAATGGTGCGACTCAACCACATCCAGGCGCACCCCATTAAGAAACAAATCTTAGTAAGGGTGAAGCCATGTATAGCGGCAGAAGTGCACCACCTTAGTCTTGGCCAAAGAAAACCGAAACCTGTGCGCTTCGGCATAGCGAGAGACGCGGTTCAATGCCTGTTGGAGTCGACGCTCCAGAGTTGGCATCTGGGCCGCGCCAAAGGAGATCGAAAGGTTGTCCACGTAGAGCGTAGCGAAAACATCTTCCGGCAGCAACGAGGTGATGCCATTGATGCTCAGGACAAAGAGTGTGACACTGAGGACACTTCCCTGCAGGACACCCTCTTCCTGCTCCTTTGGGCCGGAGAGGGCTTCCCTCACCCGTACGCGGAATCGACGATTTTGCAAAAATTCAGATATAAACATTGGGAGGCGTCCCCTTGCCCTCATCATGTGGAGAGTCTCCATAAAACCGCATCGCCATGCGTTATCATAGGCCTTCTCCAGATCGAAAAACACCGTGGCGTAGTGCTGTCTACGAAGGAAAGCCTCGCAGACGGCATTTTCCAGTCGGAGCAGAGCATCCGACGTGGAGTGGAACTTCCGGAAGACAGATGGCCTCCGCTGTCCAGGAAAAAGGCTAATCTAGCTTTACCAATTTCTCCATCAACTTGCACACGCAAGAGGTTAGAGAGATTGGGTGGAAACCGGTTGGAGTAGAGGGATCTCTCCCTGGTTTGCGAAAGGCGAGCACAGTAGCGATTTGCCAGGAGTCTGGGAGAAGACATTCCACCCAGATCCTGTTGAACAAATCTAACAGAAAGACCATGCCTCGCTCACATAGGTGTCAAAGCATGGCGTACGGGACATCGTCCGGACCATGGGTGGAGTCCACGTACGAAGCGAGAGCGGAATGCAACTCACTCACAGTAAACTTGTCGTTTAAGGGTTCTCCGCCTCTGGAGGTAAAGTCCAGCCGGCGGCCTTCCAAGACATCACGACGTGCATTGAATGCTGGCGGAGCAACATCACGGCTAGAGAATGCGGAAAAAGCGGTCGCTAAGGATTCCGCCACGAACGCGGTGTCCGAGATTGCGGTCCCATTCTCCTGGAGAACGGGAGGGGGGTCCTGCAAGAACTTGCCCCGAATCCTTTTGACTTGATTCCACACATCAGCTAAAAGGGGTCTTCCCGTTGAGGGTAAGACACGTATGCCCGCCAAGAAGAGCGGCGGGCGTGCTTCGAAATATCCCGGAACCTAGCCCTAGCCCGACGAAATTCAGCGACAGTGAAATCGTTCGGGCGGCGCTTATAGCGCATGTAGGTTATAACGCTTCTGTTTGAGGGCCATCTCACACTCGACCGACCACCATGGGAGTGGTCTGTGTGCAAAACGGCCAGACGTCCTAGGAATAGTAGTCAGGCCCACGGCGATGAGGTTGCCGGAGAAGAACTCAACGGCCTCATCTACCGACCTAAACTCATCGACTGAGATAGAGAATTCATTCAGTCATTTCCTGAAATGCAGGCCACCGCGCTCGCGCCAAGCACCACCGAGGCGGTCTTTCAGACGGCAGTTGCCCTGAAAATAATATTTGAATGAGAAAGTGATCACTATCATAGAGGTCATCGACCACCCCCCAATCAAAATCAGGCTGTGCATCCGAAGAGCACAAAGATAGGTAAAGGCAAGAAAATAAAGCGGTTCTCGGACAGTGATGCGTAAACTCATCCAAGTTTAGGACACCCATCTCAAGCCCTTCGATCAGATCGGCAAAGACTTGTCCCCTGGGATTTATGGAGTAATCTCCCCAGAGAGAATGCCTGCCGCAAGAGATAGGGCCTCAGCCACCGTGCCACGACGCGGCGGAAGTCCCCCGCGTCGAAGTCAGCTGACGGTGGAATGTACGCAGAAATGATAGTATACCTCCTATCTAGGTGCTGCTGCACAGCCACTGCCTGAAAGGAGGTATCTAAAGAGAAAGGAAGAACGGAGACATCATGCCGGGTGTAAACCGCGCATCCCCTAGCCCGGCCAGCCCAAGGTGGTGGGGTCGCAAGACCCTTATACCCCGGGAGGGCGGGCAGGGGGCACGCGCCTAGCATGGTCTCCTGCAAAAAGATAGCTAACGGGGAACGGGACGAGACGAGCCTCCGCAGCTCCTCCCACTTGGCCCGGAGTCAACGGCAATTCCATTAAAGGAATATGCCCTCCAGGCCTAGCTCGGAGGAGACGCAGGGGCCCTTCTCGAACTGGAGACCCTCACGGTAATGGCCGTACGCTTCCCGGGGGCAGAACCCCGGGCGCTGTCGCCTTCGAGGACTTATTGGGGGAGGTTGGGCTCGCCATGCGAGTCTTTTCCTCCCTCCACCTCGAAACCTTTGGCGGGCGTTGCAGCTTCGGAGGCGGGGGCCCTCTTTTTGAGGAACCACCGTCTTCGAGCACCCCACCACACCTCGTGGCGTGGGCGAAGAAGCCGAAGCTCCTTTGTTGCTGTCCTTCTTTCGGGAGACAGCTTTAGGAACCCCGGAAGATGGCCTAGCGACCATCTTTAGGAGTGTTGCCTCCTGTGAGTCTAACGACTCAGTGGAGGCGCGTGCCGTTTCGCCTTACGGGAAACGGTCACGCTGGGGGAAGAGGGGGGAGCCCTGGTTTTAGCGTGGGCTAGGTATGAACCCTTTTTGCCGCCAGCTTTACCAGGGGAGGTCCCGGGTTGTGTAGAGCCCGCAGAATGGCTCCGAATGGGCGCGGGAACAACCATGCTCGTTGGCCTGGATGGGCCAGGAGCAGAGGGTGCTTTTCTAACTATTGAGGCATATGACGTCCCAGGCAGAGCCAGGCGCGCCAGGACCAAGTCCTTATCATCGTAAAATGAGAGTCGATCCTGGGCCTGAACGGCCAGGATTTCTTTCTCGAGGAGATAAGCACCACATTGCTTCGAAGAAGCAATTGACACACTTGGCCACACATGATTTGGACTTATCGTGTGCGAACTTGGAGCAATTTACACAGACTTCGGGTGACCCCGACTTTGCACGTCTATATGAGCGATTCGTATGGCCGAAGCGGTGACAGTAATAGCACCACCACGGCAGTGGCACGAATGCCTTCACGTGATAGCGGTACCAACCGGCACACACCGACTCAGGGAGCTTGTCACAGTCGAACGTGACGAAGAGTGTAGGGGTGGGTCTCGAAGCCGCTCCCTGTTTTCTCATCACACGTTCGACCTTGACCGCCCCATGGTTGGCCAGCTCTAGGGTGATGTCCTCAATTGAGTAGTCAACGAGTTCCCTCGCATAAACTACCCTTTTCACAAAGTTCATGGTAGAGGGCGGTGTCACACTCACCGGGGTGCCATGAAGTGTTCAAAGAGTACTTATCTTGGCCACCTCAGCGGGATTCGCCGCATTCGCCAGAAGGCTCCCGTCCGAGAAACGGGTTACCTTCGGCTCTCTACCAATTGTACTAGCTAATCCTCTCCTCTGATGGATCATGTTGCCCTTGGACAACATGGTGCCATCAGTGGAGCGAATAACGAGGAAGCGTTTGAAGCCAGCGGGCTCGAAAACGCCAGGTAACCTCTGAATCAGGGGCGCTGATGTCATCGAGGCTCCGCCCTGTGCATTTTTGCTCTTGGTCAAGGGCTCCGCAACCGGGGGGGAAGAGGGGCCGGATGTACCGATCTTGGCTTGGTCGCTTGCCATAGTGGCAGCAGACCCATTTGTCCCCGCAGCCTCCGCGGATGGAGAGGAGCCCCGAGTCTTCTTCGTCTTTTTGGTCTTGGTCTTTTTCTTTTTTGGAGAGGAGGGCGGGGAATGAACCCGCTTCTCACCTCCGCCGGTAGAAGCCCCCAGGCCAGATGGACCGGCCTCAGCCAGGTCCTTCTCTGAAATGGAGAAGGTCCTGGTGGTCGCAGGGGCATCATCCGGAGGAGATCCTTCCCCTCCTTGTACTGCCTGAGAATCCCCAGCCGTTTGAGGAGGACCCTGCATAGGGGCGGATTCGGGTTCGGTGCTTGGTGCCGAGCCCGGATTTTTTCCCCATGAAAGGCCTTACCGTCTGAGGCTGGTTTTCCTCAAGGACCATGTTTATCACAAGATGGGCCTCCAGTTGACCATCTCCCCCCAGGACATCGCAGGTCGCCTTGGCAGCGTCATAAGTCTGTAGTGGAGAGGCACTGTCCTTGAACCCGGCAAGGTTTAATATTCTTGCCAGCAGGTCTTTTGAGGGAAGCGACCGAAGGGGCCTGGCTTCCCTCTCCCCCATAAGGGGGTTTGCCCTACCAAGCCGCTTACACGAGGGGCGGTCGGCAATGGGCTGCCTTCTGGCTTTCTTGGCAGTCCCCTTAGAAAGCAAAGAAGGGGCTGCCACTGGAGATAGGGAGGTGCCCAAAAGCACTTCCAGAGAAGGGGGTGAGGGGGAGTCTCCTACACCTGGAGGTGTAGGAGAGGAGTAAGCCTCCTCTCCGGTTAAAGAAGTATGGAGGGTCCCCTTCGCAAGCACAAGGGGGGGGGACCTCTATTTTCTTGGTGGAGCTGCCCGAGGGCAGCTCCGTTCATGTTCTTGGGGAAGTTGGAGGTTGTTGTTTTTTTATTTTCATCATTGGGCATGGTGACCCTATTTGTGCTACGGGACGCAATAGCTCATCACCTCTTGCAGTTGCCCGCACTGCAAGAGGTGCTTACAGGCCTGGCAGAGCCAGGCTCTGCTATTTCGGACCACCCCTCCCGCCTGGTGGCCTGGCAGTCCATCGGCATGGCGGCTCCACCTTGAACACGGCGTAAAAATAGATAGAATGTGAAGAGGAGAGAAAAAGGGATGTGAGGAAGGTATGGGTGGGGATGAAGCAGGTTGTTAAAAAAAAACTCATTTTGAACTGCAGCTCAGGGGTTAGGGAACATTGTCTCCTCCCCTTTCAGCCCCGATCCGGGACGGTTGGCTTGAGAAAAAGGTCAGCATCTACCCTGTGTAATTAGAGGCTGACCATTTAAAGTTGTGGGAGAGGTTGTATGAAAAGAGAGGAAACAAGTGTTTTGAAGGAAGGAAGAGAGGCTAAGCTGGGGCCGGACGGGGTGCTGAGTCCCGCTAGCACGGCGGCCAGGATGGCAAATCGACGCGCCCCTTACGGGGCAGAAATAGTGTAGAGGCAGGACTTAGAATCATATTTATCTGACTCTTCTTCTTTATAAGCTGAAATATCTCTTGAAAAGGAATTTTTGTTTCTAGAGGAATTAGAAGAAGAAGAAGAGTCAAATTTAGAGTATTAATAATTCAAAGATTATTTTGTAAAAATATGATTTGATTTTGGCGCCCCGTACAGAGAGGTATTACCATATATTGGAACTTTCCTTCTACAATTTTCAAATCACGTTTCTTATTTTCTACTTATAAGCATCATTCCCCTTACTTTTAAATTCGCTTAAACACTGGAAATTGATTGCTTTAATTTTATGTTTTCCAAATACCTATTCATATTCATTGCTCATTGCACTAACGTGAGAATTGACATATACAATAGATAAAAGAATGCGATTGTTCCAATGAGCGTTGAAGGTGAAATGTGCATGTTTGCGGTGCTATGCTTGTAATTTCTTACAAGTTACCTAATCACCGTGATTACTGGGCTAGCGACGAGTCTATGGGCAACGCTTTTATTTGAAAAAGTTATTTCAAGGAACAAATTCTAGAGTCCGGTTGCCAGATAGTTTTTTAATTATCCTGTCCAGTAAATAAGTCATATTACTCTAATAAATTACTAAATTGCTTGGAAAAGAACTTTTTAAAAATATTTTATAGAATACCCATCAAATTCTTGACGAATTGATGGGTAATTCAAACGATACCAACCACTCAAACCCATAGAGAGGAATTAAAATATGGGAAAGGTGCGATTCAGGAACTGGATATGTTTGTGATTTGAATATAAACAGTAGGAAGTTTGAGGTACCTAGTGATCGCAATTTCTTAGGAGAAATAGCATTAATAAACTGTGTGAAATTATCTCTGATTGTGCTTGACCGTGTTTTAATAGTGTCAATCTAATGCAAATGCAGTCATTTATAGCAATTGAAACATGCCTTTTAAGCAGAAAAATATGCCAAAAATTAGCGCTATTTAAAAAGAGGCGAATATAGATTTTGCATTAATGAATTTGGCATTCTAGCTGGAAGATGACTAGATAGCAAATAGGTAATCACTCTTAGCAATTTCCAAAGAGAAAAGGTTAGCGCTGTCCACTGAAAGCAGAAATATAGAAAGAAAATCCAGGTCCCTTGCCCTGAGGCTATTGTTATGTATAATTAATCAATGAGAGGGGTAGACTTATCAGATCAAAAGTTTATCACATAAAACTACCACAAGGAATCATCAAATTGGTGAAGGAATGTCTTTTATCGTCTGCTTTCATTTTCTGTTTTGAATGCTCATATAATTCTTCAAGAATTTACAAAGAAGAAATCAAAGTTTCCTCCATTTCTGATTGAGCTAGCCAAACAATTATGTAATGATGTTCGCACGTAAAACTGCAAATATTCGTAGTAAACTTCCTCATCTGAGTGGGCTTCAGTCTAAGAGAGCAAAAAGCCTGATCAATATTGGAGACAACATGCTCGAAGAAAAGTAATGTAGTAGATGTATAAGATGCACGCAAGCCAAAATTAATAAAAGAAAAAGAATTATTTGTGCCGTACGCTCTGTTCAACTTTGTATGTCTTGCCTTGTCACAACTAAAGTTTCTTATATCAATTTAAAGAGATAATTCCTAATTCATTTTTAGGTATCTTTATTTACATGTTTTAGGAGAATCTGCACAACATATAGCCTTATCAGAGTGTAATAATGAGGATGGAATAAATGCTTATATACTTTTGTTCCTAGTGCTCCATGACAATAAGTACTAGTGGGACATAAAATTCAACCATAAAAACCACTGGGATAATAAATCCAACGCTTTTTATTGGTTTATCAGATTACCTGATTGAGAATTCTTTTTTATATTCTAACAAAGATTTGATCATTACTAACAAATAAAAAAATGTTTGTTTAAAATTGCTTACAAAAAATAATTTGAGACTTAGTGGGTTAAAACAATTAGACAATATTAAAAAATATTTTAAATTAAAGAAATATTGAATAATTTCTCAAGGAAGATGGAGCAAAAAAAAAATTTATCTTAGGTTAAAGTAGTGTAAATTAAAATAAATTTCATTAAGGAAAAAAGATTTATAAAGTAAATCATTAAAAATTGACTAAAAGAGAGTAAAAATATAGCACCTGAGATTTATGAAAAATAAACACTATCAAATGGCTGATTTAAGGATTCAAATGAAATATAAAAAAATATTAGGCAAAAGTGAAAGATTTAAATGTAATAATGACAAGCTGTATTGCACCAAAGATAAAAAAAATAACAAATTTAATTGCCCAATCTTAAAAGAGATCCCATGATAAAACTAATGTAGAGAAATGAAAGAATTAAAGGCTAAAATAACAGATGTAAATAACAAAAAGTCTTATCGGGAAAGATTATTAGTGTCTATCATGTTAAAAACACTAATTAAACACAAAAATTAAAAATTACTAGAGTATAATGGAACTTTGGGGTGAAACTTAGATGAAATCTAAAAGTGAAAAGATTTGTTTGAAAATTCTTTATAACAGTCACTTGAAAAGCCTACAAACCTCGATTTTAAAACCAATGGTTTCTTTAATTTGCTTATTATTAAAGATATTTATTTGTTTCTATTTATGTACGAATTTCCCTCCCAATTATTGCTAGATTGTTCGCCAAAATTTAATGAAATCTCCAACCTTCTATTTGATAAATTTGGTTATTAAATTATCTTCCCAACTCGTCTTGTAGTTTTTAAATTCTTTTCTTAATTCTTTTTCTTATAATTTAATTTATGGGGTATAACATTGTTCTCTATGCATTTCTCATTGTTTTTTTAGCTCTACCTTTATTGTAATATTTATTAAATAAATTGCTTCTATTACGAATCTGAATATCTTTAATTTCATATTTAAGTAGAAGGTACATAACACATATAGATAGCTATAGCAGGGTATACTAATGACGATTGATTAAATGTTTATGTAATTTTGTTCCTTGCACTCCCTGTTCTCATTATGTTGTGTAAATCGGTGTTGTTCTTTGGCGCTTATATTGGTCTGAGTGGAGAGTGTTGTTAGCTTTTGGGGGATGAGCTGTGATATCCAATCGGAGCCCGTGCGCATTGTGTTAAAATGGGATCGATCTATTTGATAAATGTTCTCTCCTAGATCTTCATGCAGCAAAGATAAAAGTATGTACTGAAAATAATAGTGTTTTCAACCAGTAATTTCCTTGTTATTTGTTAGTTGTTCCTTTCAATAAAGTCTAATTTGACTCTGTTACTGGCAGGTGCATTGTTGAGCGTCCATTGCTAGTTTTTCTGCTCATACCAAAGTACTGGTTATTGGAAAATTCTTGCAGTTATCATGGGGACATTGGTGATTGTACACCTTCTAAATAGTCTTTAGGTTAGATTACTTTTTCGTGAAGTTGTTTTTCATTGCTAAGATACTGACATTTATATTCTGGTTGTATATTCTTAGTTATACTTTTTTGACATTTCTTGGTGTTTATTGTTCTTTAACATATCTTAGAGTAATCTTTTATCTGTTTGTTAGGCATTGGTCATCTGGTGCTCGCAGTTGAGTAGTATTCATTTATAATATTCTTTATCCTTCTTTACCTCAAACATTAATGGAAATTTTCTTATCCCATTAGCCAAAGTCCTTCTAACGGTAGCCATTATCGATTTAGATTTGTCTAAACCATCTACAAGTGCAGTCCACATCAAGTAGTTTTAGATGCGTAGTTTCCATCAATGGTCTGTTTTAAATTTACATAAAAGAAAGGATTGATGCGTTTAAGCTTATCTCAATGTGAATAGGCGAACAGGATGGGATGCTGAGGACATGTTAAGTTGAAGTAATTGGTGGTCGTTGATAATTGTGAGGTATATGTCATCGATGAATCACGTGGGAATTTTTGGCCCCACTTATATATACGTATCTGTCAGAGGTGCAAGATCAATTTTTACGTCCCTTATAAATTAGAAGGAAAAGCAATTTCTTAAATATAGTGTTAGCATCTAGACTATCATGAATTTACAATTAGATTTTACCCAAGGATTTAGCGTGCACTTATTCACAACTAAAAATTAATTATAGAGGTATTAATTTCAACATATTATTAAGACCTGCACAAATACTGTATTAGAAATGAGCGCATTTAAGGAAGTGCTTTGTTGGTGGAGCATTGCTTTACCGTTATTTTATCCTTTTAGCCATTTGCAGTTGATAGCTAGCTTCTTTGTGTCTTCCATGTGCATGTCCGTCCAGACATAATTAACATGTTAAAACTAGGAATTGTTGGGTCCATTCACCTTCCCAAATTTCTTCTCCCAAACTGTTCATACAAGGATTTTCAGGATGTGTTATTGACAGAAAAAGTTGCTAAATTATTAGCTTATCAACTCCACTATAAAGTCCACAGTTAGTAAATGTAGTATAAAAACAAGGCTGTAACATTATGCATAATCTTTCCTGGCACTATTAAATACATTGGCGCCTCAGGCTGAGCTTTCTCAGCAGAACTTTCGATGAGAGGTACTCAAAATAAAGCAGGGTAGAGTGGGAGGCTTTTTTACAATTTTTGTACTTGTAACAGTGGATTTTTTATACCTTAGGAGTTTTATTTTGCGATTTGCTTTTGAAAGTGAAAGGAGAAAGATTTTAAAATCAATTCCTCTAGCTTTCAAGCCGCAGGAATCCATGGAAGTAACTTGTTTGTTTGATAAACCAAGAAGATCATCCCCTTTCAACATTTGCATATTACATCACATTCCATGACCTTTCCTAGAAAGGTTAAGGTCACACTGAATACAAAGCGTGCCTTGATGAGGACAACATCCTGGACGAGGCTGATGGAAAGCCATGTGATATTGTTAGTGTAGTTGAAAGTTGAGTAGCCAAGGGTAAATTTATCAACATGAAAAACTACATCCTGTTTTAGTCCGGCTGTAAAATAATACAATATCTTAGGACAGAAATGGTTAAGTACATGCTAAATATCGCAATGGAGTAATACTTAAAACATTTTGTGACGTTCAAATTAATTATTTTTAACGTTCTCTTGTATATGCTTGCTGCAATCTTCCATTACACACTGCTTACAGCGGGGAACTTCTCTCTCACTCCTAGCCTTCGGTGAATTTATATCCCCATCTTTCTTCTCTAAGTAAAACAGACTGTTGCCCTGTATTTAGTGTATTGTCTATAAAATAGGTATATGGAACATGTTGTCTAATTTCAGCACAAGTGTTGCTTGTTTCTTTCAGAGTTACTTGATATTCCTTACGTTTTAATGTCACCTGCCAGATGGGGATGATAAATTATACAGTTAAATATGCAAGGTCTTAGACGTTCGGCCTTGTTAAATTGCCAGGTAAATACTCGTAGTTAATATTAAGTAAATGTTGTTGAAAAGATGTACTCACTAATAAAAGCTGAAGGTTATCCAAACAGGAACGTTTGAGTGGGAGATCTGGTAATGGCCCAGTTGACACTTCAATCTGGACAGTACGAGGAACTTCTGATCTATCGATTTTGCGCTACGGAGCTTATTCAGCTCCTTTCTTAATACCATTGCAAAATTGTAACTTGTAATTTTTTTCTAGATTATGATTGATTAACTGTTATATCCTGAAAAATTATAGATAATGAATATTCTTATCATTATAGATATATTATTAGTTATTAAACGTAACCGATGCGCATAAACAGATTATATATCAAATCTGCATCGTAGAATTAGGTTACTAAAAGTAGGAATGCATGTTTTCTGGTTTTAATTTCCCCTAATACATTTAATTTAAAACGAACTTTATTATAGTTACATGCACCTATATATCATCGGCAGATGCATCCTCAACAAAGTTTTCTTCTGTTATTAGGAAAAGTTCTAAAATATTACGGTCCTAAGGTTCTGATACAAAAAACATATTTCAGAATAACCGCCACCGTGTACCCTCGTCCTCCGTTGAGTCATCTTCGAATTTCACATATGAGAAATTAAAATTGCCGGAAACGATCGATAGCTATTGCCTATTGATACTTTCCAAGTGGTGTGATAAAAGTTTGTCATGCCCTTCATTTTGAAAAGGGCATGCAAATCGTTTTATTGTGCTTACTCTCAATACTAAAACCTCGGAGTTTTCAATTGTTTCTGACTTATGCATTACGTCTCCTGAATTTGTTTCACAGAAATAAACACTGCCATTCCTCTTTAGCCATGCATATCTTTATTAAAAAGTTTCAAAGTATATGATTCTTTGAAGAAAATCTCGATCAGTATATAACTAAGTTTCTGTTATGTAGAGAAATTCAAAGTTTTTAACACGTAGTGTATTTAATAAATCTCAAAGCTTGTTTCTGATATTACGCCTACTAAAATGTAAACGCGGAAGATCACGAGCTGGATTAAAGCACAAATGGTATGTTTACCCTTCCGATTCTGTTGATTCGTCTCTGGAATAGGCGTTTAAAAAAGGTGAAGTCAATGCTAGGTAAATTAATAAAGGCAAATTAGTCATTAATATAAATTTATGCTTTAGACAATATTATATTTATCTTAGAAAATCAGTCTATTATTATGGTTCAACCAAAAGTCTATTTCCTCAGCATTGTATATTATGTATTTTTTTAAGCTTGGCGGCGAGTCAATAAAAATATAAATCCATTACAATTTTATCCTAACTATATTCTAGTCGATATAATCTAACTAATCGGTAGCTCCCTATAAAATCATCAACAGTTTAATGTGAATCTTCTTTTATCTTATATGTAGTATTGACAATCCTAACTTTTAAATGTAACGCACTTTGCTTACATACTGAATTTCTTAGTTCAGAAATGTAACTATGCACACAATCGAGGACCGCAAGCACAATTTTACGAGATTCTTTGTGACGAAAATTAGAATAAAAATCACAAGATTTTAGATTCAATGGTTTTATGTAACATTGAAAAGAGTTAATATTATTGAGATGTGATTACAAACTTTTGTCAAACTTAGTAGAGATGTTTAATATATGAAAAATGACTAAAACTTTATTTTGGGGAACAATTACTGGTTAACTTGTCGACAAAACCGTTCTAGAAAGATATCGGCCCTGAGATGTGCTTTCAAATTTGTATGGTAGTAGGTTTTCAGTAGACGGATGTAATAAATTTAGAGTAAGAATTTTTAATATGAATTCAAGAAACATTTTAATATCATTTTATGTTTACATTGAATCTTTAATTTTGTATTATTATTATTTGAAGATATTAAACTGTCATAACGTATTGTTTAAATACTAATGGCTTGATAACTGCATGGCACCTACTTAGATACCCAATGTTTTTGTTTTAACATAAAAAACTGTTAAGGAAACTGGGTTAGATTGGAAAACCCATTGCATTACAATCGATCTAAAGATACGGAATTCCATTAAGATTTAAATGTAGTTTTCATCCAATTTAATAATTTTTTCCGAAGACTTGGCCAGAGCTAAATGATAACGTTTAATGATAAACGGTATCTGATTTTGCACATATCGAGAAAAGAGTTGTTGGTTAACAATAAGTCTCCATCAATGGAATTCATAAATGACATAATTATTTAGTTGGGAATTTTTTTTCAAGTAATCCAAAGATTCTCGTTATGCATATTCTGTGTGCGTGACAAGGAATAAATAATAGAACATGTCACATTCGATTTATTTCAAATATTTCGAGGAAAATGTTTTCATCCTTCACGAACTTTTAAAAAATTGTTTAAGATGAGTTAATTCTAAAAACAATAGAGTATATAATACGAAAATTAGAAATATGCACGTTTCATAATTATTAGAATTATGTTTAAGTTGAATTGGTTGGAACAAAAGCTAAAATGATTTAGAGACAACAGACACCGTTGGTTTAAAAAAAATTGAGGTAAAACATTTATGATCTAATCTTTTCATATTGGCACCGAACTAAATTTAATATGGCTAGCCTTAGCAGATATTTTTGAAAAGTCTAAAAAGATTTCTTATAGGAAATAAAATGTATATAAAGCAATAAAATTTTTTACTTTAAAAGTGTCGCTTAAAATTTGCCTCATTATGCATACAAAAAAATACCGGTAAAAAGAACTGAAAAATTTAAAAAGTACTAATTATCCACATTTCTTCGGTAAAAATAATTTGATTAATCCATGTAAGATAGGATCACCTTTCTGCTACAATATCACGTTCTTAACTAGTTGTTTATACCGTTCGTATATCATTTACGATTTTAAATCATACTTTGAAAACGATTTAAATATATATCCTTTTATATATTCTCATTTTTCCCGAAATTAATAATAGCCCAGCACTATTTTCTAAATTGGCCAATTTATATATCAGTGCCATAACTGAAAAAGAAAATTTTGTGTTCAATATACATTTATCATTTACTTTAGTTACGAACAACTGGGAAAATAAAACTTTTAACCCAGCAACAATAAAAAAGGGAAGTTTTATTACATAGTGTAATAATCAACAGCACACAACTTATCTGCAATTCATAAATGAATTTAACTGTATTTCTATTTCTAATTATGTTAGTTCTATATTTTCATGTCCTAATGTAATATTTTTTTCCTTAAGAAACCAACAACAAACGATACCAATGTATATAATTATATAAGGCACTCATTTGCATACATATAGATAGGGGCGTGATTATCATAGTATTTTCCAAATTTTTCAGAGAAGAGAGGGAGCTTAACAGAGACATTAGACATGAAAATATAGAATACACAATGCATAATGAATATTAGTGATGGTGTTTAAAACTGCTAACAAGAATATAAATTTATATACACTGAACAGGTTAGCAACTGCAGTCTTTCTCATACTTGATTTCACAATTTCGAATTATTGAAATGCTTGCTTTAGTTCAATTATAGAAAAGATTATAGAGCCAAAGATTTTCAAAGTGAAATCATATTAATGAGGCAGTCAGTAATAATTAGGTTTTGTGACCCAATTTCATCTTAAGAAATCACAGATGGCTAATAGATAAAATATTTCTTGTTCATTAGGTGCAGAGGGGTAGAAGATGAAGAAGAGAAAGTTATCATTATTTACTCAATCTCTATCCTTGCAGATGATTATTTTGGTCTTTAGCTTCTTCAATGAAAAATGACAAGGTTTAAAATATGAAGGTACCTGTATGAATCGATATTATGGCGTACCAATTGAATAATATGCCCAGTAGACTCACTCGATCTAGAGAGAAGAGGAGGAGAAGAGGAGCAAGGAGTAATTTTAGCCGTCAGAGAGTTCTAAGAGGGTCAGTTGTACCTAATTGATAAGGAAAGTAAATATGATATATTTAAAAAAGAATTAACAGGCCCCTTCTAGATATTACTTTATTCTATCCGTAATAATTCTGATATCAAGTTCAACTAAGAGAAAGAAAAGTTGAATGAAGTCTGCTCCAAGAAATAAGAAATAGATGCCAGCCACTAGAGATAGCCAAGTAAATGAACAAGTTTTGTAAAAGAAAAGACATAGCTAACGTTTACCAAATACGTATGCGCCAAATTAACTGGGGTTTTTTTCGTTTTTGATATGAATGAGGGGTTGCCAATCCACTGTCTTCTAAAATGATCCTGCCGGTCTTAATATTCCTGACAAACAGAAATTGATCGTAATAAACGGTGCCATCAATGGACATGACTTCAGATATCATCTCTCTCTTTGTGGGCAAGAGCACTGTGGCAAGCAATTATGAGCTATTTTGTTGAATTCACTCTATTCCTTCCATTTCTGCTGTTGGTTACGTGAGTTTCTCATAATTTGGGAGACAGCTCGTAAAGAACACGAATCCGGCGAACGGAAGCTGATACTGGCGCTTTACCCACTTGAATTTAAAATCCTGCCAAACTTTTTGATTGCATGGATGATGTTCTTCATTTTTCTTTCAGTATTTGAAAACCCCCGAAATGACTCGGTGTTTAATTCTGGGGCTTCTCTAGATATGAGTGTATTGAAGTTTCGAAGTGTAGCTGATTTTGCACTAATGAAGGTAGTATGGAGAGGAGCTCGAGGCGTGGTTTTGTCATGATTAGGATAGGTCAAGCGTTTAATCTTTCAACATTATGGATAAGAGGTGTATTTATGCTATAAAATGAGGGATATGAGCACGGCAAATATCCTGTTCTACTTTGGCTTCTCGAGTATGACATTCATTATGTCTTTTATTTCCTCCTGCAATTCTGCTTTAGCAATATAGTTTTTTCTAGGTGAATGTGAGTCAGTGTGCCTCAATGTTAGGTCACGAAAGTGAAACCAGTGTAGCTGTTTCTTTTCAATGAAGTAAGCAATTGGAGATGAAAAACAAAATTTGAGACTATGTGGTTGATGAGGGTAGCAGATCACTTTGAGGATACGTAAGAGTCATAGAGATTAGAGGTTTGCTGTTAGCTGGCTATTAAATTATCTTATCTGTTAAATATTGGGAATGCAAAAAAGAGTATCACATCTAAATGTTATTGATGCAGTAATTAACCAGCAAAAAGGAAATGTTATTGTTACCTCCTCTAATCTTTTTATTGCAAGTGTCATTATACCGGTAAACCTAAGAGCGTGAGAGATGAGAGAAAAATTGGAAAGGTTGTTCTTTGACATTTCTGTGTCTAGGACTCACTACAGTTAAAATAGCAAAAGGAGACCTGGTTTTAATTTATTCTGATTAACTTTAGCGTAAATGATTGTAAGAGATTTAAATTGTATCGAAATTAATTATAGCACTGACTATATCGTAAAATAGCATAGCACCTATTTAAATACATAACTGTGTAGATATATATATTCATACAAAAATAAATCCAGGTATTATATAATGTACATAGATATTGAAATATTCAATTTATCAAATCTGAAAGCCCTAAAAAATATTTTATGCAAATTAAAAAATAATAACACCTATAATAAAAATTAAAATAAAGTGAATTGTTTTCGCTTATAAACCATTCTTAAATAAATAAATTACAATCTCAAGATATACTTTGCCTTCACAACTCTGTCAAAAATAAACTAATCCAGAATAACTTTCCATCCCATAATAAGGAAAGACGTAGCACATCTTAGAGGATTTATGAACCCAAAATATTTTGTACTCACGCTCAACATGTCTAATGCAAACTTTAAAAGTTATGAAGCAACTCTTCAAACTCTTAATTGCGACAAATCCGCAAGAATCGATTCTCTCTCAAACTTTATTCGATCGAAAGGGAATTTCAACCTTAACATCGTAGTTAGGTTGTTTATCACCTCCCAAATAGAGATCACCTTAACCCTAAGATAAGCCAGCCTCTTATTCTAATTATTGTCTACGTTTATTGTGGGTGTCGCTCCATCACCTATTTAAAATTATTTTCTTTTCTCTCACTCTCATTTCGTATGTAATGAATATGTTAAGGTAATATTTTTATCAGTCCTTGTGCAGCTGAAGGATGGAGCGTAATGAACCGAAAAAAGGTCTTGTACTTGTTAATATAAAAGTCATTCTCTTTTTAGAGCTATTTTATTTTATTTAAGTATTTTAACTTCGTCGATATTCGTTGCTTCCTTGTAATCTTCTATGGTATTGTTTTCTTTTCGCTGGAACCTGTTGTTTTCAACGTCTGACAGGATCCCATATTTTCATGTCGCTTTATTATGCGTGAAATTACATTTTTGGACTGATTACAATGCCTTAAAATCTCATCCAGTGTCATTCCTTCACTCTTCCCCTTGGGCAACCTGCTTAATGAGGAAAATTTAGGCCTTAACTCCTCTTACTATCCTATTAATTGGGAAATATCATCAGTACGAGTATACATTAAACGTAGAACAGTGTTGCTATGAATACTTTAGAAATTTTTAATTGTAAACCACAAGTCATCAGTTATCATTTTCTAGTTTTACACGTATGCCTTCCCTGAATACACATTACATTCCTTATAAAGTTTTTAGCCGCTCCTTTTGGAAATGAGCATTGAGCACCAATAGAGACCCAATTTTTACAATATTAGTGCAATTCTTATAAAAAAAATGAAAAAAGTATTTTGAATAACATAAATTTTCGTGTTTTGTAATTTAGGGGGGACCACACCCCCTTTACCTAGATCACAAAGGATTCTCTGCTCTATGATTAATGTTAAAACAAATACTACCTTTACCCTTTCTCCGTTGGGGATCGTGTTTATAATTGTCAAGGGATGGATGTCGCAATTAAATAGCTGACCTAAAGAGAGTGAATTGCAGTAGTTTTCGCGCAAATAAGAGTACAATTATAGCAATATATTTTCAGTATCCATTAATAAAGCAGTGTAAGTTTTTTGTTTAGTAATACCATTTCATATAGCTTGATTTGTTTTGGGATAAATAATTATAAAGTATAACATGCAGTACAAATACACTTTGAGATTTAGTATTAGTTTGTCGATTGTTTTAAAATTTTGGTGTAAATGAAATTGGATTTTCAACCACATACTTCATTTCCACTAATATGATTTAAAACATTTCTTGAGCAAGCGTCAATATTTTCTAATTCATTGTTTTTAGATATTAACAAGTCTTGTTGCCGTCTATTTTTTCACACCTTTCAAGGCAATGAGAGCTTCCTAAATAATAATCAGTTACATATAAAAATTTCCTACCTTGACTATGTAATTGATGAAAAGTAATGTAGGGATATAATTTCAACTACCACCTGCCTCATAAGTATCCGAGATTCTTATCCTTGTTATTTAAAGTGATAATTTCATATTGAATAGGGAGAGATGAAGAAAAGATTATTAAAATTCAAAAGATTTATTAGTCGACAATTCGCTCCTCTTGATATTTGTCGGTTAGGAAGACTTTCGAGGTTTAGGTTATATATGTGGTATCTCTTTTTTTCCTCTTATTGTTGTGGTAATCCAATATATAAACATATATATTTCGTCAATTGCTGAAGTCCTACCGACGCGAAGTTTCCAAATACAGGTAAAACAAACTACGCTGTTGAAATGAACAACTTTATGTAGACATTTCGAAGTCTAACCTCGTCGTCTGCACGGAGAATACAAAAGTTTTACGTATAAATTTATAACCCTATGAAAAGAGTTAACTGGGTGAAAATAGGATGAGTTGATTTATTAAAGAGGAAAAGCTAACTTTAAAATAACAGAGATTCTAAAATACATAAGATCGTTGGGTTTTGTCGAACCACTGAGTATTTTAATGTTGGCAATGGAAATATTTGCGCTTGTTAATTAATAGGAGCCCTCTTAGTTTGCTTAGCATCAATCCTCTAGGGGAATATCCCCACGGATGATAGTCTATTCGTCAAGGATTCGAGCTCATAGTCAATTTAATTTACGATTAGATCCATGACTAATAACGGAATTTTAAAAAAATCATAGAAGAGCGTCATTGGAATGAGGTTTTTTTCATTATGATTAAGGTTATTTCCATTAGGAGAAGAACTTTTAATATACTTTTGGCTTAGGGATGGATTTTGTCAGATCATTTACTACTCGTAAATCTATTGTTTTATTGCCAAAGTACGGAAGAACAAATAGTGGGTTAATTTGGGAGATGAATCTAATCAGCCAAAATTGTAAATATAGTTGTGGCCAACAACATTAATTGTGTTTAGTACAAAAATACCGTACTTATTAATCTGTCTAGAAAATTTATTGATAAAAAACAGGGTGTGTATTGTATCCAGTGTAAAAGTTGCGTTGGAACATACCTTGGCGAAAGCAGTTGATGGTTTACTTTAGTTTACATTACTTCGACTATTTATACATTGTATTTATCTTTATTTTTAGCAATTCCATTATTTTGTTTAATTGTGAAATTAGCAACAATTTATTATGCATTCATATGTATATATGTATATATATATAATATTGAGGATAAATCCCAGAGCCATCAGAAACAGATGCAACAACTTTTAATTTCTTACTACGTTTCGAAAACTACAAGTTTCCATCTTCAGGCTAGAATATGTTTACTAAAGTTAATACATTTGAATAAACCATGAAAAGGCCAACAAGAAATTAAATTATAAAATATCATTAAAATGTACTATAAGTTAAATTTTTAAATATGACTTGCCAATAGTTAAATTTACTTTAAAAGTGACTCAAAAATTAGTTAATAAATTTAAAGTTTATTCCAGAAATCCTATTCATTTTTAAAAGATATTTTCCCCAAATCAACCCCTAAATAGTTTTTAGAAACAAATTATCGATAGGAAGTTTTTTTAACAGTAAAGCTACTATCTTTTTGGAGTTTCGCAGTGATAATGTTTATTTATTAAAATATCTCAGTTGTACTGGAGCCTCTTACAATGGCAGCCCTGTTAGGTCTCTTGGAGCTAAGTTTTCTGCTCATATGAGGATTATTTGGCGCACAAGCAAAATCTTAAATAAACAGAAAATGTCTTCATTAGGGAAAACACCATGAGCTTTATAACTGACATTTCTATTGATAAATTTCAAGCAGTAGCCAATAACTGCCACTAACATTTCCTAAGAACCCTCGAATCTTTATATATCAAAGACTACAAACCAACACTCAAAGAAGCTTTAAGTGCAATATCTTTATTAATTAACTAATTTTAACTACAGTTTGTCAGCTGGTTGTTTATTTTAACTACTGTGCGATTAGTTGGTGTTCCTCTCTTCTGAGCGTCACTGAAACCTATAAAGACTAGCCCCTTGTTAAACCCACGATTTACTCTCTAGGATATCCACTCTAGTAAATACAAAAATGAATCGTTTTTATATAAAAATTTTTAACTTTTACAGCTTTCACACAATTAAAAACAAAGTATAAATTTATTATCTTTAACTATTGCCAGGTCAATAACTCTTATAGGTTTTAATTAATTTCTGAAATAAACTTTAAATTTATTAACTACTTTTTTGAGTCAGTTTTAAAGCAAATCTAACTATTGCCAAGTAATATTTAAAACTTTAGCTTAAAGTAAATTTTATTGATGTTTTAAAATTGGTCACCTTTTGAAATAATGTCTTTTTGGCTTTTCATGGTTTCATGGTTTAGTAAACTTATTCTAGCCTGAAGATAAAAACTTGTAGTTTTCGAAACGTAGTAAGAAATTAAAAGATATTGCATCCATTTCTGGTGGCTCTTGGATTCATCCTCAATATTAAATGCAAGTTTCACGGCCGAGCTCCATATCTCACTATGTTGGTCTGGCGGTACCCATTTGGCTTTTTATGTTTTTGTAAGAACATTGTAACTATTCGGCCGATTCTAACGAATTAGGTAACCTGTATGTTGTTTTACATTCTCTTTCGAATTAGAACCCGGGAATTATTTTCTCTTGGCAATACCATGATAATTATTCGGCCGATTTTGAGGAGATTTCAAACTCTTTTGTTGTTTTACATTCTCTTCGAAAGATATAATTGTGAAAGTCGTCCCAAGGTTACCTTGGGAATTACTTTTGGTTTGGCAATAACATCATAACCATTCAGCCGATTGTATCAAAACTTGAAACTCTTATGTAGTTTTACATTCTATTTCGAATTATATAATTGACAAGGTCCTCCCAAGGCTAGCCCCGTAATTACATCATATTCATTCGGCCGATTCTAACGAAATTTGAAACCCTTATCAGATCAACATCTTGTAACTTCCTGCAAAGGCGAGAAGAAACCCGTCATATAGTATATAAATCATGATATGAGAAGAATTGAAGGCATGAGGGTAAGTGTGAAGGTTTACACTTAACGGTGGGGTATGAGCCACGACGAGTTTTAATCTTCTTCACATTTATAAACCTGAGGCTATTGTCTAATTCTCATACTTCTGTAAAGCAAATAGTTTGAATATTCCCATTCTACTGGTAAGCAAATAGTTGGAGCTATGTAGTGATTTAAATTATTTGAGGAAGGCATCGAAATATTTTTTTTCCAGTGGCCACGCTTAGAAAGACATGGTGTAATGTTAATGTGAGGTTTCGATTTATCCTATACGAAAAAAATTCTCCCCTATGCACTGTTAAGGGGATCACTGCCAAAATTGGGCGAACAAAACCCCAATTTTTTTTGGCATTTTATGAAAATATAATCTTTTGTGATTCTTTTGGTAAAAAGTTTTTAATCTGAGGGTATTTTAACTATTTTTTAAAATTCATATAAAAAAAGATGTGTGTGCTCAATAGTTTAAAAATTTACTGAAAACGGAATCGGGCACATATTAATAATATATATATATATATATATATATATATATATAATAATATATATATTGTATTTTATTTTATTATATATATATATAGATCATCAAAAATGTAAAAAAATCATTCATTCATTCATTCAACACACACCATAAATACTGCAACTGTATTCTTCAGGTTGTACTTGATGATGGTGGAGACATAGGGGATGGGGGCACAGGGGGGAGGAGGCTAAGGAGATGCTAGAAGCCCCCTGGACTGTTTTCCGTTGAGGGCTTTATCATTTTCTTGGCAGGCTTCAAAAGCTTTTATGAAGCTTCCCGTGAACAATCAAGTTCATTGAGGAAACTCCACTCATGCCTGCATAATATAGACACTTCAGAGAGAATAGTTGATAACGCATATCCCACATAATGCTCTAATACATATGCGCACATTGAGAAGCACAAGATCCCTGCCACGGTGTTTAGTTTTGTAGAATCAGCACCATATCTCCGAATGGAAGGCCTCATCTTTTTTTCTTGCCTTTAAGAGCCTGCTGTAGTTTTTTTTTCAGTTTTAAAAGTTTCGGCATGTTTAATAAATATAACTAACTATAAATAAATTAACTAAATATAACTAAACACACAGGAATTCATACAAAAATGAATTCTTAATTTGTGATGGACACGAACCGCGGTCGTCAAAGTACTGACTTCATCAAATTATAAACCTTCGATGCATGCAGTATAAGCTATTTATTACCAATAACAAAGTCTTTTCCCCCAATATATGGAATTGGCAAAATGGATTCACTTCTCTCAAGATAAAGAGACATTCAGTCATGAAATGATCAAACGGTCGCTTATCGCATAGTTCTTCAACTTTCATTTTCGGGGTCTCCTTGGATTTTAATTGGTTTAAGCTCAATTGCTATTGGAGATATTGAGCCATATCATACATCGTTATAGAGCTCATTTTATCTTGTTTGGCTCTATAGAGCGCATTTCACACGATTTTACCCATGATTGCTCCAGTTAAAGAAGTTCAATTACTCTCACAAACAAACCCTTTTGAGAATGTTTTTTCACATTTCCAGTTATATATATATATATATATAAAATTGTTTTTCTCTCTATAATAGCGTGCTATAGATTGCGTAGAAGCAATTTATTATGCAAACTTGTCTCTTTCACTAATACTGATATTACTGGATGAATATTAGTAATATTTACTATTTCTTTTTATTATTTGTTATATTTTTATACTTAATATAAACTTAGAAAGAGCTTTGAAAACCTTATTTAATGCTATAAAACTCATTGCTCTTAATTAATTAGGTGAATTTTGGCGAATATTTTTCGTGTTTTGGCAGTGGTCCCCTTAAATCTATTTTTAAAAACTCAGAATCTATTATGTTAGGTGATACGCGATTATTTAATTATCAAAACAACACAAACTATATAGTAGTAAAAAAGTTCAGTATTTTCAATTCTTGGATTAGCTATCAGCAGAAACAATGATTTTCCATAAAAGAATATTAAAATCCTTATGTTTTCCTAAGTAATTAATTGTGTCGTTCTACGCTGAATACTCTTTAAGGTTTTTATCTCCTTTGAAATAAGTAAAGAACAAAATTTGAACTGCCTTCTCTAAACGGGTTATAAGAAGAGAGAAATCACGGAGAAAACACACTAGTCACGAAAGGCAGCTCACCCGATATTTAGAAAGAAAATAGCTGTGGAATACAATACATGAGATGATTGCTCAAAAGTGAGAATTGGGCTCATGAATTTGGAGAGGCGATATATATAAGTATATACATATAGCCAGGAATGTTTATAAGGGCAAAACTTCTATAAATCAAGCTGGGTTCGCTCTATGACTTTTGCAAGTTTTTTTGTTTAAAAATGAAGTTTTCATTTTATACGGATGATACTGATATGTTTCTTGTGTCCCGATAAATAAGGAAAGGTGTTAGTTTCGCGCGTTGTTTTTTGAGTCAATGATGAGGAATTTGGGATTTATCTCAGTTTGGGTGATATTTATGAAGAGTAATAATGTTCAGTGACTAGAAAGCTCTTTCAAGTAGTTTTGTGAGTGATGAAATGTTTCAGGAATTTAAAGAAATGGTACCTGTAACCAAAATATCTACAACTTATGTCTTGTGGTGTGGTTGTAATTAGTAGCTTTCTGGTTGTAATTTAGTTTCGGGAAGAGATTATTTGACGATTTGTAGCCAAAATTAGAGCCATATCCATTAGTCATGTCCTGGTCACCCGAAAGAACTTGTGTTGGAAGTTGACAATATATTTATATGAGAAGAGCATTTGTACCACAATCTTTTGCAGACAATTTGATAAAAAATGGTTAAAATAAAGGCACCCCACTCTACAGAACTACAGAATCTAGGACCAACAAAGACCTTACTTTGAGCAACGGAGAAATTTGTAACATCATCTGGGCAGAAAACCAGTAGTGTGCGTAATTCTTCTCGGTGGAACTTGAAACGGAATTCACATTCTAGACCAGTTAGCATAATGCATGCTTAAATGTTGAGATGAGAAGGGTGTCTCCAAGAAAAAAAATAATCAAAATTAGAAAGCTACTTAGGCAATCTCATCTTCCATGCTCAGATGATTTCAATCTCTAAAGATTAAGGTCATCTAACAGACCTTCTGGAAAACAAATATTCGAGAGATTATTGTTAGATTAGATAAGAAGAATGGGAAAACTAATATATTATGAAATTGTCGAGATAAATGTTTGTAATCATTGTGGAAAGTGAAACTGAGACTAGTTAGAGTTAAATTGTTTAGGACTAGTTGATATTCTCCATTTTTTGGTGTCTTTTCCTCAATATTTCTTCTGGCCTTCTGAGGGTGCCTGATTAATTAATTAATTTACTTTTCGTGTATAGGAAATATTCATTGTTTATAGTTTTTTTTTATTAGGCTATTAGTTTCAAGGAATTTGGTTTGCTTGATTATTTGATGTGCTTTTCGCTGTAAATGCCGTATGAGTGTCTTTTTCTTCTCTTTGTATTTCATTGTTGTTTGCTATTTTGTGTGTAATCGCAATATAGAAATACTTTATACTCTACTAATAGTGTTAATGCATTCTGCGCAAAAAGAATCTGATCTTTCCTATTCTCCCTTCCTTCCTTCCTTTTCCGTCTTTTTTCATTTTATTTTTTACTATTCAGATCAGATCTTTTTCAGTACTCTTAGATCAGAGGTTGGAAAACTTCGACCCGCAAGGCTTTTCATATGGCTTAGGTTCCATTTCAGAATTCTACAAAATATTGAAAATTAATTTTTGAACATTTAGCCCAAATCTTCTCTCAAAAACTTTTTATGTAAGCGCTAGATTCTTAGATGTTTCATTTTAAAATATATTTCATTCGTAGATAAAATGATCTCTAACAAATACGATAATTATAAATACCTATTTTAATAACCTTATCTACACAATCTTTGGCTCGCAGAAATAAAGCTACGTTGGCTGTGATTAGTACTCAGGTAAAGACGCCTGGGCTCTAGATAATAGTCCATAGCATCGATAAACAAAATTCATAAAATTAACATGCATATTTCAGGTTTAGTAGACTTGAGTCCACGTATTTCAAAGGTAGACATTTTTCGGTGAAATATTTGGAACGCCTACCTTTTTTTTAGCTAAGGATTTCACCTATTTAAATTTTCGAGCCCGAAAGATATATACCATCAGAGTTGTTATTTTGTTGTTTTAAGTGCTTGTAAATACATTAGAGTTGAGTTTAAACTGAAGGATAATGACAAACAAGTGAGAAGTTCTATGTATGAAACTATGGCCTGAAGTCACAGGATTTAAGTATCGTTTCTTCTCCATAAACTACGCCAAAAACTTATGTCACCATTCGCACACACCGGTGCATACCTTTAGAATGACAAGAAATGCCAATAGAAAGTGCGTGTCGACAATTCTTTGCAAGTCCGCATTCAATTGATGCCATGTAAGCACTCCTCTTCAGGAGGAAGTAGATCTGTTAGATTCTTATTTCAAGTATCTCTTCCTCATACACAGTTACTTCTCGGATCTTCTTGATTCTGTCAATAGTTTATTTCCTGTTCTTATGATCAACGTCTGCCAGCATTACCAAAAGGACGTTTTCAAGATGGGTCCAGTGGGAATTCCTTTGTATTCTTTGCCATGGCTTCACTGGCAGGTTGGAGTATTTGCAAGAGATTGATCAGTTTCAGATGTTTAGATCCCTCCGTGCATTCCGGAGAGAATTTGATGTGAAACCAGATAGGCCATTTATGACACAACACAAACTCTGTGAGGCCATTATTAGCTTTGTCTGTTGCCACATAAAGTCGAAATATTCTGCTGGAAGTGGTGAGCTATTTTGCATGAAATATTGGACCTGTTTTTATTTTTGAGATATTGTAGGGCTGCGAAGATGTATAAGAGAAAAACTTCCTTCCAACGCGAGAATATAAATAGCCTATTAAATTACCAAGTCAGAACGGACTTCGCTGTAGCGTAACGGCAGAGTGCTAGCTTCTGGATTCAAAAGACCCGCGATTGATCCCCAAAGTCCACAATTTTGACGAAAAAAATTCTCGAAAAAAAAGGAGACCACGAAGAACGCTTTAAGGACAACTCAAGAAATCGACTCAAGAGAAAACTGCTGTCAAGGAAAACGGAAAGAAAACGACTTCAAGGACTAACTCGTCTCAACACATCAAGAAATCATCACGTCATCAAGAAGCAAGAAGAAGTCATCACGTGATCAAGAATTTGGAAAGAATCATCACATCAAGTTAAATGCAAGTTAATATGAAGATACATCATGAAAGAATTACGAAGATCAAGAATTAACCCAGCCAACTTAAAGAAGAAAGAATCTCAGCCGACCAGATTACAAGAGTCAGATAACGGAATACAAATATTTCAAGGGGTATCTTCAGTTCAGTCTAGAAATATTACATGGATACGAATATAGAAATCTCAAGAATGATATTGATAAATAAATAAAAGTTATAAGAAAGAGACCCCCCCCCCTTCATAACTGGTTACCCTCAAAAAGCCGAACAATCTTCTGATCTTCGTTACAACTGCACCTGTTCTCCTACTAGAGTTTAAGAAAAGGTGCTGTAGGGAACTTCAGGAGATCCGGGAAGGAGATGCTATATTACTCATTGATTAAGAGACTTCAACACGATCTCCTCAATCCCACTGATTCAACTCCACTCATCCCGCAGACTTGGAGGTTGTAGAACGGAGAGCTACTAGTAATCCTCGATGAAGAAATCCAAGATGGGTCTCTCCCTAATCCTCAAATTCGCTCCGCATTCTAGAAAAGGACCTGTGTAGGGGTGTGAAGATGCATAAGAGAAAAACTTCCTTCCAACACGAGAATATAAATAGCCTATTAAATTACCAATTTAGAACGGACTTCGCCGTAGCGTAACGGCAGAGTGCTAGCCTTTGGATTCAAAAGCCCGCGATCGATCCCCAAAGTCCACAATTTTGACGAAGAAATTTCTCGAAGAAAACGGAAACCACGAAGAGCGCTTTAAGGACAACTCAAGAAATCGACTCAAGAGAAAACTGCTGTCAAGGAAAATGAAAAGAAAACGACTTGAAGGGCTAACTCGTCTCAACTCATCAAGAAATCATCACGTCATCAAGAAGCAAGAAGTCATCACGTGATTAAGAATTTGGAAGGAATCATCACATCAGGATAAATGCAAGTTAATATGAAGATACATGAAGAAAGAATTACGTAGATAAAGAATTAACCCAGCCAAATTAAAGAAGAAAGAATCTCAGCCTACAAGAATACTAAGAGTCAGATTATGGGAAGAAAAAATGTTTTGAAGGAGCAACTACAGCCAATATAGAGATAATCAAGATGATCAAGAATAACATATATTAATAAAGATAAACTGAAAATAGAGAATGCCCTCTCCCCCCCCCACCATAATATCATCGTTAATTGCACCACTTTTACTAATAACACTGATAATTCTGTACACGTAAACTTGGCCTAGAATAGACTAAATCACATCTACATCTGGAAGAAAGCCCATTAGCAATACATTGAAGGCTATTTGGTGATACTGGTAGAGTTTCTCAGGTGGTTAAGTCTTTACCAAGTGATCATTTCCATTCAGTTAACTATCTGTTGGACTAGTATATTTTCTACACAGGTGCTTCAAAGGAAGCTCATTTAGATGCAAGCTGCAGATTATCCACGGTAAAGGAAGATGCAATTTACATTCCACCCGGGTTATGGCACCATTCTTGCAGCCAGTATTAGGTTCCGTGCTGTCAGCTCCCACTGAATTTATCTCATCTTTAATACAATTTTCAACAAGTCATTTCATCAGTCCGTCTGCAATACCTCCCCCTATTCCTTATTCAATAGTAAGATGAACTAAAAAGAGAGTATCAGGTTCCCTACAAGCACATAGTGATCTCGAATTTCTTTTGCTCCATACCATTTGTTCCCTTTCTTCATTTTAGTTAGTGTTGTGTCTCTTCTCCCATCAAAAAACAAGCAATATTTTCTTATCTCCCAAAGATTCAGATTCGGAGAAATTCCTCCTTAAATTCTATCGTGCCCTACTCGAATTTTCATGTGACGCCCAGTTCTTTGGTAAATAAGAATTTCATGCTCTCGACGTGACACTTTCATGTTCTTCTAACACTTGCAATCCAAGAGATCAGCACACTGACAGTCTGCTATATCAAAATGTTGACCCAATGAGGAGATAAACTTTTTATTCTTAGTGGCTTAGTAGCATTCATTCTTTGTTTTTATACCAGAGACGCTTCTTTCATCAATTGGAGTAATTTGGTTTTAACATTATTGTTCGGGTGAATTGGTAAACTGTTTTTTCTAAATCTCAGAAGAGCTTCGGATAATTCAGGAATTCATCCTTGTCCCTCTTGCTTGCATTTATTGTCTTTTACACACTGAATATATCTTCCAACATATTGTTTTGTTGGCAGCTCATAATAAGAAAGTTCTGGAGCCAAAGACACACTGACTTGTTCCAGTTCTTTTACTCATCTTAGCCCTGAAAATGAATAATAGAAAGACTAATTAATATAAAACATAAATAATACATGTCATGAGTGAATCTATAACATACATTCCAAAAGGTGAAGCCATATTCCTCCATAGGTAATATCTCGTAAATTCGTCATACATCGTGTAATTTGTAATTCCCTCCGAGTACTTTACAAACAAGGAAATTTTCAATCTAAAATTGTTTGAACTTAGATACATAAGGAGTTAAAGTGCAAATTTTCCTCCTGTACGAAAACTACCCATTTCTAGCTTCAGAGACGAAAACTATAAGAACTGAATACAAAGTCTCAAACGACGAAAAAGATAATTTTTCAGTAAAATTTGGGCCCCAAAAGGGGGTGTTACGGTTTTTTCCGGGTTTTTTTGATCTTCATTTCCAAATTTTGGATGGTCTGCTCTACACATCCTAAAATGTACCTTAAAGTTGATTGCGACACTACGCCCTGCTGGATAATGATCACATGACGTAGAATTGTAAAGAGTGGTTCAGAATAAACATTATGTTGTAGGTTTACACTTTGATAAGAGTCTATAAAGACTTTAAATGAGGTTGCAAAACTATTAAAGAAATTGCCCTTAGTTGTTGTATGGATATATCTAGGATTATGTACTATATGCAAAGAAATGCACAAAGATAATTACAGTTAACTTATATATACTTGAAATTTGCATATAATTGTTTACGTTTGGCCCGAAAAGCTTTACATGAGCTTCAATCTGGCGAATATTCGGATTCATGTCACTGAGTATATTCTATACGTAGTCTGAAACATGCTGCGCTTCCTAGACCCAATTACATTCTCCGTTATAAGGTCCATTTATGAGGCCGTGCTTGTGCATTGTTTGAGTAGAGACTTTTCTTCTTCAACAAATATTTTCATATTGAAGTCCTTCATTGAATGATGACAGTTAGATGGATGAAAGAACCCGGGTGATATCTTCTTGAGGGATGAATTATCGAAGATTTATTTTTAACACCTACACCCTTATGGTTATTACATAAAAACATCAAAGCTGCGTCAAGTATAAACTGAAAAGGTTGAATGTCCCCCTGTGCCATTATCCAAACCTTAGGGTAATGAGAATATTCTCCCCAATGGATGCAGCTAACTCCCATTCCAGAGATATTCTAATACTAGGTTAGAAAGTTTGCTAAACATAAACAATCATTCCACCGGTGCCCAAATTATGCCTTTTCTAAGAAACAACATATTTGGAACGATCTTACATGTGGTGCCTCTCACCCAGGCGTCATCAGTTCAGCGATTTATTAGTGTACAAGATTAGATCATAATGTGTGACCTGATAGCCCTTATAATATTCTCTCTACTGTCTTTATAAAATGAAGGACATCATGATTGATTAAATGGAAAGAGGTTCAATTCTTTTAATTATTGGGAAATGTTAAGATATTGGACATCAGATAGAGAAAGTTGGAAAAATGCCATCGTGACATAAAAAAAAAATCAATCGAAATTTCCAAATTTATCTAATAGTTAAAAGATATCAATGTTGAAAAAGAAATTCTGTAAATAATAAGTTTATAGTTCAATACTTATTACTTGCGTTTAGATTATAAATCGCCCCCAGTTGTATAATTTCTTTAGCAGTTCCACTATTTTAAGTTGAATTATTCTACGCGATTCTTGTGCAGTTGTTTCAGATTTTTCAGTGCCATTTTTCTTCTCAACATCTATAATTATCACCTATTATTTCCTGTCTACTAATTATGAAATTTCTTCTTAATGGATATTCATATTCGGTAATTCTAAATGCATTTATATTTGTTCCTCATTTAAACAAGTTATTACTCTTTTCCTTATTGCCATTGCTCTATTAATTAGATTAATATTCCGTTGAATTATATTAATATTCCTCTGATATGTGTTGAGAAGTACATTCTGCCCTTGACCTAAAACATCGCCTCATGTCTCTAATGAAGATATGTAAACCCATACCATGATAGAACCAAGTCTACAGTTGGTACCACACAAACAGTAGGAATGGCTTTCGTCTCAGAAAGGTAGCCTCAACAGTAAGTAATGAAAATCCGCAAAAATTCTTAGAAAATAGTTACATAATTAAATAATAATCTTCTAAGATATATTTTGATGAACTTACATAAATTACATGTGAAACACAATACATTAATTTTGTTAAATACCTTATAACTCTGTACAACAATGAAAAAGAAGGAAATGGGAATAACCTTTCTTGGGTTAATTTTTGCGTAAATTACGAATATAACATCCATCGCTTTCTGCGACCCTCCAGTTTTTCGTGAAGTACTGACTTCCTTACGTTAAATGCACTGATGGTTCTGTAGGGATTAAATGCACACAGGATCGGGCCGAAACTGACAACTTTAAAAGTTATAAAAGGAATTTTGATATAATATTAATGGGGTGTACCTAACGTACTTGTCAACCTAGTTTATGAATTTTACGGAAGGATACTCAATATTTTTTTTTAGTCATATAGTTCCAAATCCGTGTTAACACTATTGTAATCCTTGATAATTTTGTAACTTACTACAAATGCTACCTATTTTCACTTTTTATTTAATATTTGTTGTTGTTACTATTTATGTTTTTTTTAATATTATATTGTTTTTCTTTACAGAAGACAGATAAAATGCATAGAAAATGAAAAAATTATCTTGAACATTATTTTTAGCATCTTCTACTTGTGATAACCCTTGGCTATAGATATTTCGATATGTGCTCTTTGTGATTCTGTAGAGTTTTAATTTTAGTAATATTTTTTATGCATAAAGATAAATTACACAATAGTTATGAATTTAAGCTAAAACACAAGAATTATTGGTCAAATTGTTAAACTCTGTGTTTAGCTATCATTTAATTTTAATAAATACACCATTTAGAAAGATATTAAGTAAGTCTAACATAGTTACAAAATGCACATTAATTATTTGTGAATAATATGATAATAATAATTGGATTAAATATGTTAAATGTATAAAACTTTGAGTGTTTTCTACTTTTAGCCAAAGTTGCATCTATTTATATGTAGGCGTATCACTCCATTATACAATAACATTATTCTTTCAAGAATATGAGTAAGGTTTAATTGAACGATTCTAAACTTAAGGCATTGTCGCCATGTTTAATATAATGCATTTTCCACATATAATACAGCTTCTCCGTATTTTCTTGCCCTTTATCTTCGCTGGTACTTTAGTTATGATGGGTAAAGTTGCGTTGTTTCCCCTATTGTTTCAAATCATTGATATTGTTCATTATTCATTCGTTTCGTTTCTAGATATAATTGAATCACATATTTTATTGTGTTTTTTTTTAATATAATCACGCAAATTTCTGCCCAAATTTTGGTTGTAACTTAACAAGGACTTACTGTGGTTTAACCGGTTAATTAGGCACCATTTAAAATTTTTGCTACACCTTGAGGAGCATTTGTAATGTTATCCTTTGTGATCCCAATTTTACCAGGATTGCTCAGCATAAATAGGTTAATGTTTCAGTAAACCTAAGTGTAGGACTAACTCTAGGTATGAGTATATCTTTAATATCAACGTTTTTTTATAATATTACAAAATACATCCTCAGAAGCTATAAACAAATTTTAAATCAGTACATGGGATAAGCTAACGAGGGAAACGTTTCTCCTCTCTTTTGGCCTCCAATTTAAGTTGCCAAACTGCATGCTTGACTACGTGGGCTACTGTTTTATATTTTAAAAGGTTTATTCACGATACCCTACATCTTTCCATTCTAGGTACCATTATTGAATTTAAAATTAGTATTTTACATGGCAATGACTTTTTTTGAGAAAGTCACGCACATCAAATTTTAGCCTCTCCCTTTTATTAAACAAAACTATACCCTTCTTCGGAACCTAAGAGATAATATAGATATTTGCGTCACCTGTACTGATAAGGATAATGTGGTAGTGAGTTTGTATACGACTTGTTTACATTACAAAAATGTCTAAGATTTTGTATGGTGCATCTAAGACCAAATCAACCGTTTTCTGCTCAAGTTGTGTTTTAGTGACACTTTTTACAGTTCTCTGAATGATTCTTTCTACCCAGGTCTACTCTATTGGATACCTACGATACATAAGACGGGATACACTCTTCATCCCATTCTTGCTTCATAAACTCTTCCTTCATATAATGTTGGTAAGTTTTGAGGTCTACTGTTAAATCCTTTTACTTCATATTATTATTCCGTTTATAATAGCTTGATTTTCATTCTGAAATCATAAAGTTTAAGTTGTCAAGTCCTTTATTTCTTTCAAGCTTCTATATCATATCTTTATTTACAAAGATTCATCTTCAGGAAAATATAAAGATTATTTTAACTGAAGCCTTTCCAGAAGGAAGTGCTATCTTAAATGGATTCAGTTTTTAACATTCCTTGCAGATGTTGCAGCTAGCCGTTAGGGAGGTCCCACGAGGTCCGATTATTGCCAATATTTTCATGTGCAATTTTGAATATAGTTTATTCCGTGATTATCCTGCTCAATTCCCTCTCATCTTCTAAAAAAGATATGTTGAGGATACCTTGGCTGAGCATTATTCTCGTTTGTATTCTAAAAGCTTTTTCCGTTTCATCAACCATTTAAACCATAATATTATTTTCACCCAAGAACTAGCGTCTTCAGCAAACGAACTTTCACAGGGCAGGATTTCAATTTATTTATTTTTTGTTATATAACTTTCCAAAATTGTCGGTATTAAGACGAATCTATTCAGAGGCTTTAATCTTTTATCAACTTATGTTAGTATCCTTTTAAACTTTAATTTTTTTAAAGAATATTTTTGAGAAAATGACTAGCTATTATCCGTGGTTAAAAGCCGAAATGAAATTCCTCTTCAGGCTTTATAACCCTTCCCTTTCTTTAATGTTCCTACGGAAATTAGGTTGGTCATGTTGCCAGACATCAGATCTTTTAATACCTTGATCCGGACTAATTTAACTACTATTTACGGAAATTTCATTGTCATATCAATTTTAAATATATATTAATCAATAACAAATCTATTGGATTTTTTAGAGTGAAAGATAGTATTCCCAATCCGTTTAGGTCATACATTGCATAAAGATTTACTTGCCGGAACTGTAAGAAGGGGACCTATATAGGAAGCACAGTCCGTTAATTTCGGTTATTTCAGTCGAGATTCTGCTCTCACTCTGGAATTAGCTATGGAACCGGAAAACATTCCCGGAATAAAGAGTATCTTTACATGGGAAATATGATATTGGTTGTATAAAAGACCCGTCCTCAAATGATTTTTCCGTGTTAAAATTTGCTAATTCTATATACACTCGCTGCATTATAGATTTCTTCTGTAATAATTACAACGACTATAATATAAATAATGCCACATAATCCACTCGATTGTTTATAACCGAACAACCAGCCTAGCTGCATTTAATTTTAAACTTCCTTCTCGTTTTCACTTGGAATAAGATCCGACCATGTAAGGTAATGTTCAGTTTCTTCTTATATTTTTTACTATATTGTATATTATTAATATATTGTATATTATTTATAAATTCAATTTTAACTCTTAATTTTCGTATTGTTACGTTTATTTTGTTTGCGTTTAATAAGTATAATTTCTTTTCAAATATTTTTGTGTTTTGTTTTATTCATCAACATAACCTTCACTTTAGTATTTAGTGTCGCTTATGTGTCTTTTTCTCAGATTAATAGTATTACACTATGAAGGTTTTTCGGTTATATAGGGTTTATGTTTTAGATTATTCCATGTTCTGATTTCGAAATTGTTTATGGCTCCTGAAGATGGGTTTTGTAATAACCAAAAACGTCGAAAATAAAGATTAGACACGCCTTTTTTTTGCCTTTCATTGTGAAATTAAACCCGAGCTTTACTCACTTCTTTTCCCTAAACCGTTTTTTTTTTCGTCGATACGTTTGAAAGACGTCACATTTCTTTGTTCCTTAACTATTTCTTTATTTCATTAAACTTTTGCTCCTGATATTTCAAGCATCTTAGATCACGTGTTTTTGTTGATTATTTTTGCATATATATATATATAAATATATATATATATATATATATATATATATATATATATATATATATATATATATATATATATATATAGTGAAATCACTGTATAGGAGTTGAAAGTTAAGTTTAATTTACGAGACTAGTTTCAGTCGTATAATGCGAATGCGATTGTTGCAAAAGTCTATAAATAGTGTACAAAATAAAAAAAAGAAATAAAACACAACGAAACACAAAACGGGGGTGAAAAAGCCATTAATCAGGAGGTGTGAGGCTAAGATCTTTAAATAAGAATTTACGATGAGGTTAAGAGAACGGAGGCTGCATTTCAATTGCCATTCGAACAAATTAAAATTGGGAATTTCTCCTATTAATATAGATTCTACTATTTTTCTTTTACGGAACTCTTTACAATTATATATGATTTGTGCCTTTAAATACTCAATTTGATTGTTGAAATAGCTAATATGATTAAAAATACTGGATGTGGTACTGCCTCATCTGACATCACCTATATGTTCATAAATTTAATTTGTTAAGGTTCTTCCGGTCTCTCCTATGTAGAATAGGCGACAGTTTGTAGAGCCACACGGGATTAAATATACCCCTGCTTCATTCGGCTGATCGACGGGTTTGGTCGAAGGGAAAGATTTAAGGATAGAAAAAGGGTATTTATATGAGGTTAGGCCTGGAGAAATAATTTGTTCACTCTTTGGAGGAGGAGAGAAAAAGGGAGTGATAGACACTTCGCATTACTAAAAAATTTTTTAGCCTTGGGACGCTAACGAGTAGATTTGGCTTTGGATAAACTTTCATTAAATACGTGTGGGGGATAATTTAATTCAATGAAGCTACAGGTTATATATGTAATCTCCTCTTTTAGAAAGCAAATGTCACATATCCTAAGTGCTCTCAAAAACATACCTGAGGCAATGGCTCGCTTAATGTTAATATTATGATGAGAAACGAAATGGATATACGAGTTAGACTGGGAAAAATATAATTGTATATCCTTCTTGATGTAAATATTGTTTGAGTTATTAACAACATTAGCTTCACTGTGTACTTTTTCCCAAAGGGGAAGGAGAGTTTCGCAACATTTTTGTGCTTGCCCAAATGCGTGGCTCTGGACTGCTTGGATTTCTGGGTCATAAGAGGCCTCTAGGGAAACTGGAGACACGGTATTCTTTTGAGCCTGGGCCCAGGTAATAACGGGCTAAGCCACATGATTAGAGGTTATTTGGGGGCTCTGGCCGACCAGCAAAGCGCAGAATTTGTTGGCGGCAGCAACCCCCTCAGCCCATTCAGTAAAATAAATATTGGCATTCCAATTAACATCGGACGAGGGGGAGATGGTTTGCTCGTCCAAGGTAGTCGTGGACCATAGCGTATTTGTTATGGTCAAGCTTACTGGGAGAAATAATTATTTGGACACTAAGATAAAGGCACAACCAGTGTCCATTACGAGAGGGGACACATTGCATCCATTTACGGATCCATGTTCGAAATTTAATCCTCCGGGGGAGCTCTTATAAAACAGAAAGTTCACCGGGTTTCCCATGAGACTATTCGCCTAGAGAGTTGCGGGATCTTCTAGGCGAGATTTAGGGAAGTTTGATCAGTGCTAATCTGATGAACTTAATGGTTTTTACGGGATAGTAAGTTTGAATTTCGGAGGCAATTTAGTCTCACGTAGCCCTCCGTGCAACACAAAAAACAAACAACGGGCCTTCTGGGTTACGTCGATGATGGGTAAGTTGAAATGAAGGGCTTGATATCCCTCGGCTCAGACGGCAGAAGGTTCTTTGATTTCAAGGGACTGGTAACCTTCATAAATTTGGGAGCGTTCTTAGGGGGGATCCAGGAGTTACAATTCTTGCTTCCAGTGGATGGAGAAGGTGACTTCTTGGTGTCATTTAGGTACAGGTTGTGACTGGCCGCGTTCACATACGCCTCTTCGATAATTCTTTGAAAGTAGTACAACACCTCTCTTTCACGAATGCGCAAATTTCCTAGGGTAGCGCCGCCAACAACTGATCCCCTAAGGAAGAAATTAACGAGGAGCTCATATTCGCAGGTAACCAGGATGAAGCTAAACTGATGGGATGTCTGCCGGGCTGAATTATGGAATGACGGAACTTCGACCGGTAAAATGCGGGGTTCATATTAACTGCAGTTAAGAGTTCCGCATTAAGGGTCGAAAAATCTCTAGTTGCTTCGGTGGGAAGGGAAATAAAAATTATACTGAGTTAGGTATTTAGGAGGGGAAGTAATGTGGCGTCACCATTGGCTTGTGTGTCCTAGTGGTTAACCTTAAATAGTTTTTTAAAATGTGTGAGGTATACGCCAAAATCTTCACCATCTTTAAATACTGGAAACGTGACGGATGGGGACTATGGGGCTTCGGTTCTTGAACTGACGGAAAGAGTTTCAATCTGGTTGCGACTGAACTCGCGTTCGTGTTGCCGAACTCTCTCCCTTTCTCACCTGTCTCGCTGCTCTCTCTCTCTCTCTTTCTATCTCTCGCTGTTCTCTTTCTCTCTTTTCTACCCTTTCGTTTGTTTCCTCTTCTTCAGGGATGCAATTAGTTCCTGGCCGCTTAAACCTAAAGCTCTTCCCTGGCTATTGAAGCATTCACTGGTAGACAACTTCCTTGAGTAAAAGCTCGTTTAACCGCTGCACGCGAAAAGAGCCTACAGGTACGCTAGTGGGCCTCTTGCGAAAGCAAAATTTCAAGGAAAATTGCCCAATAGAGTTCTTATACTGAACTTCAAATAAAATGAATACCTATGCGATCAAAGGAGACTCGAGGTTTTAAATCCTGCTTGTAGATTAACTTGATTTTGGTAGAGGCTCATCTCCGAAACGGTCACCCTAAAATGGAAAATTAAAACTTACTGTCTCAAGGGGCACACACCAAATTAATATAAATTTAAAGATCGTTTCAATATTTTGTAATAACTTGAATGTATTAGCATAAGAAAATCAGCAAATGACTGAGGAGGAGAGACTTTAAAAGACTTTAAAACTTCTTGGAAAAAATACAACCCAACTTTAACATATATATATAAATATATATATATATATATATATATATATATATATATATATATATATATATATATATATATATATATATATATATATATATATATATATATATATATATATATATATATATATATATATATATATATATATATATATATATATAAGAGCAGGAAAAGGACAGCAAGTAGTGAATATAACATATATTGCCAACGTTTCGTGCTCTGGACTCATCTTTTAGTCTAGAATATTAAAGGTTTATAAAAGAACAATTGCTTAACAATTATGAGAACAATGATAACACAGTGAAACAATTTTAATCGCATTTTCTGGTGGCTTAGATTTATCTGCCAATTTTAATTCATTTTTCATGCTGATTTCAAATATATAATCCATTTTTACCTAAATGCTATGGTTATTCTGTAATTTATATTTTCTCGTTTTCCGAAAACTGCCTCCGGACGGACAGAGAGGGTGCTTGTAGAAAGCAAATACTTCACAGTACATAGTAGTAAGATAGTAATAAGTGTTATTGTGCAACATATTGACATTATTGTTCCTCTTTTCAGGTATCATGTTAGAGTGATGGCTTCGTCAAGAGGAAGTTTCGTTAATGATCGAGCCCCTTCTGCTACATATGTGGCGGTTACATGCTAGTTCGTCAAAGGCGCAATGTATCAAGTTTTGTGATCTGCACTTATAAGGCATAATTTGATGTTCCTCTTGGCGATCAAGATAAGAAGTGGGCGCCACATGCTGTTTGCCATAGTTGTGTGGAACATCTTCGTGAGTGGACGAAAGAAAAGAGAAATGGTCTTCCTTTTAGAATCCCCATGGTGTGGCGAGAGCCAAAGGATCATGTATCGGACTGTTATTTCTGTTTGGTGAATACTAAATGGATTGGCATGAAAAATCGGCACAACATCGACTACCTCAAAATTCCCTCAGCGATCCGTTGAGTACCTCATTCTGTCTTTACCAGTTCCAATTTTCAGTGCATATGCTTCCCCCAAGGATGAAAATAATGTACCTGATATGGAGGTCCACATACTGGATTCAGTGTTTGCAGATTCATCATCAGCTGCTGACCAGTCATTAGCTCCTCACTGTGTCAATCAAGAGGATTTGAATGACTTGGCGCTCTCCAAGAAAGCTGCCGAATTTTTAGCCTCCAGTTTGAGTGAAAGACATATGCTTGACAGGTCGGTATGGGTATCATATTACCGAACAAGGGAGAGTACATTTGTTAAGCATTTCTCAGAGGATAAACAATTTGTATACTGCCACGATGTTCTTGCTCTGTTTACCGAGTTAGGACTTGGCACCTATAGCCCTGCAGTATTGAGACTGTTTTTGGATAGCTCCAAGTGTAGCCTCAGGTGTGTTTTTTTGCATAATGGCAATAACTTTAATGCAATTTCTCTTGGTCACTCTGTCCATATGCGAGAAACTCACAATGAAATAAGAATGGTCATGAATTTACTTTAGTATCATGAACACAATAGGATCATTTGTGCATACCTTAAGATGGTCAACTTCCTCCTTTTCCAGCAGAAGGGGTATAGAAAGTTTCCATGGTATATCTGTATGTGGGACAGTCGACTTGTGACAAACACTGGTCCTCAAAAGATTGGCCAGTTCGGGATACTTTGGAAGCAGGAATGCTAAACATTGTTAATGAGCCAATCGTAAGTTTAGAGAAGATCGTTTTCCCTCAACTTCATCTCAAACTGGGGTTGATGAAGCACTATATCAAGGGGTTGAGCAATGACAATTATTGTTCTTAGTACATAGTATCGGCGTTTCCTGTTTTGTCATACAAAAAAATAGAAGCAGGAGTATTTGACTCGTGAACACCATGAATAAAAAAGAGAAGGCAGCCTGACTGTCATATTCTGCCGTTGTTCGTAACTTCTTGGGAAGTAAAAAAGCGAATAACTACGAAGATCTGGTTACTAATATGCTTTTAGCATATTGTGATCTGGGATGCAACATGAGTGTGAAGCTGCATTTCCTAAATGTCACCTCGACCAATTCCCAGAGAATCTGGGAGCCGTGAGCGACGAACAAGGGGAACGCTTACATCAGGATTTGATGACGATGGAAGAGGGGTACCAGGATCACTGGGATGGACAGATGATGGCCAACTACTGCTGGACGATTAGAAGAGATCAGCCAGAGAATACTTACAAGAGAAAGAGTTACAAATGCAAACTTTTGCCCGATTGAAATCAAGAAGATGTCTTCCAGCCTGATGTACGGTCATTAATAAATTAGCATCTATTTGATTAGAGTATTTGTAACTGTGAGGGAATCCCCACGTGGAAGATCTTTAGCAAAAAGGAAGTCCGATGTGCAGCAGAAGGCCCGGCTAGACGTAAAGTGGTAAGCCTACCCCCCCTCCCTCCTTCCGTATCGGTAGTCTCGAATCGAGTCCCCCACGATTCACCTTTATGCGGGCTAAAATAGCTCTGCAAGAAGATTCGAGGCCCTTCAAGAGTAAAGCTGTTTCCCGCTAACTCCCAACTCTGGGGAGAGCTTCGGACATAAATAACGCTCGACTCCCCGGAAGAGACACAGAGTTGACAAGTCTCGCCTACAACCCAGAAGATTTTCCCATGGTTCCAAGTCAAGTGCTAGCAATAAAGCAAAGTGACAGCTGGACTATTTTGTGTATTTGAAGTTAGCCCCAGGCAGGAGGTAATTCCTGTGAACGATCACCCCGAGTGATTTTCCCGACTTCTTTCATCAGCTCCTGTCGAAGCCCTCCTCATTTTGGGTAACTGAAATACTCTCCCCTGGACCGCAAGTTTTCCCCCATCCTTGCTTTTGGAGAAGCGTCATCACTCCAACCTCCCGCTTTGAAGTCCGAGCGGTCCCACCTCAAGTGCAAAAGACATCCGTAAGCCAACCCCTCTCCCCCTTTTAGTAACCCAATTAAGTTAATCCCACCCCCGAATTTGAATAGTCTCCTCCAGGAATACCTTATGTTCTAACTTCATAGCCTGATTTATAACTACAATTCCCCCTTTCATTTACTGATGTGATTTTGCCCGTTAATTCTCTGAGGTAATATTACCCATAAATTCTCTAATTATTTTTGTGTAAATAAAATTATATTTTAATACATGCCTCTTTAAATAGCCTTGAGCTTTGCCATTGTCCATAATTTACCTGACCTTGTTGCACTCTGTCACTACTCAGCCCGTCTGAACTCGTGGTTTTCCGTCCCTTTTTACGGTTTGCTTTCAAGTTATTGGTCCCTCCCTGATAGATATAATATGGTATTGATATAATGTAATGCCATACCACGACGGTAATCCTAATGTGTAACTCAAGTTTCTTATCATGTGCAATAAAATTTTGGTGCAAAAAAACCTGCTTTACTATAAATAACGCAAAAGCATGATTCAAAATTACTTCAGGGCATGATGATAGGCGTAATAAAATGAAAATGATTGTATAATATTAGTTATTAATATTAAAAAAATCTGTAGCATTTAGAAAGAATCTAATTTTAGATTTCAATTCAGTATGCTCGAATTAGGTAGGAAAATGTACTTTTGTCAATTTGCCAATTACATTGTTCCCTAGTGTAATTAATGGCTTTAGGCTAAAAATGTACTAGGAGGTAAAACAAAAAAATTCAAAATGCAATATAAAGGACAAAATTCTCTATATTAAGTTAAAAAATAAATAAATTCAAACGACTTAATAAGGTTAACCTTACTAAATATAATAAATTTGTTACCTGATTCAGAAAAAGTTGGGAGCTGAATGAATGAAATTTAAAAATTGTACTACCAGGAAAGATGTGATTTAGTATTTGTTGGTTCCCTGATCTCTGTAGTTTGTTGGTTGAAAAACAATGTTAGCTAGTTGGTTGTTTAAATGATAATTAATTAATGGTAGCTAGTTTAAGGAAAATTCAAACGAAATTAATCAAGCAACATATAACGGTGTGGAAGTAGAGTCCTTATTTAACTGAGACTGATTGTATTTAATTAAAAGGGACTCAATTATGAGAAGGTCAAATTTAGTTTTTGATTCAGATAATATTTTAAATTGATTATAATCTATTGGTATTTTACAGGAATAGGAATGAGATCGGACAACAGAGTTTTCTTTGACGGGGAGATCCATTCTTCTTCTGTAACTGACCCTACGGTGAGCATCAATGCGAACCTTGAAAAGGCCTTCCGTACATCCAATGTACGTTCTCAAAGAACATTTAAGACAAGTATATTTATATACTATTCTGGAACGCAAATTGTCAGGAATGGGATCGTTTACAGTGAACAAAGAACTAATTTTTAAAGGTTAAGGGGTTTACAAAAATTGGCGTTAAATTAAAATGCGGATAGAATTTTTCAAAATATTCGACAATTTATTCATAAACATATTATTTGGTATCCCATAAAGGGAAAGGAAATGAATATTTTTTTGCGTGGTACATTATAATTATTTGCAGGTTTAACGACATTATTTAAAAGTTCCTAATGCAATTTATGAAAATATGGGGTTGGTAGTTTAATTTTAAAAAAGTTTTTAGTTTCATCATTTTCAAATGGAATAGGGCCCAGTTAGAACAGATATTGAAAGCACGGTAAATTAAAGTTCTAAAAGCATTAACTTTGAAAGGATATGTGCCGAAGCCGTAAAATTTTAAACCAAAGTTACTAGACGTTGGCTTTCGGTAAATAGAAAATACAAAGCAACCCTGATTCTTTTCTATTTTTCATCCAAAAACGATAAACCATTATCTGTTTCTGGTTCTATTGTAAATGAAATGTTATGGTAATATGAGTTTATGAAGTTCTTGAAAAGTTCCAATGAAGCAGAGGTATGGAATAATGTAGAAGTGTCATTTATGTATCTTTTATAGAATTTAGGTTTGAATTCTCTAGGACAATCATTTAAAAATTTGGTTTCCAAATGGTATATGAAAATGTTTGCGACTGTCGGTCCAAGTGGAGAACCCATTGCCATACCATCAACTTGCTTGTATACTTTTTATTAAAAGTGAAAAAAAAATAATTGACAGCTAATTCTACAAGTGTTTTAAATGCACATCGAGGAAATCCATAATGTAAGCTGTTATGATAAGGAAATAGTTTATTTAAAATTAAGTCTATTGCTTGAGTTAATGGAATGTTTGTAAAGAAAGATGAAACGTCATAGCTGACCATATGACGGTTGGAACCAAACTGTTTGAGTTCATCTACAAATTGCTTAGAATTATCAAAGTATATTTATTTCGAGTTATATCAGAGAGAATGGGAACTATGATTTAGCAGTATCGTAACTAGGCGAATTGTAAGCGGCAAGAATAAGTCTTAGAGGAATATCAGCTCTATGAATTTTTGGCATAACCGTATAAAGAACACAATGAAGAACCAGGAGAAAAAATTAACTGGTAAGTTACTTCGGAAATCAACTTCTGATGAATCTAAATTACAAGTGGTTAACACTCCATTGTTTAAACTAAACATTAGTATAGAGGACCAAATCGATAGAACTCTTAGGTCATTTAAAAACCAGAAGTTGATTTCCGAAATAACCTACCAGTTTGCCTGTATTATGTATAATAATCTCCATTAAGGAAGGGGGACTTAGCTATCTTTAATCATAGTGCGAGGCGGAACATCACAAGTCAAAGTATGTTCTTTTGTTCCTATGTTAAGACCTATGCGCGGAGTAAAAAGGTGTGTCTGTTTACATGTAAACACATTTGGCCGCATAGGGGCTGGAATTAATTGCAAGGTGATAGCAAAGTTGATTTTGTCGTTTAGTAGGTCCACGTCAACCCTAGCTGGCAAAAACTGACTCCATTCAGACTGCCTTTTTAATTTGTATCAAGACCTTTTTGCTCGCAGCTGTTTTCTCGCCTTGTGTGTGTTTGTAAATTCGTGTGACAAACTCCAACTATTTGCTTGCCTTCTTACATTCATGTTTCTCCTAATATATGTACAATTTGGATTTTAAATTATATATAAGTATTTCTCTTCATTCTACATTCTTTCATTGCTACTACATGGCATATTATTTCAGTAGTTAATTTGTCTGTCGACTTTCAAGATTTTATAGTTCCAAATGGGTGCTTATTTGTGAGGTTCTACGTTAAGCATACTTTATCTTGCAATTCGAGCTTCGCCACAGTGATGCTTCCTTTCTCTTTAGACAGTAAAATAATTTGACCCTTATTTTCAATTTAGATATTCCAGGGCATATTCTTGATAAAAATCACTGTCAATAGTAGTCAAGACATCGTCTATATGTTTCCACTAATTTTTGTTCCAATTAAATTACGTTTTAAAAAGTAGGCCTCAATCATATTATAAATAAGTCACTCAAAACAGGGTTGAATGGGACTACATAGGGAAGCCAATTTTTCAATAATAATAGAAAGCTTAAAGTTAAAGTAGGTAGTAGAGAGGAAGAGTTCAATTTATTTAATAAATATGTCAATATCAGCAAGTAAAATATCTCCATTTTCACGTAAAACTTTCGAAAGAAATCAAGAGCTTTATCATTAAGTCAGTAGTAAATAATCGTGTCATAAAATATTACCAATTTTTATCGGATAGATTTATTCCTTATAACTTTTGAATAAATTTAACTGTTATCTTATTTGCGATGTTGACCTGCAAACAAAGTGGTCGAAATTATACAACACCGGTGTTCAAGGGAAATCCTTACAGGAAACATTGGGCAAACCATAAAAATAAATTCAAATGCCTGGCTTTTTAACTAGGTCATGGAATTGAAGTAGAAAGGATTTGAACTTTTTTAAATCTGCCTTAATATTCTAGTATAGGAAGACTGGTCCTTAAGAAGATAGAATATATAACTCTCTATATCTAAAATAAGTAAAGCTATTAGTCTGGATTTGACTGATTGCTTGGAATTTGTTTGGGTTGTCAATAGACGTGGGGTCAGGAATTCACCATCCACAACAAGGAGAAGGAAGATTGAAATATTGCTTAAAATTGTCGTAGCCCACCTATTATGACGTTTCCAAAAGGATGATGTCCAAATGGATTCAAAGGCGTACTTCGGTCTCCTGGAAATAGTTACCCTATTATTTTCCAAGAGATAGCCTATGAGAATCCATGATGATAATACTATTCATGCCTAAATTTTTTCTAAGATTTAGGTTGAATCCAACAATAATTTGCCATTAGTTTCCTATGCTAAAATATTTAGATTACATATATTTACATTACTTTTTCTGTTCATGTTTGTCTTAAATCAGCTAAAAACGTTACACCAAAATGTAGCTATTTTGAGAAATTTGACTACTTATATATCGCATATAATATCTAGACACACACATAATATATATATATATATATATATATATATATATATATATATATATATATATATATATATATATATATATTGTTGTAGAATTAGGCAGTTATCGCCTATTTCAATGTTTCTTCGTGCACTTCGTGTGGTTAGAACTGAATCCTTAAACTCTGAAGTTTCCCCAATTTTTGACATCGGCGATAAAATTTGCTATCCTTTTCATTTCTTTGATAAATGCCTTCAGTTAGCTAAAAAGTCTTTTAATCGTTTTGAATCTCGCGCGTATTTTAATAACAAGAATTCTTTTGTACTCTCTTTTAATCCATCCTAAGCCTCTTTCCCTCATATTTTAAAATATCTAGGCATTTGTGTAGTATTTAACTATAATAATACTATTTCTAAACTATTATTCAAGAACGCCCCTCTTGCTATTTGTAATGTATATTACGTAAAATGTATCGATTGATCTAAATATTACTTTGGCCAATTAGGTAAATGTTCAAACAAACGAATTTCTCAGCATAAATATAATGTCCGTCGTGGGGAAGAAAGGAGCTCAGTTTATGTTTATATGTCATATCTTAATCATAATATTGATTGGAGTCCTGCTAAAATCGTCCGTCATAATAACAATACAATTTCACGAAATATCATTGAATCGACCTTTATTAGTGTAGAGTAATTAAAACGTAAGATCACCCAGAAGGCCAAGCGGATATATATATTAAAATCCCTTTTCGGAGAGAACGAGTGTAAAGAACAAGTAATTGAGGTACGTGAGAACAATAGACGTTTGACTAACAGTCAAACTACCGAATGGCTCTGATCTCTCCGCCGAGTGGGTAGTCGAGTCAAGCTGCCCCGACCAAGGCCATTAAGCAGCTATAATAAAAATCTGGCTCCAGCGAAATTAAGAAAGAAATCCATCTAACTAACGGTTTTATCAACTCGCTAATTAAAACACCCAGTTAATCACCGAACTCAAAAGATCCGATTACCTACGAGGTCAGGAGGCCCGCGATTAGAACCCCAAAAAGATGCGTCAGATCAAAAGACCACCAAGGAGAAATAAGGTGACTGTTGTCGGTGCCTCTCATTAAGAAGCAGACCTAGGCTCCGTGGTGTCACCTCACCTCCCCCTCGCGCTTTCCTTACTGGCATTACCTCGTCCCACTTCGTTGTGGCGGTCTTCGGGCTATAAATAAGCCCCGTAAGGAAAGAAAGGGATGATTCTGTTAGAGACGATAGAGGACTAAATTTTTGTGATCAGCCCCTCGCCCTATTCCGGACTCGACTTCTAAGATTTAGAAGTTCGTCTCGTTTTCTTATCGGTGCCCTACCGATTTATCCTTTCCAGACTTAACTAGAGGTCAGGCTGGATCAAAATTCCTAAGTCTCAAACAGGAATTTCGGTAGCAAAATTGAAGAATATCCGCTCACCCCTTGAAGGACTCTTAAATCGCAATCTCAGTAATTTTGAGAGAAGAAGAATTAATCCCCAAGTAAGTCTCCTTTAAGAACTTTCGGGATCACCCAGTATACCAAAACCCAGTTTGGGTAACCCTTTCGAAGTAGACGAGGGTACAAGAGGAACTAAAGAGCTACAAAGAAGAGTACTCCTTGAGCCAGACGGCACAACTCCTCTCTCCATCTTTTAGACTTATAACCGGATCCATATATGTCATAAGAAGAGATCGAAATCGGTTTTCACTGTCACCGTGACAACCCCCTTCATTCTTCATTCGTCGTGAACTCTGTCTGTTGTCTTCGTAGACTCGCTAAAAAATCCAGTATAGCGACATCCGTCAACCCCGGTTCTGATCACGGTCATGTAAGTCAAGTCCGAATGACTATATATATTTGATTGATTAAGTAAGATTTTTAATACTGTCCCAAGATAACTAAAGGAGATATAGTATTTCCTAACTTCTGTCATATTTTAGTTAGATTAGGGAAAGTAAATGTTGGCTAAACTCTGTAACTTAGAGGCCTCCAAAAATTAGATATCTGGCAATTGGTTTGTGTACGTGAATCCTACATTGTTTCGATCTGAGCTCTCGTCCGGATTAGGCCAATATTCGATTCGTGCCAACCACGTTAAACTTAGAAAATTTCCTGTAAATATTTGAGTTAATTGATAAATTAAAAGATAAATATATTTTTGCTTAATTCTTGGTGGTTTTACTGGATTCTTAAGTCTTGACCGGCGATTTCCTTAAAACTGATTAAACGCTGTGGTACTCTCTTAATTCAGTATTTAGACTCCTTTAGACGAAACCGGAGTCCATCAGCCAATAGAGGAATTATTTCCCTTCCTAAGTGGTGGCAGACTGACTAGCTTAAAGTCATTAAAAATATAAATACTTTGAAAAAAAGGTATTATATCGGAGTTAATGTAAACGGCCAACAGTTGAAAAATAATTCTCCGACAAAAGTAGGGAGACAATTCCTTGACAATTAGTAAATTCCCAAATTTTAATTTAAGTCCTGGCTTATATAAACTCGATCATTATTTTTCAGAATTATATTCACAATGCACTGTTGAAACTTTTTATTTGACAGACTAAATATTTATATTAATCTCATAAACTATTTAATTTTATTTTTTTGTGCATCTATGTAACCTTATGTTTATGTATGTGTATTTATTTTAGTTTGAGTCAAGTCTTTAGAACAGGAAAACCGTTTCGTTTGAAATAGATAGTGAGAAATATTACCAACCTCCTAACCTTCTCTTTCTTATTACGCTCCTCGCTCTTTCTTCCCAGTTATCCTCTAACGGCTGATTGTTTAAGGTTAGTTTATCTCGATGTGTTTCCAGTGTTTCCTAAATCGTTAAATTTTTTAACTCCAAACATAATAATCCAAAAATATCAATTACCTGTAAATTTTCGCAATTTCGGCTTAATAAATAAAAAATACTTTCCATAAATTCATTATTTTGATTATTTGTTAAAATCTAAGTTAAATTGTTTGTCTACTCAACGAATTGTATTTTCCAGTACCCAAAGATGGGTGAAAAGTTGATCCGAAACTTGTATCTATCAAGAAAATGAAATAAATTTCCCCTTTTATGTCCTTTCGTTCTTCTTTCAAATTATATATATATATATATATATATATATATATATATATATATATATATATATATATATATATATTGTTACTGTGTTCCATTCAAACGTAAATACATATTAACAAATATTCGGTAAACTCATATTTTCCCAGCAAATTTATTTTCTTCTTGAGTAAATAATTTGGGCTTTTATCAACATAGCAAAAAACGCCTTATTTCTAATATGTGAGGGAAATTGGTTCTTTTATTCCAATCTCACTTTTGTTAGCTCTTCATAATTTTCCAATAATTTGAAATTTATTCTGTCCATTTTTTTAGGCCAATTTTGATACCATATCATTTTCCAGTGTTAGTTACCTGAATTAGCTTTTTCAATCTTATAATCAAGCAAACCCAATGACAGTTTCTAATAAATTGGATTTTTTTAATTAAAGCGTATAAACGTATAAAGTTAAAATATTGAAATAATTGACAGCCTTGCCTAGCATAATGAGAAACAAAATCGAAATTACTTCGTTACGTTTCTGATTTTATCAGGAAAATTTTACTAAGGTTGTATTTTAAAGGTGAGATATGAAAAGCAGTAAAAGAGTGCAGATAGTATTTTCAAGCTATTTCTCCAACTTGAAAAAGTATTACTTGCATCTTTGAAAAAGGTAAAACCTGGGCTACTGTGCATGATGTGAACAAGCTTGCAAAGCGAAGCCAAAAAAACATTAACAGAAGCTAAACACTTCTTCTGATATACTACAAGTATGCAACCGATCAACAAAATAATTGGAAAGCAAATATGCCCATATGATAGAGAAAGGTAAGGTAAGTATCTAGAGCATTCTGAAGAAAAGTAAGGCAAGTATCTAGAGCATTCTGAGGAAAAGTAAGGCAAGTATCTAAAACATTCTAAGGAAAAGTAAGGCAAGTATCTAGAGCATTCTGAGGAAAAGTAAGTCAAGTATCTAACTCATTCTGAGGAAAAGTAAGGCAAGTATCTAGAGCATTCTGAGGAAAAGTTAGGCAAGTATCTGCAGCATTCTGAGGAAAAGTAAGGCACGTATCTAGAACATTCTGAGGGAAAGTAAGGCAAGTATCTACAGCATTCTGAGGAAAAGTAAGGCAAGTATCTACAGCATTCTGAGGAAAAGTAAGGCAAGTATCTAGAGCATTCTAAGGAAAAGTGAGGCAAGTATCTAGAGCGTTCTGAGGAAAAGTAAGACAAGTATCTAGAGCATCTTGAGGAAAAGTAAGGCAACTATCTAGAATATTCAAAAGATTATTAAATGACAATCTTATATCCTGAATTTATTACATGCCGTGAATGATGATGCTCTGGACCGAAAAAATCCAGTTTTTTAATGGTTTAGAGTAAAATATATAGAAGGAAGTCAATGTGCAGATAATATTGGGTGGTGTGATAAAGTTAAATTTTAGTTTAATAATATAAGTAATCGTCATAATTTAACAAACCGGTCACAAGAAACTGCACAAATTGTGTAGAACGACCTAATTTTCTTAGTAGACTTGTCTGCTGTCGTTCTCTTTCAAAACCTTTGGTTGGTCGTACTTTTCGATAGTATTTATAAAGAGCACAGTGCTTTCAAACTACTTGATAGACAAAGTTTTCTGTCATTCATCTGTTAGGAAATAAGAAGTCATTTTATTTAGAAAGGATAAAACACCCCATCAATTCCACGTGGTGTCAGGAACTACCGGACAAACATTTGATAATTGATTGATCAGAAAGAGAATTTTTATCTAGTATCCTACATATTGTTCAGATATGAACCTCGGGTCACTTACCAAGAGCCATTGAAATTTAAAGTATAGAGTTAAAGAGCGAAATCACTTAAACAAGCAACTATGAAGAAGTTTATACAAATATCGTTAAAAACATTTATATTGAAGTCTGCCAATCGTAGAATCAAGATTGCAGTATGTAGTACATTGATTTCAATGGTTCTCACTTCGATAATTTCATGTTCAAGACAAATTAAACCATCTTTAATATATATATATATATATATATATATATATATATATATATATATATATATATATATATATATGTATAATATAATAAACGAAAAAATATGCTTTCGGACACCTAGAAACTTTCTTATTCTGTATGAATATGTTGGTTTAAGCTTGTACCTCTGCATGTTTCCTATATACCTCAAATGCAAAATGAAAGAAGAAGCTTCCTTATACTATTTGTTAGTTTTTCTTGATCGTTTAGAACATATATAACTTATTGCTATTTATTTTTCCCTATTTCACTTTGGGAGTAACTCCTCTTTCATACAGGTTTTGTTAAAGACCAGGTTATATTTTGACATTATTAAAAATCCAAGAAAACTGTAAAAAGTGAACCATTTTTAGTGGGGTTGTCACAGAAGTCAACAATTGGTTTATGTATAATAATATTAATTTTCAAGATAAGGATTAGTTCTGGGGCAAAATGAGAATGAATATGCCAACACGGAATAGCTCCTAAAAACTTTAAGGAACATTTTAAATCAAATTAAAACAATTTTTAGAAACATGTTGTTGCCAAGTTAGCAGAAAGATGGAGACGTGATAAAAACTGTTGAAAATTGTATTACCTATTAAGGAAATAGAAATATACCTTTTTGAAATAAATTAACTTTGAAATGTTCTGCGGCGATTTTTTACCGCAATAAAAATTATACACATGAAAAAATACCACATTATTTATGAGATAACCTAATATATTGGTTTCAGTAAGGAATGAATTACTTAATATATCTACAACACCATCTTTACTTTTTTTATTATTAATTTTTTTTCCGTACGCCTATTTGATGTAAAGTAACCTTCTACGGTTACATTACCCAAACCTCTCACCTTTAGCAGCTTGAGTAAATTATCTCGCAATACTCTTTGCTTATGGGGATCGACATGACTTCTTTTGCTCTTTCGCCACTATCATCTAACTAATGTTGCTCTTTCCCAATCACTCGTATTGTCCCACTTTTTCAACTTTTTAATTTTAGTGACCCTAACTTAGTCTAGGCTCTTGACTAACTAAGGAAATGATGAAAATTGAAAAGGTAAGCAATGAGAAAATTGATACAGAGTTCCACAATTAAAAAATCAGTGGTCGAGATACCCGTAAAGGATTTATTTATTTTGCTATTTAAATGAAGAACGTTAAAACGAGGATTGGGAGATATAGCGGTTTTTGGAATCCTCCGAATTTTTTGTTCACCATCTATAATCCATATTAGCTAAAATCAATGTCATCAATGATCCCTGTTATTGGACAAACATGAAAGAAAGAGCGTTTTGTATGAAATTGGAGAAGTTGAATGTGGAAGAATGAGAGAGAGAAGGAATCGCCCCTCCCTTCCTGACTTCTCCAGTTCGCCATTGACCACTCTAAATTCGTCTGCCCTATATACTGCGAAAATTCGAACAATGGAAAGAACATTAAGTGAGAAGCGCAACTTCGTGCTATAAAACCTTATTGCGACCTAAAGCAATCAAGAAAGTCTGTTGGCGATGAATCTCTCTCCCCGTCTAGATAATTTCGGGGTATCTATTCGACACCTCAAAGTTCACACTAAGATTGTGTCTGAAGCCGCCCTCCAGTAAGTTAGCCTTAACGTCTTCGTTATTCGAGAGAGAATCGCCTACATTCTCGTCCAGAGAAGAATTGAGTGATTGTCGAAGAGCCAAGGAAGAGCCAGTCATTACTCAGTGTTGTTCGTGGAAATAGTTAGGCACGCTTCAACCCTTCTCACCACGTCTTGGTATTTCAAAGATCCGAAAAGCCACCTCCAAAGGACCCTACGTTTGCTTCTTAAAGATAAGAGGCCTCCCCTCAACTTAAGTTTACCGCAGTTAAATTGAGCGTCTCGTGAGAATCTCGCAAGTTCAAGGTCGAACTTACCTACCTGGTCCTTCTCGCCGCACATCAAGGTAAAAGGGATTTAACCCTCGCTTCGTCACGCTCCTCTCACCTTTACCGTGTCCAACCTTAAGAACCCACTTTGCTCTAGAACTTGCATAATTGTAGAATTATTACTTAATTAATTATTTCACGGTTCAAACTTAATTGATAGTGTTAATCATCTCAGCAGTGAAACGTCAATATTTAATTGCATTGCCAATTTAACTTGTGCTATATGTATATGTAATCTTTACTCCTATTGAAGTATACTTTTGTAACCGCGTTTGAATATTCCTTGGCCTAGCAACTGTGTATTTAAAGCACTTTTAGAACCATACCCCAGGTGGAGCCTCAATTTGTGTCGGCCAGTAGGTCAGTGTGCGTATAACGGCGTACTTTTGGCCATACCACGACAATACATACTAGATTAGTCAAATTAATTAGCTAGTAATTATAATTTTAAAAGATTAAACAGCGAATTGTTTAATTAACAATATTGAGTTAAAAACGACATCTAAAGAATAATATTAATATTTTACTAGGTTTATTAATTTCCATCCACTCTAGGCTGGTCCCTTTTCTTTTTTTATCGTTCTAGAGCTCGATTTTTTGCTTTTTTTTGCAACTTTGGAATAAAATATGCCAATTTAACCTAATCTTTCACTCACAATTTTCAACTTGATTAGAACATCATTTTACCCATAACAGTTGATAATAAAAGCGATAAACAATTCCCTAATATAAAAATACAATGGAAAGAATTGACAGAATGATATTATGGCCTCTTTGGACCAAGATAATTTCAACTTCGCAAGAAGTCAAGGAACTTGCAAACGGCACAAATTACCTTGAGCAAACTATCTTTTAACGTCGGGTATACATAGATTCTTATCCGAGATATTCCAGGGATAACTTTTGGCTAAATTCCGAAACGTCCAACAACTTTGTTAAAACATCAAGTTCTACATCGTTGATCGTAGCTGCAATTAACAATGGGGAGTTTACGAACTGAGCCTGTAAATTCTGTAATACTTGGAAAACACCGAAATATAAGTTAAAGGAACAAATGAATCGTATTACATAAACAATAATAAGTGAACTACTGTGACCTCTACGTACAAAAATTAGGGTCAACTTTCGCTCAACCCTACTTAAAGATGAACCAAATAAATGCGTATTTTGTTCGCAACTCAAGATGCATTTGTCTGAATGGATTAGGATAGGTTTGAGAAAGTGAGACCAAAATATTAATAAAGCAAAATAAAATTGTATGACATTAAGTAAATTACAGGAATGTAAATGAAGAATTCAATATTCGAAATTAATCTTTCTTCGAGATTCTAAATAAATATAGAAACGAAAATGTAAAGTAATTGAAATACATTGAAATATATGTCTAATTTAAAATGGCTGTGCAATTGAAAAGAATAGTTTCTTAGAGAGGGAAGATAGCTTCTTTCTCTTTAGTTATAACACTTAGTCTCTTGTGTTGCTGGAGAGGGCTTCTCCCTGAAATCTTATATTAATTGACTATTGCTTTCTTTTAAAATTGAGGGAATTGCCTGTGTCGAAGAAAGAGAGATCAAGTAAGATTTTGGTTTAAAGGAGTCGTGTGAAAGGATAGTTATCGAGAAGAGCAATGCCCTATGCCCGTCGGCAAACTTCAGACGAGATTAGCCGCAAATTTCTTCGGTTTAGTTAGACCATCAAAACCCCGCCGCCGAGCTATAAACACCGAGGCAGTGAGGCAGGTCTAAATTGCTTCCGTTAGCAAATATAAGAGTTCCTCCAAAGGACTATATTTTTCCCATCACAGAATTAATCGAGAAGGTATTCCGTCAGAATCCGCCCAGGGAAGAGTCTTGAAGACGTCTCCACCCACCTTTTGAAGAACACCCCAGGTCGTGGTGGTGAGCTGTCTCTACGTTGCTCTCGAGTGAGCAAAGTCGAGAAAATACAGAAGGTATTCAGTGGCCTCTTTTAAGACGTCTGTGGAAGCATCCATTGACGTTGCATAGCCTCGAGCGAGAGAACACGGTGTTATACTGGCCGGCAGCTAGGATTTTATTGGGAACGACGGCGTCAGGATCGAAGGACCCGTCCAGAAGAAGCGCACAGTCTCAGCTTCTCCCCCGCATGAGTTTCCCCCTCGAGCGTCTACAAGAAAATCTTTCCTTTTTGATCGTTTACTTCGAGAATCTTTTCGGACTGTCTACTTGTGGTAACCCCCCCAAATAGTAAGATATTTAAATCTTTTCTTTCCTCATCGAGTCAGTGCAAAGCCCTCCGACTAAGACTCGTCACGTATTCTTCCACAGAGTCATCTCGGATAACTAAAGTGAATTATTGTGTTCCTAAGGCTAGGATTCCATTCGTAGTTTCTTCCTAAACCCTATGTTAGTACTCGGAGTATTGAGGCCTTGCGGCATGAGTAATTATTTGTAATTATTGATAATTTTCCCATTGATGAATTAATTAATAACTAGAAAGTGTAATTATTTGTATTATCTGCTTTGTTGTGTAATTAATAATTATTTTTCCAATTCTAGTTTAAGTCCTCCAACCACCAAAGCCTAATAAAATAAGATCAATCCCCGCCAGCCAGATCTAAAGGATTCGAATAACTAAACCCCGCGCACTCAACGATATTCAATTCTAATTATTATTTGGGGGATGTCGTACTCCTTCCCCGAACAAACGAAGAAATCGAGAAATAAGCGATAACTGCCTAATTCTACGACAGCCTGTCTCAGGTTTTATCAAGTCAATAAAAGAAAAAAATATGAAAGCGAGAAGAAAACGTCAACTTACACCAAGAGTTTGTGAAGCTTTCTGGTCAAACATAATAATGATCTCCCAAGGTAAACTATGATTAAGTCCTTGATGCACGCATAACTACAAAAGATTATTGTTACTCTGTCCTTAAAATTGAGGCCCAGAGGCAAGCATAAGCTTTGCTTGTTATTAATGTGATTTTACACCAATGTTCCTCATTTTCCTTTTTGAGAGAAATTCAAAATCATCCCACAATAACATAGACAAACTGCCTGATGTATGGATTCATTATGGTACTAACACTATATTTCCGAATTAGACATTACGAATAAAGGACCTGGAAACCTGTTCTGTTTCAGTGAGTTACAATAAATTAAATGAGAAAATCATTACGGCATTAATATGACTTGGACGACTAAAACATACGTTGTTTCAAATCTACCTTAGCTTCCTGTTAGTAGGGCAATTAGTAGCCACCTTCCCGCGGTATTGAGCCAAGCCAACAAAGACTATCCAATAGACCAATCTATTCACCATAAAAAGTACTTTATTAATTAGCTTGTTTAACTTTCACCCACTGTGACATACTATATCCTAAAATAGTAAGTAAAAGTGTAATGCACGAACTGATGGAATGTGGTTAGTATAGCAATAAGAATCCACCTTTGCACAGCCCCCAAAAAGAACTGTGTCGACAGATGTGAAAGTCAAGAGAGTCAATTTATACACTTATTTTTAGAGTTCTTGAACATCATAGCTTTAATGGCTGTTTTGGATGCTGTGTAGTTTAATAAGCTACCGAATTTCCTTTGATATATTCAGAATGTTCTTTCTCACCGTATGAGTGTTGTAAATAAATGCACCCCAAAAAGGATTCGCTTAGGATGCTTTACTTTTTACGATGTTTATAGACTTATTGCTACCTACTTTACTCGCCACTATAGAGGCTTAAATTATGATGAGACTACTATACTATAAATTTCATCTTGCAAACTTATTAGTTTGCCTTTATTACGTTTCCTCATCTCTTGCGGAGGATTTCAACCTCTTTATTCAGAGACCTTGCCAGGATGCCGTTATTTAAAACTATTACTCTCACCGGCAGCTCCAATTCCTCCTTACCTAACCTTTGAAAATAATAAGGAAAATTTTAATTAGTAGCCACCCGATCACCAAGTAGATACGCCAAAGGCGACTTTCTTCTTGTTTAATGCGCTATTTTATGTTCTAGTATACTAGGGGTGGATCAAATACAATTGTATTTGTATTTGAATTGTACTATATACAATTTTCATGTATTTATATTTGTATTTTGGCATCCAGAGAAAAAAAGTATTTTGTATTTGTATTATGGCACTCAGAAATCAAAAGTATTTTGTATTTGTATTTTTATTTTGAGTCTAAGCCATTTGAAGAGGATCTGAAAACTCAGAGAGAGAGAGAGAGAGAGAGAGAGAGAGAGAGAGAGAGAGAGAGAGAGAGAGAGAGAGAGAGAGAGAGAGAGAGAGAGACTGAGAGTCAGAGGGGACCATGAATTATTATTAAACCGGTTATATCTGGTGTGCACGTGGCGAGATTGTGTGAGAGTTTTCTAGAACGTTCTCGAACGCTCAGGAATGTTCGGTGCCAAAACTTTATGGGGCGCTTTAACGGCGTACTTTCATTCAGTCTTTATTCGAATATTGCTGTGTAAAGGATACTCTGTCTCTCTCTCTCTCTCGTCCGGTGGGTTTATTATCATAATAATAACACACATAATAATATTATGTCTGTTAATTGAATATTTAATTATTGAAAGAGATATTCTCTTGGGTTAACTCATTGATTTGTCATTCTTTTCCTCTTTTATTAAGTTTATTTTGACGTGTAATGACTTAAAGTACTAGTTAAATTTTAAAATCAACAGGTTTTCCCAACCTTTTTTACCTTTTTACACATATTTGTATATATTTTTAAGTTACTTTTAATCCATTAGGTTTGTGTTTGTTTCAACCAATTTATTATTATTATTTTCTTTGGTTGATTTTATTTTATTGTTATTTTGTTTTGTTTTTCACTTAATGATTATGGTGTTTTTTTAATTGCTCTTATTTTTTTTAGATTTGTTATTAACCACTTTAGACTTTTTTTCTTTACTGTGATGTTTTAATTTTATTTTTAGTTGTTTTTTTTTTCTTAACATTGGAATATGAAAAAACTTATTAAATATATAGAATCTGAATCTACAATATTTGAATCTACTAAATAATAATTACGTGAACTTTAATTGCTTTTCAATTTTCAATTTCCACTGCAGATGGGTAACAAAGGCGTTGTTACATCAGATGACCCTTCAATCGGGGATCAGGAGGTCCGGGAGAAGGTACAAATACCTCAACTATCAGCCGCACAAGCAAAGTTTTATTCTGTCAATGCCAAGTCTACTGACAAGAATCTCATAGCTGACTGTTTGCAATACAAAATGTCGTATTCAGCAGCAACGAAGGCAACATCTAACCTAGTTGTCCACCTCAGAAGTGTTCATAAAGTTGAGTATGATGAATATGAGACCTTGAGAGCTGCAGAGAAAAAGAATAAGCGTGATCGCTCTGCGTCACACTCACAGAGAAAAATAACCTCGCTCTTCAAAGTCAAACCTGCACAAGAGAAAACATTTTACGGTAATCACATCAAACAATGGTCTATAGTAAAGAAACTCTTAGACTCTGGACGAATCACAAAATTATATCGTTTCTTGCTCTCACTGTACAATTCATCAACTCATCATGGGAGCTAAAGTCGCGTGTCATTACTTACGATCAGTTTATAGAATGACATACAGCTTTGAACATCGCTACAGCATATGAGGATATAGTCACTAAATTCGAAATTCGTGGCAAGGTGAGGAAGGTAGTTCCAGAGCATTTGATGCCTGTCTACCAGGATTATATGGCTGACTGACTATTTGACCAACCAAAAATTGGTTAAATTTGCACTCTGTCTATATTATAAATATCTCCCACGCAATCATCGCTGATTTATCTTGATTGAGAAACGCAGGAAGGATTGAACTCGGCCCTATTCTACGACAGTCAGTAAGTTAGCTTAACTTAGGCTGTGAAGATTGGTGGGTCTGCCTATACTTGGGTAATTTGACCTGTATAATTTTGTATGTATCAGGTAGGTTAGCCTATGGCTGGAATGTTGTTTTTTGCATGCTAGGAACCTAGGTTATTCAGGGGTAATCATGTAGGTAGCCTAGTAGGTATTTTTTGTCGCTGTTTGTTGCGATCGGTCATGATGGCGCGTGTGTTGTACTTTGATAAATGTGCACCAGTATCATGGGCGTTGTTGTTTTTTATAGTGTTGATCTATGTTTAGGCGATGTCAGTCACTTTGGTTGACGCTTAAACTAGATTTGTTATTTTTTGTGATTATTTTATTTTTATTTTTTTTTTGTTTTTTCGTGATTTTTGCTATATTGATTAGTACCGAATTTTATTTAGCTCTCATTGTCACATATATTTTTGTGCTGTGTATAATTTTTGTATAACATTCAGGACTTTAACGTTGATGTGTAAATGAAATTGTGGGTTATGTTTACTGTGTAACATATATGTGTGTTGATTGCATCCTGTAAATTTATGATTTTGTTTTTGTAAATTTCAATTTACTCCAGTTCAGTATTCTCCCTGTATTTGCGTGATTCATATGGAATCATTTACCCTTCGAAATGATGTTAGAGAAAGATTTGGAGCATCCTAAGAGGAGGCGTGCGTTGTTTAGATCACGCGTTACTGTTGAGTTGAAATAAATCAGCTTAAATGCGTTCCGATCGATCAATTGACTTCAGAGTTGTTTGAGCGCAGGCAAGGTTGTATTAATGCGTATTTTCATAAAATAGAAGAAATTAACATAGAGATTCTTGAGTTATTCGTAGTTCATGATGTTGATGAAGAGAATCCCAAGAAAATTGATCAGATTAAATCGCAGGGAGAATATTCATTTGCAATGGGAGGTAGGTTGGTTGCGGCTGGCAAGCGCTTGCATGATAAAGTTCAGCCTCGCAACCCAATAATTCCAGCCTAATGAAAATTCCGTTAAGATGCTGCGACTCGAATGTAGCAAATTTGAAGGCCATTCTGAAGATAATTTGGCCTTTAAGAATTTATTGCAGCAGTTTAATAACTGTATTGATGCCTGCGGTCAGTTGTCTAACTCGACTAAGCTCCTTATTTGGGAAGTTATTTGTTAGGATACACTTTCAGGGTTACTTCCCATCTTTCTCTTTCTGGCGATTATTCTGACGTGGCTATTGAGTAACTACAGGAAGAATTCGTCGTTGATAAAACTTTCAAGTTTTTATTAAGCAAATCACCCCCAAATTTGACCCCTCATTAATGGTTCAGGAATTAAAATTGTATGGAGTAGATCTTCTTGAAGATGGTTCCAATGCATGTAAGCTTTTGAGTCATATAATTTATTCGAAGTTGCCTCCCTCCGTTAGAAGAGAACTAGTTCACATAGTTAATATTAACTATCCGACAGTTGCACATTTGTTTGTTCATTATAATGAGATATTTAAGACTTTGATCAGTACTTCTAGTTCTAGGAAGGACTTTTCCGCTGAAAAGAAAGGGAATAAGGTTAAGTCGGAGAATAAGTCCTTCAAAAGGAACGGCCAGAAGACTTTGTCTGTTCCCAAGTTTAACAAACTCACGTGGGCATAGTATGTTCAATCGTACCATGATTAGAACGCATAATTTAGGTGTACAACGTTGCGTTGATTTGAATCTTTCTTAACATTGTTCTAATGCCAAGCATGCTGCTTCAAGGTTTCCTGGTCGAATGGATACGATGAGCTTTTCTTTCTTTCATTGTAAAGCGATATCATAAAATATCTCAGCCCTTTCCCTTAAGTGCCGAATCATAATTAAATATTTATTAACCGTAACCAGCAATGTAACAGATAGTTCCTCCGAAAATTATCTGGAAGTGATCACACCTACATAGATCATTTGTAAATTTTTATTCTAATGCTTATTTGATGTTCAAGGATGCTGATGAAGGGTACTTATGGGATAATCATGCCCTTTCGCAGCAATCATTAGGGCAAACTTTAGCTTCTCGTGATGAAGCTTTTGCTCATTTTAAGGATCAGTGTTACAAGACTTACCTTCTTAGTTTGAATGGGCATTGTAGAGACTTTCATAATTATCAAAATAGAGTCAAAGCTGGAGATGTAGTCTTGCTTAAGACTCTTCAAAATTCCAAGCCCTATTGGTTATTATGGAGGGTTTTAGAACTGGTCGTGGGTCATGATAATGCTGTGCGTAGTGTTAGGCTTAGGAGGGGTGATGGTACCATTGTTCATCATTCAATCGACTCATCGAGATTCGGCAGTCCATCAAAGTGAAGTTATTCAAGATTGGGAAAATAATATTCACCCTAGTCTTCAAGTTACGATAATGCTCAAATTGACCATGGCTCAGACTTGGAAGGAGCCAGTGAAGTGGTCGTAGATACCTATGCTCGTCCTAAAAGACAAGCTGCTGCTTGTCAATTAAATCAATTATTAGTTTATAATTTTACACTTATTATTATTTTTATCATTAATTTTATTTATTATTGTTTTATATTTATTATTATTACATTGTATTATTATTATTTTTTATTTAAAATATTGCTCTTATTACTGTATTGTCGTTATTTCTCATTGATTTCATTTTTCCTCAGCATTTTCTTTTTTCTCAACTTTCTCATTAACTTCTCTATAATCTTTTAAGTTCAATGGATGCATTGCACTTCTTTTTGTCTGTTAGGAGTGTGTGAGAACTCAAAATAATTAATCATTTATTTTAATATTGATCGATCATTTCATTTAAATTTTTTCAATATATGTATTTTAAATACTTTCGATTGGTTTCCACCTATTCAAAAAAAGGGTTCAGCTGCCCTCGGAAGGTAAATGCGCAGGCGCTGTAACAAGGGCAGCTGGAGCGTGGACAGCTCAGACTGCTTTTGGTGTTCATCTTAAAAGCATCACCCTTCATAATCTTTTTCCGTGAATCGAAATTCATTTATATTAATTATATATAATCAAACCATCCCTTGCTTTTACTCTCAAATGTTGCAACCTGTTAACTGGGCTGACGAACCTCAAGTTGAATTTTGTTTGTAAGCCCTCAAGACCAACGTCATTGACAAATTCTGGACAAACGCATTGGATTTGCCGGCACAATATTGGTTGGTGAGGACTTTTTTTCCTTTTGTTTTCGGAGGTTGGTCTCAATAGTTGTAATAAGTGACGGAGCAATCACAGTCAACTATTCATAAGCGACGCAGGTTAGCATGCTCCTAGAGTTTAGTTCATATGAGCTAAAAAGAATACTCTGATCTCACTTTTCTTTTTCGCATTCAAAGAAGAGACCCACGGAGATCCTCATTTTCTTCCGGTAGATAACATTTGTTTCGCCATTTTCATAAAAAGAGACGACGGAAGGTATGTTAGGTTTTTGCCTAGATTTATTTGACTCTTGCTAAAATATTAATAATTTATCTATATTTTCGAAATTGATTTCTGAGTTTTAGTACCTTTGGAAGAATAGCGGTCCCAAATAAGACGAGGACGGCAATTTAAAAATAACCCTTATTAAAATAGTAAGCCTGGTCTCACTTACCCAAAATTCCGATATTTTAGAAGGCTTTTTCATTATTAGATTGGTTGGAATTTCCCTTGTTAGATAAGCAGTGAGTTTAGCTTAAGCTATGTGAGTTTATTATTTGTATCTATGCAAGTACAGAGCTAACTAATATTCTATCTATGAAAGCTTATCAAATCAAAGCAAGCCAAACCTATACTAACATAATAACTTAACGTAAATTACGAGGTCATCCAAAACGTTCCTGCTACTGAGTAAATTATTAATATAATTTTGTAAAACAAATAAATTATAGTTTGCCCTTTTGTTCAACAACTTCTTCCTTTTATTTTGGGAAAAAATATAATCAAATTTTTAGAAAAATTTAAAAATTGATATATAAAATATTTTTAATTTGTGTATATCTTCCATAATTACCAAATGAGCATTGTCTAGCCCAGTTAGTCAGATAATAAATGGCAGGTCAATTTTTACCTATTTGTTGCTATCAAAATAGGCTTATATATTTTTAGTATTATGCTAGCCAAAGCTTAGTTAATTGCCTTACTAGGCTGAGCGAATCATTACTTGTCGCTCATTAGAGTGATGTTGATTGGTAACTCTAAGTATTTTTAATGAAATATTCCTATTTTTGAAGAATTTTGTTTCGTTTATTTCAAAAAATTAAAATGAGAAAAGGCTCTAAAAGGAAGTGAAACTATTTCATTAATAAAATTTTATTACAAAAAATAATAGGTTTTGTATTTTTCAAAGTGGCATGAACTTTTTAAATGACTTAATATAAAAATAAATATTTAGAAAAATAAATACTTAAATTTTTTAGAATTTTACTTTCAGATTTCCTGATTTTTCACCTCGATTTATTTAAATGTGCATCGACTGGAAAATCTTTTCTCCGAATGTGCAAAATGAAATTCACTGTTGTTTGAATTGGGGGATTGGGATCTCTATTATTCAAAAATTTATATTTACCTATTATTGTACAGGTATAATCATCAATTCAATTTCTCGGCTTCGTCTGACTCGGAAAATATAATAAACATTGATTATCCTATCATTTTTCCCTAAGAAAAATAGACTAAAGCAATTAAGGCAACTAATCTATTGCTAAAAATTAATCGATGCGTAATAAATGGAAATTACTATTAAAACTAAAACAATCTTTTTCTTATATTGAGTAAATTCCTTATATCGTGTTTCCATTTCTTTCATACTGCCGTGTTGCAAAAAAGGGAAGGTCAATAAATAAAGATAGGGTTTGAGCAAGCAAACACACAAGCATAAGCAAATAACAACCATTTATTTACACATAAAAAATATCTGAGTGCAATTCTTTAATATAAAAATGGCATTAGACTTTCATAAATCAAATAAAGATTGTTTACATTTAATCCTTGAAGATGGATACTCTGTATTATTACCCCAATGAAGTGTATGCCCGCATTTAAAAGAATGGGAGATACAATATTTTGTTAAGTTTCTCACTAAATACGACACATTTAGTCTAACCTTTGAATTTAAATACCTTATCCAATCGGGTTTATTTTTTTATTATAAATTGGCCCGGTTTTCTTTCTAACAAATCCTCGAACAAGAGAGAAATATGAAACTGTTCCCTTCGTGATCCCTCAAATTCTTTACACTTTACACAAAAAACCTAAATATTTTCTCATAGGTTTTGTACGTATAGTGACTATATGAATATATATATATATATATATATATATATATATATATATATATATATATATATATATATATATATATAATATGCATATATGAATATATATATGCATATATATATATATATATATATATATATATAATAATAATACTGTCAATTTTAAGAAAAGGGTGAAGATTGATCAGATATATTATTGATTAATTGTGCTTAATTGTGCTTAAACCATCAATTGTAAGAGAAAGACATCTTGGAAACACGTTTTGTGAAAAGATCACTCATGTTACAAAATTATTTTAGCATTTTTCACGATATGATGGACAAATATCGTATTCATTTAGCTTAATATTTACCTCGATTATAAAAAGGTGGTTAAGACCTTTGATCAATTAAGCTACTTATAATCTGTGCTTCGAAAGTCTATTGTTGGTTTTGTATTAATTGCTATATTGATAAATCGTTGACGATGCTAAATTAGGGAATATATTAGAAAAAAATCCCAGATTGAGATAAAATGCATCAAAATCTAAAACCTCTATTTAATTTTTTACTCATGAAGTGAATTTTAGTCTCAATAAATGCAAACAAATGCACATCGACCGAATCATAATTCGTTAAAAAGTTGAGATAAATTGGTGCTGACGACTAAGCATATCCGATTTGGCTTAATTTTGCGGAAATTGAAAGCGATGCTTCCTATCTGCTGGCTCATAGACCATTTTAGAGGTTGTTTATATCAAAACAAGTACTTAATATGAAGAGAGAATGTAGAAGAGAACATGATTCACAATTCTATAAAACAACTCACAAACCCTATATTTTTTCAAGAGGAAGTTTATTGCCGTCTTTCAACCATTGTTAGATCCATTCAGAGTGCTAAGAGAAATAAAAAATTAAGAAAAAGAAAGAGAATAAACAATCGAATAGGGTGAGAAATAATACGAATGCAAAGATAGATAAAGAAAGGTAGTAAGCCAAATTGATATTTCATTCGACGAATACCTTGTTTAAGAAGAGAAATTAGAGCAACTGATGGTAGCATTTAACCTTTTGGGATAGACTTTATGGGTAACACATATATAAGAAGCAAAGAGATTGATACTTGAAATGAAGAAGAGGAAGACAAAGGCTACAACGCTATACGAAGGACCTCATTTTTTAGTGTTTCAACCATTGTATTTAAACTATGTCTCAGAAAGCAGTTTGTTAGAGCTCTTAACAAAGAGTCTTCCACTTCCTTCAAAATATAATTCTCAAATTCTCTGAGGCAAAGGTGAGAGCTGGTGATATTGTTGGACCTCAAATCATTAAATTCATAGCACTCAGCGTTCCGTGAAAAGCTTAAGATGAAAATAAGCTTAGTTGAGCTTTGTTTTCGTGTGTCAGTTTTTTTGTGCAACTGTATGGTTCACGATTCTGTGGATCTGGTTCAAAACTTAGTGAAAACTTATAGAGAAATATGCTGCAAGACGCTTTGAATATGAACTTCATTGAAGCAAATCAATGACAATATGGGCGCATAATGAGAGGTGCAAAGGAAGCATTTCCATTAACATATACTCATCTTTGAACAGAGATACCAAAGATTGCATTAGAAGGTGATTTCGGTTAGAAACGGACATCAAGGAAAACTGTTCATTCTTAATTGTTTGATGAAGATTTTTATCCTTTTACTAGATGAAAAGAAATTGCCTAATTTAAGCAAATATTTTATCATACATGTGATCTAAGCAAAGTTTAAAACAAATAATGTCTATTTTCTAATGTTTGGCAATGAAGGAGTTGGGAAAATAACTCTGTTTAGCCAGGAACAAAAGTTTTTACACAGAGAAATCAAATTGTCAGTTGATAAACAGAAACCATCTAATTACGAACAGCTGAGAGAAATTATTGCACAAAAGTGCGGCATTATCAGTATAGATATAATCACAAACTTGGTCTCCAGTGTGCCAAAACTAATTTATTCAGTCATAAAAACAAGTGTCATAATTTTAAATATTGATTGCGTGAAACAATTGACTGTATTAATTAATACAATGTGTTTGCGCTTAACGTTTTAGATTTAACTTTGAAATTATGATAGAAACATACTAAAAAAAAGGCAACGAGTGATTACTTCTGATATTTTTTATATGAAAACTACACATGCATAGTATTGCCAAACCTTTGCCCATAAGTGTAGTAATCGTTAATTATGAAGATTTCCCTAAGAGATTAAGTGAATTCCTTTAATATATGATCAGAAACTTAGGTGATTTTCAATGGATATATTTATATCTTTTCCTCATTTTGTTGTTATTTGTGACGTAATCAAAATAGGAAGGTTTGAAGACTGTCGTAGAATATACTCTCAATGATATACCATATATAACTGTTCGTTGAGAGAACTTCTTTAATTATCTTTAGAGTGCGTGGATGTCTAGGCTGGCCGATATTATGTATCTTCAATATGCTTAAGAAGTGGAACTGAGCTCAAGGATAATAATATTGCTATCATTAATAAAAAAGAGTTTTAGGAATAAAAACTATCAACAACACATAAAACGGAAAATATTGACATAAACAGAGAATTGGAAAGGTTCGTGGAAAATCGAGCTAAACCGGGGATTAAGAGATTTAAAAAGGTAAAACAAATATAAATTAAAGGGATGAGATGGTTTGCTAAACCATTTAAAGCACAGGATAGAGTTGGCAAAAGGGTTAAATACTCAAAGGTAACGTTCGGCTTACGTAATTATACTTGTTTTGCAGAGGAAGGCGACGTGAAGGAATTTTCGGTCTGCTAGCGAGTTCCAGACGAAGGGGGGGAATTAAATGATTCTGACGTGGCGCCCCGTAAGGGGCGCGGCGATTTGCCATCTTGGCCGCAGTGCTGACGGGAATCAGCACCCCGTCCGGCCCCAGCTTAGCCTCTCTTCCTTCCTTCAAAACACTTGTTTCCTCTCTTTTCACACAACCTCTCCCACAACTTTCTCTGGTCAGCCTCTAATTTCCCAGGGTAGATGCTGACCTTCCTTTCAGCCAACCGTCCCGCATCGGGGCTGAGGGGGTGGGGGACAATGTTCCCTAACCCCTGAGCTCCGGTCCGGGGTGGCTGGTTTTTAACTACCTGCTTCATCCCCACCCATACCTTCCTCACATCCCTTTTCCTCTCCTCTTCACAATCTATTAATTTTTACGCCGTGTCTAAGGTGGAGCCGCCATGCCGATGGACTGCCAGGCCACCAGGCGGATGGGGTGGTCTTAAATGGCGGCGCCTGGCTCTGCCGGGCTTGTAAGCACCTCTCGCAGTGCGGGCTACTGCGAGAGGTGTGCGCGATTTCATCCCGTGTTTAAAAAAGGGTCACCATGCCCAATGATGATAAAAAAACAAAAAAAAACCAACCCTCAACTTCCCCTGTTCCATCGACGGAGCCGCCCTCGGGCAGCTCCAGCAAAAAAATGGAGGTCCCCCCCCCTGTGCTTGCACAGGGGACCCTCCATATTTCTCTAACCGGAGAGGAGGCTTACTCCTCTCCTCCGCCTACGGGTGCAGGGGACTCCCCCTCACCCCCTTCTCTGGAGATGCTTTCGGTTACCTCCCTTTTCCCAGCGGCAGTCCCCTCTTTTCTTTCCAAGGGGACTGCCAAGAAAGCTAGCAGGCAGCCCTTAGACAGCCGCTCCCCATCAAAGCGGATCGGTAGGGCAAACCCCCTTAGGGGGGAGAGGGAAGCCAGGCCCCTTCGGTCGCTTCCCTCAAAAGACCTGCTGGCAAGAATTTTAAACCTTGCTGGGGTCAAGGCCTGTGCCTCCCCACACAAGACTGGCGACACTGCCAAGGGGACCTGCGATGTCCTGGGAGGGGATGGCCAACTGGAGGCTCCTCCTGTGATAAACATGGTCCTTGAGGAGACCCAGCCTCAGACGGTAGGGCCTTCCATGGGGGGGAATTCGGGCTCGGCGCCAAGCACCGAACCCGAATCCGACCCTATGCAAGGTCCTCCTCAAATGGCTGAGGGCTCCGAGGCAGTAAAAGGAGGGGAGGGATCTCCTCCAACAGGTGCCCCTACGACAACCAGGACCTTCTCCATTTCAGAGAGGGACCTGGCTGAGGCCGGTCCATCTGGCCTGGGGGCTTCTGCCGGCGGAGGTGAAAAGCGGGTTCATTCCCCGCCCTCCTCTCCAAAAAAGAAAAAAACAAAGAAGACTAAAAAGACGAAAAAGACTCGGGGCTCCTCTCCATCCGCGGGGGCTGCGGGGACGGATGGGTCTGCTGCCACTTTGGTAGGCGACCAAGCCAAGATCGGCACATCCGGCCCCTCTACCCCCTCGTGTGCGGAGCCCCTGACCAAGACTAACACCAAAAGTGCACAGGGCGGAGCCTCGATGAAATCGGGGCCCCTCATTCAGAGGTTACCTGGCGTTTTCGAGCCCACTGGCTTCAAACGCTTCCTCGTTATTCGCTCCACTGATGGCACCATGTTGTCCAAGGGCAGAAAAATCCATCAGAAGAGAGGATTAGCTAGTGCAATTGGTAGAGTGCCGAAGGTGACCCGTTTCTCGGACGGCAGCCTTCTGGCGAATGCGGCGAATCCCGCCGAGGCGGCCAAGATAAGTGCTCTTCGGACACTTCATGGCACCCCGGTGAGTGTGACGCCGCACTCTACCATGAACTTTGTAAAAGGAGTAGTTTATGCGAGGGAACTCGTTGACTACTCCATTGAGGACATCACCCTAGAGCTGGCCGACCATGGGGCGGTCAAGGTCGAACGTGTGATGAGAAAACAGGGAGGGGCCTCGAGACCCACCCCTACACTCTTCGTCACGTTCGACTGTGACAAGCTCCCTGAGTCGGTGCGTGCCGGTTGGTACCGCTACCGCGTGAAGGCATTCGTGCCACTGCCACGGCGGTGCTATTACTGTCACCGCTTCGGCCACACGAATCGATCATGTAGACGTGCAAAATCGGGGTCACCCGAAGTCTGTGTAAATTGCTCGAAGGTCGCACACGATAAGTCCAAATCGTGTGTGGCCAAGTGTGTCAATTGCGGAGAGCCGCACCCTGCTTCTTCGAAGCAATGTGGTGCATATCTCCTTGAGAAAGAAATCCTGGCCGTTCAGGCCCAGGATCGACTCTCATTCCGCGAGGCTAAGGACTTGGTCCTGGAGCGCCCAGCTCTGCCTGGGACGTCATATGCCTCAGTAGTTCGAAAGGCACCCTCTGCTCCTGGCCCATCCAGGCCAACGAGCACGGTTGTTCTCGCGCCCATTCGGAGCCCTTCTGCGGGCTCTACCCAACCCGGGCGCTCGTCAGGTAAAGCTGGCGGCAAAAAGGGTTCATACCCAGCCCCAGCTAAAACCAGGGCTCCCCCCTCTTCCCCCAGCGTGACCGCTTCCCGCAAGGCGAAACGGCCACGCGCCTCCACCGAGTCGTTAGACTCACAGGAGGCAACACCCCTGAAGATGGTCACTAGGCCATCTTCAGGGGTTCCTAAAGCTGTCCCCCGATAGGAGGACAGCAACAAAGGAGCTTCGGCTCCTTCGCCCACGCCCCGAGGTGGAGCGAGTGGGGTCACCCGAAGTCTGTGTAAATTGCTCCAAGGTCGCACACAATAAGTCCAAATCGTGTGTGGCCAAGTGTGTCAATTGCGGAGAGCCGCACCCTGCTTCTTCGAAGCAATGTGGTGCATATCTCCTGGAGAAAGAAATCCTTGCCGTTTAGGCCCAGGATAGACTCTCATTCCGCGAGGCTAAGGACTTGGTCCTGGAGCGCCCAGCTCTGCCTGGGACGTCATATGCCTCAGTAGTTCGAAAGGCACCCTCTGTTCCTGGCCCATCCAGGCCAACGAGCACGGTTGTTTCCGCGCCCATTCGGAGCCCGTCTGCGGGCTCTACCCAACCCGGGCGCTCCCCTAGGAAAGCTGGCTGCAAAAAGGGTTCATACCCAGCCCCTGCTAAAACCAGGGCTCCCCCCTCTTCCCCCAGCGTGACCGCTTCCCGCAAGGCGAAACGGCCACGCGCCTCCACCGAGTCGTTAGACTCACAGGAGGCAACACCCCTGAAGATGGTCGCTAGGCCATCTTCAGGGGTTCCTAAAGCTGTCCCCCGAAAGGAGGACAGCAACAAAGGAGCTTTGGCTCCTTCGCCCACGCCCCGAGGTGGAGCGAGTGGCTCGGAGACGGTGGTTCCTCGAAAAGAGGGCCCCCCGCCTCCGAAGCCGCAGCGCCCGCCTAAGGTTTCGAGGCGGAGGGAGGAAAAGACTCGCATGGCGAGCCCAACCTCCCCCAATAAGTCCTCGAAGGCGACAGCGCCTTCAGCGCTTTGTCTGGCCAACTGTGCCCGGGGTTCTGCCCCCGGGAAGCGTACGGCTATTCCCGTAAGGGTCTTCAATTCGAGGAGGGCCCCCGCGTCTCCTCCGAGCTAGGCCTGGAGGGCATATTCCTTCAATGGAATTGCCGTGGACTCCGGGCCAACTGGGAGGAGCTGCGGAGGCTCGCCTCGTCCCGTTCCCCGTTAGCTATTTTTTTGCAGGAGACCATGCTAGGCGCGTGCCCCCTGCCTGCCCTCCCGGGGTATAAGGGTCTTGCGACCCCACCACCGCGGGATGATGGCCGGGCTGGGGGATGCGCGATTTACACCCGGCATGATGTCTCCGTTCTTCCTTTCTCTTTAGATACCTCCTTTCAGGCAGTGGCTGTGCAGTTGCACCTGGATAGGAGGTATACTATCATTTCTGCGTACATTCCACCGTCAGCTGACTTCGACGCGGGGGACTTCCGCCGCGTCGTGGCACGGTTGCCGAGGCCCAATCTCTTGCTTGGAGATCTGAACGGCAGGCATCCTCTCTTGGGAGATTACTCCATAAATCTCAGGGGACAAGTCCTTGCCAATCTGATCGAAGAGCTTGAGATGGGTGTCCTAAACGTGGATGAGTTTACGCATCACTGTCCGAGAACCGCTTCATTTTCTTGCCTTGACCTATCTTTGTGCTCTTCGGATGCACAGCCTGATTTTGATTGGGGGGTGGTCGATGACCTCCATTGTAGTGATCCCTTTCCCATTCAAATATCATTTTCAGGGCAACTGGCGCCTGAGAGACCACCTCGGTGGTGCTTGGCGCGCCGCGGTGGCCTGCATTTCAGGAAATGACTGAATTCTCTGTCTCAGTCGAGGAGTTTAGGTCGGTAGATGAGGCCGTTAAGTTCTTCTCCGGCAACCTCATCGCCGTGGGCCTGACTACTATTCCTAGGACGTTTGCCGTTTTGCACGCCGACCACTCCCATGGTGGTCGGCCGAGTGTGAGACGGCCCTTAAACAGAAGCAACTGGCGCCTGAGAGACCACCTCGGTGGTGCTTGGCGCGCCGCGGTGGCCTGCATTTCAGGAAATGACTGAATTCTCTGTCTCAGTCGAGGAGTTTAGGTCGGTAGATGAGGCCGTTAAGTTCTTCTCCGGCAACCTCATCGCCGTGGGCCTGACTACTATTCCTAGGACGTTTGCCGTTTTGCACGCCGACCACTCCCATGGTGGTCGGCCGAGTGTGAGACGGCCCTTAAACAGAAGCGTTGTGCCTACATGCGCTATAAGCGGCGCCCGAACGATTTCACTGTCGCTGAATTTCGTCGGGCTAGGGCTAGGTTCCGGTATATTTCGAAGCACACCCGCCGCTCTTCTTGGCGGGCATACGTGTCTTCACTTAACGGGAAGACCCCTTTAGCTGAGGTGTGGAAGCGAGTCAAAAGGATTCGGGGCAAGTTCTCGCAGGACCTCCCTCCCGTTCTCCAGGAGAATGGAACCGCAATCTCGGACCCCGCGTCCGTGGCGGAATCCTTAGCGACCGCTTTTTCCGCATTCTCTAGCCGTGATGCTGCTCCGCCTGCATTCAATGCACGTCGTGATGTCGCGGAAGGCCGCCGGCTGGACTTTACCTCCAGAGGCGGAGAACCCTTCAACGACAAGTTTACCGTGAGTGAGTTGCGTTCCGCTCTCGCTCCGTGCGCGGACACCGCCCATGGTCCGGACGATGTCCCGTACGCCATGCTTCGACACCTGGGTGAGCGAGGCATGGCCTTTCTTTAAGATTTGTTTAAAAGGATCTGGGTGGAAGGTCTTCTCCCAGACTCCTGGCGAATCGCTACTGTGCTCGCCTTTCGCAAGCCGGGGAGAGATCACTCTACTCCGACCGGTTTCCGCCCAATCTCTCTAACCTCTTGCGTGTGCAAGTTGATGGAGAAATTGGTAAATGTTAGATTAGCCTTTTTCCTGGACAGCGGAGGCCATCTGTTTTCTGCACAGTGCGGCTTCTGTAAGTTCCACTCCACGTCGTATGCTCTGCTCCGACTGGAAAATGCCGTCTGCGAGGCTTTCCTTCGTAGACAGCACTACGCCACGGTGTTTTTTGATCTGGAGAAGGCCTATGATACCGCATGGCGATACGGTATCATGGACACTCTCCACACGATGGGAGCGAGGGGACGCCTCCCAATGTTTATATCTGAATTTTTGCGAGATCGTCGATTCCGCGTACGGGTGGGGGGAGCCCTCTCCGGCCCAAAGGATCAGGAAGAGGGTGTCCCGCTTGGAAGTGTCCTCAGTGTCACACTCTTTGCCTTGAGCATCAACGGCATCACCTCGGTGCTGCCAGAAGATGTTCTCGCTACGCTCTACGTGGACGACCTTTCGATCTCTTTTGGCGCGGCCCAGATGCCAACTCCGGAGCGTCGACTCCAACAGGCATTGAACTGCGTCTCTCGCTATGCCGAAGCGCACAGGTTTCGGTTTTCTTTGGCCAAGACTAAGGTGGTGCACTTCTGCCGCCATCCACGGCTTCACCCACCCCCAGATTTGTTTCTTAATGGGTTGCGCCTGGATGTGGTTGAGTCGCACCGTTTCCTTGGTCTTGTATTCGACCGACGCCTCACCTGGGATGCTCATATTCGCAGCCTTAGGGTCTCTTGTACCCGCGCCATGGACATTCTCCGTTCCGTGACGTTCAGCGCTTGGGGCGCTGATAGGGCTACCGCCTTACTTTTTTATCGATCCTTTGTTCGCTCGAAGCTCGACTACGGATGCGAGTTTTATGCATCCGCAGCCGAGCGTTTATTGCGGAAGGTGGATTCAATCCACCACACCGGCCTTCGCCTTGCGACCAAAGCCTTCCGCACTTCCCCCATTGAGAGCCTGTTGGTCGATGCTGGGGAGATGCCACTCGCTCTGCGCCGCGTGCAGTGCATCACTCGCCTGTACGCGCGAGCGCGGCGCCTCCCTCAGTCGCCAACAGCTCTCACTGCGTCCGCAGCTGATCTCGATGGTGCCTATGCCACCGAGAGACGCCAGTCATACCCTAAGCCCTTTGGGTTTAGGGCCAGGAAACTCCTTCGAGAGGTAGATATAGCTCTCGGGCCGGTGGCGCCCCTGGTTGTGCCCAGGACGCCACCCTGGGAAAACCACATTTGGCTATTTGTCGCCACGCCTCTGCTCCCAAAGCTTGTACTGCGCCGGGAGTATTGCGTTCGACCTTTTTGGAGCACACATCGTGTCACGCTGGTACCGTGCCAGTGTATACGGATGGCTCCAAGTCCGAGAGGGGGTCGCCTTCCACGCCGTATCCCCTCTGTTTGAAGTCAGCGGGGCTCTACCAGGCGCTGCGTCTGTCTTCACGGCCAAGCTGGTGGCAATACACCACTCGGTACGGGAGATTACGCGACGTGCCCGGTTCTGAGACCGGATTGTGATCTATACCGACTCACAAAGCGCCCTGAGTGCTCTCGGGGCATTGGAATCTCCGCATCCCCTGGTTCGCGAAATCCGTGACGCCACGGTTTTGGCGAGCCGGGCAGATGTCGAGATTATCTTCTGCTGGGTTCCTGGACATGTAGGAATTGCGGGGAATGAGCGCACCGATGAAGGCGCCAAAGAGTCTGCGAGGACTCTGCGACCGGACCAGCGTTTCGCTCTTCCTCACACTGACTACATGGCAGGAATACGGGCAGCTCTTCGGACTGCTTGGCAAAGAAGATGGGAGACGGTCGAGGGGAACTTAAAGTTGCGTGCTATTGCGCCGCGACTGTTCCCATGGACCTATCCCCCAATGCTGCGGCGGCTTTAGGTTGCTTTCTGTCGTCTTCGAATCGGACACACTCGTGTGACGCATCGCTACTTGATGGAGCGCTCGCCTGTGCCCTATTGCAACGACTGCGTCGTCCCCCAGACTGTTCGGCACATTCTTTTCGAATGTCCCAGTCTGGGTGATCTTCGCGCACGATACCTGTCCCGGTACCGGGATGGGCGGGGACGCTACCGCCTGTCCCTTGTACTCGGGACGAGTGCGTGCACCATGACTAGTGGACTTATTGACTTTTTGGGGGAGGCTGGCCTTCTCCCTTTCATTTAACCCGGTTTGTTGTTGTTGTTGTTATTGTTTTTGTTATTGCTTCTTTATTGTTATTGTTATTTCTTTTTATTGTTTCCTGTTTAATTTTTAAAGTAGCCTAGAACTAGGCTGTTTGTTTACGGCGACTAATGCCTAAGTCGGCAGTCGCCAGATAGCCCCTTAATTAAAAAAAAAAAAAAAAGATCCTGACGTGGCGTCTTGGAAATCAGAACTGTTTCTTGACGAACGGCTTGAAGAACAATGGCTGTTCTACGTTGTTCTCTTCTGAACAACAGGGGGGGTGAGAACCGTCTGTTGTCTACGGGCTCGAGAACAATGGCTGTTCTAATGTTGTTTTCTTTTGAACAACACGAGGGAAGGGTGAAAACCGTTTCTTGGCGAACGGGCTCAAAGGAACAATGGGTGCTCTACGTTGTTCTCTTCTGAACAACAACGGGGGTGGGTAAGAACCGTTTCTTGTCAACGGGCTCAAAAGAACAATTTCTGTTCTAATGTTGTTCTCTTCCTGAACAACAGGGGAAGCCTTGTGGACTTGGCGTCACGAAGGCTCGAACCTTGGCATTCAAGGGATATTGTCCTTCTTTTGGACAAGTGATAGTGAATCTCTAGGTCGAGGTCCCTTGGCGCACAGGGTGAGAGTGGGTCGTAGTGTTGTTTCACGACGAAAATCTGGATCTCCAATCTGAATCTTAGTGGTTAAGTTTCCATATAAATAGCCGGGACATCTCCTTGGCGTGGAAGACAATGGAGTGGGAACTTCGAGGGAATGCACAGCCAAGCCTGAGAACAATGTCTTATCTGCCCATAAGCCTAACACAATATGGCGGGGTTGGATGCATGGGGCGAAACGGAGGAAGATAAACCTCCTTGTTTAAACATTGACTCAGGCGGCTGTGATGAGCCGCCAGGCTTCAAAGCGATGATGCACGTGGTTAGCATCGTGGTTTTAAATAACATGTAATAGTGTTTAAAATTTAGCGGCCTCAAACCGTTCTATCACACCCCTCCATTCCGGGGGAAGTTGTCACTTCGAAAAAACAAAAGAGAGAAGGGACAACGATAGAGCTCCGTTGTGGGGAACTCGTTTTCTTGTACCAACCGTACCTTCCTGCACCTAACTAGTATTGCCTGAATACATAGGATTATTTTTATCATTTGATTATAAGGGAAAATAACCTTTAATACAAACTTAATCCAAAAAAAAAAGAAAAAAGGGGCATGGAATAATGAAAGGATATAAAGTTAGTACATATGGGACAAAATAATTTATACCTAATTTAATGGGTACAAATATGTATACATACAAAAAAAAATAGACATTGAGCGTTACAAAATTCAGACATATACATTAACTAATTATCTTACAAGAGAATCTAATTTAAGTCGTACAAGACGGTATATACATACATGGAAATCCTAATCCTACAAATACAATTACTCTATGCTATTCGGTAACGCTTTCCTACTGAATGCGTCAGCGACCTGGTTATCGGAACCTTTTATATAATTTATTTTAAATTGATACTCTTGCAAGAGTAAACTATAGCGCATAATTCGGCCGTGGGAGTGTCGTACATTCCGGATATAGGCTAACGGACGGTGGTTGGTTCCTATCTGAAATCCTTTTCCTATCAAGTACATTTTAAATTTGTCTATAACCCAGATAATTGATAGAGCTTCCTTCTCTATAGTGGCATATCTCTTTTTACGTGGTAATAATTGGCGACTAGCATATGCAACTGGATAACTCGTTCCGTCATCCTCGTATTAAAGGAGTTCACCTCCAATGCCCTCGTTGCTCGCATCGGTCTTAATCCCAAAGGTTTTTTCCAGGTTGGGCAACTTTAAAATGAAGGCAGAAATGAGCTTACTCTTGAGCTGATTAAAATGGGAAACAGCGACATCATTTCAACGTAGACGATCGGGGAAATTCTTTTCCAAAAGGGGGCCGAGGGGCGCCGAAATTGCAGCGAAATTCAAAACAAAATCGCTGATAGTGAGAAGCTGATCCTAGGAACGATCTCAATTGCTTGTTTGTAATCGGGAGGGGCATGTCGGCGATTGCCTTAATCTTGTTCTCTTGGGGACCTAACTGGCTTTATCCTATTTTGAAACCCAAGTATTTTATGGTTTCGTGAGCAAAATAGCATTTGCTGGGGCCAATGGTGAGGCCCTTTTCGCGCAGTCGCTCGAAAAGAGCTAATAGGGGGGTTAAATGGTGACTCCATTCAAATAGTTCTTGTAGCTGACTCTTTTGATGTGGTGTCAGCTGTGCGTCAATATCCAGGTCAGAGGGTTCTAAAGACTCGCCTGGTAGGGAAGGAGGAGGGTAATCGGCATCAGGTTGAATGCACACTGTCTGGATTACATTAAGGGACTCCGCGGGGTAATCCTCTTTAAGCGCCGATGTTTCGTACAGTGCTACGAACGTATCTCCATGGGCGCGTTGGGGGTACTTTTTTTCTTTGGGTCTACGAACAGTCTCCGTGTCCTTGTCTTGGGCCTTATCACCTAAGGGTGATGGTAATTCACACTCCTTTTTTGCCGTCCTAAAGTCCTGGTTAATGGTCTCCGAGAATTCGGACGGTATCGGGGTTCTGAGGGGGACGGGCTCCTGGGCTTCTTTCTTAGCTCGGACTCGAGGAGGGTGGCCGGAGACACAGGGTCGGAACTAACTTGGGGGCTCTGTCCTAAAAGTACAGAACAGAATTGTATGGGTGCTGAAATGACTTCAGCCTAACCATCATAATATTGACACTGCAGGAAACATCTAACGACGGGGAATTGGTTCGCCCACCCAAGGTAGTCATGTACCCTCGCAAATTTTTCGTGGTTAGGGTCGACTGGGGAGAGGAGTTCGCCGGACACGATAAAACACGTACATCCTGTGTCCCTGACGAGAGTCGATACTCGGCAGCCGTTCACGCTGCCCTCCTCAAATTTCAAAGTTCCCGGTGAACTTTTATCAAAAATAAAATTGACCTGGTGGCCTGACAGGGGGGGAGAAGATGCTGAATGGGTCTGCACCACCGGGGAAGCCGGGATGGCATTAATCTGGTGAACTTGGTGGGCTGGTTCACTTTTAAGCCTAGAATTTTGGGGGCAATTTAAGCTCATGTGGTTTTCTCCACCACAGGTGAAGCATACGATTGGTCGCTTCGGGAAGAGAGATGGAGGAGAAATCTTAACGAGAGGTTTGGAGTCCCGTTGTTAGGTTTGGGGAAAGAAGTTTTGGGGTTTTACCGGGCTCGGAAACTTCGTCGGCTTTCCTGTGAAGGGGCGCGAATCCTTCCTTCTTTCCTTGTAGGGGGATTGGTGAGAAGTTCGATTCTCCTTTGGGTATAAATTATGGCTTGCGGCATAGACATCCGCTTCTTCGGTACATTCTTTGAAGGCCTGGCCCCGACGATCCTTGACGAACGCGCGGATCTCTGTCGCGAGAGACGCCAAAAATTGATCCGCAACACGAAGTCAGTTAAGGAATCGTAGTTAGGATCAACCTTTGAGGATTCTTACCAAAATTTAAAATTCCTTTGAAGAATGTATCCGAATTGACGGAACGTCTGTCCGGGTTTAATACGACCTCCTCGAAATTCTTGTCAGTAGAAATCAGGATTCATATTATGGGCAGCCAATAACTCAGCTTTTAAGGTGCTGTAGTTAATTGTACATTCAGATGGTAAAGATATGAAAATTTCACGCAATTTACAATTTAACAAGGGAAGTAATCTGACTACACCTTCAGCCCCCAGATCTATGTTATTGATTTCGAGGATCTTTTCGAAGTGGGCTAAGAATGCTCCAAAATCCTCTCCGTCCTTGCTATTGGGGAGCTTCAGTGGGAGATTGGGGGGGGGGGGCGTCTGAACGTAAACTGGCTGACTGTATTTCTGCTTCAACACGTGCTAATTTAATCTGATGGTGAAGCTCAGCTTGTCTTTTCCATTCCTCTCTTTCTCTTTCTTCTCGTTGGATTTCTCTTGCTCTTTCTTCTCGTTAGATTTCTCTTTCTTCTCGTTGGATTTCTCTTTCTTTTTCTTTTTCTTTTCCTTCTCTTTCTTTTTCTGTTCTTTGCTCCTCTTGAACGTACTCAACTAGTTCTTTTCTGGAAAGTCCCAAAGATACTCCTTGCGCTTTAAAGATTTCGAGCTGAGTTATCTTTGCACTTGGGGGCGCAATAGTCAACCAACTAAAATTCCTTGCAACAAGAATTATGCCTTCTAGAGAATTAGCCTACCTAAATATGGGCACAGACGTATTCGTACTTGGTTTTCTCGATCTAAATAACCACTGACTATAATCACACAAAAAAAACACAAACAAATTATTATAACAGTTCCTTGAGCTACTCCAGCTTCCTAAATTTCAAAAAAAGGAGATAGCAATCGTTTAAACAAAACGGAACTACTATACTCTATTATTATAACGAATAACACTATGCTTTACTCGACTCATACCAGTGTTTGCAAAGATATAGCGTTAAATCTTACACACTTGATACCAAATTTAAATAGTATATATATATATATATATATATATATATATATATATATATATATATATATATATATATATATATATATATATATATATGTCGTAGAATGGACTCTCGACGATATACCATATATAACTATTCGTTGAGGGAACTTATTTAATTATCTCTAGAGTGCGTGGATGTCTAGGCTGGCCGATATTATGTATCTTTGATATGCTTAAGAAGTGGAACTGAGCTCAAGGATAATAATATTGCTATCATTAATAAAATAGAGTTTTATTAATAAAAACTATCAACAACACACAAAACGGAAAATATTGACATAAACAGAGAATTGGAAAGGGTCGTGGGAAATCGAGCTAAACCGGGGATTAAGAGATTTAAAAAGGTAAAACACTTATAAATTAAAGGGATGAGATGGTTCGCTAAACCATTTACCTCAGAAAAATGAAGTGAAGAATATATAAACAGCTTCTTAATTACCACTTATTATTTGAACTTATATTTTTCAAGTTAGAGAAATGTTATAAATTATTTCTAAGAGAAGTAAAAAAAATGCTTTATTTTATATTTTTCGTTTTAAAGAACAAAGTTCAAAGGAGGTGATCATCTCCCAGATATCGGCGTATGTAGCGTAACTGCGTAATGAACCCCAGCCTAGTCAGTGACCAGGTTTTATCTAGGCATCCCAAACAGGAATCTGGAAGAAAGAGGATTCACCCTTCTCTTTTGGTTACAGTTTAGGTAGAGTATTTTGATCATGCCTGCATCCTCCCCTAAATTTTCTTCTTATACTGAACGCAAATTCCTTTTCATTGTCTATTCTTTTACTTTCCTGCGGCTAAAATAAGTATAATTGAGTTACATTCTATCCCCATCACTCGCTCTTATCTCTCAAAGCCACGAGGATTTAGGATGAACTTAGGCTATATAACTACCATCCATTTTACTATTTCTAATTTAAGCTATTTCCGTACACTTCTCTCCCTACAAAATTTATGAGGGATTGTCCCTTGTTAGTATTTCTTTTTATAATCTATTAGAAAAATCGAGATATGATGTTTGTGGCAAAATTCCTCAATTTAGGCTCTGCAGATCCTTGTAATCACTAAATAATATGATGAGCTTGTAAATATTCTGCGGAAGATCATATTATTTTTATTAAGTAACTATTGATGCGCCTAGATCAATTTATCATAAAGTGATTTCCCTGGTCAATAAAAGTGATTGAATTTCAATGACGTAGGAACTCTGTAGAATTTCCAAGAATATAGGTGTAGAAGATTTCCTCCCCCATAACTATATATTTATATTTATCTCTTTCTCCTTTCACATTCTCTTTATCTCTCTCTCTCTCTCTCTCGTTCTCGTCCTCTCCCTCTATATATTATATATTTCTCTCTCTCTCTCTCTCTCTCTCTCTCTATATATATATATATATATATATATATATATATATATATATATATATATATATATATATATATATATATTTATAAAGAGAAACAAAGACAATAAGAAAGAGAGAGAAATCAAACATTCGTTAATTAATTGTTCGAAGGTTATACAGATATCACAGATAAACGTCATCTTTAAATCTTTTTCATTCACTATATTTTTTTGCAATTGTATGAGATATGAGAATCGTGCTCAAGTCGCTTTTTTATATGATCTTTATTATTATAACGAATAACACTATGCTTTACTCGACTCATACCAGTGTTTGCAAAGATATAGCGTTAAATCTTACACACTTGATACCAAATTTAAATAGTATATATATATATATATATATATATATATATATATATATATATATATATATATATATATATATATATATATGTCGTAGAATGGACTCTCGACGATATACCATATATAACTATTCGTTGAGGGAACTTATTTAATTATCTCTAGAGTGCGTGGATGTCTAGGCTGGCCGATATTATGTATCTTTGATATGCTTAAGAAGTGGAACTGAGCTCAAGGATAATAATATTGCTATCATTAATAAAATAGAGTTTTATTAATAAAAACTATCAACAACACACAAAACGGAAAATATTGACATAAACAGAGAATTGGAAAGGGTCGTGGGAAATCAAGCTAAACCGGGGATTAAGAGATTTAAAAAGGTAAAACACTTATAAATTAAAGGGATGAGATGGTTCGCTAAACCATTTACCTCAGAAAAATGAAGTGAAGAATATATAAACAGCTTCTTAATTACCACTTATTATTTGAACTTATATTTTTCAAGTTAGAGAAATGTTATAAATTATTTCTAAGAGAAGTAAAAAAAATGCTTTATTTTATATTTTTCGTTTTAAAGAACAAAGTTCAAAGGAGGTGATCATCTCCCAGATATCGGTGTATGTAGCGTAACTGCGTAATGAACCCCAGCCTAGTCAGTGACCAGGTTTTATCTAGGCATCCCAAACAGGAATCTGGAAGAAAGAGGATTCACCCTTCTCTTTTGGTTACAGTTTAGGTAGAGTATTTTGATCATGCCTGCATCCTCCCCTAAATTTTCTTCTTATACTGAACGCAAATTCCTTTTCATTGTCTATTCTTTTACTTTCCTGCGGCTAAAATAAGTATAATTGAGTTACATTCTATCCCCATCACTCGCTCTTATCTCTCAAAGCCACGAGGATTTAGGATGAACTTAGGCTATATAACTACCATCCATTTTACTATTTCTAATTTAAGCTATTTCCGTACACTTCTCTCCCTACAAAATTTATGAGGGATTGTCCCTTGTTAGTATTTCTTTTTATAATCTATTAGAAAAATCGAGATATGATGTTTGTGGCAAAATTCCTCAATTTAGGCTCTGCAGATCCTTGTAATCACTAAATAATATGATGAGTTTGTAAATATTCTGCGGAAGATCATATTATTTTTATTAAGTAACTATTGATGCGCCTAGATCAATTTATCATAAAGTGATTTCCCTGGTCAATAAAAGTGATTGAATTTCAATGACGTAGGAACTCTGTAGAATTTCCAAGAATATAGGTGTAGAAGATTTCCTCCCCCATAACTATATATTTATATTTATCTCTTTCTCCTTTCACATTCTCTTTATCTCTCTCTCTCTCTCTCTCGTTCTCGTCCTCTCCCTCTATATATTATATATTTCTCTCTCTCTCTCTCTCTCTCTCTCTCTCTCTCTCTCTATATATATATATATATATATATATATATATATATATATATATATATATATATATATATATATATATATATATATTTATAAAGAGAAACAAAGACAATAAGAAAGAGAGAGAAATCAAACATTCGTTAATTAATTGTTCGAAGGTTATACAGATATCACAGATAAACGTCATCTTTAAATCTTTTTCATTCACTATATTTTTTTGCAATTGTATGAGATATGAGAATCGTGCTCAAGTCGCTTTTTTATATGATCTTTATTATTATAACGAATAACACTATGCTTTACTCGACTCATACCAGTGTTTGCAAAGATATAGCGTTAAATCTTACACACTTGATACCAAATTTAAATAGTATATATATATATATATATATATATATATATATTTATATATATATATATATATATATATATATATGTCGTAGAATGGACTCTCGACGATATACCATATATAACTATTCGTTGAGGGAACTTATTTAATTATCTCTAGAGTGCGTGGATGTCTAGGCTGGCCGATATTATGTATCTTTGATATGCTTAAGAAGTGGAACTGAGCTCAAGGATAATAATATTGCTATCATTAATAAAATAGAGTTTTATTAATAAAAACTATCAACAACACACAAAACGGAAAATATTGACATAAACAGAGAATTGGAAAGGGTCGTGGGAAATCGAGCTAAACCGGGGATTAAGAGATTTAAAAAGGTAAAACACTTATAAATTAAAGGGATGAGATGGTTCGCTAAACCATTTACCTCAGAAAAATGAAGTGAAGAATATATAAACAGCTTCTTAATTACCACTTATTATTTGAACTTATATTTTTCAAGTTAGAGAAATGTTATAAATTATTTCTAAGAGAAGTAAAAAAAATGCTTTATTTTATATTTTTCGTTTTAAAGAACAAAGTTCAAAGGAGGTGATCATCTCCCAGATATCGGTGTATGTAGCGTAACTGCGTAATGAACCCCAGCCTAGTCAGTGACCAGGTTTTATCTAGGCATCCCAAACAGGAATCTGGAAGAAAGAGGATTCACCCTTCTCTTTTGGTTACAGTTTAGGTAGAGTATTTTGATCATGCCTGCATCCTCCCCTAAATTTTCTTCTTATACTGAACGCAAATTCCTTTTCATTGTCTATTCTTTTACTTTCCTGCGGCTAAAATAAGTATAATTGAGTTACATTCTATCCCCATCACTCGCTCTTATCTCTCAAAGCCACGAGGATTTAGGATGAACTTAGGCTATATAACTACCATCCATTTTACTATTTCTAATTTAAGCTATTTCCGTACACTTCTCTCCCTACAAAATTTATGAGGGATTGTCCCTTGTTAGTATTTCTTTTTATAATCTATTAGAAAAATCGAGATATGATGTTTGTGGCAAAATTCCTCAATTTAGGCTCTGCAGATCCTTGTAATCACTAAATAATATGATGAGCTTGTAAATATTCTGCGGAAGATCATATTATTTTTATTAAGTAACTATTGATGCGCCTAGATCAATTTATCATAAAGTGATTTCCCTGGTCAATAAAAGTGATTGAATTTCAATGACGTAGGAACTCTGTAGAATTTCCAAGAATATAGGTGTAGAAGATTTCCTCCCCCATAACTATATATTTATATTTATCTCTTTCTCCTTTCACATTCTCTTTATCTCTCTCTCTCTCTCTCTCTCTCTCTCTCTCTCTCTCTCTATATATATATATATATATATATATATATATATATATATATATATATATATATATATATATATATATATATATATATATATATATATATATATTTATAAAGAGAAACAAAGACAATAAGAAAGAGAGAGAAATCAAACATTCCTTAATTAATTGTTCGAAGGTTATACAGATATCACAGATAAACGTCATCTTTAAATCTTTTTCATTCACTATATTTTTTTGCAATTGTATGAGATATGAGAATCGTGCTCAAGTCGCTTTTTTATATGATCTTTATTATTATAACGAATAACACTATGCTTTACTCGACTCATACCAGTGTTTGCAAAGATATAGCGTTAAATCTTACACACTTGATACCAAATTTAAATAGTATATATATATATATATATATATATATATATATATATATATATATATATATATATATGTCGTAGAATGGACTCTCGACGATATACCATATATAACTATATAATATAACTATATAACTATATATAACTATATAATAGAGTGTCATTTATCTTTTTGTATCTTTTTTCTTATTATAGCGTATTTTCTTCGCTCCAGCCAGATGGCTGTGAACGGCCGGTCAACTCAAGTGATTAGGCAATAACATCTTTAGTCTTACGACATTCTTTTGTTTTGTTTTTTTAGAAGCATAAATGATGTTTTCACCCTAAAAAATGACCAACTACAAACTTACCTGAGAAAGAACAATGTCTAGAGGGTTTTAGCTGTGCAGAGGGTTTTCAGAGAGATTTTGTAGGGAAACGTGCGAGTGTTTCAGGTATACAGTTTCTGATAGATTGGCAGACAGATTATAATCTATAATTAATCATTGCTATTACTTTTATTGCTTTCCTTAGATTTTATTATTTTTAGTTTCCTCTTATTTGCCCTCTAAACCTCGAAATACTTATAAGTTAGGAATTATCGCATCCTTCGATTTTGCGCATGAGAAAGGCTGAAACGACCGGCTATAAAAAAATAAGCCGAAACGGATTACCATCAGACACATTCTTTATTGATGAAGATTCATTATAAAGGTTCTTGAGTCATTAGGATGTGAATACGTATCACACATTTGTAGTAAGTATCCAAGTATTTCATAATGATTTTTTTTTAATTTTACTGTTTAAATTAATAGCATTGATGAATAAAGAACCGAGGCATTATTGCTTAAAATGTTATCTTTTTAATAGTAAAAAAAATTTAACATAATCACTATTTATAATTTGCAATATGACAATGACATAAAAATAATGTAAAAAGTTAGATTATTTTAAAGAATAGTGTTGGAAAATCCCCATTTAATCATGACGCGCTAATTATAGTATATAACAAATGAAAAAATATATAAGAATTTTACTCTATAGAAAAATTCTATATCCGAAAGGGAAATTTTTGTGGCTATATAATTCAGGGATAAACTCGTTTTGTTTTTCTGTTTTGTCATAAATTGTCTCACCCCTCGTGAATGCATTGTCATGCTAAATAGTGAAGAAATTCCCTAAACGTCCCTAAACTTCCTCGATGTTTCCTTATCTCTCCCTAAACAGCGTTAAATAAATATATAAAAAATATAACTACCTGCAAAACTATTACAATACATACCTCCTACAACCCGAAACAAAAATGAGTGCTGGTCTAGCATTTGATCTTCATGCCTATTGCTTATATAGCTCTGAGTTACATTAGTTCACAAGGTATAGCTTGTAACTACATTAAAAATTCATAATATTTAACTGATTTTAGGTTGCTTTAGTATATATAACAAAGGAGATTTGATATTTTATACATCTTCAGTCTTGAGCCCATAAGAACTAAATAAAAAATTCCTGAATAGAGGCACTTAATGGCGGAGCTACAGAAGATAGGGTATCCCTGACCTAAGAGAACACAATTTTTTTCATCACTTCATCATCATTTTTAACTCTATAATTTAACTTGGTGAATTTTTCAAATTTTTGAAAATATTTTTTTGCTTAGTGGACAAGTAACTTTTCATGTTTTTGAGTTTAGGTTTATTTGAAACTTTTAATCGCAGGGCTGGTTTTTGTATGTTTCGAGCTTTTATCAAAGTTCTTTCTAAGAATTCAGAAAAAAATAAATATAATTATCGAATGATTTGAAATGAAAAAACACAAATCGTGAAGTTCAAAAACTGTATTATAATTAGGGCTTTGACGCTTTTTTACTATCATTTCGTGTATAAAACAAATTTAGATGGAAAAAGAGATCTGACGAAGGTTTTTCTATATATCAAAACGGGGGAAATTACTTAAAAAAAAATTTTCAGGGTGTCTATGTTGAAAAAAGTGTTTTAAAAATTCTCAACTATATATAAATCTTTAAGGGATAAAGACAATATAATAAAATGTGAAATAACTTTAAAAAAATGTTTCAGGGTATCTATGTTGAAAAAGGTGTTAAGGGTGTTAAAATAAAGAGTCTATAAAGGGGATTAAAAAAGGCGGTTTAGAATAGCAAAGTGGCGGTCGGCCACATGCCGAAGGAGTGCCTGTGGAACCAAGTTCTTTTTGTAAGAAAGAATACGACACATGGCTTGTTAACTCTATAATTTAAGAAGGAGATTTTTTTGAGTATTTGAATAATAATTTCATCTTAGTTTGGTTAGGACTAATGTTTTTTATCAAAGTTATTTCTAATAATTCTTTTATAATATCAAAAAACAAAATGATCAAGTTCAGAAATCAATATAATTATCGAAATTTTATGAATTTTTAAAAACCCAAAGAATTACAAATGGTGAGGTTCAGAAAATTTATTTTTATATATCTTCTTCTATAACTATATTTTAGCAACGTGATATTTTGAAAGGGGGGAACTTTAGTTTAGAGTTCCTTTTCAAAATATTTATAATTGGCGAAGTTCAGAAAATATATAAAAATTTAACCATTGCTGCATTTTTAGATTTTAAATTTTGATCTTAGTAGCGAAGCGCAAGCTCACTCGGTAGGAGGGAATGGCGAAGCCATTGCCTGGTTTTAGTAATAATATATCACAAAGGAGAAGATAGTTAGGGATTTCAGGTAATGATAACCCTAACTGTTTTCAAGAACATAAGGGAGGAAAAATTGAAACTTGTATGAAAATGGCCAATGTAACATATTGAGTGATAGCAAGTGTCTGCAACAGAATTTTGACTATGAAAAACATTTTGGAAATCAGTAATACTACCATGTGTGATGGCAGGATCAGAAACTGTGGTCTGGAATATAAAAAAAATAAAGGAAATACAAAAGATTGAAAATTTTGTTTAGAGACAAACTTTGGGTGCTTGTAGATATGCTGCAAATGTTACACTCAGAGGGGAGGTTGGGGCGTCATCAGTAGTTATGCATGGTATATAAAGAACAAGGTGAATGATTTATTAAAGAAAGTTGTTGACGATCTGTGGAATAACACTATGTGTAGAAGATGGATACAACAATTAACAACTTATAAAGAAAAATTCGGTCTAAGGAAGGTAGATCAACTGGAACATATAAGCAAGGAAGAAGTTGAAAAGAGAATTTATAATTATGAGGAAACAAAATGGAGGAATGAATTAGAAGAGGGAACTACAATTACACTATATAAACAATACAAGTCAACCATTCAAGAAGAAGACTTTTATGAAAATTCCCATAAATCATTGTTGTTATTCAGAGCTAGAACAAATACACTTCAACTGAACTGGAGAAAAAGATTGTCATGCAGGACTGGAAGAAAATCTGGAACATTTTATGATGGAATCTACTACCTTTAAGTAGATAGAAAAAGAAGATTTGAAGTAAAAAAGAAACAAATAAGTCAAATATTGTTGTTTACAGGGGAGAAGAAAGACAAAGATAAATCTATGGAATTAAAGGAAAAAAATATGAAGGAAAATCGTGGTGAAATACAGGAGTAGGAAAAGGATTGAAAAAATAAAGAAATATGGATCTGATTTGATCTGATATTGGCTCCTCTCCCGGTTGGTTTAATATATAAAACAAGGAAGCTTTTATAGTTTAGAGTATAAAAAATAGATCAAGGGTCTGCTCTCGGAGGGCGCTGGATATATACGTGGATCCTAGGTCCACACAGTCAACATGCAGGAAATGGACACAAAGCATAGGAAATCGAATAGAAATGAAATATTCAAAAATTGTTAAAGTGCAAAGTGGACATTTTAATGTTATATAATTAAAATAGTTACAGATAATAAGAATGAATATTATAAAATAAAGTAAATTAGAACGATATAAATTGTTAAAATAATAAAGTTATTAATATTAAGTTAATTAACCTAGAGTATCTAAAACTATAAAAAATGTCAAAATTTTCTAAACTTGATTAATATAAAACGTCTAAAAATGAAAGAGATTAAAGTAAAACCGAATAGGCGTTAAACGATAAAGTTGAGTAAAATTGAAATCTTAATACTGATAAACTAGAAGAAAAATAAACTTTTCTTTGACTGATTATAAAATTAATAAATAAAATTCAAATAGTAAAAAGTATTTTAAAACATTATTAGTGTTTAAAAGTGTAAAGTAAGAAGTTATTCGAATTAAAAAGAAACTTTAAATAAAAACAAGAAAAATGTATAGATACCAAAACTTAAATGAATATTTTATTGTTTAACAATCATTGAAAAAATCATAATTTTAAAATGTGAAACTGTAAATTTTCAACTCTAACTATATATATATATATATATATATATATATATATATATATATATATATATTAGAATAACTATCATATAATATCTAAATAGCTGATTTCACTGAATTCTGGAAGCTTTAATACTTCATTGTATCTACATAATTTCCTTTTTCCCACTATTAATTATCCTCATATTTTCCAATTGATTATGTATTTGCTAATTAATTACGTGAGTAATGTAAAATGTGCCTTTTTTATTTTATTACCTAATAAATCTTATCTCATCTTATCTTAGTTTATACACTTTTAGACTTTAGCCCATTGAAAGAAGTCAGGATGAGAGCAAAGGAATTTTAAACGCAGGTTATTAGAGGTTATTATGTTTTCATGTTCCATTGCAAAGATTGGAATTGCATTTAGGTTTTCTTTGCTGGAAAATTATGAGATCAAATGAGGAAAATCTCTTTATTGCATTTTTTTTATGATATTTGTGTTCTATATAGATAGTCATAGTATTCATGTTTTTAGTATAAAATAAAAATAGATTTAGTATTTTTCCTTTGACTTTTCCTTCATCGATGGATTTTTATACATTTATAATATTAGGTTTTAATATTTAACTTACTCCAACTTACTCAACTCAATCCAACTGACTCTAACTAGAATTGCATATTTCTAACAAAAATTTTGATTGTAGATCACAAGTTAGTCTAGATTTTAAATATTATTAATATTATAATTAATATTATTTTTAATATTATGTTTTAATGCTTAACTCACTTTTCTAATTAGAATTGCACATTTATAACAAAGTTTTGAATGTAGGTAGATCATAAGCTAGTCTAAATTTAAGCTGCTCTAGATCACATTAGCATGTAGCTCACATACTATACCAGCAACCAAAAGTGTTTGAGTTTAAAGATCGCATTAATATAAAAGACGCACAAATTCTAGCCACTATCGCCAGAAAACAATTGTATCACATTCATGGCATGATGGAACACTTACTCCCGTAAAGAAACATTAAAACAACAACGAATTTTTAATATAATATATTGTAGATAAATTATAGGATCTCCCACCCTGTTGTCACCACTAAAACCTCTCCATAAATATATTCAAACGCCTTTCACTCTACGCTCTACTTTATTATTTTCACAAATCACTGGTTCGTATACGTTCCTATGACATCCAATAAAGCACATTAACGTGTGTTACACCAACTCCACGCAATAATACAGCCAATGTATGACTGAACTCCACACAAAACACACCACCTTCGTGCTCTTTGGTTATAACAAGTAAAAGTATTATCATTCCTCAGGTTATCGGTACTGCTCGGTCTGACATTTTAGGATATTCACAACAACTACACCTGAAATATAAATACGTTCATTTGTATATTTTCTTTGCAAAATCTCATTTTGTAATGACTGCTCTTTAGAGGATTATTTTATATTTTATGTAAGAGTGGAATACAAAAAAAAACACTATTGTGAGTGGATGAGACGAGTTGCAATCATAAACCTCAATTTAATTCAAGTCACTTAGATAATAAATATATTATTGAACTTAATTCATTCTTTAGGATCATCTAAATTATTAATTTCCTTAATTTGGATTCAAAACGGATGGCAATAACATACAAAATGGGGTAATTCAATGATTGAGTGATTTATTAATGAGTAAATATACATATGAGATTTTACATATATGTATGTAAACTAAATAGATAATAGTGGGAAAATAACATGAAATTAAGTGGAGAAGGGAAAGTTATAAGTTAAAGTATGAAGTAAAAGTTCCGGGAGAATGTGGACGCTTTCTTCTGGGATGTAGACGACTCCTTCTTCTATTTTCCTTCGATTTCTTTTGCGGAATACTGTCTCTCGAAGGTCCACTTTTACTTGCCCCGCTGAATACCTCGGAATAACTGCTCCGAGTCTTCTTTCTGTGCCTTGCACAGAGATCAACAGAAAACTTTAAGGTTGACGCCCTCCCCGTCCAAGAGGTAGCCTTTGTCCAATACCTCTTTCTTAAGAGAGACGGCGTGACTTCTGCTCCTTCTTTTAATATATCTTCTGCTTCCTCGTCCCTTTGCTTTGATTCCTTCTCCTTGATTACTCAATTTGTTTCCTTCTTTTTTGTTTCGTTTCCTTTTTCTTCGGGCTTTGGTTAGAGCCCTTACTTTTGGAATCTTCTTCATCGTTAGATTTTTCTTTTTCTGTGAGCGGTTGTTCCTTTTCCTTCTGCGTCTGGTCTTCTATAAATTTGACGTTCCTAATTTCTTCAGAAGAGGGGTTGGGGAAAACCACAGTTTTTTCTTTATGCTATTCATCTGCAGAAGGCAATTAATTTCCTTTGCAAATGTACCCGGTTTTGCCAGATTTCCCAAGTGGGCAAAGATAACCATTGCCATTATTTCTTTGCTTTCGTTTTCCTCCTTACGCAAGGGCCATCATACGCACTTGCTTTCAGGCAAATTTGACAAAAATAATCAAAACATTTAATTTCTACGCATAAAGAGAAACAAGAGGAGCAGCTTCGCCACTTACAGAGGGATCTTGTGCTTTGAAAGCAGACCTTTGTTATGTGGCTTACGGCCTCTCTGGCTCTAGAAACGGGGTTTTAGTCTAAAAAACAAATAAATTATATCGAGTACATCATCACTAACTCTATAATTTAAGAAGGGGATTTTTTTTTAGTATTTGAATAATAATTTCATCTTAGTTTGCTTATGACATGTCTTTTTATCAAAGTTATTTTTTAATCGTTATTTTTTAATATTAAAAAATAGGATGGAGAAGTTCAGAAATAAATATAAGTATCTAAATTTTGTGAATTTTTTAAAACCCAATGAATTACAAATGGTGAAGTTCAGATAATTTATTTTTATATATCTTTTATAACTATATTTTAGCAACGTGATATTTTGAAAGGGGGGAAATTTAGTTTAGAGTTCCTTTTTAAAATTATTATAATTAGCGAAGTTCAGAAAATTTCTAAAAATTTAAACATGGCTGATTTTTCAGATTTTAAATTTTAATCTTAGTAGCGAAGCGCAAGTGACAAATCCATTGCCTGGTCTCCTAATAATTTACTCTTAACCTATTTTTTCCGATACATGCTTATTTTTTGGATTAAAGGCAAGTAAAACACTCATTGGAATTCTTTTAATATAGGCAAAAAGAAATACTCAGCGCTCTTTTTTTATCCAAATTTCTACTTTAATCTGAATAAAAAAGCATGCCTTAAATTTCCAAACACTCGATTATCCTATATATTTTTCTTTAACTACTAAAGAGAACTTTGATAAAGCTTCAAAAATACGAATAACCAGATTTTTTTTAAGCTGACATTATTTAGTAGTGAGGTTACCTCCGTGACTGGGCATCACCGTGGGGTAGGTCGAGCTCGTAGCCATGGCAGGCAGTCTATCTAAGAGAAGGAAAAACTCTGATTTCAAACCCTGGAGAAAAAGAAATGTGCGCCCATTCCAGTATCTGGCCTAGTCAACTATGGATGCTACAATATGAAAACGCACATAGGGAGCGAAGTGACTAAGAAGGGAGATTCACTAGAGGAGAATTGCAGTAGTCTTAGCGTGAGGGTAGGAAGGCATGAATAAGAGTCTCAAGGCTTCGTCGATCAAAATGGGATCGAACACGTGAGAAGTTGCGGAGGAAACCAAGGGAAGACTTACATATACGATAGATATGCAGTTTAAACGACAGTTGCTCGTCGAAAATAACACCAAGATTACTGACGCAATCAGAGAAGACAACATTCGTTTCCCCAAGGTTAAGGGAGGTGGAGAAAGCTTTAGATTTCTCCACGATCTAAGCGGTACCAACAAAGATAACTTCAGTTTTATCGTGGTTAAGTTTGAGAAAGTTGGTAGACAGCCCTTAGTTTATGGAGGTTTAGGCTGAAAGGAACCTTGTAATTAATTGAGAGAAGGACAGAAGGGATGATGAAAGGTATATCTGAGTGTCCTCAGCATAGAGGTGGAAGGACAGGCTAAAATCGCGAAGAAGGGCGTTGAAAGTAAGTAAGTAGATGTGAAAGAGGAAGGGGCCAAGGACTAAGCCCTAAGGCACCCAAAAATGAATGGGCGCCGGCTCGAAGGAGATTTTATTGAGCGCGATCGACTGAGTGCAGAAGAAAAGGTATGAGCGGAACAAAGAAAGTGGAGTGTTCGAGAGACCAAGAAAAGTTTAAAGACGATAAAGGAGGTCAGTATGGTCAATAGTGTTGAAAGCAGTGGAGGGGTCTAGGACGACTAGAATGTACGTACAATCCCTATCGGCAGCTCTACGTAAATCATCTGAAACATTCAGAAGAGCGTATTCAGCAGAGTGCTTTGCTTTGAAGACGATTGGTATGTTTCATCGATATTGCAGTTAAAAATATGACCATTAAGGAGAGAGAAAGCCACTCTCTCGACCATTTTAGAGAGGAATAGAAGCTGGGAGATAGGGTGATGGCTAGATGGTTTAGCGGGGTTTTAGGTGTGTTTTTTTAAGGATAGGTCGAGTTGAAGCATGTTTGAATGAAGAGGAAACCACCTATATGGCAAGAGAAGTGTTAAAATGAGGAAGAATCAGGTAGAAGAAAGCAGGGAGAATTTGTTAGAGGGGTTTCGGTGAAAAGACGTCCTTGGCGGATCCAGATTTGTTAGAATGCTCGATCAGGGAGTTATTTCCTCAAAAAATGCCCTAGTAACGAAGTTAAGCGGCAATGGAGCATGGTCGGAGAGAATAGCATGGGATTGTTCAGACGACTAGGGTAGTAAGGCGTGAAGGTTAATAACTTTATCAGAGAAAAATTCAGGAAGATTAGAGGGGTTGATGGCAGGAGATTTGGGGTTAATGGGGTAGGCGAGAAAAGACGACAGAATAGACGAAAGATAGTACGGAGTTCATTCTTGCATATGAATTAATGGAAGCAAGATGAGTAATGTCTCAGACGGAAAATTATACTTTTGTAGGAGCTAGCAACGATGTTAGCTGCTACAATACTCCCCCTAAGAGAGTTCACCCTACCGTTACAAAAAGGTTACTTTAGATATTTCCGAGGTCTCCTTACAACGCGACTGGGCCGTGTTATGATGCCACTGGGATCGCTACGATTAAGAGAAATGCCACCAAATGCCGGCGAGGCACTGTCACAAGCGAAAGTGGATAGATCGAAGGTAATCCGCTTGGTTTTCCTCTCTGTGCTGGCGTCCGGTGATCTTAGGACGTTTTGGGTCTAGCCAGCTGCTTCCAGATTGACCAGAGGTGGAGAGACGGACTCCTGAATTTGCAGCTCTGCCGAAGATGTTTCCTGCGACAAAAGAGAAGACGGCAAAAATTCGGAAGGAGATATGGGCTGGGTAGAGATGATTGTGGGTGAGGTTAAATCATAGTGAGTTTGGGGAATTACCTGACCATTTTGAGAGATAGTTGTAAAAGAAAACAATGGCTGTTCGGAGTGAATAGCATCCATAAAGGCGGGTTTAAAGCGATCCAGAAAAACAGTATTCTCTATGGTACCAAACTGTAGGACAAAGAATTTCGGCTTACTAGAGATGACGAAAAAAGGCTCATCATAAACGGCTCGCAAGGAGAAGCAAGTTGAATCGCGACGGACAAAGACGTGGGAACAGGTTTACATCTCTTTTAACATGAAAGTTTTCCTGGAATCAGGCACTTTTGGGGCAGTAGACCTAACTTCGGCCATCACACGTAGCAAATTGTGTATGTATGACGCAGGATCAAGATAGGAAGGTAGAGTTTGGTCAGTAGAAGAAAAGAATTGACCAGGAATACGGGGTTGAGTACCGTAAACTAGTTCCTCTGCAGAGCAGGCAAATCCTGTTTCAAGGACGAACGAATGGCCAAAATAATCTAAGGTATCTTATCCACCCAAGTGATATTTAGATTGGTGTAGCGTAAGCTTGCTTTGAGCGTCCGATGGAAACGTTGAACGGCCGAGTTGCTTTGGGGGTAGTAGCTTGTGGTACGAAGGCGAAAAGATCCAATAACTGCCATGGGTACATCTCATTGGTGGAACTCAAATTTACTACCACGGTCGTTCATGATTGTGGAAGGGACCCCAAAACCGGCAACCCAGCCTAAGATAAAGGCTTAAGCGACGGTGTATGCTTGGAGGTCCGGAATCACAACAAACTCTGGCCAACGAGTGAAACAGTTGATCTTAGTGAGAAGATAGGTGCAACTACGAGAGTAAGGCAGAGGGCCTACAAGATCCACGTGAATCTCGATAAAGCGGGACGAAGGTAGTGCAAAAGGAACCACCGGAGTCTTTGTGTGGCGCTGACCCTTAGCACTCTGACAAGGTACATTTGGCCACGTGGCGTTCATACCTGGCCACACAAAACGTTGTGAAATGTGCTTGCGAGTAGCTCGAATGCCAGGATGAGAAAGACCGTCAGTTTGGTCAAATATGTGCTGATTTTAAGAAAGAGGAATAAGAGGACGAGGACAGTCAGGCAATGAATAATAGACCAGGATGCGCTTGGAAGGACTGCCTGGAAGTCCACCTCACGAACGACGAATTGAGAAGAGAGAGGCAGTGTTTGCCTGTCTTTATCCTGTTCCTGAGCCAACGCTTTTGTCACATAGTAAATGGGCGCATGAGCGAATTGCGCACCCAAAATTGAAGAAATGGAAGAAAGCGTGTCCGGTACAAGGTTTGGACAAACAGGAATGTATTGACTGTCACTTGTAAGCTGCAATATGAAATCTAGATGATCAGCATCGACTGCAGAATGCACGGAAGAAATGCTCTTAGACGAAAGTGCACCAACCATTGGTTTGTGATCCGTGAAAACAGTAAATTCACGTCCTCTCAAGTATTGCCTGAAGTAGCGGTTTTATATATATATATATATATATATATATATATATATATATATATATATATATATATATATATATATATCCCGAACAGCTCTCGTGAAAAAGTGCTCGATCTCTTCTCATAAGGAGTTAAAGATGTTGAGAAGAACGAGAGAGGTTGCCATGAGTCACCAACCTTTGGTTTCAAGGTTGCACCTACAAGAGCGGCTGACGCATCCGAGGCAACGCTTATATGGGCTCCAGGGCAAGGATGGGCTACTGAAACAGCGGAGGCCATGGCCTATTTGTTGTGAAAAAAAGCTTCACACGCCTCGGAAAACCATGACAGTGGAGACTTCTTCTTGGTGATTGAGAGGAGAGTGGAAAGTGGTTGCATTATTTTTTAAAACGTTGAGAATAAATTTATGGTAAAAGTTAACCATTCCACAGAACCGACGAAGTTGCTTTAGCGAAGATGGTCGGGGAAAATCCCGAATAACAGCAACTTTATCCTCGAGAGGAGGAAATCCGTCAGGGGAAAGATGATGTTTAGGAAAAGAGAGTTGTGTGACACTAAATAGGCAGTTAGAAGTGCTGAGTACGATACTATACTCTTCAAGTCAAGCGAAAACCTGATGAAGGTTAGATAGATGCTATTCTAAAGACGAAGAGCTATCAGGAGGTCGTCTATGTAGCAAATTATGAAAAAAAGACCTCTCAGAACCTGATCCTTAAGACGTTGGAATGTCTGATCACAGTTACAAACACCATAAGGCATTCATTGAATGACGAAAGAAATAAATGGCGGGGTAATAGTTATCTTGGGAATGTTATTTGGGTGAATAGGAATCTGGTTGAAAGCACGAACCAGATAGAGACAAGAAAAGATTGAACAACAAGCAGAGTTGAACTCAGACAGGTAGGGGAGAGGATATTTGTCGGGGATAGTACAGGCATTTAGTCGCCTGTAATATCTTACAGCTCTGTACTCGCCCGGAGTGGATTTGGGGATTATATGAAGCGGAGAAGCCCAAGGAGAAGGAAAGGCGCTAGCTATGACAGCTTCAACCATGAAGGTGAACACTTGCTTCATTAAAGCTGGTTTATCTGTGGTTAGTCGACGGGGTCGGGAGAATACAGGCCCTCCAGTCATCTCTATCTGGTGAACAACACTGTGTTTAAAGGCCAGGAAATTCCTGTAGAAGATGCTGAATTTGGAGATCGGTTGATGGGAAATGGACAGAGAGGAGAGAACTGTGCAACGGAAAAAATAAACCCGACACTATGAATGAGGTAATGCCATCGATAAGATGAGGTTACGAGAATCGACCGAGAGGTCCTGTGCAGAGATAAAATCGAGTCCCAAAATCGGAACGTAGACATCAGTAACAATAAACGTCCATCGAAAAACGGAGCCTGAGAGACAATTGAAGTATATGCCTTGCATAGGTCCTTATATCCGATGAATTAGCGGTTTTAAGGAGGAAGAACAAGCTCCATCGTCCAGAGATGCTGGAATAACACTTCATTGAGCACCAGTGTCTACTAAATATGAAAGCCTAGAAAGTGGGTTGTAAATGCGAAACGGTGGATCAGCCTAAGTAAGTGAAGAGTAGAGGTGATAGACCCATTGATCACTTGCGTTTTCAATTGGAAGTAGAATTGGAATTATTAGGATGAGAAGATTGAGGTTGGAATGGAGCATCAAGTTGAGAAAAGTAAATTGGTTGTTGAGGAGATGAAAGGGGTGGATGAGCATTAGAAGAGAGGAGTACTAGTAGTACATATGTGCATTGATGTAAGCACTTTACGGCTTGTGCACCATATCTGTTGAGGTACCAGCACCAATTAGTTGGTTGGATGAAAGTAACATTATGCGTAGTACAACAGTGAGAAGGACGAAATAATGAAAAAGAGCATGTGATTGAGAATAGGATGAGTGGTAATATTGACAAGGCTGTATACAGTGTAAGGCATTACCACCAAACTTCTCATGGTACCAGCAGAGACTCTTTCGTTGAGAGTGGGGAAGATTAGGTTGAGAGGGATAGGCGGAAGGAGGTTAAGTAAATGAGTGCCGCGCCTCACCTCTTGTGTTGGAGTGTCATCGTTGGTTTCGTCTTTGAGAGGACGAACGGCGCCCTTCGATTCTCTCCAACGTAGCAGCTAAGTCCCGCGCCGGAGGGAAAGAGGTGTTACACGAGTCCGGCCAAGTGTCTGCAGACTCCGTTGATAACCTGACCTGTGAAATGTTTAGATTAGGAGGGGATTAGGTTTTGTGGGACAGTCCCGTAGTTAACGTAGGGATTTAGATATATAATTTGGAGAAATGCGGCCAATTGGCCCACATTGCTGTGATCCCTGATCATAATAAGGGGCTTAATGTAGTCGGGAATCCCACGTATAAAGATCTCTGTTATGAGAGGATCAAAATTCTCAAATTTCGCACCTTCAGCTCTGATTAATTTATTTAGGTGTTCGAGGAAACGCGTGGGGCAGCGGTCAGCCATCTCTCGCGTATTTAAGAACTTGCGTAAATCCTTAATCTGGGATCTTTCGAACTTCACCTTAAATTCTTCTCATACACCAATCCTCCCACTCTCGAGAAATATCCCCCGAAAAAAAGTAAAAATACTCATGGGGACTCACTGGTGATGTATATTATGCGCTCTTGGTTGGATATTGGTTGATGAGCCATAAGAACTTCACAAATTTTCAACCAAGTGATAGGGCTGGACGCATCAAAGGCGGGAAACATGATGGGAAGGTGGTTGGTTCCTCGAGCGCTGACATCCTGGTTGCTAACCCCTGGATGACTAAGTACCGCCGGCGAGCCACTCGTTGATGATGTCGAAAAAAGAGAGGCATGCTTGCACAGACGGAGGTGTGGCAGTAGTGGTTGAAACAACAAAATTCATACTGGTCCCAGGGAAACTATCCATCCTATGTGTTTTTATTAAGAGGTGTGTGGTCTGAAATTATTCCGGTTGTGGAAATAAATTTCAAGGAGATTTAATGAGAGATGGAGTACTAAGGAGAATGAAAAGAAAAGTTAATTCAAGGTTCCACTGAAATCAAAAGGCATAACTCAAACTTTCCTCAAGGCGACTGAAATGGTGGGCGGAGCCTGTTGAGTTCACTTTAAGAAGGTATCCAACACGTGGAAATAATATATTTCCCGTAAATGGAGGGCAGAATATATCTTGAAATGGATATGAGGGCACCAATAAAGTGGTATGTATATGTATATGTATGGAGAGATGGGTGATATATATATACTCTGGTTGAAGGGAATTTAAAGCCTAAATCTTCAACCAATGCTTTATAAGAATAAGGAATAATAATAGAGAAATCACGTGTTAGATTCTAATAGAGTAAAAATGAGAATAGGCAAACGGCAATTTCAGGTGAAACTAAGAGTGGTATATTTCTATATTTATTTATAAATTAACGAGAAATATATAGAAGTCTAACAATGACCAAGGAGAACATGAGAAATACACAAAATGAGAATAATGAATTTGATCGAATATAATTATAGGTTTAGAGTAAATATTTATATAAATTTGAGTTATAAATTATGGAATGATATATGGATATCGTTAATAAAAGATTTGGTCGATATAATTTACAGGATATGATATATTTTATGTATGGATGGATGGACTTGGGAATATTTTCGAACACAGGATAATTGCTCGAATTATAATCTCAAGGGGACTGGAAATGGAGAGAAAAGAGGGAATTACATTTTTTACAGTTAAGATATTCGATTGAGTTGAATAATGGCAAAGTTAATTTACTACCCTTTGTCTGGGGATCACAAGAGCATGAGTGAACAAATTTGTCAGCGGAACATTAGGGCTGAGTAAGGTTGATGCTGATTGGTCGGTTTAAAATACGTCAGACAACGGTTTTGATTGGTTAAAATAATTACTTTTGGACGGTACGTAGGGTAAATTTTATTGGAAATCGTACGAGTTATATATGATCAGAATTGTCATACATGAATCTGAATTAATGGAAGCGAGATGAGTAATCTCTTAGACGGGGAATTATACTTTTGTAGGAGCTAGCAAAAATGTTAGCTGCTACAGGTCTAAGCACATTCTAAATCTGGTCAGAGACAGGTGACATAATATTGTTATACTCCACATGTCACATTGCCCTTTTGAAAAAGGTTCACAACACATTTTTTAAAGATTTGCCTTTTTCTCCTCCTGATATTGTATCTAACAAAGCCACAACAACGGGAGGCTCGTTTCCTCTCGTTCTCCTTAGAAATCTTTTTGTATGTGACCATGCTAGGCGCGTGGCACCCGGCCTACCCTTTCGTGGAATTTGCGACCTCACCACGACGAAATGGGTGCTGGGGAGGAGGATGCGCCATTTATACCCCGCATGGTGTCTCCGTTATTTTCTTCGCTTTGACTACCTTCTTCTATGCAGTAGCTGTACAGCTGTACCTGGATAAGGTGTATACTATTATTTACGTGTACATCCCGCCGTCAGCCGACTTCAACATGAGGCCTACCTCCACCGTGTCCTGTTACGGTTACCAAGGCCTTTTCAACTGCTCTGAATTATGAACGATAGACAACCCCTTCTGTGGGAAATACTTGGTCAATCCATTGTTCAGGTTTTTGCTGGTCACATTGAAGATCTGGTAAGAGGTATCCTAAATTATGAATAATTTATCCATTAGCATTAGAAATACTTCATTTCTCTTTCTTGATCTGTCATTGTGTTCTCTAGATGCACAGCCTGATTTTAGGTGAGAGCTGGTCGATGACCTTCAGACTAGTGAATACTTTTCGATTTAAATATTACTTCTTGAACCGCTGCCGCCTGACTTACTGCAACTGTTTTGCTTGGCACGGGCACCGGGTTCCGCATTTTAGGGAATCATCGATTTAATTCAGTAGATGTGGCCGTTGAGTTGTTAGTCAGCAACCTCACCGTCGTAGCTCTAATTAATATTCCTAAAATTTCTGGCATTTTTCACGTCGACCGCTTTGTGGCTGTCATGAGAGGGTGAAAAGGCCTTCAAACAGAATGGTTATGCCTACATTCGCTAAAACGCCTTTAAACGATTTCATTTTCGATGAATTGTGTCGAGGTAACAGCTTATTTCTAAGATGGACGCTGCTCTTCATCGTGTGCATAGTTCTCTTTAATTAACGGGGAGGACCATTCTTGCAAGTCAAAATCATTCGGAGCAAGATCACGCAGGATCCCCCTCCCGTTCTCCAGGAGAATGGGAACGCAATCTGGGACCTAGTGTTGATGGCGGAGTTCTTAGCGACAGCTTTCCGCGCATTCTTTAACGGCGTGCTTCTCCGCCAGCTTTAAATGCACGTCGTAATGTCGCTGAGAAGCGCCAGCTGCATTTTCCCTCCATAGGCGGAGAACCCTTCAACGACACATGACAATTGACTGCTTGGAAGGGTCCTAAATATCACACACATTTCATCGGCATCAAAGGTATTACTTCGCTGGGACTCGAAGATATTCTCGCTACGCAATATACGTGTACTACCTATCGATCACTTTTGGTTCGACTCAGATATCTATTCCAGAGGTTTTTGAACAACGGGCACTGAGCTGAACCACAGGCTATGCCGAAGCGCACAGGTTTCAGTTTTCTTTAGACAAGACTATTGTATGCACTTCTGCTGCCATCCCTGGCTCCACCCTAAATCGGTCTTTTTTCTAAACATGGTTTCCATGGAAGAGGTTCATTCATACAGTTTATTTATTTTTGTATTTTACCAACGCCTCACCTGGGAGCATCATCTACGCAGCCTTAGGGCCTCTTGTACCAACGCTATGGTCATTTTTCGTTCACTGACTTTCAGCCCCCAGTGGTCTGATATAGGTAATGCTTTGCTTTGCTACGATTAGAGTATTTTACTTCACACCTCTGCGATCAAAACTTCCCCGGCGCCGGCTGTATTGTTTTCTATTTTTTGCAGCACATTTCTTGCCATTGTGGATCTGTAACAGTGTATACAATTGGTTAGAATTCTCACGAAGGGATTTGCTTTAATGCCGTGATCCATCTTTTTAAATTCATCTGGGATCTACTAGGCCCTTCATATCTCTTCACATCCGAGCTCTTTCCCATTCAGCGCTAGTTACGACAGATAACGCGTCGTGCCAGTTTCTGAGACTAGGGGTGATCTTTAGCGACTCACAAAGGGGCCTGAGTGGTCACTGGGCATTGAAACCTTCATAGACCCTGGTTTACGATATGTTTTTGCCACTGTTGCTGCGAAGCAGGTGGATGTCGCGATTATCGACTCATAGATTTCTGAACATGTGAGAATTGCGGGAACTGCGAGCAGATGAGGGCGCCAAACACGCCAGGAGGACCTTGCCACTAGACCAGCATTTGATATTGAACACACAGACTACACGCTGATTTCTGTCAAAGAAGGGAACTTAATGTTCCATGTTATTGCGCTCCGACTGTTCCTATCGATCTAACCCTCAATGTCTCAACGGTTTCAGGTCGTTTCCGACGTCTTCGAATTGGACCCAATTACGGAACGTAACCTTATCTCATAGAGCGCTCACCTGCAATTTACTGCAAAAAAGGCGTTGTTCCCCTCGACTATTTGACACATTCTTGTTGAATTTATCAGGTGGGTGATTTTTTGACGCACATCGGGTATCCCGGTACCGTGTTTTGCGGGATCGTCACACATTGTCACTTGAAATCTAGGCGGGTTACTTCACTCTATCTTGTGCACTATCTGACTTTTTAAAGAAGGCTGACATCCACCATTTTATTTTAACCTGCTTGTTTTAGGTATTGAATTCCTGTGCCAGAAGGAGGCAAGCCTACCCTCGATACTGAAATGTGCTTCCTACCTATTATTTCTTTTTATTTCATTTTTTTTTGCTTTTTGAGAGGGATTTGTTTTTTTTTGGTCTTCTGTATATAGTTTTTATTACGCGAGTCGCATGATATGCTCTGAAAATATCATTTATTCTGCCTATATGCTTTAATTTGCTTGTTTAAAATGAAATTTTTATGTCATTTGGATGCAGAAGCAACTATTCTATATAGCAACTGGGCTGTGTCCTGCAGAAAGTATGCAAGAAACGATCTATAGATAAAGTGGTGAAATTAGATCTCAGATCTTAGTGGCACCAAGATGAAAGATGGTTCGATGCCAAACTCTGCCAAATAGACTCTTACCTTTTAATGCAACGCATAAATTATTTAAATGCATAGAATCTTTTTATCTTTTAATATAAACTATTGCTTTGTGTTTTAATGATTTCACTATATTAACCAAACTTAACCTGACATCCCATGCAGACACAACGTAAGTATTAACTTCCCATTCATACCATGTTGAGTTGTTCTCTAAATCCCATATATAAATATTGTCATCTACTTTACCCTCTCCACTCATATACACACTATCTGTGTTATACTCAATATATTCTAGCAAGAATCGCGGTGGAATATTTTCAATATTATCTAAAAATTCATGAATTCGGTCGCTTATAATAATTGATTAAGATTGACGAGATATTGATGTTAATAATCTGGTTTATAATCTGTTACATCCATATTATTACCCATTTTAGAAGTAGGAGCAACAATGGTAGTATTTCAGTTATTAGAAATATCTGTAAGTTTTATTATTTTATTGGGTTTGGTTTCGGAACCATATGCTGTTCGTTCATGTCGCTCAAAAAACACACTAAAAAGTGTCGCTTTTCTCAGTTTTGTCATTTTTATTACTAATTATGAGCCAATTCTTTTAGAGGCAGCTGAAAATCCTCTGATTTTTCAAAAAATGGGTGTCATTAAAAATATAGGAAAGGCCTCGATTTCGAATAGATGAAAGAAGAAACTACTTCGTTCCCGTTATTTTCCTAAAGTATGTTGTCAACTGTTGATAAAAGATAAACTAAAACTGATTTTAATTATATTTTATTACATCCCTTTCATTTTCGCATGAGATGTAATTCTATGATGTAAAAAAAAATGTTCTTGTAGGTTTTCCAAGCATGAATACGGCGAAATTAGAAGGCCACTTTTGATTAACTCAGAAATGTCCTTTGCACGCATTTTCTAATAACAAGCCGTCTGGAAACTCGATTAATTTTCTCGAATAAGTTGAGATTAATCGGAAAAATTAACGGAAGCGAAATGTTATCGAAATTAATTAAAAGTTTCCCATTTAAGAAAATTACACAAACTGGAAATAAAGTTCGTCTCAAATATTACCTGTTATATTGATATTAGGAAAGCTCAAAGCTTAGACTTACTAGTTAATCATATACGAACAGAAAAGCACTCGTTGGTTACCACCAATAAACTGAAATCTCCTCTTTCAACTAATAATTTGGGTATTAAAACGTTCATTTAAGTAATAACTAGTGCCCCATGATTTCAGGTCATAGCAACAGGGTCATTTTATTTATATTCGCGTGGAAAATCATGGGAAGCATCACCAAAATATTTTAATTCCATATCTTAGGAAAAATGATAAAGGAAAGTAAAGTTATGTGTGAAGAAGAGATACGATTATGACACGAGTAGCTAAAAGGAATTATTTGGGGTGCTTTTAACAAAATGTGGCCCAAATTTGCTGTTCATCTTTCATTCCGGAATGTGAGCTGACTACGGTTAATCTTATTTAATCTTTCGACATAACATCAAGCTGACTAAAGTGAGCATTTCCATTTAATAGGGTGTAATCTTATGGGCTTAAAGCAAGCTTCTGGTTTACCAGGCTTTTTATCTCAGTTTTCTTGGAAAATTCCGTGCTAAGAAAACCAAATCCCGAGAAATTTTTATATTTTTTTTCATTTTGATAAGGAACTTGCTTAGAAACTTAGAATATTGTTTTGGGGGTATTTTTTCTTAAATATAGTAAAATATACAATACGATTGATTTTATATTAGAAGGATTCAGTAATGTGGCATGGATACCTAAGTATAAATCCAATTACTATATTTATTATTTCATAATTTTCCTCTGCAAATTTACCATTGAATTGTAAAATTATAGCCTGTATGGTTTTATTAAATACATAAATATTTGAATAATGTTGTTTTCTTAATTATAAATTAAGAATCTTATTTCCTTTACAAGAAAGTAAAAAAAATCAAACTAAATTATACACTCAAACCGCTCCTAAGACTTTCCTTTTAAAATGAAGAAACTAATTCACTTCATATTTGATTTTTCCAAAAAATAGCGCAATGACTGTCTTATCAATAATGTTCTCTCTTAATTTTGTGATAAATACACCGTTAGCGAAAAAAATCCTTTTAGCTCCATCTGTAGTAGGAAGGAATTGAATTACTAGGGTTATTTAGCAAGCAAAAATTTTGAGTCTTGTTTCTTGTAGCATACAATAAACATAGGCGCAAACTTATAAGAATATTCCTTCGATTGATCAGTGCTATTAAATATTGAGAAAGGTATATTTTAACCTAATTGAATCATATAATATTTAAAGTGATGACAATAGTTATGCAGTGTTTGATTTCTTCATTTTATCATATTTATCTTCTGCTTTGTGTCAAACAAGGGCTATAACAATAGATATCTTATTATTCGGAAGTAGCATATCTATACACAGCAACATTTCTTCTCTCATTATTGATGTATATGAGTGAAGCGTTCATCTTTCGGACATAACCTGAATTTATCTGTGTATTGGATAAATTATAAAACCAAATTTCCCTCAACTGTGAGCACTTTGCATACCAATAAATAAATAAAAAACGAACTCTACTTTAATTTTTTAGCAATCGTAATAAACAACGGACTCATAAATTTAAAGGTTAAGAATTATCATAAATGGTCAATAGATATGATGAAAATATAATATATTCATACTTGACTTCATTTGAATATTATGAAAAGTATATATTTCTCATTCTTAAGAGTTCTAAATTTTAACTAGTACCTAAATTCTCCACCGGAAGTGTGAAGTCAAAATTTAAATCAGAAATGTATTTAATGCCTGGTGGAAGAATGTCTAAAATTTGAATACATATATTTTTCATCTCTGGAGTTTTTTTAATTAAAATGAGTGGCAAATATTTTTGTGCCATTAACACTTTATCTTACCAAATATTTCGAAAAAATTGTTTCATCTACATTCACTAAATTAAAATTAAGTACCTTTATAAGGGAATAAATTTTATTATATATGTTACATTTTCAATAAAAACCGATTTAATAAGTTGAAAAAGATACCCAACGCATATGGCCAAGTGCCTTCGGGTAATTTAGAATGAAAAACGCATTTTACACCAGGAGTTATCAATAAAGGAAGACATATCCTCCCCCCCCCCATCACTCAAAAAGTTTCAAACAAAATTGAGACTACCTGGGCTTTATTATTTCTTGAAAGTTCCTTTATACTCTTTATCTCCCAATTTCTTCTCAAGTACTTTCTTTGTGTTTTTTTATTTTGTGGTAGAAGGTGATGCGAGCAATATCACTGGGATTTTCCCCCTCCATTATGGATGCCAACAGTAGTGCAAAAGATTTGACAAGCTGATATCGCCAATTAGATCATTTAGGTCCTTTTTGAAAAGCATACGGAGCATCATCTAGAATACCACTTCTGTCCCTTCATCTTCTTCACACTGGACAAATCTTGGTAATTGAAGATCAGGATACTCGAGGCTGCTCCGGTTCTTTATGTTGATCCCAGTCAAATCAAAATCGCAAAAGTAACAGTTCTTGTCGTGGTTTGTCGGCTACCTCCAAACAATGGGAATTCCAAACTTGAGACAACTCTTCTCGTCCTTTGTCCAACGACGCTGATACCGGTGCATGTCATGCATACCAAGAGGCGCCCATCCTTTATCCTAGTTACTGTTTTTCCTAGCAAGATAAGCGAGATAACACGCTTTAAGAAACCTCTAACTGGATTTATGTTACGAACAAATGTTTATTCGCCTGAGATGTAACGGAATACTTCGGGCTTATTTTTTCAAGATATTGTTGAAACTTTTTTCTTCACCTGCAAAAGAAAATTACCAGTTTGTCAAAAATTGCCAGTGTATCCTTTTCAGAATTTGTCTATTTAAACTTTTGAAAACTCCATCATATAAATAGAAAATACCCCTACATGTAAAAAACGGAGGAAAAATCAGGTAGCAATAAATCATAATTTGACCTAAATGAGCAAAACCAATGTAATTTTTGGATCAGCCTATCAAAATTGTACTAAACCCGCTAAAGAAATAGATAGTAAGTTGGTGTTGGCCAGTGTAATAAATGAAAAAGCTTCTTATTTTAGTACCTCGAAATGGATATTTTCCCACTATTCTATCCACCTTTCTTTAGCTTCCTGCGTTATGTGGTGCCTTTTGGTATATATGTATCCCAATCTATTTATCTTGCTGTATATCTGTCGTTCTTTGCTTCTGCTTCACTGTGCCATTTATACGAAGAAATTAATAATTGCGATAAATATGTGTATCGATAGATAATCTTGCGAGAGATTATGACGTTATTTCAAGTTCACTCAATGAAATCCAGGCTAATTTCCCACGCTAATTGCGCTCATCTCTGCATTGAAATGTGATGGAAATGAATAAGTTCCTGCGAAACCTTAAGCTCAATAAAAGTGAGATAATAAATATTGATCGAATTTAAAATAAGGTTAGCCCGCACTATACCCACGAGTATTACATCCTAATTGTTGCACATTATATTTTTTCCCCAAATACGCGGTGCTAGTAACAGCATTAACAATTCGGCTCAGTATATTTGCAATCTAAGCCCAGTGCATTTGTAATAATTAACGATCAATAAGTGTTATACTCTTTTATCACGGCGTTCAAATGCCAGCTCTGCATATTAATAAATGTTGAAATAATTAAGTTAGTAATGGTAAAAACCTATTCATTAAATGAATATCCAAACTCATATCCTCTGTATTTTATCCTTTTTATTTCATTCAGGGCGAGTATCTAATGGGTAAATAAATTTAAAAATGAATATATCAAGGTATAAATAGTCATTGCAATTTAGTCTTTCTATACGACTGTTATATGTTTATTTGGGCTTCTCTGAAAAAGTTCTAATTGATTTCAAGTAAATAGCAGCATTACATTAAATGAAAGTTGGCATTAGTTCTAATTTTAACGTATTGTAAATGACATTTAAATATTTAATGGAATGGTCATAGAATTAGAAATAATCGCTTCTTTTTTTTACTGAAGACACTATATGCAGCCTGTTAGTATTGCATATTTTTTAATACGCATGCTTGGCGCATCCAGTATTGCTGGTAACTCCTTGGTTACGACACCAAGCGACGTCAGGCCACTCGAGACTATTTATGAGCACTATACGAATCCTATTTTGTTTTCCTCACCTAGGTTTCTAGCTAAATAATCAATCGTTTTAGGCAAAGTGCTAGCCTCTCACACGAGCTGCAGCCAATTGACCTGAGCAATCAAGAAGCATTACTATTTGACATTATAAATAATATATTACATAATTGGAGTGTGTTTGTGTAACAAACCACTCCATTAGCGACACCCCCGCACCCAAGGAAAAATACAAACTATCTTCAAGCCTGCATCTAGCAACTTTATTGCTTGACAGTATTCTTGCCCCACTCCTGATTGCTCAACAACAAAACAAGAAGCAATCATCTACCCCCAAAACCGCAAATTGTTCAGCAATCAAGTTCCTCAATATCTGGCACGTAGGCCAAAACACTGGTACCATTTCTGCGAGCAGGCATTTGAGACACAATGTGACGTCCACCAAAACAAATTATCACTGGCCTTCTCCCATTACCTGCAGATCTTATAGAAGTACCGGACTCATTTGACGAGTTTCCAGCAGATAATAGGACCTAAGAGGCTCTCAAAGCATTATCTAGCGGCATCAAAAGCGCTCGGATCAGCAAAGATGGCAGAACCTCACCAGGAACATCACCCTGCAGGGGCAAAATAGCACAACTCTTTTTCCGCAGCTTCGAGATGCCGCGGGTGCCGACTTTCCGGCGGCAAGGCTGAGGCAAGCGTCCTTTATTTGTCTACCTATTAATATAACACACATCCTAGAAGCCCTGGCTGGAATACAACCCATCGATAGCTTGTCGAAGACTGTCGATCGAGTGTTAACTTGGGATACGTTAGATGGCCATGTGCTAGTCACCGCTACCATTTACAATATTCCGACTTTCCACGGTTAGCGCCTTATTCTTGGCGGTCTAGAATCTTGGCAAAGAGCTGCTAAGTAAATGCTTATTGGAACATAAGAATCTTGGTTTTTGCTCACGCCTTTGGCTCTCGGGTCCATCTAGCTCTCTTTCGATGGCCGGTGGTGTTATCACCATAAATTTAAAGGTAAGGCCCATACTTGCCTGTTACATTGTGTCTTCTTTGTGAAAGGAAGCCATTGAATATCTTTCCCTGCATCCTCCAAGGGGGACCCTACGTCTATTGTTCCTCCCATTTGCTGCGAGAAGATCCCCAAGAGCATCCTGCTAAACTCTCAAGTCTTTCAGCATTATCAGGCTTACCACTGTCCCTCATCCGCTCACCACACGGACATTTGCACAACCTAACTTCACCAGTTATCAATTCCCAAATCCACTGAAAATAACAATCTTATTTCACAGAAAAAACAAAACGTAATAGCACCTGGTTAGAGTTGTCTTTTCTCTTTCTGCACCCAATATTCGTCATCATCCATCCTCATCAACAGCTCCATCTTAGTGAACCTTCCTCTTGGGGACGGGACTTCCCCAGTCTTCCAACGCACTCCTTGCCGAGCGATGCAAGGTTCGAACCTCTGGGTCTTTATCCGGGATCTGATGCAGGAATAAACTTCCTCGTTTACAACGGCTTCGTTTCAGGCCAGAAGTCGACCTCCGATGGTCTCTTCGCTACAAAAAATCTCAGGCCAGCTTATTTCAATATATTCAAAGAATCTCTATTATACCTCCATCTTTCCCGGCCGCTCACTTCCGTGGATGTTCTTAGTTACTGACTTCAGTAACCACATATAGGGGTAAGGGCGGCTTTTTGCATCACCTTTTGCTCATGGATAGAGTGTCCAGCAGCGTTATTCAGGGCACTCCTTCATCTCGATCCGAGCGGTTTACTTCTACCACGCCCGCTCACACTTGACGAATTTAACAGGCATACTTTAAGCCGTTCATCCCCAAAAAATGCTTAGCACATTGTATTACTCGGATCTGTTCCACACATAATATCATTCCGATTGTAAGGAGAACCAGTGATGCAGTCTACGCAGCACATTATATACCTTGAACAAGTCCCGTCATCTTCGCCCGCCCGCGATGAATTCCTTTTGACTAAACTCAAAACCGCCAAGAAGAAGATCCCCAGATTGGAGAAAGAAGGTATAATTTGGAAATAGCGATCTTCCTGTTCATCCTTGTTACATTTATTATCTAAGAAAGATGAGTACTATAGGCTAGTGTGTGACTTACGTGCATTAAACAAAGTACCTAAGACTAATACTCATCCAATTCCTTTCGGATCGTATTTTACTGCTCAAATCCCAAGTGCATCATTATTTTTATTACTCGACCACCCAAGAGTCTTCCCTCAAATTCCTGCCGAAGCGTCGAGTGTACGTCAAACGTGCTTAACCACGCTTTTTGGTTTGAAGTATCTCTATAAACGTTGGAATGTTTTTTTTAACGAAGTCCAGCGATGTATTTTTAAGTCGTTTTCACTTTTCTAAACGAAATAATGGTCTAGTTTCCCGAACAGAAAACTCAACTAGTACACCAAAATCAGGAATTCGACGCTTTTGGCCTATAGTATAAAGTTGGCACAACTGCAAGGGCAATGAGGAGTAGACCGGATCTAACTTCTGGGATACATCCTAACCAACGAGAGCAATTTGCCTCTACCTGAAAAAGTTGTATCCATGCACAATTTCACTGAACTTTCACATATAAATCTCTCAGGCAATTCCTAGGCTAATTCAATTTTTACAGGAATACTATGAATAAAGTGGCGTTGTAGTGGGCCAAAAATCTATACTCTATAACACGCACCCCTTCCATCCAATAAAACAGTGTTATCACCCATTCAAACTCACATCCTTACTCCAACTCACCATAACAGACACTCTTTCACTCTTCACAAGCCTTACACTCCCCATAGAAGTCACCTCAATACCGCTAAACACACCCCACAAAACACTACCATTTTCCTCATTATACAACTTATACACCCCATTTTTACCACTCATTCTCTCTATCTGATCGCTCGCAGCATGCACAACCATACGGTTTACTTTCATAAAATCATACCCCAAAATCACACCATACTCACTACTCACCTTATCAATTACAGATAATTCACACTCATTCATCAACATATCGTGCATTCAAACAGCTGACATTATTATTCCAATCACAGGTACTCTTATACTACCAATCCCTACCAAACTACCTTTACAGTCAGGCAGGCTGGCTTTATCACTTAGCTTGTCATACACTTCCTTATATACCAAGTTTGTCTTTTGCATCTAGAATCTATCAAAGCCAAACACTCAATCCCGTTCAATTCCACCTTCACACTCAGACACTCATACTTCCTACCAGACAGTACTTTCATACGCGACAGACTTACCAACACATTACTCGCACTCATCTACCAAGATGTTACTTCACCAGGTAACCTCTTACAATTTAGTTTCCCCTTTCAGACTTACCATTCACACCTTGCGCTCAAATGTCCTTCCATCGAAAAATAGCTACCTACATTCCTCTGGTCACGACACATCCTCACATAATGACTAGCCTTTACGAAATTACCACAAGCATACTTCATACTTCCCTCAGCAGTCGCTTCACCATTTAACTTCAAATGGCCTCTTTCTTTACATTCGAAACACTCTTTCACAATTTACTGGTAATCCTTTATCAGATGCCCCTTCTTACCACACCTAAAACACGCACCAGACGGTCCACCTACATTCCGCCAAAATATGCCACTTCCTTCCACACGTAAGTAATTTCGCGATCTTTCTCCCACCATTAGGTCTCTCATTTGCTGGGACATATCTCGGTTGCTCCCTTATATACCCATTCACGCGCATACCAGTCATCTGATACCCTTCATTTGTCCATCCTCAATTCGCCCATCCAGTTTGACGGCCTAGGAAGCTTGACATAACCCCAGCTGGCGCAGCCCTCAGAGCATACCGATAGCAGACACCCTGCTGGAGTAGTTGAAAGCTCCTGGGCTTCTTACCTACAACCTTATCCAAATCACTCTTTTTATCAAATTACCCATCTTCCAGAAGCTTCCAAACAACCCCCCACACAAACCGTTCACCTGTCAGTCTCATTCTCTCTTTTCTCTTCCCATTCAACCATTCACTCATCTTTCGCGCGATCGTGTCCAAGAATTTTCTCATCAATTGTTACACTCATTTACACCATCATTACCATACCTCTTTCTCGCCATAGTCTCAAGCCTATGCGCATACATATTCACACTTTCACTCTTCCCCATACGAGCCTTCTCAAATTCATTCACCCTTTTATACCTTACACTCTCTTTACATTGGTTTCACTTGCCCAATCAATGGCTTCTTCACCACCTCATACCTTGCCTCACTCACACTTATAATCACGCGGTAAAACTCTAGCACCTTCCCTTCCAAGGAATCTCATAATACATTCACCCAATATCCCTTATTCTCTAGGTACTTGAGCTTACAATACCACTCTAATTCCCCAAAGATTTCATCCACAATCTTCTCAGCATGCAATCTAAACTTCTCAATTTTCGGCACTTCCCTTATTAAAATACCTTTCCCCACATTCACTTCACTTACACTTAAGCTGCTCCGACTCTCACTCATGTGAATCATACCATTACTCTCTTCTTCATCAGAATACAATGAGTCCACACTCTTTCAACTGACATTCCGATCCTTCCACCTTGATCCCGTCTTCCTTCCTTTCTTACTCATTATATTACTCTTCAATCACTCACTCACGCTCCTCAACATCGTAAATTCCTCCTCTTTCTGTCTCAGCTCCAGCTTCAGTCTCACAATCTCATCATTGAGGCCTTGTTCCCCGAAGCCATCCTCCCAGGTTAATAAGAAATGAGAGAAGAAGGAAAAAATAATGACTACGTCTAATCCAATTACGGACTGCAATCAAATCCTTACAATTCTCCCGGTTTCGAGATCTCACGTTTCTTTTCGGGCGCCAAATGTAGCGGGCCGAAAATCTATACTCTAATTCTCAATCGTCCCAACCCGCATCCTACACTAAATTGGACGTGAAAGCCAGAGGGAAAGTGAAACGATTGGATGTACAAAAAAATTACAATAATATTTACAAGAGATATGGGGTAAATAAATTTGAGATCTCTTTCTCTCCTGTCTCTTCCCATTCAATCATTCGCGCGATCATGTCCAACAAAAGAGGCCTAATAAACACACTGGATAAAAACAACAAAAGTAAAGGCCTCACGTGCTACCCCCGGGAGGAGGTCCTGTCTGCTGCTACTCCATTGTTGACAATTGTTGCCTAGGTCTTACCAATAAATAGCTGGCGCCTGCAAGCTCGGTATAATATAAAGCGATCTTATAGCACTTTCGAAGCTATGAAAAGAAAGCTTTTTTTCGTCCCAACGGGACTTACAATAGATTTTATTAAGTTACTGCAAACTTTCAATCCCAACCACTCTTTTCAAAAGGTAGTACTAATTATCTTTTGAAATTTAATCGAGTGGTAGGGCAAAATAAACAAATAATTGGCTGAGGAAGCAAAAAAAACATTTTAGACAAAACATGAAATCCAGATATATATTATATGTATAAAAAACATCTCTCCATTCACCCACACACATTCTTACAGAGGAAGGGAGAGAGTATTGGAAAAGGGGTGAGACAATGACCCTTCACGCGCTCACATTCCCTCCACCACAACGTCCATCTTAGCCCCGCTAAAAGACACTTTGAAGGTTGCGTTAAAAAGCAGCAAACACTTATTAAAATGTATGAAATGTACTGCTAGTGGTTTACAAACTTGCTATTTCCTTAGCCCCTGAATTCAATCACCCATTGCCGGACGCCTCATTTTAATATTCTGTTTAATGGAAGTTCAGACGATTGTGTTTGTGTGGGGGGCACCTTGGAATAAAATCAAATTGGTACATGAACTCTATGAGCTTTTTAGCTAAAAAAAATTTTCCCCAGCTCTGAAAAAACATTTCTACATGTCGATAAAATCACCTTGTGGCTTTTTTTGCAGTAAATCTTTTTCCAAGATACAAAGCCTTTGCTTTGATAGTTTTTAGCAAAGGTCTTCTCATCTTCCTCTAGTAAGTCGACAGTTGGATTTGCTTATTTAATTTTTGGACGACCTTCACTAGTCACACGCCTTCATGTCACTTCAGCTTAAGCTTGGTCTAGGAATACACCGATCACAGACATCTTCTCCCTAGTCAGAATTTTATTTTCATATGACATTCTTCGGCAGCATCCAACTCATAGAATCTCCTCTCGTGGCTCCGACTGCAATTATTCCCGTTTGTTTCAAACTGTCAACTATAAGCTGGTAACTGTAAACCAATTCATGTACCCTATAATTATTCGCTGTGTTGACTATGAAAAACAAAAAGCTCCGATTTTCCTTCCTTCCTAATCCTAAGGTGCACGCTCCTAAAACTCTACAATTCGTTAGAAGTATGTGACACTTTCCGAAATTCCTCAGTTAATATATTAATCCTTTACCCGTTAAATTTTTCTCATGAGACTCAGTTCTGGTTCTTATAGGCTCAGCCTAAATGGAGAAAGTCGCTGTCTGTATTCTGAAGCCTGCTACACTTCTTCCAAAGGAAACACAAAATTCAACAAGTTTCATTCTAACGTAGACGCAGAGGTTACCCTTTGCGACTAGAATGAGCCTCAGATTTTCTTAAAAGATATTCCTTCATGACACACTCAACCTTCTTACAGGGCATCCTTCACAAAAATTACCTTCCTTCCCTAACCACATTGGCGCCTTGACATAATAATTTAATTGCATATGACCCTCCTTATTCGACTTTTTCTTGGGGAAACGATATTTCTCATAACAGTGTATTATAATTTTTATTTTAGACTAAGTTAACTCCATTCTTAGCTGGGTCTCTTGGTGCAGCCAGAGACCGATTGCAACCCCATGATGTTATGATGGAACCATCTGACAAACGCATGCTACTCGCACCTGTTTAGTGACCCATAGAAGAGATATGAATCATATTGTGCTTTCATGACCTCGCCATCAGCTCAATTTGCTTGTTCGCTCCACGTCAAGTTACTACTTACGCAATCTGCTGCAACTTGACTTGAAAAATCAAGATGATTTCCTACTTGACCTTATAAATAAAGATAATATATAATTGCAGCGTATTTATATAACCAACCAGTCCAGGCCTATGCTTATAAAAACTTAGCAGCTAATGAAAATGGAGTTTTCTATCATCTTTTTTAGAACTATATTTCATATTAACATAGTAGCAACAAATAATCTAGTTATCAAAAATGATATGATAGGAACTATAATCTCTCTGTTCGTCTTAGCTCAAATCAAGTTTACATACTCCTTCTGGCTTTATATTCCTTTCCACTATCATTTTGGTCATCTTTCTTATTTTTTCTTCCATACCTCCTCCAACTGGTCTACTACCTAAGCAAGTAGTAACCCAGCCACCCATAATGAATAAAGTTAGTTTTCACTGATTGTTGAAATTCACCAACTGCAATTTCCCATTCGGATTAACATTGGGCTATCGTCATTCGTGGTAATTATGTCTGGTTTGTAAGCCAATCAGTTTTGTTCCAGAGGTTTCGAATCAGTGGATATGCCAGTACTAATAAGAGTACTTCCAGATCGCAACAAATCTTAAGGGCCTTACAAATCTATTGTGTAATGCTACGAGAGAAACTCTCGCTCTCATTATATCAACGAACAGAAAAAAAGGTAAATCAATAATGCATTAGGGGAGCGATTATCAATTATCATCCTCTAGGTTTTTATACAATGACTTCGGGAATATTCTAAACGGAGTCTTTCTTTGTTTTCATACGAATGAAAGATGCTACCTAATCGAAATTTACATATAAACCTTACGGGAAAGTGCACATTTCTTTCTTGGCTATCGTAACTACTGAAGTCTCTTTACGAGAAAGAGAATTAAAAATGTCCCAAAAGAAATCCAGAAGGACGGGAGAGTTAAGACTCTCAAGCAAGTGCTACAAAAAAGAGAAATGCATAGATAAGACAAGTGAAAGGATAAACAGATGGAACAAGTTTGAAAATTTAAAGCATAATTATATACCTTTTATATAATAAATTCATTATACCTATCTGAAGTGTTACCTCTAAATGCCAAATAATTTTGTAATGAAATTGAAAGTAAAACGCAAAGGCAAATGAAATTCATTTTCTGAGTTCATTCTTAAAATTATTTGGGATATAATTTTGTCTTTTACTTTGGCTTACAACCGTGTATAGAAAATAAATCCTAACCATAGTTTTCTGTTATATAATTATCAATAAAATATTGATTAGTAGCTAACGAGATGATATAGGTTCTGAATTGTAGTTTATGGTTTGCTATAAGCATTATGTTTCTTTTCCAAACCCTTACATTGTGTTTAATCGTTATTCCCATCTATATTTTCCCCTAATTCTTATTTATTTAATCTTTGCGAGGAAATGAAGAAATGCGTTTTATATCTCTCTCAGGATGTATAAAGATTCTTGCGGATCAATTTAATTGTAAACTCTTCCCAAAGTCGAATGTATGTGCAATATATATTCTACTTACCCCACATACACATTTATTATATAATTTTTCCTAAATTTAAAAACTTTTCAGAAATTATCCAATTACAGGATATACAATGAATTCAACTTTTGTAGATAAGATCGCAGAAACCCGCGAACATTCCATTTAGTACTGATAGCCAAGATACATAATAAAATGCTGTTTGTCAAGGAATGCCAACTTGGAGGTTAAAGATGAGTTTCTGGATTTAAGTTGGGAACAAATCTCTAATGAAGGCATTCATAAAGGAGACAAGTTTCGCATCTTTATTTCGGCGGATTTTTCCGAGGCATCGAAGGAGGAGCAAGTAGCAATTTACGGAAAGAAATTTAAAACTTGAATTAGTTCAGAAAGTTTTGTCATTTATATAATAAAAAGAAACCAAGGATGGTATCTCAGTCAGAAAGTTATATTTGAGAAAAGTTAATCAAGTATTAAAATGACGGAAATTAGAATGTGCGGAACCTATATACTTAACTTCAATAGACAGATTAGAACATTCCTCATATTCGCGCGGAAGAAATGTGGTCTTTATATATTGTGAGGGTGTCTTAAATTCTTCTTTAAGAAAACTTTTTACCTCCTATTAAAATATTAAAAAAACAAAACCCAGGCTGTTAATCCCTGCCCGCAAAAAAAGTTTAGACATGACGTTCATAGAGAAAATGGTGAGGCAAGTGTGAAGTGAAACTGCAAAGAGGGTACCTAAGTGAATAACCGCAAACGAAAAGCTATGTACTAGACGCGTTGGAAAAAAATAGAGCGAATCACTTTTCTGAACTTACTCACTTACACAAGAAGGCCCGTTCTAGTATTGAGAAGAAAATAAAAACTTAGAAGAACTAACAAAGTGGACAATTCTTGAATCTAATCACGCTCCCTCGAAACAAGCTTCTCTCTTCCCAGGCCTCGGTCCCTGGATAGTCTCTAACATGTTCGAATCTCTCTCCCTCCCACGAGTATTTATGTGGTGAATAATTATTTTTTATTGCCGGTATTTGGGTTTAGCATTTATCTTACCTGCATAAAATAACATAATATAATTCGTGCAAATGATTTATGCTCCTGAAGTATGTGTACAGGACACATTGTGATAGAACGGTTTGAGGCCGCTTAATTTCAACCGCTATCACATGTTGTTTAGAAACACGTTGCTTCCCACGTGAATCTTCGCCTTGAAGCCAGGTGCGTTATCGTCCCACCTGAGTCAATATTTGACCAAGGAGGTTCACCTCCCCCTTTCGTTTCGCCCCATGCACCGATCACGCAAGATTGAGTTAGGCTTATGGGCAGATAAGGTATTGTTCTCAGGCGCGGCTGGGCATTCCCTCGAAGCCCTCACTCCATTAACCCCTACGACGAGAGGATGTCTCGACTATTTATATGGAAACTTGGCCAATAAGAGCAGATTCAGATCCAGATTATCTTCGCGAGATATCACGCCGATCCGGTCTCACCTTAAGCACCAGGGCCATCTACCTCGAGATCCACCATCATTGTCCAGAAGAGGACAATATCCCTTGAGTGCCAAGGTTCGAGCCTTCAAGACGCCAAGTCCACCAGGCCCCCCTCCCCCGCATTGTTCAGAAAGAGAACAACGTTAGAACATCCATTGTTCTTTGAGCCCGTTGACAAGAAACGGTTCTCACCCTCACCCCCCATGCTGCTCAGAAAGAAAACAACGTTAGAACAGCCATTGTTCTTTGAGCCCGTTGACAAGAAACGGTTCTTACCCTGCGCCCCATATGTTGTTCAGAAAGAGAACAACGTTAGAACAGCCATTGTTCTTTAAGCCCGTAGACAAAAGACGGTTTTCACCCCCCCTGTTGTTCAGTAGAGAACAACGTAGAACAGCCATTGTTCTTCAAGCCCGTTCGTCAAGAAACGGTTCTCATTTCCAAGACGTCACGTCAGGATAATTTTATTCCCCCTCCTTTGGCTGGAACCGTGCCAGCGGATCAAAGATTCCTTCGCATCGCATTCCTCTGCACAATAACTTGTAATTACGTAAGCTGAACATTACCTTTGAGTATTTAAACTTTTTGTCAACCCTATCCTGTGCTTTAAATGGTTTAGCGAACCATCCCATCGCTTTAATTTTTGTTTGTTTACCTTTTTTAAATTTCTCCCAAATCTTAATCCTCGGATTAGCCAGGTATTCTTACGACACTTTCCATTTTCTGTTTATATAACATTTTCCCTTTTGTTTGTTGTTGATAGTTTAATTAATAAAACTCTATTTTATTAATGATAGCCATATTATTATCCTTGAGCTCAGTTCCACTTCTTAAGCATATTGAAAATAAATAACATCGGTCAACCAGATAACCACACACTTTAAATATAATTTAATAGTTCCCTCAACGAATAGTTATATATAGTATACCGTCGAGAGTCCATTCTACGACATATATATATATATATATATATATATATATATATATATATATATATATATATACTATTTGAATTTGGTATCAAGTGTGTAAGGTTTAACGCTATATTTTTGCAAACACTGGTCCCAGTCGAGTAAAGCATAGTGTTATTCGTTATAAAAATAGAGTATAGTAGTTCCCTTTTGCTTCAACGATTGTTATCCCTTTTTTTGAAACTTAAGAAGCTGGAGTAGCTCAAGGAACTGTTGTTTTAATTTGTTTGTGTTTTTTTTGTGTGATTTTAGTCATTGGTTATCTAGATCGAGAAACCAATTACGAATAGGTCAGTGCCCATATTTAGGTAGGCTAACTCTCTAGAAGGCATAATTCTTATTGTAAGAAACTTAGTTGGTTGACTATTGCGCCCCCAAGGGCAAATATGACTCAGTTCATAATCTTCAAAGCGCAAGGAGAATCATTAGGACTTTCCGGAAGAGAATTAATTTAGTACGTTCAAGAGAAGCAAAGAAAAGAAAGAAAAGAAAAAAAAGAGAAATCCAACGAAAAGAAAGAGAAAGAAAAAGAGTAATCCAACGAGAAGAAAGAGAAAGAGAAATCCAACGAGAAGAAAGAGAAAGAGAGGAACAGAAAAGACAAGCTGAGCTTCACCATCAGATTGAAATGGTTTGTGTAGAAGCCAGAATACAATCAGCCACTTCACTTTCACAAGCCCCGCCCAATCTCCCACTTAAGCTCCCCAATTTCAGGGATGGAGAGGATTTTGGAGCATTTTTAGCACACTTCGAAAAGATCCTCGAAATCAATAACATGGATCTGGAGGCTGAAGGTGTAGTCAGATTACTTCCACTGTTAAATTGTAAATTGCGTGAGATTTTCATATCTTTACCATCTGAATGTACAATTAACTATAGCACCTTAATCGCTGAGTTCTTGGCCGCACATAATATGACTCTAGATTTCTACCGACAAGAATTTCGAGGAGTTCGTATTAAACCCGGACAGACGTTCCGTCAATTCGGATACATTCTTCAAAGGAATTTTAAATTTGGGTTAGAATCCTCAAAGGTTTATCCTGACTACGAGTCCTTAACAGACTTCGTGTTGCAGGATCAATTTTTGGCTTCTCTCCCGACGGAGATCCGTGCGTTCGTCGACGATCGTTGGTGCCAGACCTTTAAAGAGTGTCCTGAAGAAGCGGATGTCTATGCCACAAGCCATAATTTATACCCCAAGAAGAATCGAAATTCTCACCAACCCCCCAACCAGGAAAGAAGGAAGGATTCGCGCCCCTTCCCAGGAAAGCTGATGAAGTTTCCGGGCCCCGTAAAACCTCAAAACTTCTTTCCCCAAAACCAACAACGGGACACAAAACCTCCCGTTAAGATTTCTCCTCCATCACTCTTCCCGAAGCGACCAATCATATGCTTCACCTGTGGTGTAGAAAACCACATAAGCTGGAATTGCCCCCAAAATTCTAGGCTTAAAAGTGGACCAGCCCACCAAGTTCACCAGATTAATGCCACCCCAGCTTTCCCGGTGGTGCAGACCCAAGCAGCAACTTCTCCCCCTCCGTCAGGCTACCAGGTAAATTTTATTTTTGACAAAAGTTCACCGGGAACTTTGAAATTTGAGGAGGGCACCGTGAACGGCTGCCGCGTATTGACTCTCGTCAGGGACACAGGGTGTAGGTGTTTCATCGTATCCAACGAGCTCCTTCCCCCAGTGGACCCTAACCTCAAAAATTTGCGGTGGTACATGACAACCTTGGGCGGGCGAACCGATTCCCCGTCGTTAGATGTTACCTGCAGTGCAATATTATGATGGCTGGGCTGAAGTCATTTCAGCACCCATAAAATTCTGTTCCGTACTTATAGCAAAAAGCCTTCAAGTAAGCTCCGACTCTGTGTCCCAGGCCGCCCTTACTCATCCAGGTCGAGCTAAGAAGGAAGCCCAGGAGTCCGTCCCCCTCAGAACCCCGATACCGTCCGAATTCTTAAAGATCCTTAACCAGGACTTTAGGACGGCACAAAAGGAGTGTAAAGCACTAAAACCCTTATGCAATAAGGCCCAAAACAAGGACACAGAGACTGTCCGTGGACCCAAAGTCATCAACACCTGGAGCAAGGTGGCTTACTTTATCGATCCGCCGAGGACAGTAATAACGCTGTTACTACTGCCATATGCCTTCCACGATCCCATGTCCCTATAGTGCTCAAAGTAGCTCATCACAACATTTTTCCTGGTCATTTTACTCATACTAAAACGGGCCAGCGAATTTTTGAAATATTTTTATTGGCTGGGTGCTGCAGCTGACATCTTAAAGCATTGTCAATCGTGCGATGTGTTTCAGAAGACGTCTGCTAAGGGGCGGGTCAAACCTACTCCCTTACAAAGGACAGCCGTCATAACTGAACCCTTCTCCAGAGTGGCCATCGACCTGGTTGGCCCTATCCATCCCCCTTGGAGCAAAGGGCACAGCTACATTTTCACCTTTTCGACTTTGCTACCCATTTTCCCAAGGCTGTCTCTCTTCGCCGAATCGATAGTATTTCTTGCACCGAGGCCCTCATTTCTCTATTTTCAAGGGTAGGCGTCCACAAGGAAATACTCTCCGACAGAGGCCGACAATTCACCTCTGAGTTGATGGAGTACGTAGGGAAGCTGATCATGGTAAAGCCCCTTTTTACCACCCCCTTCCGGGCACAGACAAACGGGATGTGCGAGAAATTAAATAGAAATTTAAAATTCATTATTAAGAAGATCTGTGCCGAGCAGCCCGCGAATGGCACCGATATCTCCCGGTCGCCCTATTCGCCTATCGGGAAATTCCTCACCGTACAATAGGCTTCTCCTCGTTCGAGCTTCTTTATGGACGTAATGTACGCGGGCCACTCAGTATTTTATAAGAGGTGTTAATCAAGCCCAAACTGGATCAAGAACTCCAGTCATCCTACGCCTATGTCTTGGATCTACGCCAGAGGCTCGAGAAATGGGCAAACATCGCCTATGAAAATGCCGATGTCAATTTGGAAAAATATAAAACGTATTTTCATGTCAGGTCTGAAGATCGTAAATTTAAGCCTGGTGATGAAGTACTCCTGCTCCTTCCCACAGCCAGTAATAAACTACTGAGCCAATGGAAAGGTCCGTACTCGGTCCGCGAGGTACGAGGACCGGTAGATTACCTCATTGGTACCCCAGCAGGCGATAAGCTCTATCACGTCAACTTATTGAAAAAGTACCACCGACGCGCCTATGGAGATACGTTCGTAGCACTAGACGAAACATCGGCGCTTGAAGAGGATTACCCCGCGGAGTCCCTTAATGTAATACAGACAGTGCGCATCCAACCTGATGCCGATTACCCTCTTCCTTTCCTACCAGGGGAGTCTTTTGAACCCTCTGACCTGGATATCAACGCGGAGCTGACACCACATCAGAGAAGCCTGGATGCGCTATTAGTTTCGAGCCTGATATTAAATTAACAACCTTAGAACCCGTCTGTTCAAAACCCTATCCCATGCCGATTCATTTATGCCAAGCTTTTTACGCCGAAGTTGATAATTTGATTAGTTTAGGCATAATAGAACCTTACACCTCTAGTTATTGTTCCTCAATCGTCATGGTCAAGAAACCTGATGGCTCTTATCGGATGTGCATCGACTTCCGGAAGTTAAATTCGGTACCTGTGTTCGACGCCGAGCCCATCCCGTTGGTAGACTAAAACCTCCGCCTTTTTGAAAACGCCAAGTTCATCTCAGAACTCGATTTGTGCAAAGCGTATTATCAAATTCCCCTCCGGCCCGATGTAAAAGCATATGCCGCCTTTGCAGCGGAGAAAGTCTTAATGCAATTTAAGCGCCTTCCGTTTGGCCTGCTGACTGCTTGTAGCAACTATAACCGTCTCATGACAAGGTTGTTAGATGGACTTCCAAATGTATCCTTTTACTTCGATAACGTCTACGTCGCTACTCGTGAATGGAGTCACCATTTAACCACCCTATTAGCTATCTTCAAGTAACTGCGCGAAGAGGGCCTCACCATTGGCCCCAGCAAATGCCATTTTGCCCACGAAACCATAAAATACTTGGGTTGCAAAATAGGACAAAGCCAGTTAGGTCCCCAAGAGGACAATATTAAGGCAATCGCCAACATGCCCCTCCTGAATACTAAGAGGCAATTAGGATTATTCCTAGGATCAGCTTCTTACATTTGGCGATTTGTCCCGAATTTCGCTGCAATTTCGGCGCCCCTTTCAAAAAAGAATTTCCCCGATCGTCCACGTTGGAATGATGTCGCTGTTTCCCATTTTAGTCAGCTTAAGAGTAAGCTCATTTTTTCCCCCATTTTAAAGTGGCCAACCCGGAAAAAACCTTTGGGTTTAAGACTGACGCGAGCAACGAGGCCATTGGAGGTGTACTCCTTCAATATGAGGATGACGGAACGAGTCATCCAGTTGCATATGCTAGTCGCCAATTATTACCACGTGAAAAGAAATATTCCACTTCTAGAGAAGGAAGCTCTAGCAATTATCTGGGTTATAGACAGGTTTAAAATGTACTTGATAGGAAAAGAATTTCAGATTGGAACTGACCACCGCCCGTTGGCCTATATTCCGAATTTACGACACTCTAACGGCTGAATTATGCGCTGGAGTTTACTCTTGCAAGAGTACCAGTTTAAGATAAATTATATAAAAGGTTCCGATAACCAGGTCACTGACGCACTCAGTAGGAATGCCTTACCAAATAGTGTAGATTAATTGTATTCGTAGGATTAGAATCTCCATGTATGTATATACCGTCTTGTACGACTTAAATTAGATTCTCTTGTAATAGAATTAGTTAATGTATATGTCTGAATTTTGTAACGCTCAAAGTCTTTTTTTTTTGTATGTATATATATTTGTACCCAATAAATTACGTATAAATGATTTTGTCCCATATGTACTAATTTTATATCATTTCATTTCTCCATGTTCCTTTTATGATTAAGTGTGTATTAAAGGTTAGTTTCCCCTATAATCAAAACATCAAAATAATCATATATGTATTGAGGTAATACTAGCTAGGTGGATGGAGGTACGGTCGGTACATGAAAACGAGTTCCCCACGACGGAGCTCTATCGTTGTCCCTTCTCTATTTTTTTTCGAAGTGACAACTTCGTCCGGAATTGAGGGGTGTGATAGAACGGTTTAAGGCCGCTTAATTTCAACTGCTCTCACATGTTGTTTAGAAACACGTTGCTACCTACGTGCATCTTCGCCTTGAAGCCGGGCGCGTTATCGCCCCACCTGAGTCAATATTTTCTCAAGGAGGTTCATCCCCTCTCGTTTCGCCCCATGCGTCGATCACGCCAGATTGAGTTAGGCTTATGGGCAGATAAGGTATTGTTCTCAGGCGCGGCTTGGCATTCCTTCGAAGCCCTTACTTAATTGTCCCCCTACGCCAAGGGTATGGCTCGACTATTTATATGGAAACTTTAACAATAAAAGCAGATTCAGATCCAGATTATCTTCGCGAGATATCACGCCGATCCGGTCTCACCTTGTGCACCAGGGCCCTCTACCTCGAGATCTACCATCATTGTCCAGAAGAGGACAATATCCCTTGAGTTCCAAGGTTCGACTTGTCAAGACGCCAAGTCCACAAACACCCCCCCCCCCTTGTTGTTCAGAAACAGAACAACGTTAGAACAGCCATTGTTCTTTGAGCCCGTTGACAAAAAACGGTTCTCACCCTCATCCTCCATGTTGTTCAGAAAGAGTACATCGTTAGAACAACCATTATTCTTTGAGCCCGTTGACAAGAAACGGTTCTCACCCTGCGCCCCCCTTTTGTTCAGAAAGAGAACAACGTTAGAACAGCCATTGTTCTTTGAGCCTGTAGACAAGAGACGGTTCTCAACCCCCCTGTTGTTCAGAAGAGAACAACGTAGAACAGCCATTGTTCTTGCAAGCCCGTTTGTCAAGAAACGGTTCTCATTCCCAAGACGTCACGTCAGGATCATTTAATTCCCCCCATCCTTCGGCTGGAACTCGCCAGCGGAACGAAGATTCCTTCGCGCCGCCTTCCTCTGCACAACAACTTGTAATTACGTAAGCTGAACATTACCTTTGAGTATTTAACCTTTTTGTCAACCCTATCCTGTGCTTTAAATGGTTTAGCGAACCATCCCATCCCTTTACTTTTTGTTTGTTTACCTTTTTTAAATCTCTCCCAAATCTTAATCCTCGGGGGAGCCAGGTATTTCCACGACCCTTTCCAGTCTCTGTTTATGTAAACATTTTCCGTTTTATGTGTTGTTGATAGTTTAATTAATAAAACTCTATTTTATTAATGATAGCCATATTATTATCCTTGAGCTCAGTTCCACTTCTTAAGCATATTGAAGATAAATAACATCGGTCAACCAGATAACCACGCACTCTCAATATAATTGAATAGTTCCCTCAACGAATAGTTATATATAGTATACCGTCGAGAGTCCATTCTACGACACACATATATTATCGAGAAGATTATATTTTGGGAATAATACATAGATACCAGCAAATTAGGTCATTTCAAAACACTCAGCAAAAAACTTTCCAAAACAAATGTAGAAACCTAAAATAATTTCTCGTCAAATTCATCCTTGTGAGTAAAAATTACAACAAACCTCAGAAATTGACTAGGTGTTATAATGGAGTAGTGAGGATGGATGGGTAGATAGTAATATGATAATTAAGAAGGAAATACGGATTTTGGCAAAGGGTTGCTAAATTTATGATGGTCAGACATATTCCGGGTATTCGAATAAAGTTTGGTTTTGATTTTTTTAAATTTCTAAGGTGTTCAAACCGGTATTCTTTTAATAACATGCAACAAAGTATAAAATATACAGACACAGCACAGGCTTTATATATAGTAGTTTTATTATAAGAATACGGAAATACACCTTTTTATCTATCAACTGCCATCCTTTACTAAATTGCTACTAGAATTTTTACTTTTTCATTTAATTTGAGTATATATGCATATATGTCTAATTATATTGATTTAATTGCAAGGAATAATCAATATGACTATACTTTTAGTTAATTTGTGCCTTAAAGTACAAAACGTATAAGCGAACCCTGAATTCTGATTTCAATAAAATTTTAAAGATGTATTTTGTTCCAGAGTTTCAGAGTTTCTGATTAAGATATCTATCGCCATCCTCATCTATGCCACTGCCAATGATAAATTTCAATATCAAAATGAATAAATTTAAGGTTTCTTTAACATATGTTTCAGTGATGGTCTGAATAGTTCTAAATAATCATATAACAGCTTGCTAAATTTTTTTGGTAGAAATGAACGTACGATGTTTTGGGGGCAATTTTAGGGTTAATTATCTAACTTTTGAACTAGGTTTCTAATGCCATGTTACTTTGAAATTAGAACTTAATATATGGTAATAATAAAAATATAGATAAGACTATTGTATATGATTTTATTTCTAAATCATAATAGGCGAAATCTGTCTTTTATCCCAACTTTTTGCCTTGATGCCGCTGATCCATTTCCCCGAAATGGCAGTCACTCAATCCCAGAGAGACATAAAATCTTCTTATTCATCTAATGCAGAAAATTATATTTATGATCATAAATTACATGAAACTTATAACTCACCATGTGATTCTTTTAAACCTTATCAGTACTTAAGATAAAATTAACGATTTGGTTGGATTTCTAGGTTTGCCAGACCAGACCTTTCTGTTGTTACCTGCTGAGCGCATACCCTAAAAAATTGAATTGCTACTAAGGTTCGATTTCCAGGAACGATTGTCAAAATATAATAGCTAGTGATTTTGCAATGATCGTTTGGAAGTATTTGCATAATGGAAATATGTAGTTTATCATCTATTCCAGATCACCACACAGTTGTGATACACAAGTCTTAGGAAAATACAATTTTTATATAGTATAGAGTACAATAAGCACAAATGTTTAATTCACGCATACTTGAAATCTCCATCATTTCTTAATAAACAACTGACATTTTTACAAATGTTATGTGTTTCCTGTGTAAATTAGAGAGTCAGGCTAAAAGGAAGAGAAGTATATTATAATTAGTTCCTCAAAATTGTTATAACTTCTTGTAAGAAAATAAATGTTCCTTTCACTTCCACTTAACATTAATTTATGGGTAATGAAATCCTTTTTTTAGCTTGATAAAAGTAGAAGCTAGAATTTCAATATCTAAGAGTAATTTTTCAAAAATTACAATGCTCAAGTGAAAGGAGATATATTTGTTTGCCACTAGTTACTTCAAATCTTGATGGATATCGAATTTAAAGCGACTAAAAAGTTTAAATTGGAGCAAAAGCATGGAAGTAAATTTAATAATACTATATGTGACATTTTTAATTAAAAGTTTACAAGTTATCATTTAATACAGCAGATCTGGGTTCGATAGGCGAAACGGTTTACTTCTCAAGACGTCCACATCTACGGATTCAAAAATTTTTCAAACAATCTTTGTCTTTTGACGAGTAACTGAATGAGTAGCCTTGCTAACAACCTGCTCCCAGCCAAATCAGTTGAGGAAGAGGAGGCCTTTTCTACTCTAGCAAAACATCAGTAAATCGTGAGAATTTCTAACAATCTAAGAATTTCTAACATCCTGCCTTATCTGTTGTCGGAAGATGATGGCACCGAGGCTTCGCTGAAATCATGTGTGGTAGCAAAAAACAGAGAAGCTGGTTGAGTTTTGGTGTGACCTGCCTTTTCTACGGTGTGCTAGTCCTTTGGGACTCTATTCCGAACTAGCCCCACTTCTGTCTTCGTTATATACTAAAGTGGCAATATTTCTAAAATAAAAAATTCAGAATCATGACATCTAGAATTTAATCGGACCATAATATACCGTTAACCAGTTTCAAAATAGGTTCCACTGATAACAGCTAGAGAAAACACCTGCGCAAACGAAAGATCTTGAAAGCACGGTCTATTTTGTTCTCCGAAGTGAGAAAATCTCGAATGCTAAAGGACATTTTTTTAGATCTATGTCTCTAGATACGAGGTTTTCGCCTCAAACCTCGATAGGAATCTGATAAGGAACTTTGCCAACTTTAGAAATACCTGGTTTTGCAAAGATTATGTTACACTTGTTGTTTTATCTTTCGAAGAGTTTACGTGTATGATAGAAAAACTTCCGTCAAATAAAATTAAAATTCTATGTTTATAGCATGTGATGTTAATACGTCATTTTCATTGTGTGCATATGTGTCGAGAGAGAAGTGAAAAGAATCAATTTATCATATCTCCTACCTGCAGACCACATACGTTCGACATCGCTAAGATTCTCAACGCAGCCGGATGATCTTCCTCAGTCTCGGAGAAGGTCAATAACAGAGAAGAGCTGAAAAATTTAGTTCTTTTACGCAGATCTCAATTTTTTAACCGTTTAGCTGTGAAAAAGGCCTTCGAAAGTGCTTCAGAGCTGAAAATTCCTCTGATTGCGAAGAAAAAAAACTCCGTGACGTTATGCAAGAACAACGTCGGGAGCATTGTCGTCCCTATCTCAAGGACTTGAAGGGTCAGGTCAATGGAATTTTATTTTTTATGAAAAAAACCTTCACGGTCTATCCGATCATTAACAAGAAAGAACCACCGCGTGGAAAACCTCATCCAAGACTTGTCGCGATCAAACTCTCGTCCTCTGTGATGATGCTCAAAATCTGGCTTCGAAGAGCGGGAAGTTTCCGCTGGTGTGGTTTGCAACAAATTACAGGCATACAGCGGCCATTTACAGTGACATATTTGACACCAAGGTTTTCCATACCCGCTAAATTGGTTTCTTGCTATTTAAATATAATCTTTTCCTTGGGCAGAATAATAATAGCAAGAGAAGTATTATGAAATCCAACAAGAGTATACTTACTCGGAGAGTGAGTTATCGCCAGATTTTCAAAGCGCATAAAACATCCTAGTACTGTATCAATGAATACTGAATTCCTGTAGGCTCTTCTCCTCTTCTATTATAAGAGACTTTTAAGTTTTAAGATCTAAACTATTTTGAGTGATAGCCCTTTTGTCTTTTTTGAAGACATTATAGCATAATTGAACACCTCTGCAAGTTGAGACAGCTCTGAAGTATAGGCCAAATTTTTATATTTATACTAGTATCTTTTACAAAAAGGAATGTACATTAAGTATCTAATTCGCATATCTTTTGATATAGCTTTGTTTTATGTCTAACATGTGACTGTGTAGACTAGCTCGGCGCACAGAGTCGTACACAAGCACGGGCAGATAGCTGACCAAAGGCAGCTTGAGATATGTTCTAGGCTTGCTAAGTTGAGGTTCAAAAGATATATAAATAACATTACACCAAAATATAATTTTAATATATATATAATAAAGGAGGCAATTTATATATATATATATATATATATATATATATATATATATATATATATACAAAAAGGGGAAACAAATTAATTAATTGCTAGTTAAATGAACTATGTGAAGATTAACGAGCTAATCTGGGGATGACCATAACAGATCGCTTTACCTTTAAGCGTGGCGAATTGGAAAGGGGCGGAGAGACAACGGCGCAGGTCTTCCAGAAAATACTTCGGGGAGTCCTGTCGGAGAGTACTCGAAGATGGGGTTGGATTACTTCGTGATGAAGAATGAGATTTTTTCTGCTCCAGAGAGAAGTGATCTCAACTCGAGACTTTTCTGCAGATCGGCAGGGAGTCTCAGTCTCGAAAGAACGGGAATCTTGAATGGTTGATGGAGATGAGAGGGCCACACAACTCTTTGGAAAGAAAGGGACTCAATGGCTACCCTCTGAACAGGGGCCAAAGCTTAACGAAGGTAGAACTGCTGACGAGATCTTCAACGAAGTACGACGACTCGACGACGGGTTACAGGGGTTCACAGGAAACAGACGGCGGTCTGAACGGAGTGAATGACGGGCTTTCAATCTCCTCAAGAAATGTGAACTTCGAGTTATATAGCCGTGTAGCTGGTCCGATAGACGCCTCAGGGCCTGCCAGTCCCCAAATGATTCTTGTCGCCAGTCCATGCAAACACATTTCATGATAACGATTCCGTCCAGACGGTGAAACTTGCCTCGTGATATGGGGGTAGGTTTAATGTGGCTGCGCTTGGTGTTATCACAGGAAAATGGGGGGAGGTGTAGCGTCCGAAATTGGTGATCCAGGAGGGACTGATTCTTTCTCGAACTTTCTAAAATATTTATGCTAGGCACACGGGGTCTTGAAAGAACAGAAGGGTATTTCCGAAGGGGCTTCCTCTCACAGTGGTCCTTCGAGGGCATCCCCTCACATATACTTTAATATATAAAAATCCGTTTATAACTTTTAGAGTTGCCAGTTTCGGCCCGATTCTGTTTGCTCTCAATCGCTACGGAACCATGAGTGTATTTAATTTAATTAAGATGGTAATTTATGAGATCCTGGATGGTCGAAAAGAGACGTATATTATTTTGTTGATGTACGCAAAAGATATCCCTGGGAAGAGGTTATTCTTATTTCCCTTTTTATTTCCATTACTTCTTAGTGTTATCTTACATGAAAAAATATAGGGCTCTCAAAATCTTCGGCCACCACTGCACCTGATTCAAGCCACCTTTGCTGGGCGAATAAACACTTCACAGGATCAAGATTAACAATTTAGATAGGATATTTATTCCTTTTTAGATAGTTTTATATAAGTTGTACCTAAATAGTAACCTTTTTAGCAATTGTCGCTTAACAGTTACGTTTTTTATCTAAACTCAAACTTGAGCGTCTCTGCTATAGTAAATTGTCGAATATTAGCATATGTGGATAATAATGTATGAAAAGCTTTAAATTGTTTTTTCTCTGTAACAACAAGAGTTTTACCCTGAATAAAAAACCCTACTCCCTGCTGATAGATATATAAAATATAGATAGGCGTTTTCTTTAACAATTCTTGGAAAACCTATTCGTTTTTTACAGCGTTTTTGCATTAGGTAAGGTTTCTAATCGATTGTAGCCAACTACAATAGCAAAATATGCCATTAATCAAATAATATTCTTTCAAGTTTTTTATTTATTTCTCTGGAACAATTATTCTGAAAAAGATGAAATTTTCTTTCTGATACCGCTTGTTATGCCAAAAGAAATAACGAGACAATTTAATAATATTATACGTTTTATGCGTCTAAAAAGTTTTTTGGGCTACAACTCGCGCTTTAGAGGTAGATACCAGTTATCGAGGTATTTACTCTATCAAAAGTGGAATAACAGAATTGAGAAAATTGAAAGAAAGACCTTCACGGTCTATCCGATCATTAACAATAAAGAACCACCGCATGGAAAACCTCATCCAAGACTTGTCGCGATTAAACTCTCGTCCTCTGTGATGATGCTCAAAATCTGGCTTCGAAGAGCGGGAAGTTTCCGCTGGTGTGGTTTGCAGCAAATTACAGGCATACAGCGGCCATTTACAGTGACGTCTTTGACACCAAGGTTTTGCCTTGGGTGAGAAAGATCACCAAGAAGGCGGAAAAAGTCTTTCAATAAGGCGTTGCACCGGTTCTCACAAAAAAGACGATGCTAGAGTGACTGCTTTATTTATATAAATAAAGCAGAGAAAATAATGAGGAAATTTTAGGAATATTGGGGTAATACATATATATTCAACAAACTTAATGAGTAAACTTACAATTTGATCAAGATTTTAACATGATATAATGGACAATCTCAAAGAAGATAAAGTTAAAATGCAGAAAGACCATTATTTTGAACGTAAAATAGCTCTAGAATTTTCCAAATATGCCAAATTAACCAGGATAGAAATAGAAACATAATACGCTGCTTTTAAAAATAAAACTTAGAGAAAGTCAAACCTCAATAAATTAAATTAGAAAAAATTACCAGCGAATGTTTTTACAGGGATTAGGAACATAGTCAATGCTTGCTTAAGCATTGGACTGCGAGATGACTTTAAAACAGCCAGAAATATATCTATTTCCAAAGCAGGGAAGTTTCCTACAAAAGTAAGAGAAGACATACCTACCAATAATATTAGATGAATTGCTATGGAAGATATTCCAAAAAATGATAAAAAAACATAGGAGGAAGATAAACCAAAGTAGAAATGAAGAATGAAAATGAAAATATAGTGAAACTGAAAAGAGAAAATTTATAATCCAAACTAATATGAGAGCAAGGAAATGCAAATTAGTACAGAAAAATCGAAGAAATTGGGAATCTTCCACAAGGCAATAATGTAAAAAGGCAATTAATTAAAAGGAAGAACAAAGAATGCAAGATAGCTAGCGAAGAGGCTTATGTCACTCACCTTACAATCAGGACAAAAGGCTTTACAATGTTATGGACTACATTCGAAGGATAAACGATATAAAAATTTGTGAAGAAGAATTTATTGTATCTTTCATTTGTAAGTTCCTATGTACATCCATCCCTAAACATCTTGCAGAGGAAACAATGAATCATGCGATTAAAAATAATATTCACTTCTCGAATTACAGACGATTGACGGAAAGAGTCCTATATCTCAGCAGTAACGCACTACTCACCGTAGAAAAATTCATCTCCAGAAGAAAGAAACATCGATGGTTTCTCTCAGGTCGGTGATCAACGAGGAAATTTTGATAGAGAGGTTAGAAAATTTTGCTTGCCCCTTACCCAAATCCTGCCCTACGAATCTGGGTCCGATTTCTAGACAACACTTTCTCGGTAATCCACGAAGTAAACTTTGAGACCTATACGCACACATTGACAAAATCACAAGAGAACTTCAGTTCAGGACATTCCTCCATGTCCTGATTTTTAATGGCATCAAAGGCTGACTTAAACTACAGTTTACAGAAAAAAATATACAGATTTCATCCTCGATTTTAATAATTTAAATTTCCTTTAAGCATGGGAATCACCTATAGGAAAGGGCCAAAATATACTGAAATAATGCAAAACTTCATATAGAAGAAGAAAAGTAGCTAAAGAAAGTTTTGCATTCAAATAACTACCATTCATGATTTGTACGCAAAATGAATATCATTTCTGACAGGCAATAGGTGCTACAAACATTGAGAATACGACGCTACAATACGTTTCCACAATCTCGACGATCATGTCCAGTCTCCTTTGACCCCCAGGACTGGAGATGTTTCACAAAATCACCAATAAATTGAACAGAGGGCAAAGATATGTTGGAACCCATGGAATTTTCTCCTGTTATCTCTAAATGGAATTTATATGGTTGTCGGAGCAACTACTCGTACGTTGAGCAAAGTGGAGAACAGCTGAAAACACGGATACAAACACACCTAAGAGCGGTTACAAGAAATACCTCACTATCAGCAATTGCCTCACAATGCAGGCGAATGGTTTACGATATAAAGTGGTAAGAAGGAAAAGTCATCGGAAGACACAATAAAGCAATTGAGAGAATTTTAGGAAGTTAAAAGTCGAACAATTAATTATCACATCAACGGACGCATGGAAAAGGATATCTGTTACAACGCCCCAGATAAAGTTACATTAGTGTTGTTATTATTATTATGGCTTATTAGTATTCATTTAGCAATGAGCATTCTGTTATTAACACCATTATTATTACTTTCACATATTAGTTTATTTATATTATTATATCTCAAATTTTCAATCTCTATTTAGCTATCATTTACACATCCAAATTTCTTCGTAAAATGCTATCTTTGGAATTCTGAAAATTTTAATTACAATATTTGCATTTATGTAGAAGATTATATACCATATGGTACGAGTAACTAACAGATCAGAAAGCACCAGCTGTACTCCTATATAAGGCTGAGTATACACCTAGTAGTTCAATGTACTATGAGGAATGGTATAGCTTTAAATCAAAAAGCTTAGAGCACGGTTGAGTATTTTTTGCTTACAAAAAATATATATATATATATATATATATATATATATATATATATATATATATATATATATATATATATATATATATATATATGTATATATATATACATATATTTATATATATATATATATATATATATATATATATATATATATATATATATATATATATATATATATATATATATATATATGCTTGAAATATCCCAAAGGAAAATAATACACAGAATAAGCCCAAGTGATTTAGTGTTTACATCATCAGGGGCTTTTAGAACAATGAAATAGAGAAACAGTTAATAAACAGAGAAATGTGACGTCATTCAAACGTACCGATGAACAAACCCAATCGTTTAGGGAAGAAACTAACAACTGACGATCAAAAGAATAGCCCACCCGCGGAAATACAATATACAAATCAATTCGAAAAATTAAATTTATATTGCAAACAAATATTATTCATGATCAAATTATCTATTTTAAATAGACCTTCACTTAGATTGAAATTAATGTTATGGGGGAATTTGATCATGGCCGATTCCATTAAATTTTTAAAAATAAAATTAGGGACAAAAATAATGGATTTCGCATTAGACCAATCTATTTGATGGTTCAAAGTAGATTGATGAATAAACAGGGCATTTGAAGTTTGCCCCGTTCGACAACAGTACTTATGTTGTTTAATTCTCACATCTAGGCTTTTTGTTGACTGGTCTATGTAAAAACCAAAACAAGATTTGCACGATTGTCTTTGTTCGTCGGTACGTTTGAATGACATCAGATTTCTCTGTTTATTAACTGTTTCCCTATTTCATTGTTCTTCTGCCCCTGATGATGTAAACACATAAGTGCTTGGGCTTATTCTGTGTATTATTTGCCTTTGGGATATTTCAAGCATCTTAGATCACGTGTTTTTTGGTGATTATTTTTGGATATATATATAACACGACACTACACACTGCCCCACATATGCTAGTGGCTACCAGGTGACCCTTCCTGTCACCCCGCCTTAAGGCTCGGCGGCTCCGCCTTATCTGACTACCGGAGCTGCTTCCTCTGCTCTATCACCACCTCCTCCTCCCCCCTCCTCTTCTCCTGTCCTCCTCCTTCACCCCTCCTTCTCATCTTCTTATTTTTTCTCCTCCTCCTTCACATGCTTCTCCTTCTCTCCCTCCTCTTAGTCCCCTTCTTTCTTCTCCTCATCTTACTCTCCCTCCTCCCCATTCTCGTTCTCCTCTTTCTCTACCTTCTCCTCCTCGCCCCCCTTCACCTCCTCTCCATATACCATTTACACACGGCTCTCACATCGCACACATCAATATACTACAACACAACATTGGCAGTATCACAAACAAACAAGACGATTTAAAACAACACCTACATGGCCCAAATATACACATAGCACTGATACAGGAAACTAGCTTAGGGCTAGACTTAATTCACTAAGGTTTCTTGGATACGAAACACTCATACTTGACAGACCTCATGGCGAAGGAGTCGGCTTAATTACTAATAGACAAAGACATCCGTTTCACAAAAACAACAGCTCAAACACTAGCTTACACACCATCGTACAACACTTTAGAAATGCAAACTACCAAATCCGCCTGCATAAACAAGACATCAGATTCGAAAACTTATATATAGCACTCAGATCATTATGCTCTCAAGGATATAGACCACAATTAGACTACCTCAACACCGTAGAAAACATATTCATCCTTGGGGATCCCAATGCTCACTACACTACGTGGCTCGACCCACAAAAGACCGACATCCCATGCACGCTCATATCACAATACTTACACTCACACTTCATACTCAATTATATATCTTCACCCACATGTAAACCATATAACATTAAAACTCAGCCTACCTCACCAGACATTTAACTCGCATCTCCAAACCACTTACAAAAAAACGCATGGCGCGCCACACACAAACTCTCCTCCGAGCACCTCTCTTACAAACTCTCCACTCCTTACACACGCAGACCAAATAGAACATACACTAACTACAAGCAAGCTGACTGGCTAGACTTCTCCGCCCTAATTGAGAAAGATCTACAAACACTCAACATTATAGACTGAACTAACATCGATCTTGCTGCCAAACACTTCAATAACACAATTACACGTGCAAACAAATCACACATACCCTCAGGCCTTACCAGACACTACAACCTGTGTTTCAACAGAAACATAAAACTAAAACTCAAAACACGGGCATACCTCCGTAAACGCTTCCCAAACAGGATATCCTTGAGCACATCAGAACAATCAATATAGAAATAGACGAGGATATAAAAAATGCACAACTCACTAAATGTAAACAACTTCTCTCGCACATCACATTCAACACAAAGCCTTCAAAATTTTGAAAACTCACACGACAAAGAACACCTCCTCCACAGGCTTCGATGGAATTTCTTATCTACATACACCTCAATCTGGGACCTGCGGACACAGAGCATGTCCTTCTACACTGTCCACACATGGTAACACACGGAATAAAAAACATGAAGCACTTCTTGTCCCGCCCTGCTGCTCACATGCAGCTTCTGCTAGACACTGGCATCGTCCGAAGGCCCACGTAAGCCAACACCATCCCAAGTGTACTCGTCAACTGAGTCGGGGTGGAAACCCGGTCCGCGGCGGCGCCCTCCTCGAAGAGCATTTAGAGGTTAAACAACAAAACCAACAACCCATAAGAAGTTTTTCACTGTCCAGATCACCCACAGCACGCAAAATTATCGTGTTCGGGCAAATAATGAGAATCTGGTTCAACACCAGATATCTATCAGGACACAGAAGCCACTTTCGTCAATGGTGTGAACGGGGATAATATCAACAACCAAAAAATGCTTATCTCTTTTGAAAGATATTGAAAGAGAAAGTCATCTCATCGGTGGATTGCGCCCTAAAAAATTACTGTGTAATAGTTAAAAAAGATGAAGCCCCCTCACACACAGCAGAAAAAAGTTCAAGACTCAGGCCAAGCAAACATCAAGGGGTTTTAGTCAAAGGAACTTTGTACTAATTGAAATTGGAGTCTAGTCGATGCTTGAGCTGATGGTATGTAACAAATCTCATTAAAGTTTCATGTTCTCAAGTGCAAACTGAAAAACTTTAGTAGAAAATAACATCTGAAATGGGGCGTGCCACTTGCACTCAGTTCATACTTAGACTCCGAGGTGTCATCGAGGCAAAAGGCTATGCAAATGAATATTAGTTACATCTTTTAACATATATATTTTTAATTCGTTTTAGTTTAAGCATTATCTAATATTAGATTGTGTTGTGAGATAATTGAATAAGTATCAGTCAATCCTTCGGGTTTCCACCCATATATATTTATGGGAGGAGGACATTGCAGTAGAGGGGGCGTTCAGGCTCGAATTCGACGACCACTTTCGTTACAAAGAATAGAAAAACTTGGGATTTAAAAGGGGTAAACATGATTTTTTTATCCTCCCATATAATTAGACATATTATGATCATGGACCGCGGACACTGCTAAGTTCAAGACTGACTGCTAATTATAGTTTAAGTTGATTCTAGGGAAAAAGATGGAAGCAGGAATAATTAATGCACAAGAATGAATCGGTATCAAACGGTGTTGGTAAAAGTAATGGTAACTGTAAAAGAAATCTGAAATAAGAGGTATTCGTAATGGTAATGAATACAACATGGAATGACATTGTATTCAATAACGAGTATAATAAAAATAATTGGAAGATGGCAAACTATATTCTACCGCTAAGAACAGAGCTTGGTATTCACTTATCTGTGAAAAAGAACTATCATGTTTTGAATAGCGTGATTGATATTCTCGAAACTTTCCACTTAAGATCAAGAGCGCACTCCAGGTTTCCTAGATTTTTAAATGATGCTCGTTCTTTTGGTATCATGGTTAGACATAACCAGTTTAGTAGACATCTGAATCTGAATTTTATAGAAGACTTTCTCTAATCGCCAGGCCGTTATACAAAGAAACCACCGCTCGCCGCCGAGATGTGAGACACGAGATTGGGTGAACTTCTCCCTCCAACTATTGGTTCTTTATTGTTTGGCAATCTCTTCCAGAGAAATCGTCGGGGATAGATCCATCCTACAAACGTGTCTCCTAATGCAAAATCATAAATATGTCCTTCGAGATATCCCCCAAAAGGGAAGACAACAGGAACTCATGAATTCGACTTTTTCGTCACACGCAATGACAGTCGTTGAAATCTTTCTTAAAAACATCTCATCTTTTCGTGACGTCACCAAACGTCACTAAGACCCGCCCATTAATTCAGTGGTGTAATTTTAATTCCACTTTCTGGTTTGAAATATAAAATCAAAAAGTAGCTGTTTTATAAATACTTTTTTATAGTCATTCAATGCTAAAATGGGAATGATGTTGCTGTCACATAACCTATACAAATAAAGTTCACTCTCGAAACGTTAAACTACTAAGGGCTGATTTTGGAGTGACTATTGAAGTCCATAAAGCAGGAGAATATTTGCAACAAAAAATGGAAATGAGTTACACTCACAAAAAATTCACAAATTAGGTTTACTTTTCAAACGGAGTGACCATTGAATTCTGTAAAGCCCAAAAATATTTGCAAGTGCCCAGTTACGTTGCAACAACTATGAATAACCAAAACACATAACCTCTTCTAATTCTTTGCCCAGATTCAGGCTGTCTCCCCTAACTCGTGCTTCACGTAAATCCGGAAAAGCTGAACCCACAAGTCGCTTTTATGGGCACTGCCAGACGCAGTTATTGATGAAACTTTTTCACTTGTATTAGACCATACCAACATGAGATTCAACCCCCCCCCCCTTCTCGACGCTATTTTATAAAGTTCACTAGATCCATGTCTCAAAAATAGAATTTTTTTCTCGTTCCACTACACTTTAAGATCACTTCTTGAAGCAATTGTAAAAGTAATAATAATATTGTTTTATTATAAGCAGCTCTGCAGTAGAACAACTTGTTCCTGAATACATTGAGCATTACAAAGCTCACAACGAAAATGCTAATAGTAATTGCATGCCTACTCTTCCATCTTCATATTTTCATCACGACGTGACCCAGGAACTACATGTTGCCTAACAGACAGGGCGTTTATCCAGAAAAACTTTATGCGTAGTAAAGTAGAACATTCAGACTTTGTTAAAAAACAATAAGCCAATTAGATTTTCCTATGCTTCAGCCATTCATCTTGCAAAGAAACCTGAAGAAAAATTACTGTGTCACCTCTGATTACGGTAATTTAAACTAGCACGATTAAGGATAAATAGTTTCTCGAAAAACTCACCGATTTTACCGAAACTTTACAGAAATCTTTTGTGTTCTCTAAATTGATTTAAAGAAAGCAAATTTCCAGATAATGATGGAGCCAACATGCATTGAAAAAAACGGCTATGATAACTCCAGTAATTTTTTATTAATTCATCATTATTCAGTATATCACATATTTTTTACGTGAGTTTAACCTCATTTCCGTATATTTTGATGAAATCTCATTTCCGGCGAAAACTCAAGTATAAGTTTACAATACTTGAGCTAGTTTTTGCAAGGAAGAAATTGGATGATTTACAAATAAATATTGAAATATGTAATTTCTCAGTAGAATCACTTGACTTTTAAGATAGCAAGTTAACTCAGAATATATATCCACAAAAGAGGTTAAACTAACCTTCTCTCAAGAACTATCCTGATCCCAAAATGTCGCTATTGAATTCATTAGTTAGTACACATATGATATTCATCACATAACCGGAAAAGATAATCACAAGGATAATTTCTTCGTGCCATTTATCAAAGATTGGAAGAGGCACTGAATCCAATGCATGAACCCCAAAATCTACGTCACAGAATGGCATCTACTCCTCTCATTCATTTACTATTAACCACTCTCAAGCTTCAGTCAAATCTCAGTTGACCGATTTGTAATTAATAGATCTATAGGAGTACGCCTCTTTCTCGCTTCAGTTTCATAAGATTGACCTACCATATTTTTCGCATTCCATAATTTGTGATCTATCGAAAGTTCTTGGGGGACTTATTTCAACTATGATTTTTCCAGATAATCTTTTACTATTTTAGCAATTTGTTTCATTTTGCCACACGCCCTATTATCAAATATATACCAAAAATGAATTTATGGCGTGAGATGAAAAAGGCACAGGAGTTTGTAAGAAACTGTCTTTAGGTCAGTAGTCCAAATTAAAAAGACATACGAAACCACCCCTTACATAATTTTCTTCAGATCCATCAATGCTTTACAACCACATAAGATGGTTACAAATACCTTCTGACTATAGTCTTCTGCTATTATAAGTCATTAGACTCTTATCGACTTAAAGATATCAAGTTGAAATCTGTGGTGGAAACATTGTTCGCAATCTATATATCAAGTTTTGATGCTCCTGTTAAAATAATCTTATAAAATAGATAACAATTTCCTACTGAGTTATTTGATGAGTTACTAAAACTCTACCACAGAACGCATTTTCAAACTTAATGCTAATGTACCAGAAACTAGTGTCTTTGAAAGAGACCAAAGGTCCCTGAGATCGTTTTTCCTGGAAGATGGTTACACGATTTTCCATCTATTTATTACACCGTGTGAAACGCAGTAAACTAAGAAACGGTGATTTCTTCTGATTTGGTCTATGGCCCTTAATTACGCATTCCTGGCGACCTATTTTTCACCAGAGAGAGCGATCATTTCCAAGAAAGGTCTATACATACAATGATACCAAGAAGATTATTTTACAGGATTCAAATGTTCTCAGCAATACTCATTTGAGCAGGTTATCTCTGTATGAAATCTGCCTATTTCCGTTACTTAATGCAATCGACTTTTTTCTTACATGGAACATTATGTAATTTATATCTGTATGGTAAGATACTGATTATCCACGAGATTTTTTTCCCTCCTTTATTACCTTTTTTAAAAAAAATATTTACAAGGAAGCGTTTTAGCATGCCATTGTAATATTAAAAATTGAGAGGGAAATTTATTATCTAATAAATGAATAGCAAGAAACGTATGCTTAGTAAATTAAATATTTTAGACTATAAAATATGAGGCGATATTTAGTAATTTAAATATATTCAGGCTCATTTTTAAATCTTTAAATGATTATTGTACTAAAATCAATCAAGTTAAAACTCAAAAGCCATACTAAGCAGCAGCCGTAGGAAAAAGTTTTTTAAACGAACAAACTAAGATCTCGCCTTTAGATTCAATATTAGGCCCAATTTTTAAACCCGTGTTATGCTGGGCACGTCCTCAAGGCAGTTTGCTGTTAATTTTAGGGGTTAATAATAATTTCATAGAAGACTAGGTTCTGTTAATTAAGTTATTTACCTTAAACATAAAGGTAGGTAAATAAAATCCGGTTGCTTTGCAATAGAATAACTTATTTCTCTTAAGGAACCTTGCCATTAGCTGAATAAACCCTAATATAAAATATTTGAAAAGAGTGCCAAATTGAAAATAAAAGTTATGTCCGTTATTCTCTCAATAGTCCTCGATTGAATGAAGCTACTATAGTTCTATTCGATATTTCACTTTTGTTTTAAAAAGGATAATAAGATTTCTTTTATCAAATAAAGTAATTATATTTAAAAATTACCTATGTAGAGTCCTTAAAGGGATCTAGGTCCATTTTAAATGAAAAATTAATCTCAGTCACAATAAATTAAATGAAAAAATACTGATACTAATTTGACTGAGATTTACGGTTCTAAACAATTACAGAATATAGAAAGATTAAAATTAGAAGTTAACAATTCTTTAATCACATATTAAAACAAGTGACATAAAGCGTGGTTAATTAAATAGATTCTGATAAGTTAGATACTGACTTAAATTAATAAATTGCATATGACCTAGATTCAGACAGCTAGTTAAAGGATGTTGATAGATTTAAAACCGCACATAAAATCAGAGGTCACAAATGATTCTCTAACAACTATAAGTTTATGGTTACAGGCATGAGATAAAAGAAATTAGACTTCCAACATTGAAGTATGGCACATTCTGCTGAAGTGAATAGGATGAATTTGCTTTCAACTTTTTCCTTAACCAAATTAACAATGTCTTTGGTAATAAACTTGGATTATTGATAGCTGTTAAATTAGCATATTCACTAGTTATTTAGAAGGCTATGCACTTGAAATTATTTGCATACATATATCAATTATAAGTGAAATAATGATGTAGATTTAGAATTACTTAAAAATGAATTTTTAGGTGTACCCATTATGGTAGATGAAACTTTAAATAGAATTCTACATAAATAAATTGAAAGTAGCTATTAAAGAGATTTTATTGCATTAAAAACATATATCAATGAAATTTTCCTCTCAATTTACCACTGAAATCTTTAATTTAGATTTTACATATGCAGATAATCCTGATAATGTTTTAATAAGCCATATAGTATATAATAATTTACATCTGGCAATTATAAGAGATTCGATGCTTAAAATAGATTTAATTATCTAACATTAAATAATATATTTCATAGGTGTACATAAATAATAAAAACATTCGTGAAAACATTTACACCTAAACAATTTAAGTTTGAGAATGACAACGGGGCTAAGCCCGAATAATATTCAGAAAAATAAATTCAAGAGGATATAAATATAAAACCGATGAAATAAATGAATTTTAAGAGGTTTTGAATCTTTTCATAAGCCAATGCTGAAATTTGAATGTAATTAATTTGAAAATTATGTAATTAAACCGTAACACAAAAATTAAAAGTGAAAAGTTTAGAAGAGCATAAGAATGAGCATCAAGAATCAGAGAACTCGGCTTATGTTGAAGATAAACAGATTCTAGAAATCAAGATGAAGTTTTTATGGAAAGGATAAATAAATTAAAATATTTTCGTTGCTTAACAAACTTTTCTTTTTAGCTTTGTGTCCTACTACCATTCCTAATAATACTACTAATAACAAAATATCTATTACACACAATCAATCCTCAGAAAATAATTATATCTCTCCTACATTAATCATTCATATAATTTATCATATGTAACTATAGCAAAATAGTTAGATGTTAAATTGCTACAGGCATTAAAAGATCATAGCTCTGAGCAAGAGGTGCTGAGGAAATATTCTTTAATTCTCATCATTTAAATTTAGTAAACGTTAATTGTCTCTGAAATAAAAAGATTAAAACAAACCTTAATTGGAGATAGACTGACAAAAACGATTTTTCAGATGCCATTCCTTGTAGATTCCAATTTATATATTTTATTTAAAGTGCTATGAATCATCAATCATGCTGTCTAAAATATAATAAATCAAACATTAATTCTCTGAGGAATCTTTCTGAGAATAGAGAGTATACAAAAGTTTAATTACAGTAAATGGTGTTTTAGATATAATTTAATTATTTTAAAATATTACCTCCTTGCATTTTATGAATTGTTTTTCTCTTACTATAAATGATAAGGAAAATTTACCTAGTATTTAAATAGTAAACAGAATAGAATTCACAGGTAAAATCCTTTAACAAATAAGATACCACTATTGCTAATGATAATTGTTCTTCAAAAAGAGGTTATATCAGAAAAGTGATATTATTACATGTAACAAAGATTTAACTCATTATATTCAATTTGCTATTAATAAAGCGATTTTTTATTTTGTACTAGATCCTTTAAAGACTTATTTCAACTCATTATAAAAGAAATCTCATAGACTCAGGAGTAGACGATAGCTTAGAAAATATATTTAGCTTGTAGTCCTTGCAAAATACAAATGATGGTGATATATTTAACACGATTAACCAAGAACAAGTGCATGAGTATAATCGGGGTGCTGAATTTAAAGATGGAAATTATTATATAGAATTGTCATTGTATCGGAAAGTTTATTCCCTTGAGGCCCTCCAACTTTAATCTAGTTCAAGGAATCCTTAAAAAAGTGATTCCCGAGTTAATTACAATTAACTTTTTAAATAGTTATCAAGAGTATTTTCAGTTTGCTAATAACATCATAAAAGAGATATAGATTCTATTGATGAATATCAAGTATTTAATCATAACTGGATACCACACAGGCTCAAGATGAAAAAAGAATAGCCAGACAAAACAAGTTTTAACTGCTTCCATGAATGAAGCCTCTTTACTCAGGAATTCATTTGATGTCTTTTTGTTCAAATTCTTATTGAAGTTCAGAACAAATAATATAGTCATATTGTGTGAAATTAAACGAGCTTTCCTAAAGGTTATATAATGGTTAGCTTTTTTTGGAAAGGAAATTGTTAAATAGCAGACTAAGTTATAAGACGTTGGTCTTAGGATTTATCTCATCGACGTTTATATTGTATTATGTTATGAAATATCATAGTTCGTATTTTTCCGATGATATATGTTCAGATATCCGGGCTAATAGCTTCTATTATACAAGAAATCCTATCAAGGAATGTTGCTAGGAAGTTTTTAATTGAAAAATTGTTACTCAATTAGTGAGAAATTAATGGAACTAATGAAATGAGGAGCAGATTGGTTGAATATTAGTTTGATTTTAAAAGGGTAATAGGGAGGATGTTATTGCCAAAACAAAATAATTCACGGACTAACGTTGAAGGGGGTATTTTACAATTATATTATTCGAAAGAGAATGTAAAACAACATAAGAGTTTCAAATTTTGTTGGGATCAGCCGAAAATCTATGTTGTTATGCCAAAAGAAATATAAAACAACGTAAGGGTTTCAAATTTCGTTAGGATAGGCTAAATAGTTATGATGTTATTGCTAAAACAATATAATTCCCTGGCTAACTTTGGAATGCCTATGGCAATTATATAATTTGAAATTGAATGCAAACCGATATAAAGCTTTTAAATTCGTTAGAATCAGCCGAACAGTTATGACGTTATGGCAAAAAATATAATTCCAGGGCTAAACTTGGGAGGACTTTGGCAATTATATCATTTAAAAGAGAATGTAAAACAACATAAAGGTATAAAAAGTTCGTTAAAACCGGCCAAATAGTTACAATATTAATACAAAAACAATAAAAAGCAAAACATGACCGACCTACCTAATAGTGAGATGTAGAGTCGTTCGCGATTCTACTCGTACGCGACTAAAAGAGTTCGAGGTCTTTGCTTAAAGCATTAAAATAAAATGCATTTTCAAAATAAATCCAATCCTTTCCGGAATGCTTAAATTATAAAACCGGAATTTATTATCATAAAAAATAGCAAGTAAATTAAGTTTAGTTTTATAAAATAAGATGAAATTTGTTTGGGAGATTTGATAATTTCTTAGTAAAAATTCAGAAAATATTGAATTAAGGTCAAAGTGAGAGTACTAGAATATATCAATAAGTAACAATCGTTTCCAACAAGCCAACAATAATATGAACTCGAGTGGACACAAGTCTGCCTTAGAATAAAACTAATATATATTAATATTTTCAAGGAGCTATAAGTAGCAATTTGAATAGCTTTAAGATCATTTATTATAATAATATAAATAAATAAAATACTCCAAAGCGAAACTTTGCAGAACCCCGTAAAAAGCACTGTAAACGATAGTAAAACCACTAAATAGGAGCATAGAATTTATTTACGAGACTGGTTTCGGTATGAAGTTTGCCATACACTCTTCAGTCGAATACTAAAGTCCGTATACAACCTCAAGACTGAGGCTGACGGACTTTTGTAAAATCTCAGTTTTGTCATGAGAGAGTGTAAAAACATTTTCCAATATACTTTATTTCTAAGGTGCAGAACAATTAAGTCTGAGTAAAAGAAATAGATTTACGTGTCATCAATATAAAACTAGACTGATAGACTAAGATAGCGCAGACAAATACCATTGGGAAGAAGACATAGGAAATTTGGCGTAGATCTAAATCTTACCCATACGGAACGCGATAAGACACCAATGAGAGCAAAGGTATATCACGTCGGATGTGAATTGAGTGAGTATTAGTTGATAGATATAAAAAAACTAAGACATGATCTCCAGACATTTGGACTTGATGAAGGCGGTGAAAAGGAAGTAAATAATCTTTGTAACAAATGCTAAAAGGTGTAAGGGTTACAAAATTAGCTTTACCACCCTTTCAACCTTTTTTCATTTAATCAAATAAAGTCCAGCTTCTATGATTGAATTTTGACGCAAAAAAAATTCTCACTGTGTACAGTAAATGAGCGAGAGTTTAGTAACACTATATATAAAAACCCAGGGGGCAAGGAGGATAAAGTAGTCGCAAGTTGGTTTTGAGGAGAAGAGTTTGTCATTGAAATGGAAAGAGAAATGAGAGCGTCGCGTTAAACAGAATGCAAGAGAGAAACATTGATTAGTCCCTACTGTAAGTTTTAATAAAAGATGATGCTTTATCTTGCGATATGACGAGGAATTAGTCTTAATTTAAGAAATACATAATAAAAGAGAGTGTTTTTGTTTAAGACTGTAGGAGTGACGTTGATGTTTGGAAGAGCAATGGTGTTTTAAAGTATGAGAAAAAAGGAATGAAATTCGTTGAGTTTGTCATCAAATCTTGTTACAAAAGGCCAAAGGTTATATTGAAATTTATCGCAGTACAAAGACTCTTTATTTTCTTCGGCTGCTCATGAAAAGAATCCTTCATTCAATTCAGCTTTAATCACAGTAATCATTTCTCCCCCTTACGCTTTCTGTTCATAATTTCACGGTAACCTACTAAATCCATGATCGTAACCTCTCCCTTTACATTTAACCTCTGATTTATTTAATAAATATCTCTTTTTCCCTGTAAGACCGCGCAAAGGGCTTCCGGTTGCAACATTAGCGACCATGTTGCAGCTTTCCTCTGGATGAATGCGATCCTTCCTGGCCTCGAAACCTGGAAGAGGATCTCGGGCTATATTTTTTCACTACTCTATTCATAGATCTCTCCTGACAAACTTCCCTTCGGAGATCGTTATTTTTTAAATCCTGTAGGTGATATATGTTGTTTATAACTAATATCTCCTCATCAATAGCCGTATTTTTCTTATTGACAATCCATTTTTTTTGCAATCTTCATTCTTCCTTTCCTATCAATATTTCACTTGTTTTTATTGTCAAATAACACCAAATAACCTGGCAAATTGTCAAACATTATCTTTCGTTATGAAACTTTTTTATCATCTAAGAGTGATTCGGAAAATAATTATACTTCAAAATAACTCTTAAATTGACAGAGGCAAGATAAAATATATATACTGCAACATATCTGAAATTACATATTTTGTAATTTCTCTCGTATATATATATATATATATATATATATATATATATATATATATATATATATATATATATATATATATATATATATATATATATATATATTTATATATATATATATATATATATATATATATATTTATATATATATATATATATTTATAACTGACTCACGAAAATATGTAACGTGATGAATATATAAATAAAGTCAAAAGCCACGAAGGAAAATGAAACACGGGAGATCTGCGAGGTCTTTATACTAATCGTCCTTTACAAAGCAGACTGAAGCAGAAAGAAACATAAAAATTTTTACAAAGAAGACACACATACGTATATGAGAGATGAGAACATTAGGATTATAAAGGCATTAACAGGTACCTGAAAACCAACCCTATTAAAGAATTAAGCCTGCCGAAAGAGAAAGTGACGATTGAAAAAATGGCTTACCAAAAAGAGGAGGGGGCTCAAACCGTCCAAACAAAATTAAGATTACAATTTCGTAATTCTTCTCTTTGAAAAGCAATAACAATTTATAAGAGATGAAGATTATCAAGAATAAAACTCCAAAAATATTAAACTTAGAAATAACTATAAAAATATAAACGCGCATATATGACAAATGAAGAATATAGAGCGAAATAAGCCTGCTGAATCCAAAAAGATTTCTAAGAGGTGAACAGTATCATGAATAAAACAGAAAATATATTAACCATAGGAATAACTAGAAAAGCTAATTATTAATTAGGAAAAATTGGGCGAGGAAAAAACAAGTAGCTCCTGATTGCAACGCAAAGAAAAGCCTCGATTACAAAGCTACCCTATAACGAAGTCTCTCGACACAATGGTTCGAAATAATTGCCGAAACCTACTTTCTCTGGCAGAAAAATTTCCGAAAATTGTATGATTAGAGGAGTAACTTTTCTTTGATTTTTCCATCTTCCGCCATATTTTAAATTATACTGATGAAGAAGTTATCGTATCCACAATAATCACATTTTTCGATCTTATTTTTAGAGCTAGAAACGTTTATTGAGATTCTCTACAGACGATCGAGAAACAAAGATTTCAAAGTCTATCGTCGGATTCTTTTAGTTTTCCTTTGTGTAAAAACTATGTTTAGGAATCGATTGTGTGTAATTAGGGAATTTATTAGATATGGTTATAATTCATCTAGATTAATCATATCAATCAGATTCATTTTGACATATATCTGGTTTTAACAGATATTTTCACCAATTGTTAATTTTGCTACAAACTCAAAGAAAATATAACAAGTAAAGAATAACTTTTTCCTCAAGATTATGTATTCAAAGTACTTGTTCAATGGTTTCCCATATTTAGGAAAAGATTACGATCATCTATTTAGCAATAAACGTTTGCGAGATTACGTCGTGAGGAAACTCTATATAAATACCGGAACAAATCTAGAAATATAATTTCTTTGTATAAATGAAAAAGACAGAAACTAACGAATAAAAACCAATACATTATTAAAAGAGTAAACAACGGTAAAAGAGGAGTACCAAAATCAATGAAAACTGCTAATAAACTCTTTTAAATAAAATTGTTTTCTAGCTTGTGAATAATTCCAGAGCAGAATATTAAGGGAAGATATATTAAATGTTCAATTGTTCAATAAATTTTATTCATCAGTGATTGTAGAATCTACATAGACAAAATTTTATTAAAATAAGTGTAATTTAGGGTGGATATATTAAATGAAATGGCAAGGCATGTATACGAATTAGGACAGTGTACATTTCCTATAATAATCTTTATATGAATGAAGATCAATTCAATAATTCAAAACTGTGCTTTAATCCGTGAAACTTTACAATAATTTCTTTATACAAAAGCTGTGGTCTTAAACCGCAACATGAAGTAACCACATGAGACGCTCTGTAAAAAATAACGTATTACTATACGTTATTTTTTACATAGAGTTTAAGCTAAATAATGAAATTTAATTTCTAATCTCTATCTATATAATCATTGCTTCAAATGTGATGCAATTTAATAGAAGTATTTATATTTAATTCTTTTGGAATTATAGGTTAACATTTTCTAAGGCATCCTAGTTTTAATGAATAAAAAAGCAAACATAAGAAGAAAATAGTAGATAGAAAACTACAAGATAATGCTGATAGCAAAAGATAAGTGTTGTTTTAAACATCAGCTTGTCCTTAAAATATTACCATAACTATGATTGCGCAATTTTGTGTCACTTATGTTCAAATGGAAAAAGAAGCAGTGCCTATGTTTTGAACATTAGTTTGTCTTTAAAAATTTACTAAACTGTGATTGGGAAATTTTGTCTCCTTTATGTTTAATTAGAAAAGTTTATCTTGTGTAGCATTCTGTAAGGCATCTTGGAATTCCTCATCTACGCTTAGATCCAGCTACTATTGACTGGATTATCCTCATGGATCGTTAATCACGCGCGCGCGTAAGCCTAAGAGAGGAATCTAAGACGTAGAACTCGACCAGAAAACTTCTATCCTTACAGCAGCACATCCTTGGTTCAAATAACCTTTCTGCCACTATAAGATCTTTAGATTCACCTGTCTCTGGCGTGGTTGAACCCAAGAAGGAAGCGCACAACAGGTAGCGCGAATAATGAGGCCCCATTCTGTAGCGGAGTAATGAGGACAGGAAGGACGACCCTGACAGACAAATTATTTAGGTATAGCAGATAAAGGTGAACCAGGAAAGATGTAGGAACACGCCCCCGCGAAAAGGCCCTGCTAAGTACGTGAAAAGGAGTCATCGTGGTTGGGGCCGTAATGGACGACCCAAGCGGTTACAAACGTGTCCCGCTCCGGGTAAAGGAGCATTGCTAAAATCCAGCGCAAAAGAAGCTCTTTGAATTTGTCTAGTCCAAATTGAGAAATGCGTTCTGTAGGCTGGAGCAACTGGCATATGGATACCTGGCAGTCTATGGCACTAATCAAGATATGGACAACATATTGAGCGAAAAATCCAGAAAAAATATGGAAAATTGCTATTATCCCCAAAATACCATCATATGTCGATCATATGTCGACGAATCGATCTTTACGTTGGATTACGCTTAGCAGAGGAAATCAAAAGAAAAATCGAACTTAAGCATGAACGGGCAAAAATAGACGAGACACATAAATTCAAAGACCGCGAAGGTGAAGAATATATACACGTCTTTAAAGTGATCTTTCAGACCACAGAAATAGCTGCGAAAGCAACTGAAAAAGGATTGGTTATGTTTAACACTAAAGTGTCTGCTAGTTGTATCGAAGGTGAAGTATTCGTCCCACTGCAAGTCTGTTTCTCTTGTTATGCTCTTAAGAAACATTCCACTAAAGAATGTAAATTTGAGGGTAAAGTTTTCTCGGAATGTGCTAATCCTAGTCACACATGGAGGGAGTGCAACAACCCTAATCAAAATTGTCTTAATTGCGACAATCGGCACCGGACATTATAAATGGCCTGCCCAAGAAAAAACTCTGATTACTGACAAGCAAAAGCACATGATTTAGGAGAGAAACAAAAGGGCCAATACCACTTATGCGCAGGTGGCGAGAAAATCCTATCAGGGAAAGACGATTATTCAAATTGACCAGAACATGAGACCAGATTAAATAATGTGCATTCTTCATGCACACTTCGCTAATGTTATAAAGCCAGGTAGCTACGCAACTATACTCAACAAAATGCTAGTCCACAACGGCCTTAAACCGATGTGGTTCCAGGAACCCCATCCCCTTTGGCGAGTTATTCCAGGTGCAAATTAAGAAAATGTCTTAATCCGTACCAAGGACGCGCTTCGCCTCTCGAGATCCACGATTAAATAAACAAAAAATGGCAGAGCAAACTGAGTCTCAAATTGATGTAAGTCACACTCCCGCAAGCAGCGAGCCTGTATCAGTGCAACCGTCAAGGTCATATACAGTAAGCTTTAAAACCAAAGAACAATGTATGAAGATATACGAATCTCCATCAGCACCAATTTTGAAATTATCTAAAACGGATTAGATCAACGACGGGATAATCAAAAGGAAATATAAATGGGATTTTGACACTGATATGAAAGAAAAGGAATTACTCCAGGCAATTAGACAAGGTCTAGTTGAGATTCGCCCAGAATCATGCCACATCCAAGGTCAAGATCAATTCAAAAAGAAAAGATAGGGAAGAATGAGCTCTCCACCAAGAGAAAAAGGAGAAAAATTAAACAACTTAATAGGAACTAAATATGGAGACCGACGTCAGATACATTAAAAACCTGAAAATATTCTCCCTCAACGTTAATGGATGGAGGAATAAAGGCGGTATGAACAATGAGATTATAAGATCAGTATCTCCAGACATCTTACTAATATCTGAACATGGTTTGGACGGAGAGAGTGAACAGGTAAAGATCTATAATCAATTAAGTGCTAATGACAAACCCTTCAAGGGAAATATATGACGGAGTTGCCATTGCGATTAGGGAAGGTAATAAATCCAAAGAAATCCGAGATCTGGAGGAATCCTACTTAACCATTAAGAAGAAAAGGACCTACGATGATATAATTGTGGCAGTGGGATACCAGCCACTAATACGTCCATACTTCCAATCCCTAACTTAATCCGCTTGTTTAGAAGAAATAAATCAACCATTTCAATAGGAGATTTAAACACACAATCCATAGAAGCTGGATACACCACCTTGTATAACGATGCTGGGACTCTTCTAAGCCTATTAATTAGCAGGGATATCGTACAAAGACAAGGCCCCGATTTTGCCACATTTCATACATAAAGGTCTTCAACTGCACCTGATGTAGTACTGACGAACCTCAACTTGTCTTTTAATCAAGTGACAACTCCAGGTCCATATATCCCGTCCGATCCAGTTAGCATGATAACAACCATCTCAACACCTCCAATATAGGTAAAAGTCCAAAGACGCAGATGTCAGGCTAAATAAAACTGGGCCGTAACAAGGAATATCTCACGAACATACAGATAGATCAGATGGAAAGAGCCACATCCGAATATATCGAAAGACAGCTAAATCACATAATAACAAAGTTCGTGGAATTCGATCGCTCACCTGTTCCCTGGACATAATAGAAAGTCTTGCCAGCTTCAAGGTGGAAAGAAAATATATTAAACAAAATGCACCAATTGTAAGCCCTCATCAACCAGATAAATACTTATGGTAACACTGCACATCATTACAGAGAGCTAAGAGACACAAGAATTAAAATCAAGTGAATCATCAGGGAGAAATTGGGAGAAAAGTGGAATAACATGATAGCTAAAGTTGATGCAGAAAGGGACCTGACGAAATTTGGGAGTTAATTGAAAAGACTGAGAGGCAGGCCCCCTAAAATTAGAATAAAAACCAAAGTTAACGGTAATAAAATCTCAGAGGATGGAGAAATTCAACGCTACTTCAGAGAGCATTGGAGAAATCGTTTTAGAATAAATAAGGAAGACAAAAGGAACTTCGATGAAAGACATGTCGGAACCGTTCTCGAAAGAATTAGGGAACTAGTGGAGGAGCTCAGCCCGCATTATAGAGTTGATAGTACTCGTCTCGCATAGGAAGTGTGGAGGCCTTTCACCCATGAGGAATATGAGGCTGCCCTTAAGGGCTTTACACAAAAAGCTCCAAGAATAACTGGCATCACAAAGAAACATCTAATAAACGCTCCGCGAAACATAAACGAGTCCCTATTGGAGATATTCAATGCCTGCCCTAATGTCGGTTATTTCTCAACCCAAGTCGAAAAGGACAAGGTAATATTTCTGCTTAAACCAAGAAAACCTAAAAAGGATATAGGCAACTATAGGCCTGTTTCGCTCTTGGGGTTCTTGGGCAAATTGTTGTAACAACTCCTAAATAACAAACTGAGAAACTACCTGGATGCCACAGATCTATATAATAATCAACAACATGGGTTCAGAAAAAAAACTTGGCACCGAAACAGCATTCGCATTGATTACTGAACGAATTGCTATCGACAAGGTCAAAAACCACAACGTAGACCTGGTGATCGCGACGTGTCCACAGCGTTTGACAAGGTATGGCTTCTGGCACTTAAATTTAAAATAAAAGATCTCGAATGGAACAAAATATAGCACGTATTCTTTGCGACTACCTGGATGGCGCCAGGCAATCTTAAAAATCAATGATAATGAAGGAGAGCAATTCGAATTGAAAACAGGAGTGCCACAAGAGGGATGCCTCAGTACTAACCTGTATGCAATTTGCACAGGCAACCTGCCCCACCCTAATCAAGAATCAACACAATATATACAACTGACAGACGACATAACACAAGTCGTCACCAGCAACTATTGCAACTCCAGAGATATAGCAAATAGGACCAGAGGAGAAATTGAGAACATCAATAGATACGAGAGAGAACAAAATAAAAACAAAAATCAATAAGTTTAAACTGATCCCCATGGGCCGACAGAAAACTGCAGATGTTGAAGTACAAGGCAAACTCTACCCATACTGCAGAAATTGCAGAGTACTTGGCCTCAAATTAACATCATCCGGCTATGTTGCGCACTTTAAAGAAAAAAATAATGCGGCCAAGAGGACGCTAGAATCACTGTTGAGTTTCTGAATGGTATCACCGAGAAACAAAAGGAAGCTATATATATTACTACTGGGACCATTACTGATGTATCCCGCTATTCTCCTTCATGTCTGTAGGGAGACAATGATGAGGAAAGCTCAAGCTGTGAAAATCGAACTAATTTGGCAAAAGATTACCCAATACCTACCAGAAGAAGTAACCCGACAAATAAAACTCGAAGATAAAGAATTACCGAATCTACGTTTCAAACAAACCTTTAAAAGTAGCCAGCTGCAGACGCAGGAGGCAATTTACCTGATTTATAGATAACAATGATGCTAATAAAGAAAAATAAAGTAAATAATACGTACAAATAATGAAAAAAAGATCCGTAGTGGACGATTAATTAATAAGTATAAGGTTAAAAATAATTCTAGAAAAAAAAAAATCGAAGTGGACAAAAGATTAAAAATAAAAAGATGCGTAGTGCCCTCCCCCCCCTCAAAAAAATTATGTACCGATAAGCTCGTTGAATTCAGCAAAGATAATTTTCTTTAAATAATAAGGCTTGAAATCGACACAGAAGCAGTAGAAGAAGCATTGCTCCACCAGAGAGTCTTTCTATATGATGATACGTTCGAGCAGGTCTAAAATGCTGAATTCATGAAGAAGAGGAACGGGAGGAAGAAAGGCACTACCCAGAAACACCAAAAAGACAAGGTAGACGGATGGGAGGGGAAAGCAACGGCATATGGAAACATATTTCGTATGCTGGAACCCGGCATCATATTAATAACAGAACCCTGTATTGACATTACATCTAATCAAATTAAACATCCATCAAACCTGACATAATGTTAACAAGTGAATGCTTTCCTTCAACTCACATAATGACCCGGGTCCCACAGTCCCCAGTGATCACATAGCGTTCCTCATCACAATCTCACTCGCGCCGATCCAGCTACCAGCTAAACTCCGAAAAAACTAGGTCTCAGCCAACTGGGAACGCTACAAGAGACAACTCGGTCTATTTGCTCCAGCTGACCAGAGTGATTAAACCTTAAATGAGATAGATGAAGAGCTAGAGAGGAAAACTGCTACTAGTCTAGAAGCAGACCGCAATTGTGTACCCAAGACAGGGTACAAAATTCCTTTTCAACCTAGATGGACAGAGGGAATGATGGTAATTGCTCGTGATCACAAGGAAGTGTATGAGGAGATAAGACAGGCAGATCCTAACCGAGAGAGAAGGTGGCTATTATGGCGCCTAAGCGCCGAGCTTAAAGACGCTATCAACCTCCAACAAGAGGAAATATGGAACAACTTAATAGATAGAAAATTAAAAGCACAAACAGGAAAAGTGAAGTCTCGTATTAAAGAGAACGGGGATTATATAGAGGAAGCGGCGGTTTTGGAATAAAGATTTCGAACGTACTTGAAAAATGTCCTCAGCATCACCCCAGAAGAGAATTAAGAGTTTCACATGAAATTCTAAGGCCAACTGATGGAAGAGCGGAATCAGATCATACATCGAACGCACCCACATCACAAAGTAGACGAAGGCAGGGAGATGGCGGAACAAGGCCGACCCATAACACCTAAGGAGGTCATGGCCACTGTAAAGTCCTTTGAATAAAGAGCGCCAGGATGGAAGGGCATCACTAAATGCAACTTAGTAAATGCCCCACAACATATCATTCAGGGAATCACTAATATATTCAATGCTTCCCTGAATACAAGTTACTTCCCAGACTGCTTAAAGATTGCTAAAATAATCTTTATACTGAAGGGAGGTAAACCCCTTGATCAACTGGCCAATTAGGCATAACTTATTGCTTGAGTTTCTAGCGAAGATCTACGACAAGTTCCTAGCTAACCGTTTTCAAGACATTCTTAATCGAGGAAGGAGCCCATAACCCCCTGCAACACGGGTTCCGTAGGAAACGGTGAACGGAAACTGCCCTTGCCATCCCAACGGATAAACTCGCGAGCCGTAATGGTAAGCAGAAATAATAGACGTCATACGGCGAAATGTTCAAAAGGCCTTGTATAAGGTTTAGCTAAGGGATCTACAATACAAGATCTTTAACCTTTGGCTAACCCTATCCTAAAATGGTCCTCTGTGACTATATCATGGAAAAGAGAGCCCAAATTGCGATCGAGGGCTACACAGGACTTGAATTCGAACTCGAGGTCGGTGTTCCACAATAGATGCCCCAACTCCAGTGTGCGACGATACGATGTATCTGCCTTCCGCAGCTGACATCACTCAAATCTTCCCAAGTCCCATCAGGAACCCTGGACTTCAAGCATTGGCGACAGCTGTCGAGATCGAAAATATCACAGATTTGAAAAAAGTTGGAAAATTAAGACGAACCGCTAGAAATTCCAGATAATTCCAATTAACCGCCGAAAAGTAGACGATCTTCTCGTAGATGACGAACACTATCATTAATCTAACAAGAAAAAAGTCCTGGGCTTACGAATCACTAAATCAAAATATAAAACCCACATTAACAACAGTCTCATTAGCCAAAGAGAGCTGAAGAAACTTTACAGATTCCTAAACTTCAATGTGTCGAACAAAAGAAACTTTACATTTCCTTGGTACGCTCCGTCTTGGTGTAACCAGCTGTGGTTAAGAAGATGGCAAGTAGGTCCTCTAGCAGGACGATTAAAAGGGTGCAGGATAAAGCTACACTGCTTATTTATGGCGCAAGAAGGATCTATCGTATTAGGCAGAAAGTCCCACACGAAAGAGTGGGACTCAAGCCAATTAATATGGAGATCCTGAGGCTAGGAAGAAAGACATGTGATAAGGTGGAGAAACAAATACTCCCAAATATCAACAATAAATTTGAGATAACTCAACGTAGATAACACAAAGTAGAAAGAACAACAATGTTCCCCAGCGGAAGAAACTGTGCGAGGGAAGAAATAAGACTGATCTATACCTGAGAATGTAAACCCCCAAAATAAATTAATAAAAAGAGATGGTAAAAATAAACAACAAGATACAATAAGGAATATTAAAAATAGGCAAATTGCTCAAGTTATTATGAAACAAAAAATGAAATAAAATAAACGAACAACAAGTGTTAGTAAAAAGAGGCGAAGTGCTTAAGTTGAATTATAAATAAAAAGAAATTAACAACAAAAGTTAAAAGCATAGATAAAAAGAGGCGAAGTGCCGAAATGTAATTTTAAATTAAAATAAGTAAGAGGATAATCAAAGAGCCAACATAAAAAACTTTAGTAAATAATAAAAAACAATAAAAGAACATAGATAAAAAGAGGCAAGTGCCCAAAGTAATATTTAAATTCAATTAAGATAAAGAATAAAGGAACAACAAAAATATAAAGCTTAACTAAAAGAGGCGAAGTGCCCAACGCTAAAATAATAAACAAAAATATAAATTACGAAGAGACAATCTACCAGTTAGAAAATAGGACTTGAAAGGCTTGAAAGCCACGACGGAGGAACAAACTTAAGAGTTAGCAAAATATTTAAACATAAGGAAGAACATGACCATCATGGGCGGTTATCAAGCCTTTCGAAGAATGAGATGTAAAAAAATAAAAATAAAAAAGAGAGAACTGCTAGTGATGCCATCAGCACCAGGGCAAACTAGTAAACAATTTCACACCTATCAAAACCTATCACACATTTCATCACTTTCATTAACTTAAACTTGAACTTGAGTCATTCCATTTCTGCTCATCCCCTCAACATAGCCGACCACGGTCGAAGTACGGCTCGGAATAAAATATGTCGTTTGCGAATGTTTTTTTTCCTTTTTTCTCGCCTACAAGACCCAGACAAAAGATGTAAGAAAAATAAAAAGAATACAAGTTAAAATCAATAACCGTACCACTGCTGTAGACTTCAACAGTGCATATATATATATATATATATATATATATATATATGTTCTTTTCTTCCCTTTCCAGTATATTTGCACAGTTTGACTACCAGGTCTGCTTTTGACCTTGGTTGTTTTTCCCTATGAGCTCTTTGCCCTATGCTCCTAATATTTGCAATATTTTATCTTATCTTGCATTTTCCTTGCTCTTTCTTATAGGACTATGTTAATCGGTGGCATTTTCACTGGTCTAGGCTAATATTTTTTCCTCTGCTTCTCTTTTCTGCGTGTCCTGGTAATTAGGTACATATTTTTGCTCTACCATTTGTAGCTTCATTTTATGCGCTTTGGACACGCATTGGAGACTAGACGATGAGTAGAAAGTGTTGCCCTGACTGGCGCCATCTAAATCTTTTCTCTGGGATCCCACGGAAATACCTAAATAAGTAGATTTCTGACTGCAATATTTGCATTCTGGTCTCGATCTCTGAAGTGCTATATGTACCCGATACTTTTAATTTTCATGCCGACTACATTGCACTCAGTGCTGTAAGCATATAATTTTTTCCACTATAACTTCTTATAATTTTCTTCTTCCTATGGGTACAATTTTAAGTTTAGCATCATATGGATCGGTTTTTCCAGTTTGCATAGAACTCATGTAGGTTTATTATTTCTATATCAGTCATACGAGCTTAAACGGCTGCATACCTGTTTGAGATATTTAATTTGTTTACTGAAACCTTCGGCGAAATGTATGTTGAGGTACTTTATTCCTGGGATATATGCAGTGTATAATGAATTCAGTGTAAGAGAAAGAGAGCTACCCTGGGAAAACCCGGCATGAAGGTCGAATTCAAAGCAATAGTCACCCCTATACAGATATACGCTTTCCTCTCCAACACCTAATCGCAGATGATTTTCATCAAGATGTTATTTAATCCTAATTGTAAGATCTTGTATTTTATGCCCCGCTGCCGAACTTTATTGAATGCCTTCGTTACCTCCCTGCATATAATGTTGATATGGTTCCTGTCTCTGTTGGCTTGGAAAATCATTTTTGTTATTATGATGATTATCATATCCCTGTTACTTTTTGTTCTGGAGCCGTATTGATGCTAAATGAATAATAAATTTTCCTCAATCTGTCCGACCAGCATCCTGTTGAGAATCGTATCAGAGAGCTTACCTCGAAATTCCTGGAGTAAACTTGTGTCGGAGATATCTTTTCAAGCTGGTGGCTTTCTCTGAATCGCTATGAAAATCCTTTTAGCTGCTTTGATTTCATCAGAACAAAAGAGCCTGTGTTGATATAGGCATTGAAAGTATTTAGCATTGCGGCGCTATTGGATACATCCGTTTATTGTGGCCTTAAATATCAGGCGCCTTCGGTTTTAGCGCCTTCATTGTAATTTTATCTCCAATGCGTCTTCTCACTTTTCCCTTGTGGTGGTATAGGTACGGTCTTTGTATGTTTGTTTTTTTGTATAATATTCGATGTTCAATCTCTATATCGAAATCAACACTCTTTTCCACTCTTATTATAAAAATCTTTTCTCACTACTCTTTAAATATTGGTTTTATTTCGTATTCCTTTATTTTAATCTCTCTTTCCGCCATTTTCATCTCAATTTTATTTCTTGGATGTAATATCTTTAATCTTTTTATACTCTCCCAGAATTATTTGGGTGATGCCCGATTGTCTAGTTCTTCTACTACCTCTTCCCCTCTCTGGTATTGTTGCTCGAAGATAAGCAGATCCAATTCCTGATTGATTTCACCTAAGCAATGGCTAATAGTGCGGGTCGCTTCTTCCCCATCGTATCTCTGAAATACGAGGAGGGTGATGAGAAAGAAATGATTGTTGGACTAGTGGCAAAGAGATCATGAGTGATGGGAGGAAGGAGAGCATGGGGCAACGAGGGTTACCCTCTGCGACGTGTTTGAACTTGCCGCCGCTAGGCTAAGTTACATTTTCGAGTTCCGCCCTGCATTTGCGTCATTGTTGTTTTCGCCATCTAACCGGAAACATGAATTTCTTGAAAGGTTTCAGGTTCCTCACGGTCACTAGGTGGAATCTCACGGAACAAGGTCTGCAAATCAAAAGTCACTGCTCTCACTTATTCTGATTTATAACCTTAACGACCTTCAAAGCTTTTAATAATTCCAGGATTAACCTTCGGAGGACCTTACCAATTATATTATTCAAAAGAAAATGTAAAACAACATAAGGATTTCAAATTTCGTTAAAATCGGCCAAATAGTTATAATGTAATTGCCAAAGCAAAATAATTCCAGGCCGAACCTTGAAGGAATTTGGCAACTATATCATTCGAAAGGGAATGTAAAACAACATAAAGGTTACAAATTTCGTTAGAATAGGCCAAATAGTTACAATGTTCTTACGAAAAAAATAAAAGCAAAACGGGAAACGACCGACCGACTGACATAGTGAGCAACAGAGATCAGAGGGGTATCATTGCAAGATTTTCAGCACTCTACCCATCACTAAGAAATGTTTCTCGCTAGATCCGAGCATTTCCAGCAGGAAACCTCAGCTGGAAGATGATCATCCTTCTAGACGCCCCTGGGCACCCATAATCGAAGCAACAACGGTCTGTGCCTATCATTGACGAAAATCCAACTGCTACTCTTTGATTCTTATCTTTGGAGCTTGGTGTCAGTTATGGGAGTGCACTTGACATTGTTTATGAACACTTAGGGGTGTGAAAGAAGTGTGCTCGATGGATATCCCATTTGCTAACAGAAGAGCCAACGGGTGCGGATTTATCTTCTTTGGATGGCTGAATTCGAACCAAATGGTCCAAAACGGTTCTCAGATGTTCCTACTAGATAGGAGTAAATTGTCCTAAACGGTTCTCGGATGTTGCTCCTGGAAATGAGTGTTGGATTTATTTCTTTAACATCAGAGACAAGCAGTCCAACATAATGGGGGTGAGTGATAAAGATCCTGGACCTCAAATATTCAATGATGGATTTTACAGCAGGAAGCGCCTTTTCACCATCCTCTTCAATTCTCAAAGACCAATGTGTGTAGATGTGGTGCTTCAACAGGATACCCTCACAGTCAAAGTATTACACTTACCAAGTCCTTCCTCAAGTTCTGGATCCTCAGGCTAAGTCTGTACCATTCGCCACCTAACGCGACTTTTGCAGTACCACGAAAATGATGCACCCGACAAAGCGCGCCTGAATGTGAAATTCCTAGAGAAGCAGGTTATCACACTTCCTCTCCACCCACTCTAATCACCTGAATTTGCTCCCTGTGATTTTAAGTTGTTTCTAAAGATTAAGGGTGTGATTGCAGGAAAGCAATTTCTAAGCATTTCAGACCTGGCACGAACAGTCAATTCCGTGCTACAAGGTATACCAGATTCTGAGTAGCATGACTGCTTCATGGAGTGGCAAAGGGCGATAGAACATACATAGAGGCATTAGGGGAGTACTTTGGATGAATGTGGAGTTCTATTTAGATTTACCTCTCTTCTACCAAAATATACGCTCTCACTGTCATTACATTCTGATCACCCCTCGTTTTCGTGCAATGTCTCCGAGCGTTGCTTTGCCTAGATCTTTGCCTGCCACGTAATCCTGTGGCAAACTCTCGTATTTTCCCCACTGTACCCTAAATTACATATTTTATTCTCAACGGTATTTGTATTGAGTTGCTATTCACTGGTTCCATATACGCAGTAAATATAAGAGACGTGGAAATTTATCAAGAATATATCGTTCTTTTTGGCTATCAGTATGTTTTCCTCCAGTTCCGTTTTTAACATATTCTAAATATCAATTCCATTGGTATTTTGGTTACCAGATTCTACACACCTTACATTTATGTCACACATAAGTATGGTGGGTAACCTCCAGTTAAATATGATCATGAGTAAATGAATAGGTAATTTGTTGCGCTTCTGAGTTTGGTAACCTATTGAAACCACCTTCTTTCTCAGGTCTATAGCGACTATCATAGCTAAATACGATTCTTCTACTACATATATTTTCTAACATTTTATTCGCTTTTTTCTAAGCTATTGCTGCTCCGCCGAATTTTTATTCACGTGCAAGTAAACGACTCTACATCTCACTATGTCAATCGGTTCACATTTTGCTTAGTTGGTTTTTGTAATAAATTGTAACTATTCGGCCGATTCTAACGAAATTTAAATACCTTATGTTTTTTTACATTCTTTTTTGCATGATATAATTGTTCAAGTCTTTCCAACGTTAGACCTGTAATTATTGTGTTTTGACCATAAAATAATAACTATTTGGCCGATTCTAACGAGATTTGGAACTCTTATATTGTTTTACATTTTCTTTTGAATTATATAATTGCCGAAGTCCTCCCAAGTTAGTCCAGGAATTATTTTGTGTTGGCAATAACATCATAACTATTCAGGCGATTTATGTTGTTTTACATTCTCTTCCGAGCGATAGAATTACCAAGGTACCCCCAAGGTTAGTCCGGAAATTATTGAAAGTTTTGAAGGTCGTATGGTCACAAATAAGAAAAAGGGTAGAGCACGCCGCATTTTTGTCAGCAGACCTTGTTGTTTAGTAATTATGTGTTAGCACTTTGTAGTGCCAGATTTGACTTCATTCACGATTGCTGCTAATGCCGTGTTTGAAGATGATTATAATGTATCTAGAGTGCAGAATATGTTGACTTATTGCACTATATTTCCGGCCATTCATTTATCTTAATACTTAGTATCCAACTTATTTCTCTGCATACTGATTAGGAAGTTTTTGCAATACTTTCTGCTGTGAATCCTGTTTGAGATGGGATTGTTCTTTCGACCCATATTTTTATTGTCTACCTTAGTATCATTTTTCGTTGGATTTCTTAACTTCGATTTGGTGCTTATAGATCTTGTTTTCCGTCCTGTATTTTTGTTTTTTCCTCCGTTTCAGGATTATTCTTAGGAGTCTTCTTCTTCTTCTTCCACCATATTTTCGACTCTCCCATTCAGGATCCTTGGGTCCTTTATGATAACGAATTATTTTTAATTCGGACCATACCAAAATTTTTAGACGTTTCTCGATTTTTCGCTTCCCCTTACCTCCGAGAGATTACACTCTCTGGTAGGAAACCTTGCTTATGTATTTTGGATACCTGTGGTTGTGCTAGGCACGTAAAGATGAAAAAATTTGCTTCCCAAAATTATTCACAAGTATTACTCCCTTGCGTCTTTTTCGGTGACTTTCATTGCGTTATCGTAGGTTTGTGACTTCGTGCGTTTGGTTTCTCCCTCTTTTCTATTTATGATCTGTTTCTTCAGGGGTAGTTACGGAGCAGGGGCTGTATTGACAGTGGGAATTGATGCATTTTTTTTCGAATTTTTCGTAGTATAGTCTTCTATATAATATAATATCTAATATTAGTATGAAGGGGGAGAGCTCAGGCTCTAAATGAGAACTGTCCAATGACTGAACGCTACGTTGATGGGCGGATTAAAAAGTCAGGTTGAGGCGAGGATAGATACGCTTTACGAATCAGGTCGAGTCTGAGGTTGGCGAGATTCGAATAACGAGGCCGAGAGTGACGTTCCGGTTAATTAAAGATTAACATAGGAAAATACAAGTTTTGTTTACAAATTAAAAATGATCAAAATGATATAGAGGAATAGTTAAGGTCGGATAATGATTTATCGTTACCGGCGGGAAAGTCTAATTTCTATTAATTAGTTTTGAACTACCTGCTCAGATCCAAATGGGCTCACAAGATTAAAGTGTAAACAAGGGGGCTTACAGATCGGAGGGCGACAGCGACTTCAAGGAGGCTTGAAGGAAAGTAGGCCCTTGGCGATACGACCTTGTCGTGGTCTTCAAAGGATGGATCTTCGTCAGGACAAGATTGGTCAGGAAGGGTATGGCCGGCACCTTACTTCCGGGGCTGTGAAGACGTTAATTATAACCTTAGCTGGGGCACGAGGGGGGAGCTGGAATCCCTGGTGATTTCCGGGAAAGGTATGGCTACCTTAGAGTAACTTCGACAGTGCTGGGTGCTTCGAGGACTCGAAGGAGCAATCCGGCGCAGCTGCTTCAGAAGACGGCGCGGGAAGAGGCTTCCGTTTTACCGTGGAGGCCTTAAAGGGAAGAGGGTGTCCAGTTTGGTTGGTACACACAAAAACACTGACTTGGGATGAGGGATGTCTTCTTGTGAGCGAGCCTTCTTCTTTACTACTGTTACAAGGCGACTAAGGGATTTAAATATGGAGAGTCTCCTCATGCGAAAGATTGGAAATAACCTCCACTTTGGTGAAATCCCAGGGAGCAGCTGAGATGCCAAAATGTCGGCGATAAACAGTTCTTTTACCTCTCCTCTCTCTATCTCCGCGGGAGAAACTGCTGGAATTTACGACCGCGTAGGGAATGTTCTTCACATTCTACTTTGAACGTACGATGGTGGGGAGCCCATCTGCGCTTGCTTCGCCATGTGACTCTAGGCCGTGGGGGGTTTGGCTAACCACGTGACTTTAGCAACGTGCTAAGCATTGTAAAGAAGGGAAAAAGGGGTATCCTTTTACATCTCCTCCCTTCCGAAATATGTCACAAAATTTGACCTTGAATATAAAAGGGTCGAAAGGAAACCTGACCTGTATCGACATGTGTACACATCAAAGGGACGGATCTGAGCTAGCCGTATAATACGAACTATTTAAACTTACTATAAACATCCTACTCTAGAGCAGCGGGTTTAGTTTGCATTGTCTGCTAAGGTGTTGTGGCTGAGGTTATCGGCCACGCAGTTTCCTGAGGCGCGAATATAAAAAAAATTTAATTGAAACTATTGCAAAGCTAAAGTCCACCGCATTATTCGCCCGTTTTTACTCTTAACATTTTTTAGGTATAACAATGGGCGGTGGTCTGTCTCTATGACAAATTCTTTACCAATTACATTCATTTTAAATTTTAAAATTGCCCATATAATCGCTAAACATTTAGTTGTATTACCGAGTAGTTTTCCTCACGCGGTAATAGCTCTCGACTCGGGTGTATCACAGGGTGGCTTTCTCCTCTATCAGCGTACTCAAGGAGTACGCATCCGAGGACTTCGTCGCTGGCATCCGTCCGGATGCCGAAGGGCTTAGTGGGGTTTTGAGACCTCGAAAAGGGGACGGACGACAGTTTGTCTTATAGTTGTTGAAAACTGAAAGTAGCTTTAGGGTTCCAGACTAGAAGATCAGGGGACCTTTACTGCAACATTACAAACAGGATGGCAGAAATGGATGCAAAATTGGGGATGAACTTCCGAACCCATAAATGACCGGAGATGCGTTTAACTGCGGGGGAGGGGCATTTATACTATGGCCCGATCCTTTTCTTCCTGGGGGCCTATTCGGTTCATCTCGATATGGAAGTCGAGGTACTTCATTGTATCGTAAGCGAAGTGGCACTTACTTTGCCCAAGCGTGAGTCCATGCTCACGGAGCCGGTGCAAATGGGCTCGTAGGGCTCGAATGGCGATCAATTTCTGGTCCCATGTAATGATAGTGACGTATAGATTGTCAAAGCAAAATGACAAATGGCGCAAGTCGTCCACATTTTTTCGCATCATTTGGTTGTAAATAATGCATGCAGTTACAAGCCCGAAGGGAAGGCGCTTGAACTGCATAAGTCCTTTGTAGGCGGGGAACACCGTGTATTTTAGTGCGCTTTTACGGAAGGGAATCTGGTAATAAGCCTTGCAGGGATCTAATTCTGAGATGTACTCGGCTTCATCGAATAGATCAATATTCTCGTATATCAGGGGGATTGATTCTGCATCGAAAACCGTCGCAGAGTTTAACGTTTTGACGTCTACGCTCATTCGAAAAATCTAGTCGGGTTTTCGAACCATGACGATAGGGAAACAGTGATCCGATTTTGAGGGCTCGATGATATCTAGTTTGAGCAAGTTATCTAGCTCAGAATTGAAGGCCTGCCTCGCCTGGATGGGAAGATGATACGGCTTCGAACGGAAAAGTTCTGGAATAGTAAGAACAAGGTCATGTTTAAAGTGTTTTTCACGGCCGGGGATCTCAGAAAGGACGTCACCGAAGTCGTTCAACAGCTGCCCCGGCTGACTATTGTGGTGAGGGGCTAACAATGGGTAGAGGTCTAGCGCCGTGAAAGATTATTCTGTGGCCTTAAGTAGAGTTGGGAGAGGGTAGTCGCCATCTTTTTCGATGCAAACCACCTGGACAACGTTGAGGGCGTCAGAGGGGTACGACGATTCAAGGGGAGACCCTTCGTCAAGAGCCACAAAATTAGTACCATTCTGGCGGTGGTGGTATTTCTTCAACATGTTTACGTGGAGTACCTTATCTCGAGGGGGGCTCCGAATAAGGCAATCCACGGGACCTTTTTTCCGGTAGGTGGTGAAGAAGCCCTTCCACTGACTAAGAAGCTTGTTGCTCTGCGTGGGAAGTAGTAACAGCACGTCTTCGCCAGGCTTAAATCTTCTTTCCTTTGATTTTCGATCGATATAAGTTCTATATTTCTGCATTCTTGTAAGCGATGTCCGCGCAAGTTTCCAGGCGTTTCCTATGGTCTAGGAGGTAGGAGTAAGAGGACTGAATTTCTCTATCCAGTTAGGGGTTGGCAAAGTTCTTTTAAGATACAGAGGGAACTTCGCACATTACAGCCATACAATGATTCGAAGGGGGCGAAACCAATGGTCCCTGTACGCAAAGAGTGCTACAGGTAAGTAATGGTGCCATTTTGTCTTCAAGGTGCAAATAATTTTTTCGCAAATACCATTTGCAGCTGGGTGGAAAGGAGTGGTAACCAGGCGCTTTACCACTAAGAGTTTTTCGACATACTCCATAAGCTCGGAGGTAAACTGTCTGCCTGTGTCGGACAACACCTTCTTGGGGGTACCTGCTCAGGAAAAAAGGGATATTAGGGCCTCAGCACAGGTTACACTATTAATTCTCTTAAGGGGTACTGCTTCGGGGAAATGGGTGGCAAAATCTACAAAGGGAAGGATATACATGTGTCCCTTACTGTAGGGGATAAATCGGGCCAATAAGGTCAATGGCCACTCTGAAAAATGGCTCTGTTATAACGGAGCTTTTCTGGACGGGGGGCGGCTTGACGAGGCCTCTGATAGATATCTTTTAACAGACATCGCACGATTTGCAGTAATCTGCTATATCGTTGTCCGCACCTGGCCAAAAGAAATACTTAAAAACCTTCTGGAAGGTTACATTATGACTGAAGTGTCCGAAGGAGAGGATATCATGCGCGAGCCTAGAAACTTAGCAGATGTACGAACGGGGGACACATAAGGACTGGGATACAGAGACTTTTCCTTCAGAACAGGGGCGGTTCAGAAGATTATCCCTTAAGACATAGGATACCTTCTTCTCTCCGCGGGTTGAATCATGTGCCTGATTCCGTGCTTACTCCCAAAGAGGTAGAAAGTTTGCGTACCCCTTCTGGGCGCGGGAAAAATCTTCGCTCCGGCGAACGTCAAACTCCTGATCAACGGGGGATTCCAAAAAAACTGGATCCTGTGTTGGTCGTTGAATACAAAGTCCAGAAGGGTCTCGTATTCCGGGGAGGCTTTACATGACGCCAGCCAAAATTGGAGGTACTTTTGAAGGATACAAACAAACGGGCGAAAGGTTTGTCCATGGCGTATTCTCTCCTGACGGAAACGACCAGTCAAATGTCCGGTCCCATATTTACGGCGGCCAGAAGTTCGGACTTGGGAGTGTAATAATCCACGGTAGCTTCAGACGGGAAGGAAATAAACATATCGCGCAGCGGGATACTAAAAATGGGAAGTAATCTGGTGGTGTATGTGGCATAGGTGGTGTAGGTCGCGTAGGTGGTGATGGTGTAGTTGCTGGTGTTGTAGGTGGCGTAGGTGGTTTTGCTGGCGTAGGTTGTGACGCTGTAGTGTTGGTGGTGTAGGTGCTGGTGTAAGTGGATGTGTTGTAAGTGGTGTTGGGGTTGATGGTGTAAGTGATTGTGGTGTAGGTGGTGGGTAGTGTAGGTGGAGTAGGTAGTGAAGGTGGCGTAGGTGTTGTAGGTTGTGCAGGTGATGATTCGATATAGAATATAAAACAACATAAGGTTTCAAATTTCGTTAGCATCGGCCGAATAGTTACAACGCCATTTCAAAAATAAAAAAAAAAATCAAAAGGGGACCGATAAACCGACAAGGTGAGATATTTAGTCATACGCGATTAGAGTTACACGCGATTGAACAAGGTCTACTGACCAAAAAGTAGCGTGCTCTCACTTATTCTGATCTATGACCTTACGACCTTCATATTTCAATAATTCAACGACTAACCTTAAGAGGCCCCTTTTAGTTATACATTCGAAAGAGAATGTAAAACAACATAAGAGTTCCAAATTACGTTAGAATTGGCCGAATAGCTATGATGTTATTTCAAAAACAAAATAATTTATGGGTTAAACTTGAGAGTACCATGGAGGTTATACCATTCAAATGAAAATATAAAACATCCAAAGGTTTTCCAATTTCATTAGGATCAGCTGATTAGTTACAATGTTATTGCCCAAGCCAAAAAAAAAAGCAAAACGGGGACCGAAAGACCGACTGACCGAAAGGAAGCTTAGATCACCGCATTCTTCCCTCCCTTGAATTATCAATGTTCCCTATAGCTAAGAGGCTTACGGGGTTCTCGTGTAGATCGGCGCAGTTGTTCCAGGCCAGTATGCTCGGGGGTGGAGGGTTCTTTCTTTAATTGTAGATTAGCTGCAAAACCAGATACCCAGGCCGGAAGAGAATCAACCTCCATATCTCCCTCCTTGATGAATATATTCTGTTCACCTGCACCATCGGAAGAATCGAACTCAGATGAATCTGGTGCAAGCATTGGAGAAATATCCAGTAAACCAGTTTCTGTAGAAGGTTCGATGCTGGGATCCTCTCCCTCCTCAGTAGGAGCCAAGTCATGCAATGATTTCGTTGATTCGCGTCCATCAACAAATCTTACTTAATCCTATTGTGAGTTTGCTTCTAACAACTGAATCTCATCGACGAGGGGTTTGTATTTGCTGATGCAAACGTGACGAGGTAGCAGGACAGGTCCAGAACCAGGTAACTAAGTGGACAGCAAATGGCCACAGGGATCGACGCTGGTACTAGAATAGTGTCCAATGTGGCGTAGAATTTATGGCTGTGCAGAGCAGATCTAACTGCATAAAGAGCGTCAGGTAGCACAGTTTCCCATTGACATTCATGGATGTCCTTGGATACATGAACCAGGGCTATGTGCTCCCAGATTATAGCATTGTACCTTTCACAATGCCCGTTTCCTCGATGGTTAAAAGGTGTCGTTCGGCTAGTGGCGATGCTTAGATTGTTCGGGTCTTAATGTAGATCATTAGCCATAATTGTGGACCCGCGATCAGAATGCAAGTAGGAAGGCATACCAAATATTCCAAAAATCTGATTTAGACAATTAATTATAGTACCAGTAGTCATATTCTGACAGGCAAATGTGAATGGAAAACAAGAATACTCATCCAGTAACGTCAGAATATAGCAGTTTTGGGACTTCGAAGATAAAGGACATTTGAAGTCAGAACTAAGAAGTTTAAAGGGCTGTGTGGCCTTGATAAGGGAAGGTTGGGGTGGTTTGTAGAATTGAGGCGGCTTCAATCGGTCACACTGAGAGCATTTAGAGCACACCCTTCTCACATTTTCAACGGAATAAGGAAGATTTCTCACTCTGACGAAATTAGTGAATCTCATGCAACAAGATAGCAAAGTAGAGTGTGGAGCTCAGATATTTTCTCGTTATTAATTGTAGCTCCACAACGTGCACGAGAGAGAGTGTCTGAAGGAATGTTTTTTTTTACCAGGAAGGTAGAGGATATCATAATTGTAGCACTCCAACTCAATCCTCCATCGTTGAATTTTATCATTCTTGATTTTTCAAAGCATAATCGTATGAAACATAGAACTGACAGCCTGTTGGCCCGTAACTAAGGTAAAACGTCGTCCAGTCAAGTAATGAGACCAATTTTTTACAGATTCCACAATTGCACATGCCTCCTATTCTACTGCCAACTGTTTGAATTCAGTAGGCGTGAGGGTGCGAGAGAATAAGGCGACTGAACGGCATACCTGATTCAGAGTAGCAGCAATGGCTATATGGGAGGCATGAGTCTCAAATACCAAAGGAATAGTTTCATCAGTCCAGTTTTCAATACCCTTCCAAATCTCTTATTTGAGATCATCGATCGCTTTCAGGGCCTCTGAGCTCACAAGAAAAGTGTCAGTGGCAATAAGGGCTCTGATCTTGTTATAAAATCGAAAAGCCCACTGTGAATAAGAGAAAAATCTATTTATAACACGGCTTAACAAAGTACGGTCATTAGGAATTGGCAATTTCTTTAATGGACGTAAACGTTCACTATCTAGTTTGAGATATCCGTGGGTTATTGTCTAACCAAGAAAATCTATTAATTTAGTAGAATCAACAGACTTATTCTGGTTGAAGGCAAGGTTATGGAACGAGGCAGCTTCTTGAAACTTCACCAAATTTTCATCATACTCCTGCTGGGTCTTTCTTGCCACAACAATATTGCCACCCGCTTAAGCATAGGTTCCGTGCAGATTGTGTTGCTCAATGAGGCTGTTAACATTCCTGAGTAAGCAAGTAATGCCGTTTGTAATTCTAAATGGCACTCTGTAGAACTGATAAAGCTTACCATTGGCTTCTAAGGCGTTATATAGCTTGTCCTCTTCGAATATAGGTATTTTGTGATAGGGCCTTTTCAAGGACAGGGAACTATACTACTTGTAGTAAGACACTTCAGTGGTAAGGTCGTCTATTCTTGGAAGAGGGTATGCGTCCAAGCGATTGAATCTGTTAATGGTCTGGCTATAGTGAAGAACTAATCTCTTACGGTGGCACTTATTCGAGACAACAATTTATGCCCTCCATGGAAACATGCTCTTGTCAATCACACCGTCTTGTAGCATCCTGTTACTTTCTGACCTTATGAACTTCTTATCATCATCTCCAAACCTCAGAGATTTTTGTGGCAATGTGCTCGCAATGAGGAGCCAAACTTAAAAAAAAGATGGAGTGTATCCACAAAAGCAGACAGTACACTGCAAGTGGCGGGTTGAAGATATTTAGATCCTCCTGGGACCTGCCAATGCCCAGGGTAACACTAGAGTGATAACCCATGCAATCTTGACCAAGAATGATATCAAAGAACAAAACTGGAAACACAGAAAAATTTGTAGTGTGGTAAAACTCACCCTTCAGAATGATGTCATTCGTGCAGCGTCCCTTCATAGGAGATGTGAGTAATGAAGAGACTATTGATACGCTTCTATTCGCTGGGAGTACCGTCAACTTGTGCTAATTGGCATAGCTGTGTGAGATGAAAGATTTGGAGATCCTTGTGTCGATAAGGGCGGTTGCTTCGTTATTACCAACCAAAACATATACGGTAGCTCGCTGTAATTTTCCTAGAGAAGAGGCAGAAATAACAGCCAGAGTAGAAGAGTGAGCAGATGCAGAATTAGAAGATGAAGTAGACCGGCGCACCTTAGCAAAGCCTACCTGCTTATTACACCTATGACAAGTAACGTTTCTTGCAGGGCACTGTCCACGATTTGACGCGGACCACAGGAGAAATTGTATCTGGACTTTAAGTCTTGATACCTTTCTGTAGGCTTTATTCAACTAACAAAACATTAAGACAATCTGTAAACCAAACAGAAATAATACAAGGAAAAATATCCATTATAATCAGGTTATATGCACAATTAGTTATAAGTAGACAATATAATGTAGCGTAACCCATCAGGCAACTATACATGAAGCTTAGATCACCACAACTCTCTATTTCGATATATTAAGATTTCATTGATATGTGGTATAAGGATTTATGCGCTTATTAGAAAGCAACCTTCCACTTCTATTTCGGACGTAGGCAAATAAAATACGGAGAACAAAGAGAAACTATAGGTACTACTATTTATAGCCCATTTCATCTCTCTCCATATGAATAATCTCACGTTTTGGAAAGCTTAATATTTTATTTGACCTAAATCAGAATATAAACACATAACTAAAGCAATTAAATTTCATTTAAAGTCCCAATTTTTAAGAGTTATTAAATATGTAGGAAATGTAAAGTAAAGAGGGGCAAAATGTTTGCATTCGTAATACTTTGAAGAGTGCTTTTCTTATGCTACACTTTTAGCTTTTCTTATTAAGGAACCATGGATAGTCTCCCATCATAGCAGTATACTATCTTCTCTTCATTGATGCGATGGCCTGAATGAATTTATCAGTATGGCCCTCACTCATATTAGGCAAGTTTCCACGAAAGGAAACTATATTCTAATGCAAACATAGACATTGAAAGGAATAAGACAGTCCGTGAAACTCTCTACTAAGCTTTGCTAGCAGCTGCTCGTAGTTTGGATCTGTGGGATTTACTAAGAATGTATGAAATATACGAAAAAATGCACTCCATGTTTCTATTTCGAAATTACTAATATCTCTTTCAAATGTCTCGATTTCAACTTGGATTACTTGTGTTCTATCAAATATACAACCGTTGATCTTAGCTTTAGAAAGCTTGTGATCATGGGACAGGATTTCTGAAAAGGCTGCTCGTGCAAAATGTACGGCCTTAACAATTGTTTTTTCAAGTCCAATTTTATATGAATTCTGGGGAATAAAGCTTTAGCATGATTCCCAATTGGATCTTTGACAACATCTCACTTCCCCTCCTGTAATTTATATCTTGTGGGACAGTGAACCTTCCGGTAATCATGAAGATCAGCTCAGTTATCACATAAGAAAAAGAAACATGAATATTTTATTATCTACCTTGCAAGCCAAGCAAGAAGGCAATCATCTTGAAGTCACTACAAAAATACCAGTTAAAATTATCATTATTGATCTTGTTAAGAAGCTTCTTAACATTATTATATACTTATATCCTGTGTTCGGAGTGTCAAAGTAGCAAATATGAATATAGGTTTCCATTATGAATTTGCACTGCTTATAGTTTTTGTGTTGATATGGCTCAAGCATCAATCAATAGCGGCAAGAAAAACTTTCATATCTTCAGAAAAATAGAGCAAAGCCCACCTAACATCGACGTAAATTCCTAAGTAAGCATGTCGTTTTCGGTACACATGCAGTCTTTCCTACTAAATTCAATTGCTTCATCATGGATTGCAAAACTTCTCCTCTTGACCTATTGAGACCAAATTCCCTAATTAAACAACCTAGTTTACTTTGATTTGGAAAAAGGGGATGAGTATTTGCTGACGCTTCTAATAAGAAATCTATTGCATATTCGGTGTAAAAATAAGAGAAGATCACATTTAACAACTTTAACCAAAACACGAATGAAATTAATAAATTCCTTAACATAATTTTACGCAAAGATTTCCTACTTGCATTTTCTGCTGGATATGCAAGGCTTAAGTTATCATTATTAAGGACAGGTGTTACAGTTAATGGTATATCAAGATACTATATAGCTTGTCTTCCTCTATGACATTGACAAACATTAGAAGATCTACGCCATATTTTTAGTGTTATACAAGTACTTATGTTCTTTTTAGGCATTCGAGGTGGCAGATATGGTTTCAGTACATATTTTTAAGATATTATACCGTAAAGGGTTCAGATTTGACATTGAAATACGGCGAGCCATTCTTACTTTGAATGTGGAAATAAAAGATTATTTCCACACACTGGCAACGCCTAATAATCCCTGAAGGCTAGCAGTTAAAAGAGCGCTATTCTTGCGAACTTGGTTTCGTTGGAATTCAATGCTCATTTTGAAACCTGAGTGGAAAAAAAGCGCGGCTCGAATATAATCGTGAAAGGTGGAGATGGTTGAGCTTGTGTCCTAAAGTAATTATTTATTAGGGAATTTAAGACGACGATAATGCCGCTGACATATAGTAATCGCCTTTTGCATTCAAATTTGGTGTTTAACCTTTCGAATTAGGAATATTAAGAGTTTTTTAAAGTTGCATGGGGATGGAAGGGCAACTCTAACGATTAAGTGTGGGGATAGGGGGGCAACAACAGCAATAAGTGGGGGGTATGACGGGAGAAGCCCCAATTTCGAATTAACTAAAAAATTTTAATTTTGGCCGAAATAGCCTATAGTAGGAGGCGCTATCTTCTTTATTATTTTGATAAACGTATAGAACAGATCGCTTTAATTGTAGCCCAGAAATAGCACCTCCTAAACGGAAGTATTACCCAAACGCATATATGAATAGTCTATAAATGAATAGTAAGTACGTAATAACAGTACTAATGGTGTTTGTCGGCACTTTAGTCATCCTTTATGGCTTTATTTTCGCTCGGAAGTAGTTATTTTTAAGATAGTATCGCTGCAAATAGAGTCGTAGTCAGAGTGCTAGTAGCTTAAAAATAAGTGCTTTCCGCGCCTAACCAAAGCCGTAAATAATGATTAGAATGCCTAAAAACACCATTAGTATTCCTTTTACTACGTAAACACGGCGTAGGTCTTCTGTAGTTTCACCATAACATTTATAGTGCAGAGAGAGGAGTCATCATGGTGATTCTCTTTTCTCTCTATTCTCTGGAAATAGAAATAAGCATAAACCTTCTTGCACCTCTCAAGAATCTATCTATATTAGATAGACAGCTTCATTATATCATATGAAGAGCCCATGGTATTTCCTGATCAACCCTAGGCATTCAAAAGAGAGTTCGTACGCTATCCATAATTTAGCACCTTTTACGATTTAATGTGATATATGCTTTGCCCGAATATAATATATATATACACATAACAAAATTTATCGGGGGAAATTTTGCCTCAAGTAGCATTGATCAATAAAACTCAAATTACAGCCTAGGCCAAAATTATGGGGCAGGTATAAAAAAGTTAAGAATATGATTGGAACTCATTTATTTCATACTTGACACAATACAAATAAGCATGTTTGTGTATATTCTATCAATAATTAATATTTGATGTGTCTTCCTTTAGCTTTTATAATAGCTTTTATGCGGTTTTGCATACTTGAGACTAAGTTGGCACTTGAGAGGTCTAAAACCTCTTTTTTACCTTTTCCCGAAAGTAGGAAGATGCAGCAAAATAATACTATAAGGCAATCGGCGGCTCAAGTAGGTAGAAACAGTGTATAGTGAGCCAGCATGATTATTTTTCGCCTAAATCAGGGTTAGTTAAGTCAACGAAAGCTGCATTGAAGCATTTAACTCATTTTTAGAAATATAAGTTAGAGTCTGCGCAAAATCTGTAGGCTACTGTTCATTAGTAACCGAAAATGATAAAATAAATAAACAATAAATTTCTTGAAAATTAATTGGAAAAATGAAAATTACTCTCCTAATTTATTTCTTAGTAAAAAAAAATGGATTATCTCTTTTCAATAATTTAATTGGATATATTGAAAATATTTCATAATTATTGAAGTAGTAATTGAGATAAGTACAATCTTTGATGACAGCCTAATAAAGCTATTTATTTAAAATTGGCCTGGAGATCTGTAATTTACAGAATAGCAACCAAAGCTCCATCAGTTAATGAACTTTTACACATTTGATTTATTATTGATGCACGGTAGCCCGGATAGTGTAACACACACCGTGCCAATTTATTTTATTCGCAGTTCTAATTATTCATTTTTATTGCTTTCGAAGTGGTGGTCACGATGGTACATAAAAAGAGCTTCGCGTGTAGAGTTTCATATAGGAGATTTAATTATTTCATGTTATTCTTTATTATTATCCATCTTCTTAATATAACTTGTCTCTCGAAATCGCTTGATATTGCTCTTGGACTGTCAGCTTGGTGATGGAGGGGGATATGACTGCGAGCGCACACAGCGAGTTATACATCTGTGCGTGCGGTGAAGAAAATGAATGGAAAGTAAAAGGAAAGAGTATCCAAGGAGGAGAAAGTGGGGCGAGGCCCGGTACTAATTTGTAATTCTCTGCACCCTCTCTACCCAGATCTTTAGTAGATTAGGTGCAGAATAGGTACGAAGGTAAGAGTAGGAGGCGAGGAAAAATAAAAGTTCAGGACAAAGTAGCCTGAGGTATTGTAGTAGACAAAAAGTGGACATAGATAGTCATATGACCTAACTCTTAGCCTGGGATCCAAACCACGCCTTGAAGTATGTACATTCTCTCCCATGTTTCAATTGTAACTCCTATGTGTAAGATAAACGATACTAAAAGTCGATAAATTTGAAGGAAGGTAGAAATTTCAAAAGGTATGGTAATTATGGTATTTGCTGCGGTATACAATTATTGTACTAAGAATTGGTGTTAGGCTTCCATATCAATAGCTAATCATAAACGGCTATGACCAAGTTTCTAGCATCTCGTTCTTCTTCTCGTTCCGTTGGTCTTGCTGTAGGGGGGAATAGGCGATGTGTTCTCCACCCGTCACTATCGAGTATCTGACTGGCTGCATCTATGTCAATTTCATTTTTGTCCTTTTAATGAATTCCGTAGCTAATTTTGTAGTTATTTTATTAAAGTGGCTTTATTCTTTTCTTCTTGTGTTGGTCTATGTACTTTTTTAGTTCAATTCTTTCTGTGTTTGTAAAGATTTACGGTTTTGTTTTGAACCTTAGGAGTTTAATTAGGTTATTCTTGCAGATAGTGACATCTCTATTCACGCATATATTAAAGAGAATCGGATACTGGCTCGATAGACCTTCTTTTATTTTTCATGGTAAAGCTTCTCAGCTTGTATAATAGTTCAAGTCAGATTTTATCCATAGTGATTCTTTCTGTAACGTGCTTTTTGTAACTTGGCATTGGTATTGTGTGTCCCAGCAATCTTTCCCTGTATCATACCTGTATCTCTCTCTATTTATATATATATATGATAAAAGTATCCTGTAAATAAATACAACTTTGATTTTATCCAGATTAGTTTTAGTTTGATCTCTTCTTAATCGTTGATCCTTATTATCTCATCTTTCGTAATTCTATCATGCTTCGCCATATTCCTACCAGGTGAGTTAGTCAGTGGCCCAATATCCTCCGCGAGCTTCTATATTAAGGCACTCCTCATTTTGGGGTAGCGGTATATCTAAGTTATATTTTGAATAGAAATTGGGCTTAGATATCAAACTTGTGGGTGTCTATCAGTGAGCTCGAACTTTTCCACTTGAGGTTTGCCAATATTTATAAATGCGTAACTTTATATAATATAATCGAATAATATTCTTTCAACCTTGTTCATTTTTTTTTTCATTATTTTATTTTTATACCCCTCCTCTATAGTTTTTCGAAAGCCTTGGACACCTCGCCTTAGACGATGTACGCACTCATCTTTTCCCTTTTTGCTTTCGCTATCTTTCCATAATGACAGTGTCATCTCGTTGCCTCAAGTTTTTCGATAACAAATTGTCATAATTTTGGTAAATATTTCTTATCGAGATACTTGCTCAATTTTTTGTTGTTTTTTTTTTTAAATACTTTCTTGATAAAGACTTCATAAAACGTAAAATAGAAAACTTAAAATATAAATGAACATGTGCTGGAATAAACAAATCCTTTCTATTCAACAATCGTTTGGGATCAAGGAACATGTTCTGAGTTTTGCTATTGCTATTTATCAAAGAGGTAATTTTGGTAAATATGCGAAGAGTCAATTAAAAGCAACTTTATAAAGGTTACCAGTATGACGGGCGAATTATATGCCCTAAAAAAGTTAAGACGATTTTTAAGTTTGAAATAGCGGGATTTCGAATAAGCTGGTTGCACGCATTCTAGGCCACTAAATCCTATACTACTTACAATCATTGGTGTAGTATGCTAAGAGTGATATTTTATGGCTGAGAAGGTGATCACTCTTTATAAAGTCATGATAAGACAATATTTAATCCTGATTATGCAACGAAAGAAATCTTCCGCGAGATATGCATTCGAAAATATCTTTACAAAACACTCTTTTTATTACTTCGAAATATAACATTTCTGTCACAACGAAAATTAAATTGTTCCTTAATAGTAGATTTAGTCTCAAACATTGAACAGGCCTGCTTTTTGTAAAATTTTATGTACTGTATATAAAGGAAGTTACTAAACTTCGATTTATCCATACACAAAAGGGTTAGATGCAATCTTAACACAAGGTTTCCATAATGAAAATGACAGGTTTATAGAGTGAATAAAAACAAAGAATCGCAAAGAAATCGTGAAACGCGCTAGCGAGCTTCGTATAAGAATTCAACTGTTTCAAAATCGAGTTGAAATATTGTCTTTTGTGAATATATACCATGAGATAAATCCTCTCCAATGTCTAAATATTACTTGTAGGAGTCTATTACGACGATGCAAAGAAGCATTACAAGATTTAGTATCCTAATAAGCGTGCACTTCTCCTATTCAAAATTATTCAATTAGCAGTAAGAAGTATAAATATAATAAGTGCACGTATAGATATAGAGATTTTTATAAGAATTATGTAATGCGAGGTACACTCAAGTTAGGTAAATTGTGTTTACAGACCTAACTCTTCACGCAATCACTAGATTAAAAAATACTTTTCTCGTCGCAGTTTATGATGAAAGAATGTTATAGCAATTTTAGTTTGAATCTCAATTGAATATTGTTCTTTTCTGGGTGGTATACAGAGGAAATTTAATTGACGTGATTTCCTTCAAAACTGTTGCAGTTTGACCATCGACATTCTGTTATTAAAACTTTTTACGGAAAATACGAGTTAGCACTGGCGGGGAAACAGATTTTTAAATATATATAATGATACTGAGAGGGTTAACCTTCAACAAAGGGTTTCGATGTATCAGTTCCTATATAAATGAAAATTTAAAGCTAACCGTTAAAAGGTATCTAAAATACGGACATAAATATTATCTTTAATTATTCTGCTTCTTCTACTCATTGTTTTCTCTCTTTGATTCAATAGTTGACGTCCATCTGTCCCTTATGATCATGTTAGTGAATGTGGATATCTCATTGTAAGAGATTAATGAATATTGTTTTAATCTTTCTCGCAATTGTTTGACATTTGCCGAGGGAATGAATGAGTTATATTTTAATATCGACCTTTAGATTCCACATTGGCATTGTCTATGTGACGTTTCCTTTGGTGGTAATGAAAACAATTAGATATTTATTCCTTATTTCCATGATTTTCTATTCTACAATATGCTACAGCTGGAGGAAAATATCCGCCATTTTATGTTTTAATCTTTATATATTTTTAAAATTTCGAGGCCCGAAAATTCTTGAGTGCAAGGGCATTATATATTGGTCGTGCGCCAGCCTCATCAAATGTATGTCGCTTAAGTGTTAACTAAATAATCATTGTTAGCGGTAATCCTACCAAAAACCATACATGCTTTACCAACGCTTGAAGAAAATGGCGAATTCTTAGAACGATGAAATAATAAAAACGGCAACTACGCATGCAATGGAATCATACTTACCCTGTGATAATTCGAATGAATGAAAATAACATTCACTTATTAGTAAAGTATGTCTACAGATCGAAGTTTAAAAGCGCGGTCAAATTTTGCGGTTGAATGAACAAGCAATTATCTAAGGTTATCTACCTTGTAAATTCTGTGACATAATTAAAGAGCTTGACATTATTTTTTCTACTTGATTATCGATCTTCAAAAGCTAACTTTAAATCCGCAAATTTCTCGATATATTTTAAATTTATTACAAGTTTTCTTAATCAATTATAAGATTACATCCTTTTTATTCTTTTTTCCATCTTCTGTACCAGAAACTGACTAGATAGAATACATAACTAAATTCTTAATGCAAAGCCTTCTTTACTCAATTCATTTTAACCTTCCTTTCAAATCCATCACTTATCTCGATTATATAAGACCCTTTCAAACCACAACCTCCATATACAATCTAAAGCAACACCAACTACTTTCAATAAGCTTGTGTTTTGACGCTCTCTCTCTCAATGGGCAAATTCTATTATTTTAACATACTCTCTCGTGGAAGGTTGTAATGCGACTCACCCTGACGGATCAATGGCTATGTATATTATCTGGTCTGATAAGATTGTTTACGCATCGTATGTCATCATTATTCCGTTCCACAATTTTTCCTTCTTTTAGCTTTTTTTCCATACGCTCTCAGTATCTGTTTACTCTTGCACTATTTATCGAAAATGCTCTCATTATTTACGCTGATTTTTGTTTGCTTAATATTTTCATAAAATGGACATTTCGCCTTCATATTTTTTGGCATCTTTGTAATCTAGGTATTTAGGAAAGTTTACCATGTGACTTGCCTGTCGTAATATTAGCATATAAAGCTTATTTCCGTTGAATAATGTATCCTCGAGTGAAGTAGTTTATCTACTTTTCAAATATACGACTTTAGTTTCAAACAATTTCGAGCAAAATTGTTCGAAATGATAGTTACAAAGAATTCATTAATATTTGGCATTTAACTCCACACTTTTCGAATTTCCTCTCCTCCCCATGATTGACGTTTATTTCCAATCTTGGATTCCCTACGTCCATGTTTTTTGAAACATTTCATTATCTTTACTCTTCTATGCCAACTGCCTTCGCTCACCCATGGGTACGCAAGGAAAATACCCTAACTCCCCTTTCTCTTTGAAAAAGACAATTTACCTCTTGACCCCTCACACAAAATCTATATTATCAAATCATCCCTATTTGTCTCACTTATATTTTAGTATCTTTAAAGACTTTCTCTAACATTCGGTGTGATACTTTTGTCTTTCCAACCAGCTGCTGTTCCTTTACTTCTTCATACACCTAGCTTTAACTTCAAAGACCGGTAAAGCAACTGCTAAATCAATTTTCTTTCAAAATTCAAAGTTCAAAGTCCAACATTTTTGAGATTTTTCAGTCTTGACTCAAAGTTGTACACAGTATTGAATCAACTCTGATAAATGCAATTTTCCACTTATGCCCTGTATTTGATTCAAGTCTTTCTTTATTTAGACTATTTGGAAGTTTTAATCTAAATTTCTATACTGTCCAACATAGTCTTTACCTTCTCTTGTGAATACGTCATTTTTTGTTAGGGAAAGTTTTTTCCTTATTTTCTCATTGTTATTGCACTTTCTACCATAATAGTGGTTAAATAGCCAAAAGATTTTAATCCTGAATTGAATCTTCTATTTTAAGTTCCCTTTCATATATGTAGTAATAGCTAAAATGCCAGTTTTATAATTTCTTCTATCCATAATAAAGTAATTTTCAGCAAATCTTTGATATAAATACGCTGAAATTTCTTTTAATTGGTTAGAGAGCAAAAAAAACTTGAAATATAATCATGAAAAATCAAGTCTTGCCTTTCCGCACAAGTCTCACGATGAAGGCAACGGGTTAAAAGTTTATGTCCAAGAAGTGAATCTAATTGCTAAATTTAATCCAGATTTTAGGCCGAAAATATTACACGACTAATGTATAGAAATATAGAAATTAATTTAAATAATTAGAGAATACAAAATACTTTTGAAAGTATTGGATGATTTCATAAAGGTGCTATACCGAGAGTAAAAAATATTTTCACTTGTGTAGAAGAAACTCCTTTCTTTTATTAAACACAATTAACACTGAAGAGAAGCTTATTCTTTTAGACGATTCTCTGATTTAAAATTAAGATTATCTTTTCGTACAAGTTAATGATAATAAGTAAACTTGTTTATAAGCCGGAGAATTTGATGTCGCCATAACCGGCTACAGCTCTTATTTCAATGGTAGAAACAATCCCCGTTTCTCTATTGGATATGCAATCCGATGAATTACTGAAAAAATAACGTATTTACTTAGTCGGATCAAGTCCAAATAATAGCGTGTGATTATTATATGAAATATAAAGTGCTACTATGAGACGAATAGAATAAATTCCTAATCAAATTATTCATATAAACAAAAATCTGGATTTTAATGCAATGAATTTGTTGTCAGCTTAGAGCTTTACCTAGACACCTCGATGAAACGTATCTCTAAGACATTGAACTATTTCATTTAAGTTGGGAAGAAAAGGTGAAATTATGCAGTCTCTTATAGAACAGCGTGATAAATTTGTATTGAATGACAGCAGCATAAGTTACTTATGCAGAAAACGTGCAGCCTACTTTAAAGAATAATTTACATTTCCTGCTTTATATTTCACCTAGTATGAGAAACAAACTTTGCCTCTTTTTGTATTTAGTATTAGTTCAAAGCTTTAATTAGTTCGTCACATTAGAACTTTGCCTCCCAACTAGTAATAAGTATTTTCTTTGGGAATATATTATTGAGTTTTAAACATTTTAATAAAGATTCTCACGCAGATAAAAGCAGAGGGGATGGAGTTTACAGCTAGTCTCTAAAAATAGCAATATTCATGGTTCAAGCAGGCTGAGTAAATGGAAATACAATTAATTTGGTTGGAATGAGTTGACAGAAAATCTTCTCAAAATGACGAGAATGATTGATGTTAGTTCCAGGCTATGTTTGCTTTAACTAGGCAACAACTCATTGATGTTTGCGGTAACTTGCATATTCTTGTGTAGGCTAAACCGTGGCATAAGGACGCTATACCGCATGCAAGACGAGAAAGAAATTTCTATTGCTATATTGTATAAAGTGATTTTTGCTGATTAAAGCAGAATATATATATATATATATATATATATATATATATATATATATATATATATATATATATATATATATATATATATATATATATATATATATATATATATATTTATAAGCGCTGAGTCAAAAGTAAGTTAAAGTGTACCAAGAAACTTTACGAAATTAATTTCCGCAGTCCTGAAAAGAATACATAAAGATGTTCTTTTCCTAAATAAAATTAAGAAATTTAATTCTGGTCCATACAAGCCCAATTATAAAAATGATATTACTCCTCTTTAGTGACTCAAAAGCATTGCACTGATTTTAACTAACAAAAAAATTCCCGTTGATTTCCTAATTAAAAATGTTTAAAATATTCGTGCTAACAGCAATGTTATATAATTCGACGACATAAATACTCAAGAGAATAAATCGGAGCCACAGCTAGAGATAATAATCTAAATTAATAACCTAAAGTTTCTTAATATCCTGGTTCTAATGAAATCCTTCCTAGAGACATAAATTATTTCAAAGTAGAGTTCACCTATCCAATATCGGTTACTTTCAACGAATTCTTCAAAATTGAAGAATTGCTGTAGATCTGCAGAACGCTTCCTAAATACTGTAATTCAGGCATGTTCATCCAATAGGTCCCATTATTGCAGATGTGAGGCCAGGAGTTCATTATGTTGCTTAGTAAGTTTAAGATAAGGAACTAGATTCTTAATCAACTAGGCTGCTCCTTTCATTGCTCTGTAGTACCAAGGGCGGTTCTGGTACAGGAATAAAACTTGAATTTAGAATTGGGCGGAGAGTAGACTAAAGATCTGGATAAATGATAGATTTCTTGCCTTTTCTGTTGCGACCTGCAGTGAAAGAAAATAAATCCGACAAAAAGATATTACGGGCTGTGATCACTTGCAAAAGAAGTGGAAGTACTATATAGTATTTATTTTGATCTTTTTAATTGCTAGATCTCTTAAAACTATATTAAAGACCAAAAAAGAAAACACATTATATAACCAACTTTAATATAGGTTAAGCAGAAGTAGCAATCCGTTGAAAGGTCCTTTGTCTCCCTCCAGACCAGTGGTACGCCAAACATAAACCACGCCCTTTGCATTTTACCCAGGCAGAAAGGGAACTTATACACCTGACACAATAATGTGAGGTACCTAGCGTTTGGCCTGGTCAGCCACTTTACTTCCAAAGTAGAGCTCATAATTTTCTTCACATTTTTATTCAACTGTCTCTACTATTGTCTTAATGTAACTGATCCACATATATAACAGAAACTGTCTGGGTAAGTTTTGAATTCACAAATGTAATATGTGAAAAAATAATATTATAAAAAAGTAAAAATAGGAAGCATTTATAGGAAGTTACTAATTTATCAAGCGCTATAAACGAGTTACCACGGATTTGGACCCATAGAACTAAAATATTATTGAGTATACTTTCATAAAACTAAAATATTATTGAGTATACTTTCATAGAACTAAAATATTATTGAGTATACTTTCATAAATTCCACAGGTTGTCAAATACCTAAAGAACAACCAATTAAAATTATATTAAAATCTGTTTATACATTTAAGAATTGACCGTTTCGGCTTAATCCTGTTTGAATTCAATCCCTACGAAACCATAAGCCTATTTATTTACGAGAAATTGGAGGGTCGCTGAAAGAGGCGGATGTCATATTCGTGATTTAAGCATAAAATTACTCTAGAAAAGGTTATTCTCATTTACCATTTTTTCAGTGTTTAACAGTGTTATTACCACACAGAACATTTTTTCTTACCCTCCCTAGACAAAAGCAAAGCCTCGATACTATTCCCGATACAACTAACGTTACCAACAAAATATACACTACTATGTAGTTAATAGCCCAATGAGAGGAAAACTGGTATCACAACGAGTTACAACGCCAAGGAATATATAACATGACCTTAAAAGCTTTAGAAAAAAATGGAAGATTAAGATACGGTTATAATAGGGAAGACTATTTTAATCGTTGTATGAAGGTGAAATAAAGGAATGGATTCAAACATATGTCACCAAGCGCTTATCGCTATGAGAAACTCGACGCTCATCAACCCAGTCACACCTCAACCCCATATGAGGTTGATTCAAGAAACCCTTTGAATAACGAACTGTAGGTATTTATCCAGTGTTAGGCAACTGGTTTTCTAGTAGGTGGGGGGACGGGCATTTTTATTTATAATATGGGAAAATCACATGACACTTGATATACAGCGTAAGTTGTTAATAGCCAAAGGTAAGGAAAGGTGGTAACACAACTCAGCAAAACACTGAATAATGGATTACATAATCTTTAAAAGCTTAAGAAAGTAAATAGGAGACTTAGAAACAGAGAAAAGAGGGAAGACTATTTTCACCGCTGTGTGAAGGAGAAATAAAGAAATTGATTCGAACCTGTGTCATCAAGAGCTCATCCCTATCAAAACCATGACGCTCATCCACTTGACATCGAATCACTGGATAATAATCTACACTTCATTTACTGTTGCCTGCCATTCAAAATTTTGAATCATTCCTCCCTCGTAAGTTCAAACTCTACCTGGCCAGACTATGATGTTGCAATCACCTCGTTTATTCAGCTACTTAAAATGGCTTGATGCTTTTCTAGAATGTATTGGTGCACCTAACAAAATGAACTGCACAATAGAAGACTGCACTGCACACATTTACTTTCACCAATAACATAATATACACACTTTGAGCGCTCTGTGCTAACCCATTAGAGATCATATTTTTTCTCACTATCTCAGATTTCTCTTTCAAACAGCTAGATGATTTTCACAAAAATACAACAGCTATAGACTTATTATTTTTGACCTCGGCCTTAAGTAATAATGTATCATAAGGGATAAATAGTTAACTACTGGGAAAATAGGTTTATGAATCACTACATAATTCAACATTACATATACTATAAAATGGGTTTAAATTAGCTGGCACAGATGAGATATGGTGAAGAATAGAGCACTTGAGAAAAGATGTGAAGTTTTAATTTTGATTCGAAAATGCCTTACAAAATGTAGACTAAGTATAGTTATAAATATCAAATCTTACGCACGGTTGCTTTTAACTATAGCATTTTTGCAGGGTTTTTTTGAGGCGGATAATTTTTCTATTTTTCATAAGCTATCTCGAATGTAACTTGTTAATTAAGATAGTTTTGGGGGTGTAAGCAATTTAGCCTATATAATACATCAAAGTATCAAAGAGAACCTATTTACCACTATTTGAAAGCAGCTTTACGTGGTCAAGCCAAATGAAGATTTCGTTTGACGGAGATAAATGTAAAGTTATGCGCATTGAATTTAATGACCTGTGGTTCAAGTTTCAGGAACTAAGTTCGAACCCACATCAGTCCAATCTTTTGTGATTTGATGAAAGCTTCTTTAATTATTTCGAGATCGGAATTTGTAATTATTAAATTTTCGAAATAAAAAGAATATTTTAAATTTCGTGAACTTAATCATCCGGTAAGAATAAAAGTGTGTTGAGGATGTAGTCTAAAATAAACAGAGAACTACCTAACTTTTAAATCTATGGAACGATAACGATATGTGACATGGTTATCATTTTTTCTTCAAAAGCACCCGCTTGTTTTTAACTAACTTGAATTTCAATTTGATTTGAAGAAATCTTTTTTAATTATATCAAGCATGCTAAATTTATTTGATAAAAAATACCAATGAATTTACTTTCAGTCAGCAGTCAAAGACAAATCTGAATTTTTCACGGTTTGTTAAGGTGTCTTTATGATTTATTAATCTGCGATGCAGCTAACAGATTTCCGACAATCATTGGACAAAACATGTATTTGTTTTAATTTCTCCTCCTTCAACTTGATTTCAAATACAACATTGTCAGGCTATTTTAAGTTCTTTTTATTTAATTAGCTATTGAGTCTCTTATCACCACCCTCTTGATGGACTTACCAAGTTCTAAAATTTTCACCTTGTTGGTACTCACGCCTACTCATCTCTGATACCAAGTGACTCTGAGGAATAATGGATTAACATACAACCGCGGAAAGTAATTTTCGCACACCTTGAAAATTTTAGGAAATTAGACAAAGTAAGGGTTGTTAAGATTTTATTTGCATATCATAATGAATACAAAAATGAAGTAAGGAGGAATAAATATTAATAGATTATATATATCCGAAACAATAAATAATTAACAATATATAATTTGACGAAAAGATTTGAGAGTAGCAACATTAAACACATAAGCAGATGAAGCTCTGAAAATTACATCAACACCAAACTGATACAGCAAGCTTAGTAGTGTGTTGATACTCTTTTTGCATTGACAAGAGCAATTGTTCTTTGATGCCTGCTCTTCACGAAGGTGCGACACCTTTGTGATAGCTGAACTGCATTCATTTTCTCATTGTTAACTAGGTAACGACGACCTACAGCTTTTTTCAGGTCCTGCTAGAGGTTTTCTAGTTAATTCATACCCCAAGACTGAGGTGGCCAGTCCATAACCCTGATATTGATCTCCTGGAACCACGTTATGCTAGAGTTCGAATTCCTGCTGAATTCCTGGTGGCATTGTTCTGCTCAAAAATAAAATACTGAGCATTTCTGGAGAGGTCTCGGGTGAGAGCAGCGCAATCTGTCGGGACAGCTGAGGCCTTCTCTGCATTCAAGGTATCGTCAAAAACGGTAAGACGAGCCAACCATTAGTTAAGATGCACCCCTAAACCATTATATATTCGGCAGTTGCTTCTTTTAGCACTATACACTCTTGATTCTACTGCTCTCCTGGCTTCCTGCGCAGTGTAAGGTGAGAGGTTAGTGTAGGTATGTTTGCCTCTGTGGACGGGGACAAAGCATGTGTTTTATAGATAGAACTAAATATAAGTGGTGTGAAGAGAAGGTATGTAGTGTAAGGGATTTGCAAAGAGATGTAAGGTGCCTGGGGATCAGTTCTATTATTTTCATCGTTTTATTGTTCATTTATATCTTTTGTTGTTGCTCTTGTTTTTTACGTCGTTCAAGATTTTCTCTTAAAAAATTAATGCATTTCTCTATATATTATGAGCATTGAGGTTATTTGATGGTATAATTGCTTTATCATATTTTTAATATTCTCTTGTCTATTGAAAATTATAGCTTTCCACGTCTATTCGCTCTTAATCCTAACAAAATTGAAGTAGCCTATGCAAAATTTTATTTGAGAATTCAAGAATTAGTTCAACGCTACGGGGTTATTGTAATTACTGATTTAGAAAAAGCTTTAATCTACACATTAATGAACATTTTTCCAGATGAGGAGCACCGTCGTTGCTTTTCCCACTTTTCCAAGTCAGTCAAAAGAAAGGTGGTAAATCATGGATTAGGAAATCCATACCCCAGTAAACAAGATGATAAATAAATCTTTTATGTGAAATTTCCTCATGCTAATATTCAAGCTGGTAGTGATCTTGCTGGCAACTTTTCCCAGTGGCACACTTCAGCCTGGAAATATTCAGAATTTGAATTTTCCTACTATCAACTGACCCTGTATTGTCTGGAAAAAGGTCAGTCTTGGATGTTTTAACCTTTCGGATCCTCTTCATCACTTCTGCAACACCAGAATGTGATCCACCGACACGCCGGGATATTTGTCGACGGCTGAGACCCACCTCATTCATCATACTTATTAAATACGTGTTTTCGTCATTATCATATCATTATCACATCTTTTCTTCATGGAGTATCATATTAATCAGGAAATATTATGTATGATAAGAAGACATTTTGACTGTTACATTTCGAATACTGATATCAGTATTTAATACATTTCAATAAGATAGCCATTTTCGATATTTCAAAAAGATTAATATAAGCTTGTACTTTTATTTTGTTTCCCAGATAAATTAGACACATGCATTTTAGTTGTCCGAAAAACTTTGACTGAGGCAGTACGAAGGCAATGGGAGGAAGATTGAGTTGACACTATGTACGAAAGCGCCATTTGTCTCTGACATTTGAATTAGAAGCTATCTTGACAGTTGGACTATTTTATCAGCTGGGTTTTTCACTTGAACTTGAGAATGATGAACCAGGTACACACCGGATTACCACCCAAGAATAAGCTACTGTGCGAAAATTTGCTTGATTTTTGTCGTTGATAAGTGAGTAGGGAAATTAGTACGGCCATTTCTTTCCTGAGGTACCTATCCTTTTCAACGAGTGAATTCACCAACAAAACGAAAGGTAGATTCCTGGCACCACCAGCTCTAAATAGCCATATAAATTCTTAGAAAGCCCACTTGCTCTTTTGCTAGTAGTTTGGACTTATTGGACATCCATTTTGGTACCTGAAGGATTCAAAAGGATTCAAACCAAACTCGGTTGCCAGAAATAAGCCTGTCAATCAAGCCTAAATATTTCGCTTCAGTTGTTGAATGGCATTGACCCCGAACAAACGTTATTCTTCAATTTCAATGTTTATATTTAAACATATATTAGAACGCCCAATATGATAAGACATCTCCATCAGGCTTCAATGCACATCTTGCGTATTCAACGCTTCCTTCTGTATAATCGAAGCTTATGTTTTAGTAAAATAAAATTTAGTCAGTAATTAGAGAGATACAACTAAGAGAATAGCCTCGATTCCCCTGATTTGTTTTTTATGAGTTCCATGAATGTTTTCATTGTACAAGTGTGTGAGTGTAGCTTTCCAAAATTGGCACCTGAAGAAGCAGCCACGGAGCCAGGTATGTAAGATATTTTGAGAAGCAAAGGCGATGGCATCTCACTTGTCTGAAGATACCAGTAGAGTAAGGTCTAAACTAAAAGCACGCAAAACAAAATCTGTATTAAGTTTTGATGTAGATATAAAACATTCAACATATTCAGACACCGACTCCAACGTCGATATCCACCCTCCAACAATTTCTTAGTCGCAATCTTTCATTATGTTTGATAGTAGTAGGAGAGAGGGCTGAAATATGCGACCTTGCTTTGAAAAACTAACACTGGCTAAATGAAGGAAATCATTTTGTAGGACAAAGCCCTGCCTGATGAAATGATGTTCTGCAGAAGCTGACGTCTAAATTCAACAGAAAAAGGAGAAATGTGAATTTATCCGAGGATCTTCGCCCTTTCTATTTTTTGATAAATGAACTCTATCATTTTAGTTAATTCGGTTATGTGAGGGTAATAATAATAACGTTATTTTTCATATATCCCTAAAATTAGAAACGGCGAAGATCCGCGGATAAATTCACATTCCACCGTTATCTGTTTTAGTTAAACCTTAGCTTATACAAAAAGTTTCAGGAACTTTCTTTTTTTTAGAGAAATGAATAGTTATCTAGTTGTTCAGAAAGAGAGCAACTTTAGAAAGCCATTGTTCTCCAAGCCCGTTCGTCAAGAAACGGTTCTCGTTCCTAAGAAATCACGTCAATGGTAATTTAATTCCCCCCTTTTAACGTTCTTCAAGAGAACGCTTGGTTACACCAATAACCTCCATTGTTCATCTAAAACTTCTCCGATATCCTCTCTCAAGGATAGCTAGTACTTCTGAGCCCCACTTCGTTCTCGCTCCTCGAAGTCATTTCTTCCCGCTCGTTAAGGACAATCCTCCCGAAGAACCCATTCTCCTGGAAAAGAAATCGCCAGTTGGACCGAAGATTCCTTCCCATCGCCTTCTTCTGCCACGATAACCTGATAATTACGTAAGCTACGCATTACATTTAACCATTTAACTTTGTGTTAACGCATCTCTGTGCTTTAAACAATTCTAGCCAACCATTCCCCCTTCTTGTTTGTTTTGTCGTTTTAAATCCCTCCAAATCTTAATCCTCCGCTTAGTCAAATATTCCCATGACCTTTTTCGTTTCCTGTGTTTCTCCCATTTTAATCCCCTGCATGTAAATATTTTCCGTGCGTTGTTTTGATAAATTAATTAATAAAACATTATTTTATTAATGTTTGCAATATTATCTATCCTTGGGCTCCGTTCCACTTCTTAAGTAAATTGAAGATAAATAGGCCCTCTCCAGGCCCCCTTTTGAACCATTCTCGGCATCTGATTACCACGCAGTCGAAATATAGAATAATCCCCTCAACGAATAGATATATATAGTATATCGTCGGGAGCCTATTCAACGACAGTGAGCTAGTTCTATTTTTCTATAATTCACACATTCCATCACTTAAATCAGGTTCGTAGGTTGAGGTATTTATATCACTTTATACATTATCCGTTTATATTTTTATGTGTAAAACAACTAAAGCATTTATCTATACTTTTCTAGGGAACTTTCCTTTTGCGTACAGGATAAGGATAATTAGTTTTTGCATCGGTTTCTTTTCCCGTTATAATACGCATGGTACACTTTATTGAAGTGTTGAAAATAATGAATTATCTGCTAAGAATGACACTTGCCAATAAACATCTTTACCTGAAAAAGAAAGTCTGTGGTTTTTCTGTATGTGTGTATGTAGCTTCCACTAGTTGAAAATATTTCCCTGTTTGCGCTGTTCTATTTCCTTTTCGTTTTCTTATATGTGTCACAAAAAACTCTTTATCATCTCTACACCTACCCCTACAGGCAGCCTTGCAGAAAGCTTCGGGCTCGTTGCCTCTAAAAAGCCACCTTTTCCGCTCCTCTCACCTGGCCTCTAAACGGATTTATTAAATATATTTTCTACTGAAATTTGCCCTTATGATGATCAAATGGTGTTATCATCAGGTGTAATTATGTGGGAAGATATGTGGGCGATGCTGTATAAAAAAGTTACGTATAGCTGAAGCCTTCAATGCCCTATGCTCCTAAGTAGACCTCTTATCTTAAGCATATATATAGATAACATCTACCTGATCTTTGGTATGGTGAGCTTCAAGAAAACTATTTTCACCTTTCGATTGGAACTATTACATAAATTATCATCCAAGATCCCATGCCACCTTTATTTCAGCAAACATTCCAATAAGATTTGTGAATTAATATTTCATTAGCAAATATGCCAGATCTTAAGGACACCGTTATTCTGCTAAATTCTATCAAAAATACCCGTTTGCATTGAGAACACTCCTTTTCTATCATAAAACTCTTTCGGATCTCTTGGAATCTTTGTTTAATTGAACATCACTGCCTGATCATTTGAATTTAAACTTTCACTATTCATGCCTGTCAGATCTAAGGAAATTCTTCCACATTTTGCTAATCATAATGGATGAAACTTTATTTAATAAAATCTAATATTTATGTTCCAGTATTCAAATCACCAATAATAGCCCTCCTTGTGAAGTCCCACAATATTTCACTATCCTAAGGGCCAACAGTCTCGGAAACAATGTATATACTCATAGTTGATTCTAAGCAGCTCAGTATCTCGTCAACAAACTCTTCCAATTTTAAGGTGTCATAATTCGCGGCTATAAATTAAACAGGATTTTACTGCTCTTGCAGTGTCATAAATCAATATTCATATCAGACATGGAGCATCTTTCTCTGAAATCAGTCACCTAAATTTACATAACTCTTCAAGACAATAGGCGCTTTTGTTGCGAAATCGTATATAAAGCACTATAAAAGATAATTAAATTAACTTTATACCCCAATCCAGGTCACTGGAACTAGTATTAAACAGAGAAGAGGAAGAAAATGACTAGGAAATTATGGGTTTATTTTATTTTTAAGAGCATAGTCCTCGTTGAATTTATCGAACGTCATATGTTTTGATTAAAAAACTGCTGAGAGTGAATAGGTCTAGGGGATATGAGAGACGCTAAAGAATGAATAGGACTAAGATTATTAGGTAGAATGGAAGAGATTTTTAAAATAATTTGAAATGCATCCGTAAAATTGTATTTACAGTGAAGTTAGGGAATAACACATTTCTTCTTGAGTTACTTTTCACGTTGTTTTGTTCAAAATTCGCATCTTTTGGCTTTTGTATATCATTGTATTGCAAATTTTATGGACCTTTTATGGTATAATTATATCTTTAGCAACATGACGAGAGTATAGTGAAAATTAAGATAATGAAAAATTGTATACATTCCTGGGCAATCTTTCTAAGATATTTAAGGTTTATTTGTGAAACAAAACAAAAACTACACCATTGATTTTATATTTTATTACAAGTTTTATGCACTTTTTTATAGTATATATTTTGTTTTAGCAACATGAATAGAACATAGTGAAAATTATGATAATGCAAAATCTTATGCATTCGTGAAAATTCTTCTTAGATTTTTAAATTTGACTTGTGAACAAAACGCAAAACTAAACCATGCGATTTTAAATATTTACTAAAAAACGGCGCCTAAGAACTGGTTTATATTTTTAGCATCATTCGAATATAGATTGAACTAAATTCAAGGGCATTGAAAACACTCAAACTATTCACCTGTTTTAATGGCGGACTGAAACATATATTTTTCATACATGGTCAACTATAGGCTTTGTTCTCAGTTGGATTCCCCATCCAACTGAGAACAAAGCCTATAGTTGACCATGTATGAAAAATATATGTTTCAGTCGGCCATTAAAACAGATCTTAATGGACCTAAATAAAAGTGATTTCAAATCATAACTAAATCTATATGTGAAAGAATCCCCTGTATCTCAAAGATGGCGCCGTAGGTTATTATTATTTTGAAAATGTGAATCTGGTATCCCTTTAAATATTAATAATATAGATATCATACGATATTGAAAGGAGATATCATCAGGTCTTTACTGCAATTCTTCAATTACTCTAAAAAAATCATAAAACAGGTGTGAGAGGAGGAAATTTATTCTCGAATTTAAAAGGAAATATCATGGCGGGTGAATTGCTTAGAAAGTTGTTGAGAAGCGATCTGTAAAAAATTGAAGCTAGAGAAAGTGAAAGTGTTTGGAACATATACATATATCCAAAGATTCTCCAGCAAGAGGAGAGAGCTGATTGTGGTGTTTGGATAGGAAGAACACTAAAATCCTGCAAATGTTAGCCGCTACATGGTTGCCAATGCTACAAATAACATCAATTGGCTGGTTATATAAGAAAAATAAAGATGAAACCAATTGAAATGAAAAGAGGGTTGGAAGAGTCATGGGGCGTTAATCGAGCCCCAAACCCCTCCCGAACCCCATCAAGGATGAGTCGATGAAAGTTGATCAGTGAGTAGCCTTGAAAAATTTGCCGCCGGTTCAAGAAATATAGTAATGGCCACAAGAATTATGACATATATTTTATTTTTTTCATTCGATTTTAAAATTTATGTGAGAGGAAAAATTATTTAGCTTATTGCTGGTTTATTAAAAATGCTGCATTTATAAAATAATAGGGAAAATTACTGACTTCCTTCGTTGAATCTAAAATCGTGTCCTGGGCCAGTTCCTGTAAGAGGAGAATTTCATTTCCTGGAGTTTTGCTATTCGATTAAATGGGTAAAATGATGACAAATATGGGTCGAATGATGATGTTCAATTACACACTATTCCGTAATATTTGTTTCTTTAGAAAAATTATTTATCCTTATTAAGCAAATGTCCTTAGGTACCACCACCTACAGCTGCTTTTAATCCGCAATTGTCTCCCTCGCAATGGCACGCATCGAGTTTCTGGTTTATGATATTTAATTATATATATATATGTATATATATATATATATATATATATATATATATATATATATATATATATATATATATATATATATATATATGAGGGGCGGACAATAAGTTTGGCGATTCGGATATAAGGAAACGAGATATAAGGATAAGTGTTTTATTATTATTCAATATAACTACCCTCGACTTTACTGCACGTGTGCCCCTTGTCCCTCAGGCTTTGAATTCCCGCCCAGCAGAAATCTCCCGACTGCTATTCAATCCACTCCTAGACGGTGAGTTATATACTTCATCGTCCCCAAACCGGTGTCGCCGCAGTGGAGCCTTGAGCTGGCGGAATAAAAAGTAGTCAGTAGTGGCCAGATCTGGACTGTAGGGGGGATGAGTGAGCTCCTCTAATCCAAACTCGAGAAGGGCAGCTTGTGCAACTCTGGCTTTGTGGACTTTGACGACGTTTAAGTTGATTGTAGGGGAATCGTCACCCTCCCGTTCTCTCTCAGTGGAGACCCGGGACGGTTACCGCAAGAACATCCGGGTCAGGCAACGCGGGTCTATCTCGTAACCACAGACCCTTGCCACTCGTCTGTATAAAAACCGAACGGCTTTAAACTGCAAGATCTCCCCCTACGAGAGTATATTCAATTTCACCTCAAGTAAATAATTGTAGGCGCGTTTCACTCAAGCTCGAAGGCCAGCGTGACCAGAGTTGAGACTTGATTTGAAAAACTATTGGAGTAACAACCCTCCTGCGGCCCGTCCCAAGCCTCTCCCTCCTACCCCAACCCAAGTAGGGTGACGAGGTATAAATAAGTAACACTTTGGAATAACAGGGTAGAATACTTAGTCTCCAGTCTATGAAGTCCCCGACTATAGAAGCCAGGCTTCTATAACAAGTAGAATACTTGAGTTGCCAGACTACGAAGTCCCCTGCAAGAGAGGCAGGGATACCTAGGGGGATAAGAAGCAGCTCATCCTCGAGCTAGTCCCTGGTTATCAAACCGAACGTTAAGTTAACTTGTTCATGTTCAACTTACTCTCGTCAGAAAGACTCCTCCGATCCTGGTGCATCGTATAAGCCAAGAAAATTCCTCGCCCTTGAGGAATTACAAAAGTAAGAGGAAAAAGGATCCACCTCGAGCCCGTTAACCGGTGGCCACACCAAACTCATAAGTTAACTTGGTTACGGAACCAAGTTCAACTTATTCTCGTCATAGTAACCCCCTCCTTGATCCTCGCCCTTGAAGAAGAACCCCCCCCAACTACAGTCCTCGCCCATGAGGAATCACGTAACGAAGTAGAAAAGCTCTCCTTCAAGCCCGTTACCAGGTGGTCACACCGAACTCTAAGTTAACTTGGTTAAGAACCAAGTTTGACTTACTCTCGCCAGAGAGGCCCCACATACCTTGGTGCCGCCTAAAGCATCGTGATTGTTCTCGCCCTTGATGACCTCCCCTCCCTTGAATACCGTGTGGACCCCCATCTGCTACACTCGCCAAAGTATCTCGTGATCTCCATGACCTCTAACAATCTGGTTAAAGCAAGCGTCATAGGACCTACCAGTTTCCTTTGGTGCCTAGGGCTCATTGAGTTCAAGGTCAAACTCAAACCAGCCGCCAGAGCCACCAAGGTATTTAAGCTCCAGTAGAGACAATTAGCCTATTTCTTGTATATTGAAGTGAATAGCTGTGGTTCATGTTTTGTGTTTGGCTAATAAACTGTTAAATTTAAAATATAAGTTTATTTTTGGGAATTCCTGTGTGTTTCCTTCTTATCCTTAAGTGTTGAAGTGGCTCTTTCTTAAAAACAACAATATTATCACGCTTAGAACAAAGCCTACTTCATTAAAGAAGTACTTCACGTTCCACAAGGTATACCATGACAAAAGTAGTCTCAGGTGTGGAGTGATCAAAAGGGGCATTCCGCTACAAAAGTGGTCTCAGGTGTGGAGTGATCAAAATGGCTATTCTGCTACAAAAAGTGGTGTCAGGTCTGTAGGTTTTTATTAGAAAGAAACCAGCAGCGTTTAATTAAGGGAGAGCCAACACTTAAAGAAATACCAGGAATAAAAGAATAATTGACGAGAGGAAAATTGGTAAAGTTATGGGTCGAAACAATCTGAAGGTAATAGTTAGGCCAAGTGGTAAAATTGTTGTCGGAGTGGTATTACAATCAGCATAGTAGTAGGATTAAGGGTAAGATAGGCTGCGCGCTACCTGGTGAGTGGCGGCATAAGTACCTGAAAGTACATCAAGAAAAAATCGACGGACAAACACAAAATGGATCCAGTCGATAGATTTTACCAACAAGCCCAAAGTCTGGGACTTGAAGTCAAAGAGATGCATGACTACGTCATGGCAGAGCTGAGAATAGAATGCGAAGAAGAAATATGAGATCTGAATAGAGCAGAAGAACAAGAAATAATAAAGTTTGATAGAGAAGTGGAAAATATAAAAAGAGAGGGGAAAAGATAATGCGAAGCAATGGAAATACGGATGGACCGAAAAAGAGAAGAAGACCAAATACAGCGGAAAATAGAAATAGAGGAAAGAAGATTCACGGGCGGGAGTAAAACAAACAAAAGAATGAGACAGTTGAAAAGAGAAGCAAAAGAATTCAGAATAAGGATAGAAAGGGAAGATGAAGAAAGGAAAATAAAGATAAAGCTGGAGATGAAGAAAGAAGAACCCAGCGGGAAAACGAAATAGCGAAAGCGGAAATAGAAGCCGAGGAAAGGAGAATGAAGAGGGAAAACGAGTCAAAAGAGAGGAGAATAAAGATAAATAGAGGAAAGAAGAATACAGAGGAAAAAGAATTTGCTCAAGCTGAAAGAGAAGAGAGAGAAGAAAAAGAAAGATTGCTCGCACTCGAAAGTGCATCTATCGACAATCAGATGGAGGGAGAGGAAGTTGTAGCTCGGCCTGGACCTAGGAAGGGACCATCGATGGAAACCCAGCCAAATGGGGTAATGATAGAAGAAGTAGGAAGTAAGGATGAGGTACCAGCAAGAGTAACTAAAGAAGAACTTAAAAGGATAACCCAGTCAAATGGAGTAATGATGGACGAAGAGGTACAAGCAGGTGTACCTGAGGAATTACCTACAAATAGAACGAGGTCAAATGAGTGGATAAGGAAGGAGGAAAGAGATGTTTATGTGATACAGCCAGGTAAAACTAGTCAGATGGTAGACGCAGATGAGTATCCCCTACCCCTAGTAGTCTCCTCGCTGAACGGAAGGTGCACAGAGTTACCATTAAAACTCCAAGTCGTAGTGAGCGCCACGCCCATTAACGACCCCACAAGGAAAATTTTATTCGATCCCCAAAGATCGAACACAGACACGATCTCTCCGTGTAGCTGGTTAAAGGAGAACTATGGGACCCACGCTCCCATCAATCTTGCCCAACTGCAACAGACTCCAGGAAGAAAAATGGTTTACGAACAAATTAGATCGAACACAAACTCGATCTCCAAGGTACCTTGTTAAAGGAGGACTATGGGAACCCCGCTCCCAGCAATTATGTCCCACTCAAACAGGCCGCTCTAGCCATGAGGGTTAGTTTAAATGTATCCCAGTACAATAATACGGGTAGTTCGCATAAGTTGGAGTACCACTACCATTTAGTGATTTACTTGGGTAGACCCAATAAATCGAATGGCCGACTCAGGCGAGGTAAGGTAGTGGTCACTGAGCACCATTTTAATATTAGCTACATAAAAGGAGCCGATAAAGTACAGCCGCTCTTTAAGCTGAGACGAAATACCATTGAGGGTTATGTCAGTACCTAATAAGCGTAAAACCATGTTTTCATTTATTTTTCGTGTTAGTAGTTATCGGTAGAATTTAAGTTCTTAAAAGCTTAGAAATGTAAGGAAGTAGCTTGTTATTTTGTTTTGTTGCGTGTAATCGATAAACTAGGTTTTTGTTATTTGAAAGTTAAATTGTATTGCGAGTAAGTTAAGTTGGCGGTGTAACATACCCCCTTCCCCCCCAGTAGGCTTGCGAGGTCTAGTTCGACCCAATGCCTGTGTACGCGCGCGCGTGTGCGCTCAAGTTTAAAAAAAACTTAAAGGAATAGAAGGCTCAAAGATATACAACTTTGCTGCACATGAAAAGGTTGAGTTAGTTGTTTGAGTTCCCGGGAGACCCCCTCCCCCCATTAAGTTGTTCGAAAATAGATGTGTAGGGGAATCGTCACCCTCCCATTCTCTCTCAGTGGAGACTCGGGACGGTAACCGCAAGAACATCCGGGCCAGGCAACGCGGGTCAAGCTCGTAACCACAGACCCTCGCCACTCGTCTGTATGAAAAACCGAACGGCTATAAACTGCAAGATATCCCCCTATGAGAGTATATTCAATTTCACCTCAAGTAAGAAATTGGAGACGCGTTTCTCTCAACCCTCCTGACACCCGTCCACAAGCCCCTCTTCCCTCCTCCCCCTCCCCTAGTAAAGTTACTAAGTATAAATAAGAAACACTTTAGAAAAACGGGCTAGAATATTTCAGTCTCCAGGCTACGAAGTCTCCGACTATAGAAGCCGGGCTACCGAGAATGGACAAGTAGGAATACTTTAGTCGCCAGACTACGAAGTCCCCTGCAAGAGAGGCAGGGCTACCTAGGGGGCTATGGAGCAGCTCATCCTCGAGCTAGTCCCTGGTTATCAAACCAAAGGTTAGGTTAACTTATTCAAGTTCAACTTACTCTCTTTAGAAAGACTCCTCCTATCCTGGTGCATCGTATTAGCAGGGAAATTCCTCACCCTTGAGGAATTACGAAAAGAAAAGTAAATAGTCTTCATCTCGAGCCCATTACCCGGTGGCCACACCAAACTCATAAGTTAACTTAGATGATAAACCAAGTTTAACTTATTCTCGTCATAGAAAGCCCACTCAGTTATTCTCGGCCATGAGGAAGACTGGACCTAAAAAGAAGCTCATCCTCGAGCTACTTCCTGGTTACCAAACCGACCTTTAAGTTAACTTGTTCAAATTCAACTTAATCTCGTCAGAGAAAACCCCCCTCCTCGATCCTCGCCCTTGAAGACGACCCCTGCGAGTACCGTCCTCGCCCATAAGGAATTACGTAACGAAGGAGAAAAGCTTCCCCTCGAGCGTGTTACCCGGTGGTCACACCGAACTCTAAGTTAACTTGGTTTAAGAACCAAGTTTGACTTACTCTCGCCAGAGAGTAAGCGCCTAAAACACCGTAATTTTTTTTGCCCTTGAAGACCTCCCCCCACTTGAATACAGTGTGGAATTCCATTTGCTACACTACCAAAGTAAATCTTGAACTCCATTACCTCCAACAATCTGGTTAAAGCACGCTTTAAAGGACCTACCAGATTCTTGTGGTGTCTGATGCTCATTAAGTTCAAGGTCGAACTCAAACCAGCCACCAGAGCAACCAAGGTATTTAAACTCCAGTAAACACAATTTGCCTATTTCTTGTATATTACAGTGAGTGATATACAAGTTAATTGAAGTAATTATTGTGTATTTTAGTATTCGTAACATTTCTGTGTTTTATGTTTTGTGTTTGGGTAGTTAATTGTTAAATTTAAAATATATGTTTATTTTGGGAACTTCTGTGTATTTTCTACAAATCCTTACGTGTTGAAGTGGCTCTTCCTTAAAAACAACAATATTAGAACTCTTAAAAAAAAGCCTACTTCATCAAAGAAGTACTTCACGTTCGACAAGGTATACCACGACAAAAGTGGTATCAGGTTTGGAGTGATCAAAAGGGGCATTCTGCGACATCGATCATGGGGGGTGAAGTTTCTAAGGACCAACTGGGCAGAGACCTTAGTCATGGCCAAATTGTCGTGGATGATGTTAGTAACACTTTCATGTGATATTCCAAGTTCTCGCCGGATTTCCCCGACCTTCCCCCCCACGATTTTCCAGGATCTTCCTCTCTACACGGGCCACATTGTCCTCGTTGATCACGTCTGACGGACTTCCTGGAAAGGGGTCATCTTCAATGGACTTACACCCATGGCGAAACTCCCTATTCCAGCGATCAATGGTTGCATAGGAAGGAGCGGTGTCGGTGTACACTGCAACCATGAGTTCATGGATCTCTTTTGCATTCTTGGCTTACTTGTTCAAAAATTTGATCAATGCGTGGTGCTCAACCTTCTCCATTGTTGAAAAATTTGTGACTTAAGATCTGCGATCAGCTACTGCTTCTGATTTGCAAAACTTATTGACCGCCTCTCGTATATATATATATATATATATATATATATATATATATATATATATATATATATATATATATATATATATATATATATATATATATGTATTATATCTCATGAGCGCAAGAGAATGAGGAAATAAATCCAACTTCACCGCAGTAATTTTTCTACGGAAATATTTTATTTCTTTCTTCAAAAAGATCCGAACGGGGGTGGGATACAAACTCTTCACATCGAGGCAGCGAGCAACCGCTTTGATATCAATTAAACGACCTATCCACTGCAATTTTGAAAAATAATAGAAAGAATTGAAGTTTTATCATAAATGATTACGTTTAATTTCTTATATTTGAGTCAATTTATGTTAAAACTTTAATTATTTATATTACTTTTCCAAATTACAATAGATAGTATCAATTAATTCTAGATATTGTTATTTGTGTTTTAATTTAATCTCAATAATTGTCAATTTTATAATTTTTTCAACTTGTCTTTCCCCGCTTTTTTACCCATTTTATAATGCATGCTTCGAACTATTTAACTGTTATGGTTAATATTCCTTCCCCAACTTATTACTGTATACAGTAGCTGAAGATGGTCCTAGTGAAGGTTCGGAAACGTCCGGCCAATAAATGATTAGTGTGATCACCTGGGTCTTCATATTCCTACAATATATATACATATATATATATATATATATATATATATATATATATATATATATATATATATATATATATATATACGAGAATTTGGCCATGGCCATGGTCTATGCCCGTTGGGTCCCTAGAAACCTCACGCCCTATGATCGAATTCAACGTCTTTAAAGTCTACAAGACCAGAGTTGCACAAGCTACCCTGTGCAAGTGCGAATTCGAGGAGCTCAACCATTCTCCCTACAGTCCAAATCTGGCCCCTAGCGACTACATTTTATTCCGCCAGCTCAAGGCTGCACTGCTTGGATGCCGGTTTAGGGATGATGAAGATGTCCATCTCGCCGTCCAGGAGTGGATTGAACAGCAGTCGGGAGATTTCTCGTTGTCGGGAATTTGAAGCCTCAGGGACAAGTGGCGCAAGTGCATTGAAGTCGAGGGTAGTTATATTAATAAATAATAGAACACTTTTCCTCATATTTCGTTTCCTTATATCCGAATCGCAAAACTTATTGACCAGCCCTCGTATATATATATATATATATATATATATATATATATATATATATATATATATATATATATATATATATATATATATATATATATATATATATATATATATATATATATATATATATATATATATATATATATATATATATATATATATATATATATATATATATATATATATATATATATATATATATACTTGTAATTGATTTGTTCCTTGGGATTCTGATATGTAGTAGGAATATGAAGTTATAGGTGATTACACTAATCATTTATTGGGCGGACATATCGGAACTTCGATTAAGACCATCTTCACTGACTGTGTCGACTTATGAGAAGGAGAATAGCATATTAACGCTAACAGTTATGTGATAGAACGGTTTGAGGCCGCTTAATTTCAACCGTTATCACATGTTGTTTAGAAACACGATGCTACCCACGTGCATCTTCGCCTTGAAGCCGGGCGCGATTATCGCGTCACCTGAGTCAATATTTAACCAAGGAGGTTTATTCCTTCCCCGTTCGTCCCATGCACCGATCACGCCAGATTGAGTTAGGCTTATGGGCAGATAAGGTATTGTTCTCAGGCGCGGCTGTGCATTCCCTCGACCCCCCCTCCAACTCCATTGTCCCCTACGCCAAGTGGATGTCTCTACTATTTATACGGAAACTTTACCACTAAGAGAGATTCTTCGAGATCCAGATTTTCTTCGCGAGACATCACTACTATCCAGTCTCACCTTGTGCACCAAGGGCCCTTTCCCTTGAGATCCACCATCATTGTCCAGAAGAGGACAATATCCCTTGAGTGCCAAGGTTCGAGCCTTCAAGACGCCAAGTCCACAAGGCTTTCCCTGTTGTTTAGAAAGAGAACAACGTTAGAACAGCCATTGTTCTTTGAGCCCGTTGACAAGACATGGTTCTCACCCTTCCCCCTGTTGTTCAGAAAGAGAACAACATTAGAAAAGCCATTGTTTTTTGAGCCCATTGACAAGAAACGGTTCTCACCCTTCCCCCCTGTTGTTCAGAAATAGAACAACATTAGAACAGCCATTGTTCTTTGAGCCCGTAGACAAGAGACAGGCCTCACCCCCCTCTGTTGTTCAGAAGCGAACAACGTAGAACAGCCATTGTTATTCAACCCCGTTCGCCAAGAAATGGTTCTCATTCCCAAGACGCCACGTCAGTATCATTTAATTCCCCCTCTCCCTTCGGCTGGAACTCGACAGCGGACGGAAGATTCCTTCACGTCGCCTTCCTCTGCACAACACGTGTATTTACGTAAGTTGAACGTTATCTTTGAGTATTAAACCCTTTTGTCAACCCTATCCTGTGCTTTAAATAGTTTAGCGAACCTCCCATCCCTTTAATTGTTATTTGTTTTATCTTTTTAAATCTCCCCCAAATCTTAATCCTCGGATTAGCTAGATTTTCCACGACCCTTTCTATTCTCTGTTTATGTCAATATTTTCCGTTTTGTGTGTTGTTGATAGTGTTTATTAATAAAACTCTATTTTATTCTTGATAGCCACATGATTATCCTTGAGCTCAGTTCCACTCCTTAAGCATATTGAAGATAAGTACCATCTGTCGACCAGATAACCACGCACTCTAAATATAAATGAATAGTTCCCTCAACGAATAGTTATATATGGTATATCGTCGAGAGTCCATTCTACGACAAGTTAAAAGAATGCATTAAATATTGCTAAAAAAGTGGATGAAGACAAGTTAAAATAATAAAATCAATAATTATTGATATTAAAGTAAAAACAAAAAAAATATAAAGAATTAATTAATACTATCCAGTGTAATTTAAAAAAAAATAATAGAAAGAAGTGAAGTTAAAACAAAAACTGACTTGAATATCAAATATTAAAGGTAACTGGAGTAAACAATAGAATAACCTATTATATTAAATTATAAAAAACAACAAAAACCCAGAAAACAAAATAGAATGTATCAAACAGGTTGACGAACCTTTCCGTGGGAGTTAAGAAATCAACTAACTAAACATATAAAAACTACTAACGAGATTTGTTCTCTCCAAAATATATTATCCTCGACTCTTTCTTACTACTGTTTCTAAACAGTAGGTTGTCATTTTACTACCCTATCTCGAGCATTTGACATCCGAGTTTAACAACCTCCTTCTCTCTACACTCACCAATTATTTCCCTCAATGCCAATTCATTTGTATAAATTCAAACCCTGTATCGTTAAATTTCTTTTTACTCCATTAGTCGACACAGTCGCTAAAGATGGTCCTATTGAAGGTCCGAAACCTCCGGCAAATAAAGGATTAGTGTAATCACCTGTGTGTTCATATTCCTACTATATATATACATATATAACTCTGATGATCGCCAGGTAATGAGGAAATGACGCCAGCATACCGCAAAGTAAAAGATGATAAACGGAATCATTTTATTTCCAGAAGTCTTATTTTGATTTGTGAAAAAATCCGAGAAGAGGTGAAAATCGAAACAGCGAGCAACCGCTTTGCTCTCAATTAAATCAAACCTTTATCCACTCGACTGTGTGGAAGGACAAAAGTTCTTCCAAATAAAGTGGCTTTTAATGCACGCTTCGCTAGGTGGATCAGAACTCTGAAGGAGAGAGAAATTATTTGGTAATTCAAAAGATAAACGAGGGAGTTAAACGCACGGCGAATATATACTGTATATCTACCATGAACGCGGGAGGATGATGAAATTAAACAACACACCGCTAAGAAAGAGAAAATAAACGCAATAATTTTTTCTTCTGATTGCAAAAAAATCCGGAAAGAGCTGGGGATCGTACCAAGCACACTGATACAACGTGTATCGAGGTTTTGAAGATGGATCTCCATGTACTTTCCCACTATTAGATTTAGTTGGCACCATCATCCGAATAGTAAAAAGAAAAGGGCCTCATGGAAAGTAGATACTATGACCTCCTTATGAGTGGAAAGGTTATTAGAAAAGTGTCCATAGGTTCAGAAATTCACGAATATGATCATTCCCGGTCCAGCGTCGATTGACTTTGCCAACCAGGCCCACCATTTAGGTGACATTGTCCTGGAGCTTTAACCATAAGGTATAGAGACGGCGTTGCCATCTTATTTATGAACTAGAGGGAGGTTTTTAGAGTCGACGGCCCACCACACCCCGTAACTAATCCTTGCCCTAGCCAGCGGGCTTTCGGCCCTTGCATCAGGTAGAAACTTCACCGATTACACTGCCACTCGACTAACGCTCATAAGAGGACAAAAATGCGCCGGGCAGCCAGAACCTTTTTGGATAGGAGAGTAAGTATGGAAACGAGTAGGAGGGCATGTAATGAAGAGAAGTATAGATAAGAAGGTCCACTAACGAGGAGGGTAAATGAACACCTATTATTATCATACGCTGGTACTAGGTGATCCCAGGATAACATGCCGTCCACCACGGTGCCCTTACAAACCGCACGAAACTGTACAGGTAGAATAACTCTTCCTGGTACAAAGTGTAGGGATAAAAATGATGGAGTGGATAGCCGTAATGATAATAATAAATAATAATATTTATAACCTATCCTAATAATAATTAATACTAATCATACTAACTAATTTCACTACATGATAATAATAATAAATAATGATAAATGATAATAGGATATCACAATAAAATATGTCATACCTAATAATAATAATTATAATACATAATATTATATTGTAATAAAAAACTACTAATAAATAATATAAAAATTATTCAATAATAATAATACAAAATAAGACTGATAATAACAATAATAATGCTAATAATAGCAACTCATTAAGCGTAACAATAGCTTTCCTAGGAGCCATCAGAGAGTTAAAATCAACCCAATGACAAGGCTCCCTTAATTGGCTGTCAAGCCGGGAGAATGTGCAACTCTCCCTGGTACAAAATGTAACTGGATACAAATGGTACGCCTTTGCTGGGTGAACTTAGGGCAGCTTAGGCCAGTTTATGTTAGACCATTAAAATATCCGTAGTTTATAGATGCATCGGATCGAGTTAAAATAATGCCTTCTACAGCTTCATCAAGTCCGTGCAACTCATTCTCATTTAGGGGGATTCGGAATTGTTTGTCTATGTCTCTATCGTTGGTTTATGTAGAGATTGTTGACTCACACTGTGCAGCGACACTTGCTAATAATCGATAAATTAGTCCGCGCGAGAACAACCATACACAGTGACCAATTGAATGCTTATAGAAATATCCGAAATCACCCTAGAATATATCCATTATATCTTCAATCATTAGGCCTTCAATCATAAATTAATATTAAGTTTTAAAATGAAGCCTCAGATTAGAAATAAGGGAGCATTCATGTTCATTAAAATTTAATGACAGCGTTTGTGGTTTCACGAACATGAATTAAATTTTATAACAAGGAATTTTATAGAGGAAAATACTACATAATTAAAATTAACACGGAACTAAGGTGATTATTACAAGTTATTCTTATTCAAATTTATCTAATTATTAAAAGCAGGCATAGTAAATATATCGGATTAGTGTTTAGAGTAGGAATAATAACAAGGATAGCTTACCGCTTCAAGTAATGTGGAAATGGCCACTGGATAAGGGAAAAGATGTAATGGATAGAATAAAAGTATGTTGGGGATAGAGAAGGATGTTAACAGATGGAGGGAAACATCAGTTAAATTATTATTGAGAGTTCTTCTTCCTATTTATATACATATGGAGAGTGAGATTCCAGAAGATGAAGAGAACTTTACTGTATACAATGGGAAAGAATGTTTAAGTTATTTGTTTGCATCATTTTACGTTTTAATTAGTAGCTCTCAAATAGCTGAAGGTTCTTAACAGGAAAGTAGTTTACAAGATCTATTTCTTATGTCAAGATGAGAACAGATTGTTATTTTAATAGAGCTCGATCACAGTGAGGACAGTTTTGCAAGTTCCGAGAGAATAATAATAATAATAATAAGTATTTATAATGCGCCCTTTAGGGCTGTAACCCTCACAGAGTGCAGATTGTGTAGCGAGGGTAGAGAATGTTTACAGGGAAGAGAAGGCAATTCTTAAGAGATGAGTCTTCAGGAGAAGTTTAAAAGTAGCAAGGGAGGGAGATGATCGGACTTCGGCAGGAAGAGCATTCCAGAGTCTTGGAGCACAAACTGAGAAGGAACGGTCACCCATCGAGCAGGGGACAAAACGCGGAGTGTTCAGGATGGGAGCGAAGTTAGACCGGAGTGCCCGAGGAGTTTGACGACGGGAGAGGGCAGAGGGGAGATAAGGTGGAGCTCGAGGTTTAGGGCCTTGTAGGTAATGAGAAGAATTTTATAATGGGTACGGAAGTGAATGAGTAACCAGTGTAGCTCCTGTAGCAGGGGTATCGACGGAGAAAAACGGGGGAGGCAAAGGAGGAGCCAAGCAGCATAGTTTTGAATTAGTTGTAGGGCCGAAGGGACGAAGAAAGGAGATCCACTAGAAGAGAATTGCAGTAGTCTAAGCGTAAGGTGACGAAGGCATGAATAGCGTCTCAAGGCTTCGTCGTTCAAAATGGGATCGAACACGTGAGAAGTTGCGGAGGAAACCGAGGGAAGACTTGCAGATACGATGGATGTTCGGTTTAAACGACAGTTGCTCGTCAAAAATAACACCAAGATTACTGACGGTAACAAGGAAGGCGACATTGGTTTTTCCAAGGTTAAGAGAGAGGAAGAGAGCTTTAAATTTCTCCACTATCCAAGCAATACCAACAAGGAGAACTTCAGTTTTATCGTGGTTAAGGTTGAGAAAGTTGGCAAACAGTCATTCATTTATAGAGGTGTAGGCTGAAAGGAGCTTAGTAATTGATTGAGCGATGGACTCAGGGGATGAAGAAAGGCATATCTGAGTGTCATTAGCATATAGATAGAAGGGCAGGCTAAAATCACGAAGAAGGGAGCCAAGAGGAATTAAGTCGATGTGAAAGAGGAAGGGACCTAGGACTGAGCCCTGAGGTACCTCAAAGTGAATGGGCGCAGGATCGGAAGAGAGGTTATCTAGCGCGACCAACTGAGAGCGGGAGTTAAGAGGTATGGGCGGAACCAAGCAAGTGCAGTGCCCTAGATACCAAGGAAAGTTTGAAGACGATCAAGAAGCACAGTGTGATCGTTGGTATCAAAAACAGTAGAGGTCTAGGAGGAGTAGAATGGACGTACAACCCCTATCGGCAGCTCTACGTAAACGGTCTGAAACATTGAAAGGTTAGTCACAAAAATGCTTTTAAATTGGATGTTTTTGAAATATTGCTAAATAATATTTAATAGTTCTTTACCGAACGGGCCGTTGAGGAAGCTCAACTACGACAAGTTATGAAGAGTACGTCTTAATCTGCAGTTTAGATGTGCACATTGGGTTCATACATTTTCCTTGGAAAATTGTTAAGCACTGAATCATCGAGATGTGTAAAGAGCTATGTAATAATTAGAGGATAACTGGTAGGCTGGGGGAAGTAAGGTTTAAACTGTATTAATTTTAAAAAGTTGATCGCAAAAAATGAAGAAATTCTTGCAAGGTCTTCGTGAGCTGCTTTTCTATAAGATGAAATGTTTATTTCTTTAACCATATTGATAAATTTCCCGAAAAGGGAAAGTACTATCATTTTCAATTCCGACAATATATTGGATGTTGTTATATGCTTCCTTATAAATCATTGGCTTATTCTTTGGTATTAGATGTAGCGAAGCATCAGTCGAACAGGCGAGGTTATTAAATATAGATAAAGTTTGGAGGAGGGGGGGGCACTTTTGAAATCGATTTGCTGGTAAATACATATTCTCGTTGAGCGTGATAAAGAATCCTCTCCTATGACTTCGAAGGGTTGTTTTAGACTTTTGGAAAGTCAAAGGTGAAATCATTACATCTATCTTGGATAACAAAGGATCTCTGATGAATGATTTATTTCGTTCAATGAAATATTGGTAAATAAAGAGGTTATTTCAAAATGGACAGGTATCGTTTGATCCAAATGGAAGTTGAGCCGCTATTGTAGTTCATTAGAAAAGAATTTTTTTTTTTTTTTTTTTAAGAGCTCATCTGGCGACTGCCTACTTGGGCATTAGTCGCCGTATTAAAACTGGCCTAGTTCTAGGCTACTTTAAAATAAAATTTAAGAGAAAAAAAAAGGAAGCAAGCTGGTGCGTCGGGAAGAGGTCCCCCCGGCGCAGGGCGTGCAACTAAAGGAAAAAAACAAATGCAAAAAAAAACAAAAAAACAAAAACAAACCTTGCTTAAATAATAGGGAGAAGGCCGGCCTCACCCAAGAAGTCAACAAGTCCACAAGTCAATGTGCACGAATCTGAACCGAGCACATGGGACAGGCGGTAGCGACCCCGCTCATCCCGGTACTGGGACAGGTATCATGCGCGAAGATCACCCAGACTAGGACATTCGACAAGAATGTGCCGAACAGTCTGGGGGACGACGCAGTCGTTGCAATAGGGCACAGGCGAGCGCTCCATCAAATAGCGATGCGTCACACGAGTGTGGCCGATTCGGAGACGACAGAAAGCAACCTGAAGCCGCCGCGACATTGGGGGATAGGTCCATGGGAACAGTCGCGGCGCAATGGCACGCAACTTTAAGTTCCCTTCGACCGTCTCCCATCTTCTTTGCCAAGCAGTCCGAAGAGCTGCCCGTATTCCTGCCATGTAGTCAGTGTGAGGAAGAGCGAAACGCTGGTCCGGTCGCAGAGTCCTCGCGGACTCTTTGGCGCCCTCATCGGCGCGCTCATTCCCCGCAATTCCTACATGTCCAGGAACCCAGCAGGAGATAATCTCGACATCTGCCCGGCTCGCCAAAACCGTGGCGTCAAGGATTTCGCAAACCAGGGGATGAGGAGATTCAAATGCCCCGAGATCACTCAGGGCGCTTTGTGAGTCGCTATAGATGCGATCCGGTCTCCGAACCAGGCACGTTGCGTAATCTCCCTACCGAGTAGTGTATTGCCACCAGCTCGGCCGTGAAGACAGACGCAGACCCTGGTAGAGCCCCGCTGACTTCAAACAGAAAGGATACGGCGTGGAAGCCGACCCCCTCTTGGGACTTGGAGCCATCCGTATACACTGGCACGGTACCAGCGTGACACGATTTGTGCTCCAAAAAGGTCGAGCGCAATACTCCCGGCGCAGTACAAGCTTTGGGAGCAGAGGCGTGGCGACAAATAGCCAAATGTGGTACCCTCCAGGGTGGCGTCCTGAACAGAACCAGGGGCGCCATCGGCCCGAGAGCTATATCTACCTCTCGAAGGAGTTTCCTGGCCCTAAACCCAAAAGGCTTAGGGTATGACTGGCGTCTCTCGGCGGCATAGGCACCATCGAGATCAGCTGCGGATGCAGTGAGAGCTGTTGGCGACTGAGGGAGGCGCCGGGCTCGCGCGTACAGGCGAGTGATGCACTGCACGCGGCGCAGAGCGAGTGGCATCTCTCCAGCATCGACCAACAGGCTTTCAATGGGGCAAGTGCGGAAGGCACCGGTCGCAAGGCGAAGGCCGGTGTGGTGGATCGAATGCACCTTCCGCAATAAACGCTCGGCTGCGGATGCATAAAACTCGCATCCGTAGTCGAGCTTCGAGCGAACAAAGGATCGATAAAAAATTAAGGCAGTACCCCTATCAGCACGCCAAGCGCTGAACGCCACGGAACGGAGAATGTCTATGGCGCGGGTACAAGAGACCCTAAGGCTGCGAATATGAGCCTCCCAGGTGAGGCGTCGGTCGAATACAAGACCAAGGAAACGGTGCGAGTCAACCACATCCAGGCGCATCCCATTAAGAAACAAATCTGGGTCAGACTGAAGCCGTGGATAGCGGCAGAAGTGCACCACCTTAGTCTTGGCCAAAGAAAACCGAAACGAGTGCGCTTTAGCATAGCGAGAGACGCGGTTCAATGCCTGTTGGAGTCGACGCTCCAGAGTTGGCATCTGGGCCGTGCCAAAAGAGATCGAAAGGTCGTCCACGTAGAGCGTAGCGAGAACTTCTTCCGGTAGCACCGAGGTGATGCCGTTGAGGCTCAGGGCAAAGAGTGTGACCCTGAGGACACTTCCCTGCGGGACACCCTCTTCCTGCTCCTTTGGGCCGAAGAGGGCTCCCCCCTACCCGTAGGCGGAATCGACGATCTCGCAAAAATTCAGATATAAACATTGGGAGGCGTCCCCTCGCCCCCATCGTGTGGAGAGTGTCCATGATACCGTATCGCCATGCGGTATCATAGGCCTTCTCCAGATCAAAAAACACCGTGGTGTAGTGCTGTCTACGAAGGAAAGCCTCGCAGACGGCCTTTTCCAGTCGGAGCAGAGCATCCGACGTGGAGTGGAACTTACGGAAGCCGCACTGTGCGGAAGACAGATGGCCTCCGCTGTCCAGGAAATAGGCTAATCTAACATTTACCAATTTTTTCATCAACTTGCACACGCAAGAGGGTAGAGAGATTAGGCAGAAACCGGTCGGAGTAGAGTGATCTCTTCCCGGCTTGCGAAAGGCGAGCACAGTAGCGATTCGCCAGGAGTCTGGGAGAAGATCTTCCACCCAGATCCTGCTGAACAGTTCTAACAGAAAGGCCATGCCTCGCTCACCCAGGTGTCGAAGCATGGCGTACGGGACATCGTCCGGACCATAGGCGGTGTCCGCGCACGAAGCGAGAGCGGAACGCAACTCACTCACAGTAAACTTGTCGTTGAAGGGTTCTCCGCCTCTGGAGGTAAAGTCCAGCCGGCCGCCTTCCGCGACATCACGAAGTGCATTGAATGCTGGCGGAGCAGCATCACGGCTAGAGAATGCGGAGAAAGCGGTCGCTAAGGATTCCGCCACGGACGCGGGGTCCGAGATTGCGGTCCCATTCTCCTGGAGAACGGAAGGGGGGGTCCTGCGAGAACTTGCCCCGAATCCTTTTGACTCGCTTCCACACCTCAGCCTAAAAGGGTCTTCCCGTTAAGTGAAGACACGTATGCCCGCCAAGAAGAGCAGCGGGCGTGCTTTGAAATATACCGGAACCTAGCCCTAGCCCGACGAAATTCAGCCACAGTGAAATCGTTGGGGCGGCGCTTATAGCGCATGTAGGCATAACGCTTCTGTTTGAGGGCCGTCTCACACTCGGCCGACCACCAACGGAGTGGTCGGCGTGCCAAACGGCCTGACGTCCTAGGAATAGTAGTCAGGCCCACGGCGATGAGGTTGCCGGAGAAGAAATCAACGGCCTCATCTACCGACCTAAACTCCTCGACTGAGATAGAGAATTCAGTCATTTCCTGAAATGCCTGCCACCGCGCCCGCGCCAAGCACCATCGAGGTGGTCTCTCAGGCGGCAGTTGCCCTATAAATGATATTTGAATGGGAAAGTGATCACTACCATGGAGGTCATCGACCACCCCCCCAATCAAAATCAGGCTGTGCATCCGAAGAGCACAAAGATAGGTCAAGGCAAGAAAATGAAGCGGTTCTCGGAGAGTGATGCGTAAACTTATCCACGTTTAGGACACCCATCTCAAGCTTTTAGATCAGATCGACAAGGACTTGTCTCCTGGGATTTATGGAGTAATCTCCCCAGAGAGGATGCCTGCCGTTCAGATCTCCAAGCAAGAGATAGGGCCTCGGCAACCGTGCCACGACGCGGCGGAAGTCCCCCGCGTCGAAGTCAGCTGACGGTGGAATGTACGCAGAAATGATTGTATACCTCCTATCCAGGTGCAGCTGCACAGCCACTGCCTGAAAGGAGGTATCTAAAGAGAAAGGAAGAACGGAGACATCATGCCGGGTGTAAACCGCGCATCCCCCAGCTCGGCTATCCCGCGGTGGTGGGGTCGCAAGACCCTTGTACCCCGGGAAAGCGGGCAGGGGGCACGCGCCTAGCATGGTCTCCTTCAAAAAGATATCTAACGGGGAGCGGGACGAGACGAGCCTCCGCAGCTCCTCCCAGTTGGCCCGGAGTCCACGGAAATTCCATTAAAGGAATATGCCCTCCAGGCCTAGCTCGGAGGAGACGCGGGGGCCCTCCTCTTACTGAAGACCCTCACGGGAATGGGCGTCCGCTTTCCGGGGGCAGAACCCCGGGCGCTGTTGGCCAGAGAAACCGCTGGAGGCGCTGTCGCCTTCGAAGACTTATTGGGGGAGGTTAGGCTCGCCATGCGAGTCTTTTCCTCCCTCTGCCTCGAAACCTTAGGCGGGCACTGCGGCTTCGGAGGCAGGGGGCCCTCTTTTTGAGGAACCACCGTCTCAGAGCCACTCGCTCCACCTCGGGGCGTGGGCGAAGGAGCCGAAGATCCTTTGTTGCTGTCCTACTTTCGGGGGACAGCTTCAGGAACCTCGAAAGATGCCCTAGAGACAATCTTCAGGGGTGTTGCCTGCTGTGAGTCTAACGACCCGGTTGAGGCGCGTGGCCGTTTTGCCTTGCTGGAAACGGTCACGCTGGGGGAAGTGGGGGGAGCCCTGGTTTTAGCCGGGGCTGGGTATGAACTCTTTTTGCCGCTAGCTTTACCAGGGGAGCACCCGGGTTGGGTAGAGCCCGCAAAAGGGCTCCGAATGGGCACAGAAACAACCGTGCTCGTTGGCCTGGATGGGCCAGGAGCAGAGGGTGCCTTTCTAACTACTGAGGCATATGACGTTTAGGCAGAGCTGGGCGCGCCAGGACCAAGTCCTTAGCCTCGCGGAATGAGAGTCTATCCTGGGCCTGAACGGCCATGATTTCTTTCTCCAGTTGATATGCACCACATTGCTTTGAAGAAGCAGGTTGCGGCTCTCCGTAATTGACACACTTGGCCACACACGATTTTGACTTATCGTGTGCGACCTTGGAGCAATTTACACAGACTTCGGGTGACCCCGACTTTGCACATCTACATGAGCGATTCGTGTGGCCGAAGTGGTGACAGTAATAGCACCGCCGCGGCAGTGGCACGAATGCCTTCACGCGGTAGCGGTACCAACCGGCACGCACCGACTCAGGGAGCTTGTCACAGTCGAACGTGACGAAGAGTGTAGGGGTGGGTCTCGAAGCCCCTCCCTGTTTTCTCATCACACGTTCGACCTTGACCGCCCCATGGTCGGCCAGCTCTAGAGTGATGTCCTCAATGGAGTAGTCAACGAGTTCCCTCGCATGAACTACTCCTTTCACAAAGTTCATGGTAGAGTGCGGCGTCACACTCACCAGGGTGCCATGAAGTGTCCGAAGAGCACTTATCTTGGCCACCTGGGCGGGATTCGCCGCATTCGCCAGAAGGCTGCCGTCCGAGAAACGGGTCACCTTCTGCTCTCTACCAATTGCACTAGCTAATCCTTTCCTCTGATGGATCATGTTGCCCTTGGACAACATGGTGCCATCAGTGGAGCGAATAACGAGGAAGCGTTTGAAGCCAGCAGGCTCGAAAACGCCAGGTACTCTTTGAATAAGGGGGCCCGATGTCATCGAGGCTCCGCCCTGTGCACTCTTGGTGTTAGTTTTGGTCAGGGGCTCCGCACACAAGGGGGTAGAGGGGCCGGATGTGCCGATCTTGGCTTGGTCGCCTACCAACGTGGTAGCAGACCCATCCGTCCCCGCAGCCCCCGCGGATAGAGAGGAGCTCCAAGACTTTTTCGTCTTTTTAGTCTTTTTCTTTTTTGGAGAGGAGGGCGGGGAATGAACCCGCTTCTCACCTTCGCCGGCAGAAGCCCCCAGGCCAGATGGACCAACCTCAGCCAGGTCCCTCTACGAAATGGAGAAGGTCCTGGTTGTCGTAAGGGCACCTCCTGGAGGAGATCCCTCCCCTCCTTTTACTGCCTCGGAGCCCTCAGCCATTTGAGGAGGACCTTGCATAGGGGCGGATTCGGGTTCGGTGCTTGGCCCCGAGCCCGAATTCCCCCCCATGGGAGGCCCTACCGTCTGAGGCTGGGTCTCCTCAAGGACCATGTCTATCACAGAAGGGGCCTCCAGTTGGCCATCCCCTCCCAGGACATCGCAGGTCCCCTTGGCAGTGTCACCAGTCTTGTGTGGGGAGGCACAGGCCTTGACCCCGGCAAGGTTTAAAATTCTTGCCAGCAGGTCTTTTGAGGGAAGCGCCTGAAGGTGCCTGGCTTCCCTCTCCCCCCTAAGGGGCTTTGTCCTACCAAGCCGCTTCAATGGGGAGCGGCTGGCTAAGGGCTGCCTGCTGGCTTTCTTGGCAGTCCCTTTGGAAAGAAAAGAGGGGACTGCCGCTGGGAAAAGGGAGGTGCCCGAAAGCACCTCCAGAGAAGGGGGTGAGTGGGAGTCCCCTGCACCCAAGGCGAAGGAGAGGAGTAAGCGTCCTCTCCGGTTAGAGAAATATGGAGGGTCTTATGTGCAAGCACAGGGGGAAGGACCTCCATTTTTTCGCTGGAGCTGCCCGAGGGCGGCTCCGTTGATGTTTCAGGGAAAGTTGGGGGTTGAGTTTTTTTGTTTTGGTCTTCATCATTGGGCATGGTGACCCTTTTTTTAACAAGGGATGCAATAGCGCACACCTCTCGCAGTAGCCGGCACTGCGAGAGCTGCTTACAAGCCGGCAGAGCCAGGCGCCGCCATCTGGGACCACCCCTCCCGCCTGGTGGCTTGGCAGTCAATCGGCATAGAGGCTCCACCTTGAACACGGCGTAAAATATATAGATTGTGAAGAGGAGAGGAAAAGGGATGTGAGGAAGGTATGGGGGGGGGGGGATGAAGCAGGTTGTTAAAAACCAGCCACCCCAGGCCGGAGCTCAGGGGTTAGGGAACATTGTCCGTCACCCCTTCATCTTCGATGCGGGACGGTTGGCTGAAAGGAAGGTCAGCATCTACCCTGTGAAATTACAGGCTGACCAGAGAAAGTTGTGGGAGAGGTTGTGTGAAAAGAGAGGAAACAAGTGTTTTGAAGGAAGGAAGAGAGGCTAAGCTGGGGCTGGACGGAGCGCTGGATCCCGTCAGCATGGCGGCCAGAATGGCAAATCGCCGCGCCCCTTACGGGGGAGCAAAGAAAAAGCTGTTATAATTGCTTAATGGGTAGGTTTTAACTGTTTAAGGAAGTCCTACTTAGTACTTTGCTAGTTTGCATGTCCATAGTGAATAGGCATAAAAGAAAGAAAGAAGATTGACAATAGATTTTGCAGAATTTTTGTTTAACCTCATAGAGGAATCCTCAACCCGGAATCAGTTGCGTGTATGTAGTTATATATGGCAGAAGTAAATACATGGGAATAATTAAGCGTGGTTAGGAACAGTTTAGTTTTTCTTTAATTGAGAATTAATTTATTCAACGGTTCCGTGACCTTTACGAATTTGGTGGGATCGTTAAGAATAGTGGGCATTTTGGATATTGAGTCTGCTAGGTTAAGGATAACTACTACTCTCCTTTTCTCTGGACAAGAAATGTCTAAGTTTCTTGTTTGGGAATGAGAAAGAAAGGTGCCAAAATCATACGGCTTGATTGTTACATATTTTTTTTAAATTCCTTAAATAAATATTTTCATTTTTCTCCTTGTCTTTACATTCATTAAATAAATAATATATTCCCTATATTTTTCTTCTTGTGATCAGTTACTTCATTATTTACCCTGGGAGGATTATCTTTACTTGATCTGATGTATTCTCCCACCAAAAGAATTTTACCATATTTCTTGAAATGGATCTGGAAAGGAACGAGTTATAGTATTTAACTTTGCTGGGAAGATTTTTGCTTCTAGACTGTAGAACAAAATTTGTTTTAGCTTGCATAAACTGAACTAAAGACAAAGTTTCTATCATTTAAAGGTGGCCATTCAAGTTAGGGCAGTTTTTGTCATATGTAACTGTTAACTTGGTTGTTCGATTTTCTCTTTAGTCTTTAATTCTTGATTTTCATCTCTCAACATATCCTTTATTCCAAGAGGAAATATGCTTCGTCGCTTGGGGGCAGCTTTCTTCGTTTTGTTAAATAAAACACACCTTTGAGTCCTCTTCTGCCTTCTATTTATTTTCTAGCAACTTTCCGGGTCAATAAAGAACCAAGCAGTTTCATCTTTATACTACTTGGCTTGGAAAGCGGATAACAAACGAGGGCTAAACTGGAAAAAGAGGCCTAAAAACTTGGCAGTTATCCTCTCCTAAGTTTTCAATTTGATGTAAAAAACAATAATTATTGATATTTGGTCTTATAACTTCAACTATTTTTACTTCTGCCCCTCCAGTGCAAGAGGATGTAGGGGGTGGCAAGGGCAACTTTATTGTTGATGAGATCTGGTGTATAGCATGCTGTCCTGCATTATTGCCCGAATAGGATCTTCTGCCATATTTCGCACACATTTCAATTCCATTTTATCAATTTTTTTCACAAATCTCACCTAACATTTTTTTTCCGACTGAATTCATCGTTGATTTTCGATTTAAATTAATAAAAAAACGCTTTTCACTCTTTTCCTATAATTTATTTATTTTGAAAAATAAGAATCGTAAAATTCTATACGTTTTGATTAAAATGTAATTTAGATTTAATTCCTAAAAAGTTTACAAAATTTGCGAATCAAGTAATCTATCCTTTTTATGTCAAGATGTTCATAAGCATTTATGGCAGGCAGCATAATAAATCATGGAGAGAGTAAGATAGATTGAGTTAGCTAAACAAACGAAAGAAAATATCATATGGAATTTAATCTTATGAAATTCCGTGGGAGAAAATCAATAACAAATTACTGTATTTGTAGCCTCTCCATATTATCAGACCACTCCTTTTTACAGAAGTGCTTCTGTTTGCGTGAATTTCCGAAGCACAATTTCTTCATTCTCTATTTCATGCCTTGTTAATCCTTCCTCGATCCATGATATCGGATTAGATTTGTGCAAGGTTTTATCCTAAGAGCAATACACTTCTCAAATTCTCCCTGGTATTACTCAGCTTTAAAGTACTTGTCAAAAAGCGGCCTCTGTCCAGGCACTCCGAGTTTCCCTTTTAACCACTGATATCTTTCCGCAGGAGAACGAGCTCCTAATACAAAATGGATCACTACCTGGCAAATTCCATCTCCTTCACTACTTGCTTACCCCAGACTAACCCACGAATATCTTACATATATCCAGCGAGCTCCTTTTCACATGTACCACCTCACCAAACGCTGCTTTTATTACTGCCTTCATCTTTCTACAATTTCCACCATAAAGATTGATGCTGGCCTGGCTGCGCCTCGGTCGCCTAGGCTAACAAACAAAAACCTTGTATCTAGCGATCTCTCTACCACATCTACCATATTCGATACCAAATTTTCGGTGTTTCACATACTCGTTTGGTGATCTGTGCACTACAGTTTAGTTCCCGCTTCTTTCCTTTTATCCCTTTGTAATCTTACTCAGAACTCTTGCGTTTAATCCTGGTTGAAGCTCCCTTGTTCTCCGTAAATAATTTCTTCTCCTAGACTCTCGACTATAACTTTAGAACTGAATAGAAGACATATGCATCAATGGACAGTCAAATGAACTGTCATAATAAAAAATATGCTGATAATTTATGAGATGATATGAATACGTGCTGCGTAATCCATTGCTATCCTTAACCCCATGCAACTCAATTTAATCAGAAAAAAATATTAAGCCTTTGTTTCCTAATAGAAATATTTCAGTACACTCATATTTGAAAATTTTGACTTTCTCATCAAACTAGTTGAAAATTTCAAGATTTTTCACCGCCAATGGTTTCCCTTTATTAAAACAATGTTTGGGAACAACAATGTTTCTCTTTATAAATTTTTGTTATACGTCAAAGTTGATGAATGGTTATCTTCCTATATATGAAAAATGCTAAGCCAAATTTAAAAATTCCTTATTTAAGTTTGTGACAAAAGGGAGCTTACCTTTGCTTTATTCAAGCAGAATCTTTTGTTACAATGAAAAGGTTGATTGTGTTGATAAGCCTAAAAAATATTGTTGTTGAATGTTAGCAAATATTTAATTAAATTTATCGTTTTTGAATGAAATAGAGAGAGAGAGAGAGAGAGAGAGTGACATGAAAATTAAATTATGTTAAATATAAAGTATGAGTAACAAAATTTACATTGTAATAAAAGGTAAATATGATAAATAGGTCACCACCATAAAACTAAACAAGAATGGTATGGCTCTCAAGGATTTTAGTTTAACAGCCCTTTAGAACGACCTAGTTCTTTCGATTGATTAATTAAAAATCTCATGATGATACACAGCTACTACAATTCTCATAATTTTGAATGGAACAATGTGAAAATATCGTCATAATTACTGTTACAAAGCTTATTCGACTTTAGAAAAAGCCACAAATATAGGATTATAAATAAGCATGCACCCATAAACATTAAACTACCTATCCTGTTTAATTTAACGATCCAAGCATTCTACAATGTTTCACGTTTCAAATGCTATGCAGGGAAACTACTAATTATCTTTATACCTATTATAATCTAGGGCAGTGGTCGGCAACCTGCGGCTCTTTCAGTCCATTTGTGTGGCTCCAGAAGCTTCTTAAAAAATAATAATAATATTCCATCAAAACGAGGACATCAAATACTGTAAAAAAACATTCCAGGAAAAATTATATATATATATTTTTATTCAACTTCGAAAAGATCTTTAGCCATCAATTTTTATGATTTGTACACTGCAAAAAATGGAATACAAAAATCCGGAAATCTGTCATTTGACGAACAAATTAGAGTCAAAGTATAAACCCCGTTATAGAGAACCAACACGGCTGAATATGAGAGAGGACGGTTAGGACTGTTGGGTGACTATCAGTCACTGCTTACAGCTCCAACTGTGCACACCTGTGTCGTATATTATCACGCAGTTGATACATTATATAAGATATGACATAGAAAATTAAGAATAAAAACAATGGCTGCAAAATAGAGAATTTAAAAGTCACTGGACAGACTCTTATGCATTCATACCGAACTCTAGAGGACTTCGATCCTGTCTGATTTGTAAAGAAGTAAAGTCCAATAATATAAGTTGCAATCTTGAAAGGCATTCAGAAGAAGCATAGTGCATTTGCTGAGAAGCATCCAAGTGGAGATACCAGAAAAAAAGCGGCGGAGGAACTGAAGTGCAATGTAACACTGAGTCAGAATGTATTTACAAAGTAGTTGAAATCGTCCAGTAGCACAACTGCTACCAGTTTTGTGATTAGCCATGAAATAATAAACAGAGGAAAGCCTTTCACAGACGAAGAATATATTAAGGATTGCTTTATTAATGCGTCAGAACATATCTTCAGTGACTTTAGAAACAAGGATGAAATAGTGAAGAAAATACAAAATGTGCTATTGTCTGCAAAGACGGTGAGAGACAAAACAATGAAGATGAAAAAGAAATAACTAATAAACAAATAGAAGACATTAATTCTTCCCTAGGTTTTTTTATTGCTTGTGTCGACTTATACGATATTACTGATATAGCGCAGGTTGCACTTGTTTGTCGGTATGTGAATTCTGAGGGCCCTCAAGAAGAGCTTATTGAGTTCGTACCTCTTACTGGTCAAACTAGAGGTGTAGATGTCTCTAAAGCTATTATCTCACATCTGAATGCAAAAGAAATAAACACCAACCATATTATCTCTGTTGCAACTGATAGGGGACCGAGCATGATGAGAAAAAATAAGGGCTTTGTTTCTCTATTAAATAAAAAGTTGGATCATTAAGTGATATCATTTCACTGCATCGTTCATCAAGAGGCTCTTTGTGCAAAGTCTTTACCTCCTGAATTCACGAAGTGATGGCATTAGTAGTGAAAATGGTAAATAAATATTTGGCAAAGGGTTTAAACCACAGACAGTTTTGCAAGCTATTAGAAGATTTTTATTGCCAATATTCAGACCTTCTTCTTCATAACAAAGTCCGATGGCTTTCTACGAAACGAGTGCTTGAGTGTTTTGCAGCCTGCTTGGGAGAAGTTAAAACATATTTGCTTGAGAAATGTGATGCATGTCAAGACCTGACAACACCTGAATGGCTGGAAGAATTTCAACTTCATGGTGGATATCAATTCAAATTTAAATCAACTCAACCGGAACTTGCAAGGAAAAGGAAATACTGCTTTATTTCTTTTAGAAGAAGTACTGTCATTCGAGAGAAAGTTTGCATTGTTTGCTAGAGAGCTGGGGAAAAATGAGTTTCTTCCTTTTCCATCATTGAAGAAATACAGAGAAGCAGCAAGCCGTGAGTTGGATGTGCGCATCCTAAAACCTGCTGTCTTGAAGATAGGGATGTCTTTTGAAGGTCATTTCCAAGAATTCAGAAGGGAAAAGGCAACTTTGTCATTCATGATTAAACCACCCGAGGTAGACATCTCTGTTCTAAGTTTTGCAGCCTTTTCTAAAGTGAAGCGACCAGAAGTGGATCTTGAAATAGCGGATTTGAAACAGAAAGAGATTTAAGCTTCAAAATTTAAAGTTCTACTCGCTGAACTTGAATCGTTAGAAAGACAACAAGTCACACTAGCCTAGCAGGTCAACACCAGTGGGGAGAACTACAAAATCTGAAAAAAACAAGATCAGATGATTTTTGAGGTATGGAGTGCATTACCAGACACCTACAATAACTCCAAGAATTATGCATTTGGTATTTTGTCCATTTTCGGATCCCCTCTTTGTGTGAGCATGTTTTTTAGCTATGAACCTTATAAAAGGCAAATTAAGAAACCGACTAAATGATGCGAGTTTACAATCTTGGCTAAAACTAAAGACAACTTCTACTCTCCGAACATTGAGCAGCTCTCCAAAGAAACTCAGCAACAGATATAAAATTAATCAACTACCTTAGGTAAGTTATTGCTGAAAATTTTGGGCTTTATAATATTGAATTTCCTCTTTTTGTTACCGGTACTGTACAGAAATAAGATGCTATGATATATATTAATGCAAGAAACCTATATTTTGTTATATTTTTACCTATTGTTTTATTTATCATATAATAATATTAATAATAACAATATTATTTTATTTATGAAGACTCTATACAGAGGCTGTACACACAATTCATAATTTAACATATAAGAAAAAATTCTTAAAACCAACAACAAAATATTTTTAAAACTTAGCACAAAGATTAATATTATTATGATTGTTATTATTTTTATGTTTTATGAGTGTTCTCATATGACATAATATGAAAGCATACTGAGTAATAAAACATAATATAATTCTTTTTGTGAGTATAAGTAAATTAAACAATATAACTATAATTAGAGTTGTTTTAAAGTGCGGTATATTTTCATATCGTTGAAGTCCTGTAGATTTCGGTTTATGAGACCATTTTTTTGTATTGTGGCTCCGACAGTGGAACATTTTTATTAAACTTAAAAAAATGGCTCTTCTGGCTATAAGGGTTGCCGACCACTGACCTAGAAGCAAGTGATAAAAAAATAAAGATTATTCATTACAAACTACAAATAAAACAGAGCGATAATTCTTTTTAATTTATCTGGTTTTAGCCGAAAATATGGTCTTTATTGAATAATTACATACTCAATTCGAATCTTACAATTGAAGTTACTACTATTGTTTTCTCTCTAAGATATAGATATATCGTTATGCATTTTTATAGATATGTATATTATATATGGTCAAAGGAAAATATCTGCGTTTTTTGAGCTGCATAGATAAGAGAAATAAAAAGACAGACAATAGAAGCTTTCCAAAAAATTAATTTACAGCGGTTTCAGTGACTTTTGCAATAGAAAGAAATGAAAATTTAAGTTCTAGTGAGTCATTTTTTGGTTTATAAGCTAAAAATTGTTGAACTAATGCATTGAATGCGTTATATCAAAGAAATTTCTAATGAACTTTGACTGTCTCATGGTTAAAGGTGAACCTATCCGATACCATCAAGCTTTGTTCAACCACAAAGGATTTATTTTTCTCTAAGGCAATGTTCAAGTAAGAATCACACTTGTGCAAAATACATTGAATAGTCAAAGCTTAGATCTCAAAACTGTTCTCCCATATTTGGCTGGCGTGTCTCCTGGATTTGGGATTTGGAATAAATTTCTTTAGATCATCAGATTCACAATAAAAGATTCTTTGATAAGAACACCCTCGATGAGATATTTCAAACAGTTTTTTCCTTAAGAGCCTAAGGATTAACATTCAGGAAGCATATATATACTTTTGTTTTGTTAGGAAATGGTATTTATAATGAAAGGAAACTAATTATTAGAAATATGTTAAAAAAATGAAAACAAACGTTCTTGGAGACCTGATATAATTACTCCCAAGATATATATTTTTAAAAATTTTTAGGCTGTATATTTTAATACAAATTAAATATAGCATATATATATATATATATATATATATATATATATATATATATATATCGTTTGCCTTGTCCCAAGGAAGAGTGCACTCTCTGGCACGCAACTTCCGTTTGATGATCAGACAATCTCCGCATTGTCTTGCTTCTGGAGAAAACGAATCTTGGACAGTTTCTTCTAACAAACAGTGCCTATTGACAAAAATAACATTTCCGGTTTGACGCCCTATAAGTAAAAGACAAGGAAATGGCTAATGTAACTTCTTCCTTAAATGTTGAAAAAGTAGAAACAATGACGATCAATGTAAACTCATTCACAACAAATAGTATGTGCTTGAATCATGACTTCAATAAGCAACACCCATCAATTCGTTGGAATAATTCCAAATCAGCTTCCTGGTTGTGATATATTAAGACAACATTAAGCCTTTTTGAAGATATGTATTTTAATTCATTAATTAATACATCTTTTATATTATAATCTTCTTCTATACTCTGGTATTATTATTACAAATAATCGATCCATTTTAACAAGAGTTTATTCATAAACTGGCCGAATTTTAAGGTCGATAATTTATATTATATATAAAGTTGTCAAATCAATAAATTTATATTAAAGTCTTCTTGCAAATATTTAAATTCTTTCGGGCTAGTTGTAATGGGTGAGATCGATAGATTTTAACAGCAGAGAAGGTGTAAAATACAAGCTACAAGGAGAGAAGAAGTTGATTGGTGGGTTCAGCCAGAAAGGTATAACAACTCAACTCACGCTTTGAAAGAAAAACAACTCTACTCAGATACTTCGCAAAAATATGGACAGCAATAACGCATCTACCATGTGCTATTTCCTTCTCCGAGTTGAACGCTGCCTCTCCTCACTTTTGGTTTACTCATTCGAGCTTCTTTTGTCCAAGAAGAAGGTAAAAAGTAACACCCCAAAACTAAAATCTCTGATGTGGGGACTGGCATCCGCAGTAATTGATAACATTTCGCCCATTATAAGGGTTCCCATTATATTGAGCTATAAAAAGATCGAACCACCATTTAAGAAAAGTTTAGCCAGTTCACGGATTAAAAAATAGAAAACTTGTCTCGTTCCACTGACCTAGCTCTTTTTTACGCTAAGAATCCCATCAGGAGTTTGGAAGACAATAGAGGAGAGTTTTGATCACAGATTTTCTTTGGGATTCTTTCGTTGGCGAGCTCTCACAAATTCAAATAGCACTTGAAACTCTAGCCCTGGAGACCCCACTTGAAAAACTCAGTCACAGCTTTATACGTGGGTGAGATGTGTCGAAAAGGATCCTTAACAAAACCTCTGCCAGTAGATGGCAAAAGCATTGCTACACTAAAAGTAAAAGATCGCAACTCTTCCGCTTGAACGCAAAAGTTTTCGGCCCGATCGCTCAAATTTCTCACTCTTCAGGAAAGGATCGGTTTGTGAGACTAGCGATTCGGTGGATAAGCACACCACACCGCACGTAGTTACAAGAGAAGGGTAGCTCAAGAAACCTCTGATCCAAACCTAATTTAAGGATGTAGCATCTCTGATTTCTCACTCACCGTGCGCGCCACCAAAAGAACGTTCCAAGTCGACAAATGATCCATAATCTTGATTTTCCATGCTACATATGACGATTTGCCAAATTCCCTTTCAGAGCGCAAATGGATCACAAATTCGTAAAGTTGATGAGCGAAGCCTTAATTTCTCTTTGGAAATATTTAATTTTAAATAGCAAGTCGGAAATAAAAAATGCTTATTTTATTATTAAATATAGTCTTTTACTTGACCATAAACATTCTCGCTTTGTAGCCGGGACCTCTCATCATTCAATTAATTCCATAAGTGAAAGTCCTCTTCCTCTGTAGCTCTCTACTACAATTTGACCAGCTCTTTTGTAATTTAACTCCTTTTAAAATAGAGTGAGCTTTATAAACCTCACAACGAGTATGGTAATAGTCAAAATGTACCTAAGTTGTCTCTTCATATTTTACTTATCTTGTGCCAACACTTGAAGCGTTTAGCAACAACGCCTATGGGGGGGGAGGAAGATGAAAAAAACTTTTCGTTGGTCACCAGATATATTTATATTTCACCTCGTTTTGTGATCCTTTTTGCTATTGTGCTCCCTATAAGATTGTTGCGAAACGTTGATCGTTAAATCGGATTTGGGTGAAACGATAACGTTCTGAGAAATTAGTACCTGACTCCAAAAGGTAATGATGAATATTTCTGTCTGCGCGATGAGCAGAAATTCTGATATGATTTTGCTTCGAGCAAAATGATGATGAAAACAAGAAGACTGCAGTTATATTTATTTAGTGGCTTTGGGTAGCAAATTGAGGAGGAATTCGAATGATTGACTATCCATTCCACGAACTTATCTTTGATGATGCTTAAATACAACTACCTTAATATTCGTGCTTTGGTACAATGAATGAATAAGACTCGTCTTGATGTAAGATCAGTTGCGTAAATGCTATCTCCTAATGCAGAATAAATGACTTGATTGGTATGACTCGCGAGAAATATCTGTAACTGCTCATCGAATCTCTCGAATCTCCTCTCTCGAATGATTTCTCTCGAATTGATTTCTCTCGAATGATCTTCTTTCCTCCTCGATTTGCTGGTTTTATACTTGGACATATTGAAAAACATACAGATATATATGCATATACAATACTTTTGAAAACCTTTACTCTCGTGAGAAAATATACTGAAACGGTGAAATCTGCTCAAAAGCTTTCTTTCGTCTTCCTTAACAAAAATAAAATTATAATATTGTGGTTATAATTTGATGTTCCCTGAGTGTTTTTACGATCGAGCTAACCCATTTTAAAGTTCCCTTTTCTATTCTCTTAATGTTTATTTTTCCAAACCGTAACCACAGAATAATTAGACTCATTCCTAGTTTAGCTCTTCCCCGCGACTTTGGTCTTCTTGGGAAATCAAAAATGGGAATGGTTCTAAAATATCCTGTTACATGTTACAATGTTTCATTTGAGTTTCTTTTTTTTTGTTTCACACACATAAATTTATTTACATTGGCTGAGTGTACACATTAATACTTCATGGGTTTGTGTGTGCGCCACATCATGCACATATATTGTGTGGACCATGTGCACCACAAGCCTTTGGGCGTTGTAAATATAGCATTCTTTCTTAGTTAAAAACAAACGCGATTAAACCAAGTTGATCTCACATTGCTTCACCCATTAATTATATTAATAAATCGTATAACAATTACTGTCACTAGCGACTATTGGTGTTTAATGTTTATCAAGATTAAGGGTAAATACTCGTTCCCTTACCCCAACGATTTTACGCCGGGTTTACCGTAATGTTCAGTATTTTCCAAAATCTATATAAAAGACGCCTTTTTCAGATACTAATGCTCATCATCCATATAATAACCGGTTATAAACTCGCTAGTGTACAATTACAAATTCATCGTTCTACCTCGAGGTATATATGCATAACGGTTTTCAACACTTCAAAGGTATATTAATCATATTTTACGTGACATAAATTTTGCTTTCGCAAATGTTGGGACATACTAATCGCAAGGCGAAAAAGAGTCGAACATTTGCCAAATTTTGAGCAACTCTGACATTTTGGTATGGTATAGTATGTAAATCAACATTGCAAAGTGCTTTTTCTCATTAAAATGTCTCTTATATTTTAGGGTATAAAGTTAAATCACTGTGTATATCTCCACAAGAACATAAGATAACCCCATTCAGATATTATCTTAAACCGAAATAGTGGCGAGAGCTTCCGAGATTCATGGGTTAAGTGAATTTTTTTCGTAGATTTATTTTAATTCTCCAATCACTCATTCCTCTTATGAGTTTGTTAAGGAACTTAATCATTCGTTACTCAGAAGGAATATTGCAATGAAGTGATCGCGCAGAAATGGAATTTACCTCTATAAAAGACGAACTAGTAAAAGAAAAAAATAAATAGTCCAATCCCTTTAATTATTGAGATGTCTGAATTAGGTGTGAGGAGTGTTTGGATGCGAATTTTTGAAGCCGAATGGAAGATATTCGGATTATTTCTTAAGACTTCGAATAGTCAGGAATTAAAACATTCTACATTATGCAAAAAAACACTTTTTCGAAGTTACTACATTTTTTTCCTGACTGATTCGGAGGGGACCATCGGAGATGCCATGTCTCTCGCAAATAGGCCTTCTGCAATAGAGTCACGCGCATGAGAATTTATTAGTATTGACTTTGATGCTATTCATCACATTGCTGGAAAAGGTAATCCTAGTGATGCTCTTTTTCAGGCACAAATCAACGATCGTAACATGCAATCTATGCTATCTATTTCATAAACACCACCATCTACATCACTACGAGACACAATAATCCTCTCATGTCTTTATATTAAATCAACCATCCATCCTTTCGCTATTAACAACAATGTAGCTTTAGTTAACTTTAGGAGAGAATTAAATCAGGTACCCCTCTGATTAAGAGTGTACGGCGAATCGAAAAAGTCACTCTAAACGTTCCGATACAAAAAGAAGAGCCATTTTTTTCGGAGATATACTCCAACATTGTAACTATCTGAGAAAGTCTATAAGGTTTATAAACAGGAAAAAATGAGTGTAAGGGTATCTCATCAGGTACGAGTAGTTAGTGCATGAAGGCCTCCACTACTGCTCATACATGATGAGACGGGGCAATGTTCTGTCACAGAAGTCACACCACCATCGGAAGGAACGTGGTGTAAAACTGGCAAAAAAATTCCAGCATTCTTTAAGGCCTAATATGCTTTGGTTTTTATCAGACGAGAATAATTTAAAAAGGCAAAATAAAGTTTGACTGTCTAAGTGATCCAAAGATGTTAATAGATTTATGAATATCAAGTTCCCGGTCCACATCATCCATTTTTGCACCGTCTATCTCCTCGGAATGCTCTATCAAGTGTATGTAGGAGTTGGTGTTCCTCTTGATCGAGGAATTGACCATTGGAAGGCTGAATAGGTACCAGCAGGACCCTGCATCATGCCACATAAACTTTGGTATCCAGTCTTAGTTCTCAGATAATTTCTTTGACCACATCACTCCGAACATCTGACTTCCTACATCACAAGACCCCAATCCCTATGAGTATTGTGTTAGAGGCACGGTTTATAGAGACCAAAAGTCCCATGCAGCACTAAGGTAAATTTATATCCAGGATAACCACAGTTAAGGATGGTGCGAATGAATTGTTTATATTCGGTTATGAGAAGTTCTTTCTTTTGTCTACATATAAGGTTTGATGGTTTATAAGGTGAAAGAAGATAAAAAGAAACCTAAAAAATGGGCACTTTGAGGGTGATTTATAAAATCTTATTATGTGTTGACATAAAGCCAAAATAACATTTGATAAAAGTGACTCTGAATGGATAAGTACTCTAAAATGAGCACTGTTCCACTATGGTAATACCTATTTTTGGGGAAAAGTCCGAAAGGACAGTCAAATGAGCTGGTTCTGATTTTTACACTAAGCTTGTTAGATATGTATAAGCAAGGAAATACTACAGTTAATACAATACAAATGAATAAGGAGTGCCTAAGGATACTGCCAAACCCCTTAAAGAAATACGAAGAACTTGTGTTGAGTAATTTCGGAGCAAAAAGCTAGGAAACTAAGACTATTGCTCTCATGAAGTTCAAAGCTCTGCCCAAAATGTAATTAGTCAATTAAAACATTCGATCTTTACACTTCATCACCGTTTTTCGTGTTTACTAACTTAGTTTTCTAAGATATTTATGTTTATTCACTCATTGATGGACTTTGATATGTTCCAGAAATAAAACGATTATGTCAATAAACTTCGGCTTATCTTTCAAACAATCGTTGATTTTGATGTCAATCTTAATGTCTCTAAATGCCAATCGAGGAATAAACGTATAGAATATTTAGGCTACTCTTTATCTCCCAATTGAATATTATCACTTTTCTAGAAAGTGGAAGTTATGAAATATTTTACCACCGCCACACCGGCCAAAGATCTTCAACACTATCTGTTCTGTACCCACATAAATTTTATCAACATGTTAGAAAGGTCCCACATCTTGGCCCCCTATTTCTCTAAATGAACTGGCATTTATTATAATGACCCAGAAGCATGTGCTTCAAGGAGAACAATCGTCTATGATGCCAGTCCATAAATGGCTGGGGAAAATTTAGAGGGGCAGGTCAACTCAAAGTGATCGAATTATATTGATGCTCATAATTGAGTGATTATTTATCTAAAATTTAGTAGCGATAATAATGGTGGTAAATTTTTCCTAGAGGTTGGCGATTAGAGAATCTAAAAAGTTGTGAAGTTAAGAAAACTTAAAACGTATGACAGTTTGAAGTCTCGATTAGTCTAAAAATGGGACTATAGGCGCGCTTTGTTTTATTTCCCTTCACGATTATTTAAGCATATATATTTTATACTTGCGTATTTTTAGCAGCTAATGCTTCGTGTAAATTTCGCCACCTATCTCTAAAATAACTGTTCAATGTGTACAAAAGATTTTCGAGAACCCATTAAATACAAGGTATTTATTCACCGACCATATAACTTTCACTTGATCAATATGCAGACACGTGTATCCACCAATATCCAATTCGTTTTTTTATTTTTAATTGAACTTAACTGAATTCCTTTCTGAATATTTAAGATGAAAATTGGAAAAACATAATGACAAATACATTATGTGCCCATTTAGAACCATTAGGCATTAATATTTCAATGCATCTGCGAAAATCATTGTTACTTCGACTGACTTGCAAATTCCAAGATTATAGTGCAATTTGATAAAAAAACAAGACCAAAGATGGTTGGTGAAAACCTAAGTTCGTAGGTTAAAAACAATCAATGGCAACCCAGATCTGCAAGAATCTCTATTCTCTTTTGAAATCTGCGTATCTTATCAGGAGGCTCGAATATTTAAACATACTCCTCACCACTGGCCAAGCTAGCCGTACCTGAATCACGATTCGATGAAGTATGGAGTAAACATTGACATAACTGATCGTTATCCAATTTATCAAGGATGTCGCTATATCCTAGAACATGAAAAGAATATAAAGAATAGCACAGCCATGACCGTGGAAAGTCATAGAGATCTACAAGTCAGAAAGCTAAATCTTTACCTAAAACACTATGTCGAGGGACGAAGGCGGGTGACCAAAAAGTCTCTGAAGGTACACACTACTGTACGTCTAGCAGTCACCTTCGGCGCTGCGATCGGTTACAATTAAATTGGGAATAAGGTAAGGACCTTCTAATTAGAGTGCGATATTATAGGTTGGCTCGTAAAAAGGGAATACGTTTGCCGGGTTCGTCTCAAGGATTATTCGAATGATAAAGACCTCTTCAAAAATAAACTTTAATACAATTAATAAGAACAAGGCCAAAGATAAATATGGAAATCTAAATAATAATCAGTACGACAAAATAATATTATGACAGGTAAAAAAAATAAGAAAACTAGGTCCTTAAAAATATAATAAGTGATCCAATAAGTTGGATTGAATGTAAGATTTATCAAGTCTATTGGCGTTACACCAAATGAGGAATTCTTCTTAGGACTAGGAACGAAGAGGTGAGACTTAGGAGGAAAGGACTTCTGGTTACCTCTGAAGGATGAACTGGGGATGTGGAAGACCAATGGCCAGGTTTTTGTAGATGAGTTCTCGATGCGAAGGCATCCAGAGAGACTCCAGATGGGGTTGAGATTACCTCGGCTCTAGGTGGATGTAATCAAAAAATCGAGATTCGGCTGCGGACGGTAGGAAGTCTCAACCAATGTAGTGAGAGAAGAGAAACCCAGGACAATCTTCCAAAGTATAAACGGGTTATCTTGATCTCTCTCTGATCAGAACGGATTACACAGGGAAGATCTGCAAACGAGATCACAAGGGCCAAGAAATCACTTCACGAGAGACAGATAATAGGGTCTGGACGGCAAGAAGCTCTAGTTCTCTCTATCTGCTTAGGATTTGCAGACATCATCTTAAATACGAGCCACAGCCATGGTCGAGAGAGGGCTTCGGGTAAGATGGCCTCCGAAAGTAAGACCAGAGAGTGCTTAGCAAAGATGTACCTTGATAAATTTGGGTATCGAGGAGACAAAGGGAATTAAGAGAGATTCCCAAGGAACATCGGACACGGCTTAAGCAAACATGAATCTTGATAATCTTGGGCATTAACGAGGCGAAAAGAAAAAGGAGAGATTTCCTTCTACCTCAAGAAGTGAAAGATGGACACGGCTGCCAACAAGAACCGGGACAGCGTTATCAAACTAGAGAAAGACGATGATAAAGCACCCAAAATTAAACAAAGCTGTGTTTATCTGCCATTATCAGAGAAATTCTGTGCGATAACGGCGTATTGAGTTCATGCTTTCGCATACTATTGAGGGGATAGTTATGATTAAAGGTCGGTGGTTAAACACCGATTAGCTGGAATTGTATATGTTTGCTGTGATATCGGGTCGAAACGGTAAAAGGGCGGGTGGAAAGAATAAGGGTCAATTTGAGGAAACGTGAAACTCATGGTGCTGTTGTCTTGTGGGAAGTCGGTTTTTTGGGGGTTTTTTTTAAGAGCTCATCTGGCGACTGCCTACTTGGGCATTAGTCGCCTTATTAAAACTGGCCTAGTTCTAGGCTACTTTAAAATAAAATTAAAGAAAAAAAAAACCAACACATCAAAAGGGGGAAAGGAAGCAAGCTGGTGCGTCAGGAAGAGGTTCCCCCGGCGACGGAGCGTGCAACTAAAGGAAAAAAACAAACAAAACAAAACAAAAAAACAAACCTTGCTTAAATAATAGGGAGAAGGCCGGCATGACCCAAGAAGTCAACAAGTCCACAAGTCAATGTGCACGAATCTGAACCGAGCACATGGGACAGGCGGTAGCGACCCCGCTCATCCCGGTACTGGGACAGGTATCGTGCGTGAAGATCACACAGACTGAGACATTCGACAAGAATGTGCCGAACAGTTTGGGGGACGACGCAGTCGTTGCAATAGGGCGCAGGCGAGCGCTCCATCAAATAGCGATGCGTCACACGCGTGTGGCCGATTCGGAGACGACAGAAAGCAACCTGAAGCCGCCACGGCATTGGAGGATAGGTCCATGGGAACAGTCGCGGCGCAATGGCACGCAACTTTAAGTTCCCTTCGACCGTCTCCCATCTTCTTTGCCAAGCAGTCCGAAGAGCTGCCCGTATTCCTGCCATGTAGTCGGTGTGATGAAGAGAGAAACGCTGGTCCGGTCGCAAAGTCCTCGCGGACTCTTTGGCGCCCTCATCGGCGCGCTCATTCCCCGCAATTCCTACATGTCCAGGAACCCAGAAGAAGATAATCTCGACATCTGCCCGGCTTGCAAAAACCGTGGCGTCACGGATATCGCGAACCAGGGGATGCGGAGATTCCAATGCCCCAAGAGCACTCAGGGCGCTTTGTGAGTCGCTATAGATCACGATCCGGTCTCCGAACCGGGCACGTCGCGTAATCTCCCGTCCTGAGTGGTGTATTGCCATAAGCTTGGCCGTGAAGACAGACGCAGCGCCTGGTAGAGCCCCGCTGACTTCAAACATAGGGGATACGGCGTGGAAGCCAACCCCCTCTTGGGACTTGGAGCAATCCGTATACACTGGCACGGTACCAGCGTGACACGATGTGTGCTCCAAAAAGGTCGAACGCAATACTCCCGGCGCATTACAAGCTTTGGGACCAGAGGCGTGGCGACAAATAGCCAAATGTGGTACCCTCCAGGGTGGCGTCCTGGGCATAACCAGGGGCGCCCCCGGCCCGAGAGCTATATCTACCTCTCGAAGAAGTTTCCATGCCCTAAACCCAAAGGGCTTAGGGTATGAATGGCGTCTCTTGGTGGCATAGGCACCATCGACATCAGCTGCGAATGCAGTGAGAGCTGTTGGCGACTGAGGGAGGCGCCGGGCTCGCGCGTACAGGCGAGTAATGCACTGCACGCGGCGCAGAGCGAGTGGCATTTCCCCAGCATCGACCCACAGTCTCTTAATGAGGGAAGTGCGGAAGGCACCAGTAGCAAGGCGAAGGCCGGTGTGGTGGATCGAATCCACCTTCCGCAATAAACGCTCGGCTGCGGATGCATAAAACTCGCATCCGTAGTCGAGCTTCGAGCGAACAAAGGATCGATAAAAAAGTAAGGCTGTAGCCCTATCAGCGCCCCAAGCGCTGAACGTCACGGAACGGAGAATGTCCATTGCGTGGGTATAAGAGACCCTAAGGCTGCGAATATGAGCCTCCCAGGTGAGGCGTCGGTCGAATACAAGACCAAGGAAACGGTGCGAGTCAACCAAATCCAGGCGCACCCCATTAAGAAACAAATCTGGGTCGGGGTGAAGCCGTGGATGGCGGCAGAAGTGCACCACCTTAGTCTTGGCAAAAGAAAACCAAAATCTGTGCGCTTCGGCATAGCAAGAGACGCGGTTCAATGCCTGTTGGAGTCGACGCTCCAGAGTTGGCATCTGGGCCGTGCCAAAAGAGATCGAAAGGTCGTCCACGTAGAGCGTAGCAAAAACATCTTCCGGCAGCACCGAGGTGATGCCGTTGATGCTCAGGGCAAAGAGTGTTACACTGAGGACACTTCCTTGCGGTACACCCTCTTCCTGCTCCTTTGGGCCGGAGAGGGCTCCCCCTACCCGTACGTGGAATCGACGATCTCGCAAAAATTCAGATATAAACATTGGGAGGCGTCCCCTCGCTCCGATCATGTGGAGAGTCTCCATGATACCGTTTTGCCATGTGGTATCATAGGCCTTCTCCAGATCAAAAAACACTGTGGCGTAGTGCTGTCTACAAAGGAAAGCCTCGCAGACGGCACTTTCCAGTCGGAGCAGAGCATCCGACGTGAAGTGGAACTTACGGAAGCCGCACTGTGCAGAAGACAGATGGCCTCCGCTGTCCAGGAAATAGGCTAATCTAACATTTACAAATTTCTCCATCAACTTGCACACGCATGAGGTTAGAGAGATTGGGCGGAAACCGGTCGGAGTAGAGTGATCTCTTCCCAGCTTGCGAAAGGCGAGCACAGTAGCGATTCGCCCGGAGTCTGGGAAAAGAACTTCCACCCAGATCCTGTTAAACAGATCTAACAGAAAGGCCATGCCTCGCTCACCCAGGTGTCGAAGCATGGCGTACGGGACATCGTCCGGACCATGGGCGGTGTCCGCGCACGAAGCGAGAGTGGAACGCAACTTACTCACAGTAAACTTGTCATGGAAGGGTTCTCCGCCTCTGGAGGTAAAGTCCAGCCGGCGGCCTTCCGCGACATCACGAGGTGCATTGAATGCTGGCGGAGCAGCATCACGGCTAGAGAATGCGGAGAAAATGGTCGCTAAGGATTCCGCCACGGACGCGGGGTCCGAGATTGCGGTCCCATTCTCCTGGAGAACGGGAGGGGGGTCCTGCAAGAACTTGCCCCGAATCCTTTTGACTCGCTTCCACACCTCAGCTAAAGGGGTCTTCCCGTTAAGTGAAGACACGTATGCCCGCCAAGAAGAGCGGCGGGCGTGATTCGAAATATACCGGAACCTAGCCCTAGCCCGACAAAATTCAGCGACAATGAAATCGTTGGGGCGGCGCTTATAGCGCATGTAGGCATAACGCTTCTGTTTGAGGGCCGTCTCACACTCGGCCGACCACCATGGGAGTGGTCGGCGTGCAAAACGGCCAGATGTCCTAAGGAATAGTAGTCAGGCTAACGGCGATAAGGTTGCCGGAGAAGAACTCAATGGCCTCATCTACCGACCTAAACACCTCGACTGAGATAGAGAATTCAGTCATTTCCTGAAATGCAGGCCACTGCGCCCGTGCCAAGCACCACCGAGGTGGTTTCTCAGGCGGCAGTTGCCCTGAAAAGCATATTTGAATGGGAAAGTGATCACTACCATGGAGGTCATCGACCACCCCCCAATCAAAATCAGGCTGTGAATCCGAAGAGCACAAAGATAGGTCAAGGCAAGATAATGAAGCGGTTCTCGGACAGTGATGCGTAAACTCATTCACGTTTAGGACACCAATCTCAAGCTCTTCGATCAGATCGGCAAGGACTTGTCCCCTGGGATTTATGGAGTAATCTCCCCAGAGAGGATGCCTGCCGTTCAGATCTCCAAGCAAGAGATAGGGCCTCGGCAACTGTGCCACGACGCGGCGAAAGTCCCCCGCGTCGAAGTCAGCTGACGGTGGAATGTACGCAGAAATGATAGTATACCTCCTATCCAGGTGCAGCTGCACAGCCACTGCCTGAAGGGAGGTATCTAAAGAGAAAGAAAGAACGGAGACATCATGCCGGGTGTAAACCGCGCATCCCTCAGCCCGGCTATCCCGCAGGGGTGGGGTCGCAAGACCCTTTATACCCCAGGAGGGCAGGCAGCGGGCACGCGCCTAGCATGGTCTCCTGCAAACAATAGCTAACGGGGAACGGGACGAGACGAGCCTCCGCAGTTCCTCTTAGTTAGCTCGGAGTCCACGGCAATTCCATTTTAGGAATATGCCCTCCAGGCCTAGCTCGGAGTAGACGGGAGAACCCTCCTCGAATTGAAGACCCTCACGGGAATAACCCTACGCTTCCCGGGGGCAGAACCCCGGGCGCTGTCGCCTCCGAGGACTTATTGGGGAAAGTTGGGCTCGCCATGTGAGTCTTTCCCTCCCTCCGCCTCGAAACCTTAGGCGGGCGTTGTGGCTTGGGAGGCGAGAGGCCCTGTTCTCGAGGAACCACCGTCTCCGAGCCACTCGCTCCACCTCGGGGCGTGTGCGAAGGGGCCGAAGCTCCTTTGTTGCTGTCCTCCTTTCGGGGAACAGCCTTAGGAACCTCGAAAGATGCCCTAGCGACCATCTTCAGGGGTGTTGCCTCTTGTGAGTCTAACGACTCTGTGGAGGCGCGTGGCCGTTTCGCCTTACAGGAAACGGTCACGCTGGGGAAAGAGGGGGGAGCCCTGGTTTTAGCCGGGGCTGGGTGTGAACCCTTTTTTGCCGCCAGCTTTACCAGGGGAGCGCCCGGGTGTAGTAGAGCTCACAGAAGGGCTCCGAATGGGCGCGGAAACAACCGTGCTCGTTGGCCTGGATGGGCAAGGAGCAGAGGGTGCCTTTCTAACTACTCAGGCATATGACGTTTAGGCAGAGCTGGGCGCGCCAGGACCAAGTCCTTAGCCTCGCGAAATGAGAGTCTATCCTGGGCCTGAACGGCCAGGATTTCTTTCTCCAGTTGATATGCACCACATTGCTTCGAAGAAGCAGGTTGCGGCTCTCCGTAATTGACACACTTGGACACACAGGATTTGGACTTATCGTGTGCGACCTTGGAGCAATTTACACAGACTTCGGGTGACCCCGATTTTGCACGTCTACATGATCGATTCGTATGGCCGAAGCGGTGACAGTAATAGCACCGCCACGGCAGTGGCACGAATGCCTTCCCGCGGTAGCGGTACCAACCGGCACGCACTGACTCAGGGAGCTTGTCACAGTCGAACGTGACGAAGAGTGTAGGGGTAGGTCTCGAGGCCCCTTCCTGTTTTCTCATCACACGTTCAACCTTGACCGCCCTATGGTCGACCAGCTCTAGGGTGATGTCCTCAATGAAGTAGTCAACGAGTTCCCTCGCATAAACTACTCCTTTCACAAAGTTCATGGTAGAGTGCGGCGTCACACTCACCGGGGTGCCATGAAGTGTCCGAAGAGCACTTATCTTGGCCGCTTCGGCGGGATTCGCCGCATTTCCTAGAAGGCTCCATTCCGAAACACGGGTTACCTTCGGCTCTCTACCAATTGCACTAGCTAATCCTCTCCTCTGATGGATCATGTTGCCCTTGGAAAACATGGTGCTATCAGTGGAGCGAATAACGAGGATGCGTTTGAAGCCAGCGGGGTCGAAAACGCAAGGTAACCTCTGAATCAGGGGCCCCGATGTCATCGAGGCTCCGCCCTGTGTATTCTTGGTGTTAGTCTTAGTTAGGGGCTCCGCACACAAGGGGGTAGAGGGGCCGGATGTTCCGATCTTGGCTTGGTCGCCTACCAAAGTGGTAGCAGACACATCCGTCCCCGCAGCAACCGCGGATGGAGAGGAGCCCCGAGTCTTCCTCGTCTTTTTAGTTTTTTTCTTTTTAGGAAAGGAGGGCGGGGAATGAACCCGCTTCTCACCTCCGCCGGCAGAAGCCCCCATGCCAGATGGGCCGGCCTCAGCCAGGTCCCTCTCCCAAATGGAGAAGGTCCTGGTAGTCGTAGGGGCACCTGTCAGGGGAGATCCCTCCCCTTCTTTTACTGCCTCGGAGCCCTCGGCCATTCGAGGGAGACCTTGCATAGGGGCGGATTCGGGTTCGGTGCTTGGCGCCGAGCCCGGATTCCTCCCCATGGAAGGCCCTACCGTCTGAGGCTGGGTCTCCTCAAGGACCATGTCTATCACAGGAGGGGCCTCCAGTTGGCCATCTCCTCCCAGGACATCGCAGGTCCCCTTGGCAGTGTCGCCAGTCTTGTGTGGGGAGGCACAGGCCTTGACCCCAGCAAGGTTTAAAATTCTTGCCAGCAGGTCTTTTGAGGGAAGCGACCGAAGGGCCTTGGCTTCCCTCTCCTCCCAAAGGGGGTTTGCCCTACCGAGCCGCTTGCACGAGAGGCGGTCGCCAATGGGCTGCCTGCTGGCTTTCTTGGCAGTCCCCTTACAAAGCAAAGGAGGGACTGCCACTGGAAATAGAGTGGCGCCTGAAAGCACCTCCAGAGAAGGGGGTGAGGGGGAGTCCCCTACACCCGTAGGCGTAGGAGAGGAGTAAGCCTCCTCTCCGGTTAAAGAAGTTTGGAGGGTCCCCTGCTTAAGCACATGGGGGGGACCTCCATTTTCTCGGTGGAGCTGCCCGAGGGTGGCTCCGTAGATGTTAATCTTTCTGTCTTACTCGGCCAGTGAGATTGAATTTTTTGAGGTCAGATGACGCGCCTATCACAAAAATTTGAGGATTTCTTTTCATCCACGTGCTCATTAATTATTCATGGAAAGAAAACATACTACCTGCTCCCCCATTTAAAATTTCCAGATGCTCCGCAGTTAACATAGCTAGTAGTCATAACATCTGCGCTGAAGAAACGAAAGACTTGGCTGTTATCATTACATATTTGCAGAGCAATTCCAGAACTGTGTTAAGCTCTGCTGCTTTCCATGGTAACTAATGGTCTACCCACACGTAGTGGCGATAGTGGGAATGGCTACAAGGAACAGTCCTTTTTAATGTTGGACCCAGTAAATAAAAATGTTTTTTAGTTCATTCTGATCAGCCGTCATCATCGTAGCGGTGACTTTCCGTGGTGAAAATACGTTACCGCATTCTCACCTTCTTTATTCAGCAACTGGACCTCACTTACTTCCTTCGGCTAAAGTAAGGCTGAAAATCAGTCTAAGGGTACGGTGAACTATCACCTAGATTTTTATATTAGTAAAGGTTTACGATGCCATCTTGAGAGCTTAATTCTTTATCCATTTCAACGTCACTGTCCCACCTACCTCGCCGAGATAGGTCTACATAATTATTCATTCTAAATCTATAGACTAGAATGATAGATTCAGAGTTTATTAGAGTAAATTGAAAGAAAAGGATAATTTTATTTGCCTAGATCTGATGTTTGAATGAAGCCCGAACTCAACTTTACTACAAATACAGTACAAAATATATGCCTTGGCTTGTTAACACAAGTAGGATATATCTAGAAAGAAGAATAAACACTTAATAAATTGGATTAATCTGCACAAAACAGACATAACACGAAAATATCTTTCACCTCTTTCTCATAAGGAAGCTAAAGAACGCTTAAGGTGAGTAAATCGGAAACTTGAACTTGACCAAATAATTAATATAAGTATTATATAGTAGCCCCCCCCCAAAAAAAAATAATTAACTTAATATAGGGTGATAAAAACTTCATAGAGGACTGAAATAAAAATATAACAAACTATTTGGAAATCTTCCAATTTAGAAACAGTGAGAAATACGTTGATTTAGCCCGAAAATATAGGGCTAATAAAATATATTTTATAAAATAAATACGTTTCAAATTACTCTTTACAACCACTTAATGAGCGCTGCCGAGCTTCTGGCTAATTCTCGCAGGAAAATAAAAATATTATTCCTAGCGCTTTATTCGCCTTCATTATAATATACAGCCTTCATTCAGGGAATGAATACAAGTTAGAACGCAACGACCTATTTACTATAGAAAAAGAGGCGGAGAAGATAACATTATATAAAGGGTTTACTACATATATGGCGAGTTAGTAAAATTAATAATAAAAGAGTGAAGAGATAACAAACCAGGATTCACACAATGAGTAATTTTCGGGATGGATGCTATACAAGTATCTTTATAGATGTTTCTGGAACATATAATTGCTCTAATCGAAGAGTACTTGGGTACTCTTTAGTTAATTAAATGAGTAGAAGGGACATATGGATAAATAAATGAATCATTTGTTCGCTACAACGATAGACATCAGATGGATGCTATTTTATTCTTACACTAAGTTCATTGCTTCTCTGGAATATATCATTATTGGCAATCTAAACATATTTATATAATATAAACATTAATATCGCATTGTTTAAGAAGGCGGGAGAGGGGAATATAAATGACTGATTAACTGGTAAAAACAGGGCATTTTTCTTTCCAAATGGCTCTCTGGTATAATTATTCTAAAAAAATTACCTTATATATGATATTTTGAGAATATCTTTAAGGTACAGCAGGTAACGCAATTTAATACCAATATTTTATATTAAATGAATTCTCTAATAAAAATATTGTGAGTACACAATTCGTCAGGCACAAAAGAACAGAAGAAAAACACTTTTTTATATTTTGATTGCGGCTAGAATAATGCAGAATCAAGCAATTCATACACTTTGTCGTGCAATAAACTCCATATTTAAAACCTTAAAGATATCTAAGATTATTCGACCAAATATCTAAACCAATTTGAAGCTATATCGATGGATTAAGTGAAAATAACAGTTTCAAAAAACTTCAACAACGATATTGATTAAAGCTACAAGGGGGGGAAGGAGCGTAAAATAATTACGGCGTTCTTAAAGAGAGGACTAAATATCACATAGGAGAACGTTACTTTATAGAAAAAAAATCCATTAGATTTGACCAGAATAAAGTTATTATGATAAACATGAGAATTCAATATGCTAATGAATCTTTGGGTTTCCTAGGTGCTGTGTTTTGGCAAAGTGACACTACTGATCTATAAACTTCCTTGTCTTTGGTTTAATGAGGGATTATTGATCCCTTCTAAATCGTTAGGTTAAATTTTTCAACTATATAAATTTCTCTGTTGACTTTCGAAACTAAGACTGAAAGTAAGTCTATTACATTTTAATATATGTTCTTTCAGGAAAAATTACTACGAGCTATTTTTACAAGGGCAAGGGGATCACTTTACGGGAGACAGATAATTTTTTTTTTTTTTTTAAATTAAGGGGCTATCTGGCGACTGCCGACTAAGGCATAAGTTGCCGTAAACAAACAGCCTAGTTTTAGGCTACTTTAAAAAATTAAACAGAAAACAATAAAAAGAAATGACAATAACAATAACAAAGCAATAACAAAACAATTACAAAAACAACAACAACAATTAAATCGGGTTAAATAAAAGGGAGAAGGCCGGCCTCCCCCCAAAAGTCAATAAGTCCACCAGTCAAAGTACACGCACTCGTCCCGAGCACAAGGGACAGGCGGTAGCGACCCCGCCCATCCCGGTACCGGGACAGGTGTCGTGCGCGAAGATCACTCAGACTGGGACATTCGACAAGAATGTGCCGAACAGTCTGGGGGACGACGCAGTCGTTGCAATAGGGCGCAGGCGATCGCTCCATCAGATAGCGATGCGTCACACGAGTGTGTCCGATTCAGAGACGACAGAAAGCAACCTGAAGCCGCCGCGGCATTGGAATAGGTCCATGGGAACAGTCGCGGCGCAATGGCACGCAACTTTAAGTTCCCTTCGACCGTCTCCCATCTTCTTTGCCAAGCAGTCCGAAGAGCTGCCCGTATTCCTGCCATGTAGTCAGTGTGAGGAAGAGCGAAACGCTGGTCCGGTCGCAGAGTCCTCGCGGACTCTTTGGCGCCTTCATCGGTGCGCTCATTCCCCGCAATTCCTACATGTCCAGCAACCCAGCAGAAGATAATCTCGACATCTTCCCGGCTCGCCAAAACCGTGGCGTCACGGATATCGCGAACCAGGGGATGCGGAGATTCCAATGCCCCGAGAGCACTCAGGGCGCTTTGTGAGTCGCTATAGATCACAATCCGGTCTCCGAACCGGGCACGTCGCGTAATCTACCGTACCGAGTGGTGTATTGCCACCAGCTCGGCCGTGAAGACAGACGCAGTGCCTGGTAGAGCCCCGCTGACTTCAAACCGAGGGGATACGGCGTGGAAGCCGACCCCATCTTGGGACTTGGAGCCATCCGTATACACTGGCACGGTACCAGCGTGACACGATGTGTGCTCCAAAAAGGTCGAACGCAATACTCCCGGCGCAGTACAAGCTTTGGGAGCAGAGGCGTGGCGACAAATAGCCAAATGTGGTACCCTCCAGGGTGCCGTCCTGGGCAGAACCAGGGGCGCCACCGGCCCGAGAGCTATATCTACCTCTCGAAGGAGTTTCCTGGCCCTAAACCCAAACGGCTTAGGGTATGAATGGCGTCTCTCCGCGGCATAGGTACCATCGAGATCAGCTGCGGATGCAGTGAGAGCTGTTGGCGACTGAGGGAGGCGCCGGGCTCGCGCGTACAGGCGAGTGATGCACTGCACGCGGCGCAGAGCGAGTGGCATCTCCCCAGCAGCGACCAACAGGCTCTCAATGGGGGAAGTGCGGAAGGCACCGGGCGCAAGGCGAAGGCCGGTGTGGTGGATTGAATCCACCTTCCGCAATAAACGCTCGGCTGCGGATGCATAAAACTCGCATCCGTAGTCGAGCTTCAAGCGAACAAAGGATCGATAAAAAAGTAAGGCAGTAGCCCTATCAGCGCTCCAAGCGCTAAACGTCACGGAACGGAGAATGTCCATGGCGCGGGTACAAGAGACCCTAAGGCTGCGAATATGAGCCTCCCAGGTGAGGCGTCGGTCGAATACAAGACCAAGGAAACGGTGCGACTCAACCACATCCAGGCGCACCCCATTAAGAAACAAATCTGGGTCGGGGTGAAGCCGTGGATGGCGGCAGAAGTGCACCACCTTAGTCTTGGCCAAAGAAAACCAAAACCTGTGCGCTTCGCATAGCGAGAGACGCGGTTCAATGCCTGTTGGAGTCGACGCTCCAGAGTTGGCATCTGGGCCGCGCCAAAAGAGATCGAAAGGTCGTCCACGTAGAGCGTAGCGAGAACATCTTCTGGCAGCACCGAGATGATGCCGTTGATGCTCAGGGCAAAGAGTGTGACACTGAGGACACTTGCCTGCGGGACACCCTCTTCCTGCTCCTTTGGGACAGAGAGGGCTCCCCCCACCCGTACGCGGAATCGACGATCTCGCAAAAATTCAGATATAAACATTAGGAGGCGTCCCCTCGCCCCCTTGTGTGGAGAGTCTCCATGATACCGTATCGCCATGCGGTATCATAGGCCTTCTCCAGATCAAAAAACACCGTGGCGTAGTGCTGTCTACGAAGGAAAGCCTCGCAGACGGCATTTTCCAGTCGGAGCAGAGCATCCGACGTGGAGTGAAACTTACGGAAGCCGCACTGTGCAGAAGACAGATGGCCTCCGCTGTCCAGGAAATAGGCTAATCTAACATTTACCAATTTCTGCATCAACTTGCACACGCAAGAGGTTAGAGAGATTGGGTGGAAACCGGTCGGAGTAGAGTGATCTCTCCCCGGCTTGCGAAAGGCGAGCACAGTAGCGATTCGCCAGGAGTCTGGGAAAAGAACTTCCACCCAGATCCTGTTAAACAGATCTAACAGAAAGGCCATGCCTCGCTCACTCATGTGTCGAAGCATGGCGTACGGGACATCGTCCGGACCATGGGCGGTGTCCGCGCACGAAGCGAGAGCGGAACGCAACTCACTCACAGTAAACTTGTCGTTGAAGGGTTCTCCGCCTCTGGAGGTAAAGTCCAGCCGGCGGCCTTCCGCGACATCACGAGGTGCATTGAATGCTGGCGGAGCAGCATCACGGCTAGAGAATGCGGAGAAAATGGTCGCTAAGGATTCCGTCACGGACGCGGGGTCCGAGATTGCGGTCCCATTCTCCTGGAAAACAGGAGGGGGGTCCTGCGAGAACTTGCCCCGAATCCTTTTGACTCGCTTCCACACCTCAGCTAAAGGGGTCTTCCCATTAAGTGAAGACACGTATGCCAGCCAAGAAGAGCGGCGGGCGTGCTTCGAAATATACCGGAACCTAGCCCTAGTCCGACGAAATTCAGCCACAGTGAAATCATTCGGGCGGCGCTTATAGCGCATGTAGGCATAACGCTTCTGTTTGAGGGCCGTCTCACACTCGGCCGACCACCATGGGAGTGGTCGGCGTGCAAAACGGCCAGACGTCCTAGGAATAGTAGTCAGGCCCACGGCGATAACGTTGCCGGAGAAGAACTCAACGGCCTCATCTACCGACCTAAACTCCTCGACTGAGATAGAGGATTCAGTCATTTCCTGAAATGCAGGCCACCGCGCCCGCGCCAAGCACACCGAGGTGGTCTCTCAGGCGGCAGTTGCCCTGAAAAGCATATTTGAATGGGAAAGTGATCACTACCATGGAGGTCATCGACCACCCCCCAATCAAAATCAAGCTGTGCATCCGAAGAGCACAAAGATAGGTCAAGGCAAGAAAATGAAGCGGTTCTCGGACAGTGATGCGTAAACTCATCCACGTTTAGGACACCCATCTCAAGCTCTTCGATCAGATCGGCAAGGACTTGTCCCCTGGGATTTATGGTGTAATCTCCCCAGAGAGGATGCCTGCCGTTCAGATCTCCAAGCAAGAGATAGGGCCTCGGCAACCATGCCACGACGCGGCGGAAGTCCCCCGCGTCGAAGTCAGCTGACGGTGGAATGTACGCAGAAATGATAGTATACCTCCTATCCAGGTGCAGCTGCACAGCCACTGCCTGAAAGAAGGTATCTAAAGAGAAAGGAAGAACGGAGACATCATGCCCGGTGTAAGCCGCGCATCCCCCAGCCCGGCCGTCCCGAGGTGGTGGGGTCGCAAGACCCTTATACCCCGGAAGGGCAGGCAGTGGGCACGCGCCTAGCATGGTCTCCTGCAAAAAAATAGCTAACGGGGAACGGGACGAGGCGAGCCTCCCCAGCTCCTCCCAGTTGGCCCGGAGTCCACGGCAATTCCATTGAAGGAATATGCCCTCCAGGCCTAGCTCGGAGAAGACGCGGGGGCCCTCCTCGAATTGAAGACCCTCACGGGAATGGCCGTACGCTTCCCGGGGGCAGAACCCCGGGCGCTGTTGGCCAGACAAAGCGCTGGAGGCGCTGTCGCCTTCGAGGACGTATTGGGCGTGTTTGGGCTCGCCATGCGAGTCTTTTCCTCCCTCCACCTCGACACCTTAGGCGGGCGTTGCGGCTTCGGAGGCGGGGGGCCCTTTTTTCGAGGAACCACCGTCTCCGAGCCACTCGCTCCACCTCGGGGCGTGGGCGAAGGAGCCGAAGCTCCTTTGTTGCTGTCCTCCTTTCGGGGGACAGCTTTAGGATCCCCCGAAGATGGCCTAGCGACCATCTTCAGGGGTGTTGCCTCCTGTGAGTCTAATGACTCTTTGGAGGCGCGTGGCCGTTTCGCCTTATTTTTTTTTTTTTTTTAATTAAGGGGCTATCTGGCGACTGCCGACTAAGGCATAAGTTGCCGTAAACAAACAGCCTAATTTAGGCTACTTTAAAAAATTAAACAGATAACAATAAAAAGGAATAACAATAACAATAACAAAGCAATAACAAAACAATTACAAAAACAACAACAACAATTAAATCGCGTTAAATAAAAGGGAGAAGGCCGGCCTCCCCCAAAAAGTCAATAAGTCCACCAGTCAAAGTACACGCACTCATCCCGAGAACAAGGGACAGGCGGTAGCGACCCCACCCATCCCGGTACCGGGACAGGTGTCGTGCGCGAAGATCACCCAGACTGGGACATTCGACAAGAATGTGCCGAACAGTCTGGGGGACGACGCAGTCGTTGCAATAGGGCGCAGGCGAGCGCTCCATCAGATAGCGATGCGTCACACGAGTGTGTCCGATTCGGAGACGACAGAAAGCAACCTGAAGCCGCCGCGGCATTGGGGGATAGGTCCATGGGAACAGTCGCGGCGCAATGGCACGCAACTTTAAGTTCCCTTCGACCGTCTCCCATCTTCTTTGCCAAGCAGTCCGAAGAGCTGCCCGTATTCCAGCCATGTAGTCGGTGTGAGGAAGAGCGAAACGCTGGTCCGGTCGCAGAGTCCTCGCGGACTCTTTGGCGCCCTCATCGGCGCGCTCATTCCCCGCAATTCCTACATGTCCAGGAACCCAGCAGAAGATAATCTCGACATCTGCCCGGCTCGCCAAAACCGTGGCGTCACGGATATCGCGAACCAGGGGATGCGGAGATTCCAATGCCCCGAGAGCACTCAGGGCGCTTTGTGAGTCGCTATAGATCACAATCCGGTCTCCGAACCGGGCACGTCGCGTAATCTCCCGTACCGAGTGGTGTATTGCCACCAGCTCGGCCGTGAAGACAGACGCAGCGCCTGGTAGAGCCCCGCTGACTTCAAACAGAGGGGATACGGCGTGGAAGCCGACCCCCTCTTGGGACTTGGAGCCATCCGTATACACTGGCACGGTACCAGCGTGACACGATGTGTGCTCCAAAAAGGTCGAACGCAATACTCCCGGCGCAGTACAAGCTTTGGGAGCAGGGGCGTGGCGACAAATAGCCAAATGTGGTACCCTCCAGGGTGGCGTCCTGGGCAGAACCAGGGGCGCCACCGGCCCGATAGCTATATCTACCTCTCGAAGGAGTTTCCTGGCCCTAAACCCAAAGGGCTTAGGGTATGACTGGCGTCTTTCGGCGGCATAGGCACCATCGAGATCAGCTGCGGATGCAGTGAGAGCTGTTGGCGACTGAGGGAGGCGCCGGGCTCGCGCGTACAGGCGAGTGATGCACTGCACGCGGCGCAGAGCGAGTGGCATCTCCCCAGCATCGACCAACAGGCTCTCAATGGGGGAAGTGCGGAAGGCACCGGTCGCAAGGCGAAGGCCGGTGTGGTGGATCGAATCCACCTTCCGCAATAAACGCTCGGCTGCGGATGCATAAAACTCGCATCCGTAGTCGAGCTTCGAGCGAACAAAGGATCGATAAAAAAGTAAGGCGGTAGCCCTATCAGCGCCCCAAGCGCTGAACGTCACGGAACGGAGAATGTCCATGGCGCGGGTACAAGAGACCCTAAGGCTGCGAATATGAGCCTCCCAGGTGAGGCGTCGGTCGAATACAAGACCAAGGAGACGGTGCGACTCAACCACATCCAGGCGCACCCCATTAAGAAACAAATCTGGGTCGGGGTGAAGCCGTGGATGGCGGCAGAAGTGCACCACCTTAGTCTTGGCCAAAGAAAACCGAAACCTGTGCGCTTCGGCATAGTGAGAGACGCGGTTCAATGCCTGTTGGAGTCGACGCTCCAGAGTTGGCATCTGGGCCGCGCCAAAAGAGATCGAAAGGTCGTCCACGTAGAGCGTAGCGAGAACATCTTCCGGCAGCACCGAGGTGATGCCGTTGATGCTCAGGGCAAAGAGTGTGACACTGAGGACACTTGCCTGCGGGACACCCTCTTCCTGCTCCTTTGGGCCGGAGAGGGCTCCCCCCACCCGTACGCGGAATCGACGATCTCGCAAAAATTCAGATATAAAAATTGGGAGGCGTCCCCTCGCCCCCATCGTGTGGAGAGTCTCCATGATACCGTATCGCCATGCGGTATCATAGGCCTTCTCCAGATCAAAAAACACCGTGGCGTAGTGCTGTCTACGAAGGAAAGCCTCGCAGACGGCACTTTCCAGTCGGAGCAGAGCATCCGACGTGGAGTGGAACTTACGGAAGCCGCACTGTGCAGAAGACAGATGGCCTCCGCTGTCCAGGAAATAGGCTAATCTAACATTTACCAATTTCTCCATCAACTTGCACACGCAAGAGGTTAGAGAGATTGGGCGGAAACCGGTAGGGGTCGAGTGATCTCTCCCCGGCTTGCGAAAGGCGAGCACAGTAGCGATTCGCCAGGAGTCTGGGAGAATACCTTCCACCCAGATCCTGTTGAACAAATCTGAGAGAAAGGCCATGCCTCGCTCACCCAGGTGTCGAAGCATGGCGTACGGGACATCGTCTGGACCATGGGCGGTGTCCGCGCACGAAGCGAGAGCGGAACGCAACTCACTCACAGTAAACTTGTCGTTGAAGGGTTCTCCGCCTCTGGAGGTAAAGTCCAGCCGGCGGCCTTCCGCGACATCACGACGTGCATTGAATGCTGGCGGAGCAGCATCACGGCTAGAGAATGCGGAAAAAGCGGTCGCTAAGGATTCCGCCACGGACGCGGGGTCCGAGATTGCGGTCCCATTCTCCTGGAGAACGGGAGGGGGGTCCTGCGAGAACTTGCCCCGAATCCTTTTGACTCGCTTCCACACCTCAGCTAAAGGGGTCTTCCCGTTAAGTGAAGACACGTATGCCCGCCAAGAAGAGCGGCGGGCGTGCTTCGAAATATACCGGAACCTAGCCCTAGCCCGACGAAATTCAGCGACAGTGAAATCGTTCGGGCGGCGCTTATAGCGCATGTAGGCATAACGCTTCTGTTTGAGGGCCGTCTCACACTCGGCCGACCACCATGGGAGTGGTCGGCGTGAAAAACGGCCAGACGTCCTAGGAATAGTAGTCAGGCCTACGGCGATGAGGTTGCCGGAGAAGAACTCAACGGCCTCATCTACCGACCTAAACTCCTCGACTGAGATAAAGAATTCAGTCATTTCCTGAAATGCAGGCCACCGCGCCCGCGCCAAGCACCCCGAGGTGGTCTCTCAGGCGGCAGTTGCCCTGAAAATGATATTTGAATGGGAAAGTGATCACTACCATGGAGGTCATCGACCACCCCCCAATCAAAATCAGGCTGTGCATCTGAAGAGCACAAAGATAGGTCAAGGCAAGAAAATGAAGCGGTTCTCGGACAGTGATGCGTAAACTCATCCACGTTTAGGACACCCATCTCAAGCTCTTCGATCAGATCGGCAAGGACTTGTCCCCTGGGATTTAGGGAGTAATCTCCCCAGAGAGGATGCCTGCCGTTCAGATCTCCAAGCAAGAGATAGGGCCTCGGCAACCGTGCCACGACGCGGCGGAAGTCCCCCGCGTCGAAGTCAGCTGACGGTGGAATGTACGCAGAAATGATAGTATACCTCCTATCCAGGTGCAGCTGCACAGCCACTGCCTGAAGGGAGGTATCTAAAGAGAAAGGAAGAACGAAGACATCATGCCGGGTGTAAACCGCGCATCCCCCAGCCCGGCCATCCCGCGGTGGTGGGGTCGCAAGACCCTTATACCCCGGGAGGGCAGGCAGCGGGCACGCGCCTAGCATGGTCTCCTGCAAAAAAATAGCTAACGGGGAACGGGACGAGACGAGCCTCCGCAGCTCCTCCCAGTTGGCCCGGAGTCCACGGTAATTCCATTGAAGGAATATGCCCTCCAGGCCTAGCTCGGAGGAGACGCGGGGGCCCTCCTCGAATTGAAGACCCTCACTGGAATGGCCGTACGCTTCCCGGGGGCAGAACCCCGGGCGCTGTTGGCCGGACAAAGCGCTGAAGGCGCTGTCGCCTTCGAGGACTTATTGGGGGAGGTTGGGCTCACCATGCCAGTCTTTTCCTCCCTCCGCCTCGAAACCTTAGGCGGGCGTTGCGGCTTGGGAGGCGGGGGGCCCTCTTTTCGAGGAACCACCGTCTCCGAGCCACTCGCTCCACCTCGGGGCGTGGGCGAAGGGGCCGAAGCTCCTTTGTTGCTGTCCTCCTTTCGGGGAACAGCTTTAGGAACCCCGGAAGATGGCCTAGCGACCATCTTCAGGGGTGTTGCCTCCTGTGAGTCTAACGACTCTGTGGAAGCGCGTGGCCGTTTCGCCTTACGGGAAACGGTCACGCTGGGGGAAGAGGGGGGAGCCCTGGTATTAGCCGGGGCTGGGTGTGAACCCTTTTTGCCGCCAGCTCTACCAGGGGAGCGCCCGGGTGTAGTAGAGCCCGCAGAAGGGCTCCGAATGGGCGCGGAAACAACCGTGCTCGTTGGCCTGGATGGGCCAGGAGCAGAGGGTGCTTTTCTAACTATTGAGGCATATGACGTCCCAGGCAGAGCCGGGCGCGCCAGGACCAAGTCCTTAGCCTCGCGGAATGAGAGTCGATCCTGGGCCTGAATGGCCAGGATTTCTTTCTCAAGGAGATATGCACCACATTGCTTCGAAGAAGCAGGGTGCGGCTCTCCGCAATTGACACACTTGGCCACACACGATTTGGACTTATCGTGTGCGACCTTGGAGCAATTTACACAGACTTCGGGTGACCCCGATTTTGCACGTCTACATGATCGATTCGTGTGGCCGAAGCGGTGACAGTAATAGCACCGCCGCGGCAGTGGCACCAATGCCTTCACGCGGTAGCGGTACCAACCGGCACGCACCGACTCAGGGAGCTTGTCACAGTCGAACGTGACGAAGAGTGTAGGGGTGGGTCTCGAGGCTCCTCCCTGTTTTCTCATCACACGTTCGACCTTGACCGCCCCATGGTCGGCCAGCTCTAGGGTGATGTCTTCTATGGAGTAGTTAACGAGTTCCCTCGCATAAACTACTCCTTTTACAAAGTTCATGGTAGAGTGCGGCGTCACACTCACCGGGGTGCCATGAAGTGTCTGAAGAGCACTTATCTTGGCCGCCTCGGCGGGATTCGCCGCATTCGCCAGAAGGCTCCCGTCCGAGAAACGGGTTACCTTCGTCTCTCTACCAATTGCACTAGCTAATCCTCTCCGCTGATGGATCATGTTGCCCTTGGACAACATGGTGCCATCAGTGGAGCGAAAAACGAGGAAGCGTTTGAAGCCAGCGGGCTCGAAAACGCCAGGTAACCTCTGAATGAGGGGCCCCGATGTCATCGAGGCTCCGCCCTATGCACTCTTGGTCTTAGTCAGGGGCTCCGCACACGAGGGGGTAGAGGGGCCGGATGTGCCGATCTTGGCTTGGTCGCCTACCAAAGTGGCAGCAGACCCATCCGTCCCCGCAGCCCCCGCGGATGGAGAGGAGCCCCGAGTCTTTTTCGTCTTTCTTGTCTTTTTCTTCTTTTTAGGAGAGGAGGGCGGGGAATGAAACCGCTTCTCACCCCCGCCGGTAGAAGCCCCCAGGCCAGATGGACCGGCCTTAGCTAGGTCCTTCTCTGAAATGGAGAAAGTCCCGGTGGGCGCAGGGGATTCATCCGGAGGAGATCCCTCCTCTCCTTGTCCTACCTGAGAATCCACAGCCGTTTGATGAGGACCTTGCATAGGGGCGGATTCGGGTTCGGTGCTTGGCGCCAAGCCCGGATTCCCCCCCATGGAAGGCCCTACCTTCTGAGGCTGGTTTTCCTCAAGGACCATGTCTATCACAGGAGGGGCCTCCAGTTGGCCATCCCCTCCCAGGACATCGCAGGTCCCCTTGGCAGCGTCATAAGTCTTTAGTGGGGAGGCACAGGCCTTGACCCCGGCAAGGTTTAATATTTTTGCCAGCAGGTCTTTTGAGGGAAGCGACCGAAGGGGCCTGGCTTCCCTCTCCCCCCTAAGGGGGTTTGCCCTACCGAGCCGCTTGTACGAGGGGCGGTCGGCAATGGGCTGCCTGCTGGCTTTCTTGGCAGTCCCCTTAGAAAGCATAGGAGGGACTGCCGCTGGAGATAGGGAGGTGCCCGAAAGCACCTCCAGAAAAGGGGGTGAGGGGGAGTCCCCTACACCCGTAGGCGTAGGAGAGGAGTAAGCCTCCTCTCCGGTTAAAGAGGTATGGAGGGTCCCCTGCGCAAGCACAGGGGGGGAGACCTCCATCTTTTCTGTGGAGCTGCACGAGGGCGGCTCCGTTGTTGTTATAGGGGGAATTAAGGGGAGATGTTTTTTTTTTCATCATTGGGCATGGTGACCCTCTTTGTTTTACGGGACGCAATCGCTCACCACCTCTTGCAGTAGCCCGCACTGCAAGAGGTGCTTACAGGCCCGGCAGAGCCAGGCGCCGCCATTTGGGACCACCCCTCCCGCCTGGTGGCCTGGCAGTCCTTCGGCATGGTGGCTCCACCTTGAACACGGCGTAAAACGGATAGATTTTGAAGACGAGAGGAAAAGGGATGTGAGGAAGGTATGGGTGGGGATGAAGCAGGTTGTTAAAAGCCAACCACCCCAGACCGGAGCTCAGGGGTTAGGGGACATTGTCCCCTCCCCCCTCAGCCCCGATCCGGGACGATTGGCCTTGAAGAAGGTCAGCTTCTACCCTGTGAAATTAGAGGCTGACCAGAGAAAGTTGTGGGAGAGGTTGTATGAAAAGCGACGAGGTAGGATAGGAATACAGGCTATCTGAAGGAAGGAAGAGAGGCTAAGCTGGGGCCGGACGGGGTGCTGAGTCCCGTCAGCACGGCGGCCAGAATGGCAAATCGTCGCGCCCCTTACGGGGTCTGTCATGACGAGATAAATTATGTGCGATATTGGTGTATTGAGTTTCATGCTTCTACACAATATATGAGGGTAAAGTTAGGATTAAAGGTCGGTGGTTAAACACCGATTAACTGAAATTGCATATGTTTGCTGTGTTATCGGGTTGAAACGGTAAAAGGGTGGAGGGAAAGAATAAGGGTCAATTTGATGAAACGTGAAACTCATGGTGCTGTTGTCTTGTGTGAAGTCGGGTGTTGGTTGAAGTTACTCGTGGGCGTGTCGTTATTTCCACCCCCACGCTGCGTGTTCTCTTTCATCTACATTTATGTATGCGAAGTTTCTTGCGAGATTTCCTAGTTTTGTCTTGCGGGCTGTATACGTTCAGTGGTGTGATTTTTATTTCGTCGTGTAGTGTAGATATTTTTTATAAATGGAGGAGAACGACTTGCGCACCTCAGTGCAAAGCTTTATATTCTAGAGATGGATAGATTTCTGTTTATGTATCAACATCAAATAATGCTTCATTATAAGCTAAATGGAGAGTTTTTAACCATCTAATTTAACTTTGTATTATTCGAATATCTGTTATTTCTTTAACCTTAAAAATTTTAAGCGCGTACCATCTGCCATTTAAGTCTCATATCCCGTTCTTTAATGTTCCTCTTCACTATTATACATTTTAATTCCAAGATCTCACATTCGACCATATAGAAAAGTTGGAGTACTTCCGTTAATTCTGATAACTCTTAACAAAAAATTACTAACCTCTAGTTTTACACCGGGCTCAAATTAATTATATCCATCAGAAATACAAATACATCTTCCTCATAGCCAAATTTAATTAACCTACATTTTTTTTAACCGCCCTTTTACTGAGTTTATCTACAATGAATTATATAATGATACTCCGCTTGACCTTGCCCAGAAATTCAACTATTACTTTAATACCATTGCTACAATACTCGAGTTCTGAATCACAATAACATAAAACTCCCCAATGAGCTTCATGTCCACCAGCAACACCAATTTCTTTATCGCTTTCAATTCCAACAATATTTAAATAATATTAACTATTCTAAACATAAACTACCGCTACTTTCCAAATTTCCGTACCTAATTTCACTTAGAAAATTACCGCGGATATAACTAACCTAATAATAACTCTTCTATTTAATGAATCCTTATGACATTCATGATTTTTAAACTAAATCCAACGATATTTAAATTTATTATTTCAGATTTCTTGATGTTTCTATAGCTCTCAATAAGCTACAATTATTTGGAGTCTGTGTGAATGCAAATTCGTGGTTTGACATTCGATCGAACTAACCCACTACAATGTATGGCGGTAGATAGCGTTTTCTTTTCGTCAATCTCTTCATAGAAGTTACCCAAGGCTATGTATGTTCTTTGGTCTGTTCTCTTTCAAATTTACGTTAATAATATGGACCTTTGTTCAAGTTTATTTAATCTCATCACCTAACTGATTATATCTCCGCATCTTTAACTCACAAAACCCTAAATAAATTCATTCCTACCCTTGTATACACATGTATTTCTGGCTTACTGCAAATTGACTCTCAAAGAACATTGCTAAAACCAACTATATAATCCTACCATCCTACTTCATATACAAATAAACAACCAACATATTAACCTATAATACCCTACGAAATTCCTTGGTGCTCATGGACTTGATATAGGAAAGTTCCCCATCCACTCAGAAAATTCCTTAAACCTGTCACAAACTTAGGCCGCCCTCCTGAAAAAGAATTTTTCATCTGTTACATTTGAAGACGAAACTGACACTGTACAAATCACTTATTCTAATGGGTTGAGGAATAAGTTCTTGCAATTTTATCAAATTTATTCATTCTCAACGTTGAACTAGTTTTTCCATGCTTCTGCAATAGAGACCTCTGGATTTTGACTCAAATAATTCGTCTAACCAGGTTCTTAATTCCACATCAGTATTGAACGAAACTCTACGCAAATTGTTGAAGAGCGATCAGAACAGATGGAAATCCGATGGAGCCAAGTCTAAGGAATATGGAGAATGCGGCAGGATTTCCTAATTAAGCGTTTGGATGGCGTCTTTTGTCATATCGGCAATGTGGGGACGAGCATTGTCGTGTTAAAGAAGGACTCAAAAACGTCGATGAGGTCGCTTTTCACGAATAACTTCAGCGAGTCGATACATTTGTTAAACGTAGAGTTATGCATTGACAATCTCGTTGTTCGCAAGGAGCTCATAAAGAATGATGCCTTCACAATCCCACCATACACATGGCATCGTCTTTCGTGGATGAAGTCCTTGCTTAAATCGCGGAAGTGGGTTTTATTGGGGCTAAGCCATTGTTTTCGATGGTTCATGTTGACATAAAAACACCACTTTTCGTCGCCAGTGATGATGCGGTAAAGAAATCTGTCCTTATATCCACGAGTAGCCTTGTGACGAGCAAGCAAACCTGCCGCAATCGTGGAGCTCTGAAGTTTGTTGCTTTTGCTCAAAGCGTGCGGAACCCATGCCCCGAGTTTTTAAACTTTCGCCATCGAATGAAGGTGATTCACTACAGTTTTCTGATCAAATGCCAATTGTACAGACAATTCTCTAGTCGAATGACGAGGATTTTTATGAAGAAGGTCGTTCAATCGATCTTCATCCAACTTAATGGGGCGGCCAGAACGTTCTTCGTCTAAAGGATCGAACTGACCTTTTTTGAAACCTGAAAACCACCATTGAGCTGTCCTTTCTGATAAAACATTTTCTGCGTACACAGCACAAGTATTGCGACGAGCTTTGGGTGCGTTTGCATTGTTCCCCTCTCGATTAAAAATGAATAACAACAAGTGTCGAAAATGCGCCTTTCTTTCAACTTGACATTCCATTTTGAGGGTACAGAATAAAAATTAAATTACCACAACATTTAAATAAACCGCAATGACTTATTATTCAACTTCAAGAAGTAGCCTAAGCAAAAGCCTAAGAATCTACGCTGTTAAGAGACGTAGCCTAACCTTTGCAAATTTTGCTCTCATTATTTATTATTCTTTCTTAATATGCGCACAAATCACGTCAACAAAACTTAAATCAACACAACATTAAAAAAAACGTAAGAACTTATTCCTCAACCTAATATATAAAATTATATTTGGTATCACTAACTAAATTTAAATTAACACCACGTATTCCACTAAACTACATACTTTTCTAGGAAAAACAAGGAAATCCTTGTCTCTTACTATCCCCATCAGCACTCCAATTAAAATAAAATTACCCTCTTTTAACTCTCTCAACCTATTACATCGCGAAAGAATTCTTGAAAATTTTTTAACTGCAAAACCTATTCTTCTCCTAAACAGCGATTTATTCACCACCCCAATCACACACACCCCTTCCATCCCTCGTGTGTTTATGTAACTTGCTTTTCTTCCCATTGATTTCTTAACCTATTAACTTTAATAAATGTTTATCTCAAGATTCTATTATATATTGTCCTGTTCGTATTTAGGATAGTCTCACATCATCTCTCAAGCTACTTGAATCCTTAAATGCCTTTATATTTCTTTAAAAACAATCTTTGGCTTGGCTAAACTGTTTGGAGAAACATAATAAAGTAATTTTACAATACAATTACTATGCTGTTCTTACATTCTACTGAATGGCAGATCGGCTTCATTAGGTTTATGTTACATTAACGAAATTTATTTTATTATTCAATACAATACTGTTATTTATTATTATTATCGTCTTGTATTTTGAATTTTATCTATTACTGTTTCAAATTAAAAATATTTTTTATTCCTAATAATTTTAGTTTCACTTATAATTGTCTCCTAATTATATTATCACTTATTGCAAAATCAGCATTCTGCTGCAAAGTGGCTTGGAACCGCATTTATATAAACTTTATAAATCCTAGTCAACATATGATGTAACCTTATTTCAATAAATTTATTATTATTTCAATCGAATGAATGTGAAAATGTGTCTGTTTCGCTAAATTTTGTTTATGTTTTCCTCACGTAGACTGTGCTATTAAAAATATTCTAGTTTTAACTTAAATTAATTCAAAATATATTAATATTTTGTAATGTTATAAATTTAGAGGTACTTCACAAGTTTACATTTCATGTTAACATCTTTATAAGATCACATGTACTTAATATCAAAATTGTAGAACATAACTTCTCTCTCAGAGTAAGGTTTATATCTTAGCCTCTGCATACCAAAAACCTCTCGCTTTACAAAAAATCTTTTTTCTCGTCCCACTTTCTTAAGTTCTTTAAAACTTTTCCCTTCTGGACATCCTCAATGATGAAACTTGATGACATCAATCAGTAGCCATAAAGGCTCAATCACTCTGAAAATTAAACATAAAAATCACTTATGAAGAGGTCTGAAATTCCGAAGAATTTTCTCTTCTGGCCACATCAAACTCTTCCAATCAGATTAGTAAAATACAGAAGACACATCTCTTTGAGAAATCGTTTCCTATTTCGTCCTGGTAATGTATATCAACCCACAATTATTCATAACTTTAATCGAGTGACCAACTTCAATTTTAGATAATTGTATCAAATGGATATAAAGTATAACTCAGGAGATTTTAGCCAACTCTCGCTCCCGAATAGCGTCTTTCTTAGCGCTTTTGTTAATTTCTTTGTATAGCTTTGAGTCGAATAAGAAGAAGATCCTAATCAGATTCAAGATATACTCACACTCAATCAACCATTCAGAATTTGTCACTCGCATTTGCCGTGAAGCTACTGCCTTAGTTATTCTCTCGCAAAGTTTCCGTCAACAATCAATGTCCCTGCGCTTTTCAGGCATATCTGCAATAGAATTTGCAGCAAATAATTAGCATCTTTTGACATTTGCAATCATGAATAGTCCTACGATACCATCACCCGCACATCGCAAAACACTCACCAGCAATCCAATAAAAGCTTGCCACGCAGTCAAGTGCCACCAGAAACGAATCGTCACAACGCCGTCTGCAAAAACCCCGCTAAATTGAAGCATTCAACGACACAACCGTATCATTTTTTTCCCATTCAGCCGTGAGAGCATTGGAGGTTTGAGAGAAAATCCTCACCAGCAACCAGTTATGGCAAAATATTAGTGAATTTAGAAGAATCTTAGCATCACACATTAACCGGCGAACAGAAGCTACTGCTCTTTTCCGCCCTCAATCGAGGATCAATAAACAAGCGCAATTCACGCAGTAAAATAAATAAATGAAATGGCTAACTTTAAGTAAAACTTGACGACTCTTCCTTTCTAATCTCTTCAAATAAATGCTCACAATTTTCCCAACTATAATCCTTGCTATATTCCTTGAATCAATTTTGAAGGTGCACGGGATCAATTCTCAAACTAAACACAATATAAAAGGACATTGGGGCGATAGTTAACAATCATCAATGAATATATATACGCTCAGTTATATCATTTTTGTTTCCATACCTCTCTCGCGCGTCCGCTTCGATTCTTACCCTAAAATTCACAAATAATGATCAACACGGCGTCTGACTTCTGCACACAAATATGATGCTTGGCAGCGTGTCTTCGAATGGCGAAAAGATGCAGCCGGAGGGGTTCTTCTTCGGTTACAGGCTCACCGCAGCCGATTATAGGGTCATCGTGACTGCGAAACTCCTGCCTTGGGTGAGAAAGATTACGACTAAGTCATTTAGCAAGACGGTGCCCTGGCCCACTCGGCAAGACCATGCAAGCATGGTTGTGGTCGAGGATTAATTTCTGGTTGAGCGAGTTTTGCACGTTGCAATCGCCCTACTTCACTCTCATCGACTACAGCATGTTAGTGAATGTCAAGGGCAAGGCCTGGAAGGTTCGCAAGAGCAACTTGGATTAGATGAACTCCTGCCTCAACCGTCTGTGGACCAGTATTAGGCAAGACTTCGTCCGCAACGTGTGCACGTACTTCCGGTCTCGCCTCGAGCGCGTGCTCGCATCCGAGGTAGGCCATATTAATTAATATTACAATTTAAACAATTATTCATAAATTAAATTAATATAACGTTTCTACTCGCATCAAAAGGAGGGTGGAAAGACATTTTCAATACCCGGCTCGTAATTGCAAATTTTATCAAAGGAAAGTATGTCTATGTAAATATTACTCCTGAAACACTAACGACAGTTTATCTCATTATGCTATTTCATAATCTTAAAGTCTTCTCTCAGCCTTCTTTTAAGCGAGATAAATTCTTCAAATGTAGTAAAATCGTATTTAAGGTGAGAAAGCACATTTTAACAATGGAACTATAATTTCCCTACGCTTATATTGAAATTACTAGCATAGGTAAAACCGAGTTTTTATTTGATCTATTAACTATTTCGATTGGATGTTTCGAATTGTAAAAATGGCCCAAATTATTAAGCCCAATCATCTAGAATCTCCTAGAGTTTATATATTATATATTTATGTGTGAAATATACAAGATTTAGTTTATCCATTTTAGAAAGATAAATCTCGTAAATTATTTTTCATTTTTAAAAACCATTTTGCTTGAAACCAGTATCGAATTTATTTTTTAAGTTTATATTTTTACTATTTTTCTTTACCAAGAGATAATAGTGTTTTTTTTTCATATTATTCAACTATAGCGATCATCTATTTGCTGTTGGGTAAATTTATTTTCTATAACGCATTCGTTTTCGTTTCTAATAAATATTTGCCAAAAGACAGTGGCGATTGTTTGATGTTGAGAAATTCCTCCACTCAATTTGTCTTATATTACTAATAAAGGCAAAATATTTCCAATTGAAAGTTAGAAATTCGTACTCTTCTAGGTTTTATTTTAAGAGCAAAGTTTAGGTTAAATCGAAAAGCATTGTTATCGCTTTTGCCTGTATGTTCGACGAAGGAAACACTTTCTAACATCCTATAATAATCTAGGAAGCAGCAATTTAACCAATCATATACATATATAAACACCTTTAATAAATAATATTATTATTTCAATTTGAAAAGCAGAAAACATCATCAAAACATTGACTATTTCGTATCTAAGATAACATATGTTATAAGAACCGATCCCTTTTGTCGAGGTATGCCTGTGTAGAGTAGATCGGCGCACAGAGTCGTACACAAGCACGGGCAGACAGCTGATTAAAGGCCGCTTGAGATATGTTCTGGGGCGATTAATACAGAGTGCGAATTACGGTTAACCGGGTTTTCACTAATGGCTGGCCAAGTTACAGTTCAAAGGATATATGAAGAACAAAACCACAAATATTATTTTAATATATATAATAAATGAAGGCAATTTATATATATACAAAAGGGGTGAGAAAATTACTTATTAAAGGTAGTTAAATGAATTATGTGAAGATTAACGATCTAATCTGGGGATGGCCATACAAGATCGCCTTACCTTCAATCGCGGGTGAATTGTATGGGTGGGGTGGGGGCTGGAAGACAACGGCTCAGGTCTTTAAGGAGATAGTCCAGGGAGTCCTGACGAGGAGAACTCGAAGATGGGGTTTGATTACTTTGTGATGAAGAATGAGATTTTCACTGCTCCAGAAAGACGTAATCTCAACTCGAGACGATTCTGCAGATCGGCAGGTACTCTTAATCTCGAAGGAATGGAAATCTTGAAGAGGTGATAAAGATAAAAGGCAGCACAACTCTCCAGAAAGAAGAGAGCTTGAGAGCTTTCTTCTGTACAGGAGCCAAAGCTTAATAAAGGTAGATCTGCTGGCGAGTTTCAACGAAGTACGACGACTCGAAAACATGGGTTCACGGGAAACAGAAAATAGTCTAAACAGAGGGAATGGCGGGTTTCAATCTCCTCGAGAAATAGTGGGCTGCTGGTTAAATACCCAAGTAGCTGGTCCTATAGACGCCTCAGGGCCTAGCGGTCCCTAGAGGATTCTCGACGCCAGTTTATGTAAAAACATTTCACGATAACGAGACGGTTCAGACGGTGAAACCTGCCTCGTGATATGGAGGTAGTTTAGTGGGGCTGCCCTTGCGTGGGATTAGACATGCCTGGGTAGCATGGGGTAGGCACAAGAGAGCTGCGCACGGCATTATCACAGAGGACGGTAAGGATCGAGTTGCGTCCGACGGCAAACACAGCTGTGACGGGTGATCCGGCGAGGGACTGATTCTTTTTTCAACTTTCTAAAATTCTCACGTTAGGCGCACGTGGTATTGGAAAAAAGAGAGGGGTATTTCCGATGGGGCTTCCTCTCACGGTAGTCCTTTGAGGGCATCCCCTTACATTCTAATTGTACTGATTATCTCCAAAACATGTGAACCACTAAACAAAAGAATAGTACTAGTTAATCTCCACTTTGTGGCACAACATGGTGACAAAATTATCCCTACCGCAAAGTTCGTTGCCATTCTTTCCCAGTTCATTATAGATGGTTTAGACGAACACCGAATCACACATTCGTTGCAATAACAGACATATAAAAATCCTTCAAAACAGTGACAGAACATATTTTTGCACCTAAATTCTTAAAGACGAAGCTCTTTACCATCAAAATCAAATAGTTAAGATACTTCATATTTGGAAGACAAAAATAACATACACAAACAACATAAATCACGCACACTACCCCAACTAAAATGGTGTTTCCCTAGGAGCCACACAATCACCTCTAATTTCAATGTATTCAGTCACGATATTGCACTGCCATTATCCGCAATTATTCCCCAAATTTCCTATCAAAGCGACATCAAGTTAAGGGCAGCATTCCCTTTAAACGACAGAGAAAGAAAAATACTACATCATTAAATAAACATATTGAAATAAAGGTTTACAATTAAGAAAATTATAACTACTATCCTTAAAATCATTAGTAACACTATTCAGCCTAGTCAAACAAATGAAATTAAAAAACTTAGCTTTGCATTTAAGTAACAAATCATATCTTTAATCAAACCTTAAACCCTGGAAATAAGACTCGATTCTAATTTGCCATTCACTGAATATGTATCAAACAAAATAGCCTCCTTAGGAAACTCCATACAATAAAATATCAGCTAACATCTCCTGTGGACAAAAGAATATATCACTAATTACAATAGAAGCAATTGTTTTGCACATCAACCAATTACGCAGTATCAGAATAATACCCACCAATGTCACATAATAACTCATTCAGCACTAAACAGTACAATATAAGTCAATAAAATTTATAAAAAACTACTCCCATAAATGAAAAACATAAGCTTTGAAAGAGAACGACATTTTTATTCATGAGTAAAGGACTAATTTAGAAACATCACGCCCATCATTCAGTTGCCCCAAACTTTACCTCAACGCTCTTTTTACTTGCGGCAAAGCGGCAGATCTAGGCGTAGCTTTTTTTCCAAAGTATAAAGTTTATTTCTACCCATTTTGAGCCATAAACTAACCCATATGACTAGAGGACATATGGTAATTCACACTCAAATTTCAAATCTGCCATTGGATTGGCGCTGAGTGGCACCATCTTGTGGCAGAAGCATCATTTAGCCAAACTATTAATGCAATAACCATTTATCATCTTATAACAAAACCGGGCTGGTCTTCGGAGGAATTTTCCCTCTTCTTATGTATAAAAATAAAAATAAAAGAAAAAAAGCGTCAAACAAGAGAAATAGCGACACACAATAAAACACATCGATGCAATATATATAAAGGGGGGCTGGCTCCTTTTGGGGTTCAGGTGATACCGATTTGGGTGGCAATAAGCGACTTAGCCACGAAATTAAATTGTAAAATCCCTTTCGAATACTTCTCGCTGGGTGTACAAATTCTGTATGTTGCCAATCGCTTAGTTGGACTTAGGTCCTGAAAGATTGCATTAGACACGCATACCAGTGCGTACAGAATTTTCTGTACACACTGGCACGGGATGTAATCAGCATAGGACCTATGAAATATTATTGGAATAGCGTTAGTAATAATGGTAATTATTCTAAAAACAATAGTTATAAAGATATTAATAAAATTAATGTTAATAATAATAATGAAATTGCCGCTTGGCTTTCAGATTAAGTTATTATGTTAATTCTTCTCTTTCTTGGCTTTTCCCTACCCGCGATCGCCATTCTTGATGGGTCGTTTCCAAAGATTTATTTTTAGTGCACTTTTTCTATTTAGTCCTTTCTCTCTCATGTCACCTAGAATACAGTCTTTACATCTCATTTTCGTTGTTCCTCCTTTTCGGCTCTCCTCTATTTCCATATTCATCACCTCTCTTACTAAATGCTACTCTTTATATTTTTTTTTGTAATGTACGAAACCATTTCATTCTTGCCTCTTGTACTTTAGTTGATAGTTCGATTACTTTCACCGGTCCTCGAATGTGTTAGTTTCTAACTTTCTCTCTCAGTGTCACTTCTAACATCCACCTCAGCATCTTCATCTCTGCCACATCAAGCCTTCTTTCTTCCGTTTTCCTAAATATTTCTGTTTCTAGTCCATACGTTATTGCGGATCTCACTACTGCCTTATTGTCTTTTATCATAAATTGCTCCTGAGATCCTTCTGCAATTATACCAGCCATATTGGATACGGTGCTTTATTTTTTCTCCCATTTCTTCTGTTTATTCTACCAAAGACCCTAGGTATTTAAAATGCATTACTCTTTTTAACCTTGTTCCACCCAGTCAAAGCGAATCCTGCCAATCACTATCTATAGCAGTTTTCATGTACTCACTCTTCTTTGTACTTTCTTTATCCCTCCATTGTTTAGTATTCACTCCTACTTTTCTAAGATTATTTTCAAAGCTTCTCTGCTCTCCGCGACCAAGATTATGTTGTTCGCATAGAAAACACACACCAGTGTGGTTCCTCTTTCACTGCTTATGTCAGAACATCCATAACGATGTTAAAGACGGAAGAGTCTCAAAATACGATTAGATCGATATAGGAAAGAATCTTTAGATGTAGACTCTTCTGCAATTATACCAGCCATATTTGATACGGTAGTTTATTTCTTCTCTCATTTCTCCTGTTTATTCTACCAAAGACCCTAGGTATTTAAAATGCATCACTTTTTTCAACCTTTTTACACCGAGTCAAAGCGAATCTTGCAGATTATGTTGAAAGTTATAAAGAAATTGATTGTGATCCACAAATATAATGATGTTATGGAGTGTTTAAATTGAAATAAGGTTGCTAAGTTATTTCGAAAACTAAGGAATTTCAATTTTCGTCTACTGGCGCTAGGTATTAAATAGCTGAGAATTTAGTGGACTAATTATGTAGCATTGTTTTGCCTGTCATTCCAGGTTTGCAAATGTTCTGCTATACTAGATTTTTTGACATTTAGAAATGAATACGTTTGTGATAGAAAAAGTTCCGTCAAACAAACCTAAACTATTATTTTTCTAGCATGGGGCTTTAAAACGTCTTTTCCCTTATGTGTAGGCATGTTGAGATGAAACTGAAAAGAATCGAGATCTCTTCTTTCTAACGCGTGGGTCATGACTTTTCATACATTGCCAAGCGGTTCAACCTTAACCAGAAGACTGTCAACAGAGTGGCGTAGAATCTCAAGAAAAGAAAAGATCTCAGAGATCGACCTCATTCACGCAAAACTCAAGTTTTCGAGAGTTTGGCTGTGAAAAAGACCTTTAAAAGTGCTGCGAGCTCAAAATGAGGAAGAAAGGCATATAGGTGGGCACAGGGTCCAGGGAGATGATCTTGAGATGCTTGGAAGGCATCGGCCAACTGACTCCATGCCAGAACAATGTCGGAAGTGGCGTTGTTACCTTATGAGCGACTTGGAACTCATGGCAATTGAATTTTCCTTTTTTCTAATGAATAAAACTTTACGGTCAATCCGGTTAGGAACTTTTAAAACAACCACATGGTAAACTTCTGCCAGAAAGCTGCGCTTTCCATTTCTTGGCCACGACCAAGATCCCGTCCTTCATGATAATGATCGTCTTGTGGCGTGGAATAGAGTCACGATGAAGCCGGCGTGGTTTGCAACTGACTACAGCTACATCTTGGCCAGGAAAGTTTCTCCCGGGATGAGTAAGATCATGATGTATGCTGACTAGTTCTTTCATCATGAAAATGCCCCGGCCAATATGGCTAAGACCCTCCAATAGTGGTTTAGGCCGAACATAAACCTCTTGTCAAAGGACTATTTTGCCATCGCATTCGCCAAACCACAATCCCATTGAATGCAACATGTAGGCGCATGCTGAAAGCAAGGCCTGAAAAGTCTGCGACAGCAACGTCGATGAGTTGAAGTCCTCCATCAACCGCCTGTTCGCTTGTGAGTGGAATGGCTACCCCCCCTCCCCCCCTCCCAACGGGCGCTCGGCATTCAGTTCTCTTTAGTTCTTGCCACATTAATTAATATATTAGAATTTAAACACATATATATGTTGAAAAAATTATGATGTGTCTACCTGCATCAAAATTATCACTCAGTTCTTTGTAGATAGCTCCGTAGCGAGTGATACAGGACTTTTGCAATAACCGGTAGATGCAGATTTGTCATCATCAAAGTGAATGAATTTAGGAAAGAAGAAAAACGGGATATTCAATTAATGTAAATTAGAAGGAGAAAGAGGCAAGAAAAAAACATTGAGGAACTATAATAGAGATAATATTGATGTCACATACTCCAATTATGTCTAGCATGTTTAAAAGTATTGTATTATACTAACTGTCTTAAAGGCTTTATGAATACCAAAATAAACTGAAATAGTGAGTATTAGGAATTAAGGTTATCTTATCTCTTGATAACAAAGTCAACAATTGCGTGAGACGTGGTAATCTTTTAACAGAATCCATATTGTTTAGGATATAATAATTCATTGTCAACAAGAAAAGACTAAAGTCACTTTTACATTAGTTTTTTTAAATATTTATGCTAAATTTGGAAGTTATTTAATAGGGCCTGACTTGATAAAAGGTTACAATTACTGATTTAGGAATTTGGCTACTCAGAAAAAAGTTCAGACAGGAAAATATACCACGATATTGCTTTCAACTTTTCTACAGCGCCGAGACTATTGTGTTCGAAATTTTTGGAGTACAGTACGAGTATGTGTCAAGCTGGCACCTTGAGAATATATAAGGATGGCACCATATCCGAAAACGAGGGTGATTTTTAGGCCGTCTATCCCTTATTTAGAGTCGGAGATGCTCTACTGGCGGCTGGGACTAACTTCATGGCCACCCTGTTTGAAATAAACCGCTTAGTTTAAGAGATTATGCATCGTTTCCGATGTAGAGAGCAATTTTGATTCATAGTGACTCACAGCGCATCATGTCTATTCTCGAAACATTTAAAACAAGTTACCACTTGATTGGCGCTATCCGTGACCTAAAGCTGCTGCGATCTGGATAAATGCCGAGATTTTCTTCTTAATGGTCACTGAACATGATGGAATAATGGTGCTAATGAATGAGTTTATGTATCAAAAAGGACTGGGTGACCTGGAGCTGCCTTTCGCTTTACATACACCCACTACCTAATAGGAACATGGTAAGATTTTGGGGCTGCCTGGCCCAGAAGTTGAAACACAGTTTACAGGGACTGAAATTTGTTCGCCTTGCTCCGAGACTGTTCCTGTATACCTAACCTTCATTAACCTGAGGCCTTCAACTTTTCTATTGTAATCGAATTCAAAACAATCGCGGAGTGCCCCGTCATTTGAGGCAGAGTGCCAATGAAACTTACCCTAAAGAATACATGGTCTCTTAGCCTGCTCGGCACACTCCTCTTGGTTGTTTCAGACAAAGAGATCTTTGTGCAAGAGGTAAGGTTCCCCTTGAATATAGTTGTTTGGTTTTGCTTTCATGCTCAGAAGGCGGAGGAAGGAGAAGCTTCCTCTGAAGCCTGCGAATGCTGTTTGACTTTTTGTTTAATTTTTTCTATAATTTTAGCTTTCTTGTATGAGTTACGTGTTTATTGTTTTTGGTGTTTTTTTGCTAATTTTAATATTGCCTATAAATGGGCCACATGTTAAACTTTTATTGTAATTTCGGGGATATGCCCTTGGTAGAAAACGTCAAATCAGCGCTTTATATGAAAAGGCTGACAAGAAAAGATTTGTGTGGTGTGTGCGTTCATTAACTATTGCCTCTGACCTTGTAACCACGATGGACCTTTCAACAAGACAATGAATGATCTTAAGCATACATCAAAACAAACTAATATTTGTCTGCATAAAGGTAAAATTGATGTTTTGGAATGTACAGGTCAATCTCCTGTCTTGAATCTCAGTGAAAATGTGTGGGTAAGAAACGAGATTCAAGTAACATACGAGTATGATTTGAAGAAAATATCTTGGGAGAAATGGAACAAAATTAGACCAAAATCTGTAGAAAGATCGTAGGATACTACTCAAAGCGCCTGGTAGCTAAAATTGACAACAGAATTAATGCAACCAAGTACTGAACTTGTTTGTATGAATTCCGTGTAAACCTTTGGGTTGTAAAATTTCAATATTTATCTTATAGCTTTTTTTCCTTTTCGCCATCTAGCATTTCGGATTAGTACATTGTATTTATTACATAAAGCTCTCGTGGTTTGTAAATTTCATTAACTTCCGTTAAGTATAGAAAGAAAAACTTGCATTTAAAATAGTGTGTTGTTAAGTTTTTGACGGAGATATCCGCAATCTTAACTCGGTGGCAAAGGAGTGATTAAAGAGACATTTAACGTAATAGAACTCAAATTTACAAGTCAGAATTTAATCAGGAGCTTAGGGAAGGAAAACATTTCTGATCAGAGGTCGCATGAGTACTTTGATTATCACGCAATTAGTAATGATCGGAACATCAGATAAATTTAATTTGCGAAATTCTTTCATCAGGCTGATTCTATGTGTATATCAGGTTGGAATGAAAATATTGTCCGATTTTCTAAAATAAACTTTAGATAATATTTATTAAAGTAGTGCTTCTTATCCTTTAGTATTTCTACAATGTGTAATTTTTACCTTTTTCTTTCAGATTATAAAATTATTGTTCAGAATCTTCCTCTGTATTCACCCTATATTCTTCCAGTATAAGGTCACAGTAAACATGTTTTTCTCTATGAGATTCATAAAGGTGACAATTCAAGTACTCCAGCAAATCCATTCAAATCACTTATGCAGATGCTGCAGTAAAGAATAGCTATTGCAAAAGGTGGGTTTTCCAGTTCCAAAATAGAGATTTCCTTCTAAAAGATGAACCAAACGAATCTCGTCCAAATAACTAGATTTTTAAGATTTTAAAGCTGCTGTCACAGTAAATCCTGCTCCAACTTATAAAAAACTCGCAGAAAAATTTGCTGTAGCCATCATATTGTCCTTCGCCAAGTTAAAAGGATTTGATAAGGGAGTTCGTAATAACTGCCCACGTTGAATCTGCAACAGCATGTAAAGGGTGATGATTCAATGCTGTCACGACCCCTTCAGGAACCAGTTTGGGGGCAAGCCTCTACCTAGTTTTAGGATTGGATAATTTATCATAAAGTCAAACGTCACCGTTCGTAGCTCAGTCAAGGAAGCAGAATATTCTCATCACCTGAGAGGAGGGCTTAATCTTTAGAACTCATATTCATTGTACGGTAAAATTTTGAAGGAATTGTACATTACGAACTGTTAAACAACAATCAAAACATTACTGCTAATCACTATTGCAAAAAACTTAGTCGTTTGAAAGCAGCAATGAGCCAAAGGCTACCTTTCTGTTTCAATAAAAGTGGTTTCACCCTCCATCAGGATTATGCCCATCCTCACACAGCATGAATGGCCCAATATATGTTGAAGATGCTCGTTTGGGAAACAGTGCTTCATACTTAATATTCTACTGAACTTGCTCTTTCATGATTATTACTGGATTACTGAATTAGAGAACCATTCATATTCAAATTTTGCATCAAAATACAAAGAATACTATTAACTTGGTGACAGAGGGAATGAAAGTCCTAGAAAGCTATGTTTATGATTAAATTTCTCCTTAGTCATTGTTGATTTCACTTTATTATATAGCCTAAAATTTATATATATATATATATATATATTTATATCTATTTAATTTTATTTTGTGTGCATCTATGTAGCCTTATGTTTATGTCTGTGTATTTATTTCCTTTTGAGTCAAGTCTTTAAAACATTTGTACTTATTCTACCTTGGTTTTAGATCTTGACCTCTGAGGTTAATCTCTCGTTCAGATTTTATCTCTCTCTAATTGCATAAGCGGTATTTTAATCCTCTTGTCAAACTTATGTCTTTGGAATTTACCTGAATTAATGATGTTAGTTTGTATTTATCTTCACTCCTCCTATGTTTCCATTTCATATTAATTCATGTGGGTGAAAGGTTTTTTTACTTTTTTTGTGGGCGTTCCCTCTCCTCTGTATCATCTTTATAAATATTACAATTTTCAATACTTTTGTTATTCCTTGATAAAGAACTCGAACTAAAGTTCTAAAGTACAGTGGCGGCAACAAAAAAAGTGACATTGAATATTGGCAATAGAAATCGATACATAAAATCGCTTTCACGATTTTACTTGCCAACAAGCCAATGAAAAGGGGCGGGGCTTATGCCACGAGTGGATGACTCTCCTGAGCTAAGACAACAGAACTGCGCTTTATTGGAACTCACTGTCTCGTTTGAGCTCGTACAGTGAGGTTTTGGTGTACAACGCTCAAGCGTGCTGATTTCCTGCATTCGTGCCTACATTTGACGTGCTATAACTTCTGTGCAAGTGGATACAATGGGGCGGAAAAAGCTTTCTATGACAGAGAAAAGCCGTGCCTTGACCCTATTAGAGCAGGGAAAGTCTTTTATTGATGTAGCAGCAGATTTAGGAACCTCAAGAAATACGATTTATCGCCTAAAACGGGCAGCTGAGTTATTGCCACCAGGTACCATACCAAAGAGGAAGGAGGGCACTGGTGCAGCTAGGAAGACATCTCCAAGGACTGATAATATCCTAAGGCGTGAAGTGATGTCAGACCCTTCTGTAACTTCCGCTTCAATCAAGAAAAAACACCCAGACCTTCTCCAGAACGTCGCCCTCAGGACCATCCGTCATCGCTTACAGAAGGACTTAGGCCTACCGGCTTGCCGCGCTGCCAAGAAGCCACTTCTTACCAAGGCTATGAAGATGAAAAGACTCAATTTTTGCAAGACCTATAAACATTGGACAGCTGCCCATTGGAAGAAGGTGATGTTCAGTGATGAGAGCACCTTTAGGCTGGTCAGAGGAGAGTCAAAGATCGTGCGTCGTCCCAGCAATGTGTCTCGGTATGACCCAAAATATACCGTGAAAACTGTGAAGCACCCTGATAGTGTGATGGTGTGGGGTGCCTTTAGTGGAAACAAGGGCAGAGGAGGTCTGTACTTCCTTCCCAAGAATGTAACCATGAGGGGGACTAACTATCTCGAAGTTTTGAAGCAGCACATGCTGCCATTTTGGGAAATTCATCGGTGTGAATTTTTCATGCATGATGGTGCCCCTGCTCACAGGTCCCAGTTAGTAAAAAGGTTCTTCAATGATAATAATATTAGTGTTTTGGAGTGGCCTGGTAATTCTCCGGACCTAAATCCTATTGAGAATGCTTGGAATCTGATGAAATCCAAAGTTCAAGAGACAGCATCCGGCAGCATCAAGGACCTGATAGAATCACTGAAGAAGATCTGGGTTACGATCGACCCCACCTACTTCGCAAACCTCGCTGAATCAATGCCCAATCGACTCAGAATGGTCATCAAGTGCAAGGGCAACATGACCAAGTATTAACTTTCATGAAATATTCATAATAAAATATGTAAGTTACATTTTTCTGTTTCATTTTCCCCGAATTGTCACATGTCACTTTTTTTGTTGCCGCCACTGTACTTGGAATCCTCGTATTAATTTTCCCTGTGGGCTTTCTTGCATTTATTGCTTATTCACACAATACTTTGTGAGTTTTCCACACACACACACACATATTTATATATCTATATATCTATATATCTATATATCTATATATCTATATATCTATATATATATATATATATATATATATATATATCTATATATATATATATATATATATATATATATATATATATATATATATTCAATAAAAAACATAATGGCAAGGAGAAGACATATAAATCCAACATCTAAAATTTTATCAAGGTTAAATAGAACAAAATATAGCAACGCTTCCACCTTACGGTAATTTCCTAGTTCTAGAATATAGATTGAGATATATATAATAGGTTTAAGTGTTAACCACGAATAATAATTATAAATATGGCACGAGAAGAAATAGATAATACTAAATCGGCCTTAATCAACTCCATGAAAATCTGTCACCTGCTGCCCAATGATTCGCTATACCAGCTGGTGACGGATTACTCCCAGTCGCAGCAGGTGTTGCCCTGCCTCAAATGCTAAACGGATCGTCACGACTGATGGCCTTCTGTTCGAGCAAGCTAAGCAGGACAGAGCAAGCATACCTCACTTACGACAGAGAGCTCCTTGCGGCGTGTCTGGCTTTATCCACTTTAGGCACATGATTGGAGGGCGCCATTTTACCTTGTCCACGGACAACAAGCCATTGGTATCGGCTTTATCGTCGCCATTAAGTGCAAAAACAGACAGACAGCAACGCTATTGGGTGGCTATTTTGGAGTACATCAGCGACATCACGTACGTACGTGGTAAGGACAAGGTTGTCGCCTACTCTCTATTGAGGAACGTCAGTTCGGTCCAAGTGGAGTAATTTGACCTCTAAGCTTTGGCTGCAGCGAATCATGATGCCGAGGAGCTAAAAGAGTTCGGCTCGCGAATAAAATCCTTCCCTTTTCCCGGTGAAACGCAAGTATCGTGTAAAGTAATATAAAGATACCCACGGCCATTCGTCCCTATAGCGTGCACGAGGACTATTTTTGGTCAATTGCATAATTTTTCAAACCCTGGAGTTGAGGCATCACTTCGTCTTATCAAATATCGATATTTCTGGCCTAATATGGACAAATATATTCGCTCATGGACAAGAGGGGTTGCCTCTAATGTGAATCTCCCAAGATGAGTCACAATACTAAATCCCCGACCCGTTCCATTGATATTGCATCTTCGAGGTTCAAAAATGTGTATAATGATGTAGTTGGAACTTTTCCACCATGTACACTGCCTGGACAATCATACCCGTCGTACAATCAGTATTTACTGTCGTGCATTGACAGAGGTACAAGATGGATTGAAGCGTTACCTAGTCCGGGAATAAGTGACGTAACGGTTGCGTTAGCTTTCCTATACGGGTTGATTTCCAGATTTGGAGTCCCGCTCAACGTTATAACTAACAGAGGCGCCCAATTTGAATCCAAGCTATTTAAGGAACTGTTGGCTCTCGTTGGATTTTATCGTCTCCGCACCACGGCGTATCAACAGTCCACTAGAGGGATGGCGGAAAGGGCACACGGGAATTTGAAGTGCTCCATAAGGAAAGCTAATGGCAATTGAATTGTGCTTTTGGACATGTGCTCCGTGCCTATTAACCCAGGACTTTCGCTTTTCATGACAGTCAGAGGAACTACACTTTTGTGCCCGAGCCCATTAGTTTCGTCATCGTCATCGAAGTCTGATTCAAAGTTTAATAATGAAATAGCCTGGACCATGGCACAAGTCAATTTCGCGCAGGCATCCCTACTGGACTTGCATTCGGTGCCTAAAACTTTTGTACCTAAAGATCTTCGGAGGCAAACCACTGGAAGCACTATAAGTTGAATCTTCCAGGTGTTTGAGTGCGACGTCAAGGTTTACAAATAGGAATTCTCTGATGGCAAGAGGGAACCTCTCTCAGTGGACAGACTAACTAACCAGTCTTCCTTTCTCATATAGTGATAAGATGTCGCGTAGTCAGCAACGCTCAATGACTCACCCCCTGAAGTGCAAGGGACAGAAAGCAAAGATGCTAAACAAAGTCGACGAGACACCTATACAGAAACGGACAGAATAACGACAAGCCAGATGTCTTCACGCGCTCCGAAATACGAGTCACGTTTGCCACAAACTCGTCGTTCCTATATTTTTGAATCCTAGTGTAGTCATAATATTGTAACAGTATATTATAATGTAAGAGCAAGAGGCCAAAATATAAACACGCCTCATTACTCTATAGCTGTCTTGCGTGTCGAAACTATGTAGATATGTGCTTTGTCATAAATATGGCTTTGTATAGTAGTGGAAAAGTGAATGAGACCCAATTGAAACATAAAAATAAATATTGTGAATCATATGGCAGAACATTGCATAATAAATAAGCCCGTTTTGTTGAATACATACTTATTTGCTTGCGATCCAATGCCCTATATGAGTGTTAAAAATTATGTAAGATATTAGGTCTGCCGGGAGTATGGAATTAATATGTATCTATCTATGTATTTATAATGCATTATTGCGTAACTGTTAATGGATTTTTTGTGAGGCTCATGTTATAAAAAAGAAAAGTTTGTGGCACCCAAATTGCGGGATGTTATGGCGCAGAAGGAACTCAACAAATGGACGCTCGGTGGATATATCCAATCCTAGAAATGGCTATTTGTGTAAATTAAGGAAATATTACACGGAATAATTATTCCGTGTAATAAATAAAATAACTAAAGAGAAATAGAAAATTTTAAAAAAATATTGTACATCTATTAAATAAATATTAAGCAAACGGTTCGTCGGAAATCACGCGGAAACACATATACATGTTATTCAGGTAAGCACCTGAACAAAAACAAGTCTTGCTTTCACACAAACATACGCAGGCTAAGAATAATTATCAGCAAAAGGTCATAATAGTCAAGCTGAGCAAATATAGGTTTTGACCAGAAAAATTTCGTAAAGAACTGTAAGAGACAAGCAATTCCATATAATTAAGATACATCTTAGACATGGGAAATATGTAGGGACAATATGTGCACATAACTGTCGGAACTTCGCTGAAGGGGTAAAAGTAATCAACAAATTAGATCAATGGGTCCGCCTTATGGACAAGTCAAGGTCACGTTCCTTAGAGACAGCAAACAAAATATAGAGAAAAACACCAAGAGAGAGACAGTCAATATTTGGCAATTAATTTATAGGGGAGTTGGAAATTTATAGCGGCACCACCTTAATGAGGTGACCAGTATATGCTGAATGGGAATTAATTATTTGATTACAAAGATGATTTCTTCACTGTGTTCTTATTTTGGCTAGGATTACCGAAGGATTCATGGTAGATCGAGGTAAAGAAGGACGTTGCAAAAATATGATTTATTCTAATTTTGGCCTAATCATGGGACAAGCTGCACGTCACGAAGTTACTTTGCGGGCAACTAGTAGTCTATATATATTCAACGCGAAGTATTAAATTTTGAGCGACAAGACCTCGTAAGTTTAAAAAGAGGAACATGAACGACATAATCTTCTTAACCACAGTAATTTACTAATCTTAATAATAAAGTGTTTATTCTAACTGGGCTGCTCCAACTATATATATGCTTAATTTCTAGAGGGCGTTGACTAGAATCGTACGTGGGATGATCTTCATTGTTGCGTTGATTGTTCTTCACAACTAAGGCGGAGCTAACTAAAGCTATGTACAGTAAGTCGTATTATTTACATATCCCAAAGTTTTATCTATATAACAGGATATGCTTATCGCAGCTTTGTGATCCTCTTCCGTTTTACGAGGGTGAATTTACCCAGGTACTTCGTAGATATTCGTCTTTTGATAAATCTCTTTTAAGACACGAATTGTTTGTTTATGCGCTGTCTTATTGATACAGGTGTCTCTGATATTTCGCGCATTCGTATATTCGTGTACCTGCACGCACTTACAACAGCTGCTTGCCTTCTATATATATATATATACATTAACAAATATATTTACATTCCTCATTTGTGTATTCAAATTCTTAGATGAAAATTAATCTATACATTCTCATTTCCTTATTCTAATTTTAGACATATTATTTTATATGTGTAGAGTATGCTGGGATTTAATAAGACCACCGCGCGTCTATTTTGTGGGTGTTTTCCTGGGCTTATTGAATTCTACAATTTCTCTGCCAGAAAACTACCTATCACATAATCCGATCACCACAATTTCCTTCGATCATTAAGTCAAAGCGTTACCAATCCCCGTTATTCCCCTAAATCCTGCCGCCTATAGACTTGAAACGTCGCGTAAAACAAAAGCCTACACACCGACCACAAGGAACTCAAGACGTTTCCGCTTGCCCCTTTCAGTAGGCCAATTTAAGATAAAATTATTTAATTTGGCCGCCTCCTTCGAAGTCTTTTTCTTACCCCGATCACGAAGACACCTTCGGTAAACCCAGCCTATTTAATCTCATGCCCTGCTCAAATGAGTTCCCTTCTGTGCTCACAACAACGTATGCCGCTTCCCACCTAAATAATCATTTTGCCCGCCCTACCCACTAGTCATTGAACGATAGGATTTTTGGCATTAATTGAGTGCGCTCTTATAGAGAAATGTTCTTTTTTATTGAGTAGTCCCCCTGTTCTAAGGCTGATTTCTGTGTGAGAGAAGAAACCTGCCTGAACAGCAGGTAGAGTGCTTTGAACATATTTTCCAAAGGTACACTTTGAACAAGAGTAAAAATAAACTACACCACTACGTAAATCTTTAGGAGTTTGATCTTTAATTTTACCCCCAAATCTCCGATTGTGGTTGTTGGAAAACACAACTCGAAAGTTAGTTTGGCTAAAAAAATTTTAATGGTTTAGAAATATATTTTCTGAAAGTTCTGTAGTGGTCGAACTACGCCATAAGTAGGCCTTGTGCTGGATTCAATAGGAGTGAAAAACACCTCTACATGTGTACGCGAATTGGTCCTATTTTATCCAATATGCCTTAATAAATGTAATGTAAAGATTCAATATTGCATGTAAATGTAGATATATATTTGTATTTAAGCATGAGACTGTGAGACTCAAAGGGAGCATAGGCCAAACGCTCGAACACCTGTTTGATAAGACTACCCAAGTCGTGTCTTGAGATAAAATTATCAGTCAGGGAGGTTTACTTAGGAGGCTTAATAAATAGAGGTGTTGATCATACGAGGCGATGCATCGAGAAGCATATCAAATGACACTAATAAACATTGGATCCAAGGGCTGGAGAGTTGAGACTCTTAATATGGACGCGGATCCTTTCTGGCCACTCCCTCTGAATTTCGAGCATATAAAAAGAAGAATCAGAATATTAAAAGAATAGATAGATAGAGATCAGATCAGACTAATCAAAAACATTATTAGTCGGATTACCATTGCTATTGTTACTAGGCTTTCACGCTCCCGGTTAATCACTGAGTCTTGTCTCGCCTTCCTCCCGTATTTGCGTTGTTAATACTTAGACATACTAGTCTTCTTCGAATACGCTCTGTAATCGCGCCCCTTATACTGTAACTTTCATTATTTAAATAAAGTTTTTATTTTCGTAAGTCTATCTTTGCCTTAAGCCTTCGGTATGCCCAGCCAAGTAAAAGAACACCTGAAAATTATTCATCTTTGTAGTCGGATAAATAAATCACCGCTACACCACCCATTCCCCCAAAGTTAGGACCTAGTCGCGCCCATAAGCTGGCGCCAATATATATATATATATATATATATATACCGACATAGTTCGATTCATAAAACTATCTCAGGAACAACAAGAAATCTAACTTCTTTTAGCTCATTAATTTCAGGAAATAAGGGGAAATATATGACATTTAAAAAATGTCTCATCGTCTTTTCAGTTAATATGTAATGACGGAAAGCTGTTTTTCATTAAGAGTTACTTCAAGTTCTGAAACCATAATGTTTATTAAGGAAGGATGAGCAAAGGTGAAAGCCCCTGTGAACAAGGGTCTTAATGGTAGATATTTTATATTTGAAATCATATAAACTATAAAAGTTGATCACTAAACCTGTAAAAGTTTGTTTTATATGGATGGATGTCAAGATATTATCGTTTTCTTTGGAAATTAAAATGTTCAAAAAGGAGCTAATGTTATTATTTTCTATCTCAATAGTAAAATAAATATATGGGTATTGAGACAGAAAATAATAACATTATATCCTTGTATATATATATATATATATATATACATATATATATATATATACATATATTAAGCAATTGGTGTTATATTCAACTCCTCTTATTCATTCCCCTTTAAATGTCTGTTTTAATTTATCATTCAATAATTTAGCCCGAAATTTATCTGAAAATAAATTTCTTTTTCAGTGTATGTTCATTAAGAATTCCATTGGTATTTATTGTTGATGAAAAATTAAGTGAAATTTATTACATCTGTTAAATTATGCCTATTCTTGAAATCTCTCTCGAAATTTCTCTTTTGTTTATGTACCAATAAATATAACTTAAATATTTCGCTTTTTTCTCTTTTTCTCACATAGTAGCTTTGTATAGGAACCGTCTAAAAGCATATTTGCTTAGGGATTCTCACACAAGTAACATGTTTCTTTTTAAATATAGAAATGAACTGATTCAGCGACGATTAAAAATTTCAATTTAGGTTGCGAAGTCAACCAATAAACATATTCGAAAGGGAGAAGAAGCTTGTTCCGCCTATATAATTTTCGATTGAGCACAACCCAATTTGGCTTGTTTGAGTTGAGCGCACGTTCTTCTATATATTTTTAACTTTCACTACTAATTACCTTTTTTAAGGTAATCTCAAATAAAATCATATTTTTTAATGTGTAAATTTAAGGTTAGGTTAGTCATATGTTTTTATTACTAAGTAGTTAGTTAGTTAGTCAGCGCCAATCCTTCGATGATACTGGAAGGATCCCCGCATGGATAATGAAATTTATATAAGGTCAGTATTACAATCGGTCGTTCTCCCGAGGGCCCCAGGATCCAGTCCTCTTTATGGGAGAGGTGCCAGAAAGTGTTATGTTTTGACACTAAACAGCGTTCAGGTGGAAGCCTTCGTAACCTCGGGGGAGCGGGGATCTGTTCCGCTTCAGAGGTACATGGATATATACATACCCATCGGCAGCATTCCTTGAAACAGAGAGTGTGTGCGTGCTGTGCTGTGAAGGCGGGAGAGGAAATAAAGCAGTGTAGTGATTGGCTATGTGTAAGGTGAGAGGTGTAGTATCTATCCACCCGAAAACGGGGCGAGCACAGCGCGTCCACCAATCGGTAACCAGATCTCTCCGTGCGCTGACGTTTGTGTCCGCTTATGCCGAGATTCGGGATCGAACCCGGTACCCGGTTAAGAAAATGTAGAAAAATTTAACCACGGCTGTTTTTTTTAGATTTTAAATTTTAATCTTACTAGCGGAGGGCAAGCTCCCCCTGTAGGACGAAGTGGCGAAGCCACTGTCTGGTATCGTTATAATTTCCTCTTGGCCTATTTTTTTCAGATGTATGCCCTTTTTCTAGTCCTAAATGCAAATTTTTTTATCAGAGTTCTTTTGAATTACGATAAAATAACTCATAAGGCTGGGGGTTTTTTTCGATTCAAATTTACCCTAAAAATTTATTTTTGGTTTACTGGGTTTTAGGGCCCAGAGGCTATTTCGTCAGGCTAAAGATTAAAATGTAAATTCTAGTTTAGAAAGACAAAAGTTTTTTCTTCCTTCAGGATAGCATCTGTTGATGAAATAAATGGGATATTTTACTTCGATGAAATTTCAGATAAGGTCGTTAATTTCCTTCTGAAGGTAAATTGGGACGAGTCTTCTATAGGTTCCTTGGAAAAAAGAAGAAAAAACGGATATCTTAAACAGATTTTTATTTTGATGAAAAGAAATATGTATGTAAGCCCTTGAATTAGTAGTTTTCGCTAGACTGATTATTGTATCCGAATATTTTAACGGTGGAATTTTACGTCCATAAACGTTAGGAAATTGTTCTATTCCCATTCTACTTTAAATTTAATGGATAGGTGTAAAGAATTGAGGTTGTGGAAAAATTCGTTGAAATTGTTGTTATCTAAGGGCTATGGCGATAGGATATCGTCTACATATCGTAACCAGATAAGAGATTAGTAATTGATTCTGGGAACGAGGGACGTTTCATAGTTTTCCATAAAAAGAATGCATAGAATAGGAAAAAGAAGATTTCCCATGATTATGCAATATTTTTGGAGGAAAAACCTATCTTCAACTAAAAACATATAATCACTTACACATAAGCGTACTAATTAAATTAGTATGCTTATGTGTAATTGATAATGTAGATCGGGATGGAAATAAAATGGTAGGCTTTTAATTCTCATCTGAACTAATTACGTGTCTCTATAGGATTTGGCTGTTGGCGTAAAGTCGGCCCAAATCCGTACTCCATCCGGTGACTAAACGCGACCTTTTTGCCTTAACTTGCGCAATGACCGACCATATATATATATATATATATATATATATGAAGGCTTATACAAAAATAAGGGGCACTCACGACCGCTAATATCAGGCCTAGTATAGGCCATACAAAAAGAAGGACACCACACACGGTTGTCGAACCAATGATGCACGAGAGGTACAACACTCGCGTTAAACCCGCACTAAAATACAAAAGGGGTACAACTCTGCTGGTTGTCTTACACTAAGTCAATCAATCACAATAACCCTTACTCACGGTAACCTTCACTCACGGTAACTTTCACTCACGGTACCCTTCACTCACGGTACCCTTCACTCACGGTACCCTTCACTCACGGTACCCTTCACTCACGGTAACCTTCACTCACGGTAACCTTCACTCACGGTAACCTTCAACCACGGTAACCTTCACTCACGGTAACCTTCACTCACGGTAACCTTCACTCACGGTAACCTTCACTCACGGTAACCTTCACTCACGGTAACCTTCACTCACGGTAACCTTCACTCACGGTAACCTTCACTCACGGTAACCTTCACTCACGGTAACCTTCACTCACGGTAACCTTCACTCACGGTAACCTTCACTCACGGTAACCTTCACTCACGGTAACCTTCACTCACGGTAACCTTCACTCACGGTAACCTTCACCTACGGTAACCTTTACTCACGGTAACCTTCACTCACGGTAACCTTAACCCACGATAGCCTTAAACCACGATAGGCTTAAACCACGATAGCCTTAAATCCGGATGGCCTTAAATTACGATAGTGTTAAATTACAATAGCCTTAAATCATAATAGCCTTAAATAGCAATAGCCTTGCGAGAAACCGGAAAATAAGTGCACGAAATCCACTCTGCTCCCGAACACAACTTTCTTCTCCAACCACGAAAAAATGGTCTGTCTTCTGTGAAGAATGAAGGCCTCGACATTGAATTTCCCGGAAAAATAACAAATATGGATCGTTCAAAATCCCAATGCTACATCAACATACAATGAAAATTCCCAACTCCAGATATCAAATACTTTCTTTCATGACATAAACGCAATAATCTTGATCCAATTTAATATTCAATAAAATAATTAGGAGGTCAAACTGGCCGATCAAAGCGAACGAAGATTCTAGAATTCCTTTGGATGACGTGTCAGCCTCACATAAGCGAACGTAGATCCCACGATATCACGTCACAGCCCTCGTCAGAAAATAAAGGAAATTATCAGATATTACGTGTGTGACACCAGGCATGCTCCTTGTAACTCATGTGGTATATAATTATAGGTGGTTTTCATACGTCTCTCTTAAAAATGACTAAGTGAGCAATTGGAAGTGAAGTTATGGTGTTCCCAATATGCAAAAGATGCATTTTTATGCTGTAAAGGGATGCATCTATGAATAACCTTCACTTATATGGCTCATGGGTCAGCTCAAGGTCAGTGAATACGCCTACACTTACTTGATATCATTACAATAAGTCAAGTTGTTTTAAAAATTAAAGTCATGCTGTAGATCTGCAGAACGTTTGCTATATACTGTAATTCAGCATGTTCATCCAACAGATTACATTGTTGTTGACGTGAAGCCAGAAGTTCACTTTGTTGCAATTGTTATATCCCGAACTAGATCAGTGATTTCCGGTTGGGTGATGAGGTGTGGTTTCTTATCGGATTCAAGCTGTACCATATATGGTGCATCTTAAGATTCTGAATCGTCTGAGTTGCTCCTCTCATCGCTTGGTAGTTCAAAGAGTGGCTGTGATACAGGAATATCACTTCGAATCTAAACTGGGCGAATAGCAGACTGAAAATCTGGATACATGATAGATTCCTTGCCTTGCCTTTTCTGTTACAACCTGCAGTAAAATGAAATAAAATCAGACTAAAAATGCATATTACTGCCTGTGATTACTTGCAAATATAGTAGAAGTACAACATAGTATGTATTTTGATCTTCATATTTGATAAATCTCTTGAAAATATATTAAAGAACAAGAAAGAAAACTTATTAAATACCCATTTATAATATCTGTTTAGCATAAGTAGCAATCCTTTGAACCGTCTTTTGGTTTCTTCCAGATCATTGGTGCCGCGAATATGAGTCAGGCCTTTTGCCATTCACCTAGGCAGAAACGGAACTTGTAAACCTTACACAACATATGTGACGTACCCAGCGTTTCTCTTGGCCACCCACTTTACATCCAAAGTACAGCTAATGAAGTTTCTTCACATGTTTCTTCAACCCTCTCTTGTATTTTCTTAATGTAACTAATCCACATATATAACAAACTGTCGAGAGAATTTATCATTCCCTAAGTGTTTTAACTCTCTCTCTGCTGTAAAAAACAAAGAAGTGGTATGTTAAAAATATTATAAATAGCACCACAACAAAATATTAAATAAAAATATGAAAATAGGAAGTATTTATAATAAGTTACAAAATTATCAAGCGTTAGGTAAGAGTTATCACGGATTGGAACCATATAACTAAAAGATCATTGAGTATCGTCCCATAAATTTCATACGTTACGTTGACAAATATCTTAAAAAAGATTATATAAAAATCCTTTAATAACTTTTAGAGTTGTTGTCAGTTTCGGCCCTATCCTGTTTAAATTCAATCCCTACGGAACCATCAGTGTATTTAACGTAAGTAAGATGGCAATTTACGAGAAACTGTACGGTCGAAGAAAGGGACGGATGTTTGATTCGTGATTTAAGCAAAAAATCCGCCTAGAAAAAGTTATTCTTATTTCCTTTTTTTCATTTTTGTACAGTGTTATTCATCATCGCCTATTCCTTATGTCATCTTATAATTCAATGTTTTTCTACAAATATTTTAAACAATTCGATCACTTTCACCTAATCCTTAAATTTGCAAAAAAATCTTCTCTGAATCTGAGGGCAGCAGCAAATTAATTATATTTGAGTTTATTTTTAATCAATACAACAGTAAGATCACTCCTTTATTCGCTTATGATCTATGAAATGTAAATCCTCTTATCATAAGGAAGTTCAATGAATCTCTTTCTACAGGTCACAATTGTATACACTTGAGTGCGGGATTAAAAAGGGATCTATCATTTGACTTCTGGTCAATTATGAAATTAAAGTGACCTCACCAATGGTAATTTCTTAAATTACACTTTTATAAATATATAGTTCAGTAAAATTTATTTAAACTAAAGTCATCATCATCATCATTAACTCTATCATTTAAGAAGGGGATTTTTTGAGTATTTGCATAATATTTCATCTTAGTTTAGTTATGGCATGTTGTGTTTTATCAAAGTTTAGAAACAAATATAGGTATCGAAATTTTGTGAATTTTTTAAAATGCAAAGAATTATAAATGGTGAAGTTCAGAAAATTTATTTTATATATCTTCTTCTTCTATAACTCTAGATTTTAGCAACGTGATATTTTAAAAGGGGGGGAAATTTAGTTTAAAGTTCCCCTTTAAAATTATTATATTGGCGAAGTTTAGAAAATTTATAAAATATTAACCATGGCCGCTTTTTTTAGATTTTAAATTTTAATCTTCTTAGCGACGTGAAAGCTCCCCACATAAGGGAGAGTGACGAAGCCATTGCCTCGTTTTATTTATTATTTTTTTTAAATTTATATTACGCATAACCATGTGGATATAGTGCAGATATCATTTAAAAAGTCTTCAAAATGATTACTGATAATTGTTAAGATTAGTGGCCCACGATTTACTTAGTGAATTTGCCTTTTTGTGTCGCATCATATTGTATAATTTATCATAATTTTCAAGGAAATTTTTAAATGTGGCGCTTCATCCTATAAACCCCTTTAATTGGAGACGAGCTAGACCCCAACATCCCGCTATTTTTATCACCTAGTATTATTCCCTGGTAAAAATCGCTAACATTCTGGTGCGCCAATAACTTAACAATTACCAGATTCGTATGTTTCTTAGCATGTCTACAGGAGTGATTCGCAATGCCGAGGCGGTGGCAGTAAAGATGCCAAGCAGCACGCACCGAGTTGGGGTTCCTTTCAGGTTGGAAAGTAAAGAAAAGTGAAATGTTTGTTCTCGAATCCCTCCCTGCTTTCTCATAACACATTCCCTATGCACCTCCCCGTGTTCGGCCTCCTCTCAGTTGATATCTCCCTGGCAATTGTCCACTAATTCCCTCGCATAAACCAGTTCTTTCACCAAGTTCTTGATAGTATGCAGCTTCACCCTCAACGGCGAGCCACTGAGGGACCGAAAGACACAAATTGAGGCAGCATCGAAAGGATCTGATAAATTCATTAAAGAGTCCTGTCTTAGAAACCGGTCATCAATATTCGCTTCTGTGAAGCTAATAACTAGAAAGCGTTTGAAGTCATCTGATTCAAAAACGCCATTCGATATCTGCCTGAGCAGCACCGACTTAATCGAGCTTTCTTTTTTTCAAACTTGCGAATTTGTTCTTTGTTTGGGCCACGCCGCCCGAAAGCACCTCGAGGCCGCACGTGCAGATCATCGCCTGGTTGCTCACTGAAGTGGCAGCGGGCTCATTCTTCCTTGTACCCATTTTCGGAGGGAAAAGAATTGCTAGTCTTCTTTGTTCTTTAGCTTGTTGGTTTCTTCCTCTTTTTTAGAGAGAGGAGGGAGAGAGAGAGAATTAACTTCCTTCCACTCTACTCTCTTTCTGAGTCCTCGGAGTTCCGAGCAGCCTGATAAGAAAATTTCACTGAGGTTGACTCACGTTCTCTTTTTTGAACTGAGCCTAGATTCGCCCACTTGGAAGAACCTGCCATCTGGGCCAAGGTTACCTCAAGCAACCTGGCCAGTTCATCAGGGGGGAGTGCTCCAAATGACTCCTGCAATGATGTCATTGTCCCTGATGTCTTGTTGTTTTGGGCTGGCGAACCTCCCTATACTGTGTAAGATTGGGATGCAAGCGCTAAGCACGCTGGCGTCCTGCATGATTGCATGACTGAAAAGAGCACGCCTTGATGTGACCCTATAAGGATTTTGGCCCTATCGATCATTTGCACCTAGATAGCGCTACCTGCCACACTTTTTTGCAGTACCATGTGGAAGGACAGGGAAGGGCAACAGCCTCTGATGCACAGATGGAGTCATTCTTGTCTGACTTCAAATAATGGGCTGACTGGGAAGTCTCAGCACTTGTATATTTGCCAGAGGAGTAAATGGTCTCTGTAGTAGAAGAGAATTTGAGAGAGCCTGAGGAATCATAAGGGTAGAGCACTTGGATTTTCGATGTGAGCTGCCCGGAGGTAGCTTTATAATCGTAAAGGGAAGGCTCCATATAATAGGTTATAGGGAAGCTTCTCCGCCAGTTAGCTTGGAGGCTGATCTCAGTGCGCCTAACGTTTTTCCCCATTTCTTTCTATTTTAGCTATGGTAATTTGTATAAAAAGAGAAAAATGCTTCGAAAGTAAATAATATGACTTCTCAATGCGTTTGGATGTTAAGATAATAGTTTCATAGTGTCCTAAAATTCCAGGAAATGATCATTTAAACATACACAGCCCAAAGGATTGAGCTAAGATGGGCTACAACAAACTGCCCCACTATTCTCGCGAAATTCCTTGATTCTATGACAATGAAGAATGATGCCAACGTAACCAATTTATATGTATAATGGAGGTATAAAAGTAGAGCCGACGGCTTAGCACACCCTGTGTCTTATACTTGTCTCAACCGCCGGGCCTTTGGCCCTAGCAGTGGGTAGGTACCGCACTGTATACATTCGCCATCGACCAAGAATAGATAAGACGACAAAAGTGAACTACACATCCAGAAACTCTGTAGTAAGCTGGATCGTTCCCTATTATTATCATACCCCACCGCTATTTGACCTTGGGATCGTATGCAGTCCAACCATGCCCCAGTTCTTGCGAAACAAACTCTGTTCAGGTGAGAACCATGCCTACTGGTACCAGGTGCAGGTTCACAAAAGGTTGAGGGAATACCCTTAAAAATAGGTAGCACTGCGAGGAAGTGATCGGGAAGTGCGCCAACAAATTTCCTAGAACCCATTAGAGAGTAATGTCAACCCAGTGACAGGGCTCCCCTAATATGCAGCTAGACATGGAAGATGTGCAGCTCTTCCAGGTACCAAGTGTAACAGGCGACCTACGGTACCCACCTCCTGCGCGGTAATTTAGGGGGAATTGTTTATTAGTGCATACTAAAGAACATTATCCTGATTCACATTTCCATCGTTAAAAAAGCTGCCTCCTCACCAACCACAACCGTGTACATAAAACGAATGGATTGATAGAAAACCCATTCGCCATATCTTTCCAGCGAAGAAATTCAGCTCCTAGGAGAAGATGCCGGAGGTGCATTTTATTAGGATGCAATTTCATATCAGCTTCAACAAAACGAATAAATGAGCATTTTGACATTGGCATTCCATTCTTTCTTGTAGATACATTACAATTTTTAAAGTAGGCGTCTTCAATATTTTGTTCGGCCCATACACGTTTGCTAGGTGTTGAATGACCTTTGTTTAAATAAAAAATATCGCCCTACCTTTTTTCTAAACACTGTTCAAAATAGTGGATATAGTTGTAGACTGCCTATTATGAAAATGTATCCTAAATAAATCTTTATCTTATTTAATCAAATTTATCTCCCTCAACTCATCACCACGAATATTCATTCTTCTTTGGCTAGCTGCATGGCAAATTCTTGCATGGGAGTAGATTTTAATTATTTATCTCTTAAAACTTGTTAAAATTATTAGCCATAAAATTACCAAATAAATCTAAAGACTATAACACTATTAGGTAAAAGTTTTGCATTATTTCCCCTACCTTACCAAACGTAATTTTGTTTAATTCACTAACATCAATTTATCTTCATTATTATTAAAGCAGAATTGTTCAAAAATTTAACATATGAATAATTATTTATAAAATAATCGAGCTTACATAATTTACAAATTATATATCTGAGTCACATTTTTTACAATTGGCACGTTTCTATTTAATGAAATTCAATTGATTTTGTTTAAATATATTTATCATAAATACTATTTGTGGTATTTATTAAAGCTTATATGAGAAAGAGAAGACAAACAACAACAAACGAATAAAAAAGGAAATAATATTAACGCTCATTAGGAAACAAGTGAAATATTCGGCGATAGTTCCTACTCAAAGTATTCGGTTAAGAAACAATAAATGACAGGTCATATTTTTGCATTTACAATTCTATGCCACCGGAAAAAACGATTTCAAAACATTGACATTAATTAATTGTAGGAATAAGTCACGTGGGACTTGTAAGGCTATATCAAGCAGAGGTCATTTACTTTTTAAAAATGACGGAATTTTGTCACCAGATACTCTGGTGACAAGCGAATCTATCTTCATGGACAGGAGCCTGGATTTAATAATATCAACATTGGTCTCGATTGATTTTATGATGAAGTTTTCTGTATTTTTAAAATGGTACAGAAATACTACATAAAAAGCGACAGAAATAGTTGGCAAGACATTGATATAGTTTGTACGGCGGGGAAGCCTGTCACTCTGTGGAAATGTCCCCTCCATGTGTATTTATTTAATCTCTCGCTAAAACATGTATGTTTTTATAATTATTATTATTTTTTCCTTTTATTTGATATAAAGAATGTTTTAGATAAAACTTCATGAGTAGTTTAACAACTTTTGGATGGAGCCTGACATATAAGGCCTTACTCTTAAAATACAACTGTTATTTATATTATACCATTAAATTTGATTAATGGTTGGGTCGGTAGCGACAGGAATTTCTACCTACGCCAAACCATATCCATGAACGGTATTCCAGGAATTTCCGTACCTACGAGTATGACAGTCTTTTTATCCTCTTTTTGATTATTTGGAATCTACCTTCTCTCTCTTTCTTTCTCTCTCTCTCTCTCCTCTGTCTCTCTCTCTCTCTCGCCCCCTCTCTCTATTTCTCTCTTCCTGCTTCCTTGCTCTTTTTGGAGGGGAAGATGGATAGCCTACTTTTTAAATTTAAAACTCACTCACATGGGCTGGCCTTGGCCACATTAAATTATTTTTTCCTTGTTTTAGTTCATGAAATTCAAATTTCGAAGTTTGCCTTAATGTCTTCGTCACAGCGTCTGAGAATTTGGTGAACAATATTGAGGGGACACAAATCTGCTAGGATTCGAACCTAATCACCCTGGATCTTGTGGAGAAGAATCAAGGCCTATCTCAAAGAGAATTTGCGTGTTTAAACTCGTAATTTAAAGGTTGAAGAAAGCTGATGTTGAAGTTTCCATATTTAGGAAAATGAGGATTTGAGCTGAAAAATTTGATTCTAAGCAGGTGCAGAGTAATGAAAGCCTGACTTTGGTTTTATTGCTGTGAAGAAATATAGATAGTAATCATGCATTTGCCATTACTATGAACACCATCGGATAATATTGTTCCATTTCAGATACGTAATCCATTTATCAAAAGCTAAAACATAACACGATAGTAACTTAATTTCTTACAAAATATTCCTGGAAAGAGCACATTGTATTGAATTGATGATATATGGAACTAAAGATCTCTAAATAAGGAGAATTAAAAATTCAGACAAATTCGGTAAGGCTCTAGTGCCAAAGATGAGATGAATAAAGGGTAAATCCCTATTAAAACATTAAAGTTTGGAATTATTCTATATTTTAAACAACGATTTTAACATCCGCTCCTCTACGATGATGAATGTTTGTATGCTCAAAATCATGTTATCTGTGTATTTAAGGCAAATTATCCTAAATGATTACGTCTGTCTAAGTTTAAGCATATGGAATAAATCGATTCAATTTTGGATGATGCTAAACACAAAATTTGGAATTGCCTTGATTATAAACCAACGTATACGTAACTTTATTAATTATATTGTAATTCTTACCTTTGACGTGTGAGTGGGATATTTCTAAGAAGTTGTCTGTTATTAAGTTTCCTATTGCAATTTTAAAAATGGATTTATGGCATCTACGGCATAGTTCTATATGTATGCTGTATAAGGTATATAATTTTCTTAATCATCAATTTCATGCATTTTCCCCTGACTTGTATCATTATGTACGTAAGAGTAGATGAGATTCTGCTCGTAATAGTATTACTTAATAAAGCATAAGATATAAGACTAATCAATATCTAGGTTAATTGTACCTGTTACAACTGAACATTGGAATACGCTTCCTAGTCTTGTTTTTAAATTATCTTTTGATAATTTTTGGTTTAAATTCGGTGCTAGACTCCTTTGTAATATATTAATTGTCTTGTTTTTATCCTATCATCGTTTACAGTTATTTATCTTGATTTAAAATTTATCTAAAATTTACTTTTTAATTTTCTGTAGCAAGTTGAAATCCCATCCGGAGCCTTGTGTCCCATAGTGTTCTGCCTTTTCTAGTTGGGTTCATTTTGGAATAATTATAATGTATCGTTTTTATGTTGTACTGATTGCTAATTAGTAACAAGGATCGGAGGCAAATTGGTAAAATGTTCTCCTACATTAATTTCTCCCTTAATATACAGAAACAAATCGAAATCTAAGCATTAAATGAATTTAAAAAAGGTTAATATTACCAATATAAACTTATGGTAACTGAATATGTGTGTTAAAGATTAATAGGTAAGTATCCAAAACAGCATCCGATAGGATGTTAGGAATCGGAAGGCAGTACACTCTCCTGAATCATCTTAGTTACCTAATAAATACATTGATTAGTATGTGAGGTAAAATGATAAAAATGATCTATAACTCAAAGGCTGAATGCCTTATTTCAAAGGGAAGAATTGATAGTTCAGTTGAATAAACTAAAAGGCTATTTTATTAGATAGTATTCTCACTTGAAGCACACCTCAATTGTTTCCAGGATATCAATTAGATGAATATTTTAAGCATCTTTCTTAATTCTACAATAATACTGCTAAATATCATGCCTTGCCAAGAAAATATTTTTCCCTGGAAGCTTCCAAGAATAATATATTTATGCTAGATATTAGGTGGGATGAAGCATCTTACAAATTTTAAATTCCTTTTATTCTCGAATAAATCATCATGATACATAATAGTAGAACGTGCCTTAAAATCGAGGTAACATGGTATCCGGATATTGATAAACAAATTTAAATTATACTATACAACACGTATATTCAAAAGGACATTTGCATTTCTCTATAAATCCCTGCGTCACCTCACAATTTGAAGTTCAATTCTAATCGCGAGTGTTTGTTGTAAAGCTCGAAACAAGACAGAGATGCGGTGTCAAATGTAAGTTAGTTAATTAAATTTTAAGTACTATGAAAATAGAATGCCGGAATTAGAGTAGCTATTATTGAAAATAAACGAGTTAAAGGAACTATTTAGTAGTATTAATAAGAGTGGGGGTTCAAGGCTGTTAAATAATGTTATGTAATACAGTGGTACCACCGAAGTTGAATATGATTGGCTCATGGGCTATGCGACTTGCGAATATTAAAGTTGGGAGGCCATTCTATCCATTAAACCTAAATTAAAAAACATTATTTCCTTGCAGCCATCTCTATTTTATATTTTCATGAGTTTCTGTTAAGCCCTGTGGCCAGAAACCTGCAATATATGTAAAATGACAAGCAGAAATGAACTTGAATAAACTTAAATGAAGCAAAAATCTGTAGATTTAAATTCCTCTATGTAGTATAAATAAATTTAGTAACTTACCATGCCTTTTGGAGTTGCTGGCAGACGTGGATGGTGGGTGGTGATGATGTCTATTGTTTAGAATGTGAGTCACCCTCCATGAAAACAGAGAGCAACTAAGTTTCTGGTGTTAATTCTCGTCTTCTTCACTTGCAAGATTTCTCTCTGGTTTCTCTTGGCGCAAGAAACCTTTTCAGAGTGGTTTGTCTCTTTCTTTTCTGGAGAATGTTTCGGAAATGAGACATAACAATGTCGTTCATATTGTCCGACATTCTATTGATGGCATTTAGGTCAGAATTATGCTTTTTAAAAAAACATCGGCAGCTTACCCTATATGTCAAACATTTCTTGAACCTCAGTGCTAGAAACATCTTCAATTTAATCCTTTGATAAAAGTTCCTGCTTCGTTTCCTTCATCCGTTATTTTTCCGCTGAACAAGGTCTTCCGTGTTGAGTTCTTCTTTGTGGTCCTGCGTAAGATCCTCCACATAATCAGAGATAGCCTCCAATCGTAAACTTTTTCAAGGATCATTACCTCAGCCACTACTACCTCTGCCATCTCTTTTTGTGCCTCCTCAAAGCTTTCAAAATCTCCTTCCGGCGCACAACTTAGCCAAAGTTTCTTCCAAGCTATCTGTAGTGTGTCTTTAGTCACCAAACTTCATACCTTAGCAATGAGGTTTATTTAAACGCTCCTTTAGCCACATCAGCGGTATTTAATGTTTATTTAGGTTTCATTAATGTACAGATAGTGGACTTTGACGTTCCATACTCTTTGTCCAGGTCACTAACAGTAACTACACTCTCTCTTTTCTTTATTAATTCCTGCTTCTGGTGAAAAATATAACGCTTATTTGTTCTGCCACCACTTGCAATGTCACTTTTTATTTTCTTAGGAGCCATAACGATGGCTGGTTGAAGTAAAAATGAAGAAAATATCAGCACAACAAACGACGAGTTGCACAGAACGAGAGAATGAACAAAAGTGGGTGGCCTTTGTTGGCAGACAACGTTCGAGATGTGAGTGAGATTCAATAGGGGAGGCAAAACTTTTGTTCGACTTGGAAGATACCACTGTATGTAGGTCAGTTTAGTGGGTATACATGATTTATACCCCAAGATTTTAATATCACCAAAGGCTTTGAGAATGATTTGATTGAAAAAATAATCTTCTAAATCTTATTATTTTGATGCCTCTTATGAAATTAGAATGTATGATATATACTCGCAGGTTTCCTTTTAATAAAATAGTCTACTCTATAGCAAGAAATATGAAAAAACAAGCTATTTGTTGTGTTTAATAAGAAATTATATGTTAAACTTTAAGTTAGTCACTTAGATTTCCTCAAAATAGGGCGCAAACTTTAGATTGTACAGTCACCGACGACAAAATAAAAGCGGTGGTATTAAGAAATAATACCATTATGATTAGCGCGCGAGAGTAGAGGATGGATATAAAAATAGAAGCAGAAACACATAACAAAATAATCAAAAATGGGTAAGAGGGAATGAGCTGGAATAGAAATTCAAAATATTAAGATGTGCTAGTCGAAAAAAATAAAAATTTAGTCCTTATTATATACCAACACATAAAATTCAAGGTCGGATTTAGAGGCCAACAAAAATACGACTGAGCAATTACAAATTGGGTGGAGGAAAGTGAAAGATGCGGTGCCCTCAAATATATATCAACTATTAAATGATAATTTAAGAATTAAATACATTTTGGGTCACGAGAGACTCTACAGTATTTCTCACTATGTCAGTCAGTCCTTGCTTTGTTTTTTATTATTTTGGTAATAACATGTAACTATTGTGCGAAATCTGAGGAAATTTAAAACACATATACTGTTTTACATTCTCTTTCAAATAGTATAATTGACAAGGTTTATCCAAGGTTATCACAAAGATTATTTGGCAATAACCTCATAACTTTTCAGTCGATTATAAGGAGATTTGAAATCCTTATGTAGGTTGACATTCTCTTTCAATGATAAAATTACCAAGGTCCTTCTTAGGTTAGCTGGGAAATTATTTGGTAAAAACATCCTAACTCTTCGGCCGATTCCAACGAAATTTGCAACCCTTATGTTATTTCATGGTATTTCAAAATGGTTTCGGTAAATCTTATAATGAGATTTTACTCTAATTAATGACATCAGTTTACCTATATTTGAGTTAAAAGCCTTTCAGTATCATAGATATAATTTTTTTACTATAAGCATGTCGTGGTACAACCACACTATACCATAAACTACTCTTATATTATGTTGGAGGGGTGCCTTAATCACCTACTGCAACGCGAACCGTTGAAGGAATATTCGCAGGGATTAACGACCAGTTAGTCAGTCACACTTGAGGCGTTGGGTTTCAAATCCTTAATAATGAGAAACAGGGTGCATAAATGGTTCGCGAGATTTACTTGAATAGGCCGAGAGTATCGTTCAAGGTTGGTCAAAGATGAAACAACAAAAATATAATTTTATTTACACAGCCTGAAAAAATAATAATAATAAGCAAAGGAGAATTATTTAAATTAAAAATTATCATTAGAATGGATTCTTAAATAGAATTAATTAATTAATGTTACTAGACTCAGATCAAAAACGAGAACTTGACAATACTAATAATGGAGGGAGTTTCAGTCTTATTGGTCGATGACTTCGAGGAAGGTCCTTCTTGCGATGAGGAGAGTGGGGAAACGATCCGATGAGGCAGGTGGGGCACAATGCGAATGAGGGAGGTGACGCACGATCAGAACCAACCTTGCGATGAAGGTAGCCAAACTTCAAAGATGACGTTCGACGGAGTATGTGGGAATCCTCGTAATTCCACAGGTAATCGAGGGAGATTTTCTTCGGTTCGATTAAACGAAGGGAAACTGTTGCGCAAATTCAAAGGCTTACCGTTCACAGAAGCTACCAATTGACTTGGGTAGAATCACGGCTGAAGAACTTTAGGCTCGCGTAAGCCATCGGATGGCTTTCACCTTCGTCGGATTATTGGAGCAGCACGCGTCTAATTCTTTCTTCACTCGCATCCGTCCGGATGCCGAAGGGTTTAGAGGGATTAGTGAGCTTCAAAATGGGGGTGGACGCTAGCTTGTCATTGAGCACCTGGATTCTGGCGGTATCTTCGGGATTCCATGGAAAAGGATCTCGGGATCTCTTGTGAAAGAGGGCACTTAATGGGGCGGAAATAGACGCAAAGTTAGGGATAAATCTACTCTAAAAGGAGGCCGATCTTATTAAAGATTTCAGCTGTTTCTTCGTACGGGGAAGGGGTAATTCGACCTTGGATCTGACCTTTTCGTCCTGGGGGACAATCTGATTTTTTCCACCATTGAAGCTCAGATACTTAATAGTATCATAGGCAAAGTGGCACTTACTGGGGCCAAGTCTGAGTCCGTGCTCACAAAGCCTACTCAGTAGGGCGCGGAGAGCTATCACGTGTTGGCCCCACGTAGAGGTAGCAACATAAGGTTGTCGAAGTAGAAGAAGACGTGCAGCAAATCATCCACAATCCTTCGCATAATCCTTTATAGTTGCTACATGCAGGGACTAACCAGAAATGAAGTCTTTTAAACCGCATAAGACCCTTGTATGTGTGAAACGCAGTATACTTACGCGTGTTTTTATGGAGGGGAATTTGATAGTAGGCTTTGTAGAGGTCCAACTCAAAAATAAATTTAGCTTCCTAAAAAGGTAGAGATTTTGGTCTAAAAGGAGGATAGGTTCTGCATCAAACACCGTGATCAAATTTAGTTTTCGAAATACGACGCACATCCAGAAAGTTTGGTCGGGCTTGTAACCATGACTATAGGGGAGCAGTAATCTGACTTCAAGGGCTCAATGATAGGTAAGGCTAGAAGATTGTCCACTTCTTCGTTAAACGCTTTCCTAAGGTGGATAGGAAGAGTATAGAGCATCAATCGAACAGGTGTTTGAGTGGTGAGAACGATGTGATCCTCAAATTGATTGGAGCAACCGGGGGTCTCGTAGATGAAATCTTCGAATCCATTTAGCAATTGCTGCAGCTGACTCTTTTGAAGAGACGCTAGCCTGGGGAAGATTTCCAGCATAAATGAGGATGATTCCGGGGGTCCAAGTAAAGATGAGATAAGGTAATAGCCATCTTGTTCAATGCATACTACTTGCACGACATTGAGGGGGTCAGCGAGATACACCTCTTCCAAAAGGGATACTTCATCGAGGGCCACAATATTGTTAATACACGCACGGCCGTGATATTTTTTTAACATATTGATGTGGTTTTATTATTACTAAAATGACTGGAGAATAAACTATCGTGAGAAATCAGGAGGACTTGGGGAACGAGAAAGCGGAGAACACACAAGGTGTGTTATAGGTTTGGTTCCGTCGGAAGATTTAAGATGTAACTGCTCATCCTTTACACGGTATGAGATTTTTTAAGAACCGCGTGAAGCCACCTGCTCCTGATTCATGGCTTTCTCCCGAAGGGCGAGGAGAGTTGCGCACCCCTTTTGTGTGCAGGAGGGTATCCATCTCCGCATCGACGGAGTTTCCTAAAGGAACGGCTTCCAGGGAAGCCTTGGCGGCCTGAGCACGGGTTACCACGAGTTGTTACTTGTAGCATGGGGGCTTTGACCAGTTAGTACAGATCAAAACTTGATTGGGGCTGCTACCACTTCGACCAAAACTGTCAAATACTCACATTTGATGTGGCATTTTACAAAAGAGAAACGATTCGCTAGGCCGAGGAAATCATGGACCAGAGCCAAATTTTGGTGGTCAGGACCGACTGAGGGAAGTAAATTATCAGATACCACGATGCATGTGCACCCAGTATCACGTACAAAGGGGGATACACGGCATCCGTTCAGGCTCTATTTTCAAATTTCAGATCACAGGAAGGGCTCTTATTAAAGAGTGTCGTAGTATGACATTACATTATATCAATACCATAATATATCTATGAGGGAGGGACCAATATCTTGAAAGCGAACCGAAAAAGGGGCGGGAAACCACGAGTTCGGACGGGTTGAGTAGTGAGAGAGTGCCACGAGGTCAGGTCAATTATGGACAGTGGCAAAGTTCAAGGTTATTTAAAGAGACATATACAAAGATATAACTTTATTTACACAAAAGTTACCTCAGAGAATTAACGGGCAAAAATCACATCAATAAACGAAAGGGGGAATTATAGTTATAAATCAGGCTATGAAGTTAGAACTTAAGGTATTCCCGGAGGAGGCTATTCAAATGAGGGGGGATTAACTCAATCGAGTTACTAAAAAGGGGGGGGAGGGGTTGGCTTACGGATGTCTTATGCACTTGAGGTGAGGCCGCTCGGACTTCAAAGTGGGAGGTTGGAGTGATGACGGCTCTCCAAAAGCAAGGGGAGGGGTAACTTCCGGTCCAGGGGAGAGTATTTCGGCTACCCGAAATGAGAAGGGTTTCGACAGAAGTTATGAATGAAGTCGGGAAAATGACTCGGGGCGATTGTTCAATGGAATTACCTCCTGGCTGGAGCTAATTCCAAATACACAAAATAGTCCAGCTGTCACTTTGCTTCGTTGCTAGAACTTGACTTGGAACCATGGGGAAATCTTCTGGGTTCTGGGCGAGACTTCTCAACTCTGTGTGTGTTCTGGGGAGTCGAGCGTTATTTATATCCGAGGCTCTCCCTGGAGTTGGGGGTGAGCGAGAAACAGCTCTACTCTCGAAGGACCTCGAATCTTCTTGCAAAGCTTTTTTAGCCCGCATAAAGGTGAATCGTGGGGGACTCAATTCTAGGCTACCGCTTATGGAAGGGGAGGGGGGGTAGGCTTACCACTTTAGGCCTAGCCGGGCCTTCTGCTACACATGGGAGTTCCTTTTTGCTAAAGATCTTCCACGTGGGGATTCCCTCACACATCTCCCAACCGAAAGATGATGCTTTACAGAGCAGTTGCGTAGGAAAGGATCATCCCAACCCATCAAACTACATATTATCAAAGGTCTAGGGAAATTGTGAGCTAAGCGGTGGATTTATGGGCATAAGCCTTAAACAGGTCGATTATAGAGAATTTAACTAATACAATTTTAAACAAAAGAAAAATCACAGAAGAACATTGGCGACATTTCAGTGGAACCAAAAAAAAGGATACAATTAAATGGAGGCATAAATATGGGCCCAAAAATCTTAACAATTTAGTGAACCCCCCAAAAATTATAATTAGGAACATCAATGAGATAATATATATACAATTCACGTGGAAAACCTTCGCTCCCGCCGGTGTATGGATGAAGTAATCCACGGGTCCTCTAGTCTCGAGGACGGGGTAGGGCCTCTTTCACTGGCTAAGGATTTTGTTGCTTCCCGTGGGAAGTAGCACCAGCACCTTCACGCCAGGCTTAATTTTCGTTCTCGTGACTTAAGGTCCAATTAGGTCTCAAACCTCTCAATAAGTCCTTCTTCACGGGATACGAGACTCGTTTGTTACCTCGGGTGTACTCACGCTCGAGGGCTTTAGTTTTCTCCCAAAAAGGGGCGGGAGAGTTGCGCACTCCTCCTGGGAGCGGGAAAACTTATCGGAGGGCTTGGAACCTCGGGTCGATAGGGATTTCCAAGGGAACAGGTGCACGGAATTCCAGGGCTTCCTGTGTACGGGTAATCACGGGCTGGGCCACGGGATGGTCGTGAATTAACGGGATTCTGGCCGAATAAAACGGAGCAGAACCTGATGGGGGTCGCTACCACTTCGGCCCAACCGGACATATAGTCACACTCGATGTGACAACGAATTACTGGGAATCGACTGGCCTGGCCAAGGTAGTCGTGGACCACCGCAAATTTCTTGTGGTCGGGCCCAACAAAAGGAGTAGGTCCTCAGACACTAAAATACAGGTGCACCTGGTGTCACGGACGAGGGTAGATACTCGGCGACCCTTCACAGTTTCGTTCTCGAACTTCAATCCACCAGGGTTGTTCTCATTAAAGAGAAAGTTTACCTGATGGACCAAATCTTTAGGGGGCGAGGGAGGTTCGGGAGTCTTCTGAGGCGATGGAGGAGGATCAGGGGCGGCCCAGATTTGGTGTACTTGGTGGGACTGAGAGTTTGCGAATCGGGATTTTTGAGGACAGTTCGTGCGGTAATGACCGGGAACTCCGCAGGTGTAGCAGACGATCGGTTTCTTTTGGTACGGCACAACCGGGGGAGAAGAAACTAGGGGCTTAACGTCTCGGTGTTCCGATGGATTGAAGTTTCTTGGCTTCGAGGGACTAGGAGCTTCAGTAAATCTTGGAACCAATTTAGGGGGGTCTTAGTGCTGTAAAATTTAGTGTGGCGGGGGTGATTGGGGAGCCTTTTAAACATCCTCAGGGTATAAATCGCGACTACCCGCGTAAACATCGGCCTCTTCCAAGCACTCCTTAAAAGTGGCGCAACGTTTATCCTTAATGAAGGCGCGAATTTCGGGAGCCACGGCAGCTAAAAGCTGATCCCTAAGTAAGAAGTCCAGAAGGGATTCGTAGACCTGGGGAATCTTGAACGCATCCAGCTAACACTGAAGGTTTCTTTGGAGGATGTACCCGTATTGTCGAAAGGTTTAGCCAGGACGGATCCTTTCCTGGCGGAATCAGGAGTGATAGAATTCGCTATTCATATGAACAGCGGCTACAATTCGGACTTTAACGTGGAATAGTCCAAAGTTGCTTCCGGGGGAAGAGATACTAAGATATCCTTTAGCTTGGCATTTAGGAAGGGAAGTAAGCGAGCGACGCCATCCTTTTCAAGATCCCATCTATTGATCTGAAAGATTCTCTTAAAATAAGCCAAAAATGACCCCAAATCCTCCTCATCATTAAAAATGGAAAGGTGGACTGAAGGAGTTTGTGGAATTTCAGCACGGGAACCGATGGCCTAAAAAACCTATTGGATTTTGGCTAATTTCAAGCTTATGCTGCCCAATTTGTTGTCGTTCTTCCATCTCCATCTTCAGTTTGTTCTCCTCCATCTCCATCTTCAGTTTGTTCTCCCCCATCTCCATCTTCGATTTGGTCTCCTCCATCTTCAGTTTGTTCTACTCTATCTTCAGTTTGTTCTCCTCCACTTTGTTCTTCTCCATCTCCATTTCATCTTCAGTTTGTTCTCCATCTCCGTTTTCAGTTTGTTCTCCTACATCTCCATCTTCAGTTTGTTCTCCTCCATCTCCATCTCCATCTTCAGTTTGTTCTTTTCCAATTCCCTTCGCTCTGCCCGTTCGTTCCTCTCTTATTCCTGTACGTAATTTAGCAGGTCTTTGCCCGAAAGACCTAACATTTCACCCTGACTCTTGAATTTTTAGGAAGAATGACATTTTTACGCAGTTAACTGAGGGAACACTGATACCCGAACGAGCTAGGACACTACTCACGCGAAAAAAAATTAAGATACAGCTCGTACCTCTGCTGTTACTAAGCGGGGAAACTTTAAAATGGTCCTACCGGAATGCGGCAAACAAAGACCTCAACTCTTTTGGATTAATAACCAGGAGAGTCTCCACAATTCGAACACAATAAAAAAATTTAATTACCTGGGTCCAACACAAAATCTAAATAGATTACGTTCTACTGCTCTTTAAATAACTTGAACTTGCCTTCTGCCAGTACAATACAAAAATTAAAATAAAAGGGATGTACGTGAATAACAAGGTAACTTCTAATGTCGAAATTAAAAGGACACGGGTTCGTAAAAACTCCAACACACTTGACACCAGATTTATATAATATGTATATTAATATATATATATATATATATATATATATATATATATATATATATATGTCGTGGTATGACATTACATTATATCAATACCATATTATATCTATGATAGAGGGACCAATAACTTGAAAGCGAACCGACAAAAGGGGCGGGAAACTACGAGTTCGGACGAGCTGAGTAGCGAGAGAGTGCAACGAGGTCAGGTAAATTATGAACAATGGCAAAGTTGAAGGTTATTAAGAGAAATATACAAAAATATAACTTTATTTACACAAAAAAATAATAAGAGAATTGAACGGTAAAATTACCTCAGAGCAGTTACGGGCAAAAATCACATCAGTAAACGAAAGGGGAGATTGTAGTTATAAATCAGGCTATGAAGTTAGAACTTGAGGTTTACCCGGAGGAGACTATTCAAATCAGGGGGGGAGGATTAACTCAATTATATTACTAAAGTGGGGGAGAGGGATTGGCTTACAGATGTCTTATGCACTTGAGGTGATGCCGCTCGGACTTCAAAGCGGAAGGGTGAAGTGATGACGGTTCTCCAAAAGCAAGGAGGGGGGGGGTAACTTCTGGTCCAGGGGAGAGTATTTCGGCTATCCGAAATGAGGAGGGCTTCGACAGGAGTTGATGAAAGAAGTCGGGGAAATCACTCAGGGCAATCATTCAGTGGAATTACCTCCCGTCTAGGGCTAATTCAAAATACACAAAATAGTCCAGCTGTCACTTTGCTTTGTTGTTAGCACTTGACTTGGTCAATGGCAAAACCTTCTGGGTTCTGGGTGAGAATTTTCAAGTCTGTGTGTGTTCCGGGGAGTCGAGTATTATTTATATCCGAGGCTCTCCCCGGAGTTGGGGGTTAGCGGGAAACAGCTCTACTCTCAAAGGACCTCGAATATTCTTGCAGAGCTATTTTAGCCCGCATAAATGTGAATCGTGGGGGACTCGATTCGAGGCTCCTGCTTGGTGAAGGAAGGGGGGGTAGGCTTACCACTTTAGGCCTAGCCAGGCCCTCTGCTGCACATGAGAGTTCCTTTCTGCTAAAGATCTTCCACGTGGTGATTCCCTCACAAAGAGAAAATTTACTTGGTGACTGGAGTTGTTGGTCGACGAGAGAGGGACGTAGTGGTATCTTGAAGAGACGGAGGAGGAGCGGAGTGGCACTAAATTTGTGTACCTGATGGGAAGACACGCTTCTAAATTGAGAATTTTGCGGGAAGTTCGTGCATACATCATCTTCCATTCAGCACGTGAAACAGATTATCTGCCCTTTGGAGAATAACGACGCGGGGGAAGTGGTAATTATGGGCTTTATGTCTCTTGGTTCCGAAGGAGGGAAGTTCCTGGGTTTCGAGGGGCCTTGTACTTTCGCCAATATATGGATATTTCTTGAAGGTGGCCTAAAGTTATTAATCTTAAACTTAGGAGGAGACGGGAGAGGCATCTTATTAACATTGTGGTACAAGCTATGGCTACTGTAATAAAAATCAGCCTCTTCTAAGCATTCCTTGAACGTAGAGCAGCCATTTTCCTTAACGAAGTCATGGATTTCAGGGGTCAGGGAAGCTAAGACTTCATCTATTAGCAAGAAGTCCTGAAGGACCTCGTACTCTCTATTGACTTTACACACATCTAACCAAACTTTGAGGTGTACCTGGAAGCTATACCCCAAATGGCGGAGGGTCTGACCGGAGCGGATCTTTTCGTAACGGAAACGGGCACGATAGAGGTCTGGGGTCATAGTTACGGCAGCTAAGAGTTCAGACTTGAGGGTAGAGTACTCCACAGTGGACTCTCAGGGAAGGGAAATGAATATGTCTCTCAACTGTGAATTTAGCTGAAGGAGCAATTTGGCGACACCATCTACTTCGATGTCCCAATTGTTGATTTTAAAAACATTCTCGATATTCCGTCAGATATGATCCCAAATCTTATTATTCTTTAAAACCCGGCCATCTTACTGACAGAGATTGTAGAGTTCCAGGCCTGAAGTTAAATGACATTGACTCCAATTGATCAGGACCTAATTCCAGGTCATGCTGCCTTATTCTCTCATGCTCTTCCATCTCTCGTTGTTCTTTTGATCTTCTCTCTTCAGCTCCTCTTAGTTTTTTTTCCTACACTCTTAATTCTTGTTCCTTCGATATTTTCTCTTCTTCTTGAATATTATTTAATAATTCTCGGCCTGAAAGGAACCAAAACTCTCCTTGACTCTTGAAACGGTCAAACGAAGAAGACAACTTTGTAACACGTGAACGGTGCTATTGAATAACGAAATTACTCGGAAATATATGTGAAGCCTAACTTTCCCAAAAATAAATATTCAAAAATTATCACCCTAAAAGAACACTAAAACTCTCCCTACAGGTTTACAACGGGTTAATCTTTCTAAACTGGTTAGGGATTAACTCTAATATTCAGGGAAGTGAAATACACAAACAAACAGAACGGATCTCAATTAATAAGTTAAATTTTAAATAGTTAAATAGACTAAAGATCCAGTGTTCTAGAACTCGCTTGAACGTACGACGCCCAAAATATAAAAATAAAGAAACTTAAATAATGAGAGGGAACTACTAAAACTCAAAGAGGATGTAAATCACTAATCTGATTTACTATGTAATAGACCTCACAAGCTTGACACCAGTTTTTATAATATTGAAGTAATATATATAATACTTGTCTTGGTACAACCACTTTATACCATACAGTACTCCTATATTATGTGGGAGGGGTGAATTAATCACCTACTGCAACGCAAACCGTTGAAGAAATGTTCGCAGGGATTACATGAACTGGTCGAAAGTATCGTTCAAGGTCAGTTAAAGATGAAATACCAAAATATAATCTTATTTACACAGATCAAAAGAAGAATAATAATAGGCAAATAGGAATTATTTAAATTGAAAGAGTCGATTGATAAATATGATGAGAAGGGATTCTCAAATAGAATTAACTAATCAATGTTACTAGACTCAGATCAAAAGGGGGAACTTTACAATTTTAATAATGGAGTGGGTTTCAGTCTTACGGGTCGATGACATCGAAGAAGGTCCTTCTTAAAATGAGGCGAGTGGGTAAGCGATCCGATGAGGCAGGTATGGTAAGAACCAAATGAGGTAGGTAGAGCACGATCCGAACCAACCTTCTAATGAAGGTTGGTTGAAAGATGACGTTTGATAACGAATGTGTGAATTTTCGAAATTCCACTGAAAGAGGAGGCATCTTCTTTTCCTCAAAGCTCATCGATGGAGATTTTCTTCGGTTCGATTAAACGAAGAGAGACTGTTTCGAAAATTCAAAGGTTTGCTGATCAGAGAAGCTACCATTTGACGGTGCTAAATTATAGTTATATAATAGAAAATATATAAAAATAAATTTTCTGAACTTCACCATTTATAATTCTTTGGTTTTTAAAGATTTCACAAAACTACGATATTTATATTTATTTCTGAACTTCACTAATTTGTTTTTTAATATTATAGAAGAATTATTAGAAACATAAGCCTTAACCAAACTAAGATGAAATTATTATTCAAATACTCAAAAGAATCCCCTTCTTAAATTATAGAGTTAGTGATGATGATGATGATGATAATCTACAATGAATGATAACAATTTAGGATTTTTTAAGTGATTAGATGCGCTTGTTATGCATAAGGTCAGCTGTATAAAGTACACTGTAAAACAATGAAAAAAAACGGAAATGAGAATAATTTTTTATAGCGCTATTTTTTGCGTAAATCACGAAGAGAACATCCATCTCTTTCTTCGACCATACAGTTTGTTGTAAACTACCTTCTTACTTACATTAATACACTGATTGTTCCGTAGAGATTGAATGCAAGCCGGATTGGTCCGAAAATCACAACTCTAAAAGTTCTAAAAGTATATTGATATAATTTTAGAGGGGGGGCAATCCTAAGATATTTCTAACCTTAGCATGTGAAATTTATGAAAGGGTACTAAATATTTCTTTAGTATATGTGGTAAAATCTGTGGTAACTCTACGTATGGCTTGATAATTTTCTGACTTTCTAAAATTCTTCCTATTTTTACATGTTGATTTAAGATTTGTTGCTGTTATTATTTATAGTATTTTTCAAATATTTCTTTTCTTTCAGGAGAGTGAGGTAAAATGCCTAGGAAATGCCAAAATTCCTAAGACAGGTTTTTTAATATATGAGGATAACTTACATTTGACAGTTAACTAAACCTGTGAAGAAACTGTATGAACTGTACTTTGGATTGAAAGTTGGTGACAAGCACAAACGCTGGGCACCTCACATATGTTATGTCAGGTGTGCAAGTTCTCTTTGTGCTTAGGTGAAAGGCAAAGGGCCTAGCCTCATGTTTGGCGTACCAAAGGTCTGGAGGGAGCCAAAGGACCATTTAACCGATTTATACTTCTACTTAACAGATATTAATGGTGGATAGTCAATGTGTTCTCTTTCCTTGTATTTAATATATTTTCAAGAGATGTATCATTTAAAAGGATCAAAATATATACTAAGTTGTGCTTCCATTATTTCTGCAAGTTATCTCAACTAGTAATATCTATTTTGACTCTGATTTTATTTTATTCAACTGCAGGTCGCAAAAGTAAAGGCAAGAAACTAGCTCAGTTTACACTCAAGTGATATTTCTGTACCACAGCCGCCCTCTGAACTACCAAGCGATGACACGAGCAACTCAGACGACTCAGAAACTCAAGAAGGACCATATGTGCCACAGGTTGAATCTGACAAGAATCCACACCTCATTACCCAACCGGAGCTCAATGATCTAGTTCGTGATCTAGCACTTCTAAGCAATAGAGCGAACCCATGCATCACGTCTGCAACAATGGGGCCTTTTGGATTAACATGGTCGATTACAGAGATTCTTCAATTTTGAAAACAAGTTAACTTTTTGTAATGATATCAGAGGCATATTCAATTTCCTTGATCTGACCTATGAACCAAATTAGTGGGGGATATTTATAGATGCTGACCTTTACAGGTTAAATGTGGTTCTATTGCATGATGGAAACATCATGCTTCCAGTTCCAGTTTTAAGAGAGACATATGAGAATTTTGCTTCTATTCTAGACCGTATAAGTTATAATAAGCATGACTAGCTAATTTGTGCACACCTGAAAGTAGTAGCTCTACATAATTAGCTACAAACTGGATACATTAAGTTTACGTGCCTTATTTGCAAGTGGGACAGTAGGGCCATGTCAGAACATTATGTACGCTAAAATGGTCACCTCGTGAATCTATGACGTCTTGATGCCATAATGTAATTCATGAGCCACTAATTAAGGAGTAAATCATTTTGCCACCACTGCATATAAAACTAGGCATATGAAGCAATTTACGAAGGCACTGCAACATGATAAGCCATGTTTAAATAGCTCAAAGGTGGAAAGAATGCCCTAAAAAGGCGCGCATAGGGTAAACCCAGTGGTAAACCGATTTAATGAAAGAATATTTAGGTTACTTTATTTACTCGTAGTTGTTTATATACTACCATCTGCCCTCAAAACTTTCATTCTTCAAAATTTGAGGTGATAAAAAGATGATAGAGGCTGAGTTTGGGTGGTTCAGCGATTGTGGTATTTAAAATGCTTGTTTAACGCTGTAGACTAAATGAACGGTCATTTGCTAAATTCGAGAGCAATTTTAAAAAGTTCGTTTAGGAAATTAGAATGGTGGCCGCATTTCTGACTTGCATACGAAGAAAATGGGAAATGAGAAATTTTTATTGTCTTTATCCTGTCTATTTTTGTTAATAGAAACCAGAGGCTATATTTATATATATATATATATATATATATATATATATATATATATATATATATATATATATATATATTACACGATTAAACTTTTACCAGTTGTTTCAAGCAATAAAACGTAAGCGTTAGAAAAACATGTTCGATGTAAGAAATATGCTGTGCTTGGTTAGGTTAATACACGACTAGGTAAATTAAAAACATCAAATTACAAACATCAACAACGTTTGAGAAAATAACCTCAGACCAAGTGGCTTGACAAAAGCTGCATACAGAAGAAAGGGGATTTCATTTGAAGCTTTTTATGATTTATTCTTCTTCAGATAATGGTGAAAGGCACGCCGAAGATCCAGTTTAAAGTTAGGAAAATGTTTTTGTGGTTGCAGTGACTGATATGAAGTCGTAAATGAATGGGAATGGTATATATATATATATATATATATATATATATATATATATATATATATATATATATATATATATATATATATATATATATATATATATATATATATACATATATATATATATATATATATATATATATATATATATATATATATATATATATATATATATATATATATATATTTATATATATATATATATATATATATATATATATATGTATATACATATATATATATATATGTATATACATATATATATATATATATATATATATATATATATATATATATATATATATATATATATATATATACGAGGGGCGGTCAATAAGTTTTGTGAATCGGTAGAGCAAAACCGAGGAAGGGGGATGACTGTTTGTGGGGGTGTTAGGACAAGTTATGACAAGTCAGGACATGCAGCCGCACGCTCCTGCCTCGTTTATTTAAGAAGCAGAGGCTGATCGCACATCGAAATTCACAAATTTTTCATCAATGGAGAAGGTTGAGCACCGCGCAGTGATAAAATTTTTGACGAAGGAAGGAAAGAATGCAACCATTGCTCGCTCGAATAGGGAGTTCCGCCATGGTCGTGATTCCCTTGAAGATGACCCCCGTCCAGGACACCCGTCAGACGTAGCCTACGAGGACAATGTGGCCCGTGTGGAGAGGCTGATCCTTGAAAATCGACGGGTGAAGGTCGAAGAAATCTAGCGAGAACTTGGAATATCACATGGAAGTGTTATCAACATCATCCACGACGATTTTTTTATGGCCAAGGACTGTGCCCGTTGGGTCCCTAAAAATCTCACGCCCCATGATCAAATTCAACGTCCTGAAAGTCCACAAGGCCAGAGTTGCACAAGCAGCCCTGCACGAGTGCGGATTCGAGGAACTCAACCATTCGCCATGCAGTCCAGATCTTGCCCCTAGCGACTACTTTTTATTCCGCCAGCTCAAGGCTGCACTGCATTAACGCCGATTTGGGAACGATGAATATGTCCAGCTCGCCGTCCAGGAGTGGATTGAAAAGCAGTCAGGGGATTTCTGGTTGTCGGGAATTCGAAGCCTCGGGAGCAAGTGGCGTAAGTGCATTGAAGTCGCGGGTAGTTATATTAAAAATAATAAAACACTTTTCCTCATATCTAGTTTTCTTATATCCCTATTGCAAAACTAATTAACCGCCCCTCGTATATATATGAGGGGATGCTCTCGAAGAACCACTGTAAGAAGATGTCCCCTCGGATATACCCCTATCTTCTTTCAAGTCCAGGTGCGCCTAGCGTGAGTATTTTAGAAAGTTCAAGAAAGATTCAGCCCCTCGTTGAATCACCCGTCACAGCTGTTTGCTTTCGGAAGCCACTCGCCCCCCCTCCCTGCCTCTCCTGCGATAACACCGTGCGCAGCCCTTCTCTCTCGACCCCATGCTTCCCAAACATGTCTATTCCCCCTCGAGGGCAGCCACATTAACCATACCCCCATATCACGAGACAAATTCCACAGTCTGGATCGACTCGTTATCATGGAATGTGTTTGCATATACTGGCGCCAGAAAACCTCTAGCGACCGCCAGGCCCGGAGCTTGCCATTTTTTGAGGAAAATTGAAAGCCCCCCATTCGCTCCGTTCAGAGTGCCTCTCTGTTTCCCTTGAAGCCATATAACCCGTGTTTGAGGCGTCGTACCTCGTCGAGTTCTCGCCAGCAGATCCACCTTAGTTAAGCTTTGGCCCCTGTTCAGAGGAAGGCTATCTAGCCCCCTTCTTCCCGGAGAGTTATGTGGCCCTCTCATCTTAACCAGCCCTTCAAGATTCCCGTTCTTTTGAGACTGAGACTCTCTGCCGATCTGCAAAATCGTTTCGAGTTGAGATTACTTCTAGAGCAGAGAAAATATCATTCTTCATCACGAAGTAATCAAACACCATTTTCGAGGACTCTTCTAAATGACTGCCCGAAGTATCGTTTTGAAGACCTGCGCTATTGTTTTCCTTCCTCCCCCTCCCCCTTCCCCCCTCTAATTCCCCCAGGCTTGAAGGTAAAGCGATCTTGTATTTTCATCCCCAGATTACCTCGTTAATCTCTTCACATAATACTTTTCTTAAGTTTATTAAGTAATTTGTTTACTCATTTTTTATATATATATTTAAATTGCTCCGTTTTATTATATATATATATATATATATATATGTATTAAAATTATATTTTTGAGTCTTGTTCTTTATATATCCTTTGAACTGCAGCTTGGCAAGCCTTTAGTCAAATCATAGTCAACCGTAAATCGCAATCTGTAGGTCCCGTGTATGTGTATGACGCTTTCTGTGTGACGAGCTAGTCTAAACAGGCATACTTCGACAATATATATACCATTCCTATTGAATGAGAATGGTATATACTAAACATTCTAACTATGATCATTTTAAAGGTTAAGTGAGACAAAATAAGTTACAAATACTGATGAAGCAATGTAGAATTAGGATACATTTTTTCTCTGATAGTAGTAGAACGAATTATAATATTTTGCATGCTAGTTATATTGTTAGTTAAAGAATTTATCAAAGAGTGCTTCCATGCAGTAAATTATATGTTTGGATAATATGAATGATGTTGATAGAATCTGTTTGTCGCAAAGAACTATCATGAAAGTACCGATCTACTTGCTCAACTTGTAATTATATACTCGTACATGTAATTGATAGGACATTTAATGTTACAGAAACAATGCTTTGCATTCAAACGGTGAAACGAATTACAACAAGATATGTTAAATTTCAAGAAGTAAACGCAGCATTGCGAAGGTTTTATATTTCTTTTAATAAATTTTAAAGCATTACAATGGATTTGCATTCAGCAATGGTTGGCAAAAATGAAAAACTAGGTTCTTATACCAAAACATAATTAGATTCTTTGGAATTTTGTTCAAGAATTCGCAACCTTGTAATGCCCAATCTACCAATACAATTTATGTAACCAATTATTTAAATTCAAAATAGTAATGATCGTAGTTGTTTCGAATAGAAATTTAATAAAATTACAGGCTCTTCATCAATGGCAATTTCCAAAATATATCCAAGAGCTTAAGTGCGAATACAGAAACCTTATTTGCTACTGGGAGGTTAGAAGGTTGATTAAAGGACAGATGCTCAAACGGTTTTCTAACATCATAAACGAAATTTCGATCCTTATGAAAAAAGAGAAGACCAGTCTCCAAACTAACAAATGATAATTTGGTTTATTACCTAACATTTCCCGTTGATCCTTCATGACAATTAAATGACCTTAATCTCAAACGACAAAGAGAAAGACAATTAGTACACAAATTATTTAGACATGTTGAATTATTTCATGATACAACCTTTGGCAAGGACAATTAGAGAATGGTAAAACCCCTCATTTTTCAGCATTATAAAATCACAAGATGCATTTATATTACTTATGTAAAAGAATTAGAGGCGGGTAAAAGACAATCTTCTAACAGATTTCAAACAAAAATCATTATAAATCCTTTTTTAACGCTCCTAATAAGCATGCACTAAAAGAACTACAAATGCAGTGTATGATCTGAAAATCAATGCAGATCTTTAATATATCACGGTGAAATCTTGTCTACTTCAGTTCGATATGAATCTCACGCAAGAAAATTTCCTATGCATCATAACATTTGCTAATTAGCATCCATCAATCTTTGGAAGAAGCATATTTAAATGCAAACAATTATTTTTTTAATGGATTTCATTCAATCCAAAGCCAGATTAAGGATGACGGACATATATCTTGAAAATTATATAAGGGGTCAATCGAAACTTGAAAAATCGCACCAACCATTAAAGATCGAGTTAGAAACACCCAAACCCAACATTTAGATTAAAATGGTGAGGCTCAACATTGCTTTTAATATATGTATATATATATATATATATATATATATATATATATATATATATTATATAGTCACAGATATAATAGTTATATTTTTTCAACTACTGCTCCAAAAGCTATAAAAAAGCTGTTTGCTTCCTCGTATCAAAATATTTACCATGCCTGGCATAGAAGGATATGTATTATGAAGTGTTCACAATGAGTAGGTTGAGTGTATGTATGTGGTCAATTGTTGTGAAGTGATTTCTGAAACCATTTTTTTTTATTTCAGTTGTTAGATATCTAAATGGATTTGCACTCTGTTGCTAATGACTCTTGTGAAGATTTATAGACACACAGTAGAAGGCTGATTGATTTTTAGTTGTAAGGACAGCTTGATATCCTTTTGTTCATAGAAGGATTATTATAGCATTTAGCCTGTTCTTCGGAATCTTGCTTTGCTTAATACAATTAGTGAACTGACAAGCTTGTTTGTCCTCAATCAACTCTCCAGAATCTTTTAGCAAGTCGGAATTGATGTTGTCGTTACCGGGTACTCTTTATATCTTCGTTTCTTTAATTATATTTTCAATTTCTAATATGAAAACGTCTGTGAAAATATTGTGTGAGGTAGGTTGTTTTGGTTACGCATGTTGTTGTTGTTTGAGTACATTTTTTAATTTATTTCTTTGTTCTTATAAATATCTTTATTTATTCCATTATGTTGCACCCTCTTACCAAAGATGTGAGATTTCCATTTTGAATTCTCTTCTTAAGAATTTCACATACCTTACTTCATAGTGTATTCATTAATAGTTGCAATACATTTTATGATGTAAGCCATATATTTCTCTTTAATGAGCTTGTTTAGTTTTTCTCATTTCAATTTATTGGCTGGTGTTTGTCTTTTATTTCTTTGCGTTTCTTCCTTAAGTTTAGGTTTTTTATGAGAGTTTGTTGTTATTCATATTTTGAATTTCCTTGTATTTTTCAGCAGCGTCTGTGATGTGTTTCATCAAATTATTGTTCATAATTTATATATTTCTGGAGTTGCTGTGGGTCAAAAGGATTTTTATGGTATGTTCTATAGTGATGTAAAGTCTTAGTTAAATAATTGTAGATTTTGTTTATTAAACAAGGTCTGACGACCAAAATGTCGCGTGTTCTCACTTTTTCTCATTTATGACCTTACGACATTCAAAACATTTAATAATTTACAGAATAACCTTGTGAGGACATTGGCAATTTTATCAATCGAAGGGGAATGTAAAACAACATTAGGGTTTCAAATTCCGTTAGAATCAGCCGAATAGTTATGATGTTATTGCAAAATAATTCAAGGGCTAACCTTGGGAGAATCTTGGGTAATATTATTTCATTCGAAAGAGAATCGAAAAAAAAACATAGGGTTCCAATTTTGTTAGAATCTGCCGGAAAGTTTTGATGTTATTGTAAAAAAACATTGGTTACCGGGCTAACGTTGCGAGGCCCTTAGCAAATATTTGGTTCGAAAGAGAATGTAAAGCAACATAAGGGTTTCAAATTTTGTTAGAATCGGCTGAATAGTTATAATGTTATTGTTAAAACAAAATAATTCCTGGCCTAACCTTAGGAAGACTTTGGCAATTATATCATTTAAAATAGAATGTAAAATAACCCATGGTTCTAAATTTCCTTAGAATCGGCCAAATAGTTACAATTTATTACAAAAAACCAAAAACCAAAAACGGGAACCGACCGACGGTGAGATGTAGAGTCACCTGCGACTAGACTCGGATGCGACTAAAAATATTGTCCTTTCTATTAAATAAGTTACATTAATTTCTTAACAACTCATTATACATCGGAATAATACCGATATTTATATCATTATAATATATCATCAGTAATATTTTATATTGTGCCGCAGTAGGCAAGTGGTTACTAGGGCTCAGTTCATGATTCAACTACATTTTGTTTGTCATTCACTTGTGCTTTTGTAGCAGATAGTAAGACAACGACGATTCCAATTATTCATAATGGTATATAAATTATTCCAATATAGTAGAGAGTGGCCTAAGCCTCCTCTTTCCTCTTGGATGACTGTAAACGAGATTTTAAAAATAATATCTTTTTGAGTGGTAACATGATTAAAGATAAATTACTCATATAATTTAAATTTAATTCAAATATTTTAATTATAGCTTATATTTATAATAGAAAATTGAAAAAATAAAGACTGTTAAAATAAAAGTTGACCTCAATTTCAATTTCAGAAAAGGAAAAACATCAAGAATTAAAATTCCATTTTCCTATTTCTTATGGCAAAAGTCTACCTGTTATTTGAAATTCTAATGAAAAAATCCTTTTTTATGGGCACAAATGTAGCAGAAGGAGCCCTAATCAACACAAGATTACCCAAATAGTATACATATAAAGTATCTTATTATTTAAACCTGCATTAATCTAAAAAAAAATCTATTTAAGTGAGATTGCTCTGATCACACTAGAGAACATTTTTGCCTAATTTTCTGACGATGAGGTTTATCAAAGGATTATAATTAATTTTTCAACACTGTCAACAAATTTAAAGTCTGTTTTTGGTTTCTATGCTCTGTTTATCATTCTATTTGAACTTTTTAATTAATTCTGAAATTAAACCTATTCATGTTTTGTTCCAAATTTAATACATAAATGTTCCTAATACATTCTGTTTAACCTATGGTTGATACACAGTTGCTCGAGAGGGTTAATGTAACAAAGTTTTCCCTCGTGCCTAAAAGGCCTATTTTTCCCTTTCCTTTTGTGACTAAGGCAAGAAATGTTCTCGACCGACATAATATCCCCAATTCTATTATTCCCTCTGAAATTAGACTAACTCCATGCATTATGCTGAATTCCTATATCCAGGTTTTAATGGTCATGCCTCCTTGGAAGAGAGAAGCAGTAAATCTATTCAGAAGATTCAAAACATTGTTTCAGATTCAGAAACCTTTTCATCTAATGCAAAAAGGCCATCCCTCTCAACGTTTTACTGTTACTGGTGCCAGGTAGAACTGAATAACTTAACATCTGATTTGCACTCCTAAAGAAATCGGCTAAATCAACAAACCCTCTTTTACAGCCGTCTATAAGTCCCATATTTTTCAGAACACTGGACCACAATTCTTTTGACGTTTTTTCAGAGGACAACCAATTTGTTTACCACCACGATATCCCCAGTCAATTAGAATAGTTAAGTGTTGCCTCGTATAAGACTAAAAAATCCAGGGTTTTTAGTAATACTATGATGTCTCATTTGTCATGTTTATAATCATTGTTATATTTAAAAGTTGCAGAAGATTTTGAGGTGAAAGGGTTATCATGTAATTATCAACTTTATGTGGATTACGTATTTTTTAGGAGTGTTTTGTATATGATAGAATCAGAGTAATAGCAGCTAATATTAAAATAATTTCTTTTTATACCTGAATTATATGAAAAGAAAAACCAAAAATTAGCGTACAAGCTAATGAGTGAGAAAAGAGGCATCATTTAAGTATAATTATTTCATATGCTTCCTTTTAACAGTTAAAAAAAAGGTGCTATACATAAGGTAGAATATTACTTTAAAGTTAACTGTAACTAATCTAATCTCTTTCTTATCAGATTGTCATCATTGATACTACAGAGCGTTAAAAATAAAAATTTATTGGAGGTACAGTTGATAACATTAAATGGAAAACATCACTGCAATATGCTGTAAAAGAAAAAATTATCCTACTAGAAATATATAGTCTGTATGGTCAAACTTTCTTCAATAAATGACACAGAATGGTAGTATACATATATTCAAAACAAAATATACATTTACAATTTAATTTTCATATCTTTACCATTTCCATAAAAAACTTTCACTATCATTATCGAATTTTTGTGTTGCGAGCCAATATTCCGTCATTTTCGGCGCAATTTGGAATTTTCTGCCCACTTGATCGCAATTCTCCCCAGGCAGGAAAAAAATAGCGTAAAAGAAAATGTAAAGAGAATTTATAATGACGATTTAAAATTAAGTCTATTTCTCGGCGTCGTAAAATTTTGTATAGGAATAATTATCTTTATTTTACTCTTTTATATATACCGGTTTTGATGGTTCTCTCTTGCAATTTCCTTCCACAATATTTCAAAGGAGGCTCCTACCGTGCCCACTCCCACTTACAATCATTACTCAACTCTTATGACTTGTTTTTTGTTTTCTTCCTTTGGGATTAATCTGGATGAATCTTTCGTACATATGTCCCCTCGCCCTGTTTGCTGGCTATTATTGCTACCTTACATTTTTAATAAATAAAGCTGAATTCCTTTGTGATTTTTGCATACATAACAAAAAAATTAGCCCTATTCGGCTATGATAAATAATTGTTCAATTATTTCTCTATCATTATTTTTGTTTACATCATCCTACGGGGTTTTCACTCATCCAAATGGTACAAGGCAATGCGTTGGCGTGGTTATAATAACTTTTCTATTCCGATAAATTCTCCTAACATTTTCAAAGTTCTTCTTGATTCCTTGGATTTGAAGCACTCACTCACAAATAGTGATTTATTTGTCTTCGTACCACAACTATATATATTACTTCATCCAGTTCTGGAACTCTCTGCTTCCCCTGACAACAGTCATCTTTCACTCAGCACGGAGCTTGCAGCCTTTTCTGACATAACATAGTAAAATGATTATTCATTAGCGCTCTTTGAAGATCAATTTTGGGTTGTTGGGTTTGGGTCAGGTCATAAAGAGATTGAGACTTTGCATCGTTCGTCTCTTTAGTAGACAGAACAAATTTAAACGTATTTTGCTTGTTTCTTTTACCCCAAAAGTTTTTAAATGGGAATTGGTGTGTTTATGTAACAAATTTTGTTTATTCTTTTTATTGGATTGAACAGCGAAAACTAATTTCGCACTTGAATTTTTCTTTTAGTTTGAAAATGTTCCGTTTGTGTTTTTAATTATGCCAAGAATCGCAATGTGTGCGTAATATTTAAAAACATCAATTTTTGAATGTGTATGGTAATTACAGTGAGAGTACGCTGATAACTGAATTCATCAAAGTTAAGTTGTTCTTTGTTCTCTTAATGTAAGTTTCCTTTTCCAAGTTTTCTCCCATTTTACTTGTCTTTAGTTATGCTTTATTTAATAAAATACATGAAAAGTAAAGTAAATGAAGCAGTAAAGTTATTATAGATAAACTTTAATAAAACAAGAAGAACACACAGAAAAAACTATTCTGGGGATATTATTTACCATAATCACAAAATATTTTTGTGAAATTTCATTCCAACATTCAAACAAAGTCTTATAGCATATTTACATCTGTTGGTTGCGTCTTTCTTTCGCTTTTTCCAACTAATTCCATAAGAGTTCTATGCCATTGCAATCTGGATAATGGGCGTGGGGGGGGGATTCATGATTATAAGCTATCTTTTCTCCTCTGTCTTGTCCAGATATCTTAACACAATTTGCTCCTCAAAATAAAAAAAATTCAATAATTTATCTAATAAAAATTGTTGCAGATTGCATAGTATGTTACTTCAAATTAGAAAGATATCCATGTAATCTACTTCGTTAGATATTCTATAAAGATCTCCTAGTTAATTGCGAGCTAAAGTGCTCCAAACTATCACAACTTTGTCATACTATTCCATTAGATGCATACATTGAGGAGCTATTCGTTCACCACTTATCGCCTTACCAAACTTTCAAACTTGTTCTCAATTGGTATTAATGACCATTTTCCTTTCATCAATCGCAGAGTTTAAATGCTTTTTAAGCCTAATCTAACCTCTTTTCTCTATTAGAATGTCTCCACAGAATTTCTTTGCGAAAATAGAAACAAAAATCCCAGGTTCTTTAAGCTTCCTCTTCACCATTGTGGCGGAGACGTTTGCTTTGTGGGCAATTTTTAATTAATTACCTATTTATTTCTGAAGCAGTATGATTGCAATTTCAGATAGATCTTAATCTCTTCTACATACCTAAGCCTTGATTTTGTTGTTTTATTGGGCTGTTATATCCATTATCTATCCTATAGTTTACAGATTATTTGACCATCTAAAAATCTTTCCGCATTCTATACTGACAGGAATATCATGTTTTTCCTATCTTTATATGACATTCCTTTCTGTGAAAAGTGAGGGTGCTCTGACGTCCAAAGTGGAATTTAAGCACAAAAGAGCCATATCCATCACTTATTAAAAGGATTTTGAATTTAGTTAGAGCATACGGGTGTTCAAAAATTGTGATGATGATTTCTGATAATAATTTTGAAAACAAATCTTCAAGAAATTTGCTAAAATAATTATTATACCATAACCTTTAAAGGATATAAACCATCAAATTCTAGGTAGATACATATTTATGTAATTAAAAAATTTTTCCTTAGTTAAATAAAAGATCATATTGTAAAAAATAATATTTTAGAGAATGTAAATTTTAAGCTAAAACTCAATTCACTTTTTTGTCAAATCCTAACTTTCTTCTTTAAAAATCCTTCATAATGAATCAATTGCCAAGATTTTTGGGTCGGGATTTTCTCTGTTAATTTGAGGATTATGTGGTAGAAATTTGAGTGAGGCTTATATCTATGGTCTGTAATGCATATATACGAGAGATTAAATATGTGTTGGCTCTTTAATTTGCGTACCTGTTCTCAATCCCAAGTTTTCTGGTCAGGCAAAGGTTTTCCTTCTTTAATTGAAATAAACTCATTAATAATCTTTAGTTTAGAGTATATTTATTTTCAGTGGCTAAATGTACGTTTTTTCTTCTTTGGCAAAATCAAATTGATGAAATAGATTATTAAGATTCCAACTTCTGATTAGCTTTATCAAAGCTAATTAATTTAATCTCAATGTAATCCACTAAAGTTAACCGATTTGTCGTTTTTCAATTCCCCATCTGTACTTAATGTTCAAGCTCTGAAAGAGAATTAAATAACTTATTAATAGCCCTTTTATTATCGCAATGCCGGTTAGTTTGCAGGAAAATAAGAGAAACACTACTCCTTTTATTTTCCATTAAAATCCTTATACTTTGTTATAATTTTTACTTTCCCCTCAGACGAGAAAAGAACCGGTGTTATTTTTCTCTCTTAATTTGTTTCCTTCAATAATTAAAGCTTACTTATCTACAACAATAGTTCTGCAGACGAGGCGGGAAATAGCCGCTGTGTTTGCGCCTTGCTGTTAAATGATGAATCGACTCCGCCTCCGGATTAAGATGTCTGGAGCTTGTGACTCCTTTTTCCAAATTCTCCCTTCCCCTTCAGAATGGAGATCAAAGATCCCCGTACGCCTAGTTACATTAATCAATTAATTCCATTTGAGAATCCCTCCTCATGATAATTATCAAGAGACTCTTTCAATTTAAATAATTCCCCTTTGCTTATTATTATTCTTTTTTTGATCTGTGTAAATAAAATTATATTTTTGTTGTTTCATCGTTAACTAAACTTGAACGATACTCTCAGCCTATTCAAGTAAATCTCGCTAATCATTTATGCACGCTTTCTGATTATTAAATATTTGAAATACAATGCCTCAAGTTTGACCTCCAGTTCTTAAACGGTTCGCGTAGCAGTAGGTAATTGAGTCGTCCCCTACATAATATAAAAGTAGTGTATGGTATAGATTGGTGTACCACTACAATTATAATAAAAAGCGGTTATATGTGATGAAACCTTTTCCTACCATAGATATCCTTTAATGAAACGTTGTACAATACAACTTCTAAAATTCATTAGTGCTAACTTAATTTCTGCTTAAACCTTTTAAGTTGGCAATGCCCAACTACTTTATAAGGATATTTGCTCTCGTTTTTACTATAAATAACCAAATAGTGAGCTATCATTAAAATTAATGTTCTAATACATCTAAAAAGGTAAAACGACTGAAGAGGAAAACAATATATAAAATAAGGGTTCGTAACGATTGTATAAAATTTCGAAAGCAGATATAGTGTAGATAATCAGAACTGATAAGTTATCATCATTGCCAAGTCAAATACAAAATAAGAAGAGACAAAAGGATCTATGGAAATAAAGAACTATCATTGTCCGTCGAATAAGAGCCAGGTGTTTTTATAGATATGTAAATAATCGAAACCAAAAGAGTGTGCATCTGACCACCTAATGCTGCAGAGTGTGTCGATAGTGACGATCCGGTGAATATATTAGATAAATGTTGTGAATGTTTTTTTTTAACTTGGGAGATACAATAACCTAAGTACGATACATGACACCTAGAAATTAAATTATTTTACTTAATTAAGAAAATTAAATTTCCAAAGCGCCAAAGGCAGATAAAATCTTTTCCGATCCACCTTAAATAATTAGAATCCGCTTTGTTAAAATCATTTTTATAGTCTATTATCATACGAATAGTTCTTTAGGAGTTCAAAGAGCAAAATTAAACAACTTTCAATAAAGTCATAACTGATCCTGGATATTACCTCCTCATAGTCCTTCACTTGATTGTTGGTAAACTCTTCGAGTCCAATGTTAGAGATAGGATCGTGACAGAGTGGAGATAAATAACTTAATTAATGGCGAGCAAAGCGGCTTTCGACACGGATACTCTTGCTGGATTAACTGATTTGCTTAAATTGTTTTTATGAAATGATCACGAAGTTTGAAAAAAATATAGTTGTCGATTTAGTTGATCTCAATTTAAAAATGGATTTCGAAACTGTTCCATATGAAAGACCCATAATAAACTATATTCACACAGAATAATGGAAAGCATGCATGCGAAAATGGAATAGAAACTCTCTGTAACTCCGTAGAAGAGTATTGTTTTCAATCGAATAATCTATCCTAAAAAGATTCGTTTCTCATTGATTAGTTATTGCACCCCTGTTTTTTTAATATATGTATAGAAACGATCTTGACACGAATTTATTGACTGAAATTTCCTAACTTGCTGATGAAAGGAAACTTGGTACGCGGGTAAATTTTTTCTTCGTGATCGAAAATCACAACAGACTCGAAGAGCTGTTAAAGTGGTCGGAAAGATGACAGATGCAATTCAATTTTAATATGTGTAAGTAATACACATCTATCATGATTATTTTAGAAGAGATTATACAGCGTCAAATTTTACATAGCGTCAACAGGCAAAATAATTTAGGTGTTTTTAACTCGAATACTTAAAATATTTGGAAAAACTGCACTGTGGCTTCATAAGAAGTCAAAAGGATTTTTGGATTGATCATAGACAGTTTTATTTTTATTCGAATGTTATTCTCTTCGTTCAAATTAAGTGGGTGTAAGAAGGCATTTTCAATATCTAAAACAATTCTGGTCTCAATACATAAAAAAAGTGTACTCTTATACTATAACGCATTAAAGCGTCGAGCAACAAGAATATTTCTTTGAGTGAGAAATATATCATAGGAAGAAAAACTGAAGCACCTCATATTACTTGAACATCTCGAGGTTACTGACTCGCAGCACAATTCTCTACGCGGACGCTCAGGTCTAAGTAATTTACTTGATTTTTTAAAAGATAAATGGTAATCCTACAATTAGCGTATTTTGATTTGTTATTAAAGTAAATTAAAACATAACATAGTAAAAAGGATATTAGATAAATCTCAAGTGATCTAAAATATTCAAAACAATGCAATATATCATGACAAATGCCAAATAGTTTTCTTGGATACGTTCCCAAATATTTTTCGTTTAAATCGAAGAATATCATTATTTTCTCATCAAATTGCTTGTACTTCATGATTTGAAATATGTGATAAAATGCTAATGTTCATATATCATAAAGAAAATTGCGTTCAGTGTCGCGGGACAAATCAATTCCTGAACTCAGTAAATGATTGTACTTAGTCAGACTGAGGCATCTCAGTTTACTTATACTGGAAGATCCTTATCTACGAGGTTTACATATTAAAATATATCAAATACTAAGCTGATTTAGTTCTGTTATATAAATTATACCTCAAATTTGAGTTAAATAACCGCCTAGGTTGTAGAAATAACAGTTTTTTCCTATAAAAATTTGATTTAACAATATGATTGAACAAATTTTATTTTTTAGTAAATAATGCACACTTCAAATAACTTCCTAAGAATGTCAGTGAAGGCACTTTAGTAAACATGTTTAAGAACATAATACGTACAAAATTAATCATCAATAAACTATGTCGTTATAGTTATCCTCTATACGTTTTACCTATTCTTCGTTTCTGAGCCATCTCTTCTCTTATTTCTTGAACTGGCCTCAAATAGATTATCGGTCTTTGCTGGTTTGTACTTCTGTAACTTATTGAATAATGCTTCGAATGAAAATGCAACTCTGGCGCGTTCCGCTGCAAAAGGCTTTTGAAACTCTGCCTTATCTCCAAACTGGTTACCTAATCTGTGTGATGGTCGGGTTTTAAAAGAGTGACCTCAAAACATCCTCCAATTATAAATATATGATGCGATTTTTTATTCTCTGTTATTCTTGCGAACTTTGAGTTAATTGGAATTGGTTGCAGAGTTGTAGCTCCTTCCAATCCCTTGAAACTGTTTGCATTCAGAATTTATTCTTGGTTACTCCAACTGAGCAGCCTTCTTAGCTACAAGGCTTTCGAGCTCCTTTGACTAGGAAATGTAAACCAGGTTGGCAACTGCCCAAATTACAACCTATTCCATTCATACTTTGCTTCTCACTTCCTCACTTCAGGCAGTAGCAGCGCAGCTGTACCTCAATAATAACTTCACCAATGTTTCAATTTAACTTTCCTCCTGGTCAGCTTCGACCAGGTAGAGTGCCTATATGTCATGCATAGTATACAGATTGCCTTATTCATTTTCGTAAAGTTGAACGGTAAAGACACTCAATCACCGCTCTTAATGACAGGGATAAATGCTTTCCACAATATGAATTCTATTACGGAGGTGTAGAAGATTAGGGGTTAGTTTACCCAGGAACTCTCTCCCATCCTCCACCATTGCAAAACTATGATACACTCCATGATCTAGTTCTTGTGGGAGCGTTGATTTCAAGCGTCATCTCTAAATTCCGTCAGCAGAGATGCTGATCCACCTGCATTGCAGGCACGTCGCATGGTTGCTGAAAGCTGACTTTATTTTCAAATTTTGGTACAGTTTCCTCACTCCCTCTCCTTCTAATGGAATAAAACCTCCAAAACTTACGATATCCCGTATGAAATGCTTTAATTTATAAATGAGCGAAACTTTAAAATTCGGTTTGCTTTATTCACAAGGATTTGATCTAAGGATATCTTAAGAGTTTTATATGATTTCTTACTTGTTTTTTGGAAGATGTGGGATCTCACCCTACTACTGTTTTAAATTGCATTTTTATTGAACAGCGGCGGTTACTTTTATTCAGCATAATACGAATTCAGTACGTTTTATCCCACTTCAAATCATCCGATCCGCCTAGACATTGCTATATACGTGATGTTATTTTTTAGGCAGCAAAAGAGTCTTGGGATGGACCGTGAGAGCTAGAATTTTATATCGGAAAAAAATCAACAATATTTGTAAATGTGCAAAACTAGGGATGTTTCGAAAGCTTGAAACAAGCGGAAAATAGCCTTATCAAAAAATATCACTTTCTCCCAGTCTTGAACAGTCCATACTTTGAGTAAGGATCATTTGGAATTCTTGTGCGCTCGGGCGACCTCTTCCTGAAGTATAACAATCCTTTTTATAGTGATACAAGAGATGGTTTTTCTTAAGGCAATACTCTTAGCAACTCTTTCTTGCATTTTAACGCACTTTTGATCAGAGTTTCAATGATTACACTCTTTTCTTTAGAAAGAACCATTTCTGTAATTTAAGAAGATTCAAACATTTATTTTTAACCAAAATTATTACAAAATAGAGTATTATTACACAAAATCATTCATTTAATCTCTACTTGTCATCGCCTTTCCCCTTTCTTAAAATAGCAATACTATAGGGACTGAATGCAATTTTTTTTCCTATTATTTTTAAATTACTAAATTTTCAATCAATTTTAGATAATTAATCGTATCACGTAAATTATAAAAAAAAACGAATGAAAATAAAGGGAAATATATATTAGACTCAAAATCTTTGCCCTTGACTTTAGCAAACAATTCATCAGAATATTTCATATTAAAAAGCCGAATCACGAAAAATCTTGTAGTGATCTTTTTGATCGTTCTTAATTATCTCATATATAAAATATTAGGACAAAGGTTGTTTTTTCCTTATATGTTTAAATGTTAAAAAGTCCCTAAAGATTAGTAGTAGTAGTTTTATTTGCTATCTTGCCTTGGAGATGGCGGATCCCATACATATAATGAAATACACATAAAGGCTAGTGTGACAATCGAGGGTGAGCTCGATGATACCAGGAGCCGATTCTTTTTGGAGGGAGATTATCTCCGTATCCACTCAACTAGTAAAGAGCAAATAAATATGGTCAAAAATATGGTATATGAACCTTGTTCTTAATTTAAATTCAAACCTTTTTTACTAATGCTATTGCTAAAAGTTGATTTAAAGCTGAAAAAAACAGAATTCAGGGTGGTTTTTTCGTATAATGGAAGCTTTTAATTAATTAATTCCTAAGAGTTATTGTTGTGGTACACCACTCTATACCATAGACTACTCCTATATTATGTGCGAGGTGACTTAATCACCTATTGCAACGCGAACCGTTGAAGGACTGTTCGCAGGGTTTAACGACCGACTAAGAGGTCACACTTGAGGTGTTGGGTTTCAAATCCTTAATAATCAGACAGAGTGCATAAATGGTTGGCGAGATTTACATAAATAGGCCGAGAGTATCGTTCAAGGTTAGTTAAAGATGAAACAACCAAAATATAATTTCACTTGCACAGATCAAAATAAGAATAATAATAGGAAAAGGAAATTATTTAAATTGAAATAGTCTCTTGATAATTATTATGAAGAGGGATTCTCAAATAAAATTAATTGATTAATGTTATTAGGCCCAGTTCAAAAGGGGGAACTTGACAATACTAATCATAAAGGGGGTTTTAGTCTTACTTGTTAGTGAATTCGAGAAAGGTCCTTTTTGCGATGAAGCGAGTGTGGAACGATCCGATCAGGCAAGTGGGACACGGTCCGATGAGACAAGTTTGACATGGTCCAAATGAGGCAGATGGGGCTCGATCCGAACCAATGTTCCGATGAAGATAGCCAAACTTTAAAGATAATGTTCGACGGGAAATGTGGGATTACTCTTAATTCCACTGGAAGAGGAAACCTCTTTTCCTCAAAGGTAATCGATGGAGATTTTCTTCGGTTCGATTAAACGAAGCGAGACTTGGCAAATTCAAAGGCTTGCCGACCAGAGAAGCTATCAATTGATGTAGGTAGAATCATGGCAGAGAAATTCTTGCTTGTCGAATAACACTTACGGGAATTGACGATGAATACAACCTTGACGTGCGTGCTGGACTCATCGAACTAGAGTAAACCCCAAGTATTCATATGTCCACTTCTGAAGGGAATTTGGAGAAAGGAGACACAAGCTCCAGACATCTTAATCCGGAGGCGGAATCGATTCATCATTTAGCAGCCAGGTGCGAGAAACAGCGGCACTTCTTCGCCTCGTCACTGGAGGGGAGGAGGCTTGGAATGAGTTTGCAGGATTAAGAAATATTTCCCCAATGCGCTCAGGAGTTGAAAATTTGTAAATGTTCGAACAGCCAGCGACATTGTCCATGGCCGGATACTATCGTACATCGTTTCCCATACTTTTTACTCACTGAATCTAAGAATAAAAAGAATATACATCGTGTTTCTAGAATGAGTTAAAATTAAGGCATGACGGTTCTTTGCTTGTATTTTTTAGACTATGAAAGAAATTTCGATGGAAAAGAAGAGGTGGAAATCATTTTTACGATATATGGCAAAAATTCACCTAAAAATAATTCGTCAATTTAGGTTGGAAAAATAATTATGGATTTTAACTAAATAGGTAAATAGAAATTTATTATAAAATATGTAATGGGAGTATTTTAATTTTGAGTAGACCAAAACCTAGTTGGGAGAGCGAGATAGGCCGTATGACACAGACCGAATGTTTGCCTGCGAAACGCAAGCTCCTCCTTCAACACGCCTCTTATGCCTTTTATTAATTTATTATTGATCTGTTTTTCAGATCTATCCTTAAAGGTAAAATAAAAACAATCAGAATTCTTTTTAAATAAGAAAAAAATAGTTATTAGACCCCATTTTTCTCTATCTAAATTTTTATTTAATATTTTCATTTTGTTTTATTTTTGATATGGTAGCTATTATCTCCTGATAAAGATTAAAATGAAAAATTAATTCTAAAAATACTTCAATAATGATTCATATATACGAAAAAAATATCAACAGCCATATCGTAATCTTAATAAAATTTCTGAACTTCACCATTTGTAATTCATTTTGTTTTAAAAAATTCCCCCCAAATTCGATAATCATATTTATTTTTTCTGAACCTAATTATTTGCTCTTGGTCAATTTGTACACACAAACTAAGAAAAGAAATATTAGTATTATTCAACCAATCTAAAAATTCCCGTTCTTACAATATCTTGTTAGTGACAAAAGGAGCCGCTTTGCCACTCTTCATTTTCTTCTACTCATTTTTAGGTACCAGTAGTTATTTCCTCCTGATAAATATTAAAATTGAAAATATATTTTATAAAAACTTCGATAAAACTTTTGAACTTCAACAACTGTAATTCTTTTTGTTCACCATTTTGTTTTTCAAAACCGAACTAAGAGAAAATAATAAAATTATATATGTATTATATTTCAAACCCGCTAAAAAATCCCGTTCTTAAAACCAAGTGTTATGGAAGAATGCTTTTGGTAAGCACTTCTCATTTCAAGTAACTTGCTAGAATAGTTTAGTGAAATTATCTTACTCTTCTATCAACAAAAATATGACGATAAAGTTTATCTACTTTTAAAAAATCGTTTGATATTGTTTCGCATGAGAGACTTCTGATAAATTTATAAACTCATGGAATAATTGGAGATATACTCATACTCGTAATTGATAGAAAACTGGATAGCAAAATGGAGAAAGAGAGTTTGAATTAATTGGATCAACTTAAAGTGCGCATCCTTCACAATTGAAGTACCTAACGGGTTCCATTCATGGTCCATTGCTGTGTAGGTATTTATTGACAAACTTTGCAATAAGTTAAAATATATAATTAGTAAAAAACTAATAATCGCGATGACATATTAAATTTACCAAAGAACAGACGACTGGATTATGATGTTTCTAAGTGGTAGCTAGAAAAAAGATACTTAAGTCTAAGCTAATGTACTGGTGTCTTAATACTGAGGGAACTAATAATTGCCAACAATTCTTTTTAGGGAAGTTAAGAACACTTTTTAGTAAGGATATGGCGCCCAATATGATCAACATTAGGCGGTAGACATTATTTATCTTAGAAGGGCGTCCTAATTCGTTCCGCAAGGAAGATTCTTTGCCTCATTTAGCTCTTATGCGACAAGAGATAGTCAATATTGTATTTGATCGAGAACTAAATTACAGGCAGATAGAGAAAGGGGAAATAAGTATAGAATCATTCCGATAAGACTGGAACCACTAGCGGCATGTTTCAACCCTCAGATTCTGTTCTTGTAATTTTAGTGGTCTACGCTTAGTCGTGAGGGACTCTATATCTCACTATGTCGTCGCTCGGTCTGTCCGCCTGTTCTTGTTAAGCTTTTTTATTCTTTCGGTAATAGCATTGTAACTGTTTGGCTGATTCTGACGAAATTTTAAACCCTTATGTTGGTTTACATTCTTCTTCAAACTAAAACGAAATTTGAAACTCTAATGTTGTTTTACAAGTTAGCCGAGAAATTATTTGGAAATAACATCATAACTATTTGGCTATTTCTATCGAAATTTAAACCCTTATGTTGTTTTACATTCTTCTTTCGAATGATATAATTGCCAAGGTCCTTCCAAGGTTACTCCGGTAATTATTGAAAGTTTTGAAGGTCGTAAGGTCATAAATCAGAAAAAAAGGAGAGCACGCGACTTTGGTCAGCAGACCTTAGATTGCCAATTTTTATAACAGTGCTAAATTTACTATGTCATATTGCGGAACATAAACGAGTTCAGAAGGAAAAACAAGGTAGGTGAATTTTAATCTTAAGATGTGCACATTTACTCTGGAAATGTATACATTGGTTATACGTTAGTGGTCGTCGATTAGAACAAAACTGCGACCAAATGGCTACACAAGTAAATAGAATAATATTTTTTCGCAAAAACTTTCAAATATAAGAGTATATAAGTAGTAGTTTCATTGTTTCAATCAGTAATATATTCTCGGTGTAATAGCTTTGACAGTTCTGGCCTGCATATCTGTAAAGGTTTTTCACTACGTTGGAAAAAGTAAAGCGAAAGATGACAAAGATCATTCTGCAACAGGGAAACATTTCATATAATGACAAACAAAGAATATATATTGCTCTTGCTTGAATATATAAGCCCTCAATATCTTTCAAGATTTAGAAAGGCTATGATCTTATAACTTACGATTAAATATTCAAATATTTCGCTTTAAAAATCATTTCAGGTTCGGACGCTCATGCAGCAAATATAGTTTAAATGGCCCAATCAAAATAAATTGCATAATAAGCTATTTAATTATTAAAATAGACATATAAAGGTAAAAGCTAACAATCATAATAGTCCTTTTTACTTTTTATTGCAATTGCCCACCAAATAACTCTTACCTTACCTTCCCCAATTTTCTTAAGAATATGCTTAGAGACGATCTAATACATTTTGATAATCTTGAACCTATAATTCTATATTATTCTTCGATTATAGAAAAGCGCTTTCTGACCTCATAAAGTGTGGTAGAATTGTGACCTATCTCTATGAGAAATATCTTTCCCTTAAAAAGCATTCAAGGAAAATTCACCAAATTTGCCAATCTAAAAGAAGTTTAATCCTCTTATCCAATTGCGTCACCGGGAAAACAAGCGTTAGTTGATAGTTAGCTTCCTCACAGCTACAATAACTACTATTAACATATATGTTGTCAGAGATGAATTCTGCCCGTGAATGATATCTCTCCTACTGAAGAAAAGAGCTCCCTGACCTAATAATGAAACCAACATAAAGATCAGAAAAGCAATCGCGGGTAAATCAGTGGCAAAAGGAGCCAGTCGTCGTTAGGGCTGGGGTGAAAATGTCTGGAATTAAGTATGTTTTTTAATTCAACCAGAGATCGGGTAGGAACCCTTGCTGCCCTTTGCGAAAAGGGACTCTATTCGGTTCCTGGGTATGTAGATATATCTACCCATCAGCATGTTTCCTTCGGACGAAGGAAAATAATGTCTTTTTTTGCTGTGAAGATTGGTCAGGAAATGTAGCAGTATTGTGATTGTCTATGATTGTGGTGACCTGAATAAGATCTACTTACACCTGAGAAGGTAACCAAACCGCGCCCACTAATCAGGATTGAGCCCACGTCTCTCTCTCTGTGCGGAGGATTGTGTCTGCTCTACAGGGCTTTATCCCAACACTTCAAGGTTAGAAGACCAATGCCGTATCCAATGGTTTAGCGAGAGCTCTACATTACCATCACATGCTTTAGTGGTATTTTGGAGTGAGTTGTCGTCGTACTAGTTCAGTTTGAATTTCATCCCCCATTATTTATTAATCCTGTTATTTTAGGAATATTTTCGTATTATTGATTATGAAAAGGTTTTCTTGATTAATTCGTTTACCCCTCAAAAAGGAAAAATTCGTGTATTATATCTTTGTTAATATTACAAAATAAAGTGCAAGATTAATCGCCTACTCTAAAAAATTAACTTTGCTCTCTTACCAATGAGAAAGTTAAGAGTCTTTCTATGATTCAACTGAGAATGAGGCTCGTTTGTGTTCCTGAGTACAAATAGAATATTGCGATTTTGCCTTGCATTAATTTACATTAACCTCCTCTCATCGGATTGACCTTAATTTTCTTTATTACTTTCATGGTTTATTTGTTTAGGAAAGTTTTATTTCCCAATCTAGGTAAATATTGCTGGTGTATTTTGAATATACACATTAAAAATCACAACTCATTTTACTAGTAAAGTCACTTGTGTTTATAATAATTAATATGAAGCGAGGCTAATAGTGGTGGAGTGTGGACGTGTCTTGTGTCTTTACCATGCTTAGCTTATTTCCTTTTCATAGGGACTTATCTAGTAGTAGCCGCCGTTGACAACGAGTAACGGGTGGTATTGTTTTTCTTAATTATTAATTAGTTTTTCTCTTTTGTTTCTGTTGTTTTTGTTTACTTTCTATGGTCTTTTAATTTTGGTGGGAATATTGTGAATTTTTTACGTTTATAGTTTTTTTATTTATTTGTTTTTTTATGTTTGGCAGCCTTATTTTAATGGCCATGCATAAAAGGAGGAGCAGTAGCGTGGTTGGGGAATGAAGACCGGGAAGATGAGAGGTAAAGGTAGAGGTGGTGTTGGGCGTGGTAAGATCTCCTCCTCTGCAACTCCTAGTGGGGCGTAAGAAGCTGTTTTCCTCTGTGCAACCTGCATATTTCCTGTATTGAATAAGGAGGAGGGGAGAGGGTATAAGACTGTGATGAATGTGGAGACTCGTGAAATTGGTCGCAGGTTTGCACTGGTTTTGCAACTGACTTTGTTAAGGAGGTGTTAAAAAACCAGGGCAACGGAGTAAAGTATATGTGCACTAAATTCAGGTTACTAATTCCTGCCTCTACAATGAGTGGTAAGAGGGATGTGGCTGAGTTGGTTTCTTTAACGGAATGTATGACTCAGATGCTCCTTACTATTGCAGGACTCAGTAACTTAGTGAGATCCTTTGATTTAAGGATTTCAGATAACTCTAAAGATGGTATTGATACAAATGAGGGTAGTATTAATGATAACTCCGAAGTGTGTACTTTGATTAGAGAACATGTTAGGGAACTTCACGGAAGAGAAAAGCGGAAGAATAGCCTCATGATTAAGGTTTTACCTTATGCGGAAGATTTTCAGGACTGGTTTAATACTGTTGTGTCCTTTTTATACCTTGAAGTACTGCTCCCATAAGGCTCACGGATATAGTGCCTATCTTCCCTTCATTGGTCAGAGCTAAGATCTTAAACCTGGGTATAAATCAGGACCTGTTGTCTAGGAGTAAAAAGCTGGCCAATAGTCAATTCTCTAATATATATATATATATATATATATATATATATATATATATATATATATATATATATATATATATATATATATATATATGGAGTAAGAAGGAAAGAACGAAGAAGGCCGGTCTCATCTTTAATTCCAAATAAGTAATCTAAGCCTGAGAACATAAATAACAGTACAAATTCAAAGTTAAAACCACAGATCAGAGAAAACACAAAAAAAGACGTTCAAAATATAAAATGAACGTTACGTTAATGAATACACAAAATAGTGAGGTAAAGAACAGCAAAATATTTGTAAAGAGATTTTATCAAAATTAAGGACAAACAAAGTAAACGTAATATTACAAAATTAAACAATTGAAATGAAAAAAATAGAGAATAGGATACAAACAAGCTAAAACTAAGGTAAAACTATTTTTCCATTTCAATTGTTTAATTTTGTGAATATTACGTTTAATTTGTTTGTCCTTAACTGATAGAATCTCTTTACAAATATTTTGATGTTCTTTACCCCACTATTTCGTTTATTCATTAACCTAACGTTCATTTTATATTTTTAACGTCGTTCTTGTGATTTTCTCTGATCTATGGTTTTTAACTTGGAACTTGTGCTGTTATTTATGTTCTCAGGCTTAGATTACTCATTTGGAATTTGTTTTTAGCTCCTGAAGTTGGGTTTTGTAATAACCCAAAACGTTGGAATTAAAGATAGGACCAACCCTCTTCGTTTTGTCCTTCTTACTCAATATTAGACTCAAGCTTTGTAGAAGAAATCTAGGTGGATAAATATATATATATATATATATATATATATATATATATATATATATATATATATATATATATATATTTATATATATATATATATATATATATATATATATATATATATATATATATATATATTTATATATTTATATATATATATATATATATATATATATATATATATATATATATATATATATATATATATATATATATATATATATATTTAGAATAAATAAGCAGACTACATTCTAGAAGTTGATTATTATATTTTAAATTCTTAGTACCCAAAAATCGGATAGGAACCCATTTTCAAGGATATGACATTATGAATATTTATAAACAAGAAATCTTTAGCGAAGTTATCAGATATTTATAAATTAATTATGTGAGAAATGGGAAGCAGCAGAGGTTGTACTATCATCATCATCATCATCATCAATAACTATAATTTAAGAAGGGGATTTTTTTAAGTATTTGAATAATAATTTCATCTTTGTTTGGTTATGACTTATGTTTTTTTATCAAAGTTATTTCTAATCATTCTTTTATCATATCAAAAAACAAAATGGTGAAGTTCAGAAATAAATATATGTATCGAAATGTTCGGAATTTTTAAAACCCAAAGAATTACAAATGGTGAAGTTCAGGAAAAAAATTTATATATCTTCTATAACTCTTTTTTCGCAATGTGATATTTTGAAAGGGGAGGAAATTTAATTTAGAGTTCCTTTTTAAAATTATTATAATTGGTGAAGTTCATAAACTTTATAAAAATTTAACCATAGCTGCTTTTTATTAAGATTTTAATGGCCGTATGATAAAACAAATTTTAAATGTACATTTGGAAAAGCAAAAGACCTATTTTTTTAAAGTATTTTACATTTTTGCCTTTTGCATATAATAAATTTATAAAAAATTGTAAAGCTAAACTAAATCTCATAAAAGTGCATTTCACATTTTTCTTAGAATACGGCCGTAATTTTGAAATTTATTAGTAGCGAAGCGCAAGCTCTCCACGTAGGGAGGGAGGTGAAGCTATTGCCTGGTTTAAATTATGAAAATCCAGGCCTTTTAATGATTAGCGAATAGGAAATATATTTTTGTTTTTCAAATAAAACCTGAGATTAATTAGTTTTGGCTGTCTTCTTTGTAAAAAAGGGGAGATAATGGAAATATTTGAACAATATGGGTTATGTTTTGGGGGATTGGTTTTGGCGTGTGTGATTCGTGTGTGCTTATAGTTGTAATAAAAGTGGAAATGAGCTTGTGTCGGATTTTAAAGTATGGATTGTAAATCTAATATAAAGAGATTCCAGTGTAGGTAGTGGGTTTCGGGGTTTGCTGTATCTTTAATTGAAAATTTATTTAAGTTGGCTTTATGGTGTGGATGTCCAGTTATGTTGCTGATGACTAAATGTGCGCAAATAAAAGTATGTAGTGTGCGTTGTGACGATCCCAAATACACTTCGGAGTTACACCCTTTTCTGCAACACATTTTATACCAACTTTTCAAAGCACACGCCTAATACGACACTTTTCAACATTAAAGAGAAATTACAAACGCTACTTCGATCCTCCATCATATATGAATTCACCAACACGCGATGTAATTCCCTAATAGTTAAAAGCCCTGCATTTTTATAATTTGAATATTAGCACCTCTGCTGCTTCCCTTTTCCCACATAATTAATTTATAAATATCTGATAACTTCTGTCAAAAATTTCTTACGTTTGTATATATTTATAATGTCATATCCTTGAAAATGGGTTCCTACCTGAAAGGTCGGTACTAAGAAGTTAATATATAATTAATTAACTTCCTGAATGTAGCCTGCTTTATTTATGTAGCATGCTTATTTATCCTAAAAATACGTATACGACTGGCACCGCGTAACCCCTCTGCTCTCTTAAGATATATATATATTTATATATATATATATATATATATATATATATATATATATATATATAAATCAAGAGATCTGACATACAGGGTGGCCTATAAGTCCCAGGACACTCACGTACGTCTCTTAAACAATTCCTAATATATTTAATAACATATTTATACATAAGTCGTACGTAGAGTGTCCTGGGACCTAAGGACCACCCTTTCCTAGCAGTGTGATGTGATACCCCCCCACCCCCCAAAAAACAAGCTACTGGACAGTCCACTTCTGATTCTACTTCAAGGTCCCAAACTCTTTCAGCATCCAACGCATCTCTACCAGCTGATGCGAATCCTAATCCCAGTGTTAGGCCTAAGGTTTCTCATCGGAAAAAAACCCGACAAATACAGTATGGAGTTTCGCAATATCCAAAGGCTTTTTCTGTACAAATATTTTCTTATCTACATTCTAATTAATCAAAACTGTATGGTTAACAAGTTTACCTTTTTGTTTGACTTAGTTTCTAGTTTGAAAGTTAGGTTATGCTGTGTGTGTCAAACGTGATTGAATTTAAATATTTCTGATGCAAGTGGTTACTTTTTCGGGATACAAATTTTTCGGAAAAGATTCTCTGTCTAACATGAAGATTGATGGTGTTGGGTTATATGTTTGAGATGATATTAAGTTTTGTCAATCTTTTTGTGATCGCCCTAACACTGTTTGAGTGTATTTGCCTGATTTTGGTGTAAAGGTATTAGTTGCTTATAGGCCTCCTAGTTATATATTTTTTAATAACCTTACTCTCATCACATATCTTCATTCATTTTGTATTGACAGATCGTTTTGTTTGGTTATTTCAACTTACCATCGATTTACTGGTCTTCTAGGGTTTCTTGTGCTAGGTCTTCTCTTGCTGGTAGATATTTACTTTTTTAGATCTTATACAATGATTATAAATGTCAACCTTCCTCCGCTCTACTAACATTTGCCATTTGATTTTTACTAAGGAAAATGATAGAATATGTAATCTATCATTATTTGACCCCTTTCCTGGTTGCGACAACTTTCCTATTGTCTTTGATTAATTATTTATTCTGTTCTTATTCTGGTTGTTCTAATACTAGTTCATGTTGTAATTTCAATTTAATTTTTTTCCAAGGCAATTTTCACCATCATCATCATCACTAACTTGAGTATTTGGATAATAATTTCATCTTAGTTTGGTTATGACTTATGTTTTTTTATCAAGGTTTTTCTAATAATTCTTTTATAATATCAAAAAACAAAATGATGAAGTTAAGAAATAAATATAGGTATCGGAATTTTGTAATTTTTTTAAAACCCAAAGAATTACAAATGGTGAAGTTCAGCAAATTTATTTTTATATATGTCATTCTATAACTATATTTTAGCAACGTGATATTTTGAAAGGGGGGAATTTTAGTTTAGAGTTCCTTTTTAAAATTATTACAATTGGCGAAGTTCAGAAAATCGATAAAAACTAAAAAACATGGCAACTTTTTTTTAGATTTTAAATTTTAATCTTAGTAGCGAAGCACAAGCTCCCCTGTAGGGGAAGTTGGAGAAGCCATTGCCTGGTAACTTAATAAATTTGCATCTTACAGATATTGATTGGGAATCTAAGTTTGCTGGAGTGAGTAGTGAGCAAACCTATATATGTTTCTTATCTCTACTGCCTGAAACTTTCCAGAAATTCTTTCCTTTGAAGCAACCATTTAATCTTAAGAATCCTTCCTGAACCAGATCTATCCCTAATGTAATCAATATAGTAAAAGGCTGGCCAGGCTTAAGTACAAGAATTTACTTTCTAGGTTAGATAGATTATCGTCATTAGCATTGAGGTTGTGGCACGCTTTTAGAAGTTTATTTTGGGGTTTGGTAGTATTGTGAATCAGTGTGTCATTAATTACAAGGAGTTGTTGATTTATTCTAATAACTCAAATGTTAAGCACTTTCATTCTTATATCCGTAGCAAGAAGGTTCATAGGCCTACTATCGGACAATTGCCTATTTTTTATTAGTACCTCCTCGCCAAACCGCTTTCATTTGCAATACTCTAATATCAAATTATTTTTCAGAGCTAACATTTTTAAAATTTAGGACATATTTCCGATGCTTCAGTCTTCAACTAGTGCAGGCAGGCGTGGATGATATCCCGTCAATATTTAAAAAGAAATGTTCCTCTTCCATTAGCTAGCCTTTGTTACTGTTGTTCCGTAAATCTATCTCATCTATAAGGGTTCTTGCCTTCTGGAAAGATTTAGATGTTATGCCATTGTTTAAAGGAGGAGTTAACTCAGATCCCTTGAACTATAGGCCTATTAGTTTGACCTATGTATGTTGCTAAACGTTTGAAAGGGTTGTTGTGTCTCAATTTACAGATTACCTGGAGCAAAATTACTTGCTTTCACCTTAACAGTTTGGCTTCCATTCGGGCCGATCATTTTCTGACCACCTACTTTACACATACAATTATGTAATTCAGGTTTATGAGAGTGGCTTGGCAGTTGATATAATATTTTTTGAGATCCGCAAGGCCTTTAATGTAGTGAACCATGTATTGTTACACACAATGCTATCCTGCATTAGTGTAAAAGGTTACTTGCTAGGCTGGTTGAATGATTACTTGTTGGAAGGAAAATTAAAGTGGTTGTTCATGGCAGTCAGAGCCCCCAAATAAATTGCAGCATTGGTATACCCCAAGAGTCTCTGATTAGGCCTTTACTTTTTCTTGATTATTTTAATCATGTAATCTTTCAGTTAAGTTGCAAGTTTTTTCTTTTTGCTGACAATTTAAAATTACTTTAGTCTCGTCTTCTAAGTCTGATTACTATTATCTTACAAGAACTTAAAGAAGATATTAATCTTCACAGAAAAATCTACTCTTGGGGTCTCATTTTCGCTTAAAAAATGTTTCAGAATCTTTTTATGTAGAATTTCTTTTGATGCTTCTGCTACTCTAACATATTTTATTGATGAGCAACCTATTAAGGATGCTGACAATCTTGAGGATCTTGGTGCCCTAGTCGATACTTCGCTTAAATTCCGCTTACATGTGAGGGTAATTGAAAGAAAAGCTGATGGAATTTGCTTTAGTATTTTGAAAGCCACACTCTCTAGATACACTAATTTCATTGCAGGGGAATCGTCACTTCTCCCCCCCCCCCCCGTTCACTCGTGGTGGAGTCACAAAGCGGTTACCGCAAAGACATCCGGCCCAGGCCTCAGGGCGGCAAATGCGTAACCGCAGCGCTGCACCACACGGCGCTATGAAAGACCAATGCAAGATCTCCCCCAGGAGAGTGAGATTCAATTTCACGTTAAATAAGAAATTAGAGACGTGTTTCTCCCAAGCTCGATGGCTAACGAGGAGCCGATGTAAGACTCGGTGGGAAAAGCCGGTGAGCATAAAAACTCTCCTGGGGCCGTCCTCACACCCCTCCCCCCCTTACGACTCACCCAGTAGGGTGACAAGGTATAAATGAGGAACACTGAGGAAAATCGAGGTAGTATACGTGAGACTCCAAGTGCCGAAGTGCTCGATTAAAACCGAGCTACATATACTAGATTGGTAGTGGAATTAGCTCGCCAGACCAAGAAGTACCCTGCAAGAGAGGCAGGGCTAGCTACCTTAAGGGGCTAAGAAGCAGCTCATCCTCGAGCTAGTCCCTGGTTATCAAACCAAACGATAAGTTAACTTTGGTAAGTTCAACTTGCTCTCGCCAGAGAGACTCCTCATATCTTGGTGCATCTTAAACACCAGCGGTATTCCTCGTCCTTGAGGAATTCAGAAAAGAAGAAGGAAAAGGCTCCCCCTCGAGCCCGTTACGTGGTGGCCACACCGAACTCATAAGTCAACTTGGTGAGGAACCAAGTTCAACTTATTCTCGTCAGAGAAACCCCCCTCCGTTATACTCGCCCTTGAGGAAGACTGGAACTAAGAAGAAGCTCATCCTCGAGCTAGTTCCTGGTTACCAAACCGAACTTTAAGTAACTTATTCTCGTCAGAGAAACCATATTTCATCGATCCTCGCCCTTGAAGGAGACCCTCCACGAGTTCAGTCCTCGTCCATGAGGAATTAAGTAACGAAGGAGAAAAGCTCCACCTCAAGCTCGTTACTCGGTGGTCACACCGCACTCCAAGTTAACTTGGTTTAAGAACCAAGTTTGACTCCCTCTCGCCAGAGAGACCACGACTACCTTGGTGCTGCATAAAGCACCGTAATTGTTCTTGTCCTTGAAGACCCCCCCCCCCCCTCCCGGAATACCGTGTGGACCCCCCAGCTTCTACCCTCGCCAAAACGACCTCGTGATCTCGCCTACCTACATCTGGCCAGACGGCACGCCTCGTGAAACAATAACATTCCTGAGGCCTTTTAAACTCTAGATGAGTCCGTAAGCTTAATTCTTATATTATTGAGGTGTGTAGCGAAATTAGCCAAGTTTATACGGTCAAACTAATTTAATTAATTCTCGTTAATGATAATATTCATAGTATTGCTGTAGTTAATGTTTAGATGTTGTGTATTTAATGGTTAAAGTTAAAATATAAGTTTATTTTGGGATTATTGTGTGTTTCTCTATATCCTTACGTGTTTCGAGACGGCTCTGTTCGTTAAGATATTCAGATATCAATTTATTAGCACTCTAAGCACTCTTAGAACAAAAGGGGAGGGGCGTTCTACGAGATAATATAAAAGTGGTGTCAGGTTTGTAGGTTTATATTAGAAAGAATCCAGCAGTGTCTAATTAAAAATGAGCCAACACGTAAAGGAATATCAGGAATAAGTGAATAATTGACGAGAGGAAAATTGGTAGAGTTAGGGGTGGTAACTATCTTAAGGTAATTGGTAGGCCAAGTCGTAAATTTGTTGTCGGAAGTGGTATTTCCATCAGCATAGTTGTGGGATTAAGTGTAAGTTATGCTGAGCACTACCTGGTGAGTGGTGGCATAATTACCTGAGAATACAGAAAGGAAAATTCGACGGACCAACATAAAATGGATCCGTTCGAAAGATTCAACCTTTCCAGCCTCAAATTCTGGGATTTGAAGGCGAGGATATGGATGCCTACATCCTTGAAGAATTGAGATTACAAAGAGAAGAAGAAGAAGAGTTAATAGTGTTTGACAGAAAGAGGGAAAATTTCCAAAAGAGAAGGAAAAAGAGAATGCAAAGCAATAAAAATACGGAGAGACATAAAATTAGAGAAAGACAGAATACAGGGGAAAATAGAAACAGAGGAAAGAAGAATGCTGAGAGGAGGTAAAACAAGCGAAAGAATAATACTGTTTAAAAGAGAAGCAAAAGAATTTGGAATAAGGATAGAAAGGGAAGATGAGGAAAGGAAAATAAAAATAAAACGAGAAGATAATGAAAGAAAAATAAAGATAAACCTGGAAGATGAAGAAAGAAGAACCCGACGGGAAAATGAATTAGCGAAAGCAGAAAAAGAAGCCGAGGAAAGGAGAATGAAGAAGGAAAAAGAACGTGCTCAATCTGAAAGAGTAGAGAGAGAAGAAAAGGAAAGATTGCTCGCACTCGAAAGAGCAACTATCGAGAATCTGATAGAGGCCAAGGAAGTTGGAGCTCGGCCTGGACCTAAGAAAGGACCATCGAGGGAAACCCAGCGAAGTGGAGTAAAGATGGTAGAAGTAGAAAGTAGAAATGAGGTACCAGCAGGAGTACCTAAAGGAAAACCTACGAGGAGAACCCAGCCAAATGGGGTTATCAGGGAAGAAGTAGAAGGTAGGGTAGAGGTACAAGCAGGTGTACCGGAGAAACTACCTGCAAAGAGAATCGAGTCAAATGAGTTGACAAGGAAGGAGGAAAGAGGTGCTATTGCGATACACCCAGGTAAGACTAGTCAAATGGTAGACGCGGATGAGTATGCCCTACCCCTAGTAGTCTCCTCCCCGACCGGCACGTCCTCGGAGTTATTGCTAAGACGCAAAGGCGTAGTGAGCGCCACGCCCATTAACGACCTCGCAGGGAAAAGTTTTCTCGATCCCCAAAGATCGAACCAGACACGCTCTTCCCGTGTACCTGGTTAAAGGAGAGCTATGGGACCCACGCTCCCATCAATAATGCTCTGCTGCAACAGGCCGCTTTAGCTATAATGTTCAGTTTAAAGGTAGTCAGATACCATAAGAAGGGTAATTCGAGTAGATTGAAATACCGCTACCATTTAGTAACATACTTGGGTAGACTCAATAACCCGAACGGGCGACTCAGGTGAGGTAAAGTATTGGTATTTGAGCACCATTTTAGTATTAGCAACATCAAAAGAGCCGATAAAGTACAGCTGCTCTATAGGCGGAGACGAAATACCATTGAGGGTTATTTCAGAACCTAATCAGCGTGAAACCATGTTTTCATTTGTAAGTCGAGTTAATATTTTTTTGGTAGGATTTAAGTTCTCAAAAACTTAGAAATGTATGGATGTAGCTTGTTTTGTTTGTTTTTTTTGTGGGTAATCGACGAATTAAGGTTTTGTTATTTTCATTTAAAATTGTATTGCGAGTAGGTTTCGTTCGAAACATTGCCTGTGTACACGCGCGCCAGGGCGTACATGTGTAAGGAAACTTAATGTAAGAGAGGGCTCAAAGAAATACAACTTTGCTAATCTCGACGAGGTTGAGTAAGTTGTTTTGAGTTCCCGGTAGTCCCCCCCTTCCATTAAGCTCTTCGATGGGAGGTGTGTAGGGGAATCGTCACTCCCCCCCACTCCCCCCGTTGACTCGTGGTGGAGTCACAAAGCGGTTACCGCAAAGACATCCGGCCCAGGCCTCGGCGGGTCAAGTGCGTAACAGCAGCGCTGCACCACACGGTTCTATGAAAGACCAATGCAAGATCTCCCCCAGGAGAGTGAGATTCAATTTCACGTTAAATAAGAAATTAGAGACGTGATTCTCCCAAGCTCGATAGCTAACGAGGAGCCGATGTAAGACTCGGTGGGAAAAACCGTTGAGCATAAGAACTCTCCTGGGGCCGTCCTTAAGCCCCTCCCCCTCTCTTACTCCTCCAGGGGGGGGACAAGGTATAAATAAGGAACACTGAGGAAAATCGAGGTAGTATACATCAGACTCCAGGGGACGAAGTGCTCGATTAAAACCGAGCTACCTAGACTGGATTGGTAGTGTACTTGGCTCACCAGACCAAGAAGTACCCTGCAAGAGAGGCAGGGCTACCTACCTTTAGGGGCTTAGAAGCAGCTCATCCTCGAGCTAGTCCCTGGTTATCAAACCAAACGATAAGTTAACTTTGGTAAGTTTAACTTACTCTCGTCCTTTGAGGAATTCAGAAAAGAAGAAGGAAAAGGCTCCCCCTCGAGCACGTTACTCGGTGGCCACACCGAACTCATAAGTCAACTTGGTGAGGAACCAAGTTTAACTTATTCTCATCAGAGAAACCCCCCTCCGTTATACTCACCCTTGAGGAAGACTGGAACTAAGAAGAAGCTCATCCTCGAGCTAGTTCCTGGTTACCAAACCGAACTTTAAGTAACTTAAGTAACTTTAAGTAACTTATACTCGTCTTATCAATCCTTGCCCTTGAAGAAGACCCTTTCTTAGTTCAGTCCTCGTCCATGAGGAATTAAGTAACGAAGGAGAAAAGCTCCCCCTTGAGCTCGTTACTCGGTGGTCATACCGCACTTCAAGTTAACTTGGTTTAAGAACCAAGTTCGATTCCCTCTCGCCAAAGAGACCACGACTACCTTGGTGTCGCATAAAGCACCGTAATTGTTCTCGTCCTTGAAGACCCCCCTTCCCCCCCGCTGAATACCATGTGGATTCCCCAGCTGCTACCCTCGCCAAAACGACCTCGTGATCTCGCCTACTTACATCTGGCCAGACGGCACGCGTCGTGAGACAATAACATTCCTGAGGCCTTTTAAACTCCAGATGAGTCCGTAAGCCTAATTCTTATATTATTGAGGTGTGTAGCGAAATTAGCCAAGTTTATACAGTCAGACTAATTTAATTAATTCTTGTTTATGTTAATATTCAGAGTATTGTTGTAGTTAATGTTTAGATGTTGTGTATTTAATGGTTAAAGTTAAAATATAAGTTTTTTTGGGGATTATTTTGCGTTTCTCTATATCCTTACGTGTTTCGGAACGGCTCTGTTCTTTAAGATATTAAGATATCAATATATTAGCACTCTTAGCACTCTTAGAACAAAAAGGCAGGGCATTCTACGACATTCATGAAGACTGTTTTTATTTCTCATGTCCGCCCCAACCTTGATTTTTGCTTCTGTTGCTTGTTTTACTGGTTATTCTGGAGATATCGAATTATTGGAGCGTCTTACTGATTTAAATTTGTATTCTATTACAGGCAGATTGATTAGAGCTATTTTGATTATGGTGTTTAGAAATTTATAAGGTTATTGCCTTCCTCCTTATCACCTGTTTGTGGGAAATATAATTGAGGACACTAGGGAACATTCGCTCAAGCTGTTTGTTCCAAGCTCTAACACAGATATTAAAGGACGTTTATTCCCAGTTAGAGTCAGTTACATTTGGAATAAGTTGCCTGAATATGCTGTGTCCGCTGAACCTGTTGCCAATTTTAAGCGCCATCTCAACTCAGCTCTGGGCAAGAGTTTGTATCATTTCGACTAGCAATTTCTCCTATTACTCTTATGTGTTGTTGTTGTGTTTATGGTTAGATTGCTTTCTATGCGGATTCAATAATTGTACTGTTTATTACTGCCACTGTCGAATGCCACTGCCACTGTCAACTTTTAAGTCTTAACACAATGCCATATGTCAAGAGTTTGACGGTATTTGTTCATGTCATCTTAGTGATGCCATATTAGCCTGTAGCCACGTTCGAATTACAAGGTAAAGTAGGCTTAACCTCACCAATATGCACTCTTTTGGACCTATGAAATCCTGAAATTGGTCACATATTAATTACTGAAATAACATGTCATGTAGTAGTAATGATTCAATGTATAATAAAGCAAAATACTTATATCACAATTGTATATGTATTAAGAAAAACTTGAGTTAAAGAAGGCAAGCGAATATTTGGAGGTTCCCACGCGAATGTACAAAGATTCACACGCGAGGAAACAGCAGCGAGACGTAAGGTCTAAGTACAAGATAACGAGGCAGCTAGACACTCTTAAGATGGTATCTTCTCTGACCAGCCAGATTATGCGTTAACCTGTGAAACTGTAGAATCAACCTTGCTATGGATTTCGGTTTGATAAAGCCACAATCAGGCTGCCAAAAGCAATACATACGTGTCCACACTAAAAACGCACACACCCTTAGACTCCACCCAGCAGTCTTAACAAAGAACACACGAACATTCTTCTTAACCTAGAAGCTCCGCCCCACATGGAGATTATGAGAAAAGAAGTCATGCCCCCTTAATTGAGGGTAGTATAAATAGAGGAGTGGAAACATTCTCACAAAAGATTATTCATCCATCATTATTAGTATCATACAGTCAGAAGTATAGCCTCCATCCTATACATTAAGTAGTAATAAAGAAGAAGGCCTTGTTACCGGCTTTGGGGTGGTACTCTTTTAGGAAGACAGAATCAATGACCAGTGACCACTCGAAAGGAAGGAGTAGAAGAAGCCTGTTGAATTTCCCCATCAAAAATAAAGAGTCCACCATCTGGTTCTTCGTGACCCCTTCGACCGAACAAAATGCTAACCGAAAACATAGATTCACTGGAACGACAACGGGGAGAGCAAAGATAAGCAAAGTTTTCCAACCCGAAACTTACTCTCAGGTCAAGAAGAAGTAGGACTGGCCAACTCCTTCACCGTTGACATCCCCTTGCAACAAACCGACCGTTGGAATGGTGGGAAACGCATCTCCTTTCTACACACCGTACCACTGCAAGCACCTGGATGAGCTAAGATTTACCGCTACGAGTGGAAGTAGGTGGAGACCTAACCCAGCAAAATACGAATAAATCGCCCATGATCGTAGCTCAAAAAAAAAACGCTGGATCAAGAGGGAAAAACGGACGAAGCACGACATACGTTCGGGTAAAGTTTTTTAAAAAGTAGTAATAATAATCGTAAAAGTGTTTCGAATTCCAGTAATGTGTATAAAGATTTGAATGCAGACCAATCTACCAGCGTATGTTCTGTGCTTATTCAGTTTAAAAATATTAAGAATGATAAAAAAAAGAATCAGGTGTCCGGTAGTGTGAAGAATAACATTAGTTTTAGTAGAAAGAATCAGATGTATAAAGTCTGTAAAATTATTGATAACCGAATATTACGTATACAAGGTCTGTCAAATTATTAATTTAAAGTTGAAACCATAATAAGTTTAAAAAGTTCGTGTAGATATTAATTTTGACTTAACCTCGTATTCTTAGTGTAATCTGTTTAAAAAAAATGTAGCGTGGAACGAACACAAACTAATGTATATAAATGAAGAAAAAAGAAATAGGTTTTGTTGACTGAGTAAGATATGCAGCTCGGAAATCCGAACTACCAAATGTTAAAACGCTTGGCATTACATGGTTTAAACAAAGATTGATGGGATTGCTGCCACTTAAAAATCCATGTTTTACAGCCAAACATACCAAGATGAAATAAAAAAGTACATATATTGATGTGGTGCGCGTGCACAAGTGTGTAGAAAGTTAACAATAATAAAGTAGTTGCAAGGATTCTCACGCACACAAAATTTCTTCGCATTCGAGTGCTGCAATTCCCACCTCCGAACCTTCCGTAGAACCGATACTTACTGTGCGTAATTATGGATCTATAAAAAAAAAAATATTGTAGGACTCCTTAAGTCTAGAAAATCCAAATTCAAGGCAAAAATGTATTTAATAACTGTAATCGGATTTATTTTTAAATCCGTGTACGTTCATTTCATTGCTCCGGCCTATTGTAATAAAAAAGAAGGAGGTAAATTGTCCGCACGCTAAATACATAGTTTTGCATATAGCACTTCGCCTGTGAACCAATCGTTACATATGGTAATATCAGCGGGACTAGTTGAAGAGGTAGAGAGAAACCGAAATATTAAATATATGTATATGGGTGTCAAAGCAATATAAATGTGTAACAGTTTAGATGAAACAAACTGTGCACCCCGAATCAATGTATATTAGTTCTTGATTTATATTACATACTCTGTGGCTAGAGGCAGGGTTTTGTAGCGACGCGTGAATTGCAAGGTGAAGTAGGCTCAACAAGGAACCTCACAAATGAGCTCCCCATTGGACCTATCATATCTTGAAATTTAGCACACATATTAACTACTGTAGCCGTAATGAACTAATGTAAAATAGGGCTAAATACTTATATCACAATTGTACATGTATTAAGAATAACATGAGTGTAAAAAGGCAAGCGAATAGTTGGAGATTTCCTCGCGAACACACAAACATTCACACCCGAGGAAACAGCTGCGAGACGAAGGGTCTGGATAGAAGAGAATAAAGGCAGCTGGGAAAACTTAAGGTGCTATCTGATCTGACCAGCCAGACTTTGCGTGAACGTTTCAAACGATAGAATCAACCTTTTTATTGGTGCCTTTTGGTAAGGCCACGATTCTTTAGCCAAATGCAATACACACGTATCCAAACTGAAAACGCAACCCCTCTTTGAATCCGCCCCCCAGTTTTTACCTCAAACACACGAACATATTTCTCACCCTAGAAGCTCCGCCACCCATTCAGATTAGGTTAAAACAAGTCACGCCCCGTTATTGGACATAGTATATATATATATATATATATATATATATATATATATATATATATATATATATATATATATATATATATATGGGTTGAAACATTCCCAGAATAATTGTTTATTCTGTAATATTGTTATTCTGGTTCATTTATTATTAGCGTCACGAGTTCGTTCTTCGTCCTTAAGTCCAGCCGTCATAGCCAACCCTATCTAACATAGAGGAAAATTAACAACAGAGAAGCATAAAACTCGCCTATCTCTCTTTTCCCAACTAAGGTAGACCAAAGCTGAGGATGAAGACTACAAAACCCCATTTTCATTTCAAAACCTTCCTTTACCCCATTGATAACCAGGTTACCTTCCGAATCCAGACTATTAACGGATTCCCCGTTAGAACTGGGAGTCAGGTCAGAGCAAACTCGACAGGATATCTTAAACGCCTTCGTTCTACACCCCCTTACGGGTAACCTTGCCCCACGAATAAAACCCTCCATAAACTAGTAATTCTACTACCCTTTCCCAAACAACTAAAAGCTAACCACTGTATTACACCAAGGACATCTCTCTGAAAGTCGTGGTTGAGGTCATCTCCAGTTTTTAGATGGAGATTAAGCCCCATCTACATATATATGCAAGGTAAGGTAAGAAAATCTAAATTTACTTTGACCTAAAAATCCTTAATTACGCAATAAATATATTGAGGTCTTTAAAATACTAGTAAAAAGTCTAAATTTTTATTTGTGTTAGATAACGCAGCGGCTTCTGGAAATCTTTGCTTTTAAACCTAGTTAACCAAATATTTAATATGATTGAGATATGGAAAATTTTGCCTTGGCTAATCGTTTAAAGCACCTCTTTACAAAGTTATAATTATTACAGTGGGCGACCCCCCCAATTTATTCTTATGGTTTTGGTTCAAAATAGTTGTACATGATGAATTCAATAATGACATTCGTATAGCTGTATTTGGCTCAGTTTTCCAGAACCAGCATATCTACTCGTATATTTAGTGCACCATGTTATTCATGCACTAATTTTTATGTTCATTAGTTCCACTCATGCAATAGTTTTTTTCCTAATTTGTGCCTCTTTGTTTTTTCAGATTGGTGGTTCATGATATTGCATATTTACAGCTGTCTAATTTTTAATTACTTTGAACTTAACAAAACGTGGAACGTCGCAAGTGTTTGAACTATGCTAATCGTTCCGTTACATATGTGATGCCTTCACTCCTGGTAGTTTCAGGAAACCAATTACAAAAGCTGTTCGACTGAACTACAAAATTTACTTCAAATGACTTTTGGGTGACCAAGACAAGAAATGGACACTATATAGTTTGTAAGTCTTGTGTAAACAAGCTGAGCGAGTTCACGTGTGGTAAACGAATCTCAGGAAAGTCGTTTGCTGTACCAATGATATGGCGTGAACTCAAAGAACACAGCAGTTACTGCTATTTTAGGCTCAAAAACATCAAGGAAATAACTATCAAAACACGAGGCAAGGTGCACTACCAAAATATTGCTTCTGAAATCCGACCAGTTCCACTGAACTCCCAGTCCCAAATCCACCGACTGAACAAGAATTGATGAGTGATTCCGATTCTAATTTTACTTCAAATGAAGATGACTACTAGGATGACTCTTTGAATAAAAGGCCTAAACTCTTTACTCAAGAAGCGCTTCATTATCTCATCGGGCAACTAGAGTTGTCCCAAGAAAAGGCCGAAATTCTGGGATCAAGACTAATGCAGCGTAACCTGCTGGAAGTTGGAGTACGTATCACTACAGCTCGTTACTGCCAAGAGAGCTGTTTGCAATTTTTAAGATGGCAAACATCTTTTGTTACTGTGAGGACGCAGTATCTCTCATCTAACATTATGAAAGTCTGAACAATACAAGTCAGATGATTGGAAGCTGTTTTTAGACTCGGGAAAAGACTCTGAAAGCTGCTCTATTAAACAATGGCAATTGCTTTCCATCTATCCTAATAGCATATGCAGCAAAGATGTCTGAGAGCTATGAAAAAAATAAGATTTTGTTAGCCGCTATATGCAGAGTACGAGTAACACCAGTGGAACATATGTGGGGATCTCAAAGTCATCTCTTTACTACTGGACATTCAGAGTGGCTACACAAAGTACATGTGCTTTTTTGTGTTTGTTGGATAGCAAAGCTGATGCAAAGCACTATCTAAGAAAGGAATGGCTGACAAGACCAAGAAATGTGCCTGGAAGGTTCAATTATGTTTACAATCCTCTAGTAGATCGAAAAAAGATATTTTTGCCTCCACTGCATCTAAAGCTTGGTTTGGCTAAATATTTCATCAAGTCTATGGATCAATCTGTTGGTTGGTTTCGATACCTATGCCAGAAACTAGGTGGTGTGTTTTCCAAAGCTAAGGTGAAAGCAGGTGTTTTGAATGGACCACAGATTGGCATACTAGCTCATGATAGTGAATTCACCAAGGCCTTGACCCTACGGGAGAAAAACTCAGGGGAATCATTTTTCAATGTGTCAAAGATTTTTTGGGGAACCATAGTGCTGATAACTACAAAGAAATCGTTACAACAATGCTGCAGAATGATCATGTATTGGGAGCAAGGATGTCCTTAAAATTGCCTTTTATCCACTCTGATATTGATTTTGTCCCTGACAACCTTGGATACATTAGGAGATGAACACGGTAAAAGATTTTATCAAGACATCGCCATAATGGAGATCAGATATCAGGGAATATTCAGTCCTAAGATTATGAGCGACTATTACCTGACTCTGCAACGAGAAGAGAGCGAGCTGTACAAACTTATGCTTTCTGGTACAATTTATTATAAGCTTATCTGTAACGTGTTTAATATCGTTATTTTCGTGAGAGAATTAATGTCATCATATTTACTATTTTTCTGATTGTTTAAGAAAGTAGATCTGATAGTATAATAAAACATCTAAATCATACTTAACAATGTGAAATTAGTCATGTAAGCACAGTCACATAAAAGACAATCTGGTCTGTTTTGGGTTAAATATCTGTCGCACGACACAAGTGACGGAATGTTAAATATTTGTACCCATTGATTTTTTTATAAAACCTAGTCTGATAGAACAAAACAAATATCAGATTCCAATTCAGCAATATGAAATTAGTTGTGTGAGCATAATCTCACCTGTGAACCATTTTGCTTCTTGACCAGTGTAATATAGCGAAATATCGGAAGATTTCAGGGCAAACTGATAACAATGATGAACAATTTATTGACGAGCAAAGACAGTGATATTGTTTATTATTATCATCGATTATATTATAATACTGATAATAATTAAATATTGGCTAGCATATTATGTTGCTCTTATATCACAGTTTTGTATAGTAGAAATCAGGGCAATGTAAACCAATAAATTAGTTGTATTATAAAAATAGCTTGCTATTCATATTGATTAAGTAAAGATGTTCCTTTAAAACAAGTTTAAATATTGTAAAGGAATCAAATGCTTAGGAGATGATAAAAGATTGTCTCAAAAAGGAATAGGCCGATATACTTGCAAAACAATAGTGAGATGTACATAGATTTTATAAATTTTAGAGAGAATAAGCTTTAGATCAGGACAGAATTGGGTGTCATATTCATCTGCGATGAGAAAAATGAACCGCCCTTTGAGAAAAGTGTTAAAAATTTGATATAATTTATTGCGGTATATGAGTTTACTCAAGTTTAATTTTGGAATGATTTGGTTTGAATAATGTTACTATGTGGATGTTAAAAAACAAGACATTTTCATGATTTGGGGATGAAAGTTATGTAAATTGGCTAGAGCTTATAGAACATCGACAGTTGATTCCAAAATTATTTTAAGATATAATGGTGTGCAGAGAGGCCTAGGGTCTGGGTTAAATTGTTGCGGAGTATTTGATTCTGGGTATTGAACACCCAAAAGCTTATTGAAAGAGTTTATGACTTACCCTATCAAAGATTTTAGAAGCTAGTAAAAACTTAAATGAGGTTGAACCATATAGCAAAACATATGATTTGATAAGAAATTCATGGATTGCGCCAGATGTGCTAACGTTGAAACAGAAGATATAAAATTCTACTGTCAAGTCTCTCGGTAAAATCTCAAGTGACAAAATAGGCCTAATAATTTAGAGAAAGTTACTACCACCTTATTTATTGATTAACGCAACACGAGCAAAACAAAAACATGGAGAAAAACAATCATGGGATAAGGATTCATCTAAAAAAATGTATATTATTTCAACTAGAAATATAAGGCGGAACTTTGTAAAAGGTAGAAACGGAATTAAGGAAACAGAATGTATTTTATTTTTTTATAATAAATGGCAATACACCAATATTGGGGAAGTGAAAGGTGTGATAGAGAATTTTGTTTCTTTCAGGTATATACATATCTCATCGGATAGATAGATTGGTGGTTGTTGTAGTCATCTAATTCGATGCCAATGTAACTAAACTAAGTTTTAAATTCCCGTGCAGTGTCAGAAAGATTTACAAGAGATTTGCCATTATATGAAATTCAGAATATGAGTAGTTAGCGTACCTGATGATTAACATTGTCATTCAACATTTTCCTCTGAATCAAAGAGAAGACTGAATTTGCGTTGGAAATACTTTATTTTAGTCGAAATTAAAATAAAAGATAATAAGGATTTCGGAGTGTTAAAGGTATTAAAAGAAATATCTCAACTTTTGTAAAGTGTATGCATATGAAGGGTTTTATTCATTTGAGAGTTATAAGTTTAGGCTCGTCAATATGTTTACAATGGGCCGCTTAGTGTATGTTATGCCGGTCCAGTACCAGCTTAGAGGAGGAATAACTTCGCGGTGAGCCTGGGTTACCCGTATAGGGTAACGGACAAAGGCATTTAATATCTCACTATCGAGTTTCCTCTGACTCACAAAGTTTGTATGGAGAATCCGTTTATAGGATCGGTTTGAAAGATAACTGGTTTATCATTGGGCTGCAGGAAGCACTCGTAAGGAAAATGGTGTTTTGTAGGCTTTATTCTTAACTTAGGTCTACCTTAATTGTGGCAAGCGATATAATCTCCTCTTACACGTCTTTTTTTATAAGTTTGCTTGTACGTTAGGTAATTAGGGCTAATAAGAGCTGGAATTAAGGACGAGGAAGGGACTCGTGACGCCAAAAAGATTAATGTGAATCTGGAATCAAGAGAGATGGATGTATCCTACTAATAATAGTGATGTTATCCCCTTATTAATTCTCTGCCTTCCTAATTTATACGAACATCCATTAAGGGGACGTGACTTAGCTATCCTTAATTAGAACGCGAGGCGGAGCCTCACAAGTTAAAATATGTTCGTTTGTTCCTTTGCTGAAACTCTTGGGTTGTTTCAAAGTGTGTATGTGTTTCAATGTAGACAGATTTGGCCGCATTTTGGCTAGCATCGATAGAAAAATGATAACAAAGTTAATTTTAAGGGTTCGTAGGTCCACTTCAACTTTAGCTGGTCAAACCCCACTCTGCTTCCACTCGGAGCTGTTTCCTCGCATGTCTATGTTTGTGCATTTGCGTGGGAAGCTCCACTATTCGCTTGCCTTCTTTGCATATGTTTTTCTTAATACATGAACAATTGTGATTTAACATTATATATAAATATTTCACTTTATTCTACATTAGTTCATTGGTATTACATGGCATATTATTTAAGTAGTTAATATGTGTGCCCAATTTGAAGATTCCATAGGTCCAACAGGATGCTAATATTTGAGGGTCCTCGTTGAACCTACTTCATCTTGCAATTCAGGTGTCGCTATACAAACGCCCCCCCTTGAGTCATGGAGTATTATAAATGAAGAACTAATATATATCGAAACGGTATACACAGTTTGTTCACAGGCGAAGTGTTATGTACAAAATTATTTGGCGTGAAGATGATTTCCCTCTTTTTATTTTATTATAATAGGCCAGGGCAATGAAATAGAGGTACCGGATTTAAAAATAAAATAATGACCAATCACTGGCAAACGTAACCCGTCTCCTAGAACAGGTAAAAATGTCCGGCTTATCGTTGCTCTCGCCGTTGCACACAGAGGTTACTCTTCGATTTCCTGTAACGTCATTGTTGTCTGTTTTGCCTATTCCTCCCTGACGTGAAGTACAAGATGTCGATTTCATCTCTCTTGCATTAGGATTCAGGTGGCACTGATTACCTAATACTTTGACATCGTGCGAGATAGGGATGTTCGCCGGTTTCAACCTGTGTACTGAGACACTATCCCGTTTGCCATCAGCAGGGAACTACAACTTGTAGACCTTGTCGTTGCGCTCGACTACCGGGAAAGGGCCAGCATATCGTGCTTCCTGTGGTTTGTGAATACGATCTATTTGGACCCACAAATGTGGTGCCGCACAAAATCTTTGTGCACGAAAGGCTTGGGCACCAAGTGCTGGTGTCCTTCAGAAGCATGTGTGAATTCGAGTTGTCGCATAGCTTAGGTTAATTCTTTAATGATTTTTGAATCGGTTTTCGACGACAAGATTGAAAAAAAAGGTTTCGGACACAGTAGTTGAGTCCCTGTAACCGCTGTGAAAGACAAAAATTCCCAGTCAATAGTCAAGGACGAATGCCTTAAGAGAATAATCTGAAAAACTATCAGTCAACCTTGTCTACGAGCCATTATAGAGCACTTCAAACTTCTGCGTGCTTTTTCCGCCCCCCCCCCCGTTCGTGGATGGGTGGTACGCCGTGGTGCGGAGGCGATGAAAATCAACAAGGGCTGATAATTCCTTGAACAATTTGGACTCGAATTGGGTTCCTCTGTCGGTTACTACATATAACGGGACTCTAAATCTGGACATCTATCCGTCTAGGAAGTCCAAAGCAACCGTTGCAGCACTTATGTCCGAAATCGGTAACGCCTTAGTCCATCTTTTAGCCCAGTCAATGCACGATCGTAGATGTAGGTTATGTAACGGGTAAGATTGACCAGGCAACGCGAACGGTGGAAGTGGTCTAACGATATATATGCACGGTTTCGAATCTCTACGAGGGAATATTAATGGGTAAGATTGAAGACTTCGCATGGCGATCAATTTTTTGGAGTATTGGCATGAGATGCACTCTCGTGCCCAGGGCCGAATGGCCCTCTCCATATAAGGCCAAAAATATCCAGACTTAATTAGATAGAGGGGTGCTTAAATCCCAGGGTGTGTCAAATTGTGCAACTCACCGAAAATAATCCTTCTGCATGTTGTAAGGACAAACGGTTGTGGGTATCTTGATGTTACCTCACGCCATAATTTAGCTTCCTAAGGAAAAGAAAGGGATTTTAATCGTGACCGATGCTCTCCTGTTTCGTCATAATTATTCTGCACTGACACCAAACCTCGGAGGTCAAAATAACGTTAGACCTCGATTGGCAGTCAGCAACTACGTTGTTTTGACCACGTACGTAGCTAATATCGGTGATGTATTAAAAATTTTCCGTCCAATGGCGTTTCTCCCTGTCTATTGTCGGACACAATGGTGACGATAAAGCCGATACTAGCGGCTTATGGTATGTGCATAGAGTATCATGGCGACTCTCAATCATATACCTGAAGTGCCCAACAGCTAGACCCGCTCTCTGTCGTAAGTGGAGTACGCTTTCTGTGTCCGTCTTATTTTGCTCGAGAAGAATGCCACCGGGTGCGGCGATCCCTTTACCATCTGGTGAAGGGACACACCCGCCGTGCATTGGTACAAATCCGTCTCCAGCTGATATGGTGTGTCATTGGGCAGCGGGTGACAGAGCTTTACGGTGTTGTTTAAAGCTGATTTGGTACTATAGAATACTTTGCATGCATCATCGTTCCAATTAAGCTCACGAGCCTTGTGTTGCAGGCAATGCAGGCTAGGTCAGCGGGCTGCAATCGTGGCTAATTTGGGAATCATCCTTCGAGAATATCCTAAAATGCTCAAGTAGCGTCGTATTTTCCTGTAATCTTTCAGTAACGGCATGTCCCTACTTTATTTTATTTTCTTGGCCGGAGGGCAAATTCCTGCAGTACAAATTTGATGCCCTGGAAAATCAATTTCCTCTTTTGCTAGTTCGCATTTCTCCAGGTACGAGTATATCCGTAGACTGTTCTCGACCAGGATTGTAGAAATTTGATCCAAATTATTCAGATGGTCGCCTGGATGATCAAAAAATATCAGGATATCGTTTATATATATAAATGAACTCTACTCTACGAAAAATGTTAGCCATGTGTCGCTGGAACGTACAGTTTGCATTCCGGAGGTCAAAGGGTAATTCATCGTGCACTTTTATTTTTCCACCAAAAGCCGTCGTAATGTTGACGCTAGATTTACCATATTTTCCTGTTTGCACCAATTTAATTGAGATTATCTACACACTCGCTCCCGTATCATTTCAAAATTCACACTTTAATTTATTTACTTTTGCGGCAAAGGTGAATCCAAACGGCATACCAGCGGTCGCACTTGCAATAACCTGACTAGCTATTTTTTTCCGATGGGGCTGACGAAGATGGCCAGGATGACGGTTGCATTTGAACCTGTTCTCCTCTCTTTGGCCACCTACACCAAAGCTTGCTGAATTATGCACTTTCACCGGAATACAAATGTGAATGTGATACTACAGGTCTTTGGTTCCTGCGAAGAGGTCTCAGTCCTATTGTTATACTATTGGCACTGTATTCGTTATTACACGAGAAGTCCTCCACAGTTCCTCTAGGTTGGTTAAATGTCAACCAGTGAGTATGGATGAGGCAATGAGCTTCTCAAAGAACTCGATTACCTCAATCCTTAAGAGCTGGTAATTTTGGATAGACAAGACTGTAGCCGGAAATCGGACGACAGTCTCAGGAGGCAGCGCAGCCAGGACGTAAAAGAATTTTAGTTGCTCCTTACTTATTCTTAATATATGAAACTGGGCTTCTACAATCCTAAACCTGCCTGTAACTGCTGCTTCATTAAAGATGAGTGGCTTGATGGTGATGGCGTTGACGATCTCCGTCTCTCCTTGTCCTGCTTGTTAATGTTCAATGCGTCCATATTTCTTCTTATGTTACCATCACTGTCTGGTCGAAGGGGTCACCAGCTTATGGACAGGGTGTTTTATTCGTATGAGGTATACCAGTTTATAGTGACCACTAAGTTTATAATGGGTCACGTATTTTATGAGATGCTGGGAGAGTACCAGGTTAGAGGAGGAATAACTTGAGGATGAGCCTGGGTTACCCGTATAGGGGTGTCGGACGAAGACGTTTGAGTTCGCACCACTAAATTTGCTCTGACTCCAAAAGTTCTTACAGAAAATACGTTTACAGGCTGGGTTCGAAAGGTAACTGCAATATCACAGGGTTACAGGAAGGACTCGAAATGAAAATGGTGTTTTGTACGCTAAACTTCTTGGCTTAGGTCTACTTTAATTATGGCAAGCGAGATAGTCGAGTTTCCGTGGCTCATGTTTTCTTAATACATGTACAATTGTGATTTAATATTATATATAAGTATTTCGCCTTATGCTACATTAGTTCATTGCTACTACATAACATATTATTTAGGTAGTTAATATGTGTGCCCAATTTCCAGATTTCATCGCTCCAACAGAGTGCTCATTTGTGAGGTTCCTCATTGAGCATAGTTCACCTTGCAATTCGGCTGTCGTTACTTGCATAATAAAATTACACATTTTTAGATTTTTAATATACATAGGTCAGTATATATATTAGGTAGGTAGAAAATTGGAGCAAAGACGGTAAAGTGGATTGTATTTATATATTATATGAAGTGTTAGAAAAGACTTCCACAGAAGATTTCAATTCGAATTTATCTTGAGATAATTGCTGCAGAAACTACCAAGACCCAGGCTCAATTGACAACAATAGTTTGACTCTGGGTGAAAAATAATGTATGGCCAATGTACTTTTCTTTGTTTTGTATATAGATGATAGCAAATATTAAAATTTAATTATTTAGAAAGGACGTATTTCGATGAAGTAGGAGAGAAGTAGATAGAGTGTGTAGAAAGAGGATGAATGGAGGATTTTTGCTAAAAATTATTAAATTCAAGTTGAGCATTGGAGGAAATGATTATTTAAATATTTAATTCGCCATCAAATATGGAGGGGTTTCAAAGATTGCAGTCAGAAAGTATTACGGCAAGGTTGTCTATAAATAAAGAAATAAAAAACTTTCCCGAAGGAGGGTCTATGCTTACCATCGTCAGTTTTAAAGAGCTAACTGATATTTAAACAGTACAGGGGTCAATTATATTATTAATATACATATTACAAATCGGTTTTTAGGGAGTTTTAAACGAGCTCGCTACATAATGAGAAACTCCTCAAAATCTGCTTCCTCTGAGAGTGTGGAAAAACGTATATACATGAATATCTGTGGAATAATTTTGTAAAGAAGAGATTCGGCGGCTAGTATTAAATAAGGATATATATCATTTTATGTTATTCTTGTAAGTAGCTCATCGAAATTAATATTAAAAGAAGATATTCAAATGAATAAAAGCAAAGATTCTGGGTCAATATCGAACGAATAAAGTTAAATGAGATTCAAGTAATTTTCACTAACCATTTTCCTCATTTTGGATAACGGTCACTTACATGGTAGATCATTTTCGTTGTGTTATTCCTTTGCAAAAAAATCACTGATGTTAGATATTAATTTATGATCTCAAGCAAGGACTTGAAGGGTGTGGGCCTGTTCTAGAAGGAATCCAATGATAAAATTCCTCACGATGAAATTTATTTACTTTTTTGCCTTTTAATATGGAAGATTGTTATATTTTGTAGATAATTATACTTTTTGTTTGAGGAGGCTTACCATCTGGCATCCTAGTCTCTGTGGAGCGTGGAACTGGTGTTTGTTAGTTATAGTAACTCAAATAATTAGCATTGTTTGTAACTGACTTGAAGCTTCATGTTTAGTCAAGAATGATCCGGAGTTATTGTTTATTTAGAAGCAAACTACAGTTGTAGGAAGAAGGGGAAAGAGATTAACCATGTTGAAGTTAGGGAAGCCATTAGACCCTAATAAGTAATTTATCATTGGGGACAACGATCCAGATATTTAAATTCTTTTCCTGAAGCAATAAGGTGATACATGATTTATTTGGCTGTTGTGTCAGAATGATTGGTTGCAGTAATGGATGCCTACCTGCGTATGTTTGATCTTTAAGTGGGGAACTAGTCTAAGATGGTTAGCAGGAAAGGTTCTTGCATTTGTCAACTATTAATTTCCGAAGAAAACGAAGAATAAGAATAGGGAGCCGTAAAACGCATCAGAGTTAACTCACCTTTTATTTAGATTACACGATTGATGAGATATTTGGGACTAATTGTTCTTCGGAGGATTCCTAATCAATTTAGAGCATTAGTAATACGTTATGAGGTCATTGTATAAAACTAGTATAATATTAGTCACAGTAATATGTAATGATAGAAAAGAAGAGTGACATAAGGTAAACGATTTTCCATTACCAGTGACCGAATGGTTAATCTTAGGGATTTAGTAGAAGAGATAAGCACAGAGTTCGTCATTATAGAGATTGTGAGTTTCATTTTTTATTTCAGCAAGCAATATTCGCATCATTAATTCCAAATATTACAATGTCAAAATTATATATTAATATGAAGCATTTTGATTTTATATATCAAGGTAGATGGTGAGCACACTTTAATGAATTTACCGAGTGGAGGAAAAAAGATAGAACAAAATTTTAAGTGTAGCATTTTACAACAATAATTCAACATAGAAATTAATATTATAAAGTAATTTGTCCTATAGATAATGATTGAGAAACAGTGTGGCCATAATGATTCGGAAATTTAGCTTTCTATCACAAAACCTACAATAGCTTCCACTCAAAGGATGGTAAGTGATGCATGATAAATTATAAATATTAAATAATATCGCTGTACATGTAAATTGTACATGTTAGGATAGATGAAACTATAAGTTACGAGCAGGGAATGATTTCTTTCCCCTAATATCTGTGAACAAAATAATCTAGACAAATAACACAACAGAGGTAAATGAGAAGGTACAATCATATAATTTACTCAACAAATAATTTCGGTTGTTACAATATACTAGTTATTGTTATGTAGCCCTTTATTCTCCATTACACACTGAGGTCCTCTGCCACAGGAACACACTAACTAAAGGCATTCTTCTACTATTATTTTTCTCCATTTCTCTTGTAATATTTCCCAAAGATCTTCGACGGTGCTTGATTTTCTCTCCTTACTTCCCTCTATTAGCGTATTTCTAAAATTATCAGTTAGATTGAGGTCCAGATAATGAGAAGCCCAATCTATGACACTTATTTCCTGTTCATGCACGAAATTCTCTGCCTTCTTTGTTTTGTGGCAAGGTACATTATTCTACATAAAATGGGATGTTAAGCAAAGGCAGCTCTCATATTAGGAACAAACTCTGCTTGCAGAAGTTCTTTATACACTTAAGCATTTTTCCTGCCCTTTAATCTGACAAGTAGGCCAGTATCTTCCGCCGAAATTATGCCCCACACCATAAAGCTTTCTCTGCGAAACTTGACTCTGATCTTCACTCACTTTGCAAATGATCTTACGCCAGGACTTATACAGAGGAACATCCCGACCTCTGAAGCAAAGAAATTTTACTTCAATTTCAACGTTCTTAGTTAGATGGCGTGATACTGTCTTTCAAGAGACACTAATGCAAATAGTTTCATTTTCTTCTTGGGAAATCCTGACTGTTGTCTTGCATGGGTCCTTTTTTGAGCAACGAAAGATGGCTTTGTCATCTCTTTTTGAGGTTATCCTAGGCCTACTGATACATAAGCCTTTCGTATCATAAAAGAAAAAAAATAATATACAACACTTACCGAGCGTTTAATTTATAGAGCTATGGCCCTGATGGAGAGATGAACCTCTTCATGTAGCTTACCAATTTGCTGCTAGATATAGTTAGGTGTAGTAGGTCGTCTATTTATGTTTTCTCCTCGGAATTTGACAGGTAAATGAGTAAATGTGGTAGGAATTCATAGAAGTAAGTAAATACCCTTAATTCTTTGGTTGTCCTACATAGAGAAGTTATAGATGTACGCTTACAGGTTCATTTTGACCACCATATTTTTGCAATAAAAATGACTTTTTGCATGTAACTTGCGATTTCATCCATCCTAACATATATAATGTAGATCAACAACTTATAGCGATGGTAATTTTATATTTGTAGTTTATCATGAATTACTTAAAATTTTTTGGAGATAAGCTATGTGTTTGAAACCTAATTGTCTAAACCATTATGGCCACTCCTCTATCTCTTTTTTCTCTTTAATTCTTCAACCTACTCTAATCTCGCCCGCCTTCCTATTCTTTCATATACCTGCCTTGAGAACATTTCATGAATTTTGCTAATCTATAATCTGTAACATTTATAAATAGATGATTCTTATCAGAGGTTTAGAAACTTACATTGGGACGTATGTGACTTGATCTCTCAATATTTGTATATAATTGATTTATTAATTTATAGTTAGCTGTAATGTTATATTATAACTTACACTGTTATTTAATATTTTAAAGGCACGTTGAAGGATCTCTCCTTTCTCTCACTCACCCTTATATGGCAACCATTGACAAGAATGTCTTTCGACTCTTCCGTGTTTTGAATTAGATAGTAGAGCTGTAGGCGTGTTTGTACTTGAATTGCCTTCTCTGCCCACGTTTCACATTTCTCTCGTAATTATTTTTATATTTGCTTTCATACATTGACTGATCTATGCCTAAGTTTGAGAATTAGTTGTTTATATATCATTAGGCACCGGATAATTATGTATTCCTGTTTGTGCAAATGCATAGGCCTTTAATTTATATTATTTTAGATCAAATAAGTTTTTTTCTAAGTTACCCGCACCGATAGGTAAACCAATATTAATTCATTTCTTTATTTTTAAATGCATAATTTTGGCAGTTTATAGTACATATTTAGTTGCTTACTTATCCATTTTAAGTTTAGTTATATTTATCATAAACATAAGTATGATTATAAGATGTCATAAGTATGACATGTCTATTGGTTGGTAGGTTTGCTGTTGGCAAGGATTAAATGGTTTTCATAGTCTTAATATTATATTTAATTAAGTAACACTTCAGTTTCGGGGCGCACAGTAGGTGGCGCTGTTAGTAGGCTACAAATTTTGGCTACAACATATCTCTTATGACGTCAGACGGGAGCGTCAGATGTGAACAATTACGGCATTATATTTTTTTTATACGAGTATATACTGGGTGGCTGTGCCCACCAGAACTCGCCCCCCCAATTGATTGAAACTCAGGATAATCGTAGTGTGGTTCCCCCTGCAGTGATATCTCCCTTACGAGCAGTCCCCTTGAATTTACTGTTCTTTTCCCTCTTAACAGCTTTTTACTGGCAGAAAAACAAAACCTAATGACAAACAATACTTACTTTTATAGGTTTCTTGATTAGTTTATGCGCCTCTAAATAATCTAAAGGTTTTTCGCGATTATACAAAGTAAAGCCGAATTCAAATAACAAAGAAGCACAACTAGAGCACGAAAAAGCCATAACGAAAGAGAAACAAATGCTAAGCGGGTTCTATTTATAGCTACGACATTGCCAGTAAGAAGCTGTTATTGATCATTGAGAAACAAAAAATACGAAAACAAAACAAAAAAACAATAAAAGTCATCAAGAAATCTTACCTAACTTAAAAAAAACTATAAACGAGCAGATGCGCAGATATTTAGTAAATAATACAGACTAAAAGTTACAAATGCCCAAAACAACCCAAAAATATAACGCCGTGATTGGTCACATCTGAAGTTACCGTCTGACGTCATAAGAGATATGTTGTAGCCAGATATTGTAGCCTACTAACTGCGCCACCTACCGTGCGCCCCAAATCTAAAGTATTACCTTTAATTTTTCTCATTGAAGCCCATTTTAATTCATGATACTGCTAGCAGTGATTTTCGTAATATGACATGGTTCTTGTACTAATTAAAACTCTTTTAGAAATGGCAAAAATGTATTAATATTATTTTTTTCACCATTCTGCGGATGCTCTTGTTCCAAATAAAATTATTTGAGTTTGAATTTTCATTATCGGTATGCTATTAATATTATTTATATTTTAATTTCATAGATTTGTTGTGAAATCTCTGATTATAAAGAGAAGTGGAGTGATTCGTACGCTGGTTTTAGCTTCGCTTGTATGACAGAGCGATATAGAACTGAAAGATCCCATGCATGATTTGAAATTTGGTAATGAGCATTGGAAATTTGAAGCCTTTAAGAATGAGAGAAGATATCCAAAGCAAACTTTTCATCATATGGGTCTTCTCTTATTAGGAAACCTTTTTCTTGAAGCGTCCTACATATTTTCGTACAAGATTGCCAAAGAAAAGAAACTGCACATGATTGGAGAAAAATAGTGAAGCCCTGTGCACTGTAGATGCTAAAATCGGGCTGGTAGAGGTTGCCTTGAAGCAATTTTTTTAGGTTTATATGTCTAGCGATATTGTACGTCAGAGAATTAGCGACATGAGTCCAGACATAACAACCCAAGCTGTTAGCGAGATTAAAAGGTCAAGCAAATATCACTATCCAGATTGATGACTCAACTGACGTTTCAAACTACAGCTAATCACTTCTATTTGTATTTTATACACAGGAAAGAACAACAAGGAAGATTTTTTATTTCGTGAAGGAATCGAAACTACAACCAAATTGGTGTATATAATCAAACTAATACAATTTTTCTTGAATAGATATGAGTTATGATAGGATTAGATTTGCTCTATTTGTGCAGTTGTAGGTGCTGGTATGGTTAGCAATATTCTGAATTTGTTACTATGGTCAAAAAGATAGCTCCGCATGTGCTTTCTATATATTGTTTTCTACATGGCCAAAGTTAGGATTTAAAAACTATGCCATAGAATCTAAAGAAGTGATGGGAATATTTGTGCACGCAGCAACAATAACCCTTAAATGGTATCGTGGGGTCCAGTGGACCCCGCGATACCGCTGACTTTCTTATATTCACAGTTTCTGATTAAGCGATATTTCTCAAGGTCCAGGTACCTTTTTATCACAGACGATAAGAAAATAGAAGCAAAGAAAATTCTGAAAAAAATATGTTGTCTGGGCACAACACATAAACAGGTGAGTGCGGATCTATTGGACCCCATGATACCTTTTACGTAACAGTAATGATTTTTGCTAGCCATCCCTAAAACGTGCTATATTTCATATTTTGTAATGAAATATCTACTTTTATAGGAAATTATATAATAATAATGAAATTATTAAATAAATAAATATATAAGAAATATGTATATAACAAATATATATATATTATAATGAAAAAAATATAATCTAAAACACTATAATAATGCAACTTATTTTCCGACTATGGCGATCACTTTACAGGGAATAATCAGAACGAATGAGGATATTCAGAGAAAACTTATGTATATCAGTTTAGATTCTGAAAATGAAGACAACCTACTATTGAAGGAGATCTACGATAGCAATGAGGGAGATATCTACATTCCTAATGTGCTCAATATAAATCTCCCTTCCAAGATACTCATTTCCCTGTTAGATGTCAAAAAGCGCTTTGTACAATGCACAAGACAAGAAGATCGAAAGAGAAGAGTTGTTTGCTATGAATGCAAAAAGTCAGGCTGTGGGGTACATTCTTCCCCATAAGAAATATGGCTTCTAGTGTGTAAGGAAAAGAAAAGGAAACATTTTACTTTTAGTTTTTTTTAGTGCCGTATAAACATTAGATTATAAAAAAGGACTTAAAAACAAGTACAAGTGCATCTTTATTAGAAATAAGAAACATTTTACCTCATTCTTTTAATTTTACGGAAAAAAAGAATAGCCAACTACAGAAAAGGACGGAAAAATTTATTTGGTGAGTAGACATTTTACATGTTTAATTTTATGAATTTTTTACTTTTTTATGATTTGGCGAGTTACATTAACAACAAATAGTAGAAATAATATGCATTAATAACAAGCATGCCAGGTCTCACGTCATTCTCTGTGATAATTACAACACCATTGGATCAAACTCATATTTAAACTAAAATCTGTCTATTTTTTTAATTTTTTATCTACTACATGGTTAATTTGGTATGAATTATAAAATTAATGGATTTTTTTATTAAAAATAGACTAAAAATACATCAAATTGTCATTAAAGTACCATAAAATGGAAAGCGAAGTAGATATATAGATTTTAAGTGTGGGGACCCGAGAACCCTACGATACCAATTATGTTACGCGCAAAAAACGATACAAATTCAGGGTTAAAAGGTGGACATGAGTTAAATCATCGATGGTATTAAAAAAATCTAAAATGGTGGCTTGTTGGCTGAGTCTTGGCTGTTTTCAAACATCTAGTGGAAATTCGGGATGAATTTTTAGAATTATTTGAGCATTAACATTCCTAGAAAATATTTTTGAACATCAAAATTTCTAGTAAATAGTTATGAACATCAATATTTTATTTTTTGCCGGCATATTTCGCTGATATTTTTAGTCTTTTCAATGATTTGAACATGTAAATACAAGGATGCGATGTGAACATTATTTAAGACTGAGGAGAGGAAATTTGTTGCATTTGCAAGGAAATTACCTATTTAGAATCGCCATTTGAAAGTGAAACTCTGGTAAACTTTGAATTCCTTGACTAAATACATATTAGAGATGAAAGAACATGTCTTATGGAAATACCTTAAAAATTCAAAAACCATTTTCACGTCTTATGTATAAATTATGAAGGTTACATCTTTTTTGATGCTAAACCAATTGAGGTGCTATATGGTGATTAAGTGAGAATGATTCAGTAGAGATGATTTCTGTGACTTCCAATAAGAACCAAGAAAGTATGTAGATTTAGGAATGGCTGAGATGGATGTCGAACAGTTTTGGTCTGAGAAAATTGTAGCTTACCGAAACTTTGCTATGACGGCAAAAAATGTTTTATTTCTCTTTACAATTCTTACTTTTTAGAAGCATGATTTCTTTAGTGATAATTCTCTAGTCAGAGTGGAGAAATCGACGTAATGTATCAAATGACATGAGAGAAGCATTGTAAGTAACTTTACTGGAATTCCATATTCTGATTGCACAAGAGCAACTTCAAATATCTCACTAGGTTAGTAAGAGTGTGTGTTATGTAGTCGGGAAAACGAAAAACGAATATATTCAATTTTGTTTTCTTCTCTTTACTAAATAAACTCAGGTAAAAGAACTAAACTTTTTTTATAATCTAAAATAGGAGAATTAAAGAGATATTGTAAAATATTTGTGGCTTTTTGCAGAAGATGGAGATTACGGAGTGTTTTTTTTCATAAACCATATATAATTGAAACTTATATACTGATGTATATTGTTGAAAAAACTTCCTAAACTGCTTCTTTCTGCTCATTAGAAAGTTAGATATTGATTTAAATTATTTATTTGTTAGTATATTCGTAATTTCTCCGTTTTTTTCCTTTATGTAGTAAATATATATGGACTTAGGTCTAACTATTACTATCGACCTAAAGTTCTCGAAACAGTGCATCGAGGCAGAGAAGAAACCCCAAAGGATGTTAGGCTACATAAAGCGCCAGTTTGGATCCCGTAACAAGGAGATAGTACTTTGTCTGTACAACTCCCTCGTTCGGCTGCACCTGGAGTATGCCGTACAATTTTGGAGTCCTTCGTTTCGAAAGGATATCGCAAGGTTGGAACGCGTACAAGCCAGGGCTTCTAAGCTGATTCCCTCTATTCGATATAAAAGTTATGAGGATAGACTAAGGGAATTAGATCTGTTCTCACTGGAAACCCGTGGACTGCGTGGTGAGCTAATCGAAGTTTTCAAAATACTTCGAGGGTTCGACAATGTTGACTACCGGGACATTTTCACACTAAGTGAGAACATAACGCGCAATCAAGGCTTCAAACTTGAACTGAAGCGTTACAACCGCAATACGTGTGGACATTTTTTCACTTACAGTATCTGCGGTAAGTGGAACGCACTTCCAGTGGAAGTTGTCAACAGTGAATCTGTTGACCAGTTCAAGTCAAGACTATACAAAGTCGTGAAAAGTGGCCGTTTAGGGACGCAAAACAATTGAGCACCATGTGCTGCTCGATTGCTAGTCCAAAGGTACCCTGTTTGAATAGACCGTAAGATCTCCTAGGGTACTTCCTTTCCTTGTTACTCTTTGTTACTCCTTGTTACCTTTCATGTTCTATTCCTAGCTATAACCATAAAAACTAAATTCAAGTTATTGACCTCTTTACAATATATACTGTCAAATAATATGATTGGTGATGATTATGATTTCAAGAGGCAAGCGAAAGGGGTATCATATCATGTTCGAAATGTATCGGGGGACTGGCACCATCAGAAGGTTAAGAATGTTTGTTTGTATAAGTTTATTGTGCAATCGCGTACCTTTATACATAATCAAATACAAATATAATAATAATATGATATAATAATATAAAAATACACATAAAATAAGTGTACACATTACACAAAGCGGGAAGCCCGCCAGTGTTAGCGTGCAGTAAGAGGCGGCGGAGCGTCCCACGCGTGTCTTATCTGCTGCAAGTGGGTGTCGGCGGTCCTCACCACCCGTCGCCCGGCTGGGCGCGGGCGGCGATCAGCGCGGAGGGGGTGCTGTTCTCAGCACCTCCAGCAGCTCGTTTGTTGGGGTGTAACGGACCACCTGGGTGGCTCCTGCCTCTCTCGCCCGCAGTAGGGCGCCTCTTACAGGGGGAGGGACTGGCGCCTGCTCTGGACTGAGGCGGGCGGTGGCTGGGCAGGAGAGGAGTTAGTGCACCAGTAAGCGCCAGGAGCGGCTGCCGCAGTGTTCGCACTCCCTGCCACAAGTCAGCGTGCAGCTCTTCCCACGGGGAGAAGGTTAAGAACAACTGACCTAATACATATGTCTTATTTTCGTCGTTCTGCCGCTGTTTAGTAAACTTTCTCCAGAGCAATTACGTCATTATTAATTGTCCTTTCTCTTCATTTTTTTGCCTGGGATCTCAACTTCTCTGCACAAGTCACAAGGAAATTCACTTAAATATAATTGTTAATATATTACACCATATTTAATAAAAATAGATCCCAAACTATCATTCTTGGTCTTTAAATCTATAATTTGTTTGAGCGTGAATTCCATCGACATTATCAACAGATTTTTCCGAATTATACAATGTATTTAATAAGATTTATTATGTGCCTCCATACCTTTCATAATATGACACCCTTCTCGTGAAGCAAATTACAATTTTTCTCCAACTTTCTCTTTTGCTTGAATGACAATTTCTCTATTTCAGTAAATTAGCAAATTCTAAATTCTGTAAGACGTAAAATAAACAAATAATTTATTTATATTTTTCGTTTATTCAATATTCTACTTTAAGTGAGCTTTTTCTTTTCTTATAACAATCATTTCATTGTACTGAGGTAAAAGTCTTCAGAAAAAGAAGATGATCGCAACGGAGCAACAATTAACAGGATATCGAAAAGGATCTTATAAATGAGTTTAAATTAGTTATTTAACATTTAAGGCTCATTTATATCAATCTATTGTTTTAATTCACTAAGATACTTCATAATTTTGTGTAATATTAGTCATATAATTTTGCCATGTTAAACTAAGAACTTCGCAATGTATGTCTGTTGGTTAGCTTTAATGAATTAGTTCGCAATATTATCACTATTAAACAGTCAATAAAATCTTAAAATATGTATGCTTATTATTGTTAAGTAGAAAAATCAAGAATATGTCAGAGTTCATTCGGTGTGGGTGGAAAGAGTTTGATAAACCAGGTCAGTAAACGAGGATACAAGTGTATATAACTTGTATTTGTATTGATCATCTTATAAATGATGACCACAGTGTTAGCAATTCTTCAAAAATGGAGTAAATATTTCTTTTTCCTAAGAATATTAAGTTAAGGAAAGAAAACATACTATTTTCGGTAACACTTCGGTTTCGGAGCGCACGATAGGGGGCGCTGTTTATAGGCTACAATTTTGGGCTACAATATATGTCAAATGATGTCAGACGGTAGAGTCAGATGTGAACAATTTGGCGTTATATTTATTTTTGTATATGAGTATATACTGGGGGGCTGCGCCCCCAGACCCCCATCCAATTGATTGAAACTCAGGATCATCGAAGGGCGTTTCCCCCGCAGAGATATCTTCCCCACGAGCAGTCCCCTTGAATTTACTCGTTTTTTTTCCACCCAACAGCTTTTTACTGGGAGAAAAACCTAACCTAATAACAAACAATTCTTACTTTTATAGGTTTCTTGATTAGTTTATGCGCCTCTAGATAATCTAAAAGTTTTTCGCGATTATACAAACTAACGAAAGAAAAACATTTGCAAAACGGGTCCTATTTATAAGCTACGACGTTGCCAGTAAGCAGCTGTTATCATTTGCAGCAAACAAAAAATACGAAAACAAAACCAAAAACAATAAAAGACATCAAGAAACCTTCCCTTACTTAGAAAAAACTATAAACGAGCAGAGGCGGAGATATTTAGTAAATAATACAGACTAAAAGTTACAAATGCCCAAAACAACAAAAAATTAACGCCGTGATTGGTCACATCTAAAGCTACCGTCTGACGTCATAAGAGATATATTGTAGCCCAAAATTGTAGCCTACTAACAGCGCCACCTACCGTGCGCCCCGAATCTTAAGTATTACCCTATTTTCTTTTAGAAAATTTAATGACCGAAATTTAAATATTTTTCGAGTTTATTAACCATACCGTGGTATTACAATATATATATATATATATATATATATATATATATATATATATATATATATATATATATATATATATATATATCAGCGGATATACGCTGTTATGAAAAAGAATAGTCAAGAAAATAGAAGGGACTTCCTTCTCATTCACACTTTGGATGTAGAATTAGTATAGGGCCATTCCTTATCTATTTGAAACAATTGTATGAATCTCATACTGCAGTTGCTCATTATCGAGGCAATATTTCCCTTTTGCCATTTTCATAGAGACAATCAAGCTACAGTAAAATATTGTTTTCTCTCTAATATTCTGTCTTAATTTAGATTTTTACGAATTAGGCTTTTATTGAAAGCATCTTTAAAAATTGTTCCAAGAACCAAGCGTATTCATTACTTGCAAACTCAAGTATGTCATAATAAATATGCCAATTTCTGCTGCCGCTAGAGCATAATCAGCATAATGAGGAGTCATTAAAGGAAATTCTCACACAAATATGTAGCCCAATTGTTTCTCTCGCACTAAAAAAAAATCTAATATATATTGTCACGGTACATTAAAGGGGATGAGAAGGCGAGGAAGGAAGAGAAATGAAAAGAAGCAAATAATAGTATGAATTATTGCGCAGAAATAGAAATTGATGCTTAAGGGCACCACTAGGTTATGATAAGGAAGCCTAATCCAAAACAAAAGAGAATTTTAGAAGTCTGATGTTTAGTTCTTCTAATCGACGGAGGATCGACGTTAACGAGTGAGAATGCCCACCGAGAATCCACATACGTATGTGGCTCGGAAAATCCAGCGCGCCTAATGCAGCTAGGTAGTAATAGAAGCTATATACACATTGTTTGCCTCTTTGGTGACTCATTCTATAGATATCATCAAGCTATAAATATATATGTAAAACTCTCTGACGAGGCAATGTGAAGTTTTTGTACTTCCTCCTCGTCCTTCCCGCCAGCATTCATTTATTTCTACCACTATTCGTTGAAAAATTTGTCTTCTCATGGCGCATCAGACAAGAATCGTGGAACCTCTATAATAAATACACTTTAGAGCCTGCATGTCGTATGGCCCCAAGACTTAAGGGTTTATGGACTTTGAGTTGCAATTAATATCAAGATCGGTTTTGTCCCAATAATCAAATCTGTGCGGTAAATGGCTGACCATCTCACTCTGGCAGTTTTCAGGTGTATAAGGCTGTATTGCTTTGAGATTGCGGGGTTAATGCCAGAGCATCTAAAATCTCGGATTCCCTCTCTCGATCGTCTACAAAAGATGCTCTGATCTTGGCCATCTTATCGACGATTATTACGATGTATTAAGGAAATTGGTTATGTCTTACTACCTGGCCGCCCTCTCTATTAGGATCTGAGTCACTTGGAACTCGACAGGTCCATTAGCCAGCTTTTGATAGGTATACGTAGATGAAAAGATTCGAACCCCATCATTAACATTCCCAGGGTGGATTCATGAAAAATCCGAAAAAATGAAATTAGATAAGCAGGAGAGCCGGAAGCGAAATACATCCCTCCCTCAAACACCTTCATTTATCCAAGTGCTTACAACTTGGGAAAGTCTGAGTTGGTTGGCTGGATCAAACAAGATTTCTTACGAAGTCACTATCTGGAAACACTCTCCAAACCTATGTGTTTGGGTTAGAGAGAAATTTGACAGCACTCTCCGGAACACTGGAAGGGCTCCCCTCAAACCTTCTTTTTGCGGTAAAGGGGCTCTTCATTTACTATATTCGGACTTGTCACCTGACAGCTTCACCTCTGAAGATGAGGTGCCTGCTCTTAGCCCCTACGAGTAAAGCGGCTTTCCCCCCACCCCTTTCTTTAATACTCTACATTTAGAACAAAAGTGGTGCGTCTTTCCATTTCATTGAGTACCATCAATCTGACAGCCAGTAGGAGGCCGTAAAATAGACTATCAAGGTTGAGTGGCTCTATATAGAACCGCCTTAGAGGTGGAAGGCTGGGTAAGGACCGTTAAGCCGTGCTCTCTGTTGTTTTGCAGAATGTCTTCAGCTTGTTGAGTTAAACCATAGTTCTAGTTAGCCCCCGCTGATAGTTCAGGGCTGTTACAGTACCAGAGGGCCATCTGTGGTAGACAACCAAGAGCCTTATTTAGCCCCTGGGATTGATCCTCATGAGGTAGACAGGTCCCTGAAAAAAGGAAGGATTTCCTTCATCGGCTGGTGCCTCTTTGTCACCCATTAATATTTTTGGATCTAGTGAAGGACATGGCTGAGTTAAGTCCGACTGATTTTGGGGCTCATACCGTGGGATGTGAACAAGAAAAAGAAGAAAACGAATACAAAGAATATTAGGTGTTCCTGTACCTCTGCAAAGGTTCATTGGATGGACTTAAAAGCCTCCCTTTTGGTACGAGATTAAACCTGACTTGCACGTCCGACTCTGAGGTGGCTTTGGTCAGGAAGGCTCAGAATAAGACTAAGACCAAGAAAGCTGCAGATAAGGTAATTAGAAACTCGATGACGTCGGGGCCCTTTATCGAGATCTTGCCGGGGTCTTCGTACCTCACAACTTCAAGTGTTCTTGCTTGTTCGCTCTACTGATGGAAGCATGTTGTCCAAAGGAAACAAAAATATGAGTCAGTCATTAGATGCAGTTCTACTTAAAGTAAAAATTATCTTTACTTCTAGTATAAGACCCTTCTGGTAAATTCAGCGGACACTGACTAGACGGCATAGTAAATGTCTTTAGAATTTTGTGAAAGAGGTGGTTTATTCTAGGAAAATCTCGGAATATAAATTAAAAGATGTGAAATAAGAGCTAGCAGATCAAGGAAAGGTGGATGTTAGAGGGGAGAACCTCGAGACATACCCCTAAATTCTTCAAAACATTCTAAAGTGACAGGGTTTCCTACTAATTGCGAGCTGGTTTATATCACTACCACCTCAATACAGTTGGGTTACTGCCTGTTGGTGTTATTGACACTACTTTGGCCACTCAAATCAAACTTGAAGACGTGCCAATTTGGGTCTTCCAAAAGCTAAGAAGGAGGCTCAAAGGCATGGCATTTTAAATCTGTATTGTGTGGTTTTATTTGTATGAATGTGGCGGACCTTAATCTGAGTCCTTAAAGCAATGTATCACGTATCTTTTCAAGCTGGCGGTCCTAGCTTTTCTGGCTGCGGGCCAACTCTTTTTCCCTGATGCTATTGACTTGGTCCTGGCGAATCCTTAGGCCTTGGGAACTACTTAGCCTTCAAAGTTAGGCCGGCATCGTCTGATCATACCCCTCCACGCTTACGAGCACGGTCGCTTCCATGCCCATTTAGCACCATTCTGTGTGTTCTACGTCACCATCTGCTTCCTTATTCGAAAGCCTACTGTGAGAGGGACCTCTCTCATGTCTTTTTCACAATGCGGCGTCTGTTAGTTAGATTCAACATTGCATTGTCTACTTAGTCCTGAAAATGCTATATACGTGGCCTCTCTATGTAGAAAACATTATGTCAATGTGTTTTTTCATCTGAAAAATAAACATGATATCGGATGGAGATGTACTTTATGAAGATCCTGCTAACTCGGGTGGGTGGGTAGACGACTACCAATAATATTCACGAATTCTTATCATATCGTCGATTAAGCCTACGATCAGGAAAAGTCCTCTTTGGGCCGAAAGTGCAAGAAGAGGGCGTCTCACAAGGAGGTATAATAAGTGCCAAGCCCTTTGCCCTGAGACTCAATGAAGATGTTTTTGCTACACTTTACTTAGAAGACCATACGATCATTTTTTTCCCACAAATGTCAACATTATAGCGCCGACCAAAACAGGAATTCAATTTCATCTCTCACTCTGTCGAAAAGCAATGATTTCAGGTTTCTTTTGGCCAATACCTTGTTAGTTCAACTCTTCCGCCACCCACGGCTCCAGTCAGACGTGGACTTGTTTCTAAACTTGGTTATCCTCGAAGCGTTAATTCGCAGTTTCCTTGATCTTGTTTTCGACCAACGGTTCACCTTCGAGGCCTATATTGTCAGCCTTAGTGTATCTTTTTCTAGTGCCATAAACATTCTCAATTCCAAACGTTCAGCGATTGAGGTGTTGATACAGCTCTTCTGCACATTCATTGTTCTTTAGAAGATTGAGTGCAGATATGCGTTTTACGGATCTAGCAGCGATATTTATAGTGAAAGGTAGACTCAATCCGCCTAGCAGTCACTGGCTACCGACCGGTGCTCTCAACCCGTTCACCTTTAAGACAATAGGTGACAATGCTAGGGAGGTTCCACTTACTCTGGCTGTTCCTAATGCATAATATGCTTGAACGCGAGGACCAGACGGCTCCCGCAGTTGGTAAGGGTTCTTAGTTCATCCGCGTCTGATATCTACCGGGCATATTCCAATGAGAGACGCCAACCATACCTTAAACTCTTTGGGTTTAGTGCTAGGAGCCTCTTTCAAAAGGTCGATGTAACTATAGGGCCAGTGTCTCCTCTGGTTCGACCCAGGACGCCAACTTGCAAGACACCACCTTTTCAGTATGTGGTCATCTTGTTCACCGTATCCTCTCTTTTTGAAGTCAGCAAAGCTCCATAAGGCGCTGTTTCTGTCTTTAATGTCTAGTTTCTCCTAATATACTCGTAGGTACAGCAAATAACGCTCCGTGTCCGGTTGTTTTTCACCTTTCATTGTTCGTGGTATCCATGTTGCCAAGATTGCCGCAAGTCGGCTGTATGTCGAGATGATCTTCCAATGGTTTCATGGACAAATTCGTGATCCAGAAATTGTGGACGTTTTTGAGGGAGCAAAAAGTCCGCGAGGAATAAGACACCAGATCAGCGTGCCCTAATCTTGACTGCAGAAATCAGGTAAGTCTTCTTGCAAAAGAACTCAAATTTGCATACCCTCACGCCGCGACTATTCTTGTGTGTTGACGGACGAAATCGTTTGACCAAGAAGACGATCTGCTGACGAGATTGCAGAGGCGAGTGCCTTTGCGATCTCGTCAGCAGATTGTCTTTGTGTGACTCGCCCTGATCAGAGGAAGATTAGGGATACTTCTCCATGGAACCGAGGTAATCTCAACCTCCTTTACGGTAGACAGATACAAGAATCTGGAAGGTAAGAAGCTTGGGTTCTCTCTATTTGCTGAGGATTTGCAGACACCACCTAAAATAGAAGCCACATCTATGGTTGTAGAGGGCTGCGCGCGTGAAGTCGGTTTAAAAGGGATATCAGACGCGGCTTAAGCAACCATGGACCTGTATAATTTCGGACACCGACGAGCCGAAAGGGTAATAAGCGAAATTCCCAAGGGATATCGGATGCGGCTTAAGAAAACATGTACCTTGATAATTCGGGGCATCGACGATGCGAACGGGAAATAAGAGAGATTTCCCTCTACCCCAAGAGTAGGAAGATGGACATGGCTACAACCTGAGAGAGAGACAGCGTTATCAAACTGGGGGGAAGACGATGATAAAGCACCCGAAATTTAACACAGCTGCACTATTCTCTCTTGACCAGATAAATTATGTGTGATAACGGCGTATTAAGTTTTATGCTCCCATACTGTGGACTTTAATCCAATTCCGCAGTGGCTTCTGGTTGCTCTCTATCGTCTTCCAGTTAGGCTCATTCACCGGAGGCACCGGTATATGATGGAGGTGTCCCCTGCACCTTAATACGAATAATGCATTCTCCACCAGGCTTTTTGGCACAGTACTTGAATGGCCAAGATCAGGGATCTTTGCGCACGTTAGTTCTCCTTGAATGCGCAAAAGAGTGGTTGCACCCAAAATTCCAGGCAAGAGCTCTCAAACAACAAGAGAAGAAAATGTGTTTTCCTTTTTAATTACAGTGAAACAGTGGAGCGAATATAAAAATTCAACTGCGAATTATCACTCACAAATTAATTCAGATGGTAATACAAATGAATTTCAAGTATTAAATGGAAAAGTATGACATAAAAATAAAAAAACTATTGAATTCTACGATTGAAAAATATTCCTAAATACAAACTCAATTTTACCTCATTAGTTCTTATATTGCATGGGATGGGGAAAGAGGGTATGTTAAGTACATTTTCTGTATCACTTTTGTCTAATAGATTTTGTTTGAATATACATATATTATGTCCTTTTGCATTTAATCTTTAAATATCCACGTATTTAACGAATGTACTTCAAAAGATTAATATTCAGAGAACACATTTTAGGTTTGAATACCACTTGGAGGTCTCGTTCCATTGCTGCGTAGAACTTAGTTCCAGAAAATAACATTTTGATCAGTTATCAACTTATTCACAACTACATAGAACACAAAAATGAACCAACAACAAAGAACAAAAATCATTCATTTAATGTTAAGGTGAGGAATGCCATTGCTTCTTCTTCAAAAACTGCTTGATGCGTGGCATTATTTTGCAGGGAACTCATCGAAGATCATGCTGTGGCACAGCTGGACGGTTTCGGCTCCTTGAATTGATGTTCATCATGACTTGAATCCCTGATCGCACTCCTACGTAGAGGGGAAAACTAGTAGCTGCTAATAGCACGATAGGGTAGTGTCGGGTATAAGGAGAGTATCCTCATCCTGAAGTTTACAGGACAGAATTCCTTGTGCTTTGGATTTTCTATCTCATCAAATTGGTTATCTATGAGCTTTTCTTTTTCCCCGTTCCCCACAGACAGTTCGGCAGGATCAACGGAGAATGGATTGGCGAATGTAGGCACAGCATGCTACATCCGGGAAGTAATGATTCAGTTCAGTCTTAAGAAGTGAGAAATGATGGACTATTTCTTGGGAAAATTAATTATCGTGCTCGCTTTCAGGGGTAATCAGGAGTTTTACCAGTCCAACTTCAATAAAAACGCTCCTCTTCTTCGTCGTCAGCTTATTAGTTCGTCTTTATATGGGATTGCTGTTTTTGATGAGCTGCTTCCACCTTTTTCTGTCCTCTTCCATGACGTTCTCCACTCCCTTCTCCCCCACATCAGCTTGTATGCAGTTTCTACATCTAATCTTAGGCCTTCCTCTCCTTCTTCTTCTCTGTATTTCCATCTCCAAAGATCTTCTCTCGTCACTCTTTCCATCTCTCCTCATTATGTGTCCATACGATCAAAGTCTTGCTTCCTGTGTCTTTGAAATCTCCGCCACCTTTCTTGTTTCTCTGATACTTATATTTTGGGATTCTGTCCTCCCTCGTCACGCCACACATCCATCGCAGCATCCTCATTTCTGCTACTTCCATCCCGCTTGGATCCTTCTAATTACTTCCTTATCTCCATTTCCATCTTTGATATGGTAGATCTATAATACTTGAAGGCATTAACTCTCTATATTTCCATACCATCTAACCTAATGTTTTTACCTCTGTCCTGCTCTTCATCTGTACACTTCATATATTCTGTCTTTCTTCCACTTATGATCCCTCTGTTTTTCAGTACTAATTTCCACTACTCCAGCCTTTGCTCTACCTCTTCCTTAGACTCATTGGCTAAAACAATATCATCTGCATACATCATGGCCTAGGGTATCCCCACTCGCACATTCTCAGTTAATACGTCAAAGACAATGTTAAAGAAGAAAGGGTTTAACGAAGAGCCCTGATCCAGCTCCACTTCCACTCCAAAGCTGTCTGTCAAGCCTGCTCGACTCCTTACCCGTGTTGTGACACTTCTGTACATTTCCATTGCCAATCATACATAGTTTTCTGGAACATTTCCTTCTCTCAAGCATCTCCATAGTTCTTGTCTTGGTATTCTATCATAAACTTTCTCCAGATCTATCAAAACCATATGTAATTCCTCCTGTTTCTTCTTGTACTTTTCCACCACTTGCCTCAATATAAACACTGGGCTTGTTGTTCTTTTTTCAGGCATGAAGCCAAATTGACTGTTGAAAACCTCCACCTTAAGCCGTAATCTTTCGTCTAAATTCTCTCCCAGTCTTTCATTGTGTGAGATAGCAGTTTAATCCCACGATAATTTTTTCCCTTTTGTACATCCACCTTCCCTTTGAGGATGAGCACCAACAGACTCTTCCTCAATTTGTCAAGAGTCTCTAACGTGCACATCAGCTTATACAAGAATTCCAGTCATGTATCCTCCAAGGCCCTTCATGCCTCCACCGGGATCTCATCTGCTCCAGCTGCTTTGTTATTTTTCACTCTTTTAAGAGGTCTCACGACTTCTTCTCTCTCTACTCCTTGTCACTCCTGGATACGGTGTTCCCTCACCATGGTAAGATCGTGGGTTCTCTTCGTTCTTTTTCCTTGAAGAAAACGAGGAGTTAATCCGTCATTTAAAAAAAACGCCTCATTTTATTTCCTTTTTATTTGTGTTTCGTTTTAAAATTACGTTCGAGCAGGCAGGATTTCATAGCTTCATTGGAAAGTGTCTTCATGCAGACTACACACTGCAGAAGAGCTTCTTATCTGTGTTAGATTACTATGAAAGCATACTTGATTTATGTCTGGTCATACTTTTGCTTCCGCATGTTACCGAATCTTTAGAAAAAGTATGGTTGGTTTAAACAGGTAAACAAGCGCATATAATGAAAAATAATAAAGAACTATATAAACTCAGATAGATCTGAAAAATTACACAACAGTCAATTAGTAAAGCACAATGTTGCATTTGAAAGGCAAGAAAACAAAATTTTTTTCACCCCACATAAAAGAAACAATAAACAATTATAAAACAAACTAAGCGATAAGACACTACAGTTTTACTAAAACTTTTAGGACAGACTTGCTTAGCTTTACTGTCTCTGGCTACGTGTGTCAAATGGCCGTTAGAAACTTGTTAAATTTAAGTTGCCTACAACTGAAAAGAGAGGGGAACAATTTTAATCACCTTTTCTGCTGACTTAGATTTATCTGCCAATTTTAATCCGTTTTTTGATGCTGATTTTAAATATATAATCTATTTTCACCTACATGCTATTATTATTCTGTAATTCCTATTTTCTCGTTTCCTAGAAAACTGCCCTCCGGACAAACAGAGAAGGTACTAGTAGAAATCAAATACTTCAGAGTACATAATATTAAGATATTAATAACTGTTGTTGTGCAAAATATTGACATTATTGCTCCTTTTTTCAAGACTCATGTAGAGTGATGGCTTCGTCAAGAGGAAATTGCGTTAATGATCCTGACACCTTCTGCTACCTATATGGCTATTGCATGCTAGTTCGTCAAAGTAGCAATAAAAAAAAACCTTGTGATCCTTACATATAAGGCATATTTTGATGTTCCTTTTGGCAAACAAGATAAGAAGTGGGCCGCACATGCTGTTTTCCATAGTTGTGTAGAACATCTTCGTTGAGTGGAAAAAAGGAAAGAGAAATGGTCTTCCTTTTGGAATCCCCATGGTGTGGCGAGAGCCAAAGGATCATGCATCTGATTGTTATTTCTGGCTGGTGAATACTAAAGGGATTGGCAAGAAAAATCAGCAAAAGATTGATTGCCCCAAAATTCCCTCGTCGATCCGACCAATACCTCAAAATGAGTCTTTACCAGTTGCAATTTTCAGTGGATATGCTTCCTCCGAGGATGAAAATGATGTACCTGATATGGACGTCTATGAAATGGATTCAGAGTCTGCAGATTCATCATCAGATGCTGAACAGTCATTAGCTCCTCACTGTTTCAATCAAGGGGATTTGAATAACTTGATACGTGATTTGGCGCTCTCCAAGAAAGCGGCAGAACTTTTAGCTTCCAAGTTATGTAAAAGATATATGTTTGACAGTTCCGTACAAGTATCATATTACCGAACAAGGAACCGTACATTTGTTAAGTATTTCTCTGAGGACAAACAATTTTTATACTGCCACGATGTTCCTGGTCTGTTTCCTGAGTTGGAACTTGGTACCTATAGCCATGCTGAGTGGAGACTGTTTTGGGATAGCTCCATGCGTAGCCTCAAGTGTGTCATTTTGCATAATGGCAATGACTTTGGTGCAGTTCCTCTTTGTCACTCTGTCCATCTGCAAGAAATTTACGATGACATAAGAATGATCATAGATTTACTTAAGTACCATGAACACAATTGGATCATATATGTAGACGTTAAGATGGTTAACTTACTCCTTTGCCAGAAGAAGGGATATACAAAGTTTCCATGTTATATCTGTATATGGGACAGTCTACTCTGTGACAAACACAGGTCCAAAAAAGATTGGCCAGTTCGAGAAACTTTGGAAGCAGCAATGCCAAACATTGTTAATGAGCCAATCGTAAGTCAAGAGAAAATCGTTTTCCCTACACTTCATCTCAAACTGGGGTTGATAAAACAGTATGTCAAGGCCTTGAGCACTGACAATTATTGTTTTAAGTACATAATATCGGCGTTTCCTGCTTTGTAATACGAATAAATAAAAGCAGGAATATTTGACGATCCCCAAATCGGAAGACTTCTGAGTGAATCTAGATTCTTGAAAACCATGAATTAAAAAGAGAAGGCAGCCTGGCTCTCATTTTCTGTCGTTGTTCGTAACTTCTTGGGAAACAAAAAAGCGCATAACTACAAATATCTGGTTACTAATATGCTTTTAGCAGATCGTGATTTGGGATGCAACATGATTTTGAAGCTGCATTTCCTAAATAGTCATCTCGACCGATTCCTAGAGAATCTGAGAGCCGTGAGCGACGAACAAGGGGAGCGCTTTCATCAGGATTTGATGACGATGGAATAGCGCTACCAAGATCACTGGGATAGACACATGATGGCCGACTACTGCTGGATGATTAGAAGAGATCAGCGAGAGAAGACTTACAAGAGAAAGAGTTACAAACGTAAATTTTTGACCGATTGAAATCAAGAAGAGGACCTCGAACCTGATGTAACAAGGAGTAACAAGGAAAAGAAGTACCCTAGGAGACCTTACAGTCCATTCAAAGAGGGTACCTTTTGACTAGCAATCGAGCAGGCACATGGCTGCTTAATTGTTTTGCGTCCCTAAACGGCCACTTTTTAATACTTTGTCTAGTCTTGACTTGAACTGGTCAACAGATTCACTGTTGACAACTTCCACTGGAAGTGCGTTCCACTTACCGCAGATACTGTAAGTGAAAGAATGTCTACACAGATTGCGGTTTTAAAGCTTTAGTACAAGTTTGAAGCCGTGATTGCAATATATGCAATATAATGTTTGTGCAAAAATACTGCTTTACTTTAAACAACGCAAAAAGATGATTAAAGATTTTTTAGGGCATGATTATAGGCATAATAAAATGAAAATTATTATATATTATTTATTGATATTACGAAAAATCTGCAACATTTAGAGAGAATCTGATGTCAGATTTGAATTCAGTATGCTCGAATTAGGTAGGAAAACGAACTTTTTTCAACTCACCAAATACATTGTTCTCCAGTGTAATCAGACACATCCCCAAATGTGGTCATATACCACCATTAAGGCCATCAAATACTACTAGTGGTACGCGTACACAATTTGGGAACGACTTAGCTAAACGCTCGATGGCGCTAAGAGAATGGACCTCATCTTCATATAATAAGCCAACATGGACTGCCTGGTGCTGGAACTACATTATGGAATGGCTTCTGACTCAACAATGTTGCTCTCTGTGACCTATATGATTGTTGTTCCAAGAAAACACCCATCATATTGGCCCTTTACCTCACTACCCAGCACAAGAGGCAACAGTTTCTGGAAGCTCCTTCACTTATCACGTATACTGGGAAGTTTAATTTTCGATTTACAAAAGAGAGAGAATACTAGAAACCTAAAAGTTTAACTTCCGATTTACAAAAGAGAGAGAATACTAGAAACCTGAAAGTCTAAGCACTTTCGATAACTTAACCCATCCTGCTACACGAGAAGACCTCCCCTTTTGGCACTTTGCATAAAAGTGGCATCTAACTTCGGAATATACATACGAGTACCTATAAGACAGCTATCCTTATTTTTTCTATTTTATGGCTACAATACACAACCTTTGAACCAATTACGAATATCTTTTCTTTTGTTAAAATGAACTAATATATTTCCCTATAGTTTTTTATTCATTAGATTCACATATCAAAATATATCTGCTAAGTATGTCAGATATACATCCTAACAAGAGTTTAAGAACACATCTTCCAATGCTTGCGTTTGATTGCTCATACTCACATCAGAACTACTCCAGTTGAGGGTCATGTGATTTTTGTATGCTAAAAGTTGTCTAAACCATCAACATCTCAGATATTTCATGAAATTTCTGAGTTGTTTCTACAATTTAAAGAGCGTCAAGCATGCCTATTGAATTATTTTTGAAAATTTACTAATTATTCTGAAGGTTTGAAAGACGGTTTCGAGAGCAACCTATCCAAGAGGTTCTTCACTTAAAACCTTTTAATAACTGCACACAGTAATTTCCAACAGATAATAGAATGTGGCTTAACTTGCTACTTTGTTTTATTTTGTGGTCTTAATTGAAGAACTCTTGCGCTGATCTTATTTTTCTATCTGATTGCCTTTTGAACGGTAAATGTATAAGTCGTTAAAAAAAAGATCAAATTAATTGTCTCACCCACTGATATAATTATACTTCTGCCTTTTCTATTTAGTATATAGCAAAAATGGAAAAGTGAGAGAGTATTTACTACAGAAATAGGAAATTCAAAACAGACTGACATGTAAAAAGATACAAATAAATTAAGGGAAATTAAAAATGTTCCCCCACAATCAAATCATTTATTTGATCAAGAATTATTATATAATAAAAAAAGAATCTTAAGTTTTTTGCACACTTTAAATTATAATAACTATACCTATTAAATTCGCAAGACCACACAGTTGTAACAAGGTTACAATAATATAATGAAAAATTGTAAAAACGCATATGCTTATATAAAATTATCCCTGGACACACACACCATTATGCGTGAGCTGTTAGATTTTCTTTTGACTCGGATCAGAAACTGTTGATCCTGAGGTAGAAAACTAGATGAAGGGATGAATTCAACAAATAAAAAATCTAATTAGTATTTATGCAATATATATATTTTTGTTCATTGCAAACCTATAAAATGATATCTTCGAAAATCAGATTTACCTTTCATAATTAGACTGTCTTATTAAATTAATAATTTGGGTACAAATTTATTTGTTTCATTTCCTCCATTACCCTCGAGATTTCCATTTTTAACATAATTTGGTTAATCTACTCCTGTTTCCCAACGTTTGATCAAGTATTTCTAATTCTCAATTTTTATACACTTCTTTCTTTTATTTACTCTTCTCTATATTTTTCTTCAAATTTACTCCATATTCTCTTTTTTATTGCCTAATTTTGCATTCGCCTCTCATTGTAGCGGGCAGGTTTTTTTCTGGAACCCTCATTTTTGTGATGTGAGAAGCCATTATAATGTGAGAGCAAATTGAACTTAATGATGAAGGTTGATTTGGGGAGAAAAGTGATGAATATAACTACTAAGAGGAGCAATGATTCTGCTTGACCAAAAGAAGTGAAGTGGGAAGAGTTTTTACGTTACTTCTATGTTTAGATTAAAGGAACGAGATATATTTTCGTTACTGAGTTTTTTATATATAATACACAAACTTATTGTGAAAATGTTTGAATAAAAGAAGCATCCTCAGACTCTTCAACGCCCAAGCATAGTGAGCATTTTCAGCAGATAACTGTCATTTTGATGTTTGATATGCTGGTTTGCATGTGAAAATTCGGAGCCATTGAAAAATAGGAAAAACTGGCCATTATATTTTTTGTTTAAATATATCAATTTGGAATTACCACGATTAAAATGTGTGTTTCTAACTTAACCTAATCTAAGTTTTCTAAATTAAAATCAGGTTAGGTTAGGTTGCTATTTTTAAAATGACCAATTTGAACATTTAATGGTGCAAAATTATTATCATTAATTCAAAAGATCGTTTAGCAATGATGAAATATTGACTCCGCAAAGGGGGTAACTTGACCGCTTACTGTTCAAAATATGACACCTTACCGAGTCAAGTAGCTAAGTTACGCCGGAGAAGGAAGGGAAATCAGAATAACAATAACCTTTGGGGCCAGAGTCCGGTTCTCGGTGGAAGCGGAGTTCCTTCGGTAGTTTGTGAGTTTTTTTAAGGAAAAGAGACATCATGGAACCCTTCGTGATCTAGGTGGGAGGGCAGGGTTCCTTATCAAGGAGGAGTGTCAATATGAGTAACATCATAGAGAATAATAGCCACCATCGGCATGGTTGAGGTATATATTTTTAATCGGTTATGCTGTGAAGACCGGAAGGGAAATAATAGCGCCGTTGTGATTGATTGTATGGTGATGCCGTGTAGATGATCTATCTTTCTACCTCCGCTGGCGATAGTGAGATGGATTCCGCACAATTGGCAGTCATTGCCTTATAAGAGTTGATGCCATTAGTTTCCGCCCGCTTAGATTGAAGCCGATATTCTGACGCCCAAATTCCATCGCTGTATCCACCATTCGAGCATAAGCTTAAACTAGGTCAGGTTGTTTAGATTTAAAGGTTATGTGTGGTTTAGTGATATTTAAGTTAGGTCGAGTTGTTTGTCTTCGTTGTTTTTATTGTTATTTTAAACTGTTTGACGAATGACGAAACTTGTGTCCTCTGTTTGAGATTGTTGGTTTACTTTGGTGGTTATAAAGTGTTAACTATAGTACGAGGCTTAGTTCAGATTATTGTTTTTTTTATTTAAATTATAAGTATTTGCTTATGTTACGATAGTTAGGTCAGGTTGATTGAGTTTAGAGTTTTTATTTTATGATTATAAGTTGGTTGTTTTTTATTATTCTTAAGTTGATAGTTTGGGTTTGTTGCCTTTGTATCATGTATATGATTATTTTGTTATTACAAACTTTTAATTAATTTTTACTTACATAACCTGATATACATCTTTATCTTGGCCTGATAAAGATGCATTAGATGTATGCTTTATTACATCTTAGAGCAATTTGGTTTTCGAGCCCAAAATAAAAGACAAACATGAAAAGAATCGTTATTTTATGAAATAAATCGGCCTTGGGCCGATTAAAACGAAATATGAATGATTAGCTCCACCTGAAAAAGATTGTAAAGTGAGCCTAAATGAAACATTCGTTGAACGGTTTTGCCTGCATATGTGTTGGCAAGGTGTTGATTTATGTAGCTCAGCAATCACTCCTCTTGTTGAGACTTTATGCTTTTTTGACACAAGGCGTTATATTGGGCTAAGATTGAGGTTAGTGTATTTCGCGTTTTGTCCTGGAGCACTTGAAAAGTGCTTTATTTTGCTTCAATTTAGTAACCTATTTTGCATCAGAAACAATTATTGGCAATTTATCGCACGACTCAGCATCTTTCGTGCCCGATGCTGCAACAATTTGCATGGTTTAAAAATATGAAAAGTCTCTTTTTTTGCCCAGTAATGCATAAATAAATCCGAAAACGAGCATAACATGAGCGTAATACCATCAGCTGTTAGCTGTCTGCAATGCATGCAAATACAATCCCTTTAAAATTAGTTTTATTTCTCTATAATCATGAGATTTATAAAAGTAATAAGAGCAGGTGTTTCCATTAATTTGCCCCCATCCCCTCCGTATATAGTGATTTTCAATCTCTTAAAATTTTCTGATTTAATTCTTTAAAACATGCTTTTGAAATTCAAAATAATCAAATAGATGACAGGATAGGAGCAATTAACATCTATACAGACATGAGATTCCTGAAATTTGAGAGATATTATCTAGTTATAATTAGAATCTGCCAATTGTGACTGGGCAGACATCTTCATTCTGTTCATAAATTTAATAAGTGTCTATATTACGTTTTTATATATCAAACCATATTTTAACTTAAAATCTTCTGAGATATAGAGATTCATGTTCTTCTTAATAAACATTTATTTATAAATATGCGTGAGCATGCGTCAATGCCATCTAAAAGAGAAAAGGACTTAGCAGGTAAAATAGAATTAGAATCTATCCAACCAAATATTTTGGCCGTCCAGTTGGTACCACTTGATAATGCCATCAAAAGATAGGTTTTATTAGTCATGTCTACTAGTGGATCTCATTATTTCTGAGCTTAAAAAATAGCAATAAGAATTCAGTTTATCCTTATATTTTATTGACAATAAAGATGCGGTTATAAAATGTTATAGAGAGGAGGAAACTAAAACACTATAACTATCATCATGAAACAATTATCATATTGCACGTTAGCATACTTCGGGTGTAAACAATTCAGGTCGAAGACTATCAGGAAAACTAATCATCGGGCTCGCTCTCAGGGGTTTTAACATTCCATAGCCACGTTTACTGTCCACTTTTTTATCGAGAAGTCTGGTCCGGTAGATACTATTCTACCTTCATAATATGTATATTCTATTTTTCTGTTTCCCAAGGATGTACCAAGAGTCATGAAGTCCAATTCCCGGTCTAGATCATGGTGTTTGGGATGGTCAGTAGCGAGGGCCCTCGTTTAACTTTAGGGAAGACTTAAATTCAATACGATGCGGTACATTGGGCCTGGAAGAGTTGGTGTTGCTCTGAAGTTGGCCGCTGACCGAGTCAAGGATATCAGAAAATTTCCTTGACCAAATCACTCCATATATTTGGCCTCCTAATACTCCAGATTGCAACCCGCTGGACTATTATGTGTGGTTCGTAGTTAACAGAGGGTCCAACATGTCCCTTTGCACTACCAAGGTTAATCTTCGTTCCAGAATCAACCAAATATTAAACCAGTTTAACAGGAGAAGTATTAATTAAGCCTGGACTATGTTCCGACTCTGCCTAAAGGTCGTAGTTGAGCCAGACGACGATTTCATTGAATAAAATGATTAGTGTAATCATTCTAGTCTCTAACATGTAACTTTTTTAAATAAATTTGTATAAATGAACACTTATTTTCATTTAAATTGAAATAACAGTTCAACAACCGTACACTGTATATTATAACTAATTTATTACAGATTTTAAATCCATAAATAAAATATATAAATAATGTACCTGCCATTATATCATAGAGGTTTTTAAATCTTTCACCTCATCACATATTTAAAATATCTGCTTAAAAAGGAAATAATGGATTGAAGGAAAGGTATGTCACATCCACCTATAGTTTGGAAGAATATATGGAAAGATTTTTTTGATGCAAAAGCTATGTGAGGTTTAATTATGAGACAATCTGTCCACATGATTAACATGTGCCTTAAATCGAGGTTGTTTGTTGATGCTTCAAAAATTGGATAGAAATTTAACGCCTCAGCAATAACAGATATTTGATGGAAATTTGAATCTATTTTAATATAACCGTTAAATCTCAGTTAAATCTCACGTCTCATAAAATACTTTATCATTTAATAATAGAGCCGATGATAACGACTATCATTTCCAATTATTTTTAAATAATTATGTATTCTCTTAATTTACTAGGCAATGAAAATCGGAGGCAAAATTTATCTTTCTCAGCTGAAATAGATGACGGCTATGTGCGTGGCAGATTTATAATACAGACAAAGTGCACATTATCCTAATTTTAGGTTGACTAAATAGTTGGGTATCTTGTAGGTTCCGGGAACAATAGCATAAGGGATACAAAAATAACTTTACTAAGATGAAAATTAATATTCTTTTTACAAAGGTTAAAAATGGATTTTGAATCAAGCTATATAACACATTAGATGTTGACGAGCCTCATCTACTTAAAACGGGGAGGGGACTTGGCGGGGATGGTCGATGTACACACAAAGAACAATACTGACTGAAGGGTCTCTCGAATGACCGTGAGCGTAAAGGAAGCCGACGATAGAGATTTACACTGGGTGGGAGGTATTAGAGAGAGCACTTGCCCAGGAGAGTTACAAATTGCTGTAACCTCAAAGATTTGGTTAGAAGGATTAATCCTTGCTTTGGCGCAAAGTTAAAATAATAGTTTCTTGACAATGACTACCCGCCGAATGAACATAGATCTTGCCTTTGAGTTTAGAACACCGAGTCGAGACTGGACGCGTTGCGTTCGAGGAACGCGTAACAACGAGTACGGGGTAGACTTACGCGAATTAAACGAGGATATCCGTTGCTTCTCAAAAGGGGATGCAGTAAATTTCTTCATTTCCTCCCCCAGGAGAATCTGATAACAGGCTTTGCATAATTCCAACTCGGACATGACCTTGGCCTTGACAAAAAGGTGGGTGTTCTGGTCTATACTGATGATTGGTTCGGCATTGAATACGTTAACTGAATTTAGCTTTATAAAATCGATGCACATTCGATAAGATTCAACAAACTTCGTTACCATGAAAAAAGGGGAACAATAGCTTAAATCAGAAGGTTCGATGATCTGCAACCTAAGAAGTTTATCCACTTCGTAAATGAATGCTCCCCGGAGGTGTATAGGCATAGGGTATGGTTTGGAACGGAAGGGATCCAGGGTGGTTAGTTGGATATTGTGCTCAAAGTCAGTAGCACAACCGGGGATCTCGGTGATGACATCATCAAAATTAATCGGGAGCGCTTGCAGTTGATCCCTTTGAAGAGAAGATAGCAGGTCGCATATCTTAATTTCCGCAGGCGAGGAATTATTAAAGTCTGGCAAGACATGCAGCAGGTATTCTTTAGCTTGCTCCACGCAGGCGACTTGATTCCATGTGAAATTCTCCGTCGAATGCAACTATCTTGTTGATGCTCGCGCGACGGTGGTACCGCTTTGAGCATATTAAAATGAAAACGGTTTCTTCCTGAGTGGGTTTCAATAAGGTAATCAACAGGGCCACGCTTCTCGACTATATAGTAGGGGCCCTTCTACTGGCTCAACAAATTGTTGTTGTCCGTTGGAAGAAGAAGCAAATATTCTTCTCCGAGGTAAATTTCCTTTCTTTGGACTTGAAATCGAAGTATGTTTTATACTTGGCAAAATTGATGTCGGCGTTCAGAGAAAACGCCATTTCGGCGCTCTTTTCCAACCTCCTTCTTAAATCTAGTAGATAGGTGTAAGATCTCTGGATATTTTGATCCAATTTCTGAATGGAATAAGGTCCCTTTAGGATACTCAAGGAGCCTCGGATGTATATACCATATAAAACTTCAAAGGGAGCGAATCCTAATGTACGATGGAGGATTCCATGATAGGCAAAGTGGGCTACCGGAAGGAAGGGAGGAAGAGGCACCATTCATTGGGCTGATCTACACAAAACTTCCTGAGAATGGCCTTGAGGCTTCCATTAGCTATCGCACATTCTGTTCCCACTTAGGTGGAAAGTAGTGGTAAAGAGTGGTTCGATCATCAATATTTTATGAACGTACTCTATTAACTCGGAAGTAAATTGACGACTGCGATCCAAAAGGATTTCTTTGGGTAGGCCCACACGAGAAAAGATGGAATTAGGGCTTCGGCGCAGAGGACGCTATCAATTTTCATGAGAGGTACAGCCTCGGGGAATCGGTTGGCAAAGTCGATGATCGTTAAAAGGTAACTATGACATTCTCTCGTCGGGAAGTGGATCGGTCCTATCAGGTCGATAGCTACTCAGGAGAAAGGTTCAGAGATTAGCGGTCCCTTCTGGAAAGGCGCAGGTCTGACTCGTCCATTTTCTTCCTTTTTTTTCCAAATGTCGTACGAACGACAATATCGCAGAATTTCGTTGGTCGCACCAGGCCAATTAAAATATTTGAAGATTCTCTGAGCTGTCCTCGTGTGACTGAAGTTACCAGCAAATAGGTTATTGTGAGCCGTTTGCAGGATTGGATGGACGTGGGAGCAAGGTACACATAGTACGAGGGGCGGTAAATAAGTTTTGCAATTCGGATATAAGGAAACGAGATATGAGGAAAAGTGTTTTATTATTTTTCAATTTAACTAACCTCGACTTCAATGCACTTGAGCCACTTCTCCCTGAGTCTTCAAATTCCCGACAACCAGAAATCTCCTGACAGCTGTTAAATCCACTCCTGGACGGCAAGTTGGACATCATCATCGTCCCCAAACCACCCTTCATGCAGTGCAGCTTTGAACTAGCGAAAAAAAAAAGTCACTAGGGACCAGATCTAGACTGTAGTGGAGATGGTTAAGCTAATCGAATCCGCACTCGCGCAGGGCAGCTTGTGCAACTTTGGCCATGTGGATTTTGACGACGTTGAAGTCGATGAAGGGGCGTGAGGTTTTTAGGGACCCAACGGGCAGAGACCTTGGTCATGGCCAAATTGTCGTGGATGATGTTGATAACACTTCCATGTGATATTCCAAGTTCTCGCTCGATTTCTTCGACCTTCACCCGTCCATTTTCGAGGATCATCCTCTCCACACGGGCCACATTTTCATCGTTAGTCACGTCTGACGGGCGTCCTGGATGGGGGTCATCTTCAAGAAACTCACTACCATGGTGGAACTCCCTATTCCAGCAAGCAATGGTTGCATATGAAGGGTTGGTATTGGTGTACACTGTTACCATGCATTCATGGATCTCTTTTGCATTCTTGCTTTCCTCAGTCAAAAATTTGATCACTGCGCGTTGCTTAACCTTCTCCATTGTTGAAAAATTTGTGACTGGCGACTTGCGATCAGCTACTGCTTCTTAATTAGACTAGGCCTGAGCGTACGGCTGCAGGTCCTGACTTGTCATAACTTGTCCTATCGCTCCCACAAACAGCCATCCCCCTTTCTTTGTTTTGCCCTACTGATTCGCAAAACCTATTTTCCCCCCCTCGTATGTTGGACTCGGTGTCGTTTTCCTCGTTGCCCACGCGATAAAGGAGGTCATCCATGATGATAAAAGAAGTCATCTTATTCCCTCTGATGGTATTTACGTTTTCTTCTCGGCTTTTGACTACAAGGGACGAAGAGACTCACATTCCCTCTGGCTTTTGGCAAAGTCATAGCTCATCGCACTCTAGAGTTCGGGGGCACACGGGGGTTCCAGAGGTGTAGGGGTTTTCGGTTCATTCATCCAGCGGGAACAGGTAGTAAGAAGTTACGCCACAGGGGAGAAAGAAACCCTCTGGGACTGACCAATTAGGACAGCACAAAACTTGATTTGGTCTACAGCGAGTTCAGTTAACCAGCGAAATATGCCCACTCAGTGTAGCAGTTAAGAAAGGGGAATTGATTGGCGCGCCCCTGGTAATCATGCACTAGGGCAAACTTATCGTGGTCCGGAGCCACAGAGGGAGTAGTTCATCGGATACAACAATGCACGTGCACCCTTTATGACGGAGGAGGCTGGAGATCCGGCACCAATTAACTACTCCAGTTTAGAATTAGAGGGTCCTATGGGTACTTTTATCGAACAAAATTTTTACCTTGTGACTAGCAGTATTCGGAGGGTTTGAAGATGAGGGGGTTTCATTTTGTGAAGGGGAGCGTAGGAGTGGCACTAACCTAGTTCACCCTTGTGAGAATGAGGGGCGCTTCTACACTGCGAGCACTGAGAAGCAATTGTACCTCACGTGACCCTAAACTCTACAGGAATAGCACACGATGCTCCTTCTGAGGAAGGACGGATCTCAGGGGTCCAGAGCAAAGGGCTCAACATTACGGTGGTCCAACGAGTAGAAAGTTTTAAGTTTGGTGTGCCTTAACATCTTAAAGAATTTATTCCCATTATTAGGAACAAATGTGTTGCTGTTTTTGGACTTAAGAGATGGAGGTTCTGATTTCTTCTCTTCTTTCGAATAGCAATTGTGTCTAGCCACGTAGACGTTTTTTTTCTTGAGACTACGGAACCTCTAGTCCTTCACGAACGATATAATTTCTGAGGGAAGCGATGCAAGAAATTGTTCCTTGAGGACGAAATCGACCAGGAGTCGTAATCATGAGGCACCTTGAATGCCTAAATCCAAAAATTGAAGAGACGCTGTAGGTATTAGCCGAACGTGTGTAAGTTCTGGTTCGGTTGAATGCGATAGTTTCATAAATTTACCTCGGTAGAGGTTAGTTGCCATGTTATAAGGGGCGAGCAACTCGGCTTTTAACGATGAATAATCAAGTGTTGCCTCTGATGTGAGGGAGATAAAAATATTCCTAAGTTGGGAGCAGCAGGGGCAATATTCGTGCTACACCTTCCGCATCGATGTCCCACTGGTTCACCTCGAAGATCTTTGCGAAGTGGGTGAGTTAACACCCGAAGTCTTGGCCTTCCTTAAATATGGGGAATTTTATGGTCGCGGTCGCAAAGTGCGGCGCGTCTAGTCTAGAACTTGAGGAGTTTATGGAGAGCGTCTTGTTCCTAAGCTTGCTCTTTTCCAGTTCCTGAGAGCGAATTATTTCTCTTTCTTCTCGTTACTTTTCTCTTTCTTCTCGTTCCCTTTCTCTTTTTTTTTCATTACTTTTCTATTTCTTCTCTGTCTCTTTTTTAGGCTCTTTCTCTTCACTCTTTGTCCTAGATGTAGTCTATCAGATCTTTGCCACTAAGTTCGAGTGACTCGCCTTGGGTCTTGAAAATTTCAAACGACGGCATGATGCTGATTTTACGCGATGGGCACAAAAAAAAGAATTAAATTAACGCACGACAATGAATATCGCTGAATTATGAATTGCTTTACGCACGAACGGGAGTGCGAATGGTTTTTCTAAGCAAAACGAAAACACGAACAACAAAGCGGGGTAAAACACTCGCCAAAGAGCTTTTGTGATTGAGACGAGAGTTACAGCACTTTTAGCACAGCAATACAAAGAATAATATTATTTTTACCTTACCTTTAACTTACGGCACGAGATGAGACATTGAAAGTAAATAAATCAATTCCGTGGATGAATGAATATAATAGTTAAACACGGTAACTCGACAATCAATTTCCACAAAAAAATAATAAATGGAAACGGGTATGTAGCGGTTATTTCTCACCCTTTAAACTCTAGAACCGGAACCATGATTAGCCAACAATTAACAATTAACCAAGTTAAACAAAAGATTGATCAAATTCTAATCAATTAATTGACCAGGATTAACCCCATACCTGACAAACATTCATATTTTATATTTACTTTAATATATATTTTACTATTCATTTGAACAAATATACTTTTATTTCGTGCTCATTTCTTTAATGTTCATGCTTGACAATCCCAATCAGGAGCGAAATAAGCGATTACGACTCGTTAAGCCACGGCCTGGATTAGTTAAAATACCACTTCCGATTAAAGTAAAGCTTTCGCGACATCATGCGGGGTAAGTTGCGAGATGGTGTGCTGATTCCAATTGAATTCTAGGCAATTGCTAAGCGTTGCGAAAACTCCGAACACAAATAAATGGGCTCAAAACCATAACCAACTTATTTTACGCCTCTCACACTCGGACTATATATCTGCCTCTAAAATTATTGGTTATCGGAAAATGCGATTACCATTAAAATTTTAATTCTTCTTTTTCTCGAACTGTTATGCAGATGAATGTTGTGTTCATGCAATTATTTTCTTATGCTAAATGAAATCCTATAGCAAAAAATTTACTCAAAAAATTAAATTATTTATTTACACACGTTTTCGAAATAGCTAAGCCTAAGTTCCATTATAATAAAATTATTTAAAACCAAGAAATTTGTAAACTTAGAAAAACAGAGGTGTGCTACAAAAATTTATAATTTTCTTATTAACTAAAATCCAATTAAAAATGCAAAATATTGACATTTTTAAGGAGAGTAAACAATAAAACTCCAAGAAACAAGATCTATTAGAGTTATAATGGCTGCTTTAGGTATAATATTGTTTTACTTTTATTTAGATACATTTTTATTTTTATCTGTTTTCTAAACTGATTGCAAAATTGATTTGTAATGAAATAGACCTGTTTATTTTTTCTTTACAATGTTGTCATTTTAATTCGTTATAGCATTAATAAATTTCGGAACGTGTGCATTACCAACTCTTTTTTGTTGCAAATCATCTACCCTTTCTAAAAGTCCTTTAATATTTAGACTAACTATTATTTTAGTTTGATCAATTTCATTATAGGAAGAATAGGAGCATCCTTTATTAATAAAAACACAAAAAAGTAAAGTACAATAAAATATAAAAGTATTAATGAGCAACGATGGAAAAGTATATAAAACTAAGAGAGGTATATACAAATATAGGGAGAAGTACGGAAGGTACATATAGGTGGATACATAGGAAAAACGGTCAAAAGAATGGAAGAGAATGTAAGCCGGTATTCATCCACTTGCGATGAAAAACCAAAAATTTTCCTTCCATAGTCATGAGGCCTATATATACCTATCGATATAAGCCCCCAGGGACCATTCCTTAGGAACTAAGGTTTGGGAAGAAACATCCGCGCCCTTGTTGGCCAACCTCTCATAGCAGATGTTTCTGGCTACACTCTGGTAGGTATGGCTGAGTTGATCTAGAATATTGCTCGAGAATTTCTCAATTAAGTTCCTGGATAACTTTCTTATGTGGCAGTTCTGACTACCCGGCACGCAATCCGATAGGAGCTCCAGGGAAGAAAACCAAGATAAGAATCACGGCGAAAGTTTCATAATGGAACGCAAAGAGGAAAATACGGTGCGCTATCATAGGTAAGGGCAGAGAGGAAAACCCAAAGCTAACGCCCATTCTTGAGACGGAAGCATCACAAAAGCATTATAGCTCCTAGAATTTCGGGGGTGACAAGCACCTCCACTTCAAATGAAATAGGAAGTCCAATTTTAGTAAGCGGCGGTCCTGTTGTCTGCTGTTCGTTAAGAAATTTTAAAACTAGACGCAGACAAAACGGGGAATGGAGGGTAGAGATCATGGGGTTGAGGAAGCCTCATAGCTTCGCCAAAGCTTAAAGTGGAGCTCCCTGTTTGAGCAGAAAGACAAAACAAGCCTTTACTTTTGCCTTATTGCCTTACACCGGCATGCCTGCTGTAGCCGCTGATCCACATAGATGCTCTGATACTCCAGGCACTCTGTCGGTACTACAACCAATTATATCAGCTAATCAAAGGGAAACTGTCAAAAAAACTATCCTACGGTGTTCAGGAGCCCATTTTGGGGGCACAAGAGGAGAAGTCCTCGACATACGTTAATGCTTTATTCCCATGCTTTCTTCAACGAAAAGGTTACAATTGCTTCCTAGCATGACTGCATTTGATACTGTGCCCCGAGAATCCCATAGGGACACACTTAAACCGTCTAAAGCGCCAGCATATCTTGTATCCCGGCTGATGTCGAGCAATTTAGAATATCAAGATCTGGTAAACAACATTTGTCAGGTCTAATTGCATACATCCGTATTTTTGCCATTATCTCTTCAGGACCTTTACAATGTTGCTAGGCCTGAATCACACAGTTTCTCAGTTCTTGGTCAGAACGGACATGTCATAGACACCTTTTATTGTTCCCGTTGGCTAAGAGAGTCTAAAATACGATGAGATCTGGTTATCATTGTGTTAGTTTCTTATTATATTACAATTGTTTAAAAAATTAAAACAGAGTTGCTCTTTTGTTTATTTATTTGCATGCAGACCGCTCACAATTTAAGGATAAATACGTTAATAGTTGATGCGCTAAACAAACAAAACTTCTATCATAAAGGTTAATAATGAGAGAAGAGTTATTCTAAGCGATAGATATGCTACTACAGAATCAGAAGATATCTATTGTGATACCCATGACATGTCACCTCTAACAAAGTATAATCTTCTTAACTCACAAGTTCATTATAACTTTTCAAATAACTAGAATTGCTTCATTTTTATATATCATATTAAACTGCCCCTAAAAGTGATGTATAACTAATCTTTAAATGAATAGTCAGTAAATTAGATTATGCATATTTGTGATTTTTTGTTGCTTTCATGGGTAAAGGGTAAATAAACAAATCATAAGTATTTTAATATGTTTAATGTATGTCCTTGAATCACAAGAAAACAAATGAACAGACAAACAACAAATATTTATCCCGTATAAATACATCCAGTAAAAAACTCTTGACAAAAAAATATCATTGAGATGAAAAATCAAATATGTAATAGGTATCTACTTCGCTGCAGCTTAGTTTTTGATAATGTTTTTTCTCATTTATGCATATCTATGCAAAGACTTTGCTTACATTTTGCGTGGTGTCCCAACCAACATGGGAAATGAAGTGAAACATCACATTTTGTGCACGTTTGTTTTGCATTTTTTTACACACGCCACACCTAAAGTGTTTATCACCCATAAAAATGTTGTGTCCAACTCCATCATACCGCACAAGCTCCAGAAGCTTTATTGGAATAAATTCACTTAGGCCTCTCAGTTGGCTTCAAGAGAATGTTCACAATATCTCTCAGAAACTCTTACTCTGTTCTTTTGCTAATCTTTCTGTACAATAGCCATCCATTTACAATTGAACCCTTCAGAACAAATCTAAATAGGGAAAAGTACCAGGTACGTTTACGGAAGGACACTGTACTTGGCCCGAATTTAATCAAATAAATCCCTCCTCCAATTTCGTTATTATAATCTGGCTAGTTGAAAAATGGTTACTAACCCTTTCGGTAACACTTCAGTTTTGGAAACACGGTAAATGGTGCTGTTTATAGGCTACAATTTTGAGCTACAATATATGTCTTATGATGTCAGACGATAGCGTCAGATGTGAACAATTACGGGGTTATAATTTACTGTATATGAGTATATACTGGAGAGCTGCGCCCCCCAGACCGCCCCAATTAATTAAAACTCAGGATCATCACATGGTGGTACCCCCGCAGTGATATCGCCACCATGAGCAGTCTCTTTGAATTTACCTTTTTTTTTCCAACAGCTTTTTACTGGCAGAAAAACGTAACCTAATGACAAACAATACTAACTTTTATAGGTTTATTGATTAGTCTATGCGCCTCTAAATAACCTAAAGATTTTTCGTAGTCATGCAAAATAAACCCAAATTCGAATAACGAAGAAGCACAACTAGAGCACGAAAAAAGCCATAACGAAAGAGAAACAAATGCTAAGCGGGTTCTATTTATAGCTACGACGTTGCCAGTAAGAAGCTGTTATCGTTCATTGAGAAACAAAAAATACTAAAACAAAAAAAGACAATAAAAGACATTAAGAAACCTTACCTAACTTAGAAAAAACTATAAACGAGCAGAAGCGCAGATATTTAGTAAATAATACAGACTAAAAGTTACAAATACCCGAAACAACAAAAAAATATAATGCCGTATTGGTAACATCTGAAGCTACCGTCTGACGTCATGAGAGATATGCTGTAGCCAAAAATTGTAGCCTGCTGAAAGCGCTACCTACCGTGCGCCCCAAATCGGAAGTATTACCACCCTTTCTTTTGTTATAACCACCTCTTGTATTTACCTATGCCTAAAGAAGTAGTTTCTATTTTTTTCTTGCAACTATGACGTCATTGTTGTTATTCCAGTGTCAAATAGCTAATGTTTCTTCTTTAGTTTTAAATATTTCTGTTGTTCCTCTTTCTCGTTTCTTTATGTCAGTTAGGGGATCATCTTTTAGTTTGTCTCTGCGTATGTTGCCTGTAAAATTTACATTTGTTTTCCTAAACGATTGAAGGAGGGGTAAGATAGTAAGGAAATTATTTATATAGCCAGCATTGTTCTAAGGAACTATTCCTCTTGTTTAATTTTGGACGAATGATTCACAAATTGTTGGCACTTTTTCATAACCAGAATCCTTGCAGCTTGGAAGAGACAAGGAAGTCCTGAGCTGGATACAAACACCTAAATTTGAATCCAAATCGGAAAGGCTTTTCTTTGATAAACTGCATAAAACCATGGCGTCTAAAATATGATTCCTTTGCCTGATCAAAAGCGCATTTGATAACCAGTGGCTGAGCAAAGTCCATAAATAATTTATTGAAATCATCAAACAAGGGCCTTACCTTCAATATTTTGTCACCTACAGCTATCTTAGCATTACCTACAAAGTGTAAATTTCTAACTATCCCCTAAAATCTATTAACTGACATTCTAGACTTTGTAACAGCCAAATTATTGTTTATCGGCACATTTTGACCAGAATAAGAAAGGATTAGGGACTGTGCTATAACCTGACAGAAAAATATACCCATAACGCTATAGAGCTCATTGCTAGTGACATCGAGCTATCTACAAAATTTTACTTTGTGATATCAATTTGTTTCTTCCTTTATGATATCCATGATTTTATCCTTCCAAAATATAGAGAAGATATTATAAGAAGTTAAACCTTCATCTGCCCACCTACCCGGAATTATAGGAGTCTGTTGACTTTTATGTTCTACCTTTCTTTTTCAACATTTCTTTCGGGAGGAGTACTGCATATTTTTATTCAAATACAGGTTTTGCACTTTTCGGCGTATTCCTCACTAGTTCAGAATTTTTTTTAATTTTCCTCTAAGGGGAAACTTGTACTACATGATCTTGAAAATCTACTCCAGTTGAACAGGGGGAACTTGGATTCACACCTGAATTTCAGGTTTCACATTTTCTTCTCCTATATCAACAATATCTTCACTGGGATCTTCTGCATCAGATTCATCCTTATCATCAGGTGGCTCAAGTGAATTATCTATGCCCTTAGCCTCATCAGTGTTAGGTATAGAAGAGAAGTAAGAAAGTGTACCATCAACATTCACGAACCTCCTATAAACGAAACCAAATATATATATATATATATATGTATATATATATATATATATATATATATATATATATATATATATATATATATATATATATATATAATGAAAATTAATGCAATGTCGCAAGAAAAGTTGGGGAATTAAACAACATTCTCCGAAGACAATTTAATTCAGAACAGTTTCGCGGTATTTCACACCCTTTTTCAACTGACACTGGATAGAAAATATGAGAAAAGTGCTTACATACATAACACAGGGTCAGGTCGTGAAAGATCCCCTCTTTTTCCCCCCAATGACCTACTTGAGGCTAATCATAGGGAGGGGGGGGGCTAAACATATTGAAGGGCTGACATTTCACTATTTTGTTTATTTGCTTTCGTATTACAGGATAATAAGAAAATTCGCCATCAGATAGATTTAAATTAGGAACTGACGATATCAAGCTCGGTTCTACGATTCTTCTCTTAACATAGTTAGCCAATTTAAATACCATTTTACTTCCATTGAAATCGATTGAATAATTCAAGTCTCTAACATGGCAAAATATTCCACTGCTTTTGCTGCCCACTCTAATATCTCTTTTGTGTTCGTACAATCTCTTGTCTAGATTCCTCCGTGTTTACCCTATATAAACTTTATAGCAATCGTTGCATGGTATTGTATATACTCCTATGTTATGATGTTCTTTGGGTTTGCTGGCAATCATCAATTGATTTAAGGAATTATTATATTTAAAGGCTAGGTTAATACCCGCTTTTCCAAATATGTCCTTTAAACTATTTAATTTATTATTAAATGGCAATGTTATACATTTGTTGAAGTCATTAGTGCGGGAAGGCATATTACCATAGAATATTTTCCTAGCTGCAAAATGGGCAGACGATATGAACCAATCGGGGTGATACAAATTAGAAAAAATAGTCCTGATAATGACAATTTCCTCATCTAAATAGGAAGCATGACATATTGCATATGCTCTGAGGAAAAGGTTAGAAATTACCGATTTTTTTTAACAGTATTATCGTGAAACGAATAATAATGTGTATAGGCATTCGATTGGGTTGGTTTCCTATAAACGTCAAGTTTTAATTCATGGTGATCTTTATTAATAAGGACATCTAAAAATGGTAATCTATTATCATATTTCAAGTCATATTTAAATTTGATAAAGACATGCAAATTATTCAAATTATTTTAAAAAGTTATCAAAATCATAGCCATTAGGCCCCTTAACCATATAAAGTTAAGGGGAGAAATTGTAGGAAGGAGTTCAGTCTCAAAATAATCCATGAAGAGACATGCCAATATCAGAGATAAACTATTCCCCATGTTAAGGCCAAATATTTGTCTATAAAACTCATTATTTACTCGAAACACATTGTCAGGGAGACATAATTCAACTAAATCGATAAATTTACTCGTAGAAATGGGGAGATCCAAATTAAGTCTAGGCATGATTTCCTGCAGAAGGCCATGGTTTGGTCAACCGGAACTTTGGTAAACAAAGAGTTTACATCAAAGCTCACAAGTTTTCCATCCGGTAATTGCAGGTGGTTGAGGCGGTCAACGAAATCTTGAGTGTTCATAATGTGTGCAGATGAGATTCTTCCAACTGCTGGAGATAAATGCTTGGCAAGCTATTTGGAGAGCTTATAAGTCGGACAATTAATATTGGAAATGATTATGCGTAAGGGACATCCCTCTTTGTGGGTCTTTGGGAGCCCATACATATAGGAAAGTGAAGGGTTCGTACTCCTTAATTGTTTGATTAAATCTGCGCTTTTCAATATTCTCTTCAATTTGTTGTTGAAATCGCATGTTTGTTATTAAGCGGGTCACTTTGTAGCTTTTTATATGTGTTCACATCGTTAAGAAGTTCGTTTAGTTTATCATTATAACTATTTTTGTCCAAAATAACTAACTGATTTGTTTTGTCGTATTTGGTTATAACAATGTTGTTATTAAATTTAAGTTTATTTAACGCAATCTGAAATCTTTTGGGAAAACCAATTTGGTCAGATTTTTCAGAATTTAGGGCACTAAGCATACAACCACTAAGAAATTGACCACTTATTTGCTCATGTGAGGAGGTGGCTCTGGATACTAAACGGTCTAGTGAGAAATCATCATATGTCTTAATTGAAAAGCTTAAACCGTATCGTAACGCAAATTTTTCATTATCAGTCAGTACATGGGATGATAAATTTAGAATATTTTTATTGGGGTTTGAACCTTTAATCCATAGACTGTTCATAAAAATTCGGTTAAGTTTCTACTTCAAATAATTGCTATGATAAAGGATTTTTTCGTGAACACTTGATTCAATCACAGAAACTGCATGATGCCCTAAAAGTTCATCGCACTTATCAAACAGATTTCTTCTTGACCGTCTCACTTTGAATAGGAAAGTGTTCACTTTTCGCTTGGCGTTTTCTACACGTTTTTTTAAAATACAGCTATGTATAATGTTAATCGGAACATCACTGGACTTTCTTAAAGATGTTGTAAGTAGGGTTGTCGGAACGATTTTTTCTTGCAAGCAGTTATTTAAAAAGCCCCATTGAAGTTTGGTCTTCTTAGTACGAAGTAAGTTTCTCTCATATTCTCTAAACAGAGGAATATGTTGAGGATGGAGATGGAAAAGATTCCTGGGTTGGTTGTGTCTTCTCGTGGTATTCATGATGAAAATTAATGCAATATCATCTGCCCATTTTGCAGCTAGGAAAACATTCTATGGTAATAAGCCTTCCCGCACTAATGACTTTAACAAATGTATAACATTTCCATTTAATAATAAATTAAATAGTTTAAAGGACATATTTGGGAAAGCGGGTATCAATCTAGCCTTTAAATATAATAATTCCTTAAACCAATTGATGATTGACAGCAAACCCAAAGAACATCATAACATAGGAGCATATGCAATACCATGCAACGATTGCCATAAAGTTTATATAGGGGAAACGGGGAGAGATCTAGACAAGAGATTGTACGAACACAAAAGAGATATTAGAGTGGGCAGCAAAAGCAGTGGGATATTTGGCAATGTTAGAGACTTGAATGATTCGATCGATTTCAATGAAAGGAAAATGGTATTTAAATCGGCTAACTATGTTAAGACAAGAATTGTAGAATCGAGCTTGATATCATCAGTTCCTAATTTAAATCTATCTGATGGCGAATTTTCTTTTAATCCTGTAATACGAAAGCAAATAAACAAAATAGTTAAATGTCAGCCCTTCAATATGTTTAGGCCTAACCCTCCCCTGATAAGCCTCAAGTAGGGGATTGGATGGAAAAAAGAGGAGATATTTCACGACCTGACCCTGTGTTATGTATGTAAGCACTTTTCTCATATTTGCTATCGAGTGTCAGTTGAAAAAGTATGTGAGATACACCGAAACTGTTCTGAATTAAATAATATTCGGAGAATGTGGTTTAATTCCTCGACTCTAAGTTCACTTTTGAACAATTTGATACTTACCATAATATAACAGTAAAATTAAGAAAAATGAAAAATAATATTAGGTACAGATACTTAACAAATTTATTTAAAGTTACAGGCGATAAAAGATTTACAGTGTTGATGGTAATATCATCGGCCTCCATGATATTCCTTCAGAGGACACTTATCTGACCCACATATTATTAACAATATTAAAGTTTACTATGATTTTATCCCTCATGGATGATTTTTAGACATTCTCTTCTACATAATATTACATTGCAATAAAATTATATCTATTTGAACAAAATATGTATTGCATCTTACCTTCTCTCACTCATTTTCGAAAACTTAAAATCATGTGGTAAGGAAAGCAGGAATGCTCCTCTTCATGTTATAAACTGGAGACAAATGGCCAGTAAATGTGAAAACTAAACGTTCTAACACTCCAATGGAACAAGGAAATTATGAAATAGAGAACACACTTAGATGTACGAATCAATTGAAATGTGTCAATTCTATGTTCCCTCAAAGCAGGGGTATCCAAAGTGGTCGATGAGTACATGGGGAGAGAAAGTAGGTTGGTTAATTTTCTGGTGGGTCAATTTATCTTTTGGGGGTCAAAAGAAGACATTCGTAACAGAATTTAAAATACTGATAGAATTAAATGCTGATCATCCTAAGCTGTGTCAATTTTTAATTGAAATTACTTAGGTTTTGACTAAGACTGTTAAGATCTTAGGCTTGTAGTGTTTGCGGAAAAGGGGGATAGAGGACATGAAAAACCAAGCAGAGCACACACTCTCTCTTTATGGAGGGAGCTCTACAAAATACTCTGGCACTGTCGTGTGTGCCAATCTTGTTGTAACTTGTGTTTAACCTGTGCCGCTGTACGTATCTGTACGCAACCCACACAACAATACATAACAATGAAAGCCAACCTGTTAAGCAACGCGTCCAGTCGTACTATAATGGCATCATTTAATTTATAAACCTAAATAAATAATAAAAAATACGCGCATAAACACATGTTCTATCCTCTGTAATAGTGAAACAGTAATAGTAAACAGCGCAACAATCCGACTGGATAGTTGCAGTGTGTGAGTTAAAAATAGAAAATGAAAACATTGAATTTCACTTAGAAGATCAACTGGTTGAAATGTATGTGGATTTCAAAGCTAAATTGGTGTTGAAAAAGTGAAAACCTAAGTGATTAGTGGAGCAATGTAGATACTGCTACTAAATACCCCAAGCTTAGAGCAGTGGCCGAACCTTTTTTTACTTGCATTCCCAAGTCCATAGATGGTCGAAGCTGGTTTTAGCCACGCAAATGAAGTTTATTCAAAACAGAGTAACAGACTTAACCTGGAAGAACGCGGTGATTTACGGCCAAAACTCACTAATTTTCTACCAAATATCAATAATCTTTCTCCTGCTCATCAAGCATATCTTTCCCATTAATTATATCACCTACTTGAATAAAAAGGATTGTTAATGTATTTATATTAGGCACTTCTTGCTTAACCTTACCAATCTAACATTTTCTACGACATATTCTTTTATTTATTATATTTCCACGTATTTCGATTCGTCTGAACATCTTTATGGGTAAATTTCAACATTATGTTCATAATTTTGCAAAGTTTCCATAAACTACACAATGACAATAAACAGCTTTTCCTTTTTCCCTCATATTTAATGATATATTTGCAAAGGAAGGGGACGGACACAGAGCAAAAGTTTCGTATAATTTGGTATGCAGTTTTCCTTATTAAAATACATCAGAAATAGGACCGAAAATTAATTTGTATTTATTTATTTTCAAGAACATGCCTGGCCATCCCTGACTTAAAGGAACATTATGTGGTTATGAGTTATTTATTCCCCCCTACTACAGTCGAAGCTAAAAGGATCTTTCAGCAAATGGTCCAGTTATCACCAATTTAAGAGATAAACTTAATGTTTCATAGGACAATCATTGCGCTATCCATTTGAACATACCATTATAAAGTCAATTATTTTCTTCAATTTAAAGAGAAATTTTTTTAAGGATATTATTCACATGAAAAAAGTTTTTACTTAGTTTTCTAAAGTTTACTTTCTTTTTAATGAAAGAATATTGTCAATTTGTTATTATAAATAAAAAAATATTGATATAGTTATGTATTTATTAAATTAAAACATTCGTTAGCAGTAATTATAGATTTGGATTACTTGCAGAAGGTAATTATTGAACTATGACTATTGTAATTTGATTTTTACTTAGGTAGCTATACCATATTGCTCATTCTCTTTTTTATACACTCATTGCATTAGATATGTTATTATATTTAAGAAACAAAAAATTAAAACAACAATCTAAGTTCCTAATAAATTCTTTTAGGAACATTAAAATAAAATGTGGAAATTTCTCGAGTTTTCTTATCACGGAATTTTCCAGGAAAACTGGAAAAAAAAAAGTCGGATAAACACAAGCACGTGTGAAACCCAATAGATTACAAAATATTAAATGGAAATGTTCATGTTAATCAGTTGAGTGTAATAATGAAACATTATATGTATAAGATCAACCGTCGTCAGATCCCTAAGGCATAATCTTGTGGAAGGAGAGATGTGCATCAAAGCCGGTCCCTACCTTGCCACAATCACCCAAAATAGTTCCTTTTAGCTACTTGTGTTATAATTTTATCTCTTTCCTATATATAAATCTTCTTTACTTAACCATTTTTCATAAGATCCAGAATTTTAAACATTTTGGTGATTTTTCTCATGATTTTTCCCTCGAAGATAATATAAAATGCCTCGTGTTGCCATGACTTGGAAACAAGTAGTACTAGTTACTACCTGAATGAACGTTCGAATACGCAAATTATTAGTGGAAAGAGGGGATCCTAGTTTCGTGGTGGCAGTCAACGATTGCTTTTCTGTTCGTATATGATTGACTAGTAACTCTGAGCTTTTAGCTTTCCTAATATTAACGCGACTGGTAACATTTGAGTCTAACTTTTATTCCAGTTCGTTTAATTTTGTTAGATGGGCAACTTTTAATTCATTTCGATAACATTTCGCACCCATTAATTACTCCGATTAATCTCAACTTTTTCGACAAAATTAAATGGAATTTCAAAGCCGTTTTGGGATTAGAGAAAGTGTGAAAATGAGTTTCTGAGTTAATCAAACATGACTTCCGATTTTGCGTGTTCATGCTTGAAAAACCTACCAAAACCTACCTTTTTATATCGTAAAATTACATCGTATGCGAAAATGAAACGAATATAATAAAATATAATGGAAATCAGCGCTAGTTCTTCTTTTACAATCAGTGGACAAGATAATGAGGAAAAGTAACGGGAACAAGTTGTATAGATTTCATATTCCACTAGGAAAATGGGGAACCACGTAGTTTCTTCCTTCATATAATAGCAAAATCTAGTCTTTTTTTACATTATCAATGCCAGACATTTTTTTAAAATTCCCAGGATTTTGAATTACTTCTAGAAGAGTTGGCTCATAATCAGCAATCAAAATTGGAAAATTGAGGAAATCAACACATATTAGTGTGTTTTGTGTTTATATTTTTTTGAGCATCATGAACTAACAGCATATGGTTCCGAAACCAAACCAAATTAATTGGGAAAACTTATAGATATTTCTAATAACTAAAATACTGCCATTGTTGCTTTTTGCTTTGAGCCCATGTCTGCTGACCAAGAGAGGGCTTTAGAGAAGATGTGTGTATCAAATTATGCTTAAGGGCAATTAAGAAGAGAGGGGGTATATAAATACCATCAGAGAGATCATTCAATGGGAGGAAACTTGAACTATTGTGGAAAGAATGAAAATAAATTTTTCCAAGCAGGACATTCATTTTATTCTAAGTTTTTTCGTGATTTATCTCAAAATATTAACACCAATATATTTATTTGATTTTAAATCGAAAACCTACGATAGAATGGTAAGCAGAAAGTTTGTTTTGCGAGTAACAGCTTGTAATGAAAGTGGTGAATATCGTCTTTGAGCATTGGGTACACTCTCTTCCAGAAGTCAGCTCCAACCTGTTCGTCTTTGTTACAAATTAGACTTCATTGCTGGAACAGAAATAAGGTCAAAATAGCTCTGTGACTTTCAGTGCCGTTGGGCGCGGCAGATTTCAGATGTATCAGCTCCATTACTCCTGTAAAAATATAACTTATTGCTAGGTAAAGATAAGTAAAAGGACCCCCAAATCTTTATTGTTTCCAACAAAGCTCTTGATATGTTTCATATATATAATGTTAAGCAAAATAATTAGTCTATTACGCTCCAGCACATTGAAAAACCGCTGCACGTATGAGCAAAATTAGGTATGATTGAGGGTATTATGTCACTGAATGGATTACACACTGGATTCTAATCTTCATAATATGTTCTTAGATAATATGCATTAAATTGAGAAAATACATGAACATCAAAAACTGGTTCAAATTGAATAAAAAAGCAGTGAAAACCTGAGGGGATAACAAATGATATGATTTCATCTAAGAGAATCACAATCCTGTATACGGAATATGAGATTTTGCGCCGAAATTGTAACAAATTGCTCTCTCTTTGTTGCACATAACTCGATAAAGGAATTTTGGATCCGCAAACAACAAAAAGTTGAATTAAAGAAGATCACAAAGTTTAAAGAAGGGAGGAAAGAGGGGGTAGGAAAAATATCTTGTATCAGCTATTAACTAAGCCGTCAGAAAGAAAGAAGGAAAATAATGAAGAAAGTAAAGAAGAATGGAAGAAAAATGGAAGAAATAAAGGGAAAAAATAGTAGAACAAATGAAAGAATGAGAGAACGAAGGCGGACGAATAAAGAGGACAAAAGAAAAAAGGAAAGAAAGAATGAAAGGAAGTGAGATGCAAAGAAAGTTAAATAAGAAAATTAGAAGTAAAATAGAATTAAAATATAAATTGTGAATGAGAAAAAATTGAATTTAACATGGAGTAGTATGATAGAAACATCTGTAGTAAAGTTGGACGGTGAGAAAAGAAAGAAGATAGAAAAGAAGGATTGACCGATATGAAGTAGGAAGCATATTTGGAAGGATATTTCGATAAAAGGATGATATAATGGAGATAAAGAAAGAAGAAAGGAAGCATATTGAAAAAGAATTCGGAGAAAGGATAAAAAGAAGGAAGAGGGATAAGAAAGAAAAGAAGGAAGAGATCTAGGATATAAAGAAGGAAGGAAGGCAAAAACGAGAAAGGAATAATATATAAATGAAGAAGAAAATAAGAATGGGAAAAATAAATAGGGAATTACAAAACGTTTCAAAGAAAAAATAAATAGGAATTATAAAATAAGAGCAAAAATAAAAATAGTGGAAAATAAAAGGAAATAATCAAATAAAAATGAGGAAGCAAATAAAAATAAGACGGTAATGAAAAATAGGAAATACAAATTAATGAAGAAATAAAGCTTTAGAATCAAATAAAATTAAAGAAAAATAATAAAAGAAATTAAAATAAAGAAATTAAATAAATCAAAGATGTAAAAATAAATTAATATAGCAAATATGTGAAATGTTAATAGATATATGTACAGTACTGGCGAATTATTATGCATTTATATGGGCTTGTTAATTTCTTCAAAAATGCTAATAAAACAAATTTTATTGATGGCAAATAGATTTATTTTGACACATTAAAACTGTGTTAAGTCTTCAAAATTCATGTGAAAGGCGTTTGGATAATCTTTGCATCCATGAGGGCTTCAACACGTCTTGCCATGGCATTGATCAATGTTTTACACATTTCTGCCGTCTTAAGGCAAAAAGCATTAACTGCAAAAATGCGATTTTTGAGATTTTGGTACCGTTGGATTCGTCTCGACGAGACGCATCTAACTAGAAGGTTGCCAGTTATGCTATTTAATTCATTAAAATTTTAAGAGAGCTCAAAAAGCATTATCTCCACCTAAAATAAAAGGATTTTTCAGGCAGAAAGCATTAATCCTTTCTTTTCAGGCAGAAAGCATTAAGTACAAAATTTTAGCTAGATAATGCATTTTGCCTGCAAATGTCAATGTGAATTCCCATATCAAGTTGCAGACAAAATGGATTAAGTAGATTATACAATATGATTTGCATTGAGAACTCAGCCTGAGCTGCAATTCCGTCATGTTTCTGCAGGTTCTGATCTGTTTTAACAAAGCAAAACATGATTAATTTCAGGTACCTATATCTCGATCATAATTTGAAAGAGAGATTTCATTTCACTTCTGTCCTTCTAATTGAAAGGTCTGAATAAATTGTTTCGTCATGTTTACCAGTGCACAAGCCGTTTTTAGGGAAGTGAGGAAAAGGTGAGTAACTTCTTTTAACTGATGATATTATGTTTAAATTCTATAGCTAATGTTAATGTTGAATGTCATCTAACTTTTTTGTTTGTTTTTAAATATACAGGGTGGGCCAAATAAATGCGCTATTATTAAAAGATAGACTAAAACTTTATTTTTCTATACATAGGTTTTTCCAATAATTTTTTTGTGAAATTTAAACTAGCATGAACAAAGTCTGCAACTTTAAAATCTCCCTTGTAGTTGGTTTTATATTTTAGGATACGGCTACCCTTTTCAAATTTCGCTTCCACAATCTCTTCTAACAATGGAAGGTTTGTTTCTTTTATCCCTTTACGAAGCCGAGTTTTTCTCTTGACCGAAATATCCGTAATATCGTTAAAACAGGCACTAAAATTAATATCTAATACTTTCAAATTTTTAACGGATGCATCAATAACTGATTTCAAATCTTGATAGTCATAGATATTTTTAAACTAAACATTATCTACGGTTTAGTTTTAAAAATATAAAAATAAGTTTAAGTAAATTTTTTAATAATACCTCTTTTATTTGGCCCACCCTGTATTTTTCAAAAATAAAAGAAATAAAAATTGTACAGCTGTTTAACAAAAGACAGTGCTTTTCCGAGAAATTATTTCCTTTGTTTGAGCACAACATGATTCTTTGTACAATTTCTCTCAAATTAGTGAGGTTAATATACTAAAATTTATGTGAAATAGAGTTTTGGATGTCTTTCTGTGCATGTAAAAGTTATATATAGATCAAGTTTTTGGTTCATAACTTTTTAACCATTGGTCATACGGACTTGGAAATAGTTTTAAAAATTACATAAGATGATATATATATATATTTTTTCCCAATACGCCCCCATTTAGGCTCTGCAGAGTGTGACACACATACACACATAAGATCAGACTTATATCATAGTATATACATATATAATATATATAGCTCAATTTTCAATATCGTTTTCTATATAATTAATAAGCTAATAAATTTTTTTTATCCTTTACAGTGGAGTAATTCCAAATGATGATGATGCTGAATCAAATAGGAGTATAGATGAAAATGAACATCAAGAAGTTTCTCAGAACATTCAAATTCCCCTTGAACAAAATCATCAAGAACCCTCTCAGAATAATCAACTTCTTCTCCTGGAACAAAGCCCTCAAGAACCCTCTCAGAATATTCAACTTCTTCCCCCTGAACAAAATAGTCAAGAAACTGCAGCAGCTGATGAAAGAAAAAAATCAAAGAGATTACGAACAGCTAAAGCTCAATTAGAAGCTCAAAGAGAAAAACATCCATTGCTTCCTCCCTGCAAAGATTCGTGTAAGCAACAGTGTACTAAATCCACTTCTCCTGAATTGTATCTTACCATACATAGTGAGTTTTGGAAAATGGACAAATCTGTTCAAAAGCAGTGGCTTTTAGGAAGAATAAAGAAAAACCCCACGACTGAGCGCAGACGCTCCAATTCCTCATCCTTTACAAAGTCATGCACCTTCGTATACACTTTCTTAAATGAGTCAGGGTCAGAATTCAAAGTGTGTCAGACAATGTTTTTACACACAATAGGCTTTTCAAGTAATCGCATTATTTTGGATGTGTTTAAAAAAGCTTCTACTAGTTTAGGTGGATCTAATTCTTTAAGTGATTTTGAGTTTTTTGATATGAGGGGAAAACATGAACCTAGCAACAAGAAAAATAAAGAAATCATTATTGATCACATAGAAAAGATGAATCCCCAAATTTCGCATTATAGGAGGGAGCACGCTCCAAATAGAAGATGTTTATCCCCTGAATTAACAGTGAAGGATTTATATAAAACCTTTATTGAAGAGAACCCTGATTTTTGCTCCTACGCTACATACTCAAGAGTGTTTAACAAACTAAATATTGGATTTGGAACTGACTCTACTGATCTTTGCGACACCTGTTTATATTTTAAAAATTATTCAGGTATATTAGATGAATCACTGAAAGCAAAATGGACTATGCATAATGAACTTGCAAAAGATGCACGAAGAGCATATGATTATGATTGCTCTCAAAAATGGGATTCTACAACCCAAGTTTTTGCTGTTGATATGCAAAAGTTACTTCTTTTACCTACATATTATGAAAGGTTTAAAAACTTGTGTATTTACTCCACGCCTGATAATTTTTAATGAGACATTTGCATGTATCGGCCAAAAAGAAAAATCAACTTATAATCATTATGCAGTCCTCTGGACAGAATCAATTGCTGGCCGAAACAAGGAACATGTGGCCAATGCTTATTTAGACTTAATAAGAACAGAAAGAGATGCTGCTAATTTCATTTTTGGGGCTGACAATTGCGCCGTCCAAAATAAGAATTGGGCACTTTACAGCGCAATGATAATCCTTGTTAAACCAGTGAACAAGTCAATAGCATCACCTTTAAGTATCTAGTGCCTGGGCACACCTTCATGGCCACCGATTGCATCTACGGCCACATAGAAAAAAATATTAAGAAAAAGGATAATATCTATGACTATCAAGATTTGAAATCAGTTATTGATGCATCCGTTAAAAATTTGAAAGTATTAGATATTAATTTTATTGCCTGTTTTAACAATATTCCGGATATTTCGGTCAAGAGAAAAACTCGGCTTCGTAAAGGAATAAAAGAAACAAACCTTCCATTGTTAGCAGAGATTGTGGAAGCAAAATTTGAAAAGGGTAGCCGTATCTTAAAATATAAAACCAACTACAAGGGAGACTTTAAAGTTGCAGACTTTGTTCATGCTAGTTTAAATTTCACAAAAAAATTATTGGAAAAACCTATGTCAGATTGACCAAGAGGCTTATCTTCAAAAAAGAAAGAGAATATTTTAGACAAGCTTGTAAGTTTAATGCCTGAAAACAGGAAAAAATTTTGGATCAATTTACCAGAAAGCAAGAACAGCCCAGATCTTCTTGGAAGCGTATAAACCCCAATTTTTTTTCTTTTGATTGCTGACATTACGTATGCAGCAATGAGGTTTCAATAATTGCAAGATTTTGTTTGTTGGAAAAAAAGTTAAATTGATATTCTTACGTATAGGTAGGTAGCTCTATTCATATACCTAGGTATACTTTTGAACTATTTTTGCTCTATTATCCAGTTATAAGATTTGCCATAATTTTCATTATTTTTGCAAATATTTCTTTTTCATTATCGTGTTGTCTTTTGTTTGCTGCAATTAGGTATGTAGAAAAAGTAAAGTTTTACCAAAGATTTTTTTTATTTTTAGGTTTCCTGCATTAACTAAGGAAAAAATATTTTCAATTACCTACCTAGTTATGTTGTCTACAATGTTTCCTTTCTGTTTTCTGTAATAATATTGCTTTACAATGTATCTTTTTTATTTTCCTTTCCAAACTTTTCTGGTAAAAGTTAAAATGATAAAATATGTATTTACCAATAGACTCTAATGATATAATAGGTACCTATCAATTATTTAGATATAGGTATACCTATACCATTTTTCCACAAAAATCATTTTATTATAAGATGACCCAATTATTATAACCTTTTTCAGGTAAAAAGCATTAAGTCAAAATTTACTGGACAAATTTGAATCTATTGAAGTCATTAACTGATTAAACCAAATTATATTGCAAGATTCATATAGATGAATGCTTACAATTACTCAAAAAAAAAAAATTACGATTAATGTTATCAGATCCTTATTTGAGGCCGAAATCCGTTTTTTGCGTTTTCCCAAAATTGACAATTTTGCAGTTAATGCTTTTTGCCTTAAGACGGCAGATTTCCAGGATTCGCTTAGATCTGAACCAAACTTTAATGAGTTACTGTTAGGTCGCAATGGGCTCTGTGAATATTTTATCTTTTAACACACACTATAAACTCTTAATCGGATTCATTTCAGGGAAATTTACAGGCAATGGAGGTAGCTGAATTCCATTTTGTGCATATCATGCCTTCATTGATTTTGCTGCATGACATGGGGCCGATTCTTGTTGGAATATCCAAAGTCTGTCGCCATATTATTCGCTATTTGAGGCAGTAAACGACCTTTAAGGACTTTTATATACTTTTCTTTGTTAGTAGTTTTCTAGATAATGTGCGAATGACTTGTTCCATGCACAGAATTAGCTCCCCACACCATGATTTTTGTTAGAAATTTTACTGTATTCCTCAGAGTTTTACCAAAAAATTTATTTCAGGGCAGCTTTCTTACACTCAGAACTCAGTCATCCAGCACTGGAATAGTTAATTCGTCAAAATAAACTACCTACAATAGTAGAAAATACAATATAAGTAGTAGAACAGCCATAGAGATAATGGAAAAGCCATTGAAGTAATTAATCATCAAATAAACTTTACGGTTTGAAAAGATTGGAGCCATTACAAAAATGCGGCACTGTTAAAGATCGTAGGTATTACTGCTTTTTATGAATGAGAGGGAACTGATTAGTTTGATGTATCTTGTTTATATTTCTCCACTGTTCTGAAGTCCACTCAAGGTGATTCTTTGCCCAGAAATATCGTGCCTTTATCATTGTTTCCGTGAGTCAAGGCTTCTTTCTTGAGCAATATGATTTCAATCCAACTACCAAAAGCCTGTCATTCACTGTTCTTCGGGCAAGGCTAACACCCTCTGCTGCCACCTCAATTTAAATCTTCCTGCCTGATGTTCTTCTGTTTTTAAGAGCCTGTTGTCTTAATTTTTTATCTGTTCTTTGAGTTATTTTTCGTTTTGACCACATTATTCAACCCTTTTTGAGTTAAACCTTTACCATTATCACTTTTTTTCTTAATAAGATTGACTGTTTGAGTAGAAAAGCCTAGTTTTGTTGATATTTCTTGCTATTTTAATTTATTTTCTTTCAGTAAAATGTTTATTCGTCCAATTTTTTGAGGACCGATATCACTTTGGTTTAATTTATTTAGAGCGAAAAAAACCCCTGAAGCACTTGAAATCAAACTATTAAAGTGTCTAATGAACTATCTAAAACACACAAAAACACTATTGTTGAAAATTAACAGAAAACATCCTAGTTGGGATTGGATTTAAAGCCAATATATCAACTGACTCCCAACTTTTTTTTTAACTCCCCTACTGGAAATAGCCGGATATGAATATGAAGTTGGCTCACAAACACAAGGTTAAGTGGCCCAGGTTCTCATCCTCGGATGGTGTATGGTTAAGCAAATCTTGGGTCAAAGGCCCTTTATAAACTAGAGAATGCTAAAGTTAATGAAAAAAGAAAAAGATATAGATAGAACTCAGGAGTCAAAGTCCAGTCCCACACCATGAGCAACTCGGACCCCATTCAATATACTAATTGTATTGCTCCGCTGAACAGCAATACTTAGTCTCTTCTTGAACCATCCAGCCTCCCTGGCGTTACCAGTAGTATCCATAAGAAGAGAACCTATTTCTTTAATTATCCGTGCACTCGAATGGCCAAAGACCCGACTAGTCAGGCCCAAATACTTTATTCTTTTGGAACTTTCTGAAGCTGCAGATACAACTGACTTGTTAATAATATGCTGTCCATAAAAGGTGACTCTCTCCATTCATAAAAGGAAACATTATTATCCCATCCAGAGGCTTATCATCTTCTCGGTCAAGTCCTCCTGCATCGCAAGCAGCTGATAATCACACCCTTTTCAGGGTTCTGCATACTATATCATTGAGGGAAGAGTGTCTGGGAAAGTTTCCTGCAACCTTGCTGACATGACAAGAGGTGCAGAATTAGATGATCAACACCACATCCACATTTCAGCCTATGTGGCTCACAAATTAAATCACCAACCCTCAAACCTATGGCAACTCTTAGGGCTTCCGGATCTAACTGAACTCCTAAAGATGAGATCGGGATTGTTGACATCAATTAGCCATTATGAAGATGCCCGGTGGCTAGCAGACGAGCTGTTGCAACCTGATCTGCCCTCTCTTTGAGGCCATTCAGTTTGGAGAGAGCAAGAGGTAGATCCCAACATTTCTGCTTCAATCGGTTCTCATTTTCAGGCACAAAAGCCTTCTTTCCAAGTATCCCCATCCAGAATCTAACAGGTTCAGCCACGCTGTCCACTGGAGCCAAACCGTCAACCGGTGATGTAACAGCTCGGATTAAATGGCTAACTGAAATTAAGGAGGATGTCTACCAAGGCAGAGCAATGTCTTGTGTCATTGTATTTCTAAGCCACCCAGCCTAATTAGGAGACTTGCCTAAGTCCATGAATCCCTTGAAAACCAATGTTGATTAGTTTGGTGACAGCATCATTCACACTCATCAAAATCGCTAAAAATGCCATGGTCTGTAAATGGGAGAGGATCTGAAGATGTATTGTAGCTTAGGTAAAGAAAATTCATTTTTTAATAGGACGATAGCTTGGTGTGGATAAATTAATTGGAAGTGGAATATTATTCGTTTGAGGGTTTCAAGTTTTGTTGCTATAACCTGTCTGATTGCTTTCCCCGTGACAGAAAGGCCCAATGCGACAAATCATCCAAACCTACAATCTTAACATGTGGGAGAACCTTTTTAATTTTTTATTTGAATGGGTTGAGTATCATCATTTATGATAGCCAACTCTCATTTAGAACTATTACTCTTTAGCCTTATTTTGTTAAATTCAGAAATGATAGACTGAGGGTCATCAAAACTTTTGGGGGAGTATCGGCAAAACTGGCAGTGACTTCATTTAAATGGTCTAATGCCATATTGTTCCTTCACTGTTACGAATTACACTTACAAAGTAACCTAAGGCTCTTGAAAATAAAAGTTAAATAATTGGTGTTGTTGCTTCATAAAATAAATCCATTTGCAATCAATAAAATTGGTTTCACTGGCTCTTTAGTAGAAAAAAGTCAAATTTGGGAAAAATCCATGATAATGCCGCCGGTAGTGTATTATTGTTTTGCCTTGTATTATTGTTTTTCCTTGTCTTCCTATTATCCTAGATTCATCGTAATTCACTCTTTGTGTATCTTTGCTATCTGAGTTTATTGTTTTTATCTTATAATATTTATCATATATATATATACAGTCACCGCAACGGAAGTCTGGACCTTTGGTCATATTATATGAATTAATATAGGTCCAAGAATCGTTGCGAGGAAAATGCTATAATTGATTAATGTTTTGTTACAGTTTCTGTCAATGTTTGTTAGATAAATATGTGCATTGTGTCCGCAGTATTATTCAGTACGTGCTCAGACTTGGTCGTGAGGGGATGCTCATTTTTTGCGATTCTATTTTCATTTTGGTGGTTTCTTGAAGATATTTGGATGATCATATATTTTTAAACTAGCACTAGAACCATGGGTCCCAAGCCTCTCACAAATGAGGAAAAGGTCCGTATTCTCAATTTGAGGGAAAAAAATGTTAAGATAAGTGAAATATGCCTGCAAACAAGAGGGGCAAATTCTACCGTAATAGCGCTCCTCTCTGCTGCCGGTGTGTTTCCACCAAACACCATACCCCAACATAAAAAGCGCAAGGGACCAGAGAAAAAGACTACACCAGGGACAGATCGCTTGCTAAAGAAGGCTGTTATGAAGAACCATAGGATAACAGCCATACAACTCAAGTAAATATACCATAACCTTATCCAAAATGTCTCGGAACGGACCATACAGTATCCTCTTCTGAAAGATTTGAAACTCCCCAGCCGTACTGCCGCGCTTAAACCGCTGTTGAATGACCGCATGAAGAAGAAGAGTCTTCATTTTGCAAAGCAGTACAAGGGCTGGACAGTGGAACAGTGGTCAGAGGTCACGTGGCAAATGAAAGCCCATTTCAGGTCATAAGTTCACACAGAACTTATAAGGCCAGTTGGGTCAAACAGGTACAGCCCCTAGTACACAGTGAAGACTGTAAGACACAGTCCCTTAGTTATGGTTTGGGGTTGTTTCAGTGCCAAGTTAGTGAGAGGTGGTTTATATTTCCTTCCCAAGAATGTGACCATGAATGCTCATGGTCATCCATCTTTATGTATGATTCACCTCTTTGTGACAAGGCTAATTTGCCTAAGTAATTGCTACAGAGAAAGCGCATCAACGTGTTGGACTGGCCTGGGAACAGTCTCAATCTCAACCCCATTGAAAACGCATAGAAAATCATCAAAGAAAAGGTTAATGGGGCCAATGTGTCATCAGTGCAAGACCTTCAGGATGTCATCAAGAAAGTCTGGAGCACCAGCATAGACTTGAATTACTTGAAAAATCTTGTTGCAAGTATGCCCAAAAGGATGCAGGATGTCATCAAGGCCAGGAGAGAGATCATAAAATATTAAAAGTATCAACAAAAGTGTTTTTAATTATATTAACCTAACCTAATGGAGGTAAATAATAAATAAATAACATAAAATAGCAAGGGTCCAGACTTGCGTTGTGGCGACTTTATATATCGATGAAGATTGCTTCTATAGAGCCTAAATTTAATGTTCAACAGAAATTCCGAAGCGAGGAAAATATCTGGTATCATCCTTTTTATTTACCGGCGACATTTCGACCACAATACGGCCCCCTTCTTAGGCCTAAAATACAAGTAAACGAACAAAATATTTTGCACTGTTAAGAAGACACACTGTTAAATGTACATCTAGAACTTCATTAGCTAGTATTAGCTTTGAATTGCAAGGTTAGATTTAAAGGCAATATTTAGAAATGGGGCTCAAATTAGCAATAAAGAGACTAAGAAAGGATTTTAAAATATTTAAATTAGATAGGTTAGGGGCACTTAGATTTATGAATCTAAAACTGTTTTAAAATGAGTTTTAAACGAATAATTGAAGCAAAACTGGCAAACTCTAATATACAAAATCTCATATTATATATAATATGAGAAAGTCAACATCATGTTTCAACTTTACCAACTTTTTACGACAGTTTTCATAGTATATGTACTTCTTCAATGTTTCCTGGTCGTAATGGCTTCTACTATAAGTGGCAAACGAAATGATGAACGCAAACTTTAGGCGAAGTATAAACAGGATGACCAAAACAGAGCTGTAGATGCCTCGTAACATATACTTTAAACGTTTCAGGATTATAACTAATCCCATCATCGCTGCTAAAAAAAGGAATACAAAATACAGACTTAAATGTATACATAAAAAGTTAACACATGTAATAAAATTGTGAAACATGAATATTAAATTTAAGACGAATTGATTACATTAGAAATATGGAGGAAAAAACAAACAAAACCAACGATTGAATTTCTAAAATATACGAAGGGTTTTAATTGCATGCAGTGCATCAACAACTTTATAATTTACAAACTTTATTAATTAAATGAACAGTGAATATTGTGTTAAAAAAAGCAAGAAGAGAGAATTTACACTTCAACTTCTTCCAAAGTATTCAGGATCCAATTAATTGCTGGAATTTAATTAAGGTGATTCAACACGTAGCCTTATCACTCGTCACTCCCTGAGGTATGTTTAAGACAGGAGTATTCATCTCATTTGCTATTTTGGAGGAGCAGGAAATAGAATTATCCTCATATAATTTATGGTTATTACCAAAAATATTTAGACTTTCCTTATGAAGGAGATTTTATTCATGTTTTTCATTAATGCAATCTTTACTTCGGTCGCGGATTATTTTTTTGCTCTCACCAGCGAAACTCTTATCACCACTAAAGGCACCTATACTTAGTGTTAATAAACTAAGCGTGAATAGTCAGAAAATGAAAAGTGCCGTAAGACTAATAAAACTTTCTTACATATTTTCTGTTGACTTCAATTTTCCACTTGAGTGACTAAATTTTCATGCTGACTTCGGAATTAGTCAGTTTTCTTCTATCAAGTTTTTCTGTACAGCTTACTCTCAGAATAAGCCAAATTTTTCTGTGAATAATAAAAGTAACTAACTGATGGTATTTATTATTTTATTAGTTATTTATTGATAATCATAAATATTGGAATAAAAAAGGCTAAATTAGCTAGTTTAATAATTAATTTCATTAACAATATATCCATGACTCGAAAAAAAGGGACTACTAGCAAACAGCGACAACTTTTAAATTACTCCATATTAGTGATTCCTATCGTATTGTGTCAACAATACATAAAAGTCGTGCATACAAGCAGTTAGATTACCTTTTGTAAGCTTGTATTTCAGTTATTCTTATCTTTTGACTGTTCAATGTATTTTTTATTCGCATAATTATTTCTTTTCTTTCAAATCATGTCTGCCTCAGCTACTTTACATCGTAAGTGCCTCTAAAACCAGTACAAGCTCTGTTATATATATGGCTGTTTTAACACTCCTAATTAAAGAGAAAACTGTCGTAGAGTGACCGTGAAGTGGGCCCTTTTTTTTACTCTGTACAACCTGAGATTCCTCATACAGAATCGGTGTCATTAATCTCTCCAGGAGAGCTTTTAAATATATCGAATTGGGCTTCCTTGACTGCTACTTTGCCTTAAGGGAAGGGGGGAGTGAAGTAACGGTAAAGTTAAAAATGTATCTAGAGGTATAGGTTACGAGTTCTCCTTGTCAGGACCCACAGAAGTATCTCCTCGAAGACCGGTGCCGTTGGTCTTTCCCCTCCGAACACGACTAAGCTTTAAGGTAAAGCAATTTGCTTTGCAATCCCCTGATTTCACCCCTGTCAATCGTCACCTACAACCCATTTTGAATTGACTTCCCTATCAAAGCTTAATAATATCCATTGTTCGAATTAACGATAATTTGGTACTACCCGCTATGTCAGATTCTAAACTGTCACGAACAGACAATTAACTATCCTTATAGAGCAATTTGTTTCATTTACATACATACATATATATATATATATATATATGATAATTAACCTAGAGTAAAATAAAAAGATGAATCCAGGCACTTCCGAACTATATTTGCAAGTTCACTTTCAAGCAATAGCATAAAAATAGAGAAGACAACCTTATATAGAGTCCAAAGATACGTAGGGAACGCCAATCACATAGTACAGATCAATGGAAAAACACAAAAAACAAGACAGAGAAATACCAGGAAAAAGAACAATGGGCAACTATTAACACTTATGTGCATCCCTAAACTGACATACACACGACAACGCCATGTATATGATTGGAATAGGTTTGGATAAAAAAAGAACATTATCAAGGATTATCATTAAAGCGAAAACCTTTAGAACTAAGAGTTAATCCACAAGCACAACAAAGACACGTTGTGGGGGAGGCAATGTGAATGATATTACAATAATAAAGAGGGAAAACAGGCTGCATTATAAAGTCATTTTATTAAGTACAAGTTTTTTAAAACAGGGTCGAGTTTAAATAAGTCAGGGAAAATGTTCATATTGGGTAAGATGCCAATTAAGGAACACTCGAAAATATTTCTTTTTGTGAAATCAGCGGAATGATAAAGGAATTGAGCAGAATTTCAGCCAATTTCCTATCCATGGGTCTAGAGATTTCTCTTCACCTGTACCTTGAAATCAAACAACCATATGAGGCATAGTTAATAATCGACTAACGTTATTTTAATTCGGCTTTTGGCTTTGGTTGGCATGGATTAGTTGAAATTGTTTAGCTATGTTGGCGAATTTAGGGGCCCTAACTTTGTATAGCATACGGGTAAAAAAAATTCTCTATCAAAATGGAAAGCAAAGTCTTCACTTAGGTGAGCAAATCTATAGTTTGTGAATCATCCGTTAATCATTCGTTTTCATACTCATAAAAAAGGGGGGCACTGTAACCTCTTGGTTACTTTACTTATTTTAATCATGACCAACTTAAAAAAAATCAGTCAATCCCAAAACATAAATCATATTATCCAAAAGTAATCTCCACGAAATATAAATTCCTGTCCTTAATTCCCGATCCTCCTAAAATTAAAAAACTAAAATTAGTTTAGCTTTAACTTAATTTAAATCTGCCTTCTATAAATATTTACACAAATGCATATATCAAGACGATGAACTTTATTAAATCTTAAAACTAAACATTTACTTTAATAAAATTCTAGGAGGATCCTAAACGTACTTTTTTTTTTAAAACACAAACAATCTTTACTTTGAATTCGCTATACCTTTTACATTGAGATGAGCTTTATGTTCGCTTTCTTTTGGTAATTGCTGGATTTTCGGCTGTTCAAAAACTTGAAAAAGCTCTAACTTTGATGATAAGTTCTGTAGGGCTAATATGGATGGAGCCGTAAGTTCTGGGTAAATTTTTGAAGGAGATACAAAAGGAAGCCTAACCTGATATCAAGAGGTTTACACTAGTACGTGTCAAATCTTTGGAGAATTCTGAACTAAACTACTCTTTACAAAAAATGACGAAGCTTATATTAAACGCCAATTGCGGAAAAAGTTGGAGGTAACTTAAATTTAATATTTGAGTACAAAGGATCCTATATCTTTCCAATTATATTTTATTTTATATAGGTTAAGAGATGTTTTGACTCCTATTTTAGGCAAAGGCTATAGGAAGGATAGTTCGATCACGAACCAGGATCGGGAGTGCCTATAGGCGAAAACCAACTAACCGGTGTCTCGGCAGCTCCCTGCAGCCGAGGTTGAAGCTTGGTTGTCTCAAGCCTATCCTCTTACCAGAGTCTTTCTTCCCTCGGTAAAGATACGCAGCCCAAGAATGCACACATTCCTACCCGTTTGAACCAAATGCAGGTTTGATGCCCTAAACTAAGGGCATCCATGATCATCGACCTCAATGGACTTCCCAAATTAAGAAAGCAAAGCAAAGCACACTTGTATTTACCTAAGAAGACTATATAAGTATACAGATATATAGCACAACCTAGTTGGTCGTAATACAATGTTGTATATGTGTCTGTCATGAAATTAATTACATTTTATTCTATTTTAATTTTCCTATGTATTCATTTGATTTATTTAATTAATAGTATTTCATTCTTAAAATTTATTAATGCTTCTTTTTATTTATAGGTTTTTCTATCAAAATGCTAACCTTAGCACGGTTATAAATGTACTCATTATTAAACATTTTTAGTAGCAATATACTGAGCAATTGACTCAATTTGAATTTAACCTAAAATAGTGTAATGCCTTCGTAATTTGTACACAATTTTTTTACTAAGCGAGTCAATAAGAATAAAATTGAACTCCACCAAGTTTGGAATCAGAGTGTGCTTTGAAGTGAATAATTTTCCAGGTGTGGTAAGAATTTCATCAATACTAAAAACATTATATAACGATATATATATATATATATATATATAAATATGACAATATATATATATATATATATATATATATATATATATATATATATATATATATATATACATATATACATACATATATATATATATATATATATATATATATATATATATATATATATATATATATATATATATATATATATATATATATATATATATCATGCTTTCAAAATCAATGTTTAATGAGTGTAAAACAGATTGCTATTTTTCAAAATAATCAGTTATATTATACTCTTTGTTTTCATTAATCACATTAAGTGACAAAATTTCAATTTTTTATTGTTTCTTGGTTAAAAGTGTTTTTTCACACCTGTTCGTAACTAGAGTAAATGAAAAAAAGTCTATTTTAATCCCAAAACTTTGCTTTTGTTTATAGGGCATTAAATTTCTAAATTTGCACAGTTAAAAATAATACTAGGGTATTATTAATTTCGGAAAAAATGAGATTAAATAAAAGGCTGTAGGCTCTTATTTTCACAAAGCATGTAAGAGAACTGTAAATCTTATTTTAAAAATTTGTATGTTGTATACTATTTGTTTTAGGAAACCCTCCAAATAATTAAGGATTTAATCAGAAATTGATAGAATTTAGTATAATTATATATGTAGTTTCACGAATATTCCCCAACTTGCCAAAACATAGCTCTGAAAATTCTATATCCTTCTGGTATATTCCGGAATCTTACTTCAGAAATATATATATATACAGGCATTAAGAGATCTGAAATTAATTTCCTCTGGGTACCATAATGAAATGGTATCGAAAGGCTACAATCTTTCTCCCTATGTATGTTATACCTGCGGAAATTTCATCAAAACACGAGTGAAAATGTTTCGTGACAGAATCTATGAAAATCTGTGAAGCTTACATAAGATACTTTAGCATGCTAATTATTGACCAAGACAATCCTTGAAACCTCATTTTGCTTGTGAACCATGTAAGAAAGTTGTTTGTTATGAAGAGTAAAATATAGAATGTCACAAGTATTTAAGCTATTACGTTTGTTTTATGCCAAATATGTAATAAAGTATTCTTTTCTATTACATTATAGTATAGAGGAGAAAGAAGAGCCATGATATTTACAATTCTCAGGCTTCGGCATGAACCCACTGATCACCCAAGTAACTGCTATTTCTGCAGGGCTAACTCTTTCTAACGACGAAGTGGCAAAAGGGCGCCTGTTATTTCCACTCTCAAAGAGTGGGATTTGGTTAAAATAAATGTTCAAGTGACGAGACAAAGCAAAGGTTATGAGGATTTCCTCAAGATTCTTTTCTTATTAAGCTGGGCAATGGTACAGCAATTTGATAGAATTCTTAAAAAAAATTCTGCAGCTTTCAAGTACCTTCAAAATTTCTTGCCAAAACTCGATGATAAATAGATGAAAGGTGGTGTCATTGTTGCACCACAAATTACAAAATCATAGTGTGCAGAAAACGTTAGTAAAAGGAAAGAGGCCAGAAAGAGATTTGTTTCAGTGTGTCCGGCTTCTATAGGTAACCAAATGGGTGGCAATAATCTGCAACTGGTTGAAAACTTAGTGAACAGCTATGTACAAAGGAGCTACAAGATGTACATATATATCTCTGAAGGTATAAATCCTTGATACCCGTTTTGACATGTTCAAGAAGAATATGTGAACATAAATTGAATAGCAAGTGAGAATGCTTCCCTCAAGATATACTAACTCCGAACAGAGATACCAATGAGTATACAAGGAAAACATGATAGGAGACAACATTTGGGTACTTGTCCTGGAAAGAGGTTTAAATTACAAACCGTAATCGAGGAAAACTGTTCCCTTCTAACTTTTTTGACGTACCTTTATATATTTCTGGTGGAAAATTCAACAAAATTGGATAAATTTAACTGTGGTTTTGTTTTAAGCCTTACAATGGCGGAAAAAAATATTGCTTATTTTTAGTAATTTTTTCATTACACAAACCACCCAAAGCAATTTAAAACAAACAATGGATACTTTCTATTGTTTTGCAATGAAAGGAGTTAGAAAATAATACCTGCCATGGACAAAAAAAATGCGTTACATAGTGTTATTTTTGTTAAATGGCGAATGGGTTCTTGTGAAAGATTCGACTGAAAAATGGCAACTTTTTCTAAAAGTCAGAAGTTTTTCCCACATATCATAAATATATATATTTAGTTTTGTCTTTCAGCGAAATATTTAACTCGTTGTTTTTACATTACATCACATAGAAAGGTAACATCTCGGAGAAATTTGTCATCTGATAATTCCTAAAGTTAATGGTTTCCTGTAAAAAAAATAATTATTCGTTCTTGCAAAGATTTATATTTAACTAATTTTTGTCATTATCTTAACCAGCACATTTTTAGATATATGGTACTTCTACATTTATTATCTCATCATCTCTTATGAGATGATTCGAAACTGGAAAAGTGACAAACGATTCCGAGCACTTTCGGCTTTATCTTGAAAAACCTTATGAAGAAATGATAAGGTCCTTGATAAGGTCTTTGGAAATAAAGACGAAAACACTTGGAATCGGTTTTCACCTTTTCTTTGTTGGTTTTATATATATATATATATATATATATATATATATATATATATATATAAAGAGAAAGAGAGAAATTGTATCCTAGAACTGAAAATATCTTTAGTAATCTTTCATCCATTTAACTCTCACACTTCATTTAGGGCTTCATATGGCTCAAGCCATAACTCTCTTAGTTTCCCGTAGAATGATAAGCTTGCTAACTGTCTACCTTTCAACTGAATGAGTCTAAGTATTGTATAAAAGACTTTAAAAAGAACACGTTTCCAATACGAGAAATCTAGCGCGCCACTTTTAGGCAATTTCATAAACACAACATTACGAGTATTATACCATTTTTCGAACGTTAAATAAGTAGAAAGGCTTCCGCTGTCTGGTATATATTTAAAACCTTAATCTCAAAAGAGATTATAGTATAGTTATGGTACTCAAGAGACCTTGAATGAATATAATATGTAAGTTTTCTTAAGGAAGGTAAAATAGGTTCGAATAAATCCAATATGTTTCTTTCGTTTATATCTTTCAATGGTCAATTTCAATCCCCGTGATATTTCTTTTATCCTTTTTAAAATCTTGCTAGATAGGAAAGAAATTAGAGGAAAAAAGAAACAGATCTTTATTTTTTTTATTGTAAGGATGAAGAAAATATCTTTTCCAAACCTCCTGTAATGGAAACATTAAAATTGGAGTTTTGCCTCAATTTAAGTTTTTTAGTAGAGATTTCTTTTCAATAAAAAAATCATTTTTAAATATTAGTGATGGAAAGGAAAAGTGTATAATCTACTAAAAGCAGTTTTATCCAAATGCAAACCAGCAACTTAAGCCTAGATAAAGAAAAGGAAAAGGTAGATCAGTAAAAGTAAAAATTTCAGGGTTGGGAATAACTAAGTTAAAGAGAAAATTATTCCTTGTACATATATACATGTATGTTGTGTTTTTTTCTCAGCTATTTCGCACCATTTTTTCCCGATCTCTGTGACACCCTATGCACATTCTGATAAGAGTTCAGATTCATGGCTCCCAATATCATAGCACTACCGCTGCAAATTTGATGAAAATTTGTAATCTATTTGGTCAGGTAGCATACCCTTCGAGGCTTATATCTGATTAAAGTGGTAAAAAGCTTGTCTATTCTGATAAATATTAGCTAATAATAATCTTAGTTCCGATTCGTCGAGCAATTTATTTCACCTTTCTATACATATGTACATAAATAAATAAATATATACGTTCAAGATTGCATTCTACCAATGAAGATTTTCAAAGTAATTTAATTTGAGTCTTTTTTCCTAATTAAGAAATAAGGTAGCTCATATCTTAAATCGCTCTCAATAGCCGAACCAAATCCTATTTCTCCTTTTCACGATTAAATGACTACAATTTTTCTTTGGGGGGAGTTGAAAAAGGGGTAATAAACGCGATTAGCCAAAGACGCAACTTCGCTTACATAGTCACAAAAATACGTACTTCACCTTACACCAAACACAAACACCGCACAAAGCAAGGGTCGTCATTCCTACTTTATTTTATATCGACGAGCCAATAAAAGAAGGAAGGTGGAATGAGTGAATGCATTGTGATTTTTATTATTCATAAAATTAATGCATAGCTAATACGTAATTTATTTGATTGGCAATAATAGTTGGCTGATATATTCCCCCGATTGGTATTAGTTTAGTGAGGGAAAGAGATAAAAATGGATAAAATGTGATATTTTTCCCTCTAAATTAAAAAGCAATAATAACGATGGCGTATCACGTAGAATATTTGTCGGGGAGGAAATGTGAAAAAGGATCTGAAATTAGAAAGCCAGAAGCTGTGGTGAAGATATATAGCCTAATAACATCTTACAGGCATTTTGACTGGCAGGTCAATGTGCATGGTTTGGGTGGGGGCCAAGTGTACACGCACACCTACAAAACCTACCCAAAGCAATGTTGCGCAGAAAGCCATATCTCTTTCCGGAAAAATTGGAACAAATGTGAAGAATTAGAAGCCTAACGTAGAATTAAAATAAAAAAAGTGAACTTATTTAATTATAAATAATAGCAATCGGATCTTTAGAATATTCACGAAATTAAAAATGCCTAAGTTGGATCTTATGAACTGTCTAGAACTCTAAAAGAGAATGAACATAGATATGATCCGACAACACGAAAAATAAATTCTTCTGCGTTGCATTACAATATCGAATAATTGTTTTAAATGAGATCTCCTGTCTGTCTTTATGAGTACTCAATTATGTTTCAATATTAGAGAATATGGAGAGACACTTCAAAGAGTAGTATTCAAAAGTTGCTGGATAGCACAAATCTACAGAATGAAAGACCTAAAGGTTAAAATGCAAGATCTCCCCCAGGAGAGTGATATTCGATTTCCCGTCAAATAAGAAATTGGAGACGTGTTTCTCCCAAGCTCGAAGGCTAACGAGGAGCCGATGTAAGACTTGGTGAGAAAAATCGTTTGGCATAAGAACCCTCCTGGGGCCGTCCTCAAGCCCCTCCACCTCTTACCACTCGCTCAGTGGGGTGACAACTTATAAATAAGGAACACTGAGAAAAATCGAGGTAGAATACGTCAGTCTCCAGGTGACGAAGTTCCCGGATTAAGATCGGGCTACCGAGACTGGACAGGTAGTTTACTTGGCTCGCAACCAAGAAATACCCTGCAAGAAAGGCAGGGCTACCTACCTTAAGGGGCTAAGAAGCAGCTCATCCTCGAGCTAGTCCCTGGTTATCAAACCGAACGCTAAGTTAACTTGGTTAAGTTCAACTTACTCTTGCCAGAAAGACTCCTCATAACCTGGTGCACCTGAAACACCAGGGGTATTCCTCGTCCTTGAGGAATTAAGAAAAGAAGAAGGAAAAGGCTTCCCCTCGAGCCCGTTGGTCGGTGGCCACACCGAACTCATAAGTTAACTTGGTGAGGAACCAAGTTCATTTTATTCTCGCCAGAGAAATCGCCCTCCTTTATACTCGCCCTTGAAGAAGACTGGAACTAAGAAAAAGCTCATCCTCGAGCTAGTTCCTGGTTACCAAACCAAACTTTAAGTAACCTATTCTCGTCAGAAAAACCCCATCGCATCAATCCTCGCCCTTTAAAGAAGACCTTCCCCGAGTTCAGTCCTCGTCCTTGAGGAATTAAGTAACGAAGGAGAAAAGCTCCCCCTCGAGCTCGTTACTCGTTGGTCACACCGCACTACAAGTTAACTTGGTTTAAGAACTAAGTTCGACTCCCTCTCGCCAGAGAGACCACGACTACCTTGGTGCCGCATAAAGCACCGTTATTGTTTTCATCCTTGAAGAACCCTTCCCCGGAATACCGTGTGGCCCCCTCAGCTGCTACCCTCACCAAAAGGACCTTGTGATCTCGCCTAACTACATCTGGCCAGGCGGTACGCGTCGTGAGACAATAACATTCCTGAGGCCTTTTAAATTCTAGTAGAGTCCGTAAGCCTAAATCTTATATTATTGTTGTGTGTAGAGAAATTAACCAATTTTTGGAAGGCAAACTAATTTAATTAATTTTTTTATGATAATATTCAGAGTATTGCTGTAGTTCATGTTCAAATGTTGTGTATTCAATGGTTAAAGTTGAAATATAAGTTTATTTTTGGATTATTGTGCGTTTCTTTATATCCTTACGTGTTTCGGAACTGCTCTGTTCTTTATGATATTATTCAGATATCAATATATTAGCACTCTTAGCACTCTTAGAATAGAACAAAAAAGGGAGGCATTCTACGACATACAGTATCCTAAATTGTTATTTTTGAAGGCTACAATAGTAATTTCGTCAGCCATTAAGCCGTATGTTTGCTGAAGACCAGGTTAACTCAGATATTTCTACAACGCAAGAAAACTTAATTAATTCTGAAGCAAAGCTTGGCCTAAAGTTAAAATATTGTTTAAAATGTTAAGTGTCAAATTTAATGGGCTAATTTTTTGCCAAAATAACTATAACAAGTGAATAAATTGTCTAATCCTCATCTTTCAAAAGAGTTAAATCTAATTTTCCATAGACGAGAGAGAATTTTTTTGATATTTTGGGGACTAGGATGGATTAGTAGAATAAAAAGTTGCTCTACTAATTTAGCACAAATTGATGATATAGCATATTTCGGCTTTAATTTAAATCAATTTTTTTTCATAAATCTATAATTGGATTATTGATGGGGATAATGACTAGCATCCTAAGTATCTGGCTTATCAACTGTAATAAAAATCATCTCCTTCTAGTTTTTTCGAAGAGTATTCTCCGAGCAGCTGAGTTGACTCCTCTACAAAAATCTCCTCTGGCTTATCTTCTAACCTCGTCTCCTTAATGGCTCATGTTTCCTTGCAGCTAGGCTACGCGACTACCCACGATGGAACTTAAAATGAGAGCTTTGTTATATTGCGATAGCATTAGGAAACAATAAATTACATTCCCGAGTCACGCATACATTACTATAATTTTTTAAACCTCAACTAAATACTAATTTGATCAGTTATTATAGAATAACGGCAGCAATAAATAATTTCGTGTATGTGTATTTGTGTACTTACTTGTTTGTTTGATTAACAATAATTAGTAACTTTTTGTATTTCGCTCTTTACTTTTTTATATTATTCTTGGTCTTGCTTTGTTTGATAGAATATTTCTGGTAAAAGTCATTAAGAGGTCTCTCGCGTTAAGCGGCTTATTCAAATATTTGACTTCTGGGCTTCTAATGATAAAATTCGAAATTCAATAATGATCAACTCTGAATTCTACAAGAACACACAAAATTGTAAGTTTAAAGCTCATTTTGATGCTAAGGTAATTATTGGAAATTCTTTGATGGTTCGCAAGACAAAAGTTATGCATAAATTAATGTATTCAAATCCATTTTTTGTTGTTTAAATTCAATAGCTAAAAGTATTTAATAGTTTCGAGTATATTTTGAATGCAGTGTGCAATATACACTTATACTTTCTCGATCTCTCTGTCTGATATTTAATGAAGGAGGGAAATTACAAAATCTGAGAATATAAATGTAGGTATGCTGCTCTAAAAAGAAAAGGTTTTGTCATTCATTTTAACCAATATCTACAAAAACATGTCTCAATTAATATGTAATGTTTTTAAAGAACATTTTTGTGCAGCTTTAGCGTGTAGCCAGCATATTTTTTTTATTGTATCATACCAAGATATTGTATCCTCCACGATGATTGTATTTAAAGTAGGCAAAAATGACAATAAAACTAATGGAATTTTAGACAAGGAAAAAATAAAATAAAGAAATATTTTGTATATTTTAAGTAAATAAATTTCGAAAGTCTCAAATTTTCAAGAAATAAACAGTACTTTATCCCTTTAAAATTCTCCAAGAGACTTCATCTAAATGAGCATGTAACTGATGGGGAGTCACTCCTAGTTTTTTCTTTATTATCTTTATCTTGATTTCTAGCCAAGTTGTTACAATTTGTTTCTTATGAGCATAAGTATTTGGATAAATAAAATGTTTTAAAGTTTGATGTACATACTTCAGTTGGGACAATCTCCGATATGCAGGACATTCGTCAGACTGTATCCATGATCTACCCGTTACTTTGCTTTTAATGATGGCTAACAAAGTCGCTGCAACTCTGTTTTGTACTTACAAATAGCACACATCTTGCCTTTTTCATAAACCTAAGACCCAAAGACCATGATTTCAATTATTGATGATATTTTCTGATTTTAGTGTAGATGATGCTTGGTCTCCTTTCAAAAATCCTTCCCAAATTTGTATTTGCGCCAGCTGCCGAATCTTGCTTCGTCGATTTTAACTGGCGTGTACCAAAAATGGTGAAAGGTCTGACCGGGGCGGATCTTTTCGTGACGCAAACGGGCACGATAGAAGTCTGCGGTCATATTCACGGCAGTTAAGAGTTCGGACATGAGAGTAGAGTAGTCCACAGTTGACTCTGAGGGAAGGGAAATAAATACGAGTATGTGCTTCAACTGAGAGTTTAGGAGGGAGAGTAATTTAGCGACACCATCTACCTCAATGTTTCAATTGTTGATTTCGAAGATCTTCTCGAAATGCATAAGATATGATCCAAAATATCCTCCTTCTTTGAAAACGGGTAAGCTTACTGACGGAGCTTGAGGGGTTTCTGTCCGGGAGTTAATTGAGATTGACTCGAATTGATCAGGACTTAATTCCAGTTCATGCTGCCTTATTTTCTCACGCTCTTGTATCTCTCGTTGTTCTTTTGATCTTCTATCTTCAGCTTCTCTTAGTTCTTTTTCCTGCGCTATTAGTTCTTTTTCCTTCGCTCTTCTTTCTTCTTCTTGAATATAAGTTAATAATTCTCGGCCCGAGAGGCACAAAAACTCTCCTTAACTCTTGAAACGGTCAAACAAAGAAGACAGCTTCTTTACACGCGAACAGCGCTATTGACGTAACGAAATTACTCGGAAATATATGTGAAGCCTAACTTTTCTAAAAATACATATTCAAAAATTATCATACTAAAAGAACACTAAAACTCTTTCTACACGGTTAGGACGGGTTAATCTTTCTTAACTGGCTGAGAGTTAACTCGAATATTCCAGGAAATGGAATACACAAACACACAGAACGGGTCTTATCTAATAATTTAAATTTTAAATAGTTAAATAGACTAAAGTTCCAGTGATCTAGAACTCACTTGAACGTACTTCGGCCAAAATATAAAAATAAAGAATCTTCAATTATGAGAGAGAACTACTTAAACTCAAAGGGGATATAAATCAACTAAATAAAGTTCTATGTAATAGACCTCACGACCTTGACACCAGTTTTTATAATATTGAAGTAATTTATATAATACATGTCTTGGTGCAACCACTCTATACCATATAGTACTCCTATATTATGTGGGAGGGGTGACTTAATCACCTCCTGCAACGTAAACCGTTAAAGGACTGTTCGCAGGGATTAAAGAACGACTAGAAGGTCACACTTGAGGCGTTGGGTTTCAAATCCTCAATAATCAAACAGAGTACATAAATGGTTGGCGAGATTTACACGAACAGGCCAAGAGTATTGTTTAAGTTTAGTTAAAGATGAAACACTATAATATAATCTTATTTACACAGATCAAAATAAGAATAATAATAGGTAAAGGGGAATTATTTAAATTAAAAAAGTCTATTGATAAATATGATGAGAAGGGATTCTCAAATAGGATTAATTAATTAATGTTACTAGACTCAGATCAAAAGTGGGAACTTGACAATACTAATATTGGAGGGGGTTGCAGTCTCACTAGTCGTTGACTTCGAAGAAGGTCCTTCTTGCAATGAAGCGAGTGGGTAAGCGATCCGATGAGGCAGGTAGGGTAAGAACTAAATGAGGTAGGTGGGGTACGATCCGAACTAACCTTCCGATGAAGATAGCCAATCTTCAAAGATGAGGTTAGACTGGAAATGTGGGAAGTCTCTTAATCCCAATGGAAGAGGAAACTTCTTTTCCTCAAAAGTAATCGATAAAGACTTTTTTCGGTTCGATTAAACGAAGGGAGACTCTTGCGCAACTTCAAAGGCTTGCCGTTTACAGAAGTTACCAATTGACTGGTGTAGAATCACCGCCGAGAAAGTCTTGCTTGTAGGATGAAGGCTCACAGGACTCCGACGTGACGTTGAGGACGACCTTGAGGTGCGTGCGGGACTCTCTGATCTTCAGTCAAAAGCAAGTATTTGTATGGGCGATTCTGAACGGGAAGGGGGAATCTGGATAAAGGAGTCATAAGCTCCCGACATCTTAATCCGGAGGCGGAGTCGATTCATCATTTAACAGCAAGGTGCTAGAAACAGCGGCTCTTTCTCGCCTCGTCACAGGGAGGGGGGGGGGATGCTCGCGACAATTTCGCACGATTGGGGAATTTTTGCTCAATGCGTTCAGGAGTCTAAACTTGTCGAATGTTCCCGAAGAGGAAGTCACGTTTTCCATAGCGGGATACAATCGCACGTGGTCTCCAATATAATGGAGGGATAGGGGGGTCAGAGTTTATTCTTTTACACAATCAATCTAAGTAGCAGATGAATATTCTGTATATTTTGTAACATGTAATAATTAAGAGTCACATACCATAAAAATAGGTTCAGCGGTTGCCCAAACCTCAACTTGAATTGTAAATTCCTATTTAAATAACTAGACGAAAATAAATTATTATCGCTTTCTCACGGAACTGACTGTTGGAAAAACCCTTCTTCTGTATCTGCATAATTGCCACTTCTGTCCTTGGGTCTTTTCATAGTAACTATGTAAAACAGGTCCATCACACATTTAAGTAATATTTAAATATTTCAGTAAACCTCCTTTACGTAGGAAGCTAGTTACAGCGCTATCACGTAGAATAATGTTACTGTGAAAATTCCCAAATACATGAATAATCGCAAACTACTCTAAGAGTACAAACAAACACTTTAAATGTCAATGTCAAACTGAGTAAACGTTTACGCCTAATTAAATTGCAAATTATAATATGTTATAATTTCAGTCGAGCAACAGCATTTAGGTTGAAAGATAATTTTAAAATGTTAACAATTTTGTTAATTTTCATGTTTACCCCAATACAGATATATGCAAAGGTAAGAGAGACGCTAAAGCGTCTCAGAATATTTAATGCTATGTGCTACTCTTTGTTTATCAACACATCCGGCGGTGGTGTGCCCTGAGATGGAAAGACCAAAACAAAGACCAAATTTGCAAGTGCAGTGAGCTGAGCTTCGATTACGTCGGTGCCTTCTATGAAAGAACCACCTGGCGTTTAGGAACCTGCTAACTTGAAAAAGCTTTTTTGTTTATTCGCTACACAGAATGAAGCATGTCTTTCAAAAGTAACATGATGAATTAGAAGCGAGCATTAGATAGTTTGATTAGTAGAGAGCCGAAGTTACCCGTTTCTTAGACAAGAGCCTTCTAGCAAATGAAGCGGACTCATTTGACACTCAAATGTTCACGGTCCTTTCGACAATAATGTTTCCTGGTGAGTCTGCCACCACACTCTCTCTTGACTCTTCGTTAACTGAGTTCTTTATTCGAATGAACTCGTTGTCTACTCTTTAAAAGACATCAACTTAGAGCTAGCGGACCACGAGACGGTCAAGATCCATCGTGTCATGAGAAAAGTAGAGAAATATGATATCATTGTGTTCTAATGTACGAGGGGCGGTCAATAAGTTTTGCGAATGGGTAGGGCAAAACAGAGGAAGAGGGATGGTTGTTTGTGGGGGTGTTAGGACAGGTTATGACAAGTCAGGCCTTGTAGCCGCACGCTCCTGCCTCGTATATTTAAGAAGCAGTAGCTGATCTCAGATCGTCAGTCACAAAATTTTCAACAATGGAGAAGGTTGAGCACCGCGCAGTGATCAAATTTTTGACCAAGGAAGGCAAGAATGCAAAAGATAAGCATGAACGCATGGTTGCAGTGTACACCGACACCGCAGCTTCCTATGCAACCAGTGCTCGCAGTAATAGGGAGTTCAGCCATGGTAGTGAGTCTCTTGAAGATGACCCCTGTCCAGGACGCCCGTCAGACGTGACCGATGAGGACAATGTGGCCCGTGTGAAAATGAGGATCTTCGGAAATCGACGGGTGACGGTCAAAGAAATCGAGAGAGAACTTGGAATATCACATTAAAGTGTTATCAACATCATCTACGATAATTTGGCCATGACTAAGGTATCTGCCAGTTGCGTTCCTAGAAAACTCTCGCCCCATGATCGACTTCAACGTCGTCAAATTCTACAAGGCCAGAGTTGCACAAGCTGCCCTGAGCGAGTGCGGATTCGAGGACCTCAGCCATCCCCCCTACAGACCAGATCCGGCCTCTAGCGACTACTTTTTAATCCGCCAGCTCGAGGCTGAACTGCGTTGACGCCGGTTTGGAGACGATAAAGTTGTCCAGCTCGCCGTCCAGGAGTGGATTGAATAGCAGTCGGGTGATTTCTGGTTGTCGGGAATTTAAAGCCTCAGGGACAAGTGGCGCAAGTGCATTGAAGTCGAGGGTAGTTATATTGAAAAATAATATAACACTTTTCCTCATATCTCGTTTCCTTATATCTGAATTTGCAAATCTTATTGACGCCCCTCCTACCTTATACATTTTATTGTATTCTAATATCCGATTTCCTGTTTTCTATATTGTTATCATTTCTAATATCTAAACTTAAATACAGAGGGAATAAGATATTTTCTTAATTATTTATGACAAAAATCATCTTGATGTTCGGTAATACTAAGATGCACCACCCAATCGACGATCATGTCTACCATATATTTAGTGCCGAACACCAGGAAGCACGGCAACGTGGACCACTGAGATCGTGCCTGAAGTCCTGCTCTGCTCGATCAATCTATGACAGGGCTACTCACCTGCCTTCCCAAAAGCTCACTCCAGCAGTGACCCCAAAACACCGAAATCAGAAACGAAGAAGCAACCCACTATATCAGATGCCAGCACACCTGCGGAATTGGCATATTTTAAAAATCGAAAGTCCGTTTACAAGGCTACCACAAGACTAAAGAACCATGACGTTGTTTTTCAAATACTTGAAGGCTGAGTTGAAGCTTTAAAAAGAGAACCAGCATTGACATTAAGTGTCCTTGCTTCTACAAGGGGCAGGCAATAAGTTTTGCAATTCGGATATAAGGAAACGAGACATGAGGATAAGGGTTTTATTATTTTTCAATATAACTACCCTCGACTTCAATGCAATTGCACGACTTTTCCCTGAAGCTTCGACTTCCCGAAAACCAGAAATCTCCCGACTGCTGTTCAATCCACTCCTGGACAGCGAACTGGACATGTTCATCGTCCTCAAACTGGCGTCCACGCATTGCAACCTTGAGCTGGCGGAATAAAAAGTACTCGTTTGGGGCCAGATCTGGACTGTATGGGGGATGGTTGAGCTCCTCTAATCCGCACTCGCGCAGGGCAGCTTGTGCAACTCTGGCCTTGTGGACTTTGACGACGTTCAAGTGAATCATGGGTCGTCAGGTTTCTAGGGACCCAACAGGAAGAGACCTTGGTCATGGCCAAATTGTCGTGGATGATGTTGAAAACACTTCCATGTGATATTCCAAGTTCTCCCTCGATTTCTTCGACCTTCACCCTGAGATTTTCAAGGATCATCCTCTCTACATGGGGCACATTTTCCTCGTTGGTCACGTCTGATGGGCTTCCTAGACAGGGGTCATCTTTAAGGGACTCACCACCATGGCGGAACTCCCTATTCCAGCTAGCAATGGTTGCATAGGAAGGAGCGGTGTCGGGGTACACTGCAACCATGCGTTCATGGATCTCTTTTGCATTCTTGCCTTCCTTAGTCAAAAATTTGATCACTGCGCGGTGCTCAACCTTCTCCATTGATTGTTGAAAGATTTGTGACTGACGATTGGTGATTAGCTACTGCTTCCTCAAATAGACGAGGCAGGAGCGTGCGGCTGCAGGGCATGACTTGTCATCACTTGTCATAACACTCCCACAAATAGCTATCCCCCTTTCTCTGTATTGCACTACCGATTCGCAAAACTTATTGACCGCCCCTCGTAGTAATAGACAGAGTGTACGTACCCACATCAAACCCCTCGCCGTGTGTCAACAGAAGGTTATGCTCGCTAAGATGTAACTGCAGCAAACACAACAAAGCCGTGATGAGCCAGTAAAGGCCTTCTCTTCCCGCCAAGTGTCTGCAAAATAAAGGTGGATTGCTTTTCCAAAGAAGAGTAAAGCGATATTATAGTTAGAGGTGACGTCATCAGGCAGCTTGATCACAAAAAAATCGGCAAGAATTTCCTCAAAGAGTCAAGACAAGACATTTATCATAAGGAGATCGTCAGGTACGTCTAGTCCAAGTAAAGCGGCAAGCGTTCTGTCCTCTGAATCCTCGAGGGCAATACAGTGGCGGTCGCTAGGTTCTATAGGCAAAGGCGTACTGAATGCAGTACAATTAACTAACAACAAACCTGCGGCCGCACCGTGTGGCTACTACGGGAGTCTGTTCACGGACGTAACTGAGAGGAACCCATGAAGAATTGCAGGGCAAATGATTATACGTCCAGGAAGTGAGGTATTAAACATAACCTAGGAGACATGTGTCCTTGAGGTTCTGCCTGCGATACGTCTTGTGGTCGACCCAAATGATCAGCCATCAGGAAACACCATCTGCGTATTTCCGTGCCCATACATTGGCATGACGTCTTGAAAGCGGGACAAGGTCAGAAGTACATCTTGGCGTATTCAAGCCAGTTGAGGGGAAGAATGCATTAAGAATTCTGGCAGAACCAGGCGTAAAGTCGTTCTCTCATACTCAAAGGCCACTCTATAAGTGAAACTCATCACACACAAACGCCATTCCATCAGGCACGTGACATCTCATTAAACATCCACAAGTGTCTTCGATGAATCGAACAGTCACCACAGCATCACTTTGGCGGAACTTAAACGGCACCTCTCTATATTCATCACTTCGTGGGGTAGTTATTGGTCCTGCATTGCTTCGCAGTATACTATGCATCGGGGGACTGCTACAGCCACCCATTTAATGAAATCGTCCCAAACATACCACGGGAGACTAATTATGTGAAAAAAACCTTCATTTGGCCCAACTTGTTTGATGAGGCATTTTTCTGGCAGTCGAGTGGCTCACCATTTGCGTCAGCAATGTTATTTCCCTGAAACTACTAAAATTTCTTATTCGCCGAGACCACCCTCGAGTTTGCCGGTTTTCAGATCACCGCAGAGATTTTAAACCCTTGCCCTCTTTACCACGAAGCCATCCGCAACTTCCTTGTCACCCCACCCAAAATCATCGATTTCTGCAACTGGTTCAGCCTAATCAATCATGTTCCCTACACCTTTGCCTCGGCCTAGTGGATGCTCCTCTTTTGCTACCTCCTCAAACTTCGGAAACTTTTCACCTGCACGGAATAAATGGATCGCCTCTTCATGGAGTCAAATTATCCCATCAACGACGTGATCCCCAACGGTGTGGTGATCTTTGACAAGTCCAGACCGAATTGACTATCCACTGAATTGATCAGGAAAGGTCTGTGATTTTGCTGTTTCAGAAACACTGCTCATGCAGTTCTACTTTCTTTTCTTTTGCAAGAGAGCCTTGAAAGTCACCTAGGGCAGTAGCCGCTCCAGGTGAGGAGCGAAATCCCATTATGCAACACTGGAAGGTAAGGCCCCTTCAGTCGTCAATGCACTCAACAAGGCACATCATTTCGTCATCGGCTTCTCCAACCTGATTGTAGCCGTGGAACACAAACCCATGGTTTTGCAAAGTCTAAAAGAAGACTTTGCATGACTGATTGCCTGTGTTGCATAACCTAGCGTGCGCAATGATGTGGCCCACGATCTCGATACCCATTAAGTGAGCTTATACCATTGAAACTCTAAGACGATATCGCCAATATGACTATTCCAACGACCCGAGCCACACAGCGAAACTGCCTCAAGAATCCTTTGCTCCTCTACGCACTTATGACCGCAACTTTGTCACGTTTGATTCCAAACAGCTTCAAATTTAGCTGAGTTCACCATGTCAATTTCAGTGGACGATCTTCCTCTTGTAATTACCAGCAATCCAACTATCTTTTAATTGATTGAGACAATCACAGCCAGCTTTTTCGTTCTCCACAAAGACCTCTCTACCTACCTTCGCCAATTCTAGTAGTTTGTTAAGGGCCTCACCAGCATTGTACAGTTGTCATCTACAATGACTGCATAGATATAAGGCTCTCTTTTCGTGACCAAACGCCAACAGGCCCTACGAACAACTTACCAGAGAGTCTTGCCTATGTGCTAGCAAGCGGATTCCTCATTTTTCTGAGCGGGCGTGACACCAGATATTAACGCATAATGGGCACACTGTTCACCCTGTAACGTCACGGCTCCGTCACAACCTTGCATACCACCTTCAAGTCTATCCAAGCCTGACTAACCAATACGTTGGCTTGTGTCCGATTAGTTTCCTCTAACAGGCTCTCAACTACTTTATGCCTTGCTTCCAGTGGATTGCTACAACAACTGGCTTATTTCAGAGAAGGTTGGTGATAGTACCCCTGGCTTGATTTATTCTCTAGTTCATAATTTTATCCATTGTCACTGTATAATACAGATTTCTGATGCAATGCCTTTGAGCAGTTAAAGCATATTTTGGGCTTACTGGAATCCCCCGGAAGAAGAGGAGCCCTTGTTCCTCTTGGTATACTTCTTCCTAATTTTCGTCCTTTTAGGCGGATAGTGAGCTATATTGTCTTGAGATTAGTGAACGGACAAGCATCAGCCATTTCCTTCTTCGAAATGGGGAAGTCCATGGATGACAGGAGGGCAAATATTTGGGAAGGAGGTCTTTCTCATCGTGAGTCTCAGGGGCCGGGGATCTCTTGGAATTATCTTGCACAGGGACGGTCTTACACTCAGTGGGAGACACCTCCAAAACATTGTTCGTCGCCCAGGAAGACCCGACCAACCCGAGTGTGGGCACCTCCGTGACCAATTGTACTTTAATAGAGGCCTAAAATCGTGACTCTAAGGTGTCCTGGATCCTGCAGCGGACTATAGAGGCCTATGGATTGTAGCGAACTTCATATGGCCTAGTGAAAAGCCTTATATTGAGAAAGAAATGGACCAGTTATGCCAGTCCTGAACAAGTTCAGGACATAATAATTAACAGTGCAATGCGAGGCTCGAGGGACCACACCACCCCTACTGGTTCTAAGTAAGTTCGTCTAATTTTTCGGCTCTCTTAGGGAGACGTCAATTCTAAACCACCTAATATTTTTGCACAGGGCCCTATATAAAGGAAAAAAGAGTGGTAGAGGTTTAGAGGTGGACTCATCCAAGGGCTACCTCAAAAAGGAAGCTAGTGACTATAAACCTGCCGCACCCTGACCTATAGAGGAGGAGGGAAAACTTTTTTAGCTAATATATTTTGGGTGCGGCCCTTGAAAAAGCACAATCGGCGGGGAGCACCTCCATCATAGAGTTAAACTGGCCAAGGAAACTGAAACTTTCAGATCGTTTGGCACCTGAAAAGGCCGTGAAACCTAATCTCCATAAGCAGTACAGCATTATGCAGCCATAAAAGACCTGAGAGAGGTCGTCAGACCACTAAAAACATGAAAAGGGTTATTGGGAAATAACCGATTTACCTTAAATAGCGCTCCAAACCCAAGGTTTAATTGAATCCTCTTCTCTTGCGACAAGTGGGTGTTAAAAGGAGTTGTTTATAAATTTTCTAGAGCCTCTTTCTGATATGGCATGGGGTAGCTGGTCAAAGTTCTTCACCCTAGACAAAGGGTTGAGGGGATTATCGTGACAAAAGTTTAGATGGACACAAAAATAAAATTGCAATCAAACACATTGTGCACATTCTCACATAAAAGTGATTGAAACTTTTCCTTCATATTAGATGCGGATATGAATTTAACACGCCCCCCTCCCAAAAAAAAAAATTCAGAGCATAAAAAATTTAATCTTCAATTCGCTCTTTGTATTGGACCTTATGTATCAAGTAGCACACAAAAGTGCCACGCCTTTATTTTTGAAAATATTAACTTTAGAAATAAACCATCTAAATAAAATTTTGAGCAATTGTATTTTCTTCACTTGTGTAGAATTTCTGACAATTTGATTCTAAAACAATATTTGGACGTTAATGAAGTGATTCCAGAAAGTCCTATCTGTGAATTTAAGCAAAACATGCACCTGTGCCATTCATTTAGATTTAGTTTTTACCACTTATTTAAATTGCGTTCCGGGAATTATTTTTCGCATACACTGAACCATGCCATCGTTGTTGGAGTGAAATGTAGCTGAAATTGAAACGATAATGGTGCCAAATTTCTCGCCCAATAAGTTAAGGACATGATTTTGTTTTTACTTTACAGATCTCAAATCAGGCTTTGTTTAACAGTCCAAAATTTATGCTCCTTTTTATTAAAATAAAATAAAATATTATTTTCTAAAGTATTTAATTTCAATAATATATAATAAAAATCAAATTTTATGATATGATTGATTTTAAAGCAATAAATTTCATTATATGATAGTTTTCATGTATTGGGTAGGCTACACCTCAGACTATGCGAATCCAGGTAGACTGCACATTATTAAACAAGCACCAATTTCTAGAAATCCGCCGCGATATAACAATATATTTTATAGTTTGTTCGAATCTTTTCTTTTATTAAGGCGAAATTTCGTCTCCTCAGCCAGATGGCTGAATGGCCGTTTACTAAATTGAGTAACTCCTAAGATATTTTTCTTGAATGGCCGGTTACTTAACATTTTTTGTTCTACGAAATCCATTGGTTTATTGAGTAGCTCCTCAGGTAGATGGCTGAATAGCCTGTTACTCGAGTGAGTAACGTGGGATATTTTTAGTTGGTTTGTTTGGAAGTATAAGCATTGCTTTTACCCTTAAAAAATTAAAAGGTTCGAAATTGCTAGGGAGGTACAAAATATTGAACAGGCATTCAGGTATTTGCCAAAAAAGAGGTATTGTGCATCAGCAGAATATTTGCAAAAATGAACACAGAATGTAAGTTTCGTTTTCCTGTAGGGGTCGAAGATCGCACCTAGTAAACATTTGTGTAAAAAATTTGAACAGTTCACACATGAACCTAGGAAACATTTTTTTGAAATTTAAACAGTTCACACATTGAACCTTATAAATAGGAAGATAAACTTCCCGCTATTAATAGCCCTCTTTTGTAAATAGGAAGATTAAGTTCTTGCTGTTAATAACGTTTTTTGTAAATAGGAAGATAAACTTCCCCCTTTGCAGTATTTCTTCATCTTAAACAGGAAGTTAGACTCCCCAGTACGCAGTACGATATCTTGTGTCGGCCATACGTAGCTCCGTACAAAAATAGATCTTGTTCATAAGTCCCGTGGAGAAAAGGTAAAGATCGATGGCGTTCAAGCCTTTTCAAAGTTGATCGATGGCGTTCTTGACGCTCCTTACCCTCGCCTTTTCCTCCTTCGCCAGCTGTCAACTTTTCAGTGAGCTCAATTTTTTGTTGATTTCTTCCAAGTCTAAAAATTCGGAAAATTACAATTACAATTTAGTAAAAGTCATGAAATTGTGTGGTAGGTATATAAAGGTATGAAAATGGTTTCTAGTTTGCCCTGGTGTTAGGGCATTACGAGCATTATTCTCATTTTTATCTCTTAATAGTAAAAATATCTTCCGTCATTAAAGCTGTTGACTATCGTTGACAGCCAGTTTCGTCCATTACAATATATATATATATATATATATATATATATATATATATATATATATATATATATATATATATATATATATTTATTCAATTGATTATACCGTCGTAGCATTCAAGCCTTTCAAAGGTATCTCATATGCTGAATCTCTTTAAGTTCTGAGTTGGAAATTTATTTCTTTCAATTGGGCACTTCGCCTCTTTTATATTTAAAGTTAATTACGTTTTTATTTGATATTTAGGGGAATTCTTCAGTATGGGCAATTTTCCTCTTTTTTATTGAAATTTATTAAGTTTTAACTATCAGTATGGTCACTTTGATTTCGATTTTGTGTACTACTAAGTAAATATAGGTAGTACTACTTCTCTCGCGCAGGTTCTATTGCTGTGGAACAGAGCCGTTCTACCAATTGCGCGTCTTCTGTTTGCACTTATGTTTACTTTAAGGTGTATTGTTGGGAGTATTTCTCGGTCTACTTTGTCCAATGTCTTTCTCCCTAGCCTTTGGATCTCCGTATTGACCGACTTCAGTCCGAATCTATGGTATAGAGTCGATTGCCGAATACGGTCGATCCTTTGCGTGTCAGTGATCAGCAGAGTGGCTTTGTTCTGTACCCACTGCATCATTCTGAGAGATGTACAACTTGCCATCTGCGTGATCACGGCTGGGTACAGTAGGATTGAGCGTACCAAGGCCATATACAGCTTTTTCATGTTTGGCACACTGAGGCTTCGGAAACGTTAAAGTTTCCTCAGCTCTCTTTTTGCTAGGGAGACTATGGTATTTATATGGGTCTTGTATCCAGGTTTGAAGAGTTGTAAGCCCAGAACTTTACCCTCTTTGGAGTACGGATAGAGTTCGGTGTTGACAATGACGTCGTCTACTTTCCGGCAGGTCATTGGAATAATGGTGAACTTCTGGCAGTTGGTCTTAATTTTCCACTTCTTCTCATATCGGTTGATATTTTTGATTTCGACAGCTGTCGCCCTCGCCTCAATTCCAGAGTTCCTGAATGGACTCAGAACTATTTGGGTGATGTCATCTGCGTATTGCAGATACATCGAATCGTATCTCACTGGAGCAGGCAGGTCAATCGTGTACACTAGGTACATCTGAGGGCTGGGACAGCTGCCTTGTGGAACTCCCGCCTCGAGTTCGAATTCAGGTCCCTTCCAGCCCTTGATCGCAATTTGGGCTCTCCTATCAGAGACATATTTGCAAAGGACCCTTTTCAGGAGGTTGAGGATCTTGAACTGTATCCCTCTCAGCCAAACCTTATTGAAGGCCTTCTTTACATCCCGCAGCACCACGTCTACGTACCTCCTCTCAGCTTTACTGCAGGCGAGTTTTTCCGCAAGCAGGGTGAGGGGTGTTTCCATTCCTCGTCCATTGCGGAACCTGTGCTGCTGAGGGTTGTGAGCTCCCAGCTCGGCTAGTTGTTTTTGAAGCCTGTCAGCTAGGAGTCTCTCGTAGACTTTCGCAACGATCACCAGCAGGATGATCTGCCTGTAAATTACCAGTTGATCAGGGGGTTTACCTCCCTTGGGTATGAAGATCACCTCAGCAATCTTGAAACCTTCCGGGAATTATCCCTTATTCAGAGAAGCATTATAGATGTTAATGATTCCCTGAATGATCTGCTGTGGGGCATTGACCAAGTTGTTTCTGGTGATGCCCGTCCAGCCTGATGCCTTTTGTTGGAAGGCTCTTAGAGTGGCCATGACCTCCTCTGATGTTATGGGACGGCCGTGGCCCGCCATCTCCCTGCCTTCGTTGACTTGATGTTGTGGGTGCGTGTGATGCATTGCCTGATTTAGTTCGTCCATCAGTTGGCCTTCAGATTCCTGGTCGAACTCATCGTTTTCTTCAGGGGTGATCCTGAAAACGTTTTTCCAGAAGTTTCTGAACCTGTCTTTGAGAACCACCGGGTCCTCTATATAATTTCCGTGTAAGTCCCTTTAAGTTCTTGACTTGGCGCCAGAACTTAGCCGGGCTAAGTTCACTGTCGACTTTGGCTATCAAGTTGTTCCATATTTCCTCCTGTTGGAGGTTGATAGCCTCTCTAAGCTCTGAGCTTAGGCGTCGAAGGAGCGAGCTTCTTTCCCGGTTGGGACCCTCCCGTCTTATTTCTTCGTACACTTCCCTTTGAACGCAAGCGATATCTTTCATCTCCTCTGTCCATCTGGGCTGAGGAGGTGTTTTATACCCTGTTATGGGTATGCTCTCGCGGTCCACATTTGGTATGAACGTTGTTATCCTTTCCAGCTCCCTGTCTATCTCCTCTAACAACGCCGCGCTAAGGTCAGCTGGCGCATATTCACTGAGTCGTTGCTTGTAACGATCCCAGTTGGCCAGGGCGTAGTTTTTCCGGAGAGGGGCTGGGAGCTGGATTGGTGCGAGAGATACTGTAGTGAGAATCGCTATGTGATCACTTCGGAGTGTTGGGCCTGGCTCACATTAAGTCGTCTAGAAGCCATTCCAAAAATATCTTGCGTATGATCCCCGTAGGGTTGATGAGGTGAAACTTGGCGTTTTGAATATCCCTACCTTAATCTTTTCCTCCTTTATCGGGTAAGAGATGTATTTCAGCGTCGATTTTTTAAGTGAATTCTTCTGCCTTCATTCGGATGATGATGGTATATTCACTCTTTGAAAGATTTGGATAGTAGTAGATAAAAGTAGAAGAAAAAATAAAAGTTTTAAAACTTCATTCGGAAAACTGACTTTGGTCGTGTTTATGTGTAAAAGATTGGAGCGTTAGTAACAGTTTAAATCTATTATGGCGCCTAATTGGTTGAAAAGTTATAGAATTAACTTTAGATAAAGTTACTATTTATATAGGTGAATTTTTGTGTAAAAATCAGCCGAGTCAGAAGCAGTAGAATCAGAAAATTGTTGTTGTTTTAATAAGAAAAATATATTCCCTGTTCACCATTTTAAAAGCTTATACCGGCTATAATATACAGGAATAAAAAATCCAGATATAAATATATATATTTTTTCTTCATCCCGTAAGGAAGCTGATGATCACTTAACCCAGCCTGCAAAACTAGAAAGAGAGTACCATAACTGACTCAGACACTACATTTCGATTACAAACTTGTATAGCTCGGTCACAAACAATGGTATAAAAACAAATCCGGATTGAGAAGCGGTAACTGGTTAGAAGGGTAAAAAATGCCTAAGGAAACAATCATCTTTTCTTTCATGCATGGTGCAACAACTTAAAAACTACTGGATTTTTTGTAAAGAACAACTAAAACTGTCATATAATGCTATTACGGACTGGAAGAACTATTTCCGTGAAGTGTGCGAGAATTTGTTAAGCTAAAATCCTATAAAGATTGTTGGAAATGGATTGACAGTAGAAATAGATGAATCGTTGTTCTCCTAAAGAAAGTATAATGTCCGAAGGGATTCACAGGAAAACGCGTGAGTGTTTCATCTATGCAGTTCCTGATAGCTCGGCAGAAACATTATTATCTATAATTAAAGAATTTGTATTGCCGTGAGTAACTATTATTTCTTATAAGTAGCGTGCATACAAAGAAATTGATTCCTTGGCAAAGATGCAGTATAAACATTTTACTGTTAACCATTCTGTAAAAGAAGTGGATCAAGTAAGCCCCACGTGGCCCCTAAAAACCAACGTAGCTATCACACACGAGGTTAAATCGAGAAAACGGGCCTAAAAACCTCACAAATAGGCTTCAGAACGCAGCTTTATTTACATATGGAGATTTCTCGCCATGACTTGAGGCAATCTTGCCTCCCGTTTACTATCTGGAAGCATGCGAAATTGAGAGAAGTCTTCTGCTATAACAAATTCCTGGCTGTGAGAAGTCCTACCCCCCAGCCATGTGTTTACCTTAGGAGAATCCCCTCCTTCGCCGGAGGCGATATCACTCCTATCGTCCACCCGTATTTAACGTGACGTTCGGCCGGGACAACGCGGTACAGCCTCCAAATCCAGCACGTGACACATCTCTTTTCGATTTGGCTCCGCTTTCCTCTCCACGACAAGCGCAAAAGCAAGAAGTTTTTCCGTCGGAATTTGCCCTAGTGAATTGGCGAATTCCTAGTAACGGCCGTTTTCGTTTAGCAGCGCAAGTACTCCCTCGTAAAGGTATTGCGAGGTAAATCTCAACCTTCTGCATTTCTTCTCCTCGAATTGGCCCCCCGTCCCTTCGCCGTCCAAGCTTTAAATTCTGCAGGACGTCGACGCGTGTGGATTCCTTAAGCAGGTTATCCCCCTAATTATTAAAAACTCAATCCGAGTTTAGCCATTTACATGCCCAGCATTCATTAGCTGTCCCATTTGTCCGAATATCGAGCCCCAAAATTCATGGATAATCATAATTCATTTTATTTATGTCAATTTCTTTTTTGTGTGTTATTAACTATTATTTTATACTTATTTTTTAAATAACCTAGAATAGCATTCAGCAATAGCTAGCAATTAATAGCTACTCTGCACTCGCTTTTGTTATTTGTCTGCGTACTTGGAGAACAGTATCTCTCTATTTATTCCCCATCATTATCGGCTATATCTCGACATATAGTAAATATATATCTATCTATATTATAAAAACTGGTGTCAGGTTTACCAGTGGGTTTTTTTTAATGAAATTTTTTATGAGGTCTTTTAGAAATACTTTTTTTTGTATTTTATATAAAGGCTAAACGCTCTGGTTGTGTAAAGGTGCAGCAAAAATAATTTTTTAATATATTTCTCTTTGTCTGTGTCCATTTTGACCGCGTACATTTTTCTTGGTTCATTTTTTGTGAGACTGTATCTAAGTTTTTTTATTCCTTAGCGGAATAGTGAGGGCTCATTAGGATTGTGTGTATTTCTTTGTGTATGTATGGGCTTTTATTGACAGAGCCAGGCTCTCGCGGTAATTATTTACATTATAAGGTATTTTCTTTTATGTGCGCGTACCAAGATAGATTAAGTCGTCAACGTCCGTGCATTACTTGCTGTTAATTTGATTCTTTTTTGGTGCGTTAATTCCGGTATCACACGCAATATGTTTTCTTTTGAGCGTTTACACATTTATCTACTCATATGAAACATTTCGTAACAATTTTGAAAATAATTCGATTCATGTTTGCAACTCATATAGCCTTCAGGACGTGGTTACAATATGATAGCAATGTTGCTTAAACTATGGAATAATAATAATTTTAAAAATCGTCTTTACAATATTAATTTACTTATCAAGGAAATGCTTAAAATTTACTTACACCTCTCATGTGTTACATTTTGTTACAATATATTTTGGACCTCTTACGCTTGGCAATTAATCTTTACGAAGCGTGTCGTATACTCTTGCTTTAGGCACAAAGATGGCACCGCAACAAATAACAATCCAGTTATTTCGTAGTCATGAAGCTTATAAGGTGTATAGTTTTTTCTGAAGAAAATATATTTCAGCAACTTGCGTGTGATAGAGGTCATAGTGAAGATTAATTGCAACCTGGTTCCTCTGATATGGAATAGAAACCGATAAAAGAAGAATCCAGTTGTGATAGATTGACTCTTGAAAAATGGAAAAGGGTAAGATGAAGAATGACAGATACATCAGCTACTAATCTTCGAGGAAACATCTATTGACGAAGTTTCATACGAGGAGGAAGACGCTCAAGAATGTACATATGATGGAACGCAAATGGAGGGTGGCTTAGGCCTATTTTCCTCTTCTCCGTTTTTATCACGTAGACGAAGAAGAAAAAGTATTCAGTCTTTTCATTACAAATTACATGTTTCTACATATTCAGAGATATACAAACAGGAAAATGAGAGAGATTACTCAAGATCTGAGAGCTAATACAAAGGCTGTGTACACTTACATGATGGAATATACAGTCGTGGACATTCAAGCGTGTCTTGGGCTCATTTTATATGCAGGAGCTGATGGACATAATTTTACTTCTATTGATGATTTATGGAATCCGGTTGATGCGAGTCCAATTTATCGAGCTGTAATGTCAAAGGAACGTTTTCGTTTTTTCCTAAGAGCAATAAGGTTTGACAATTACAGAAATGGTTAAGAACGTCTGCAAGAAGATAGGTTAGCTGCAATCAGCAAGATCTGGAATCCATTCAAATAAAGGCTTTCTCAATTTTATATTCCTGATGATACACTAACTGGCTACCGAGGAGGAATTTCGAGAAGAACCTACATTCCAACAAAACCAAGAAAATATGGCTGAAAATATTTTGGTTATGTGAAGCAAAGAGTGGGTATGCGCTGAATGTAAAGATTAGCACTGTGAAGAAAAAGAAAGAGTACATCGGAATCTTGCAAAGGATGTTGTGCTTGAATTATGCACACCCTACGAAAAAAATGGACGTGAGATCGTTAGAAACAACTTTTTCACGTCACGTGGTTTAGCTGTTGTATTATTAGAAAAGAATCTTACTTTTTTGGAAAAAATCAGGTCAAACAGAAAATAGATGCCTCAATCCCAATTCAGATCAAAGGATCAGTACAATCAAATGTGTTTGCTTATGATCATCAAAGTAACATCATGTTGGTTTCCTATATTCCGAAAAAAAACAAGAATGTTATTCTACTTAGTTCTTCTTATGCTGGGGATGAGTGTTTGGTTGAGAAAGCTAATAAACCTTCTCTAGTTTTAGATTACAATTTCGGAAGAAAAAGTAGAAGGAAAACCGTTCGCTGGCCTCTGCTAGTATTTTATAATATGATGTATGTAAGTGTTCACAATGCCTTTCTTATTTTCGAACAAACAAATCTTCAATATCAAAGGAAGGTATTCCTGAAAAACTTGGCAAAATTGCTTATAATACAAGTGCAGAAGCTCGAATTCAAAAGGTAAAGCAAAGAATTCCCTCTAAATAAAGAGAAGCTGCGTAGCTTTTAGGATATCTCCTAATCCAGTTACAAGAAGCTAATGCAGAACAAACAAGTTCTACAGGAGTGGGAAAGTGTAAGGTATGCAAAAAGGTGTGACGAATGTAACAAGAATATTTGACCAGCACACAGAAGATTGGAAAAAGTACGAAATGTCCAACTTGCTAAGAAAATCGTTAGTCGAATAGGTCTACAGGGAATAAATACGAATACCACGTTAAAAAAACCCGATCGAATCTGTTACCGCAAGGTCACTAGGAAAGGCCAAAATAATTAAAATATAAAATGTATATTTTTTATGGACAAATTATTTAAATATATATTGTATAATTTGTATGTTAACAAGCCTGTTACAAAATGTTACATATGAGTGATGGCCCTCCTTGTTTCTCGGGAGTGGAAAAGGGTTAAGCTCCAAGGTGAGTCCCTTGGCATAACAGGCATTCCTTTTTTTGAGCGATGCATAATTTCTTTTCGTTCAATACCTGCATTTTTCACTCATCTTAAGCAATCTGGCTTAAAGGCTTAAAAATGGCTTAGATAATGGCTAGTTAATGACACCTGTTGTATTTAAAATTAAAGATACAATAACGAACAAGAACAAATCGTTGCCTAGTTCACTTAGAAAAGGAAGTTTTCGGTCTGGTAATCTGGTCAGCCTTAAGTAATAATACGAAAACAAATATAATGAGGAAAAATTGTGGCTAATTTTGAAGGTTAGCGTGTAAGTTAAACGAGGTTAGTATTTTATATATTTAAATTAATGATTCGTCATACTCTTGTAAAATTTTGAGTTTCGTGAAAGTAAACAAAAATTACGTTACGTGATTTGTCGTAGTGCTGTTTTTATTTTTTGTTTTTTTTACTCTTCCCAAATTGTAATTATTCTAGTGTATTGCAAACCATTAAGTTAAATTAAAAAAACAACAAAATTTATTTAATCCCCTAACCTATTAAATTCGAGTATATACAAATTCAACTATTGAGGAGTTGAAACCATTGAATCATCGTACCTGTAATTCTATCGCACCAAAACACAAACTATTCTCTAAGAGTGAGATCGCTGTCACACCCTTAACACTTCCAAGTATTTTTCAGGAACTTATGCATAAATAAAAAGATACAAGTTACGAAATTAAACTAAAGATACGAGTAGGTCTTAAATTCATAACCTTCACCTAATAACAGTCGCACACTTTGCTCATTTTTAAAAACTGCATTTAAATTAATATTTTTACGCTTTCTGACCCACGGTTAGCTCAAAACTGTCAATACATAGCAGGATAGTGGGGAAGTATATCAGTTATTTTTCACATGGTTTAAGTTGAGCCACAGCGACAAATGCGGGATCAAACGGCAAAAATCTGAGATGTTTCCTCTCTCAAGGAAATTCACAATATGGAATTTGATTGGGGGAATAGCATGATTAAGTTAATAGAGAGAATATATTCATACGAAATTTCTGAGTTTTAAGCTTGCTCCTAAATGATTGATTTTTGAAAATTTTTTCTTATTTATTTTTCTTAGCTTCATCATTTCTGTATAACTTACACCATTTTCACGCACGCGCGCAAACACACACACACACACCAATCGCACTTGATTTGTTTTTCGAGTCAAAAGAATCTAACTACCAAACTTAGATGGCTTGGTCAAGCAAAACTAAAATAAAGTAAGAATTAAAAAAATAGCAAAAAATCAATAAAGGTAGATTTGGAATACTCTTAATGGTGCCTAAAGTTTCTCTACTTTGGTGACAGCAACCTAATTCTTAACCTCTTAGTTCAACCATAGGGGCAAGATTAATTTAGCTAGTCTTGGAAATGCCATAAAATTGTTCAACAAATTAAAACTAACGGGCCTTATGCAGAATGAGACAAAGACACGAACCATGTTAAGATGTTGTTCATTCCAGTTCCTTCAACTTAAGAAAGTTCCCCCACAAGGATTCCCAATGTTAATTGTTGCACCTAAAATCTCTAACACCGCTATCACATCTATTCCGCACTGCCAGAAATTAGGCCTCAAATTACCCAGGCTCTGTTTTTTGCAACATTCTTTTCAATCCACTTCCAACAGGGCTATCTTTTGTAGACTGCTACCCTTGGGTACTTGCATTCCTCCACAGTTTGCAGGACCTGTAGCTTTATAGATTTTTGTCCAATCCGGGGCAATGAGCACCAAAAATTATTATTCGATAATGAACAATTCAGTTTAAAAATTACGAAATTTTATAGGAACTCTCTAAAGAGTACAATCCTACATGCATTTGTCTCAATGAGACAATGTCTTCTAAACGCTATATGAGTAAGAGTATAGCTAACTAAACTTACCACAATTTGGTCAGTTTACTTATCCCCATACATAGCCATGTCCTACGTATACCTGTAATAACTAATCAATGAAATTCGAGCACAATGCCTCATGCAATTTTACTGCCAAGAGTCGCACATAAGGAGACGAAAAAGAAATCAGCCTTGGCCGAATAATCCAGCACATCAGGGAAAATAAAAACCAGATAATCCTAATCACCTTTTGTCCCACTCATAACAAAGAACAAAAAAGACAGATAATCCTAATCACCCCCACGAAGATCTCCCGTGCCGAAACGATTCTAGGGGTACAACCGGGGCAACTGGTCAGCATTCATACAACAAACATCACCAATCCAGGGGAACCTCAACAATCTCCAATCACTTAAATACCTCCTGAGTTTTACAAACATGTTGCTATTGGACACACTTAAAGATTACCCTGGTATTTATTACAAACGATGACTTCTCCAATAAATGGTGGAATAGCGAATGGAAGAAAACTAAAACAATAAATGAATAAGGCCCACAGGAAAATTCGTGCCTCAAATTCTGCTAATGATAAAATAGATTATAAGAAACACTAAGCACTATACATATAAGGTAACATTTAATACTAGGAGGACCAGACCTTTTAACTACCTCTATGGCTAGACATGCGTCAATTAAAGCAAAAGAATAGTTCTTAATTTTAAAGCCAAAACAAAGCGCTGGCAAATACATTTAATAAAGAAATCAATAAACCCATTTTCTTAATTAATTAAATATAATGCCATACATGCTTTACATTTAAAAAAAAAGAAAAATGGTCATATATAAGAAAACCTATAATGTAAACTCTATGAACAACATTTACCACGAACTTTAATCGCACGATTGCAGCATAGCGTGTTTTGATGACTTTCACAGAATTCTGGGGTTTTGCTTTGACATGTGGCACTAACACATGTGCGTCGATATTTATTCATAGGAGTACTAGTTGCATCAAATGGGCATTTCCTAATATTTAAGCAAACATGCAAACAATTTTGCTTATTTGCCCATTTGTTTATATGTAACAGCCAGATCTAAAATATTATAAAAACATGCATTGGTCATCGCTTGCTGCATGCTTGGACCGAGTAATGCAATACCATTTTCTTAAGCATATTCACCACTACTTGTTTTGTTATAAATAAAATATGGTTTCAGCATTGTTATGGGCATTATTATTAGAATCATTATATATATATTGATCTAATGTGTTCCAGTGTTCAACAGAACTAGACACTTTGATCCTTTGTACTCTATGAGCAGGTTTCTCTTTAAATTTCAAAACAACACAAGAGAACAGTGTCATGGAATGGTTTTACCCTTTTTATTGCTAATATTAATTCTCTTTTGTTCTGCAGGATTGTTCCAGCTAAGCAACAATTCTTTTTTCAAGCTAAAAATAAAGATTTAAGGAAGTTACGTAATTATCACCGGTGACATTGTAGACTTTTTAAAATAAATGCTAATTAGTTTTAAAGCTACATTAGTAGGCACATTAACGTTGTACTCTTTCTATCATATTTTCCCAAATATGGTATTCAGTTTGCAAAGAATTTCATGCTTTGCCCAGTAATAAAACGCTCATCTGCTCTCCTATATGAAACATGGATAAATGCACAGTGAGGTAGCGAGCTACCGCTGTGATCTCAATTAAATCATCCCATAGACCACTCTGCTACGCGGAAGACAAAAAATATTGTAAATAAGCAAGCTTTTAAGGTACGCTTTGTAAGGTCGATGGGGACTATGAAAGAGTGAGAAATTAATAGGGAATTCAAAAAATAAAGGAGAGTTGAGTCAGCAGTTGATCGCTTCATCAGTGTGCACGGTTCGAATCACACCCCTGGACGCAATATTTTCGAATTAGGAAATAACATTTCATCAGAAAAATTAACCTGTTTACCTGTTTCTTGTGGATGGCTGGATTTATTTCATCATTCTTTCTCGTTCATGAAAGATATATATATATATATATATATATATATATATATATATATATATATATATATATATTTATATATATATGTATATATATATATATATATATATATATATATATATATATATATATATATATATATATATATATATATACGAGGGGCGGTAAATAAGTTTTGCAATTCGGATATAAGGAAACGATATGAGGAAAAGTGTTTTATTATTTTTCAATATAACTACCCTCGACTTCAATGCACTTGCGCCACTTGTCCCTGAGGCTTCGAATTCCCGACAACCAAAAATCTCCCGACTGCTGTTCAATCCACTCCTGGATGGCAAGCTAGACATCTTCATCGTCCCCAAACCGGCATCCACGCAGTGCTGCCTTGAGATGGCAGAATAAAAAGTAGTCGATAGGGGCCAGATCTGGACTTTAGGGGGATGGTTGAGCTATCCAATCTGCACTCGCGCAGGGCAGCTTGTGCAACTCTGGCCTTGTGGACTTTGACGACGTGGAAGTCGATCAAGGGGCATGGCCAAATTGTCCTGGATGATGTTGATAACAATTTAATGTGATATTCCAAGTTCTCGCTTGATTTCTTTGACCTTCACCCGTCGATTTTCGAGGATTAGCCTCTCCACACCGGCCACATTGTCCTCGTTGGTCACTTGTGACGGGCGTCCTGGACGGATGTCATCTTCAAGGGATTCTCAACCATGGCATAACTTCCTATTCCAGCGAGCAATGGTTGCATAGGAAGATGCGGGATCGGTGTACACTGCAACCCTGCGTTCATGGATCTCTTCTGCATTCTTGCCTTCCTTGGTCCAAAATTTGATCACTGTGCGGTGCTTAACCTTCTCCATTGTTCAAAAATTTGTTCCTGACGATCTGCGATCAGCTACTGCTTTTTGAATAAGCGGGTATTAATCTAGCTTTTAAATATAATAATTCCTTAAACCAATTGATGATGGCCAGGAAACCCAAAGAACATCATAACATAGGAGTATATGCAGTACCATGCATCGATTGCCATAAAGTTTATATAGGGAAAACGGGGAGAAATCTAGACAAGAGATTGTATGAAGACAAAAGAGATATAAGAGTGGGCAGCGAAAGTAGTGGAATATTTTGCCATGTTAGAGACAAGAATCATACGATCGATTTCAATAGAAGTAAAATGTTATTTAAATCGGCTAACTATGTTAAAAGAAGAATCGTAGAATCGAGCCTGATATCGTCAGTTCCTAATTTAAATCTATCTGAGGGTCAATTTTCTTTTAATCCTGTAATAAGATCGCAAATAAACAAAATAGTAAAATGCCAGCCCTTCAATATGTTTAGGTCCTACCCCCCCTTCCCCAGATTAGCCATAAGTAGGGGATTGGGGGAAAAAAAGGGGATCTTGTGTTATGCTTATATGCATTTATCTTATATTTTCTGCCCAGTGTCAGTTGAAAAAGGGTGTGAGATACACCGAAACTGTTCGGAATTAAATTGTCTTCGGAGAATGTGGTTTAATTCCTCATATATATATGTATATATATATATATATATATATATATATATATATATATATATATATATATATATATATATATATATATATATATATATATATATATATAAGAGGAAGAAGAATTGGACGCGAATGAGCAAATGAGACAAGAAACCGGAGTTTTTTTGCTTTTTTGGCAAGAAAGAGGGACATTAGAAGAATCCAGAATCCAAGGGAGCAGAGGGCGGCACAGTGAAGGCGTTATTTCTGTCTTTTCGGTAAAGGATCGCCTTCACTGTGCCGCCCTCTGCTCCCTTTGATTTTTGATTCTTCTAATGTCCCTCTCTCTTGTCTTTAAAAAAAACAAAAAAAACTCCTGTTTCTTGCCTCATTTGCTCATTCGCGTCCAATTCTTCTTTTCTTGTAGTATATGTATTTATAGTCAGCTATAAAAGGTTTCGGCATCTTTCTTTCTCCCTTCAAATTTATTTGAAAGACAGAAAATTAAAGTGCCATAGCCTTGTGATGGTTGTATAATCACCCGCAGATCCTGTAGTTGCTTCTTCTTTGTATATATATATATATATATATATATATATATATATAAATCTCACCTCGGAGTCAGCGCAAAAAAATTAGGAAACCAATCTTTCTTATTCTCTTCCACTTCCTCCCTCTCCTTTTCTTTCTGTTTTTCTTTCTATCTCCCTCTTTACATCTATATATATATATATATATATTTATATGAGAAATTCACAAAGTAGCACTTGAGTAGAGCAATAATTTCCCTAAAATCACACGGATAATGAAAACCAGTTTCAAGTACATTCGAACTTTGTTCGGTTCATTCTCAAGAAATACATAAAGAATTACTTTACAAGAATGATAACTATGTATATATATAAAAAAAAATTAAGCGACGTTCCACCCACGTAAAACGAAAGGACACAAATCAGAGTAACGTCAACAAGAGAAAAAAAAAGAAATTCCGAAGAGTTGGATTAAATAAAGGAACCGAGGAGTAAAGACATATAGATAATATCTTCTACAAAATATATACGTATGACAGAGGGTGTGTGAAATGTAGAAATATAAGTCACATAACTATTATAAAAACTATTATAAATACATTGTTCAATAACGATTCCAAGCGCTTTCGTCTTTATTCTTAAAGACCTTTACAAGGAATGAACAGGAGGCTGGACATACATTCCCTTAAATAGTAGAAGGGGGGATTAGACTACCCACCTCGGAACCTTAATTAGGGGGTACAAAATTCTGATACAACTTTATTTGAGATTTTATGTATATAGTGATAATGGGGTCTAGCATGAACAAACCAGGTCTAAGGTTGAAATTTGGGAACGCGTTAATGGAGATACATTCTAATATATTTCTCGAAATATAATTACTGCATTTTATGACTGGTTTGACACTGTTCCAGTTAATGCTATGGTTTAGATTGTACATGAAATTACATACATTGGCTTGAAGTTTCTTAGTCTGGACTTCTAGTTCTTTCCTGGTTTGTCCATAATAATATTTTTGGCAGTTGTTGCAGCCTATCAAATAAACAATGGCAAGTCGGTGGGGGGGGGGTGATAAGGATGCAATAAATTGTACTTTCGTACTTAAAAATAACATTTATATTCAGAGGCTGAAGTAAACGAGGTAATTTAATAAAAATATGGTTATAGGGTAAAACTCATAAGTTTTGGGCCTGAAACTTAGGGATATTAACATTAGTTTGATAATAAGAACGCCCCGCGGACTTATACACCAAGTAGCTCATATGAAAAGGACCTTACACTAATCATTGATATTAATTTAACCAATAATTACAAAAATGTATTATTTGTAGGGGATTTCAATATTTCTAGTCTTCAGACTAGATATATTTCTCATAAAAACGGTTTAAAATATACAAAGGACAAACCTTGGATTAACCAATATCTTAAGACTCTGATAGGACAGAAACGGTCACTTTATAATCGGCTAAAATGCAACCAGTCATTAGAGCCAAAATTTATCGACCTACAAAAGGCAAAATAAAAGAGAAGTGAAGGCTGTTAAATGCAGGTACAAAAACAGATTAGCGGAAAGGTCATGCGATAATCCCAAAGCATTCTACAAGTACTATAGGGCAAAAAACAAAGAGTCAGTTCACATACTTAAACACAAGGACAGAGTAGTTCAAAATAACCTTCAAAAGGCGAATATCTTGAATAATTATTTTGCCTCAGATTTTAACATGGATATCCTGAATTTAAATGAGGAAAGTCTAGAAAACATAAATAGTAACATTCCAAAAATGAATTCAAAATAGTTATGGCAAATGATATAAAGAATGAAATTAATAAAGTAAGTCCTAATAAAGCTAGCCTGGTTGTTGAAATTTACGCGTGAAGTATAAGGAAGTTAAAAACGAAATTTCCGTTTTACTCGCTTTTATGTTTAATTACTTTCTGGAGGCAAATTTTGTTTTTAGGGATTGAAAACTGGCTAATTTTGTCCCCATATTCATTAAAAGTAGACATGAGGAAAAGGATAACTATCGGCTTGTAAGCTTAACTTCACATATATGTAAACTAATGGAGTCAATTATTGATTTAAAATTACGACATTATCTGGAAAGAAATCAACTCTTTGTAAACAGTCAGCATAGTTTTAGGAAAGGGAGGTGTTGTATCACTCGTCTGATCACATTCTATGAGCATGTAGCAAAAGCTTTCGATTCACGTTCTCATTACGATGTGGTGTATCTAGATTTTATAAAACCTTTAATAAACTCCCGTTCAATATCCTCCTTTCAAAGCTAAAAGATATGCATATCCATGAGGAAACGATATCTTGGAATAAAAATTGATTGACATATCGTAAGCAGAGGGCAATTTAAAATGGGATGACATCCGATTGGCTCCCGGTAAATAGTGAAGTTCCTTAAGGTTCCGTTTTGGGACCCTATGTTGTGGACTGAATTGCCAAGTAAATAAAGGATAAGGAAGACTCAAGCTGTTTACAAAACTGCCTAAATATGTTAAATAAATGGTGCAACGAATCTGACATGAATCTTAATGCTTCCAAATGCGGCGTTTTACACTTCGGAAAAATAATCCTAAATTTAAATATTATCTCCAAAACACAGAGATTATAGAAGTAAAAGAGCAACTCGATTTAGGAGTTAAAATAGCTAATGAATTAAATTTCTCCAGTTAATGCGTTGCTATTTGAAATAAAGCAACAAGAGTTGCATCTTTAATCAGGCAATCCATCTCAACGCGTAATTCAGAGACGATGTTAAAACTATAGAGGTCATTAGTCAGACCTATATTAGATTATGCTGCTTACGTCTGGACTCCACGATTAACTAGCTATGTAAATATAATAGAACAACTACAGCGTCACTATAAGGAAATGATAAAGGGGAATTAAACATCTTAGCTAGAAAGAAAAGGGGTAAACAAATAGAAACATTTAAATTATTGATAAACCAGGCAATGGCTTTGCCATTTCTTCCTATGGGGAGAGTTTTTGCTTCGCTACTAAGATTAAAATTTACAATATGAAAAAAAGCAGCAATGGTTAATTTTTTATAAATTTTCTGAACTTCACCAATTATAATAATTTTAAAAAGGAACTCTAAACTAAATTTCCCCCCTTTCAAAATATCACGTTGCTAAAATATAAAGTTATAGAATAGAAGATATAAAAAATAAATTTTCTGAACTTCACAATTTGTAATTATTCAGATTTTAAAAAACTCACAAAATTTCAATACTTATATTTATTTTTAAACTTTAGCAGTTTGTTTTTTGATATTATAAAAGAATGATTAGAAATAACTTTGATAAAAAAACAAGCCATAACCAAACTTAGATGAATTTATTATTCAAATAGTAAAAAAAATTCCCTTCTTGAATTATAGAGTTAGTAAAGTAATAATGATGATGATGATGATATGCTCGATAATGCCGAAAATCTTTTTAATTGGAGAAGCGTGTCAGCGATGCGAGGACAAGAAAAGAAGCTGAAAAAGTGGAAATTTAAACTATCATAGGGGAAAATTTGCCTTCAACAAACTCATAGTTCAAGTCTGGAACAATCTACCACATAAATAGTCAGCGCTCCATTCACAGAATTTAGTAAGACGAAATTTGATCGATACTTAAAAAAATAAAGTTAAAATAGATTACTATTATTAGAAGAGGATGCACCTCATTTCGCCTTATTCTTAATAGGGCCTGCCATGTATGAGCTCTTATAGCTCTCTGTAAGTTCGAATAAATTGTTTGTTTGTTTGTTCAAATTATGTGTACGTTAGGTCATTCACTTTTCAGCCTCTTTTCCTAGGCCGGCGCCAATTTGGTCTGATAAAAAGGGTTGGTCTAGGGATCCATATACCCCAGCTATAAAACCCAACACAGGTGTAAATAATTACTAGTAGTTCCACGCACCTAAAACGGGAGAAATAATCTCTTACCAGCTATCTGTCCAGGTAAGAAGCTTAATAAATTTCACACGGCTTACTTACTCTAGGAGAATAAAGACCTGAAAAATGGAAGACGAAGCCATTATTTAAGTTGTGAAAATGACCATTTCAAGACGACTACCTGGGTTTCTCTAGTAATTATTAAAATTATTGCCAATAATTTTTCCAGGCTTACTGTCTCACGTCGGCTGGAAAAGATTATTTTTACTCTCGTACAGCCGGAGTCCATACCATCAATCAATCCGAAGTAAAGAAGGCTCGTCGTGTATTTGAAACTGAGCACGTTGCATGGAAGGATTAGCAATGGGAGCCATATCGATTTTAGCGAACACTCTAATTTAAATTACTTAGGATCCGAAAGCAGCAGGATCATTTGTTGCAGAGCAAGGGAAAGATTATCTCCCAATTGCACAAAAACGAGTGTGAAGTTTGGAGAAGCGATTGTATTGGACTAGAGCTTGATTTGAGTAGAAGGCGCTGAGCCATTTGTGCGTATTTTGCGTCATATTGAAGGCATAATTGTATAAGGAATTTCTGTGACAAGATGTTTGCGCAAGTGTCAACAGTTGATTTGTTCCTATGGTAAGAGATGTCATAGTATCATCGCAAATAAAGACTTCTACATTAAAGATTAATTATTGATACCTTGGACAACTATTTTGCCAAGATAACTTAATAGATATATTAGCAAACAATTTGCTTTCGCAGTCGTTCTGATCATTTCGGACACTGCAATTCTTCTAGTAAATTGATCATCTGCGGATAACTTTTGATTATTCATACAAACTTGCAGAACCTTTGGTTATACGTAGTTTATACATGTAAGTTATCGTATATCAATTTTGAACACGTTGAAGTTTATGTTTTATGGTAGTTTTTCTTTTTTTTCAGTTCTGGCTTTTGTATTTCGTCTTGTTCTCTTTTTTCTATTAAAAGTAGCCTCAAAATAAATTAAATAGAAGTTTGTAAATTATGTCACTACAGAGAGTCACCAGACGAGTCGCATAGAAAAATGGTCTTTGATTATATCTTTTAATAATGTAAATATTGACTTTATATTTTCGAGATAAGGCTCAATAAAGCAAATAAATGTGCATTTTACCTTGTCATCCTAAATTTGGCTTGAGTGAGATAAGGCTCAATAAAGCAAATAAATGTGCATTTTACCTTGTCATCCTAAATTTTGCTTGAGTTGAAAGATTTTAAATGGCCAAGTGTTGGTCTTCAGAGCGTCCTACTGCTTGGTTAACCAGACCGTTCATCTCGATGGAATCGTTTTTTTAAGGTTTTCCCTCGTCTCTTGGCGGATTCTAGTGACACCCATCTAGTTTTTTCAATGTTTCTCTTCGTTTATTTTCAATTTATTTGTTCAGATTTTTTATATATCTTCATTACATTTTTATGTTTAATTTAAAAGAGGGATAGTATAGGAAGAGATAACATCCATACTGCAATTGAAACCTGGAAAACAAGCACAGCTTGCTGTATCGAGTGCGTGCAAGGACGTATCCAGTGTAGAATTTTACACCCACTATGAGGAGCAATGCTACGTCCTTACCGCCTAAGAGCACATATGAAACGCCTGGCTCACCTGCCTGACTTAACCCAGTTACTAGCCTTGGGATCTAGTGCATTCCACTTTATTTCTATGAATCCACTTTTTAAGAGTATCATGTCTTAATTTTCTAGCTTTAAGGAACTGACCAGATACGTCGTGCTCTAATAGAAGAGAGGCGTATGAACCTCAAAAACAATGCCCTTTAACGCTGATAGGTTGCAAGGGGCCAAGAAATTAATGGTCATGGATATTGGGCGCGATTATTGATAAGATCTGTTTGGTGGCTATAACCCATTCCATGCAGCTAATTTTATTACCATCTACCCTCCTGGAGCTGTTCCTGGGTGCATAATAATGGAATGGTTAAAGGGCAGGCTCTAATGCATTGTTGGCTCCTATGCTAACATAATTTCCGGGGTACAGTAAGTGTGTATGTTACAACAGCTTTACAAACGTTGTGTGTCGCTTGGTTCTGTGTATCTGTAGTTGCACTGGCGCAAACTACATACTTTAACGCTCCCAGGGTTGGATCCCTGAAAAGTCAGAAAACTCAAGACGCGATATTGGGGAGGGACTGGACGCGGGATATATCTCGCCATATCTCTGTTTTCTTTTTATCGTAAGAGCATTGGATTTCATTTGTTGGCCAATTTGATTTCGCTCTCATTAGCAAAAAATCGCTCAATCTTGGTATTGGGGTGGAGAAATAAAACCTCGTCGATATACCTGTGATTTGTGGAGGAGGCCCCATCTTACCATTCTCTGTTGGTGGTAAAGTATTTTCCCAATTATTCCTTTTAAGCCGTCCTCTGGCAGCTTAATCACTGAGGGAGAGGTGGCTCCACCTGTGGTTTCTCAGGAGATGGGTTTTTCTCCTCTTCTATGTCTACGGGGCGTGTCAAGCCGTGCCTACCACCCTATTGAATATTGGATATTGTTGAAGTTCGACATGCCTTGCTCCTTTTTTTAACAGATGGATCTATGTTCAGCTTACCCACTGACATGCACTTTATTAAGAGTTCACTGGTCTGTCGATTGTCCAGGCAGAGTCTCCGACGTTAACTCTGGAATTACCAAAAGCATCCACCTCCCGAATCTAATGTAGTGCATATGCTAACCTTTCTTCAGATTTCAGGGTGTTCACCGAGAGGAGGAAGTGGCAGGAAAAACCGACCATAAGCCAGAGTTCTCAGCCGGGCAAAGTACTTCAAGGATGCACGAGCCTCCACGACACTAATTGATTGGAAGGCCCTTCTCATTTTGATTTGTCCTCTACTACATCGAGGTCCTTGATTATATAATAAAAATGATATGACTGAGACTGGCATCGGTCCCTTAATAAAAGAAGAAAGAAGAGGTTGCATTACTATCCATTCTTTCCTAAAGAAAAACAAAAAAAGGCAGAATGAATAGAAAAATTAGAGATTCCTTCCCTTCGGAAAACTGATGACAAATGTTTCTCTTGGTTACTCGGCAGTTTACTATACTAATGAAGGCCTGTCCGGCCTCTGCACATCTTCGATCGGAGAGAGCGAACCTCAACAGAGTAAACGGTAAAGTATGGTAAGCAAGGCATTGAGAACGCTTAGAACGATGATCGAAAGATTGGGTACAAACAAATTTTGATCACCAGCTCTACTACAAACCTTGTGAAAGTAGTATTCTTTTCTAAGAAAATCGCTAAATACTCCTTAGAAGAAATCTTAAGGAACCATCCGATTATTATTTCATTGAGATCGAGCCGCTGATGACGAAATAGAGACGGGTCTCGAGAAATACCCCTCCACGTTCCGACACGTTCGATCATGACACGCTCTCAGACTCGCAGCGAGCTGATTGGGATTACCACATACCACATTAAATCGTTGGTGCGATTGCAGTGGAGGTAATAACAGTGCCAGCACTTCTGCTATAATTAAAGAACCTCCATTCGTTATAAAATGGATCAACCCGAAATATGTCTAAATGTTCATCCCTTGTAGAACGGCCTTTAAGTAAAATTTATTTAACTATATCTGTTACGAACGCCGCACGAAGCATTTGAAAGTTTGGAACTTTTTAAAGCGAGGGTTAGGTTTCTTTCAGTCTAAATTACGATTTCCGTTCTTCTTGGCGAGAATACATGTATTTTGACAACTTTCTGGCTTAGGTGCATGTAAAAGCAAGTCAAAAGGGTTCAAGACAACTTCTCGTAGGAGCTCCACTCGTTTCAGATGAATGGATCGCAAATTTGGACGTAGCACCCCTAAGATTCCTTCACGTCAGCCTTATCATAGTTTTATGTTAATATGCTGGTTCGCCACCATTTAAAATAGATGTTAATTAGCTGAATAACCTAGACTCTACTCTAGCTCTCAAGGCAGGACTCCTTAGATGACTGCTGTACTCAACTTGAGTTGCGCTCTCGCCTCGTTACGTGGGTGGGTAAGAAACAATATCCCTTTCAATAAATTCAACACTTTAGTGAGCGATTTATGGCTATTTATTTACTTTGATCAAAAAGATATGAACATAGAGTATCCTTTTAGATTCATGTAAAATCCCAAGTTGTTGGGAAATTTAAAATAATGCTAACTTAACTTAACTTTTGCCACGGAGGCCACGTACTACCTTGCACAGAGCAGGTTATGCAAGTTCTATCGCATTGCAGATGTTCAGCTTGGAGCTGAAAATGCAATCTACGATGCCTCCTTCGTACATTGCACTGGCCCACGATGTTTTATGACCAAGATAACACCAACGATACCGCATGTTTATGCAGGATCATGGAGACACCCAACAATATGGGGACAATGGGATGTCTTGGAAGTTTCCTACAGGATATTCGATTTCAATTAAGGGTGAGGGGATATCTCAATGGTTTAATTAGGCATGAAGTGTGTGTCCCGAGGGAAGTGCTCTCAGTGTCAAACTATTCTCTTTCTGCATCAACCGTATTAGGTATCTGTTTTAGCTATTGGTATTAGATATCTGCTACGCTCTACAGAGATGACACTTCGATATTTTTTAGTGCGACATAGATGCTAACTTTGGATGTTTGGCTCCAACAGCCGCTGAACCTAATCCATCGCTATGCCGAAGCGCAAGGGTTTCGGTTTTCTCCGCCCAATATTAAAATGGTGCACTAATGTCGCCATCCAGGGCTTCACCCCAATCTAGATGTGGGTTTTTGGGCTTCTTTGGAAGTGGAAGAGTCTTATCGTTTTATTTATTTTAGAATGCCCAGTGCTTTACATGGAAAGCCCTTATCCACAGTATTAGTGTTTCTTGTACTTGCGCCATAGCCATTTTTCTTTCCGTGAGATTAAGCATTTGGCTAAGGATCTACTATTTTGATTAGCCTTCATGAATTAGCTCCAAAATCGGGCCGTTGATAACGAAGAGTTCCTGTGACCAACATTTTAATTCCTCTGAGAATTCATGTCATTTTATTCGATTTCTAATCGAATAAACATGGTAGACACATCGTGGTTCAAAAGAATGCTTATATGAACCGTACCACAACCATAGATTTTCCCCGTATTGTGAGGAACGAGGCTGCTACTGCTTGTCTCTTTTAATATTTACGGATTAATGTCCCCCTGTTTGTAGTGTTTTCAAGTTTGAGGAGGTGGCGTGCGTCCTATATAATATCTAGATTAATGTAGCATTGGACTCCAGATGTGCTGGAACTCCCCGTTGTTCTTCTGGCAGCTGAGAGTCTCTTCCGTGTTTGGGGGTTAGGTAATACAATCGTAATTGCTTTTAATGTAGATGTTTGTTTTTTGTTATTTTGTATTTTAAAGATGCCTAAATATAGGCCTTCATATGAGATTTCGTTTATTAGCGTAAAGGAGAGGCTTATATGCGAACAAAGTTATTAATTTCAGAAATCAGTAATGGAAAATATCGGTAAACTGTTGTTACTTAAGGAATATAGCCAAAGTTTTAATCGTCGACACTCATATTCGTTTAACTCGTTTTGCGTGTTGGGAAAAAGGGAATAAGTGTTTAATTGGCCAAATAAGTATCACTTATAGCCAGTTATACCTGGTACCTGGATGAGCAGCACATCTTCCGGATTCAGCATTTATTTTTTACAACAATCCCCGTATTTTAAAAACTTTGGAACTTTTAAAAAGAACCCGCTCTTTCAATCTTGCGGATCACAAGTTGACTATTATTTGGTAAGATCCATTTGCCCTAATAAAATCTTCCCTGGGCTAAATGGGTTGAATACATTCCTGTTTCAGTTCTTACGTAAATAAAGTTCTACTGCTAATGGAGGGCAAGCGGGCTTTAAGGCTTAATATGTGACAATTTCTTCATCAACCGGCTCTCACAAGAGTTCAGAGAAATTGGGCTCAAACGAGCCCGAGTAGATTGATCTTTGTACTGTTTGCCAAAAGCGACTATAGTATTCATTCGTTAGGAGCCAGGGAATATACACTATGTCCAGATAGTATTGAACAAATCTACCAGGAAGGCCATGCTTTACTCTCCTAGTTGTCAAGAAATGGCGGAACATTTGACGGAGGATAGGAGGAATGGTTCTCTGCTGCTGGAGGTAAAGTCTAATCGGCAGCCCACAGTGACATCACGAAATTCAATGAATGCTGGAAGAGAAGCATTCATTGCTCAAAAATATAGAGAGACTGGTCGCGAAAGACTCGAGAACAACCGCGGGATGCGAGATTGTGGTTCTATTTCTCTGGATAATCAGAAGGGTGTCCTGCCAAATGTTGCTTAGAATCCTTTTGACACGCTTCCACACCTGTTCATGAGGGGTCTTATTATTAAGAGTAGACAGGTATGCTCGCTAGGAAGAGAGGGAGCAGTGCCTTGAAGCAGACCTGTTCTAGATCTAGATAGAGTGAATTCTCCGACGGTAAAATCGTTTGATTGACGCTAATAGCGAATGTATTAATATCTCTTCCGTCTGAGAGATCTCACCCTCGGCCGACAACCAAGCAAGTATACGTCATGAAAAATGACTGGACCTTCTAAAAGCGATGAAGTTGCCGGAAAGAGCTCAACAGCCCCATCCTCCCACCTGAACTAATCGACTAGAATAGAGAAATGAATCATTTTATGAAATGAGGAACAGTGCGCCCAATCAAAGCACTCTCAGGCCTGTTTATCAGACGGCAATAGCAGAGAAAATGATATTTGAATCGGAGAGTGATCATTAGCATGAAATTCAACAACCACTTCCTAACCAAATTATGGCTTTACATATACGGATCCCAAGGAGGGGTAGAGGCAGGAAAATGTATCGTATCTCTGACAAGGATGAGCAAATAAACCAAAAATTAGCTCAGATATATATATCTCTTCAATCAAATCTGCCATAGCCTGATCTCTGGAATTGATCGTGTAGTTGCTCCAAGGGAGGTATATAAAATTTTAAGTAATAACAGGAAAAAATGAATTAAATATTAGTTAAAATTTGCTCAACTGTATCCTCACGACGGCTTCTTGGTTTAAAAAATTAAAAATTTGGTAGCATTAATAATCTATTATTAAGTCTGACTATCATTATCTGCCTTTTGGCAAATTCGCTTAGTTCTTGATTGCCCTAAGAAATATATAACTTTTGTTCATTCCACGCTAAGGTATTTTAGCATTTGGACTTGGCTTCTACATCCCATTTGGATTTAGGGTAGCCATATAACTTTGTATGTACGCCTGATTTTCGTGATTATAGATATTGAGGAATACGACGCGTACGGAACAATTATTTTATGTGGAATCGTAACTTAAGAGATGTCCCACTACAAACCAGGTGTGGGTTCTCAGCGCTAAAAAAAGAAAATCTACACATTTCATTCCATTCTTCATTCTCTTCAGTGTGATCTGTAAAATATTAGCAGGAATCAGTCAACCTTTATAACTGCGGTCAGAGAATATTAGAGATGGCGATCTGAAAATTTAATTAACTGCGGATGATCCTTCTTGACCTATCTCCAAAGCTTCGTCGGTATAAAGTCATTTTCTCTTGCCTCCGCATTGGGCAGACTTGTGGAATGTATCCGCATCAAGAAGGAGGGTCGGGCTTTTTTAACTCATTCATTAAAGTTTGATTGATACACGGGAGTTTCGTGCAGATAATAATATCGGGCGTATGGATGAGTGGGTATCACTAGCAGTTGGTTAGGAAGTTTGGGCCGGAATCTTGCCCGCTATGTTGTAATGCCATAATTTTGGGGGAAGGGGGCTCTACTCCAGATCATCGAAACATTTTTCAAATGGTGATTTCAATCTAGGGTTCTTGAGGAAGTCTGCTTCTGCGTGTCTACCTGAGCATTATTTGTGAGTTTTGTTTATTAGTTGTTTTTTTTATGTTTATTTTATTATTCAACTGTAATTAATATTGCTATTTATCAATTAATACTTTTGGGAGGGTTAGAAATTTCAGCATGGAAGTCAGATGCACGCTGTCAATTAAAAAACAAAGAGAAAATTAAAACAAATAGCAATGAGGGTTTTTCACCGTTGTAAGTTGCTGGAAAGGTGTTAGCATAATATCTTTTAAAATTGCAGGACAATTGCTTTCCTATTTCTGGGGGACAAAAAACGTGTCACATTGGGCCTGTTTCTAATCGCAGGCCGTGCCTGTTTTAATCGCCAAGGACTCTCATCGATTGTATCGGCGGCCAATTCCCGCGCTGACTATACGGCGAGACCTAAATCATAGCCTAAATTTGGTTTTAGGTTTAGGTGACTCGTTTGAGAGGATGATGTAGCTTTTGCTCCATTGGTATATCTGGTTCTTTCCAGGGCGCTACCCTCTTAGATACAAAGTCTGATTATTCGTTGCCAAGCCACTGGCAGTAATGCGTTAAAACTTTTGGGAGCAAAGACCATGTCACGTTGGAGACGTGCCAATGTCAACGACTTAATCAAAATCCGAAAAGCGGTCGGCTTGCACGCCGTTTCCTCCCTTGTTCTAAATCGTCAGGGCTCTAAGGGAGATGTGTCTGTCTTCACGGCCGAACTGGTTGAAACACACTGCGCAATAAGAGAGATTATGCTTCGCACATGGCTCAGAGAAAAATATTTTTAATCTATAGTGACTTACGGAGCGTTCTGAATGATCTCGAGGCATAGAAATCTCAAAACCTCCCGGTTGGCAGTTGTCATCCCAACTGGTTTCCTTAGGCCGATGTTTGTTGAAATGATATTTTGATGTATTTTTGGACAATTAAGTATTAATGGGAATGAGCGCTCCGTTGAAGGTGACAAAGAGTACGCAATGAATAAATAGCCAGAGCATAGTTTCGCTTTTCCTCATACTAGCTAAATGGGAGGTATTAGGGTAACAATTCGAGCTGCTCAACGGAACCTAGAGTTGCGCGCTATCACACGGCATCTCTTTCCGCGGACTCAACTTCTAGTCTCAGAAGGCTTCAGTTTGTAATATATGTTCTCTGAACCGGGCACATTCACGAAACGCATTGCCTATTAATGAAGTACTCACTTGTACTACCTCCTACTTCTCCATGCTCTCTTAGACTCTTTGGCTGATTCTTATTGAATGTCCCAGGCTTGCTGATCTTCACGCACATTACATGTGACTGTACCGGGGCGAGCTAAGTAGTTGCCACTTGTTCTGTTTACTTGTGACTGTTTTTCTTTAGCAAATTTCGTCTGGACCTTTTGGAGTAGGCTGTCCTCTTACATCATATTTTACCTTTTGGGTGTTGGAAGCATACTTGAAGCCAGTCCAGATAACGTGAAGCACAGGGTCACTCACACTTATCTTTTGTCCTGAAGGCAGATTATGGTGAGTGTATTTGGTGAATGCTTGCTGCCTCATGCCGTTTAACTATCAAATTAATGATTCCATGCCAAATACCTGAGTAAGGCAGGTTTTTATTCTACATTTTATTGATGGTTATTTGGGGGGCGCTTTAAACCTTTTTTAGACATTAAATTAGCTATTTCGATCTATTTGCATCTTTAGGCAACCATTTCATCATCAATGTCCTTTAAGCAGTCGCCTTAGAATAATAAAAGCTTGAATCTCTTTCTAAAATTCATTCTCATTTCTCTCCTGCAATTCGCTAAATTACTATGGATACACGTTATCTTTATTCAAATGGAAGAGACGATAAATTTGCTTTGTTTCTGCAAAAGAGAATTTTTGGGGGCCTTTACCTATATCTGCTTTAATTTACTGCATTTTATTTTTGTCTTTTTCAGTCTTTTCATTATTCTTCTGTTATATTACACTTTGTTGCCTTATTTTATTTAAAATGTTAAAATTTTCAATCATTCATGTTGCATTTCTACTACTTCTTTACAATTCACCCCTCTTCCAAGAATTAAATTTAAAATATGATCTGCTTCTTATAAAATATGTAAATGACAAATATTGCTGATATTGTGATTTTGCGGAAGTGAACTGGTAGAGATCTTTATAAAAAAAAAAAATCTCAGGCACAGGAATTTGAGACAGAAAGTTTAGAAGAGAGGGATTAATTATGAATGATAAATATGTATGAAAGATACTTAGCTTATTTAAGCTAGTCAAGCTTTTAGGATTAGGAAACACTTACCTTTCTTGTTCAGATAACCCCAAACATATTGTCAGTGAGCGACACTATGTAGTAAAATAGCCTAGGTCAAAATAGAAAATCAGGCCCCAAGTCTGGATGGCTTCCTGTATGATTGGTGCTGCTACCAATACATACTTTCTTATCAGCAAAAAATACTTACAATAAGAAAAGATGTGTCTTAAGGTAAAAAAGGGACCCTAAACAGGAAACTAGATATCCCAATTTTCAGAGCGGAAACCATAATATACAGGACAGTGGACCTCGTCACGTAAGATAGGTATTCATATGGAGACGTGGCAGGGGCGATTGTGGCAGATTGGTCACAAATTCAAACTTGATACCACTCTGGAATAGAGCCCTCCGAAATTACTAAGCAATAAACAAAAAAAAAAGAAAGGGAAGGACTTTCACCATATAATGAACGGAGGTTTCAGGATCGAGTAAATCCTTAGCTATTTCCGCAGAAAACCAGGCTAACTTTTGGCCGCATCGAAATAGATGGTTAAAATTATGATGGGAAAGTCTATGACTCATATCCGATCAACGATAGACTGCCTGATTTCTAGGAAGCTCACCGGCTTCACAGTCTTCCTAGACGTTCATGCAAGCCGAGACTTCTTCCATTATCTTAAGTTTCTGAGTTTTTCAGTAGAAGTCCAAGACATTTTTGTTCCTAGAAATAGACGCTATTGCTTAATGTGGTTAACCATGGGGGTGGTCTGACATCCAATGACTTTTGGTTGAAAGAACCTGGAAACTATTCCTTTAAGGATATAAAGGGAGGGTTGGCCGAATCTGTAGTGGTTAGGGTTGAGCGAGTGTCAACCAAGAGGTAGGGGCCTCTAGAGTCCAAAGGAGTTCTTCACCACTTTCTACTTACACTGTATATGGTTGTTGATTCGGTTCATGCAGTTTGTTACCGCATACGTGTAAAGGAATCCGTATCGTTAAAGAGGAGTTGATAGCCCTTTAATACAAACTATTCAAATAAATTGCATGATAAACCATCATGATGAAATTATAAGTGTGCCAATTTCCACGCGTCACCCCCTCTACATCATTGAAGCAATGTAGCTCTTTATTTTTCTTTAAGGATGTTCTGACCCTTCAGGCTGCTGGCTGTATCTCTTTCAGAGAGGCCAAAGTATTTGCCTCCGTGCCAGTACCGTGAATGTATTTCTCCTCCCTCCTGTGTGATCGATTCAATTATTAAAGTAAGGCAAAGCGGTTATGTTCCTCCAACGATTTGCTTGACTCACATAATGCAAATCCACCGAAGCCATTCATGAGACAGTCTTCGGTGATTTATAAAGTGACCCCAAGAAAGGAGAAAAACACTATTGTTGCTTTGACGACAAAGCCCATCAGTGTTATACGGCAGGCAGCACCCTAAGTTCCTTTATAGGATCTCTATGGCTAATCCCGTTAAGGTCATCACAAAAAAGGGTCTTGCATCTCTTTATAGCAATGCCTGGTATGGAATTTACTTCAAAGGAATTGTCCATGATTCGGGCATAACTGGAGCAGCTGCGGGGGCTCACATCGCGCCCTTTTCCTTGATGTTTCTCCAAAACCCATGGGTAGTACATGTCAACTCTCCAGGGTTATATGGATTTAGCGACCCCAACACCAGGAGAGGGCGGTTTTTTTGCAAAAACATTGAAAATTCACTTTTCTAAAAGTTTCATATACATCGTCCTTGGCAGTTACTGGTATACCTCGTAGCAGGTATACTTTTATTTTTGCGTATATTCCACAATTGATGATGTGCTGTATCCCATAATTCGACACGTCACTAAGCGAAGCATGGCATTTTTGCTCAATTTTTTACAACACGATCTGGATACGGGAGGCCAACTTTCTTTGCTCATGATCCATTTCTAAACTCATCACCACCACTGATGCTATGTTCCCACTTGAACTTGTTATTTACGAGGCTTTTCCCTCTTAGATAGCAGTGAGCCATTTGGAGATTGCCTAGGATACTGCATGACAATATTGTATCATGGAGAAACTCAATACCATGTTGGCGTTGAGCTACTTACCATTTTCATATTTGACTTGTGCGAGATAGTAAGTAAATTCCGCGTACAGAGGGAAAGGGGGTGCCTCCTCGGATCAAAAGCGTAGGAACAAGCTGTGCCGAAATAATGTGGTGCCATTGTCACACAGTTCGCCTGGAACATCAAAGGTAGCAGTAATGCTGCCCACTTGATATTTTCACTGACTTTCCTCTATTTGATTATCTTACTATTTTGAACTAAAATATCCACTGCTCTCGCATAATACGTAATTATTCATAAACGTAGTTAAGCAGGATGAGATAGAATCGCTCCGTTACTTCGAGCTTGATTTCGATTGACAAATCTTCATAGATGCAGGTTTTACTCATTCGATGCCGAGATTGAATTGAGGAAGGTGGATTCGATCCCTTTCACCGATTTCCATAGTGCGAATGATGCCTTCCGCATGTCTTCTATTGGAAGCTTGCTTTTCGTTGCTCGTAAAAACTCGCAGTACACAGAAAATTATGCACTTGTGCTCAAGGACTCGACGTTTTTGTTATTCGGCAACATCTCTCATTGCTTCCGCTGTCAATCTCAACGGTGCCTAATTCGCAGAGAGCGCGTCATCCTATAACCTTTTGGGTTAAGAGCTATGCCTTTTTTTCTGCTCAGGTCGGCACTTTAAAGGGTAATTTCCCCTTTAACTATTTACCGCCTCCGCCACCACTCCCAAAGCGTCTATTTCACGAGCACTATTGAGTTCGTCTTTTTGGAGTAAATTTGTTTCAATCAGGAGTAGTGCCAATGTACACAGAAGACTGCAAAGGCCTCCTCACCAAATCCTCCTTTGTTTCTATATTTTATTTAACTATTCTGGTGTCGTGTACGGGGACGAAGCGGGCGTATCTCCGACGCCGGAACTGCTTTTCATTTTTTTATTATTTTTTGGGGTTGTTTTTCATTTTTGGTGAGTTTATTTTATGTCTTGTCTTCTTTTTTTTTCATTTTAGGTTAGCCTCATTTACTGATTGGCGACTATGAATTCAGTGTTAGTCGCAATAATGAGCACCATTAAAAACAAAGCTGCTATAGATGGTAATGGATTAGGCTCAGATCCTCACCGCATATCAGCATTGACTAGCAGTTTTCTAGTAACGTTTCTCGTAAAATGTCACTGAACTAAACAATTTTATTCACTTTGCGCTTTCCCTGTATAAATCATAATTATCAATCATACGAGTATATAATTAGCCTTTCCAATTTCCACTTATCACCTGTTGCTTCTTTGTTGAATATATGCTCGTTGTTTAGGATGTAAAACAAATTTAAATTTATACTTATAATAATACAGTTACGATGTGACATTCCATATTATAATAAGTTTTTTTAAAATTCTAATATTAATATTGAAGCAACCCACTGAGAGGTTGACAGTAGAGGATAGTGAAAAAAATATATACAAAATTTCCGCCAATTTTCATGAGCTCACTCAAAAAGATATCAAAATATGCAAGCATCTTGTAGTAACTATTCAAATTGGTGACTTTACCATTTAAAATTAATTTTCTCTCATGCATACACCATAAATAAATTTATACATATTTACCGAACAGAGTTATCCATCCTTTTGGCATTTTATATAAATATGTGTTAAATTCATATATACCTACATGTTCAACGGAATTTAACAGAAATGTTACTTCAAAAAGATTGCTATAAATCATATCAATTTTGTTCTGAGCTAGTAAACTAGTGTTTTAATTGATTATGTTAATATAATTAAATTCCTAAGACTGGATTTTTTTTTGCACTTGTAAACAAGGATAATTTGATAGGTAACACCATAACCCATTTCAAAGGATAATTATTACATTAAGGACATAATTTAATAGTTGAAAGGGAAAACGCAGAACGAACTACCAGACACGAAATCCCCCGCAATGGAGAGAATGACATCTTTATTCATTTCTGAATTTATGTCATTCATGATACATTAATATATATATATATATAAATATATATTGGCAGTACATATCTTTACATCGAACCAACACATAACCTGGGAGGAGACTATTCGATCCCGAATATTATAAATAATTTTTAAATATCTAAAAACATTATTCAGGAAATTTAATTTTCAGCTCAGGAGGTTTCACGCGATAGTCCTCGAAGATTATCGATAACACCCTTTGGCCGTGTCATGGAGAGAGGATAGGGAATGTGGTCTGTTATTGGGTAAGAATGCCCTGACCTTACTGATGACGTCCCCGTCGTACTCAAAGATCTGTTAATTACTTCATTTTGACACGAGATCTTGATAGCCAGTGACTTCACATTGGGACTGATTAGCGGTGTCGTGGGGATGGGTAGGATAAGTGGAGACGTCAATGAAGATGGTATATTTTGGATTTCCGGGCTCGGAATTGATGATGAAGTGACGGCGCCGACCAGGGGAGATGTGTCTCCGGCATGATTGGAGCAACTTGGCGAGTGGATCTCAAGAGCGGTTCCTGGTTTAGAGATTAACTCTTTCTTAACCCCCGAATGTTTCTGAAACAAAATAAGAGGATTTTTTTGTCATAATTGAAGAATTTAAATATGCCCAAGGAATCTCCATGGAATCGTAGTAAAAGCGTTATATCGACTCAATAATTATGATTATTGCTAATTATTAAACCCTAGTTAAAATCAGGAAATGGCTTGGCCACTCTCCCTTAAGGGGAGAGCTTGCGCTTCGCTACTAAGATTAAAATTTAAAATCTATAAAAAAGCAGCCATGGTTAAATTTTTAGAAATTTTCTGAACTTCGCCATTTCTAATAATTTTAAAAAGAAACTCTAAACTAAATTTCCCCCCTTTCAAAATATCATGTTGCTAAAATATAGTTATAGAAGAAGATATATAAAAATAAATTCTCTGAACTTGACCATTTGTAATTATTTGGGTTTTAAAAAATTCACAAAATTTTAATACTTATATTTATTTCTGAACTTCACCATCTTGTTTTTTGTTATTATAAAGAATTATTAGAAATAACTTTGATAAAAGAACATTAGTCATACCTAAACTAAGATGAAATTATTATTTAAATTCTCAAAAAAATCCCCTTCTTAAATTATTGAGTTAGTGATAATGATAATGATTATGATGATGATGATGATGATGAAGGGATGATGATGATATATTAAGATGGATAAAAACGTCGCTCGAGATTCATGATATACACAAAAAAGTATTAAATTTGCTTCTGTTAAAAAATATAATTTACCCAAAACAATTGGAAACTACAAGGAAAAATATATCCTTCTTATACTATAGACAATATCCTGGTTTCATTTCTGCGTAAAATAGGCCCGTGTCACTTAAAAATGAAATACTAACAAATTTAAATTAATTAATGGTAATTAATCGCATTGTACAAAAAATAGTTTAACTCACAATTAAAAATAATTAGAGGATGTAGAAGTCTAAATACCGCGTACATAAGTGTACGCAGAAATACTCCAACACAAGCTACGTGTCCCTCCTGTATTTCCAAATGCACCAGCCACGAATTCTCTATCCCTCTTTTCGCGCCATCCTAAACTGTGGCGTGGCTCGAAGATGTGAAAAACTTATACTCTCTGCCCACAGATGAAAAAGGTCTTTCGCGCGGCAATACAGATTTCATGAGAATTCGGTGCTCTCTCTCGATTTCTGCTCGCGAGGGAAATAAAAGGAAAACTTCGCCCTGGAGTCAGGCAGAAGATCTTGGACATACGTTGTGAGGTGGAGCTCATTTCACATAAGAAACAGTTTGCCTGTTGCAAGAAAGAAACTTCTCGGGGAATTGGTTGTATCTGTCACGATACTTGTAGGTGCCAAACTTCTCCCAGACCCTCATCCTTCGGAGTCAGAGTTACACAGGCCCTTCCTCTGCGGATTACCCTGGACGTAGCTAGGTAAACGGTTTTGGCTACCCACTCCAGGAGCCAAATAATTGCACAGTCACTTCAATTTATGCCACAGTTTAACTTGCCTTCGTGATCCGGTATAGGATCATTATATCACCGGTCTAGAATTTCCTTCTCATTCGGTAACCTTGAACAGCCGGGCTAAGTGCAGTTATCGTCATCAGAAGAAGAACTTAAACGTAATTCTCAAAAAATACTTACGAACTCAAAGGTATGGTTAATTGAATTATCCCCGTCCCTAACTTCACCAGTTTGTTTGTGAACTAGACTTCCCAACCCGAACTCATAACCTCGAGTATTAGAAGTGTTTAATTCAGTGTTCAACTCAATAATAATATTCCATTCGTTCTGGCGGGTGCCATTAAGATGCAAGAATCCTGGTAAGTAATTTACAAGTAATCCCCACGACATTTTTGTAGACTTACTTATTCAGTGCAAGATTAATTCTAATTATATTTATATACGCTGTTGCTTATTTCAAATTCATGTACATTAAAGATTATTTTTGTATCTGTGTGTTTAACTATTTTAGACGATCCTTTGCAATTATTTAGCAATCCACTCGGCTTAAATCTCAATATTACACCGATTCATCAATGGTTGGCTTTTACTGAGTGGGGACACACTCAGGGGATCATCATCTTAGTTTTGATCAAAAGGTCCGCACCAGGGTTATTCTTATTCAGCGAAAATGGCTAAGGTAGGTAGGTGTATTGGATACACTTCACCTCCGCTTCACCTCAGTGCGGTAATAGAATATATGTCCAGGAAGTGGGACTGGGATTGCCCACTCACTAAACACTCGACAGTGGCAAAGAAACTGTATAGCAAAATACTATACGTTAGAAATTTAGCTAAATATTAATTGTTTGGAAATGTTTTTTAAATTTTATCTATATTAAAAATACGAAAACGGCTAAAATCGGGATAAAATTATGCCGTAAGCATCGGAGAGAATATAATAGTAATTTATTCAGTTATATGTTTGAATTAATAAAGTAGGTAATAATGTATGTATATTTTTTCCTAAATTTCCTTCTCTCTTTTATTAAATTTTCATAGAGAGGAGAAGATTCAGGCGTTTAATACAGTCCATATTTTTTAGATTTTGTTTCGGAATATATATATATATATATATATATATATATATATATATATATATATATATATTTGAGGAATTGAACCACATTCCATGAAGACAATTTAATTCAGAACAGTTTTGGTGTATCTGACACCCTTTAATTCCATATCTTTTCTTGCGATATTGCATTAATTTTTATCATATATATATATATATATATATATATATATATATATATATATATATATATATATATATATATATATATATATATATATATATATATATGTAGAGGTAATGTAGAGTTATACGAGTTTAGTGTGTATATATGTATCGAGGCCTCTACTTTGTTGGAGAGAGCCAAGGAAATAATAACTAAAGACTTCTGGGTTTAGCTTTGCCCCTCTGATGTTCTCCGGTAACATAGGAGAAGGGTCAAAATTGTAAATTTTAGGAGACAGATTCCTGACCTCAGCTCAAAAGGTAGGCCCTTCGAGGGTGTACTTATAAACAATCAATTCAAAAGTGCAAACTGCGGATCTCGTATTACCCTCTATCAAACTACAATACGCCATGCCCGGGAGACCACCCTGGGGTCTCACCTCCCCCCCTCTACCTCCCCATTACCTCGCGGGAGTAATTTGGCTATATAACTGGTTGACACGAGAAAACCAGGCTTTTTGTTCGTTCCCAGCGAAGAGACAAGAAATTTCCAGGTTTACAGAAGATTTTTCGAGTTTGACCGGAAAACTCAAAAAATCACCGGTACAAAGTTATTGCAAGTTGAAAAGAACTTGCTGTCCCTGTACAATACCAGATTGTACCGAGGAAGCTTGGCGCCGTTCGATCCCTATGGTTATTGAGTATCAATTTACCCAGCTTGAGGACTCCAAATCTTACTTTATCTGAGTTGGACCAATCCCAACTAGATAGAAAACAAGAGAAGACAACTATTTCTTATCGGCTGAGAGAAAACGAGGTCAAGGTCACCACGACCGCCTGGAAAGAGAAGGAGTAAGCTTAGCTTGAAGCCGCCTCCCTTAACACAGATCCCTTGTGACGTCACCCTTCAAATCAGCAGGCTGGTCGACAAACGCCATCTATTTAGCAAACAACCAACTACTCGAGCTACGCCTCTCCGGAACAAAATCTCCGAAGATATTCTAACTGGTCTCAGTATTAATCTCCATTAAGTTATGTAATTAAAGAATAATACTGTTGTTTATGTCCTCGTGCATAATAATTAGTTTATTGTATGTCTGGCTATTGACAAAGATATTAACTTAAAATTGTTTGCCAGTAAAATTATATCTAGAATCGAGCCTCGAGAGTTCGCCAAGCAATTCCAGTTTCTTTTGATACGTGTATAGATCTGTATGTTTAAATTTTATTTTTGCAAGAGGGTTTATGTCCATTGAAGTCTATTTTTTAGTAAAAGCACTGTTTAAATTATCCTCAAACGAGTTGAAGTGGCAATATTTGATAAAGTCATAAAAAACCCCCCTTTTATTGATTCCCTAGAATAAAAATAAAGTTTAGCACTCTTAGAGACGATCCTCAATCGATCACCGAGGCACGAAACAACGCCTCAATTCAAAGTTTCTTTGGTTTATTAAAAATAATGAAACAAATAAATATATATATATATATATATATATATATATATATATATATATATATATATATATATATATAAACATGTATACCTCATTCCAATTCATTTGGACGAGGAGAAATCTTTACTATCGATCTTTTTTTTCTTTTTTCTTTAATACAACCACTATTTTTCTGTTTTTTTCATTACTTACTTTCTTATATCTAATTTTATTAAAATTTTACATGATTTGACTTAATTAAATTATAAATTGAAAATAGGTGCCATTCATTGCATATTTAAAAGTATAACTACTCAGACCGTAAATTAGTTTTACTGAAAGCCCAGTTCTTATAATTCATTTACTAATTTTACTCCAATTCCAATTAAGGTATCCTAAAGTCTTTTCTTTCTATGTTCCTAGCGACTTGGTAACATTAGATTAAATTAAGCATGAACAATGCAACATGAGCCTATTAAATTACTCCCAGTGAAAATATCGCAAATCTCATAACGCACTATGGTATAATCGGACTCTAGATTATTGTACTATTAGCCTACAATCATTTGGCTTGTCCTATTGATTTTGCTAATACATGAATCTAAAGGTGTAAATTTCAAGAACAACTTGTTATAATACACACAGTGGCTCACATAATTGCAAAACACCCTGTTAGAAATATAAAATTTACATACTTTTAATTAGCGCAGGTTAGTGAAATTATAATGCACATAGAACTTTGTGTATTAAATACAATGTAATGATCAGTAAAGCAAAATAGTAAACAAAAATAACTTTTAAGGACAAATGTGAAATTTAAAAACGCAAAAGCTTACAATACATTCATATAATTACATAAAATTAAGTTACCTCTGCAAAATATCTCATTATAACCAATTCTCATTTGTTACCGAATATCTATAATATTCCAAACTAAATACGAGGTTTCTTTGATCAACGTGTAAAGCTACCTGTTCATTCTTTACATTATACTTGGACCTTCAACAGCATCACGGGGACAAATCCAATCAGTCAAGATTTTAGTGAACGCGTTGTAGCCCTTAAGATGAATGTCCTTGGGTACAAAAAGATCTCTATATTACTTAAAGTAACTCTAAATTCAGTTGGTACCATAATACACAACTGGTATTTTCGTAATGAATTTTATCCTTTGGATCGTAAACGTCGCACACAGATATTAACGAAACGTACAGCTAAAAAGCTTGCTAGAACACCATGTGATAAACAACAAATTACTCTTAGTGAGCTGCAGGAATATCTGAAAACAAATAGAATTGAAGTTACCAAGTATACAAGAGGCTGCATCGTTATGATATATTTTCTCTTACTCCGAGAAAGACGCCGTATCCCCTCTGTTTGAAGTCAGCGGGGCTTTGCAGGCGCTGCGTCTGTCTTCACGGCCGAGCTGGTGGCAATACACCACTCGGTACGGAAAGTTACGCAGCGTGCCCGGTTTGGAGACCAAATTGTGATCTATAGCGACTCACAAAGCGCCCTGAGTTCTCTAGAGGGATTGGAATCTCCGCATCCCCTGGTTCGCGATATCCGTGACGCCACGATTTTGGCGAGCTAGGCGGATGTCGATATTATCTTTTGCTGGGTTCCTGGACATGAAAGAATTGCGGGGAATGAGCGCGCCGATGAGGGTGCCAAAGAGTCCACGAGGACTCTGCGACCGGACCAGCGTTTCGCTCTTCCTCAAACCGGCTACATGGCAGGAATACGGGCAGCTCTTCGGACTGCTTGGCAAAAAAGATGCGAGATGGTCAAAGGAACTTAACGTTGCGTGCCATTGCGCCACGACTGTTCCCATGGACCTATCCCCCAATGCCGCGACGGTTTTAGGTCGCTTTCTGTCGTCTCCGAATCGGGCACACTCGTGTGACGCATTGGTATCTGATAGAGTGCTTGTCATCGCCCTATTGTGACGACTGCGTCGTCCCCCAGACTGATCGGCACATTCTTGTCGAATGTTCTAGTCTGGGTGATCTTCGCGTATGATACCTGTCCCAGTACCGGGATGGACGGGGTCGCTACCGCCTGTCCCTTGTGCTCGGGACGAGTTCGTGCACATTGAATTTTGGACTTGTTGACTTTTAGGGGGAGGCCGGACTTCTCCCTCTATTTAAGTAGGTTTTGTTTTTGTTGTTTTTGTTTTTTTTGTAGGTTGCATGCTTCTGCGCCGGGGTTAGGGGGACCTCCCCCCCGACGCCGGTAATTGCTTCCTAATTGTTACATTTTTCCTATTTTTATCATTGTTTTTCTTATTTTAAAGTAGCCTAGTGCTAGGCTGTCGTGATTCCGGCGACTTATACCCAAGTGGGCAGTCGCCAGATGGGCTAAAAAAAAATAATAAAAAAAATTCTGAGTTCGTTGGGATGTTGGCTATGACTAAGTATTTTAAAGTTATCCATATTAATTTGAAACTTACATAATTTGATGTGATCTCGTATGGGCAAGAGGTCTGGTTTGCTTAGAATCAGCCCCGTGCGGGTCGACCTTCCTCGATGCTGCTCGATGCAAAAATGGATGAACCTAATTTTCGAACCAAGTATGAAATTAATATGGATAATTTTAAAATACATAGTCATAGCCCACTTCCCAACGAACTACGAATATTAGAATCACTGTATATCCTAAACCTAATTTAAATATAAATCAAACTACATCCAATCTATATATTGTGTCATGAATTCTGTATTAAGCAGCTTATCCTATATTGCATTATTCAATTTGGGTATTTTATGAAAACTGGAAATTGTAACCCTTTATTATGTTAGTATCTTAGTGCCGATGGTGAAGCTAGGACCTCGAAACATTCAGACCGAGAAAAATAAAGATGCTTTTATCAATAACGTGCTACGAGTAGGTTTTCACCTTCATATTCAAACTCCGATTTGGAAGAAGTTGAACAGTTCATGTTAAATATTTATATATATATATATATATATATATATATATATATATATATATATATATATATATATATATATATATATATATATATATATATATATATATATATATATATATATATATATGCAACAAAGCCCACGGGGAAAATCAATACGAGGACTACTAGTAGTTTCAAACTTTATTTCAAATTTTTTATCAAGGACTCGAAATAAAGTGCGAAAGTACTTGGAATCCTGGTATTAATTTTCCCTGTGAGCTTTGTTGCATTTTTTGCTTACTTACGCGATACTTTGTGAGTTTTCCACATATATAGATATATATATATATATATATATATATATATATATATATATATATATATATATATATATATATATATATATATATATTTATATATATATATAATTTTCAATAAGAAACCAATGGCGAGGAGAAGACTTAAATCCAACATCAAAAAATCTTTATTAAGATTGATTAGTTCAACGTTTTGACCTTACGGTCATCTTCTAGCTTTAGAAAACAGATTGAGATATACAAATATACAAAAGAGGCTCAAGTGTTCAATACGAATTATAATTATGATAACAATGGAGTAAAATACAACAATTTATGGAATGTTTTAAAGTAAAATTGTAAAGAAAGAAAATCAACTTATAAAACCTTAAGAAAAATAACACAAAAATCAATACATAACGAAACGGATCAAATGAGAAAAATACCGTGAAACTTTGATATCCAATGAGAATATGGTGTGGTAGAGAGGTAACGGGAAATATAATAGTTTCACCTGTAGTAGTCGTTTAAGAATGTTTAATGTAATAGAAGAGGAATAAGTATTGAGTAAGGGAGATAGTGGTTTGATATAAATAGATTCCCAAATAGGAAAAGACATGGAGTTAGAGTTAGAACCCAAAATCTCGAAGTCTTTCAGGGATGGGATTGTTTGGCATTTAATCGAGTTCTCTATTATACATGAATACACTTTTTTATTAAGTAGTTTCTTTGTTCTAAGGCTGATGCCAAAGTGAGAGAAAAAAATGGGCCTGAAAGGTACGTAGGGTGCTTCCAACATATTTTTCAAAGGTACACTTTGGATAAGGGTACAAATAAACTACCCCACTACGTAACTCCTTGGGAGTTTGATCTTTTATTTTTAAAAAAATTTACAATTGAGTGGTTGTTGGAAAGAAGAACTCAAAATTCAGTTTGCATAAACAATTTTGTTAATAATTTAGAGATATCTTTTCTGAAGGTTCGATTCTAAAAACCCATCTCAGGAACAAGAAAACTGTAGCGTGCGAGAAGTTCAGGTGAGCGGCTTAAATGCTTTGCTTAAATGACTCTTCTTGGGACTCTGGATGGTCGAGTGGTTTAAGACTCTCGCTAACGGCTGTCCCTGGACGCGAGAAGCGCCCCTACTCTAAGCTATCTCAAATGGGGCCGAAGACCGGGGAGGGACTTTAGTCCTTGAATAACATTTCCAGAGGCGGTTCTCTTCAATCCACAAAATACACTCCGCTTCTAGGGAGGCGGGCTTGTGTAGCCACTCAGGCTAGCGGCTTGATTGCTTTGCTTGATTGACAGGTAGATTAGTGACAGAAATTCACACATAATCAGTATTTTGAAAGTTTTGATGTCCAATCACTTTTCACTAATGTACCTGTCAATCAAACCAGTGAAATAATTCTTAACAAAATTTTCATTCAACAACAAACTTTTCATGTATTTTCTAGATCTGTTTTCAAACATCTTTTGGAGCTCAAATTTAATGAGTTCTATTTTACATTCGATAATAATATCTATCAACAGACAGATGGGGTAGCGATTTAGTCTCTTATTGGCCCAACCGCTGCTGAATTTTTCATGATTTTTTTAGAAGACTTAATTTTTCATCAGTGTGCCGACGATTATAAACCACTTTTTTATCGTCGTTTTGTCGATGAATGCTTCATAGTTTTGAAGGCACCTTTATAAGCTCAAAGGTTTCTTGATTTTATTAATTCTTTACACCCGAATATTTCTTTTACCATTAAAACAGAAAATAATAAGCACATCCCCTTTTGAGACATTTTGATTTCCAAAGAAAACTGTAATAGCTTGACATCCATCTATAGAAAACCAAGTTATACAGGTTAAGAGATTAACTTTTCTAGTTTCTATGATTTGAAATATAAAATTTCTACCATTAAGATTGTTGGATACAGGGGATTTCACCTTTACTCATCCTTCCTACAAATCCACCATGAGTTCCACCATGATAAAAAACCGCTTTCCGTCACTCTTAATTGAAAGGACAATAAAACAGTTTTCAAGTAACATATATTACCCTCCCTTTGCCGAAGTCACTGCACCTAAAGAAGTTAGATTCCTTGTTGTTCTTGAGATGGGTTTTTCGAATCGAACCTTCAGAAAAGATATCTCTAAACTATTAAAAAATATTTTTATGCAAAACAGAATTTAAAGTTGTTTTTTCCATCAGAAATACAATTGGAATTTTTGTAAAAATTAAAGGTCAAACTCATAAGGACTTACGTCGTGGTGTAGTTTATTTTTTCTCCTGTCCAGAGTGTACCTCTGGAAAATATGTTGGAAGCATCCTACGTGCTCTTTAGGTCCATTTTTTGTTAAAGATAGGCATTAGCCTTAGAACAGGGAAACTACTTATTAAAAAAGAACATTCTTCTATAAGAGAGCACTCTATTAAATGCCAAACAATTCCATCCGTGAATGACATCAAGATTTTGGACTCCATCTCTAACCCTCTGTCTCTAAGTATCTCTGAATCTATTTATATAAAAATACTATCTTCTTCACTTAATTCTGATTTCTCTTCTCTTACATTAAACATCCTTTAATCGACCACTACTAGCGAAACTGATAGATTTCCCTTCACTTGTATTTTAGACCGTATCTCCACTGGATATCAAAGATTCAAGGTATGTTTCTGATTTAATCCGTTTAGTTTTGTATTAATTTGTGTCAGTTGTTTTTTTAAATTTTTATTAGCCAGTATTTTAGTTGTTTTTTTCTGTACAATTTAACATTACATCTATCCTTAAATCATTGTATTTCACTCCCCAGTTATTATAATTGTAATTCTTGGTGAAAACTTAAATCTATTTTGTATATTTGTATATCTCAATCTGTTTTCTAGGGGCAGAAGATGACCGTAAGGTCGAAACATTGCACTACTCAATCTTTATAAAGTCTTTTAATTTTGTATTTGAGTCTACTTCTCGCCATTGGTTTTTTATTGAAAATTAAATTAAGGCTGCACAGCGGAAACTACCTGAAAGAAGAAGAAGCACTTAACAAATGCCCCTTACAATTCCGTCCTATCTTCTACAGGAGATACGTAGACGACACCATCGCCCTTTACGCTCTAAAAGTTAATCTGATAAATTCTTAGAGTACATAGACCAGTTACATCTAAATATTCAATTCACTCAAGAAAAGGAAATCATAGACTCCAGTCCTTTCTTAGACCTACTAATAACACGCATAACCGACGGTTTCTCCACTTCCATTCACCGAAAACCTACACATTCGGGCTCTGGACTCCATTTTCTTAGTCATTGTCCACAAAATCAAATTAAATTCTATCAAAACCTTACTTTTTCACACTTACAATCTCTCCACATCATACCTAAATTTCCACAACGAGATCACCTTCCAAATTAACAATTTCAGACAAAACGGATATCCTTCAAACTTATATGACCGAACTCTTCGAAATTTTATTAATAAAATATTTACCCCGAAAGATCCCTCATACAACGTCCCTAAAGAAAAGGTTTTTGTACCTCTATCATATATATGACACCTCATTTTACCTCTCTGGGCCAAACTCTCAACATTTCTTAAGAATTCATTTCCTGCCACACATTTTATACCAATTTTTCAAAACACACGCAAAGTACAACATCTTTTTAACATTAAAGACAAAATACCAACACTGCTTCGATCCTCCATCATATATGAATTCAACTGCTTGAGATGTAATTCAGAGGTATATTTAGGATCGGCACAACGCACACTACCTACCCGTATTTGCGCACATTTAGGCATCAGCAATAGAACTGGAGCCCCACTCACTACAAACGAGTTCTCCCCTATCCAAATACACTACGAAAACAGACATCCACACCATAAACCCAACTTAAATAAGTTTTCAATTAAAGACACAGCAAATAACTAAAACCAACTACGTACACTGGAATCTCTTTATATTAGATTTAAAAACCCCACTTTAAACTCTGACACAAGCTCATTTCCACTTTTACTACAACTATAATCATCCACAAATTACACACGCCAAATCCACTCCCCCAAAACAACCCCTATCTTTCAAATATTTCTATTATCTTCCCCTTTTTACAATGAAGACACCCAAAACTCATTAATCTCAGTTTTATTTAAAAAAAAAACATATTTCCTATTCCCTAATAGTTAAAAGCCCTATATTTTTATAATTTGAATATTACCACCTCTGCTGCTTCTCATTTGCTATATAGTTAATTTATAAATATCTAATAACTTATCTAAAAAAGAAATTCTTATGTTTGTATATATTTATGATCTCACATCATTGAGATCATAATATAGTAATGAACTTCCTAAATTTAACCTGCTTATTTATCCTAAAAATACGTATACGCCTGGCAATGCGTAACCCCTCTGCTCTCTTAAGATATATATATATATATATATATATATATATATATATATATATATATATATATATATATATATATATATATATATATATATATACACATACCCCAAACCCTAAGTGTGGTCGTCAAAATTGGGTATTTGCGCTACTTCCTGTGGTAGTGAGATACTTCGGCTCACAAAAAGTATATATTTTATTATATAAAAAAATAAAGTTACTTCACCATTTTTCCATTTAAAAATATATAAAAAACTACTATTTTCTCATTTATTAAATGATTATTTTATATTAAATAATTTAACAGTATATAGGCGCTTTATATTATACTTATAAAAGAAAGAAAATTGTAAAGCAACTTTACTTTTTGGAATATAAATTAGTAGATTCGAGTATTACCGACCTCCCAAAAATATATAAATAATTATACGACGGGTATTATTATTATAGTGGACTTTCGGACCACTCTGTACACATAAACCTGCAAAATCTGATTATTATAGAGTATATGCTGTAATCCCTACAAACTTGTCAACTTTCAATGAATTAAGCCAACCTATAGCTATTTAGAAAATGCTTCGGCAATACATTTAAGACTCTAGGAGGAGACTCCGTTTAATAATATTTCCTCAAAGCAAACCCGAATCCAAATTTCTTAAATTTCCAACAGTGACTTTTCTCTCATTAGTTTCCAGCTCAATAATCCTTAATTATTTATTTATTAATCTTCTTAAACATTGGAAAAAGTGTTAACATGAATGAAAACATATTAAATATCCTCAACTCATCCATATTATTGCCTCAAAGAAGGTAGCATTTTCGTTGCTTTTCTCTTTACTGCCTCGAGAATGTTCATATCCTGCGAGGTGGGGCCATTGTAAATACAATATTTAAGGTATGGCATAACATACGAATTATATATGTAGCTTGGAAATAACGTCCTTAATTTCTTAACTAGCATCTCTATTAATTAATTATTATACCTGATTTTCTTTTATTTTTAGTCTCAAAACACTGATAAGGCAACCTCAATGAATGAGCTATTATTGCTCCTATGTCTGCCTCATCTTGCTGGGAGTCCAACCAGCAATCTTTTAATTCATCACTAATTCTATTGTGAACTATGTATTTTTTGACGTTGAAAGTCATCTTTCAATCATATGCTCATGCAGCTAGTCTATTAAAACCACATTAAACAGTCGAATTGCCATATAATTTCAAAATACACTCTGTAAGTTATTTATCGCCTAACTTCAACATAAAAGGAAATAGCAGAATTAATTTATATAGATATATTTATCTAAATTACATGTGTAAGGCTTGAAAGATTGTAATATTCATTTTATTCAATAAAATAACTGTTGGCTTCATTTGCCGCCGCAAAATAGTCTTGGTAAAGGTGGTGATCGGGGTTTAAGTTTCATCTTTGGGATGAGGTCTGTGGAGCTGGGAGGCTAGATGTTGGAAGTGACAGCCAAGACTGCATTCCCATGCTTGTGGGGCGCGGTACAGACTCCTGCTGCCACATGTACGGCCAGGCAGCGGCCACCTCCTGGGTCAAGGGCAACACAAATTCCTCCGGGAATTTTACCTAGCCATCTATAATGAATCTGATTCCGCTCCGGGAAGATAAACGAGAACATAACGTTGCCCTAGCTACTGAACACTACAAATGCCATAATGTAGAATGGGAACATGAGCTTCCTGACATTTGGCAAATCTGTGGTGAAAATCAGCGAGCCAGCAGCAGTTTTACGAGTTTCCCAGCCTGTCTTGGCAGACATTAGGGAATCCTTCATTTTGTTTACAAGCTTCGCAGCACCTTTCTTCCACTCGTCCTTCAAACTTCTTCAACAGAAGAAGTACTAACTGATGGGAGAGAAAATAACACTACCTTGCCCCTTCTGTGCTCCTCGTTGATTTGCTGGGATCGTTGTCAATCATGGCTTGGATTTCCTTGACAATTTCGGTTGTTCTTTTCGTATCAAAACGGTTAGGGTGAGATTTCTGAGCCTCCCTACCTTTATAATATCCGTCTGACGGATCCAATTCTTTCTTGATCCTCTTAGCCGTTATCAGATTGACACCACAACAGTCGGGGATTTTCACATTACAGCTACAACTGTGAATCTTAGGAGCACAGCTTAGCTTTTCCATCTTTTTAAAAATTTCAATTCGGTCATGGTCATGGTCATCGTCATTCTTCCTTTACGGCTGATCGCAACTGAGTCTACTATGATAGATAAAGAGAGATGGTACCGATGATAGAAAACATTCGTGCGGGGAATTAAGAGTTACCGACGCCAATTATTCACATATTATATTTCATTTAGCACTTACCTCTAGCTCATTAATGTAAATCAAGAAATAAAATGGTCCCAAAACAGATCCTTGTATCACGCTTGCCGTGTATTCATAAAAAAATATGTAAGCCACGTTTTGCTGATGTGTGGAAGTTATGTAAAAGATTCAGGTTAAGTTCTCGGAGGACCACTTCCATTTATTCCAGAGGACAGTGCCGCAATCTTGGACACAGTCTAGTGGCAGAGGAGTTCGCAACCGATTTCTTCAATTTTTTTACCCGTGAAGCATCTTCACCAGCATTCATTTTACGTTTTGGGCTCTTTGAAGGCCTATCATTGTACTTTACGTCTAAAAGCGGGGAGCGATGGGCAGCATCTATATATATATATATTTATCAGTGATATGTATCCATTGCTACATTTCTATTTGGTATCGATCGGTATCGCCTAAGAGGTCACAAGATTTATAGGTATCGACATTGGGCGTTTTGTTTCTTCTAAATATATGAGAAAAATCGATACTCGATATATTTTTCAATCTTTCATAATTTATAAATTTATTAAAATAATACGTTTTGATTAAAATAATAATTGCGTGCGTTCACTTTGAGCTTATTCATTACTTCATATTCTTGTAATAACAGCGACACTTAGGTATAGTGAAACACGATTAAGATCGTGAGGAAATACATCATAAACTTAATAAAATATTTGATTGTCAGTTATATTGAAAGTCAATTATAATTATAATATATGCGAAGATATGCACATTGGTTGTCAAAATGGAAACTTTGATTACACGCTCGGCGAACATTGATTAGAAAATGTTTTAGAAGCCCGCTATCTCGATGTATTAATTTCAAGTGACTTCCAAGTTTAAAAACCATTACGTACAAATAGCTAAAAATAGAATTAAATGTTTTACTGCTGTAAATTTCAAGAAATCGAAAATCCAAGTGCAATTCTGTTATCTCAGCTGCAAATGGCCCTCGATACATTGAAGAGATTAGAGCGATGGGCGACAAAGATCATTGCAAAGCTGCAAAACCGACCGTATGAAGAAAGTCTTAAAGAATTAAAATCCTCTCACTTGAAAATAGTGGACTTTAAGGCAACTTAATGGAAGTCTTCAAACTTATAAATGGTTTAGATAATATAAATTCGATTCACTTTTTGAACACACTGAAAACAATAGGTCAGTGATTTTTAACCTTAGTATGATAGTGGCACAATCATTGCTATCTAGAAGCACCTGCGGCACCCTAATATAAAATAACTTACGTAGAAATACCTAATTACGTGGAATGCACTTTAAAATAAACCACGATTGACATTTAACATAATTTAATTAAAAATAAATAAATATTCCCTCTAAAAGTTAACAAGGCAATTCTTATTTCTTCATTTAATGTCTGCAATCTTTGGATTTTCGTTGTTTTTATTGGGAAGCATACAAAGAAGACTGCTTCGATAAATAGGTAGGTGAAAATTGCTACAAAATTATAAGAGCTTTGTGGCTAGGGTGGGAAAACTGATTCGTTGCTTATTCAAAAACAATCGAGCTCCATTTCAAAATGTTTTAGCTTTAGGCAAAGTTCATTTCTAAATTCAAGAAGCTCCTCTACTTATATATGAGATAACGCGAATGTTAATTCTGATCTAATGAATGGATTTCTAATCTAGTCAGAATTTTCATTAGATAAGTCTAGAAATTAATCATAAATTTGATTTTTCAGTCTTCCCAAATTATTTAAAATTGAATTTTTAATTCCATGCATTTGTTTGCGAAATATGTTTTTGTTAACATACCGTAGTTTCTGTTTCTTACTTTTTTTAACGAAAACTCACGTTCTTCTTTGAAAGCATATGAAGTCTATCTGTCGAACTATTCCACTGAAGCACACAGGGCACAAAAGACTCAGGTTATTATATAATTTTACTAATGAATGATTAGCCGTCTTTATTAATTTCATCATGCTTGATTATGTTTCATTTTATTCTTTTTACATAGAAAATTACAGTATAATTTCTATTTAATATAGGGAATTTTGAAGGATACATACGGATATGACCATCAGTGAAACGATTTGTAACAGTCAATCTCACTTTCACTTTTAAGTCATAATTCATGACAAAAATTTCATTCAGAAAGCACTCCATGTTTAAACAAAATGCAATATAATTTAAGAAATTGACAGCCCAAAATGAAACTTTAAATAAAGCAAAATTAAATTGTAAAAGTTTTTATATTTCGCAATTAGACTAGCTATTTTAGCTATTTTTATTCTCATTGATTTCTATAATACTCGTAAGATCGTAATTCAGTTGTATGTTCTTTGGCACGGATTCAAATTATAAATTAATATTTTTTTATCTTCGGAATATTTAAATTCCTCTCGTCTGCCGTCATAAGTATCAAATTGATCGAGATCATTTTTTTTACTTGGAGATATCTAGAGCTACATCATAATAGTTTCTTCGAGTCTCGTGAGTTTTTACAAATCTTTGAAATACTTATTTTGAGGCAATTTAGGAATATTAAAAATTATTTCTTAGTCGCTTCCACAGTACCCATAGTCGGTTATCACTGCACCAAAAGGGAAACATTTTTCCTTGTAAAGTAAATTGAATAAATTTTGAAATTAAATATAAATATTTATTTAACTTTTTCAACGCTAAAGGTCCTTGCTAAACCTTCCACACTCTTTCACTAATATATCTTAAGGTCTATGCTTGTCTTGAGTCTATACTTGTAGAAAATTTAGCATTAGCAAACGTGCTGCAGTTAATATCTGGAGGATTAAGCCCCCTAACGTTCCCGACGTCTTAAAGAAGAGCCGCAGCTATATAGCTTTCACAAATTTTCCCTTCTTCCATCTTGACTATTTTCTTTGTAAATTTCTACTATTAAATTTTCTTCAGGATATGTTCTCGTTAATTATCACTTTATAATTTCCAAAAAATATCATTACCACACGATTAAATTATCAAAGGAGTTTCTTGGTTTATCTTGTTAGGTGCTTATTAGTTACAAACTTTAGTATTCCAATGGGAATTTGGGGACAAACTATGGTAAAATGTTCAGTCTCGTTTGTTAATATTTCCATCAGGTGGACAATGGAGAATACTAATATTCTCTCAGCTGCAGGATGTTGATGAGGACTAAAAATGACTACACACACGAGTGAAAGTAGTGGATTTGCAAGGTCAGTAAACCTTATTCGGTTAATCTAGTTCGATTCAAGCATCGGATATACTTAGATCGTACAGGAGTATTCGTGCCTGCCACGAGCAACCTCAAATGGAATGGCCAAAAATTATCTGGTATTATAGTCACCCAATTATTTACATTTTACATCAAAGTTTAGGTTTACTACATCAGGTATACCGCTGACCAAGGGTTCTTGAGATTCAAATGCTCCGAGAGTACTCGGGGAGCTTTGTGAATGGCAAATATTTACGATCCGTTCTCTAAAACTGGCACGACGCGTTATCTCCCGTACTAAACTGTAAATTGTAACCAGCTAAGCCTTTATGACCGACGAAACGAATGCTAAAGCTTCCTTTGATTTTTACAGAGGGTATACGCTATGGAAGCACACACCCTCCTGTAACTTAAAATCATCCGTGTACAATAGCACGAATGTGCTTCACAAATACCGAACGCATTAATCTCTTGCTATTTGTAAGCTTTTGAAGCAGCTGCGTGGCTAGAAGTAGTCAAAGGAGGTACCAGGCATGATTACCTCCTAGAAAGAACCAGAGAAGCCACCGGCTAGAGTACTACCCCTAGATCTTAAATGAGTCTCCTAGCCTCAAACACAAAAGTATTAAGGTATGACTAACGATCTCGGTGATATAGGCAGAGTTAAGATCGGCTGATGATGAAGTAACAGCCGTTGACGTCTTAAGGAGGCATCAGGCCAGCTCCTATAAGTTCATAATCCATTGTTTACCGTGCAAACCTCGTGACCTCTCACCGCTATCTAAATGTTAACTCCCAATGGGGAGAGGTGAAAGTCGGCTGTCACCAGGCGGAGACCGGTGTGGTGGATCGAGTTGACCTTTAGCAATACATGTTAAGCTGTTGATGGAAAAATTTGATCTGTAGTAAAGTTGAAACTATCAAAGTAATGGTATTAAAGTAAAGTAGTAGTCTTATAGACATCCTAATTGGTGAACGTCACGGAACGAAGAATGTCCATGGTGAAGAGGGGTAAAATAGACCCTAAAGAAGCGAATATGACCTTCTAAGTTGAAGTGTCGGTCGAAAATAAGAGCAATGAAACGGTGCTAATTGATAACTTAAAAACGATACCCTCTTTAAGAATGAGTCCTCGCCAGAGGCAAGCCGTGGATGATGGAAAATTTATACCAGCTTATTTTGTGCCAAGGAAATTGAATCCTGATATCTTCGGCATAACAAGATGTGGTGCGTTGCCTGTTGTAAACCACGCTCCAGATTTTGCATTTAGATCGCAACAAAAGAGATCGAAAGGTCATCCACGTTGAGGGTAGTGAGAACTTTGTCCGACATAATCGAGATGATATCGTTGATGCTCAGGGCAAAGACTGTGACACTCAGGACACTTACCTGCGGGACACCATCTTCCTTCTCTATTAGGCAGGATGACGCTCCCGTAATCCGTCAGCGGAGTCGATGACCTCGCCAAAATTCAACAATAAAGATTGGGAGGCGTCCTCTCGTCTACATCGTTTGAGAGTTTACACGATACCTTATTGCCATGCGGTATAATAGGATCACTCCAGATCGTTAAAACAACATTCTGCAGTGCTATCTACGAAGTACGACCATTCAGACAACATTTTCCACTTGAAGCTGAGCAAGAGGTAACAGGATTTAGGCCCAAACTAGTAAAGGGAGAGTTATTCGTCGCCTGTTTGCAAAAACGAGCAAAGTAGCCATTGGCCAAGTGTCAGAGAGGATATTCTCTCTGTCAAAACCATTTTGAACAAATCAAAAGAAAGGCCATGCCTCAGTCATCTAGGCATCGAAGCATACCATACGAGAAATCAAATAGATCAGGTGCAATATACTTGAATGAACCAACATCACGACGTGTATTTAGGCCTGGCGGTGAATCATCCCAGTTATACAATGCGGGGCAAGAGGTCGTGAAAGGCTACTCCAAGCACGCTGGACTCGAGATTGTGGTGTCATTCTGCTGGAGAACGGGAGTACTTGCTTTTAATATTTTTTTACTCTTATGCACACCTCTTTAGGATGAGACCATCGATAATTGAAGACATATATGACCGTCTGGAAAACCGGCGGCGTGCTTCCAAATATACAAGAACCTATCCTTATATAGACAGAATCACCGACATGAGGTTCTTTGAGCGACACTTATAGCACGTGGAAGAATATTGATTCTATTTGAGGGCTTTCTTATACTCGGTTGATCACCAAGGAAGCCGACGGCCGGCAATACGATCAGATGTTATGCGCATAGTAGTTAGGTCCACGGCGAGGATGATGCCGAAGAAAAACTCAATAAAATCATCGCTCACCCGAAATCCGCCAGTGCATCCTAAGAGCACATGGATATATCAAGGCAGGAAAATGAAACTGTTCTCTGAATATGTGGCATAAACGGTTTAACCTATTGAACATGTATCTCCAACTTGTTGATTCGGTTGACAAGGACCTGACGACCTGGCAATAGTTGGGTTGTTTCTACAGAGGGGCTGTTTACTGTTAAAGTCCAAGAGCACATGAAGTTTTCTAGACAAGCGTGCCAAAGGACGGCAGAATTCTCCAGCGATGAAGTTGGCTGAGGGTGAAAGAACTCATAAATAACAGTTTATCTCCTATCCAGATATAGATTCAGTGCTACTGCCTTAAAAGAGGTAGTAATAGCAAAGAAAAGAAAGGACACATCTTTCAGGTGTAAATCGAGCATTCCCCCACCCTGCACCTATCCCTTGGTAGTGGAGTGGTTAAACACTTTTATCCCGGGAAGGTGGACAGAGGGCAACCGCTAAGCCTTCAAGGACTTATTGAGAGTGGATGGGCTCGCTATGCGAGTCTTTTCCTCTCTCCACCTCGAAACCTTTTGCAAGGGAAGTGGCTTCAAAGGCAGGGGCCCCTCTTTTGGAGGATCCACAGTTTACGAGCGACCCAGTCTACCTTTAGGTTGTGGTCGTAAGAGCGGACGCTCATTTGGGGCTCTACTTTCTTCGTGAGACATATTTAGGAACACAAGAAGTCGGCCTAACCCGTACCTACCTTGAAGGGTGTTACCTCTTGTTAGTCTAACGAGGCAGGCGAGGCTTGTGGTCGCTTCCACTCACTAGATACGTTGATGCAGAAGGATAGGGGAGGGCGGTATAACCGAGGTTTGCAGTGAATACTGTTTATTATTAGCTCTATCTTGGGAGGGCCCGGGAGGGTGCCGTACAACCCTATAACCCGCAGAACGGTTCCAAATGAGCGAAGAAATAATCTTGCTCCTAGAACTGGAGAAGCCACACATTTTCCAGACCTGAGTGAAAATTAGGAAAGGACTGTCACAGGCTTGAATTAAACCCTCTGATGGGGCCTGAACAAGTTGTTAATTCCCTTTGCCCTTTCCACGAGTCAGCATTACTTTACCTTTTATTATTATTATATTACTATTATATTATTATTATTATTTTATTACAATTTTAATATTAGTTTATTACTATTATTTTATTATAATTTTATTACTATTAATAAAGATTTTTTATTTAACAACAGATTACAAATTGGTGTGCAAGAAAAAAGAATCATTTCACATTAATTTCTAAAAAAATGCACAGACCGACACACACATACAGAGGAAACCACTTCCCACACACACATGCTAGGAACATTATAATAAGATTATCATTACTATTAATAGTTTTATTATCATTCATTGTTATTATTATTTAGAATTATTTTTATAATTTTATTAGGAATATCTATTATTATTTTAAAATTTATTTATTAGTATTAAATTTAATTATTATTAGTATTTTAAGTTATATTTATTATTATTTAATATATTATCTATTATTATTATGATTGCGGCTATCCCCAGAACCTTATCTACCCGCACTTTGTGGCAGGAGATGTCTTCCCTCCGTGAGAGAGTTCGGTCTGAGAGCTATGGTGGCTAGGTGATCTTGCATACCATCATGGGATAATAACAATAATAATGCTAATAATAATAACTAATTGTAATAATATTAATAGTAAAGGTTATGTTTGGGTGAGGGGTAAGCGCATCAACAACTTACCCAGATCCCAAAACAGAGTTCAAATCAGGCCGGGAGGATGTCCATCTCCTCCAGGTACCAACTCTAACAACCTACACAGGCTGCCCCCTCTCGGGGGTTATGCCCTCAAGTTCTCCTCTTCATAGAAAGCCCCGCATCTTTTTCGAGATAGGCTTCGATTGCATATTCCTTCATTGGAATCGCCGAAGCCCTACTTACTATTTAGAACGTCTGGCACTTTTGCTGCGACCCCTTCCGTTATGGTCACCCTTGTCTGTGTGAGATGTCCCTCAAACAGAGGCCTTATGCCCAAATGCGCTACAAGTGCCGCACGGATGATTTCACAGACGGTGAATTTCGTTTATCTATGGATAGGTTACGGTTTTTTCTACACGCGTTAATCGCTCTTCCTATCGTGCATACGCGTCCTTGACTTAATGGGAAGGCCTCTTTTCCAGTTGTATATAGATGAGTATAAAGGATTCGTGGTAAGTTCTCATAGTATCCCCTCCCAATCTTTAGCAGAATGGGGCCACAATCTCGGACACCACGTTCGTGGCGGAGTCCTTATCGACAGCTTTCTCCACATTATCTTGCCAATATGCTGCACTACCAGCATTTAATGCACGTCTTAATTTCACTAAAGGCTTTACCTTGCTAAGCGGATAACCCTTCAAAAACAGGATTATATTGATTGAATATCATTCTTGCTCTATGGTCGTGCGCGGACACTGCTCTGGTCGGACTATATCGCGTATGTCATGCTTCGACACCGAGGTGAGAGTTACTCAAGGCCTTTTAGCTAGAGTTTCTCAACAGAAACTGGGCAGAGAATATCATCCTAGACTCCTGGCGAATGGCTACTGTGCTCTATTTTCGCAAACCGGGGAGAAATAACTAGCCCAACAGGTTTCCGCCTAATCTTTCTAACTTCCTGTATGCTCAAGTTGATTGAGAAATTGGTAAATGTTAGGATAGACCTTTAGATGGACAGCGTAGGCCACCTGTTCTCTGAATAGTGTTCTCTAAATTTGTTTCTCTCCACGTTTGATGCTCTGTTCCAATTGAAAAAGGCCATCTGCGATGTCTACCTCAGTAAAGAGCAATATTCTGCTGTTTTTTTATCTCGAGATAGCACACTTCGTGTCACGCTAAATCCTTGCCAGGACTAGGTCGGCTTCCATGCGGTATACCTTCTGTTTGGAGTTTGCGTAGCTCTAGCATGGGATGCGCCTGTCTCCACTACAAAGCTGGTTGAAATACATTGCTCTCTACGGGAGATAACGTGTCGTTCCTAGTTTGTAGATCGGAGTGTAATCTAAGCACCTGCTGGTTCACGGTATAAGTAAAGCCACGGTTGCTGGATATTTGGGAATTGCGGATAATAAGCGCGACGAGTATTGCGCAGGGGCGTAAGCGATCAGACCAGCCTATTCCACTTTCCGACACTTGGCAGAAGTCAGGGTATCTCTGGGATGCCTGGAAAAGCACATGGCAGACGTCAGCGAGAATGTAACACTATCGTACAATTAGCTGCGGTTTCTCCCATGGAATTATCATCCAATGACTCCTTGGCTTCAGGTCACTTTCTGTGTTTAAAGTAGGCAGACTGGCGGGACGCACCGCCATTGATGAGCGGTTAGCCCAAGTATTTAACTATCTTGGGAGCTCTAAGATATCAAAACTGAATGAATAAAATAAAGTTCACTACTATACAACCAACATATACAAATTAATAAAAGGGTATTTTAAATAAGTATCCAATCGGATTAGATTTACACCGGAATGGTTTAAAGGGACGCTCGGATGTGGCTACGAATACCGATAAATTAACAAACTGTCCACAAATCGGGAGACTTGAAGCGCGATTGAGCCATTCGGGAATCATAATTAGCGGTAGGCTAAGTCAGAAAGAAAGACTGCAAATGGGAATTAGAATCACTACGGTTAACCTCAAGAATATGGGTTGACGGAGTATCTTGCCGAGACGGGAACGGAGCTCAAATTCAGAACAATAGTCTCTTGTCGCTAGACTAACAATTAATCTGAATAGAACTCCTGCCTTCGGCTTCTCGGGTGCAAGAGTCGATCAAGAGTTAGGCGTCACATTCAGGATAAGCTGATACTAAATTCCTATGTCCAGCGTCTGATAATTTATACCGGCTTGCCCAGGGCGTTGAAAGGTGGGGTTTCAGTTTATCAGACGCGTCGCCGGAAGAAGTGAACCTTGGCTCGGTTCACACGGTCTGTAATACTTCCATCGCAACCTTTGGGCTCTCACGGCGTGTCCATCACCTCATCTTATCTCAGAAAGTGCTTCCATCGGGCGCAGATTGAAGATTCTCCAGACCGCATGATGTTGTCTCTCTCTCTCTCTCTCTCTGAAAACCTAATTTAGCTGATTTTTGTAAAGATACCTATCCCGGTACCGGAACGAGCGTCATCACTACTGTTTGTCTCTTGTTTGTAATATGAACCGATTCGTGCACACAAAATTTTGGACTCTGAATTTACCTCCTCTATTTTATTTAAATCTCTTTTGTGTTGCTCTTATGATTATGGAGCAGGTAAGGCATTTCTTGCCTCGAATCCGGAGATGCTTCCTTCTAATTGTTTTCTTTATTTTTGTTTTTGTTGGACTAGATATTTTTGTTTTTGTTATTTTTCGTTTTGGCTTTTCATATGGATAATTAGTAGGTCTAAAGTTGATTTCAACAATTTATTCCTTTTGTTGTAGTTGATAGAAGCAACTTTGAAAGAAAACTTCGTTTTTGTCTCAGAATTGTTAAACATTCGGCGGAAAATCATGAAATGAGTCGGCCTCTAAAACGACCAGATGCTCTAGGAGTAGTAAATAGTTTCAAGGTCATGCAGTTGCCGTGGAAGAACTCAACGGCCGTGGAGCGACGTAATGTTCCGACGCATTTTCCAGAAACCTCTCTACCAATCCAGCTAAACGATGCTGTCCTCTCATTGAGGATGAAGCCTTTGGCTAACACACTGACATCTAAGGAGCGAATATCTAGAAAGCGTTTGAAGCCAGCGGGATAAAAAATGCCAGATAGTCTTTGAATGAGCGATTCCGAGGTAAACGAAGCTCCACTCAGTGCACCTGTGACTTTGGTCTTAGTCTAGCCGCCCACCCGATTACGCCTCAGAGCGGGAAATGGCGACCTTGGCCAGGTTGTTTGCATAGGCGGCAGCGGTTTCTCATTATCTAGAGTTCTAGAGAGGGAAAATGAGGCTCTAGTCGCCATTGGCTTCTTCTTCCTACTCTTTTCCTTATTTAGGATAGAAGGGCGAGTAGTAAACCCCCTTTACTCCACACACAAAATGGGCCCCAAGTCGCACAAATCAGGATTAGCAAGATACTTTTCAAAAATGGAAAAGGGTTTAGCTCTCTCCGGAGTATCACATTTGGCAGGAGGTCCTTCCGATCTGCAGAGGAAGATACTCAAGTTAGATGTTTGGCACTAAGCAAAGGTTCGCATCCATCTCTTGGGGGGTTACTTACTTCCGTGAACATTTTCAGGGCAAGAGTAGCCTCCGAGAGCTCACCCCTCACGGATCTCATTAAATACACTTTCGTACCGTAGGCTTGGGCCAGTGACCCAACCTTCATTGGGCAAGAAAGGCGGGCAGGCACTCCGATTCCTGCAAACCTACGTATGCAATGCTTTTTTACAGCGAAGGACACGGCATGATGGTCTCCGCTAACCTAGACCAGTCAAAGAGTTAAATTCATCTCAGAGTTATTCTTCCCTAATTTTCACTCTCTCCTGGTGAGAACAGTTCCTTCTATTATAATGTGTAGGTTCAAATAAGTTTGAATGGATAGACGTAGATTTAAACAAATGTAGTGCTTTAGAGGTAACGACGGGTAAGCGCACCAACAGCATTCGCAAGCTATATCATTGAGTTAATGTCAACCCAGTGAGAGGGTTTCCCTAATTTGCACAGAGGCCACGAGGATGTGCAGCTCTTCCAGGTACTAAATCTATCAAGCTACCAGTGTACTATTTTGGGGGTTCCTGTTCTGAATTTGTTTCGCTTCTCAGTGTCAAGTAACGGGTCTGCAACGTCATGCTTAAATGTCTCTCGATCTACTGCTGAAGAGGGCATATGGCACAACTTCATCCGGCAGGTAGTATTTGTGTTTTCCATCTTATTATGTACTGCTTCAACAAGTTCTTGGTTAGTTTTCTTGTACTTCAATATGTCCAGTCTTAGGCTTATATATTGAAGGGAGCTTAGGAAGCCGATATTGAAAACATACATAAGGAGGTGTATAACAGCGCAACTAATATGTTTAGTCTTTCCATTTTTGATACAGTCGCGTTTTATCGCCCTCAAGTAGACTCCAGTGAATAATTCAAGAGACGTCCCTCCAAGAACAATGATGGTCAGTTTAGCTATTTCCCTGTAACCGGCTTTTGGAAGCATTTCTACTGTTAGGCTTCCTTAGTATTTTTTTACTATGCTACTTCTTTTCCTTTAGGAATTTGCTGTTGATTACCAGCATATGTGAGTTTTGTTGGAACCAGTACGCAAACATCTTTTAGAATTTCAAAGTAGGGATTAGCTGGCCACTTTAATTTTCGAAACAACTTTACAACTGTTCAGAGTAGGATTTGCACGATCTGATTACAACAGACCAAATAAAATACTTTTCACCATTTTCTCCAGCAGGTTGGTAGCTACTCCGTTAACTCTACTCTTACCCTATGAATTGTCATAAACAAGGAAATTAACATTACCCTCACCATCAACTGTGCCCGAAGAATTGCCGATGACAGACACTTTCAATAACTTTATCTGAGTGTATATAGGTGGTCTAGAGTCTAGCACAGCTAGAGTCTCTGATGTACTTCCAGTTTCATTGCCCATCAAAACTTATCAACTCTAAATCGCACTGTAAGTTACTGTAGCGTACAGTTTGGCGGAGGGCCAAATTAGACATATGAGGCCGGTTGATAGAAAATTTGTTCAGTATTCAGTTTCAACGTGATATTCAGGTTAAGATGAAGAAAATATCCAGATCAGCCTTTAGAGCTTTAATGTGGAAGAAAACATGGCAGTAACTTAATTTTCTGATAATCCAGTGCAATCAGCTCTATTGCAAATCACATCACGTTCATGACCTTCCTTTGAAACGTCAAAGTTGCCAAAGTGGAATGTTTTAATAGTGAAAACATCCAGGACCGAGCTAATGGTAGACCATGTCCATTGTGTTAGCCTCGTTGCCAGTTGAGTTATCCTAGATAAAATATTATAACATGTTAAGACAATAATTGTTAATACTCGTACATGCCAAATATCTCTATGGATTAAAATTAAAAACTTTTGTGTGATTAATATTAATAATTAGGACGTTTTCGAGTCTATTCAGCAGTCTTCTATTCCTAGCTGCCTTCTCCATTGACATTTTCTCAAAAGTGTTGTCATAAAGAGATATATGAGCTTATTCTTGTCTATGCTGCAGTATTTCCCTCCTCACTGTTTGCGGCAAAGACTTGAGGTCAAAATCTTTGTCATGGCTAGAGATAAGACCTTTTCTCTCATTCTTTGGGCTTCGTAGAACCTGATATCCTCAACTTTCTTCTCTCTGGATAACAGTCTATTGTTTAATATTTCTCGGATTGCATCTGGAGTTTGTATTTCGAACAGACTGTCTAATTCCGTCGAAGTTATCTTCTTTTTCGTCCAGGACTAATTGCTCTTCTTTTGATTTTAACTATAGCACGATGTTTCTCATGTGGTTACATGAAGAGCTTCACTAAGTTCTGAAAATTAACGAAGTAAGAGAACGCTTGTTTCTCGTAGGCAAGTTGAAAACAAGTGATAGATGCTGAATGGTATTTAACCATGAAATCTTTATTGACCTGATAGCGCAGTTGAAGCCTGCTCGCGGACACTGCGTGGAAGTTTTGAGATCTCAACTGTGCACCCATGGAGCTTCCTCGCTATTTGATTATTAACTTTATCAAGTTGTAACTTGTAGAGGGTATTCTAAATTATAATTGGGCTTCTATTATTTCCTTAAAAATTATTATTATTAATTATTATTTATTTATTATTATTTAAGAATTATATGCTCTTTCATTCGATGCCTAATTTTCTGCTCTATCTTGTTGAAATTAAAAGTTAGAAGTGTAACATATGATTCAAGGGACAACAGAATTGATTATTTTAGCCGATTTGAAGGCAAAAAATTTCAAAGTACATGCGACGATGCGTACCAACATTCCATGTGAAATAAAATGGAAAAAAAGGTGCAGAAACTTAAGAAACTAAGATAAGTTTTTTAACAGTCGGTAAAGGGCCAGTGGCGTCTCCTTTTCGAATACTTCCAGCACATTCTCCAGCGTAGATGCTACTGTGCCAGCATTTTTTGTACATGTTGATCTGGCTAAAGGCCGCCGACAGACTTTACATCTAGCAGCAGATCAATAGATGTTGATACTAAGTGACTGGGTATAACTAGCCTTTGTATAACATCCGATCGTTTTGCACGCCGCTCGCTTCCTTGGAGATCGGTAAAATGTAAGGGATCTTTCGGATACAAGCGGTATGCTAGATTCCTGATAGGCAATTATGGGTATGTTCCAGTAAGAGCTCCTTCACATCCCCAGGATGAACAGACCACAATGTTGGACCCTGGGCCGGTGGCATATCCTTCGCGACTAATTCTGTCACCTACTCAGACAGCATTTATTGCCTGTCGTAATCGAGCCAGAGGCCGACGATGGACTTTACCTCCAGAAGAGGTAGAATGCATGTTTACGCTGAGTTAATTACGTTTCCTATTCGCTTCATGTACAGACACTGAATAAAACGACACTTTCGTGAGAAAAACATAACCCTTTTACTAGATTTGTTCAAAAGGATATTGGATTAAGGTATCATCTTAGATTCGTGGCATACCTATACTGAACTCACTTTTAAAGGATTGGTGAGAAAGAACTCTACTACCGTCGGTTTCTGCACAATTTCTCTAATTTTCTGTATGTTTAAGTTAATGAAGATATTGGAAAATCTCAAAATAACCCTTTTCTTAGACAACGGAACCTCCTGCACAGTTTTATTTCCGCAAGTTCCTCACCACGTCGTTTAATTGGTTGAAAACGGAAAATGCTATCTACTTTTCTTTCCCTCGTAAACATCATTACGCCACGTTATGTATCGATCAGAACATGGCTTACGATACAGCATGGCTAGAATATAAAATGGATACCCACTACAAGATGGTGGCTAGGCGACACCTCCCAATTTCTAAACATAACTAGCCAAGATACCCGGCGATATCTTGGCATGAAAAAAACTATCTTTAACAAATTGAATCTCCGCTTGAGTTAAATTACGAATTAAAAGTTGGTAGGTATAAAATATAAAGTGTATTTTAATTTTCAGTAATGGATTAGTGTATCCTGAAAGACTAACAGAAAACGATTTTCACATTACACTAGTGCGACGGGGCGAGCAAGCAGGTGGGAAGGCAGAAATGAGTACGCTTAGGTGGCAGCCACATACTTTAAAACGTACCTCAATCCGATGGAGGCGAGTTTTAACTAAATATCTAACTTATTCGAGTCTCGAATATGCTGATAAGAGGTACTATCGTGTTTGTTAAACATTACAGTCGCATAATTGGTCTGGCACACCTTAATTTATCTACGTGTAATGTTGGTTTTAATTGAAACTCAAAGCAGCAATTACTTATCAAAAACTAGAAAAGGTATAATTTAAACCTAAACTAACCAACCCTACCCTAACCTAACCTAAGAAACAGGCTGGCGTGCTTGTTTCTTGACTCCCCTGGACAAGTTACTCCTGATCATGACCTTGGTTGACCTTCAAAGTCGCTCTAAGTGGCCTTCTATAGCGTTCAACTATATATACATACAAACAGACTTTCGGAAGTATACATTAGATTTCCTGAGAGAACGTCGATCCCTTGCATTGTGGAGATAAGAACACTTTTATGTTCAATAGGACTGTAAGTGGATGTCACTCAAGGAAGTATCTTCCTCAACAGACGATGTTCTTGCTAAGCTCTATAAGGATGAATATGCAATCTCTTTTGATGTGCCTCAGATGACAACTCTGTATGGATCACTCCAAAAGACATTGAGCCACATCTCTTCCTATGCCGATGCGTAGAGGTTTTCGTTTTTTGGTCCAAGTCTAAGCTAGTGTAGTACTTACATAATAAACGTCTTCATTTAGGCACGTAATTGTTCGTAAAAGGAGCTAGCCTGGTAGTATTGAATCGTATCGTTTACTTAGAACATTTTAATAACGCCGCATAACATGGGAGGTTAATATTGGTGTCTCTAGTCCCCCGTTGTGGACAACCTTCATTCTTTGATATTTAGCAATTTGGGTGCTAATAGCTCTGCTTTATCGTTCCCTCGTTCGATCAAAGCCTCATTATGATTGCGATATTTACGAATCCGAGGGCATGCATGAATTTCAAAAGGTGGACGTGATCTACCATACGGTCTATATCTGGCGACCGGTGTCTTATGCATGCCCCTTATTGAGAATCTGCTTGTTGAGATTATGGAGATGCCAATTTATCAACGCCTTAAACACTGCACTTTGCAATTCTAGTCACCGGATCTCGTATCCTACAATCGCTAATGTCTCTTGTTGCATACACGTCAGATTTTTATGGTGTCTATGCCGCAAGATAGAAGTCAATGATATCCTAAACTCGAGCTCTGGTTCTGCCTAGTAAACCACCCAAGAATGTTATACCTTTGATTATTTGTCGGCACTCCAAAGCTTTCACATCGCCAGAAGTAACGCAATTCCCTTTTATGGAGCAAACTTTGTGTCACACTACATCAGTGCTAATGTACACGGATGGCTGCAACTCCAAAAAGGGGGACGGATTCTACGCCGAATCCACTGTGTTTGAAGTTATCTGGGCTCTACCAAGTATTGCATCTTTCTTCGCGGCCGAGATTTAAAAAATACATCGCTATCATATGTGAGTGTATAGGGGGTTTGGTGTTAATTACCAATTTTAATGGGGTAACCAACTTATATGAAGGTGGATTAAATATCTGACTACAAAGATGAGTTCTTCACTGTGTTATTATTCTGGCTCAGATTACCAAAGGATTTGGGGTAAATCGAGGTAAAAAATAACGTTGCAAAAATATAGTTTATTTTAATATTGGCCTATTACCAGGGCAAGCGGCACGTTACGAAGTAAATTTGAGGGTGACTAGCAGTCCATATATATTTAACGCGAAGTATTAAATTCTGGAGCGACAAGACTTGGAGAATTTAAAAGAGGGAACGTGAAAGAGATAACCTTCTTAACGACAGTAAACTAGTAATCTTAATAATACAAAAATCATTCTAACTGAGCTGTTCCGACTATATATATGCTTATCTTTTAGAGCGCGTGGTCTAGAATCCTCCGTGGGATGATATTGAGTTGTTGAGGTTATTGTTGCCCACCACCATAGCAACCAAAAGCTCTGTCTTTTAATTACTTATATATCCCAGGTTTTATCTATATAACAGAATATGCTTGGCGCAGAATTGTGATACAATTCTTTTTGGTCAACGGATGTATTTACTCAGGTGCTTCGTAGACCTCCGTCTTTTGATAAACCTGCTCTGAGGCACGAATTGTTATTTTGTGCGTTATCTTATTGATACAGGTCTCTCTGAGCTTTCGATGTTGTACATTCATTTGTCCCCCGCGCACTTCCAACGGCTTCTTGCCTTATATATATATATATATATATATATATATATATATATATATATATATATATATATATATATATATATATATATATAAACAAATATATTTACATACCTTATTTTTTCTATTAAAATTCATAGATGCGTATTAATCTATACATTCTCATTTCCTTATTCAAATTTTGGAATATTATTTTTAATGTGGGGAGTATGCTGGGATTGAATAAGACCACCGCGCATCCATTTTGTGGAGTCTTCGCTGGGCCTATTGAATCCTTCAATTTGATCCTAGTCATATGTCGGAGAATAGGCTCTCGACGATATACCATATATAACTATTCGTTGAGGGAATTATTCTAATATTTCGAGTGCGTGGTAATCTGATTGACCAAGGTTAGTCCAAAAGGGGGAAGGGGGCTGGAGAGGCTTATTTATCTTCAATATGCTTGAGAAGTGGAACGGTGCACAAGGATAAATAATATGGCTACCATTAATAAAATAGAGTTTTATTAATTAAACTATCAACAGCACAAAGAAAATGTATACATAAACGGGCAATGAAAAAGGGTCGTGGGAATATCTGACTAATCTGAGGATTAAGATTTGGAGAGATTTAAAAAGGTAAACAAACAAAAAAATAAAGGGGGGAATGGTTCCCCTCAACGATTTAAAGCACAGGGTTGCGTTGACAAAAGGTTAAATGATTAAAAGTAATGCTCAGCTTACGTAATTACAAAGTTGTTGTGCAGAGGAAGACGATGCAAAGGAATCTTCGGTCCACTGGCGATTTACAGAAGAAGAGTTCTTCGGGGGGTTGTCCTTAACGAGGAGGAAGGATTGTCTTCGAGGAGTAAGAGTAAAGTGGGGCTCAGAAGTACGAGCGATCTTTGTGACAGCAAATCGGAGATGTTCTAGATGAACAATGAGGTTATTGTTGAAACAAGCGTTCTCTTGAAGAACGTGAAAAGGGGGGGATTAAATTATCCGGACATGATGTCTTGGGAACGAGAACCGCTTCTTGACGAACAGGCTTTAAGAAAAATGGCTGTTTTAACGTTGTTCTCTTTCTGAAAAACAAGGGGGGGGTGTAAGAACCGTCTCTTGTCAAACGCGCTCAAAGAACAATGGCTGTTCTAACGTTGTTCTTTTTCTGAACAGCAAGAGGGCCTTGTTGACTTGGCGTCTCGAAGGCACGAACCTTAGCACTCAAGGGATATTGTCCTCTTCTGGACAATAAGGGGGTTCTCGAGGAAGAGAGTTTCTAGGTGCACAAGGGAGACCGGATCAGCTTGATGCCTCGCGAAGATAATCTCGATCTGCTTCAATTTTGGGAAAAGCTATGGTATAAATACGTGGAGCCATCTCCATGGCGAAGGGATAATTGAGTGGGGGACTTCGGGGGAATGTCCCGGTGCGCCTGGGAAAATACCTTATCTGCCCATAAGCCTAATTCAATCTGGCGAGATCGACGTATGGAGGTGAAACGGGGGAGTGAACCTCCTAGATTAAACACTGGCTATGATGGGAGATAACGCGCTTCTGCTTCCTTTCGCAGGCAGAATGCACGTGGGTAAGCATGTGGGTAAGCATGGTTAACATGTGATAGAGGCTGAATTAAAGCTGCCTCAGACACTTCTATCACACCAGGCGCCTACTTATTACATAGTCAGATCACCACAAGATAACCTGTTGTGTCAGGAACATAATGTATAGTGGTTTATATAGAGTTTTGCGTGCTCATGGGGCATTGCAATCCTCGCACAACCATGGTTCTCTGTATACTTGACGCTAAGGTTGCTTCAAGTGGGAAGGTTTTTGATATTATATTCAGCTGGGTTCCTTGCCATTTAGAGATTTCAGTAAATGAGCACTCCGATGAGGGCGCCAAAGGGTCCCTGTTTACAGGGTGACCTTGCCAATGTTTCGCAGTTCTCTACTGTAACTATGTTTTAGGAATCAGATTAGTCCTCCTGGTTGCATGGCAAATAAGAAAGGAGACGGCCGATAGGAACTTAAGGTTATGTGCCATCGCGCCCTGCATATTGCCAAGACGTACCACATGCCTGCGGCTTCAGATCGCTTTCTTTCATCTTCAAATTAGTTAAGCTCACACGACACCCCGCCATTGATGAAGCATATCCCTACACTTTACTGCGACGACACGACTAGTGCTCATTCCAGACTGATCTGCACATTCTTGTATAATATCTTAACCTTTTCCAATACGGACGAGAGTGTTTTTTTTCTCTTGTCCCTTGTACTCGGGCGGATTCGTGCACACAGACCTATGTAATTATGTACTTTGTGGAGGAGGCTGGTCTCATTTTACTCCTTATGTTCGACGTGTTGTCCTGTGCCGGAAGAAGGCGGACTCCTCTTTGAAAACAGAACGTACCTACTTCTAAATGTTGCCCCAAAATAAGAAAGGTAGAAATAAAGAAGACGCGCGGATTCAAGATGTTGACCAGATTAATTCTAAGGATATCAAACAAGTTTGTTATAAAAAGTTATATATATAGGGAGAAAATTTAAAAAACCCATTTATTATTATTATTTAGATTACTAATACTTCCAAAAGGAGAATTTTAATATAAATTAAATGGTAAAGATTAGAGTTAGATAATATAATGTTACACTTATTAGTTTGTATCGAAAAACAAGAAACTTTCCTACACCAAAGGTCTCAATAAAATTCATCGAATCTCACCTGAAGAATTAAAAATTGAACTATAAAATTAATTTGTACAAATTTTGAAAAATTCTATTTAAATTTTCATAAAAGCTATGAATGTTGATCATTGTTACTTTCTTCATATTTCCTTTTGCTCTGATAAATGAGCATCTGAGTGAAAATAGTTTAATATATGAGTCACAGCATTGCTTTCGCAGCATGCGGTCACTTCTATGTATTTTGCTCGATTAGTTCATGAAATATTTCACGGTTGATATTAGTTTTAAAACTTAAAAAAGCAATAAATAAGGGGCAAAGTAATAAAATGGATTGAAGATTGGAACTCATCGAGCAACGAAATTAATTTTAGGTCTGAAAAACATATCAAACGAACAACGATTGGCACCTTAATTCATTTTCACTGGAAGTTTTGTTATCTAAGTGAGCAACGCATTCAATATTTTAAAATAATAAAAATCTAATCTAATATATTTGCTGAATAAATATCTGAGCTCGATAACCGATCGGCAATTAGAAAAACGACTTCAAGCTATTAACCAGATAGCACCAAATTTCTCTCTCATAGAATAACAAACTTCAAATAACCTGCTTAGAAAGACCGATAATAGCACTTCTGTAAATATGTTTAAGAAGATTTTATAGAGAAATGATTTTATAACTTTCATAAATAAGAGTCGTTAGACTATTTATTTTTCCAAATTTGCCCTTCATATTAAGTGTTTTTCACCTCTGAATTCCACATTTTCTATTCTTCATTTAACTAGCCTTGAGCGGATCTAAGTAGCTTGTTGGGTCGCAAATTTGTAATTTTTGGTTTGTTTGTAATGAGGTGAATTTTGAAGAAAATCTTATTTTGGATTTTGGCTAATTCAAAATAATTATTCATTTAAAATAATTCAAAATATTTATGCATTTAGTGAAGAGTACAGATTTCGATTCTAGGAAATAAGGTGCTTTATGCTACTACTTATCTGAGATGATATGCTGATGATAAGGAGTTGATTTAGCGAGCAAAGAAGTAAAATATCTACCACAGCAAAGACCATCATATTCTTTTATGGCCAGCACATGAAGAAGCGTGAAACAAGGAAATATTTGAAATAAAAGATGATGGTTTGTAAAATTTCTTCTAGCAGCTAGAATCGCCAATATGAATTTAATATAATAAAGGTAGTAATTATCGCAATAATCACTGAAATATCCAGTACTATGCTATGGTTTTCCCTAAATAGTATATCCTCAGTATGGATAGCAATTTTTTTTTTTAATTTATCCTATTCTTTATGACCTTACATTAGATAAAATATGTTTGCCTTGGAGGAATTACGGTCAAGGCCAAAAATTTTGGCAGTTCAAAATCTTTAGTTAATAAGCATCATTGCTTCGGATTATTTACCAAAAGCAAGTAGAATAAAAGAAAATCAAATGATATGCACATGGATTAAAAGTTTAATACATTCTAAAATATTTAATTCAAATGGTAGTAGTATTTAGTGTTTTGGTCCCTATCTCATGATGACCTGTATAATTCGCACTGACATGCTGGATATTAAATTGTACAGAGTAATATGATTGATAGTTTTCTATTCTTATCTTAAAATCATAGGACTTGGCCTGGATTTATAAGGTGTTTGCTCTTCCACACACATTTTTCATAATAGCTGACAGGATCTCAATCGGACAAAGCGAAAAGAAGTTGCCAGGCCAAGGACCAATTACTTTAATCTGATATTTTCAAGCCACTTTAATACCATTGTACGAGGGATCTTGAATTTCTTTTTAATGTAAGTCTTTAATTTGAAAGATTCCCGCAAATTTTCAAGTCAAAATACGTTGATCATATCTTTGGATGTTGATGCTTGCAAAACCGTCATTTATTCATCTGACGCGTTTCAGGTAGCTAGTGACTTATTACAAGAAGTTTTCTTTTTTTTAAGCAAAGCAAAATAAAACTTTCGAGGTCAGAACTGTAATCAAATTTTTATGAAAAAATGATTGGAAATCTCCTCATATTGTCGATTCTTCGCAGAATGTTTATGGTGAGACTGCAATACATAAAAGCACTGTTTTGAGATGAATGAAACGTTTCAAAAAAGAAAGAAAGAAAGGACCTTAATGACGATGGAAGAGAGAGAAGGAAGGCCATCCACATCAACCAATGCATAAAAGTTGACTGCTGTTTAAAATTTCTTTATGTAGATTTCCGGATTAGCGTTGAATTTATTACGAAAAAGTCAGTATTTTCTGAGGATCAGTATATGCAATTTTAATAGATCATCTTGGTTTCAACAAGCTTTATGTCCGTTGAGTGCCAAAAGCGTTGCAGGATGATCAACTTCCACAAAGGAGTCATGTTCAATCAGAAAAATGCACCAGACAATTCTTCGCGGCTAACAAAAGAAACTTTCAGGTAATTTTTTTTTTTAACTCATATCCCATCTATCCTACAGCCCTGATCTGGCTTCTTTGGACTAATTTATGTTTCGTAAGCTTCTTGAACATTCAAAAGGAAGAAGATTTCAATTGATTAAAGAAGCAAAACGAGAAGTCAAGAGATAGTTCAATTCGAAAGGTCAGAGAGGAACCTCTCAGGTGTAAACATCGCCTTCAAAAGTGCATTGTCCTAAACGGAAACTATGTTGAGAAATATTAGTGACATTTGTGTTATTTTATTTTTTAATAAATATTCATTTCATTTTGGACCAAAACTATTTGAAGATCCCTCTACATATATAACAGTGTGTTCCATCATTTCAATATACACATGCATATTCACCAAATTGGTGTTAGATATTTGGGAGGATGTGCTCTTGGAAGATATTTCGGTACCATTTTTCGTTTATTGAGGTATTTGGGGGAATAAATATGACGGGGTCAGTTCCCTTTGAAGAGAAACTCCGCCATAGATAAATGGTCTGAGTATGTTTCAATGTTGGATAGATGCACGAGTCATAGGAGTTTTCTGATTTCTTTTCCTTAATGTCAATTTTACAGATGTCCAAAGCAATAAATATGAGACGTTTTCAGCGAAAATAATCTGGCCCCATTCGCCCATCGTACATTCCTTGTACCTTCTGTTGAAGAAGTTTTCCTTGATCTTTTTTACTGACTAGTCGCATCATTGATGTTTTGCTTGTCACGAGAGCATTTTACAGATTTATTTTTCTTGCCTTACATACATATGCAGACACCAAAGACTTTTACCAGTCAAGAACAAGTTCCACACTAGTTGACTCAGCAAGAAGAGATGGCCCTGAGGCTTAGGATACTATTGAACGTCCAGAGGCCTTGCAACTGTCTAATAAAAAGTTTTAATGATTCGAAATACGATCCTTAGAGAGACTTATTAGTCTTAGTAACAATTTCTGCGCACAAGAGTCGACTTTGTTGCAAAGCAATGAAAACTGCACGTTTCATTGGGAGTAACCATTGTTGGTAAAAGATGTAGTCGAAATTTCTGTTATACGTCCACAGTGTTTAGTGCGTAGTTTCTATGAGAACTCTTGGATGTCGTGCACTAATCCAAGCTTACTATTATGGTATCAAATAGATAGATAAATAATGATTGATTGTCAATTCATTTTCGCGAAGGTGCTAAAATCAGTATTAGGTTTCCTAGTTAACTTCACTTCTTTGTATTTTTTTAACTATACAGACACCATAAGAGTAATAACATATACATACTAGATAATGTACATATGGTGTATATGCACATAAATATACTTTAACGATATTTATATAATTAAATTCCTTCGAAACATCTATGCAAAAAATTCCTCCATGATAGTAATGCAATCCCAGAAGACCGCCAGAAACTCATTAATCCTCAAAATAGATTTCGAGCGGGTATATTATTTCTCTCTCGTGTATAAACCCGATTGCAGCTAAATTAAATTAATGCAATATAATAAAATCGGAAGTTTAGTTCCTCCTAAGAATGTAAGACAACGAAGAAAGACCCCTAGTAACTCACTATTTAACTGCTGATAAAAATATTGTATACGGCGGATAAAACATTTCGGAAGTCGTGCTAATAGGCAAACAAACAATTTTATGGTTCAAGGAAAGAGAAGATTCAAAACCATTATTTCAAAAGAAAAGTAAAGATTTGGGCAAAATTTTTGGAAAGAACAAAAACTTCTTTTCCACAGAGTTTCCTCCCGTTCTTCGTTATCTAACTTTTTGCAGGAGACGGTGCAAGACGCGTGCCCTCTGCCCACCTTCCCTGGTTATAAGTGTTTTGCGACTTCGCAGCACGGGATAGTTGTCGGGCAGGAAAATGCGCAATTTACACTCGGCATGAGGTCTCCGTTCTTCTATTTGCAATAAATATTCATATCAGCAGTAGTAGTGCAGGTGAGGAAATTTCACCGTAAATCAACTTTGTTCCGAAAGAATTCAACTTCATCCTAGTACGGTTGCCGAGGCTCTTTCTACTGCTCGTTGATTTGAACGGTAGAGACCCAGTCCACGGAAACTACGAGATCAACTACCACATCACAACTAAAATCAGACTATACACCAAAGATCAGAGAGATAAATCATTGCTGAAAAATTAAGCGGTTCTCCGAGAACCGCTTAATTTTTTAGCAATGCTTTATCTCTCTGATCTCCGGTGTATAGTCTGATTTTAGTTGTGATGTGGTAGTTGATCTACATTATAGTGATCACTTTCCCATTAGGAATATCATTTGATGGACCGCTGCCATCTGAGAGCACCTCCGCCCCCTTCTAAAAGTGCTTGGGAAATGCGCAGTGATCTCTATTTCAGGAAATGACCGATTTTTCTCGCCTATTCGGTAGATGAAGCATTTGAGTTCATCTGCGGCAAACTTATCACCGTGGGCCTAAATACTCTTCCTAGAACTTCTGGTCGTTTTACAATCCGATCGTTTCGTGTTTGTCAGGCGAGTGTAGGTCGGTCCTCAAACAAAAGCATTATGCGTACATAGGCTATAATCGCCGCCCGAATGATTTAACTGTCGGTGATATTTTGGATCTATGGCAAGGTTAGGTTACGTTACAAAGCACGCCCGCATTTCTTCCTGGCGGGCATACGTGTCTTTACTTAAAGGAAGAGCTCTCTTGTGGAGGTGTGGAAACGGATCAAATGGATTCGAAAGTACTCCCATAATGGAATCGCAATCTCGTATCTCGCGTCCGTAACAGAGTCCTTCGCTGCATTCCCTAATGGGATGCTGCTCTGACAGCATTTAATGAACTTTTTTATGTCACTAAAGGCCCCCAACCGAACTTTACACCCAGGGGAAGAAAACCATTCAACTATAGGGTTATATTGAACGAGTTACCTTGCATTCTTGCAAATGCTTCGACACCTGGGTGAACAAGGCATGTTCTTTCTGTTAGATTTATTTAAACTAAACGGGAAAGGAGGGTATCTTCTTAGAATCCTGACAAAAAGCTACTTTGATGGCTCTACGTAAACCGAGGAGAGATTAATCTAACCAGGACGGTTTTCGCTCAATCTGTGCAATTTGGTGGAGGAATTGGTAAATCTTAGGCTAGCACTTTCAATTGACAGTGTGTCTTCCACAATTAACAATCCGCCTCAGATTTTGTCTTATACTGCAAAAGCCCATCTGCGAGACATTCCTTCGTAGACACCACAAACACCACGATATTTTTCTATCTGGATATGACTTTTGATCCACGATAATGATACGGTATAATGGATAATATATCCACAATAAAGGAAATGATAGGTCTCCTCTAATCATATTTCTGAGTTTCTGTGTGTCCTTAATTTCGCGTAATGATGCGGGAAGGAGCGTTTTCCGGTCCAATGGAGACGTACATAATGAATTTTGCGCAGGTAAGCGAGAGCCAGGCCACTCACTGAGTCGCCAATGGCTCTTACTGCCTTCACAGCCAATTATACCCTCTGTTGCTACACAGTATGCAAACCTGGAGAATACTAGCTCTAATTATTTGACGCCAGGCCTCTTCTCTCAAAGCTTCCAGAGTGCCAGAATTATTATGAACGAACTATTTGGACCACATGTTATGTAGCGCTGAATCCGCCTCAGTGTATACAAATCCCTTCAAATCCTAAGAGGGCAACCAAATCCACGCTATATCCACCTGTTTGGAACCATTTGTCTCTCCTAGACAATGCGTCTCTTTTCAAGGACGAGTTGTGCAATACACCACTCAATATGGGGGATAATCCACAGTGCCATTTTCGGAGAACAGTTTGTAATCTTTAGCTACTCACACAGCTACCTTCGTGCTCTCTAGGCATTGGAATTTCCAGACCCACTTATTCGTGGTATCAGCACGGTTGGCGTGATCGGGTGTATGGTGAAAAATATTCTGCTATGTTCCTGGAAATGCGAGAATTGGTAATGAGCGCGATGATCATGTCAACAAAGAGTCCTAGAAGACTGAAAGACCAGGCCTGCGTTAAACTCTTCCTCAGATTGATAACATGAGATAATTAAGATCAGCCCTCTGAGCATCCGGACAAAATAGATGGGAGAAGGCGGAAGTCAACTTAACGTTACGTGCCATTGGGCTGAGATTGTCCATGAACTTAGCCTTAATGCCCTGACGGCTTCAGGTTGCTTTCTGTGGCCTTCGAATTGTGCACATTTGCATGGCGCACGCCATTTGATGGACCGTTACTCTACACTTTACGGCGAAGACTGCGTTATCTCTAAAACTGTTCGGTACATTCTTGTTGAATTTAACAACCTGGGTGATCATCACGCACATTACCTGTCCCGATCCAGGAACGAGCGGTGTAGCTACCGTTTGTCATTTCTATTTGGATGGGTAAGTGAGCACAGACTTTTGGACAATAGGACTTTTTTGCGGAGGCTGTTCTTATCAAGATTTTTGCAGTCTGATACATCCCTGTTGACTTTAAATTGAGTTGATACATCGGAAAATACAACCCACTCTTCGAACAAACAGCAAATAGAAAAAAAATATATTTAAAAGATGCCAGTCTTCTCCCAAAAGTCAAATAGTTCACAAGTATGTGTGCAAGAATCCACCTCGAATACAATAAACAGGTGGTAGCGACCCCACTCCTCAAGGTACCATGCACCGCTCAGAGTGGCGCTGTCGAATTTCTCTTCTACATAAACTCCAATTTTCATTGACGTTTTACTAGTAGGAACATATTGAGAAATTATTAAATATTTACCTACAATCTAGAAAAACAAAACTTAGGGAAATGATAAGGAAAATTGGGGGCTGATGGGTTCCCGCCCCCGTCAATCCAATTTGAGGTGTTTAGACTTTTCAGTCCTCCAAACCTGGGTGAATTAAAGAGTGGGGCTCACAACTGCTGTTCCAAACTGAAAAAAACAGAGGCATCGCGATAGGCTGGATTTCATTACTAGGCCGTAAAAATCGCTGACAAGACGCCTAAGAACTGTCGATCCGTTGTGGAAAACACAGAGAAGAGGCCCGAAATTATAGTTGTGCTGGTAGCTAACAAGCCTGTAAAGCCTGCCCGCAATAAACAGTACATTCTTATGGACCCAAGCAATGCACGTGTGATGTGGTCAGCCTATTAGGTGCATGAAAGGAATTATAGGGCCGAAACCAATCAGTAATGATGCTCAAACAACCAACGCCCAAGATCTTCCAAGTCCTATCCTCTTGTGACATGCGGACGTTAAACGTGTTGCTTATAAAGACTCCAAAGACTCTCTTATCCTACGGCAAAAGATAGCTGCTCAGGTCCTTACGCCTATACAAAAGAGAGAACGGAAGGGCGTAGGAAAAAGTAGGTTCTTATAGCGAAAAGCAGCAAGCGCACTAGCTGAACTATTCCTCGTCAGAGTATTTTAGTCAATCCAGTGAGTGGAGTCTGTGCTCGTTACACTCCGGTCGTGCAGTCGTAAAGTTCCTCATGATAACGTGTGTAATAGTGTTTACATGGTAGCCTTTCCCCACACAACCCTACAACCATTATTACTGGGGTTCGTCACTATCTACTCATTATACACGTGAGAACCATTTACTATTAGTACTTTACTAATTATAAAGTATAAACTGAAAGTTATATGTTATCATTCTCTAGTTTCGGATGAATCGTTTATTCAAATACACTACAATGTTCCTCATAATATTTATACAACGGTGTTCCTTCAAATAAATCTTGCAAACTATTAGAAGCAAATCTCAAAGAATATTCTCTGCATTTTCATCGAATTTTCAAGAATACAGGGTGCAATTGGTAGAACCACGCCCTTGTCAACTCTGAATTACACGTATGCTCCTTGTCCGCTTTAGCTCTCTCTTCTAACTATTATAGTAAATGCAGTTGTTCATCATCTGTGAAGGGAACATTATCATGGCTTAAATATATCCTGCCAAAAATTAGAAAAGGCAACCTGTTCTGCTTTGTAGTCATGCCGTGAGCTCTAATGCGAAGACCTCCGAGTGATTGGATATCAATCTGAAGCCAGTCCAGGGTATCAGTAAAGAGTTGAATGAATCAGGATGGGATTACGAGGATGGGGCTGCTTGGTAACCTTAGTCTACGCGTTATGATTTAAAAAGATCTGCAGAATTAGTCGCGGATAACTAGAACATCATTGCCAACATTTCTAGTAAGTCAATGAGGTCCATGGCCATCCATGTACAAGGAACCGTCAGAGTCTCGCAAAAGTCAGGTAGATAATAAGGACATCCACTGCTACACATACAAGATGAGAAAGAGCCAGCTTATATCGCACAAATGGAAGGAAAAGCCGACGAAACGTGCTGCCAAGCTTGTAAACAAACTTACAGTATGCATTCCCTAACGACTAACAAGCCTTGTTCTTTTTTAGATGAAGGACTTCTTTTAAGATCATGTGGTAATCTCGCTAAACAACCGTTTGCTTACTGTCTCCCCTACATATACCGAGAGTTATGAAGACCGAATTCCCAGTCCGTATCATGGTGTTTAGGATGTTCATTAGCGAGGTCTAAGTTCTATTCCGGTTTATCTTCCCGGAGGTCCTGAGCCTCAACACATAAGGGTACATCATGTGCCTTAGATCCTGGAGGTGACGGCTCAAGGACTGCACGTTAAGCTGCAGAGCTCAGGATATAGTTTTGGATGTCAAACAATTAATTTGATCACGTCACTCTGAACGTCTAGTCTTCCAACTATCCAGACTACAAACTCCTGGATTAATTAGGTCTAGGATCGCGACCTTTTTTATTCAGTTAAACAGCGATATCTTCGAGAAGGCCTGCACTAGACTTCACTGCCAACCCAAAAATGTGGTTGCAGGTGAGGGAGATTTGATAGAATGAAAGTAACAGTACAATCCTTCTAGTTTCTAACATGTAACTTTGGTAAATATATCTGCATAAATGAATTGTGTTATTTCCGTTTTTATTGAAGTTAGGGCGCAAATTACTCATTGGTCCTGTATCTAGATTTAGGCATTTTCTTTGTTTTGTAACTTTGAACAAAACGTCATCTACTGCCTACATATTCCTGATAAATAACGAAAAACAACTTTCTTTCCGTCAGATAGCATTTCAAAGTTACGCTCGAAAAGACGTGGTAAGGTTATATATAGGTAATAAAAATGCGTAAACGAACATATTATCTAATGATAATAATTCCTGATACCCTAAGAAATAAAAAGGACAGAAACTAAATCTCAACTAATCCACCCTTTTCACAATCTAGAGATAAAGAATGGATTCTTTTAAAAAGAAATGCGCGTATTTACCCTTTTGAATTTGTCCAGAGAAAAAAATCTCTTCTGAGTTGCTGAAGACGCCGTCACCCTTATCTTTTCAGCTTTTTTATCTTCTGATGTATCTTTATCCGTAGGTGTTGTCTGAACTGTTTGAGAAAAGAGTAGATGTAATAAATTTTGCTTTAGCTTCAGTTTTTATTGCATCTTTATTAAAAATGTTATAAACAAACTTAAAAACAGTAAAAAGTAGTTGAGTATTGAAATAATAAATATTTTGTCACAAATGTAGGTTTGGAAAGTGGTTGAAAATCTCGCTTTTTAATTTGAAATAAGGGCATGAAGCATTTATGTGGAAATGAAAATAATATTTAAGTGATTTCTAATTCAAATTTAAAAGGAAGACAAAGAAATTTCATAGTATAGAATTTCTACTCTCACTCACTCTTTTACATTAAATTTGATTTGCAGGAAGAGTACTCTCAATTCATTGGAAATATTATCCAATATGCTCTTGATGCCTTAATATATATTTTTTCTAGATATATTAGTTTACTGTATGCATTTTTAGTCGCGTGACCTCTATATCTCATTATGTTGGCTGGTGGGTCAGTCAGTCTGTTTATCGTCGTTTTGCTTTTTGGGTTTGGGTAAGAACATTGTAACTATAAATCCGTTTGTAGCTAAATTTAAAAATCTTATATTGTTTTACATTTTCTTTCGAATGATATAATTGTTAAGGTCGTCCAAAGGTTACTCGGAGAATTATTCGGCAATAACATCATAGCTATTCGACCGATTCTAAAGAAATTTAAAATCCTTATGTTGTTTTACATTTTAGTTCAAATGATATAATTGCCAAGGTCCCTCCAAGGTTAGCCCAGGAATTATTGAAAGTTTTGAAGAAGGTAAGGTAGTAAATCAGAATAAGTGAGAGCACGCGACTTTGCCTGCATACTTTGTTTATTTACTCTGCTTCATTCTCTAATCATATTAATAAGCCATATACTTTGTACGATTTGCTACATGTTTATATTACAAGTTTTCACATAAAATTTGCTGTCATTTTGAATTTATAACTCTCTAGTTTAGTAAAGAGAACAAAAAAGCATTAATAAGAATACTCACGCTGTAAATCTTCTAGTTGTTGTTGTTCAGACGTGTTAGATAATCCTGACGTTCTTTTTCTTTGCCGCTGTTTGAGTCGAACTTTAACTAGAATAGCGAGAAGCGTGAAGCACAAAATTAAAGCCACTATAATTCCACTGACAAGAGCCACACCGGATCCAAGATTTAATTGTCCCTGGTTGCCATCAACCACAGTAGCACTAAGTCTCTTCTCTGCGATATCGATTGGAGTTAAGTGGACAATATTGACAGGAGGGGCTGAGCCTTGAGAATTTGAAGCCACAACTACTAGAAGGTATTCCGTTCCAGGAGTCAATCCTGTCACTGTAAAGTGAGGAGTCGGTTGCCCATCGAGGGCAGCTAAGATTTCGCTACCACCTTTAACTCTCACTTCTAACGTAAAGTTTTGTGGCAATCCACCTTCCCACTCTGGTTTGCAAAAAACCATAACCTCACCAGCAGTACCGGCCTCGTGCCGAACAGTACAATTTGTGGGGGTTTCTGGTGGTGAGGCTGGAACGACTTGAAACACACAAGGAACAATCTGTTCACCGATTTCGTTCTTAGACCAGCATAAAAGGGAGCCAAAATCGAGATGAGTTAGTGGCGTATACGATACGACACTACGTGATCCTTTAGACTGTACTAAACGTTTAGGAATGTCAACATGCTCGGCGGAAGTATTGAAAGCCCAACTAAAGTCTGTAGGGTCAGGATAGGCTTCAATTTGGCAGCTCACGTTGACTAACTGCTTATTGCCGCCTCCATATACAAATTGTTGTGATTTAGTGCATACAGGAACAACTAGAAAAAATACAAAATAAGATTATTCTTGAATTATATAACTTAATGACTTATTACTAAAAATCAATTTCATACACTTTTGCTTATTGTTGGACTTTTTATTGACAGGTACGAAAATTTTAGGCATTATTTTGTTGGTACATTTAGACAGCAATTTAAATTCAATTTCTGGCATTCAGTGCTTTCTAGAATATTTATAAGTATACTGTTTGTTTATTTTCCCACTTCCTTAGATTTTAAATTTATTAATCGCTTGCTTTTTTTTAATAATTTTCTTCTATATTTATTCATTCAAATCCCTCTATATTCTTTTTAGCTCATTATATCTTTCAGTGACTAGAATTTCATGTCTCTATTCATCTTCAGGAACTCATCCAATGAGCATCTTTTAGAGCACCCGAGGCAGAATAAAAGGGGATTGAGAGTGTTATTATAACCACATTCTTCCATTCATATTCACAAACATTGGATTTACCCTAAGCCTCTATCTTTCACTTTGTTCCACTTGTTCGCTACCCTGTTGGTTTTACAGACATCTGCTTAGACATACACTTACGGTATTATTATCTACTATGAGAAAAGTTTGTTGACCTTTTGTCTATTGATAATGGTGTAGGGGAAGTGCGGATTGGGTAAGAAGCATGTTATCATTTTTTCAGCAACATAGTGAAGTATGTTTGCCAAGATTGTCTAGCATTCGCCGATTTTGGCTTCAAGAAGCAAAGAATCGATTAGATTTTTCTTAAAAATTTTAAACTTTGGGACTGTTATGTAACTCTCTTTGAGTGATAAAGCTTTGCCATATACCATATGAAGCTGTGTCACACTATATGGGTGACTGTAGTGATATCATTTGAAGTTCTGTTTCCCAATATGCAAGACTGTACAGGAATTTCTTTATAGTATTTGAGCAGTTAGTCCCCAGACGAAAGTTTCGAAATATATTATGTTGCCCTCTGATGTTAAATTTTACTTAAAGCAACATTCAGTTGTAATAATGAATCCAGGTTCCAGGGTCGGGAGATAGTTTGTAATTGGAACCCATCTGTCTTCACATGTTAATCATATTCCAAATAAAACGAATGAAATACTAATTTTGGTATTAAAAAGACTAAACCATAGCGAACTTTAGTAAACAAAATTACAAATAAACATTTCCTTATTTTTCAAAAATTATAACTAAAATATTTGAAGAGAAAATATAAAGAAAATGCACTGTCTTGGAATATAAAGAAGTTTTATGGCAAAGAATAAACAAATGACAATGAACAAATCACTTTTATGCTGAGGTGTAAAACATTCCAAACGGAGGAATGGTTCTGCCTCACACTGTCGACAGTTTTAAAATAACTTATTACCATGTTTCCATGATTCTTCTCTACCATTTTCTGTTGTTGCTTTTTCACAGCACAACTTAAATGCCCTTCTAATACTTTTATTATTTGCTCCTCTTCTTTTTTGAAGTAGGTGGGTAGTATTTGATGCCTTACTTTCTGTATCTTGTTGTTTACTCAAATTCATAAAACAAAGATGTAAGAGATTTCCTGAAATGTTTTCTTTCAATTTTCTGCCAGTTAGTGTCTTTTATATTACGAGAGAATTTACTACAGCCATGCTCATCAGAAATGTCAGTCCAACTTTCATATACCAATTCCACCTTTCAGATGGTTTTGGTCAAATCAACACAGGTGGTCTGACAAATCTATGCCAGAAATTCTCTTGTTGTACGCCAGTACACAATGTTTGTTCAGGACCTTTCTATGTTTACGTTGTCTGCACTTTAGTAGATGTTCCAGTTTGATCATTATTCCTTGTCTCCTCTTGGGCCGACGAACCTACATCCATCGGGGAAGAGAGGTGGGGGAGGCACGTACAGTGAACCCCTGTAGATTTGATATACACGCCAGCAGGACACTATATGGCATGGGCCCAAGAGCCCTGTCATCCCTCACGTCACTAATAAGGTTAGTACTATCAAACCACCTGAAAGAGGAATTCGTCCAAGGGCGACTCTAAAGAAAGAGTTGAGGGAGATTCCCCTTCATACGTAGGTATAGGAGAGGAGTAAGCCTCTTCTCCGTTCAAAGGGGTTTTTGAGGGTCTCATTGCGGAAGCACAGTGGGGGAACCCTTCTTTTCTGTGTGGTGACCCTTCTTTTCTGTGTGGTGACCCTTCTTATCTGTATGGTGACTCTATAGTATTTACGGGAGGCAAACAATAATCACCTCACGCAATAGCAAAGCTAGCTGCCCCATTTGTGAGCATTCCTCCCACTCGGCATGGAGGCTCCACCTTGGGTTGTGCGTAAAATTGATAGATCTTGAAAGGAGGGTAAAAGGATATGTGAAGAATGTGTTGGTGGGGGTAGAGCAGGTTGTTAAAAGCCCACCACCCTAAACCGGAGCTCATGGGTGAGGGGCGTTGTTCCGTCCCTCCTGAGCCCCGATATGGAATCACTGGGTGAGAGGAAGCTGGTCAGTGTCTAGTCTGTGAAATTAGAAGCAGACCAGAGAATTATGTGGGAGGTTGTAGGGAAGGTTAGAAAATAAGGTAAAAATAAAGATGGTCTGAAAGAAGGTCAAGAGGCTAAGCTGGGGCTTGACGTAAAACTTGATAATCTACATATATGACAAAGACACACTCTTGGGTAAAAAATAACTTAGTCAGGTTGAACAAAACAAATTCTAGCTTACACTTTACACTGAGCAGAAGTGTATTCGATTTGGTCGTTCCCACGGTATTGGAGGCTTCACATGTATAATTTCCCGAAGAGTTTCGCTTGACATTCTGCAGAACGAGGGAAGCGTGACTGTGGATAATGCCAGCGTCCTTATTGTTTTGCAACCCTTTTCCCTGTAAATAGTAAAAGATCATTATGGCGATGAAAAATTAACTATCAATGGCTCCATTTATTAGTAGGAATGATAATAATGTTCCTTTGCTTCGAATCATATTTTAATTACTTTTATTTTATTGCATGCCTAGGTATCTACCCTCCACTTTGTAGTAAACAAAGTTGTAGGAATTTCGTCGTCAATTTGACTCTCTCCTTAAGATGAACGAGCGGATAAGAGGCTAATTTATACGATTTGCTGATAATATCGAACCCAGGTAGTCTCTTATTTTTGCCTCTTAAATCTTCCAGACATTCTCACTTCCATCACCGCTTTTCCATTTTTTTCATTATTGTTGTCTAATATCTTGCAGTTTTCTTTCTTACATCCTTATATTTTTCCTTTATATCAAACAAAATAAACCTCACAAAAGAACTAACCGTTAACTTTATTAAGCCTTCTTCTTAGTGCGAATTCCGCACTCTACCAACACAGATTTTGTAAGGTTTTTTCATTTATCATTATTATTATTTGTCACTACTTATTCCTTATTTTTCATATTCCTCTAATTTTCCCTCCCTCCTTCCAACAAGTGCAAACGCCATTGACAGTTAATTAAGATTCTAATTTCATTCTCGATTAAAAGTGGTACTCTGATAACCATTCATCTGAAGTCCCGTCTTTATCCTGAGAAATCATTTCCTCTCCAAGAGAGCCGCTTACCTCGTGATACCATTTGACCCATTTCGCTTCCGGCTGGGATTCTATTAGGCACTCCAGGTAGACGTCATCTCCCTCCGTCACCCTTGACATGTTCATTCGTTGGCCGGGATTCAGACGAAGGCGAGGTGCGTCTGAAAAGGGCATAAACCTGTTGTTTCATAGCAACCATTTTCCTTTTTGACCATTGGGTGGATGCGAGCTATAGCGGTATTATGTGGAACAATATGGAAGGGACAGAGTCAGGGATATGGAAGAATGGTGGCTAACGTTATTGAATGGGTTTGAGTCTGCCAAGTGATATCAACATTGGTATTTGAGCGACGCCTTTGAGGTCAAATTTTCTTCCAGAACACCGCGTAAAATGCGTTCAAACGGTTTATGATACGTACTTGTCTTGTTTTCAGTATGAACTAGTGCTTCATTTTGATTCTGTACACAAGGAAGAAGAGAAGCTGTTTTTTTTCCCTCTTTTCGATATCCGACCCAACTTTTAATGGCAATAATTAAAAGCATCTAAAACTACTATTCATTCGAGTAAAACCACTACTACATTAATAATAATAATCATTTAAATGACGTGTCAGAATAATTATCATAGTACTTTTCGTAGATTAAATATAGGACAAATGAAAAAATGCAGTAAAATTTTGAGCTCTAATTTGCTAAAAAAATTACCCATATCATAAAAAGAAGCTAAACCTTGGTTTATTACCCGCTTGATTTTTAATTATGGCTTCAAATATGCATGTTTAAGCATAGATGAACCTATATCACATATAAATTAAAATCCTTCTTCAATAGCATAATTATCCCTATAGTTAAACTTTTACCATTCATCGATATTTCTTTCTTGTCCAATATTTCGTGAAGACCGTAGACTAATGGTAATTGAGACTAAATACTTAAAAGTGAAACAAAAATATGGTAATTAATATTTTACAGCATATTCATGTATATTTGTAATATTTTATGTACCAAATCTTTGAAACCATGAACATCTGAACAACCGTCTTCCTTCCTATCTCTGGCAATTCCTATCGGTGACCCATACATAATTCTTCTCTTTCCTTTATAACAAAAGTATGATGACTTAAGTTTATGCATCATCTCATACCAATATCACATCATTATTTCCAGAAAAAAAAGAATTATTTAAATTTCCTGCCACAAAATATCACACATGTCAAGTTTTATTCATCCTTTATATAGGAAGACTTGAATTATTTTTCGGTTTCCGTCATTGTCCCTTAACAAGCCATTCCTCTGCTCCATTATTCATTTTTTATCTTCTCATTAATGTCGACATCTTTCGTATTGCATAGAGGCGAAAGCTTATGCAACATTAAATGCTTTTATTATATCGTTATTTTTATTAAAATATGGGAAATTTAAATTTTCCATGCCATATAAATAATTCCTCGTATTTTTACTATTATTTAACTATTTCTTGGGAATAGCGTACGAAATTTTTCTCTTTAATCGCAAGTAATTAAATGTAAGAGAGACAGACTCAGAAGGATTTCAATTTTAGCGGTAGAATTAAGTTTCTCTAATTATATAAAATCTAATTTATTGCAAATTTTAAAAATTATCACTTTCTTGTTTATTTTATATTCCCATCCGCCTATATAATTGTGTGTGCAAACAAGTAACTGCTCAATTTAAAATTTTCTTCCTGCACTTTCGTAAGTCGACCCTTATTCTCAGATGCTCCTTTGATATTTTTAACATACTGAGAAATATTTATCTGTGATAAATAGTTGAAAGTAACTGACCCTAAAAAACTTTTTCCTTCATGTTTTAAGCTGAAAAGTTTGGCGAAGTTACTCGTATATGTATAATTATGAAAGGGTGGCATAGGTTTAAGGCATGATATTATATATTTATATTCCATGTGTTTTTAATAATCACTGGCTCATTAAATACAAGCCGAACTTTGTTCACTAAATAGCTTTCTCATTAATATTAATGTTAACTTGGCTTTGCCGTTGGTGTGTAAACGGTAACTATGTGTAGATGATTTTAAACATACTGAATTCCTTGCTATGAGATAGAAAAATCATTCATGATTTTAATTTTGCTGGATTTAGACGAAGCTTAATATTTCAAAGGCATAAAATACAATTTTAGTGCATATAATAAGAGTACCAAAGTATCAGCTCTAAAATTGCGTTAAGCCTTACATGATTATTGCTTTATGTACGCATTTATATTCAATAAGGTATTAGTGAACAGTGACACTATGGTGCGTAACAGCTAAAGAAGAGTACCGGGAAGAATATTTGTTCGGCTAAAAAAATTTCCCAAATTTGCGGTTGTCTTCTCACTATTAAACATGAGGAGTGGACTTACCTCTCTTCCGTACAGGAGGAGCTTGCGCTTCGCAGGCAGGGCTTTGGTCTGCGGCCAAAGGCCTATTTGTTGAGGATGGAAGAATATTACCCTAGCATTAGATAGGCTTTCATCTATACTATCCTCAACAAAAGAATCTTACATATAAAAAGAATGGCTTATTTCCACCATATCCATCCTTGCTTAAGGGCTTAAACTCCATTATATATCTCAACTGGACCACTTTCAAATATCCTTCAACTATCAGAAAATCGTTCTCTTCCACTAACCCAAAGTCGCAAAATGAAGAATAATCCCGTCTAAAGCCCTAGATTGTCCCTTTTTGAATGTAGCAGAAACTGAAAGGTTATTAGACAAACGCCTATACGAACATAGGGGGGATATTCGTAGAGCAAGCAATACTTCAAGTATTTTTAGCCATGTAAAAAACGCCAATCATATAATAGATTTTTCTAGTACTCATATAATTTACCATTGCATTGATTATAATAAAAGAAAAATTATCGAATCTTCATTGATTAAAGAAATTCCTAATTTCAATTTATCTGAATTGTAGCAAAAGTTAAGTACTTATGTTTCAAACCACATATTAAACGATATCGTTAATCATCTAAAAATAACGCCTCGAAATTAATGTCAATTGCCTGTTATTATATATTTTAGTTTTCTTTCTCAACTTTACTTAGATTGTGGCTGAAGATGATATGGAAAACTAGATATCAAAACTAGTTCCGTTCTAATAACACTGCGAACAATGATTTTGCTACAGAAATTAGAAAGTAGTTTTCTATTGTAGATTTTGCGTGGATTAAGAAAATGACCTTTATTTTTCATGAAATGACTTCAGGTTTTTTGGTAATTTGCACATTTAATATTTTATAAATAATAGATTTTTCAGTATATGTAAGTAAGAAATATTTGTTATTATTTTTATTATACTATAAAGGTCTTTAGACAAACGCCTATACAAACATAGGAGGGATATTCGTAGAGCAAGCAATACTTCAAGTGGAAACAAAAAGTTTATTCATCAAAAGAAATTAATAAGTCATTTTAATACATTTCAGATTGTGGTATTATAAAAATATATTTTAAAAAATAATGAAGATTTAAGATTTTTTAAAAATTGCTGAAATCTATACAAAGTCATATAGTTTTAAGATATTTAGGCTTCTTTTGATGTTCAACATCTTGTCTGTTTCTGTGAAGGGTCCAGCAGCAGTCAGCAAGCAATGCAGGATTCTATTTTGTTTAATAACGATTTTCTATAGTAGTAATATCTTTGTAGAATCTTTCACCTAATCAAATTCTGAACAAGAATGTGTTAATTTTCTGATTTGTGCCTTCCAAGGAGACAATTACATACACCTTTGAAATTATGCCAGGCAAAAATTTCGGGGTTATCAATTTTGCCTCAAACTCACTCTCTACCATAAGTTGTCTAATCTGAGGGCCAACAAAGATTCTTTCTTCAATTTTAGCTTCACTAACTTAGGAAATTTTGTTTTTACATATAAGAAGGATTGATGGTCATGCTTCAAGGCTTTCACAAATTGTTTTATTAAACCTAATTTTATAAGAAGTGATGGCAAAATTATTTTTTCCTTAGGAACCAATGGTTCACGTATGACATTATGACAACCTACTTTTGTCTCTTCTCTTAAAGGTCATTCTTAGCCTATGTAATGTTCTTCTAGGGCTCTACTATCTCACTGGCACAAAAAAACACATGAATTTTGTGTAGCCTGACTGTAAGCTATTTAAAATGGCTACTACCTTAAGGTTAGCACAAATGAACCATTTATGTTAACTGTATTTAATGTTTTATAAATTAAATATAAATACTCATAAGTCTTTTTCAAAACAATAGATTAGGATACTGGTATCGATGATAGTTTATTTCCATTATGCAGAACATGGCTGTACTACTATTTAAAGAAGCGACAATGAAAAGTCTCCATTGACTAGGTTCATAAATAATGTATATCTAATTCTTCAAAGAGACTTGGAATATTATTATAGTAGCATAAATTGTTGTCAAAGGAGAATTGTTTTGTAAATTGTTTGATCGAATGCGAAATTAATTCGAACATCTTCTGCTACTATATTTCTTTCTTTCAGTCTCGAGGCCAGTAATTCCCTCTGTTGCTTTAAGTTTAGATCTCTTACAAGATCATCTAGATCAAGTTGTGAGCAAGGTTTTGGATTAGTATCAACAGTTTCAGGTACATAAATTTCCATATCGATTCTTCAGAGTTAGACAAAACAACTTCTGCAGGTGGTTAAGGTAAAGGAATGTCTTTTGAGTGAGGTTAAAGGACGAATAGTAGATCTAAAGTTGGAATATACTACAGCTTAAGCGCACTTCGTTCTTTTACCTAAAGAATGGAAATTATATGCAAAAAATTTAAAGTATGTATATATGTGTGATTACAATAAAGTGGTTCTAAACTTAATTAATTTTATATTTTATCAAAATATAGGTACAGTGAACAATAAAAAATTACTTACTTTGTATGTCTACCAAACAGAAATAGCAGTCAGTGGCATGATCTTAGGGCCGTCGCCATATCATTGGAATACAAATTGAAAGCTTTTCATTTTTTCTTTAGACCATTTTGATAAGGAATTAAAGCCTGTCGTGCAACAGATATGTGGTGGCCATGGTTTATCTTGGTCGCCTATTTTACATCCAAGATAAAAATTATATAGTTTTTTCACTTGAGAAGAACTTTTCTTTGTTTTTTTTAAATGTTACTGAACCACATATGTAGCAGAATTTATTTGGGCTCATTTTACACTGTCCTCTTGGTATTTTAATTAAAATTTTTGGTTTTATTTTAAAGTTTATTTAGTTAAATAACCTGAAAATAAGAATTAAAAGAATGAAATTCATTAAAATCTGCAAACTTTGGCAAAAATAGTAATTGGCAAATTAAATAATGTTATTCTAATCTTTGTATTCGACAAAACGTTAATTTTTCTAGACAGTGATAATCAAATTTATGCTACAAAACATTTTTTTGTTGCACATTTAATTTACTCTTTATTGACTGAAACAGTGTTTTATATATATATATATATATATATATATATATATATATATATATATATATATATATATATATATATATATAAACGCATATATAAATTATACTATGACAACAAATATTTATCATTGGTAATACTTTCATTTGTAATATTTTTTAAAATAGATGATCGATTTTAAATAGATCTAGGAAAATATTCATTTGAGAAAAGTGCTAATAAAGGAAAATTTTACGATATTTCTTTTTATAAATTCTTCAGAATGATAAATGAATTTGGCAGAATTCCAATTAATAAGATGAGGATTATCTGAAATATTTAAAAAGAGTACTGTTAACTTCTCCTCTTCTAATATTTTATATTTGTATCGATTTAATCGAATAGAGAGAGGTTTGCATGTTTGGCATAAATACAGTGAATTTTAAATTGCTATAAAAGTTTATATAAAGTAGAATCATATTCAAAAACAACCGATGTATTTAATTCTTTCATGGTACGTGGAATAACCTAAAAAACGTCAGAATCACGCAAAACAATAGAGTTTTTATAACTAAAAACGGGAAAGTTGGATGATTGTGATCTAAAAGTTTTTTTTAGCCGAATTTAACAAATTGAGAGGAAACTAGTGAGAATATCAAAGATTGTGACCTATTTCAAAGAATTTGGAAAACTCTGTATCTCCAAATTTCAGATTAACAAGGGGAAATGCATGTAAAAACATACTTGTAAATACTGATCCATTAATTTAATAAGTTTGGTCAGAATAAAAATGATTAAATGAACTAGAACTAGTACGTGAAAGTGAACAAAGTATTTCAAGACTGACGGAGACCTGTATATGAAAAGATCTAGGAACGATATCATACTATTATTTTCCACTTAGAATGTATATTTTTTATAAAGAATGGAGAATTAAGGTTATTAAGAAAAATATTGACATCCTTAGACTTTGGCCAAAAAATAAATATCGTCAATATAAAGTATCTAAACCAAACAATAGGACAATCAAGAATCTGGGTAAAGCATTTATGCTAAAAAAATTCATTAAATTTTTTGAAATTAGATCAAGTAAAATTATAAACAGGGACCCATAACTGTATGTCGTAATTAATCAACTAATGGAAAAGATCGTTCATCGGTGTTTTTGTGAACAAATATATATATATATATATATATATATATATATATATATATATATATATATATATTATATATATATATATATATATATATATATATATATATATATATATATATATATATATATATATACAATATATATACAATATATATATATATATTATTTCGTTTTGTATCTAACCACACTTGGGTTGGAAAGGCAGGAAGCCCTTCAAACAACTTTCTCCTAGTTCTCTGGGATTTATTTTCTCTTCAACTTACTTTTTCACTAAAGTTTCAAAGATTATATAATGAATATATTCAACAAACTTACTTTTGTCTATATTTCATAACTTGCGACTATGTTATTGTCTATCTGTCAAGCGCAGATCTTCTCTTAATTGAACTGTAGTTTACCATTTTACTCCTATTATAAATGTTGCTAAACTAACATCGCCCTTTTGCGGTCGGCTTTTCCCCTTATTTGGAACATATTTTGACTAAACACCACTCTTCTTCTATACGTCAGTCTCCATGTAAAGTAAGTGATTCTACTGGATGAATCACCCATTTTCGTAGTTTAGAGTGTCTACTCAGAAAATCACGGTGTCATTTCCGTCTAGTAAAAATAATAATTTATTATTATTATTACTAAATAAATGCATAGAGAGGAGTTATGAATTTCAGGCACCTTTGAAGACAACAAAACCAGGAGAGAAGCGCAAACCATTAATCAGCTCGCTCCTAATCCTAAGAAGAAAAATTGAGAAAGCACGATCACCATTGGTACAATGTGGACCTCATAACACAGGTACTAAAGGGGCAAAGCTATAACAAGCAATCTATGGGCTATGATAATAATAATAATAGGTATTTATAATGCGCCCTTCAGGGCTGTTAGCCCTCCCAGACCGAAGGTTGTGTAGTGAGTGTCAAGAAAGTTTACAGGGGATAGAAGGAAATTCTGAAGAGATGATTCTCCAAGATACGTTAAAAAGTAGCGAGGGAGGGAGAGGGTGGGACTACGGCAGGAAGAGCATTCCAGAGTCTAGGAGCACAAAATAAGAAGGAAAAGTCACCCATCGAGCAGAGGACAAAACTAGGAGTGCTCAGGAGAGGAGCGAGGTTAGACTGGAGTATCCAAGGAGTTTGACGACGGGACTGGCCCGATGAGAGATAAGGTAGAGTCTCGAGGTTCAGGGCCTTGTAGGTGATGAGAAGAATATTATAGTTGGTATGGAAGCAAATAGGTAACCAGTGTAGCTCCTCTAACATAGGCATCGAAGGAGTAGCCAGGTATCATCTTTGAACTAGTTGTAGGGGCAAGGTGATGAGCAAGGAAGATTCACTAGAAAGAATTTCACTTGTCTAATTGTGAAGTGACGAAGGCCTGAATAGCAGTCTCAAGGCTTCGTTGATCAAATTAGGATCGAACACGTGAGAAGTTGCGGAGGAAACCGAAGGAAGACTTACAAATACGATGGATGTGCGATTTAAACGAGAGTTGCTCGTCAAAAATAACACCAAGATTACTGACGGTAATTAATAGGATGTCGTTAAATTTGCTAAGTTGTATCTAAAAGAAAAGGTCTTGATTACGATGTGGTATTAATTGGTCGCCAGTGAAGTTTATGGAGGCCAAAATAATAAAAAAGAGTGATTTTGGTAAAGAAAAGGAGAGAATGCATAGTTTCACAATTGAAAGAGTTAAAGTATGGAAACATGAGATCAAGATAGAAGGAAGGGACTGTGTCAAAGTTTATGTATATTACCGACTTGTGTTCTAATATATAGTTGACTATAGATGATAATTAAATATCTACCCCGTAAACTACAGGAATATTTTAAGGCAAATTTCAATTTACCTTGCACTTATCCACACTCAAATACGTTTTTTTATTTCTATTTTCCCGCTTTTACTTTCCGATCATAAGTTTTCATTGCCCTTACATAATAAAGCCTATATTTGTGATTTTACTTGTTTTTTTTTATCTTTGTTAGACAGGAGTGATTTTTTCCCTTATGGAAACTGCACATAAAACGTAGTCGTTTCTTAAAAAAATGCTCTTTCCTCTATAGGAATGACCGATAAGCATATCATCATCCAGATTAATCTACTGCTTGCAATCGCCTTTCTATTTTAGAGATTTATTTTGTTCATTATCTTTCGTTTCTCCATGCAATGTTCTGCTTACTTCCTCTTTAGAACTTTTATTATTTGCCCTAATTTCTTCAATTGTGACTATGTTCTGATCAGGGTATGTCTTTTATGGTCCCTGTCACATATTCATAACGGCTTTCTCTGGAAGAATATTGAGTTGAGAAATCATAATTTACAGAAAATGAAAGAGCCGAGTTCGCGCTATTGGTAGGGCTAAAGCAAATTAAGAAATAAGTTTTAACGAAGAGCATTGACAGTCCAAATGGTAAGGGTGCCATAATTTATGAATACAGGAACATTAAAGAAAATAATCAACCTGAAGAATATATACAACCACAGACAGAATATATGGTGACAAATTTGGACAAAGTATTGTTTATGGCAAGACAAAACATTTTACTCGAGGTCAAAAAACGAAAAGATCCGAGTACATATTACCTACTGGTAAATAATGAAATTTAGATTTTAGTATATATCAGTTGCTAAATGCAAGCTATTAGAAGAAAAGAGGAATTATATAATCACAGGTGATAAAAAAATAGTGCAATTGATCTCTGTGTGATTGAAGCAAAGCATCAAAAATATAATTCTTTCGAAACCGTTATTGTGATAAGTGACTAAGTTGAATTATCAATTAACTATTAGATAATTACGACAGGAATTTGTTCGCCTTGTGCTATTCTTCACTTGAATATAAACACCGCTTCCCATCAAGGAACAAGAAACTACATAGGGTCTGGTTATTCGTCAGATGGTAGTACGATTTGGGTGGGATGAACTTTGATTTGTCTATGATATGGTTTAAATATTTTTTAGAATGTGGATCTCAACTCAGATAGGCGTTAAAATTTACTTTTAAATTGTTGTTAAAAGCTAAAAATGAATAATAATAATCATCCAAGGGCGTTTTACGACCATTCTTGATTCATACTCCCTAAAAGCAAGAAAAGTGATATCTAATATCCAGAAGCTAGAAAAGTTTCAACGGTAAATATTCAGAACATTCAACACTAAAAATCTACTCAATTTAAATCAGGTGTAGTATATAACCGTTAAAACCTTGAGAAAGATATTTTATAGGAACCATAAGCATTGAAAATATGACTTTGCAGATCTGTAAGAGCTCATAAGTATAAATATTAACTTTACCTATTACCTGCCTCTCTAGAAACGCAGCCAAAGATAATCTCTACATCCGCCCCACAAGTGGCATCAGGGATACTGCAAACTATGGCATGCGTAGATTCCAATGCCATGAGAGCATTCAAGGCTCTTTCTGAGTCGCTATGAGTCACCATCCGGCCATCAAACTGGGTACAACGCGTTTGCTCACGCACAAAGAAAATAGACGTACTGCCTAGTAGAGCCCACTTGAATCCGAACAGAGAGGATAGGGCGAGGAAGTCAATCCCTTCTTTGGAATTGAAGCCCTCTGTTACAAGCTTAAAAAGATTAGTCCATGCTACTTGAGAAAAATATTCAACAGTGGTACCATCCGAAACATCGTCCTGAGAAGAACCAGATGCCCTCTCGGCAACAAATAATTGGAACTCGAAAGAATTTGGTAGTTCTAAACCAAAAGGGCATCACGTAAGGCTTCTTGCTCGCGGCACCAAAGTTATGATGCGTTCTGCTCGGAAGCAAGGAGAGGCATTAGCGACTGAAGAAAAAGACGGTCTACGATTACAAGCGCATTATGCACTGCTATAACAAGTGGTATAACTTCGCCAATGAGAATAAGGCTATCAATAGGTGATGTGATGCAGGCTCCGGTCAACAGGCCCAGTACGGTGCGGTTGATTACTTCCGTATCTGGAATGCAGGTTATTCTTCGTCAGCGTAACCACGCATGTCATGTCAATCTTGGAGCAAACAAAGAAATAATAAAACAACACATAAAGGAAAGAAGAAAGTCCATGGCACGCAAATGAAACCCTAAGGTCAAAATATTGACCTACAAGGTAAGTCGTCGGTTGAAAATAAGACGAAGAAAACTGTGCGAATCCAAGATTTCTATTCGAAACACGTTTTATAAACAATTTCAGCCTTGAAGATAGCCGTGGATGGGATCAGAAGTAAAGTACTTTAGTTCTGAGACAAGGAGAATAGAAACTTGTGCGCCTCATGGCAAATTGAGTGGCAATGAGGAAACATCAGTGGGGAATTCAGATATGAAAGTTGGAGTCATCCAATGTCCCTACTCCCATCATTTGGAGGAACTAATGATACCGTAGCGCCATTCGTTCTCATAGGCCGCTGTCAATTAATAAAACCCGTATTGTAATGCCTTCTACAATGGAAGGCATCACAGGAAGAATTTTCAAGGAGGACCAAATTATATAACGCGAATGTGGAGAGCAACTTGTGAAAGCCGCACTGTGCACAAAAGAAGAGGGCTATGTTATATAGATTAAAGATTTATCTAATATGTATTAATTTCTCCATTAACTAGCACTTAGAGGGGGCTGGAGAAATTGGATGGAATCTGAACGAGGTAGGGCAATCTAACCTTTTTTCGAAAAGCGTTCAAAGTAGCCAAAAGCCAGGTGACTGGAAAGATTTCCAGTATCAAGATCATGGGAAATAGTTCCAACAAAAATGGTATACCTCTATCACCTAGGTGTAGTAACATGGCATATTCGACATCGTCCTCCAGGGGTGGAGTCCGAGCATAAAGAGAGAGTGGAACGCAAATTAATCAAGATAAACCTGTTCATGAAAGAAAGGTTCTCCGCTTATGGAGATAAGGACTACTCGGCCGATTTAGTGAACATCAGGAATTAAAATGAATTCTGGCAGAAAAGTCGCTTGCCTAGAGATATATGAAAAAAGCGGTCACTCGGGAAATATTCTGCCCCGCAGGAGAGATTTGAGCTTGTAGTCTTGGTCACCTGGAAATCATAAGTTGGTTTCTGCACTAACTTGTCACGGATCCTTTTGACTTTCTTCCAAGCGTTAGCAAGAAGATTCTTTAGTTAAGTGATGACACGTACGTGGGACATGAAGAGTGGTGAGCAGGCTTTGAAACATACAGTGACCTAGATCTAGCTCAAAGAAATTAATCTATCCCTAAATGCTTCGGGCGGCGTATATAGCACATGGAATCATATCACTTCTGTCTGATTGCCGCATTACACTGGCCGATCACAAAGAAAGCATTTTAGTTGAAAAACGGCTAGAATATTAGTTAGGCCGAGGGACACAAATTTGCTGGAGGAGAACTCAACAACCTAATCATTCAACCTCGTCTGGGACAAAGAAATCATTGATTTTATGAAATGAAGACTAAAACACACGCTATAAGAAGCCACGATGTGGTATCTCATGTGGCAGCTGCCCAGCAAAATATATTTGAATGGGAATATGATGACTAATATGAAGGAAGGTGGCCCACCCTCCACCTAAAATCAAGCTCTGCATCCAGTTGCCGAATTCATCCTACACCCTAATCAAGGCTAGATTAAAATGTCAAACGAGCAAAAAGACGCTCGCAAACACAAAAAAGATACAGGCAACAAAATAAAACAGGAAGCAAAACAGCAAGAACATGAAAGTTGCACGCTCCTCCATGGCACAGGGCCCCTTCAGCCAGCTTAGGATCAAGCTACCACCAACAAAGGAAATAAAAATATAGATGATGACAGCTTCCTTGAAAAAGTATATAGTTCACAATTCTTTGTGCAGGAACTCGTCCCGGCTACAAGAGACAAAGAGCGGAAGCAACCCCGCTCGTCTTGGTACCTGGGCAGGTAAGGCGTGCAAAGATTGCCCAACATGAGAGATTCAAAATGATTTTGCCCTACGTCTGTGGAACACCGCCTTCAAAGTAGGATGCACGAAAGTGGTATATATAATGGTAGGGCCTCCCTTGACTGTGCCCACTTGTTTGACCACAGAAAGTGAACAGAAGCTATGGCATGCAACTTTAAGTTCACTTCAGCCGTCTATCATGTTTTTTTTTGTCAGGCTGCTCGGAAGACGACCTTGATTTCTACCATGGGGTAGGTGTGAAAAAGAGCAAAACGCTGTCTGGTCTCCCATTTCCAGTAGACCCTTTGGCACCCTCATCAAACATATCCAGTGATCCAGCAGAAGATATTCTCAACATCTAGCCAAGTTTAGGCATTCGTGGCTTCACGAATACCACAAACCAGAGGGGGCGGAGTTTTAAATGACCCAACAACACTCAGGGCGCTATGTTAGTCACTACCGAATACAATCCGGTCTCGAAACAAGGCATAACAAATTATCTCTAATAATGAGAGGTTTATTGTAGCCAAATCTCGGTTGCTAAGACACAAAGCTCATTGTAGAGCTCCATTGAATTCAAACAGAGTTGATAGAGCGTGGAAACCGGCTATGTCCTTGGATTATGAGCCTTCCATGTACATTAGCATGGATCCAGCGCGTCACGTAGTGTGCTCAGAAAAGCTCGAACGAAATACTGTTGAAGGTTAGTGCCTTCAAGGGAGTTTCTCATCGCCGAACTTGAAGGGCCTATGCTATGACTGCCGTTTCTTGGCGTTATAGGCACTTTCGAGATCGTACGCGGATGCCTTGATAACCGTTGGAAATTTGGAGGAGGCACCTGACTCGGTGTAAAAGTACATAATGATTTATGTACGGTGCAGAACAAATGACATTTCTACTGTATGGTCAAGTAGGCACTCGATGGTGTAAGTGCGGAAATTATCGATCGCAAAACAGAGACCTATGTGTTGAATTGAGTCCAACTTCCTCAATTCATTCTCAGATGCTGATGCGTAAATCTTGCATGCATAATTAAGCTTAGAAAGAAAAAAGACTAAGGAGAAAAGTAACGCAGTAGCCCTATCTATATTGCAATTTATAAAGGTAATAGAACGAAGAATGTCCATGGAGCTTCTATAAGATACGCTAAGGATTCGAATATGAGCTCCCATGGTGGGGCATCGGTCGAAAACAATACCAAAAATGGGTGCAAATTCACCAATTCTAGGCAAACCTTGATTTTGATCAAAGAAACCCACATACCTCTGTGCTCTGGCATAGCTTGATATGATTGATTCAAAACCTGTGAAACTCGCTGCTCCAGAGTTGACATATGCGTTCCACTGAATAAAATCGAAAGGTTGTTCCCATAAAGCTTAGCGAAAACATCTTCTTGAGGCACTAAAACTATACGTTGATGTCAGGGCAAAGATTGTATTGCTGAGGATACTTCCCTACGAAAAGGCCTTTTTCATGCTTAATTGGGCAGGAGAGACTCCCATCACATGGAAACTAAATCGACGATCTGGTAGAAATATAAAAATAGGAAATGGGGGCTTTCCATCCCCTCCATCATATGGATATTTCCCATGATAGCATCGTTATTGCATAATATGCCTAAAAATTGAAAACACCGTGGCGTATGCTGTCTACTAAGGGAGTCCTGACAGACATATTTTCCAGTAGGAGCAGAGGAGTCGACGTGGAGTTTATTTTGTGGAAGCTGCCCTGTTAAAGCGGATCATACTTTGGGAAAACCATATATTTTTATTAAATCCTCTAATCAGGGGTACTTAAATGATAGATTTTTCGGAGTAGATTTTGAAAAATAATTTTATTTTGGCATACAATTGCTCCTACCTACATCAATTTCCATTTTAATAAAAGTAAATTTGTCCCTTTCGTCACGAGCATATGTAACCTATTTTTATTTAATCCAAGTCCATAAAAACACAATGTAACCTCTAATTTACATATTTATTAAGTGAGAAAAGTGTATGAAAAGCTCCACATATAGCTGCATGGGTCAGTTTGGGTCATATTCAAAAGTTAAACTTCACCAGAGCAAACAAATCTTGCTTTGATTCATTCCTGGACATAAGACGTCTACTTGTTTCTTGTGCCCTGATTCTTTTATCGCTATTTTCATGTGAGAAATATTTGGAAGAAGCCTCAGTCACCATCCGTCAGCCCTCTCAATGCTCTGTTTGTGACAAGGCCAGTCAGATACATTCATAGGAGAAGCAATGAAGTTTTTCAATTCAGAAGTAATTAAAGAGCAAGTGAGAGGTGACTCAGAAAAAAACCTATGACCAATTGATCAGATCTCCAATCCAATATCATCACAATTGTTGTCTGGTGTCCTTCTTAATCTTACAAAGGAGCCTCTCAGTTGAGTATCTGGGTCCCTTTTCTCCCCTGGTGTTCTGGATTCTTTTCACACATTCAGTTCTCTCTGCCTGATCTTCAGAGCATAGGAGGGTTTGGAGGATGGCTTCACTGTATGCATACCAAGCTGATCTCATAACAGTTAGCCAAACAATATCAAACACCTCCTTCTTTTAGGACTTAAGGCACTGAAGTTGATAAAGAATGTGCCTAGGTCCCTCTATACAAGAGTACTTAATCTTAACGTTAAACCAGCATGGGTTATATACACCAATGATGAACTTAACAATCAGTCGTAGATTTTTAAAGTCTTCTCCTTTGAAATCATGCTTTGATACCCACAGCCGAAGAAGTCTGTAAGCTGTGGTCAGCCAGCGACTGTGGTTTACTGGTCCTATTTTCAATAGAGAAAGCCCTGTAGGAAGCACTCCATCTTTGATTGTCGATAGAATTCCTTAGCTGTAGTGTTGATCCGTGAAAGTTCTTGCACCTATTCCTGAGGAATCTTAAGAACAGGAGGACCTAAATATATTTAAGTGAAATTTGTGTAGGTATCCAAGTCTGTAACAGAGTCAAAAAGCTTTTAGTTTGTTCGGGATTATCTGTTGTCAGATCGTATTGGGCGATCCAGGTTAATAATTAGATGATGGAGAAGGAGTTCCTCAATGTGCAGGTTACAGACCAACCAAACAAGCATTCGGCCCAAATGGAGTTCCATTTTTTTCATTACTCCAGCATTTACACCTGTGTGTACATTCGTGGAGTCTTCTCCAATGGTCATTAAGCTTTTATCCGAACCCCTTTCTCTCAGCCATCCAAACATAGCCTTAGCGATCTTCTCTGCTTGGATTCTTCTTTTACAGCCTTTTCTGGGATAAAGTGGAAGAGGTAATTTATCCTAGGCTCACTGTTGACAGTGTAATGCACCCTTTTGTTTTTGCTAGAAACAATCTTTCACTTCCTTCTGCATCCATCATAAAATTTGTCACATCAATTCGTCCATCAAAGAGAACGCAAGAAATTCCCCCATTCTTCTGTAGGTTTTCCTCAAACTCATGTTAAATAACTGTTATTAGCTTTTGCTGTTCTCTCTTAACTTTATCCTTATCAATTACTTTACTTGTATCTTCCTCAGTAATTAATCCAGCATCTATTAATCCGCTGTTGCTATAGCTGCAGTTGGTCTCAATCCGACACCATACCTTATACTAGCAAGGGCAATATTTGGAATTTCATCATAATTTTTTCTATTCCTGGTGGAAAATTCCAGCTCTTAGACAGCTTCAAAAGTGACTTCATTACCCAAACTGTTGTCACCATCAGAATTTTATGCCTCAAGATCTTCACCTTCTGCCAAAAAATGCTCGATTTTTTGCTGGCTTCTTTTCCTGCTAAAACAGTGCTTTCTTCCTTACTTTTTATTGTTCTTTCTGCTATCATTTCTTTTTCTTTCCTTTCTGAAGCTCATAATTGTCTTTTATTCTTTGGAATATCAGGACCTCCAATTTGAAAGGTACCTTTACTTCCAACCTACTGCTTTTGTCATTTAATAAAGGCCAGTTCCCTAGTAGGAATTTCTTTCTCTTTACTACAACAGCAGTTAATGTTGGCTTCAGGCCCACAGACATTACAACATACTCTCCCACAACTGGAAATTTGACATTTGCATGTCAATATATCAAACAACATATCTAGTTTTGCAATTAACCTCTCTTTAACTTGAATTTTTTGTTTACCAAGGAAAACATTCACTGCCTCCTTCCTCACCTCTTTAAGCTTTGATATTATTGTGATCTTTTGATTTACAACAGGTGGTTTAAAGAGAGCATTAGCTTCGGTCGACTGGTTAATCAATCCCTGATACAGGGCTTTTTACCAGCTAGTCCCCTTCATAATTTCTCTGGTCATCTTCACTTTGCTCCCTCAGGTAGATGCCGTACCTCAAAATATCTCTTATTGTTGGTAACTCAGGCACCATCAGCTCTTACCTAGTCAAAACAAAATTAGTCAGATGAGAAATTGATTTGGAACTTGTCTTGATTTTTGCCATTGTCACACTAATCGCATGTATATATCTGCAAATGAAAAGATGGCACTTAGATTAAGAAATAATCTCTACCAAATAACTATATTTTATTCTAAAAGGATCCACAGCCTTTACTAGCATTCGAATAAAATGTAAATGCTCCATAAAACGGTTATCAGTTACAATAGTTACCACATCTGGAACACTACTGGAATATTGCCTTCCTCTAAGTAATTAGTACTGGCTACTTGCAATTTGGAATTGGACTAAACTAAATTAAGGGTTATTTTTACAAGGTTTCCTACTTCCTATGTCTCTCTAATACATCTTTCAGACTACATAAACGTATTGCTGATAAAAGACGGTAAGTTTGATCTTATATGGTTAACTAAAATAATAGTAAAATATAGTAAATGACCTAAAACTAACAATATTTCAATTTCAAATTGATGTAGGTTAGATGAAACAGAATTTAACTTTTCTGCTAAAAGTATGTTTTTTTCACCAATATTCATCATTTGAATAGCCCTCATCACCTGTTTCATGAAATTCTAGAGTATGAGCCGGCCAACTGCCCTGTGCGAGAGAAATGTGGCAGCTACTGTACTTGGAAAAGGCCAATCTAACATTTATCAATTTCTCGATCTACTTGCACATGCATGTGATAAGAGAGTATGGGCTGAAACTAACTCGGGTATAATGATATCTTTAATGTTTCCGAAAAGCGACTATATTATTCATTTTCTATGAGTATGAAAGGTTATTCTATGTCCAGATCCTTTTGAATATATAATACAGAAAGGCTATGCCTCGCGCACTTTGATGTCAAAACATGGCATAGTGAAGATATAGTCCGGATCAGGGGTGGTGTGCGAGCATGGAACGAGAGCTGAATATAACTTTCTCAAAGTAATCTTTTCACTGAAGGGTCTCCATTTCTAATGGGAAAGGTACAGTTGGTGGCCTTTAGCTACATCCCCACGTCGAGTTAATGGTGGCAGAACATCATCATGTGAAGAGATTGTAGAGCGGTGTCCGTGATTGCGGTCACGTTCTCCTGGAGAACGGTAGGAATGTCCTGCAAGAAATTGCCAAGAATCATACTCACTCGGTTCCAAACCTTTGTTAGTATGGTCTTCTTTTTCATTGAAAACACATGGATATGCCCTCCACGTTCGGGCGAAGCTGGTACATAATGTAGGCCAACGGTTTGTGTCTGGAGGCTGTATCAGACTCGGCTGATCAACAAGGAAGCGCTTGGTGTACAAAATGACCAGACATTCTATGAATAGTAATTAGATCTACAGCGATGATGCGTGGGAGTAAAGTAAATGACCTATTCCACAGACCTGAGCTCTGCCAGTAGGACAGAGAAATCAGTCAATTCTTGATACTCAGACAAACTTGTAAGCTACAAGCATCGACGGATTGGTATTTCATGCATCAGCGGCTCAGAAAATAATAGATAAATGCGAAAATGATCATTACTACGATATCGTTTACAACTTCCCATCAAAACCATACCGTGCATCGGAGAGCACAAGGATACATCAATACAGGAAAATAAATTGGTTCCCGTGCCATCAATTAGGTCGGCAAGGACCTAACCCCTAAGATAGATCCAGAAGTCTCTTTCGATGAGTTGTCTACCTTTCAAATTCTCGAGCAGTAGAAAGAGCCTTGCCAACCCTGCCACGATGTGACAGAAGTATCCTCCCCCGGTCTCCATCCAGTAGTGGTTGTATCGTAAACCCTTATAATCTGAGAGGGTGAGTAGGGTGAACGCGCGCAGCATAGACTTTTGCAGAAATATAGTTAACATAAGGAGACGAGCCTCCACAACTAATCCTAGTTGAAGTAATATTCCCTCCAGGCCTATCTCGGAAAAGATGATCTCTCCTCCTTGAAAGAAAAGCTCCTCACGAGAATGACCGTGCGCTTTCCAGAACCAGAACTTAGTGCGGTGTTTGTCGAAAGGTCACATTTTTCTTTGATAACATACTGTATCTTGTGAGTTCGGACTCGGCATAGGAGTCTCACTCTCCCTCTGCCACAAAAACATTGGTAGGTGGGGCGGCTTCGCAAGGGGTGACCGTCCTTTGGAGATCCACGGTCTCCTATCGATCAAGTCCGGAAGACTTCAGAACCACCTTTAGGTATGTTGCCCCCTATGAGTCTCACCACACGTTAAAGCGTGCATCCGTTTTGCCTTACGGAAACTAGTCAGGCTGATGCAGAGTTGGAAGCCTAAGTTTTAGACAGGGCTGGATGTGAGTGACCATAGAGGTATTAGACTCAGAGGTTGCGTTTTTGGAATTGAGGCATAATACGTCCGAGGCAGCCTCGGGTGCGTAAGGACAACGCCGCGGAGAGAAAGGAACTCCTAGTCCTCTTTTACTTAAATTTAATCTTTTTATTTTTAAGAGTACAGGTTGTGTAAATAAAGTAATTTGACCCCGGGAGGATCCCCGAGGCCGGACGAACAGGTCTCAACAAGTCGTTTCCTGAAATCGAGAAGGGTTTGGCCGTCGAAAGAGCACCAGTTGTGGGAGGTTGTTGCTGGGCAAAGAGTATAGATTCGCCCCCATGGAAGATATTGGTATCTGAGGCTGGGTCACGAACGGGAGCAGGTGCAGCTCAAAAGGTCCCTTTATATATTCATACCCTTTAAGTAATATTGACCCCAATGGACGATTCTTAAGTTCTGCGGTCATTGGTCCTTTTTGCCTGGAAGCTGACCTGTATCGGAAAAGAGCTAGTTGCCATACGACGTCATTCCCAAGGGGAGCGGTCGATTCTAGGAGGCCTGATTGCGTTTTATACCTTAGCCTGTGAAAGGAAATGGCGGATGGCCATTGGTGCAGAAATATATTAATTTAAGGGCGACTCCAAAAAAGATGGTGAGAGGGAAGCTACCTCACCAATAGGCATCGGATAGGAGTAAACCTGCTGTCTGCTTAAAGTAGCTTGTCGGGGCCGTTTTTAAAGTACAACAGTGTAACACCTCCTTTCTAAAAGAAAGCGGACAAAAAAATGGTGTAGTGATCGAACTACACCATAAGTAGGCTTTGTACTGGATTTAATAGATCTGAACAACACCTCCGCAAAGTCGAAGGGAATTGGTCCTATTTTATTCAAGTATAACTTACCAAAATGTAATCTAAAGATTCAATATTCTATAGGTTTGTAAATTTACATATATATTTGAATTTAAACATGATACCGTGGGACTCAAAGGAAGCAAAGACAAAACGCTCGAACACGTGTTTTTATCAGACATGGAAGTTTACTCATGAGACTGAATAAGTATAGCTGCGCACCGTATGAGACGAAGCAGCGAGAAGCATATCAAGTGACACGCCCTCTGTATATAAACAAGAATCAAAATAGGAAAAAGGAGTTAAAGATCAGATAAGGCTACTTGTAATCATTATTAGTCAAATTATCATTGTTATTGTTACTTAGATTTCACGCGCCTGGTTAATCACTGAGTCTTGTCTCGCCTTCATCCCCTATTTGCGTTGTTAATACTTAGACATACTAGTCTCCCGTCGAATACGCTCTGTAATCGCGCTGCTTATAATATAACTTTCGTTATTTGAATGAAGTGTTTATTTTCGTAAGTCCATATTTGCCTTAAGCCTTCGATAAGCCCAGCCAAGTAAAAGAACACCTGAAAATTATTAATATTTCGACTCAGATTAATAAATCACTGCAATGACACATTACTCAAAAGCTAGGGCCTGTTCGTTACCCTAAGCTGGTGCCCGTCATTTGCTTCCTACAACTGGTGACCGTGTTGTTCGTCAACCATAACTGGTGACCATATATATATATATATATATATATATATATATATATATATATATATATATATACCGCCAAAATGGTAATAGGGAAGCCTATTTGTTTGCGAGATGGAAATGGTTTGAGGTGAGCTCCCCCAGCGGTTAAAGCCATGTTTCGCATTAACTTTTTCTCCCCGACCCCTTGGAGCGGGCGTGGCTGCGCTTAGTGGCATATCTTCAAGCGTTCCACTCTTTTTCTTTTTTGTTACCATATTAAAAAGAAATATAGATTTTATGACTCTTCAATACCTTCTGAGGTTAAAAGAAAAAGTGTCCATAGGATATCAACAACTCAGGATGTGATCGTTTCCTCATATCCACCTCACTGTTTCTAGCTAATATGGGCCTCGACAACCTTGCCCGCCATTCAGGCGAATTTATCCTTAAACTTCCACCAGAAAGGATGGTGCCGACGTAGCTACCCTATAAATGTACTGGAAGGCAGTGAATAGAATCGACGGACCCATATACCACATGGCTAATCCTTCCCTTGGCCAACGAGTTTTCGTCCACCGCAGCAGGCATGGATTTCATCCTATACACCGCCACTTGACTGAGTTCCTTTACGAAGAGAAAGTTGCGCCAAACAGCCAGAAACTATGTGGATACAGGAGAAATTAAGTAACGGGTTATGCGCTTATATAAGTAAGAAAGGAGAGATAGGGGGGTGGGGATGGCGGTGAATCTACCATGGAAACCATGTTTAGCAAATCCATACGGCACCTTGACGGACTGCACTAGATCCCATATTGAGTGGATAGTCGTACACTAAAAGCAATGATAAGAGAGAGTAAAGAGGACGCGCACTAAAACTTATTCCGCCCTACAACGAGTTCTAATCAACCCAGTGGTGGACGTCCCTAATTTGCAATCTGTCTATGTGAGAACAGTTCTTACCTTAGGTACCAAGTTATGGTCGGCAAGAGGTTGAGGAGAAAAGGATACAGTAAAAATAAAATAAAAGAGTAGCTCTTAGAGATTGGAGGGGTAAGCGTACCATCACCTTTCTCAGGCGCCATCAGAGAATTCTTGTGAACCCAGTCACAGGCAACCCCGTTAATCCCCCCTCCCCCTGTGGGTCAGTAGAGAATATAAGGTAAAAGCCTGTGCAATAATATTTTTTAATATTACTTTCGAACTTTCATTTTATTTCTTCTTTACTAATAGCATTATGTGATCTTCAGGAAAATGATTTCTTATTTGTTTTCCTGAGTAATGAACTTGCATTAGTGGGAGTACAATTGGCTTTTTGTGACGACATTAAAACTTCACGAATCAAAGGGGCAAACCAACATAAGGTGGTATCTGCAGTGCTATATTTACTATATATAAAAGCAATAAAAACATGATTTTTATGGTAGGAAAGTAGTTATTTTTTATCAGTAATTGGCAAAAAATTCCTTTAAATCATGTAGTTTGGTAAATATTTTAAAAAAGGTTCTTAATTTAAAGCCATACAAAAGTCAATGTCATCAAGAAATCTGAATGTAGGATAGGCAACGAAAGTTATTATTTTGCCTCAGGATTAAAGAAATGTGGAATGATAAACAATTAGTATTAAATTACATAATTTTACCTAATGAATGTCACATTTACCTTAAAGTCATGCAAATTAAACAGAATTATCGGCAGTGGTCATTAACTAATCTAAATAATCAAGTTGCAAAACCTTTGCACTCCACAAAGATAACAGTTAAAATGAGATTTATGGGTCTTATTTCTTTGACGACCCTGAAATAGGACAAGCTCAGTTAACTAATGTTATCAGATATCTTGACATGCTCAAAAGCATTGTGCCAATAAGACATAACCGGAAGAATAGTTTCAAAAAAATGGCGCTACACCCCATATTGCATGTACCACCATAACATCCTTGAAGGCTCTATGTTCTCAATTAATAATGTCCTATAGGACACATTATTTCTCCCTAACGGTAAGGTTAGCTGACTTCGAACCTTAAGTCAACATTTTATAATGTTTTATAAAAAAAAGTCTATTTCAAGATGCATCATTAAATATCGCAGAAGTAAAGAATGAGTTTTGAGAAACCATTGCATCCATGAATGACATTAATTTGCAGAATGCAATAAGAATTTTTTACTAATCGTATTGATAAATGCATAGAGTCCGTGAGTGGTCATTTCGACTGTTAAATAGCAAGCTAATAAAATTTCAAATATTGTTCTTTGTAATGATGCTGGTTTCTACTTTCATGCTTTAATGTCTAACGAATTGCAGTATTATAAAAAGGAAAAAGGGGACATTTTTAGCTCTCACCCGATATTTATATATATATATATATATATATATATATATATATATATATATATATATATATATAGTTTAATCAGATATAAATAATTGTTAAACATATTTTACTACAGTGTCCATCTTACCAATTGGCATTCTTGATATGATGTAATTATGTTCAGGTTTCCGTTTTTTTTTTCATATCCACGCAGATCCTACTCCGTTTAGATGCAATTCATCTTGCATAAACAAGTCGTGTCGTTGGGTAAAATGATTCCCAAACTTGACCCAGTGAATCGCTCTTCCCCGTTAAATAATTCTTTGAGCGAATGTAGAATTAAGACACAAACCTTGTTATAGTTGCCAATTCGGCATTATTTGAAGCCTGAAGTAAAATTCTACATTTTCTAGTTTTATATATTCTTTGCTACTATTTTTTTATTATTTGGATTCATTTGTGATGCTAAACAGTCAAAATTATCAGATTTTTATAAAATCAATATAAGTTAAATATTCAAATAAATTAATCGTTAAAATCTACATGAATAATATAACGATAGATATTCATGTATCGAAATTTTAAAGCGCTTACTTTAATCGTATGTACAATAGGAATTATATATTTTGGGGGCTTATTAGTAACCTTTTTATAAATATTCATTTAATATTTTAGATACACAAATCTTTTAACATTAGCAAAGCATATAAAATATACTCCTTAGTGCCTAGACTTTCACGCAATTAATAAATTTAGAGAAACGGAAGAATGGCTAAGAAGATAGACATTCTGTCATACTTGCAGTGGCTGTAAAGAGCAGCCATATTCTCGGGACCAATAAATAAGGAGCTAAAATATTAAAGTATACATCATTTAGGAAATATGAAAAGGAGATATATTAACAAATATAGGCCAAGGATTGCATCCAAATTTCGAAAAACCAACGAAAATGAGAGGAAGACAGTTGAAAGCAGACACAGGATTCAGCCAGATGATGAATCTATAAATTTAGATGGAAATATTGAAGTAATTTGCAAACCTAAACAAGAAGCCAAACAAATTATATTATAAATTAAAACAAATGCGAAACTAATGAACTCGATTCAACCACACCTCGGTAAAATGTCACACTTTCCGAAAATAAATTAATGTAGAAGTAAAAATTCATAGAATGGCGGGATAAATAATTAAATTGATCTATTATTTTAAGGAAAACCGGAAAGACATCAACTACCGTTGCTGACCGGAAAGATTTAGAAGTGCAGAAGTGCTGAAGAAAATATTGGACGGTGATGAGGAAAATTCTACCATATATGGAAGTTAACATAAGAAAATTAAATACAGGTGGCAAAAAAGAGTTATTTAAATTTTTATTGATACCATCTTATTTGATTAATTTAGTGCAGAATCTAATTTGCCAAAATCTAAGGAGAAATAAATTAATATTTAGAAGTGGCGCCCTGCGATTAAATATTGATGATTTCTATGGCATCCAGGAGGTATAGCAAGCACTACGTTACTCTTTTTTATAGTGGAAGTTCCCCAGTAGGCCTACCCTAGCACTTTTTATTTCACTTCTAAGGGAAGTGGTTAGTTATTTTAAGCAATTGCAATAATGGTTTTGTTTTATTTTCAATGAACATTTTATCTGTAGGTCGACATGTAACAAATACTGTTCTGCTCCTCGCCATTAGTTGCAATTTGTTGTAGTCTTCCGTGAGCTTAACTCCTATTTTTCAATGTAGATTTTATCTGTAGGTCAACACAACTTGTAACAAATACTGTTTTTTTGCTCCTCACCATTATTTAGCAATTTGTTGTAGTCTTTAATGAGCTGAACTCCTCTTTTACCGATGCTATTAACAACCTTTAGATCATTAACAACTTTGTTAGCAATCCAAAAGCTTTCTGCTTAAGGCAGAGATGGTTTTTAAATTTATTCAAGTCGTTATTGAAAATCTTTTCATTTGTTCTTTTTTAGAAATGAAGTTCTTCTAGAAGCAACAAATTATTTTTTAGGGCACTGACTGCATTTGGTGGAGGCAACTAGTGCTTTTTATAGATTGAAATGACAAACTAGCATAGTTCTTCCATATATTTGCTTCCTTGGGTTAAATTTTGAGTTGACTTTTGAACAGGAAAATTTAGGGTGATTATATGTTTTTGCCATCCATCTAGCTCTGTGGTATGCTCCTGGTTTTTTTATATTTTACACTACTAGGAGAAGTTTCTCCCATTTTTAATATCGTTAACTACAAAATCTCTGATCAGTTCTGCAAAACTTCATCATTACATCTTTCTTTTCTTGAGGATAATTTTCTAAGGTGTGAAATTTTCTTGGTTTATGTTATTTGATGACTTTTTAAATATTTTGAATAATGGAATGTCATGAGCAGAAGAAACTGAAAGAGCAAGTGCTATCACTGTCTCCAAAGCATTTTCAAATATGTGATGTTGGCTGGGAGCCATAATTTATCTCTCTCTAATCTTTGCTCAAATATTGTGTAAGCTCCTACTTTACAACCTGTATTTGAAGCGGCTGTGTAAAAACACATACCTCTTACTTTATGTGTGATTTCCCAGATAAGCATCATTTGAGGTGCTGCTCCAACCATACATTTGCTATTGTCTTGATGTAGTTTTGGCACCCCAAGTAGATGTTCTGTTCCATTTGCGGATATTAAAATTGGCAGGTAATCTGCGATTTCTTCTCCTGATATGTCTTCCAGAAGTTTTCCATCCCAAGGAAATATCAAGAGCTTCTCCGTTTAAAAATATTTTTCAAGTTCTTACCTAATGTTTCCTGATTTTTCTCGAACTCGCCGCATAGTAGTGCAGCTGACATTATAGTTTTCAGGTTTCTTCTCTACACTCGATAATAACGAGAGAGGCTGAGTCGTAACTTATCTTGGCAACTTCCAAGGATGAAAGAATATTTTCGTTCAATATTTTAGACTTTTTATTTGGAGGACATTTTGATGTTGAGGGTTTTTGGTTCATGGTATAAATCTTCTACCTCTATTCTACTTGAAGCATTGTTAGAACTTGTGCTACATTCAAGAACAACTGTTTCAATGAATGATGTTACTTCTCATCCCTTTTTTAGCTCCATATTTTCTTGCTACAGTTGTACTTCAAGTTCTTGGTGTTATTCCTTTTATTAATTTTAATCATTATCCCTTTCCTTCCCGCTCTCTGTAGATGAAAGAACTCTTTATAATCTGCATTGGTCAGTTTTTCCTTAGCATTTACATGAACAATATCAAATAGTTCCTCTAGACTTTCATCCTATTTATTTGATTTTACTCTTGCATGCAATGAGATTTTGGGCTTTGCTCTTTCTAAGTTATTTACAGTCAGTATATAATCTATTAAGTTTCTTTACTGCATTACATTTATGAGTGGTTGGTATACCAGCTTTTTGCCACACATATAATCTATCACCTATAGTTGCGTTTAAAGCTTCGCTCTCTTGTTTAACACTTTTATGATTCATCAGTAAACAGATAACTTCTTTCTTTGATGGTAACTTGCTATAGCTCAGGTGTGTCATTGGTTGACCAATCAAACAAACTTCACTTGATCTTCTGGTTGTCATAGTGAATCTAGTTGAAATTTTTATAAGTTGTTAGATCAGGAGCAACGTCGCACAAACTCCTCTTCTGACTGCAAGCAGCGCAGTAAGTCATGTCACGTGCACCTTTAGTATTGCCTCAACCTCTTGCAACAATTGTTCAGCTTATATTTTTCAGTCAAAAAGAACCTAATTTTATATTATATAATCCATGTGGATTGAAATTTCTTTAACATTTAAAGTTTTACTCATAAATATAACTGTATTGCAAGAACAATATAATCAATGAGTAATTAAGTATTAGAGAACATCGATATTGTAAATACTTCGAGTTTCAATAAATCTAAAATATTCAAGTGCTCTAAACATTATTTATCTGACTCAAAGGTTTTGTTTGCTATAATGTTATTACATAAAAATTAATCAAAATGAGATAATATCCTGATCAATTTTTGATGGTCATTTGTTTTGCATCACCCTGATATATATAAATATATATATATATATATATATATATGTGTGTGTGTGTGTGTGTGCGTGTGTGTATAAATATTGGGAGGATAAATATGAAGGGTGCATTTAGGATGTTTATTATGGTATTTTAACTTCTTGGTACCAATGTTTCGGGTAGGAACCCATTTACTAGGATATAACTTTAACAATTTATACAATTATTTAGAATATTTATCAGATATTTATAAATAAATCATATGACAAGTGGGAAGCAGCAGAGTTAGCAAGATTTAAATTATAAAAGTGCAGAGCTTTTAACTATTATGTAATGGGAAATATGTTCTTTGTTTTTTTAAATAAAAACTGAGATTAATCTGTTTTGGGTGTCTTCGTTGTAGAAAAAGGAGATAATTAAAATGGTTTAAGGATATGGGTGGGGTTTTGTAGGAGCAGGTCTGGCGTGTGTGCTTCGCAGGTATTAATAGGTGTAGTAAAAGTGGAAATGAGCATGTGTCCAAGTTCAGAGTGGGGTTTTGTAAATCTAATGTGTAGGCACTCAAGTGGACGACGTTGGTTTTTAGGGTTGGCTGTATCTTTAATTAAAAGAATGTCTAAGTTGGGTTATGGTGCGGATGTAAGTTTACGTAATTTAATCAGATAGTGGAGAATTCTAGAGTAGTAAGTGTGGTTGCATTTATGTGGCTGTTGCCTAAATGTGCACAAATACGGTTATGTAGTATGCACTGTGTCGATCTCAAATAAACAGTGGAATTATATCTCGAGAAGGTGAATTCATATATGATGGAAGATCGAAGTATCGTTGGTATTTTGTCTTTAATGTTCAAAAGATGCCGTACTTTGCGTGTGTTTTGAGAAATATGTATAAAATGTATGGCAGGAAAGAAATTTCTAAGAATGGGTGGGAGTTTGACACAGAGAACTAAATTGAGGGGTCCTATATATGGGATAGGTACAAAAACATCTCTTAGGGACGTTGTATGAGGGGTCTTCTTTGGTTAAATATTTTATTGATAAAATTTTCTGAGTTCGGTCGTATAAGTTTGAAGGATATCCTTTTGTAGGAAATAGTTAGTGAGGAAAATGACTTCGTTTTAAAATTTAGGTATGATATAGCGATGTTGTAAGCTCGAGAAAGTAAGATTTTGATAGCGTTTAGTTGGATTTGGTGTCAAAATGACTAAGAAAATGGTGTCCAAAGCTCTTAAGTGTACGCCTTTGATGAATAGAAGTAGAGAAATACTCGGGTGGGCGTATTATTATTATGTCTAGGAAATGAGTGCAGTTGTTTCCTTCGTTTAGCAGAGTGAATTTAATATTTGGATGTAATTGGTTTATGTGCTCTAGGAGTTTATTGGATAAACTTTTTAAACGGAAAAAAACGATTGTGTCGCCATGTAAAAGATAGCACTGGTCATTTTTCTTCTAAATTACACATGAAAAGATTCGCGAGAGGGGCGGCAATATATGTATGTAACTTGCCATTATGAGGCCATCTATTTGGTGAAAAAAGTTTCTGTTAAATGAAAAACCAATTTCCTGAAAGATTGTAATATTTTTGCGGCAAGTGAATGCGCGAGAGAGAAAAATTGTTTTTTCCTAAAAGTGGGACACTGGTGTATAAGGAGGATTCGTCAAAACTAGCCATACATAAGGTTGCAATTGGTTTTGTAAATTCCTTAAGTGGTATTGAATTTGGGACAGTGTATTATGGCAAGAAGGGTAGTGAGTGGAGCAGTGAATTGAGCAATTTTTTAGAATTAGAGAGGTTATAGCTTGCTATAATAGGTCGAAGGGGCACATTAGGTTTATGGATTTTAGGGAGACCGTAGAGTTGGCAGTAGGTGGAGCTTGTAGAGTGGAGCTTAATATGTCTCTTCATTAAGAGCGGGCGATTTTTGGAGGGAGAGAAGAAGACTATTTACTTGGTCATTAAGTCAGTGAGAAAGCTTCAGCGGGTCTTCTTGAACGGGAGCAAATTTACATCGGTCATCTGCAATCATGTACATTTTTCGTGTATATTCTTCTTTGTTCATTATAACTATTCTTCTGTCTATTCCTAGAGGCAGCCTTCTTATTTATCCTAAAAATCCGTATACGCTTGGCAAAGTGCAACCCTCTACTCTTTATATATATATATATATATATATATATATATATATATATATATATATATATATATATATTTGTATATATATATATATATATATATATATATATATATATTTGTATATATATATATATATATATATATATATATATATATATATATATATATATATATATATATATATATAATATATATATATATATATATTAATTGAAAATGAGAAATAGTTAACTAGCATAGTAAAAATACTAAAGTGAGCTTACACATAAAATGAAATTATCAACATTGACTGAATTAAAGGCAGCATCACAATAACTAACCTTGACTTGCGAGGTTGTAGGAAAAAACTAATTGTATGGGATAGAATCATGACAGAGTGAGTTTTGGTTAGTGAGATATGAGAGAATTAGTTGGTTGAAGTATATTTACTGTGTTATTAATTTGATTGAAGATGCGTACTTATTTAATTCGGGCTTCAATTTTTTTATATACAAGGATTCAAGAATTTTAAGTCTTTTGAGCTTGGCGCAGTATGGATTACAGAAAGATTATCTGTATCACTTCAATTGCCACTATTGATTATATGTGAACTAATATGGGGCTGGTCAGGTTTCCATTGTATAGAGATTGTCATTTGTAGCTGTAAAGGGGTTAAACTAATGTAGTAACTGTTGCGGGTCACGCACGTATATAATCAAACAACCGAGGACCTCATAAGTTTTGGGATATGATCCTGCTAATTGAAGGGATTGTCATTAATATTGATAAGATTATATTGAGGATGTGTAGAAAGAAACGATCTGATATATTTGTTTAGTTTACAGGTCAGCTGGTTCAAAAGAGGGAATCTTATGTTTACGTTTGTTTTAAACAAGTTTAAATATTTAGTTTCAGAATGAAAGTTTTTCAGAAAATTCGACACTAGTTGATTGAAAATGTTGATAATATAGTATCTATAATGAAAAGAGTCTTCTAAATAACCGATTTCTCAGTCGAAAGAATACCAATCAGATCAGATACGGAGGGCTTGATGGATTCTGTTTAATGGCATAGAGGTTAAATTTCAAGGGAATACAGCAGAAAAATGATTACGAGAAGAGTGGTGGTGGATTTTCCAAAAAACAAAGGGGAAAAACCAGGCTCGTTCCTGAATACTAATATATATAAAAATGAAGTTTTGTTATTATGTTCAATTTCCATTGAAAAGTTGATATTGTCGGGTTTTTCATTTAAGTATTTCAAAAATAAAGGAATGTGATCTTTGTGATTGAAACTCACAAAGCAGAAGAAAAATAGAGGTTTGGAGCATAAAAAATATTTACCAAAAAAAGGTCCCAAAGGAGAGACCATCACCATACCATCATGTTAAAGATAGAGTTCTCCATTAGAGAAAAATACTGTTTCTTTTACAGCCAAGTCTAAACGTTCAGCTGAGACTTCCAATATAATCATTACTTCAATCTTTTAGTCCACTTCCTCAGTTCTTGGTTTGAGAAAAACATTGTTTGGTCAAACAATGTTTTGCGCAAAGAATGCGGTGGCATTAATCCCAGGACATTTTGTTGAGTTCAACCGTGACTTTTCCTAAGTGAGGATGGCGCCTTCCGGCAAAATGAGTAAAGTTGAACAGCAGGCTGTGATAAAGTTTTGCGTGACTCAAGGGAAACAGCCACAGTTTATTCATGAAGAGTTAAAGATAACCCTAGGGGAGAGTGGTCTATCTTATTTTACTATCAAAAGTTGGGCTGCTCTTTTCAACCAGAGCCAAGACTCATGTAAAAATGACCCTGAAAGTGGTGGTCCGTCAACTGGAGCCACCAAGGAAACTGTGGCCATGTTGCAGAGCATGGTCGTGGATAATTGCCGAGGCTCAGTGAGATACATTGGTTCTCGTCTACGGATAATTAATAGATCCATTGTTACCAATTGCACGATTGTCTCAACTTTCCAAGGTGTATGCCAGATGGGTCCCAAGAATGCTGACGCCTGAGCAGAAGAAGAACCAGATAATGACTTTAACGGAGATGTTGACTGTCATAGAGCGGATCTGGAGGGATTCACGGTCCAAATTTTAACCCCGGATGAAAAATGAGTTCCTCTCTTTGATCAGGAAACCAAAACGAATGAAAGCAAAGAAAGCATCTCTCCTCTCCAACGCGACGAAAATTTAAGGTCAAGGAGGCATCCTAGAATGTGATGGTGACAGTGTTCTGGAACCCTAAAGGAATATTCTTAAAGGACTTCTTGGATTATAGCCACAAGATTGACGGATCATATTCTACAGATCTACTGAGAAAGCTAGCTTCGGATGGATCTACTTCAGAAACTGCGAGGAAAAGTGACCCGAGGTGTTCATTTCTTGTATTACAATGTACCAGCACACAATAGCATGGTCGCTATAAACAAATCGTTGTCCTGCGGCTTCAATTTGTTGTCCCATGCCGCTTATTCACGCGATATGGCACCCTTAGACTTTCCAGTTTTCCCACACATGAATATGCCGCTGCAAAGTATCTCTTTCGCTGATGAAAAAGAGACCAAGGAAAAGATCATAGATGTTTTTGAGAGGATCAACTCATTATTCTTCAGGGACGGATTTTCGCAATTGAAGAATAGACTAGAGAAGTGTGTCAATTCCAAATGCGATTACGTTTAAACATAAATAAAAGTAGTTGAGTGAACCTTTGAAGTATTTTAGCTAATTCTGGGTTAGGCCGAGAACTTATTGAACACCCATCATATATATATAATTTAATGGCAAAGGTCCTATGATTAAGTAAATGTGATATTTTTTTTAGAAACAAGGTTTTGTGCGTATCGCCCATCTTCAGGTTCTAAAATCATAAAACAATAAAAAATACAGTAAGATATGATTAAAGTATTATCTTCAGTAAACTTATTGGGAAAGCATAAAATCTTTTTGAAAAAAGGAAATATTGAAATATTTTCAGAGGAGAGAAGGAGCGCCACAAAAGTCTTTCCCTAAACGGGAAATATTAAAACAATAATCATATAAAAAATAAATTAAGAGAGTAAAACTATAAAACCCCCAAATTAGCAACAAACAAACATTATTGAAATGACAAATAATAACATCTTATTTATATATATATATATATATATATATATATATATATAATATGCAAAAGTAAAAAATAAAAAGGGAAAAAATGACGATATATATATAACAAAAGAGTAAATTAACCCTTAACCAAAGACTAAAGCAAATTTAAAGACCAATCTTAAAAATAATCAGGTTAAGACCATGTATATAAACGAAAAATTTAATATATATATGAAATTATCCAGTTACATAGTGCTTTATCTCCTATGGTTTTGAATTTTTTTAACCTTTGTTTTCGTCTTTAGTAGTGCCTCTAAATTTATGCCCTTGACCGCCGCTGTTCAGACCTCTTTGTGATCCCTTCAGTGGTATTACGCAGAAAAAAAGAACTTCCGTTAAGGAATGGAAATAAATAGCTTATGATCTTGTTATTGTGCTCTTAGCACTTCACTTTAAAATTTTTCAATAATTTTCAAATGAGAAAGATCAAAATTTGGATAGTGAGCATAAGCACGAAAAAAGCCAACGTTAAATCTAAAAGAAGGCTAAGTAGGCCAATCAATTCTCCCCTTTAAAAATTTTAATTAATTTATTCATATCTTTTATCTCTATATTCTATTGTATAATCTGTAATAAACTGCTGATTAATTCAATATTATCAAAAAGCTCTACAATGACGGAGATTGTCCTGTCATCTTTTGCTCCATTCAACTAAAATTTTCACTTCTACCCTCTTTCTTCACTCACGATATATTATTCTCATCCAAAAATTACATTTTTCAAGAAGTGATTTTTCGAATCTTTCGATCCAACTTTATTATTTGGGAAAATAAATAAATTTAAAATGGCGGGACGATTATTTGTCATTGGTTATGAAAGCAGCGATTGTACCCGATGTGAAATAAAAGTGAACAAATGAAGCCTAAAACTTTCCTAACTAGGACTACAGCGTCACGTATCTTCTTTTATCTATTTTACACCTGATTCTCCAGTAAAAATGCCATCCCTTGTTAGACAAGTTTTTATCGACTCATATAAAAAAACTGAGCACAACCTCCAGCTTGGCCGGAAATTATGCTAATGCAGAGACGAAATTCTCCACACACCCTTCCGTTCCGAGTATCATATTTTTATTAAACATATCTACTTTCACGCAAAATGACTCACTCATATTGCATGGAAACGGTCACTAAACACAAAAGGAGTAATCCTATCAATGCATATTAGACTCTTGTGAATTCAAGAGGGATTTGACTGACAGAAGCGCAATAAATAGAACAAATAATAATCAAAAATGGTCAATAAATATCAGAAATTGTCCAATAGTAACATCTCGCAAAAATGAAATTACTATAACAAAACAAACAAAATTACAAAGGTTGAGAAATTTGATTGTTTGAATTCCTTTATTAAAGAGAAGGCAATCATCAATGGCTTTTAATCTAGATAATTCGGAAAAGAGCAGTTGATTGGAAATAAAGCTTAGATGCTATGGGCGAAGAAAGTGTGTGTCAGGTGCAAAGTGCGAATAACGAGAAGTGGAATCAACTTGTTTTACGTGGAAACCTGTAGACGGTAGCTCTCCTTAATAGGACCCTCGCGCACTTGGCTGATTCTCTTGCTGGCTATCACAGGCACGATTATAGAGAGGGACTTCCACTCTCCGTTTAATAAGCGTCTCGAGTACCCATATGGTGCTTGAAGATTCATTCGATCGGCGCCTCACTGAGGTGGGGATGTGGCGACGGAATTGAAATAAAAATAAGAATATGGGTTTGAAGGCGTTTGGGGAGCTACTTACAATGCACGAGGAGCCGCCTGGCATCTTCCACGACGCTGGTGGGGGACAAAAGCGGATTCTGCGCGCGGCACGTGAGAATGGCCTGGTCATCGTCGATCGACGGAGTCAGGGTCACGACGGATCTGAACGCGTTGCCTTCATGAATCACCTGAAAGAGGGGATGAGAAGGATCAAACGAGACTGCCAAATGAGGCGGAAAGATAAGAGACGAATTGAGAAGAGAAAAGGGGAAATTTGTACTGGGGAGAAAAGAAGATGAGCGTACTTTGATTAAAGAACGAGACTTTGTAATAGAAAGGTAGAATTCAATATTAACAATAATTAAAAGTAGGAGGCAAATTACTGAATGTAGAACACATAAAAAGAATTTTTCGCTAATGTAGTTTGTGTAATGTAATGAATTCCAGATCAGTTGAAAGAGTGTGATGCTCCAACTAAAACGTAAACAATTTTAGAGGTTTTAACAATGCAATAGAATAGTAAAAATGAAAAGAATTCTACGTCTAAAGCTCTCTTTTTCCAAATAATTTAAGGGAAAATTAGTGTAAATTACCCCCACCTCTTAATTTTTCAGACGTAGTTTTATATATAAGGAAACGATGGTAGCAACGTATAAAACTCTTTGGTTTACGAGTTTAAATTCGTTTTAGGCACTGTCTACTCTGTCCCCAAACTTGACTATATTTAATTATAAACCTCTTCAAGAGAATTTCCAGCTTATTATTACGCTGTTTTATCGCAGGGCTCATTCCTAAATTTTAAAGTCAATTATTTCATTCTTATTAAACTAGAATTAAAATATACCCTATTTTTACATTTGATGTGGCAGAATGGCGAGTAATTGGTTTCCCTTGTACAAGGTAGGACTTTTGCTAGACTTTCCTAATGTCAAAATGATCAGCATTATCTCCATTTATAATAGATTTTTCTTCCTTTTAGGCCTGGAAGATAATCATGTATCTTAATAAATTTAGACCTAGAGCAAATTATTCGCAGATTTTTAATGGAAACCTTTGATATATTTTTAGATCTAAAGTCAGTTGCTAAAGCCAGATTAGCGATAGGCCACAGTGCAAAGATCTTCCTACAAAGCGTAAGCTCATCCTATAAAGAGGAATGGCAAATGGCCCTCCTCTTTTTTTATATATATTATTTTAAAATTTATTTGCTTGCACATTCTAATTAAATGAATAATTCGTTCTTATTTTCCAACCTATAAAAAATAAAAGCTACAATAGGTGAATAAGACACTACAGTCTAATTTACTTAAATTTTTTCTTAAGCACTGAACTACAACTAGGCCATTCAGTATTAGTAATATTTAATTTACAATTTATACTCCTTAAATTAAGACCCTAAGATTAATATATAAAATTTAAGTTTCACAACAACATAAGAACAATGTTTGTAAATTTATAGGATTAGCTCCTGGCTAGATTTCTAGTGCTTACTGAAAAATAGTCCAAATTTCACTTTTCCTATCAGCATTGATTTCCATTCGGCCCTCATAGTTTTTTTCCATTGAAAGAAATCAGTGTCCATGAGGTTAGGTCCTGAAATAACTAAGTGTTTAATTATCAACTAATCACACAAAAATTAACTTCCGGGACATTATAATCTATAGCAAAAAAAAAGCAATGCGCTCCGATTAAAAAACAACATTAATGAGCAAAAAACAAGAAATCTCTCACTGGGCTAAATTAGTTTTCAAAACCAATTAACTTTAAAACAATTGAAGTTGTTGTTTGGGTGGATATACACCGAATAATGATTGCAAAAACTAGTTGAATTTAGATCGAAAATTTCTTACTAATAACAGTTGCGAGATAGAGTCAAAATGTCTTTTTGTCTGTCATATTTCGGTACTCTTGCCCTAGATCCTGAATTCACAAAATTTTCCGAATGGTTACCTGTTTAGTTTTCTTCTCCTTTTCTCGAGAGGGAAAATTTGGATGTCCAACGATCGGTTATTATTTTGTTACCTTGAAAAATTCAGTTCGTATGTACAATAACTATTCTATGTTTGATTATGTAAGAATTATAGCCATAAACAATTTTTAGTCTCTTTCAAAACCACAAATTACCTTACCGAATTAAGTTTCATTGATGTCATGAATTTCGTCATCTTGAATTATGGCACTTGTCATATTCTTATTTCAAGAAACAATCCCGAAAATAATACCTATTCAAAGAGTTACCCTGGTCATCTAGACATCACGATACTTTGGATAGACTCATAGACAAGGACTAATCTTTCTTATTGCACTCTACTTTAGGTCGTTTTGTTTAGGGAAGCTCCAAATTCTCCATAGGTAATCAGACAACCAGAAAAGAGGCTTATCTGAGCCAAGCGACTGACACGGCAAAGGCTGGAGCTTAGCAGGGGACGGGTTAAACTTGCGTGAGTGGCGGCTTGGGGTGGGTGGGAGCAAAGCCTGTTAGAGTTAGGCGTTATGTAGGAATAAGCCAGAGATATATATGCATCATAACCACATTTATGTATAAACTTTTAAATAGTTCTACTTTTCCTCTCTTATTTCCGATGAAGAGAATGAAAAAGATTTATATAATTAATTACTGACAAAGCTACGGAGAGTCTGAGAACAATAAGACTGGAGGAAAAACTCCCCGATACATGGATTTTAGAGCAGTGTAGTAGAAATTAAGAAAGAGACTGAAAGAGGAGACATTTAGGCCAAAGTAAGGTGGTTTTAAAGTTGTCAAACAGAAATATGAACGCAGTATTCTCATGTATTCAAAGTTACCCTTAGAGATACGGGCAAAGCGAGAAAAGATAAATAGATTGAAATTTTGTCTTTAATATAAATATAACACCAGATCAAATTAAAGCGACGACTTTATGAACGTCCTATCATGCTTTAATTGTTATGCTCTGGATAATCATGTGTCCAGAAACTTCTCGCAAAAAGTGTTGTGGTGACTGTTGTTTTAAAAAGAACAACTGGAGAGAGCGCAATAATAAAACAAACAAGTGTATTAACCGCAATGGGAATCCACGCACAATGGTGATGGTGATGGCGTACCTACTTATAAGAGAGAAAATAGAAATTAAGAGAAGAGAAGCAAAAATGGAAAATGAGAAGCAAAGTTAAACATATGCAAAAGTAGGCCAAAAGCCAAAGACGACCAGCTCCAACCAATAAAAAACATTATTTGAATATACGTGCATGCATACTCCATTCGCACGTCCTTAATCTATTCCAACCAGATTTATAACCAAGAGAGCACAAAGATATTTTGAGCAATAACGTACCTGATCCTATTTGTTTTCCGGATAACGCACCATGCGTGGAGTTACTTAATGTACAGTATAAATCAGCAACATCAGAACAAATCTCTCCCACGCAAGTACCCGAAGCATCGAACAAAATCCTACGAAGCAACGGAGCAGAGGCCTAATCGACAGAAGACCCATAGAGCTCGAAACTCCTGGGACCAGAATCAGCTGTAGACAAAACAAGTCCGATGGGAAAGGAGTAGATCAAGAAGAAGTATGAGATGAGGGCGCAAGCATTCCTGAGCAAGTGAAAAGTGAAGATTTTCGTGAGTCTAAACTCTGGTTCTATGCTACAGAACAAAGACCATTTACAATAAACAATAGAAAAAAAATAATACGAGGGATAAATAAAATGAATTAGATATGAATTTGAAGTTTCGTATTCTGACAGAAGATTAAAAAACGTCTAACAAGGGGACATCTGAACTTTCCAATAGATCTATGTTAGACAGTGATAAAGGAAGAATGGAAAACGAAAAGAAGTGGCAGAACTAAGCGATTGAGAGACGGGTCAAGGACAAAGGAAGACAACAAAAGAAAAGTAAAAAAAAATAAAATAAGCCAAATAAGGAGGTTGAAAGTGATCAGCCACCTTGGACGCTGAGATATAAAAAGACACTCTCAAAGCAACGCCTAACTTATAGAAGGCCCAAAAGTGATACTTCTAAACTAAATCAACATAGACAGAGACAGTAACTACATAAAAATATTTACCTACACGGTTATTACTAAAAGCACAAGAGTTATTAATTTTTACTTAGTAGAAGTAGCCGAAAGAAATGATATTAGATATAGCAGCCTACGAGATCTTGTCGAGGCCTACCTAGAGAGTATGTAAATTAGAAACCTCCTCAGGTAAATAACTGGAAATAATGGATACCAGCATCCCTGGAGAGACTTTCTACCGTTCTTTAACTTCATGGAAATATTTGGGAGTAGGGATTAGGCAATTTCATAGCATATTTAAACGCCTGCAGCAGTGTTTCATTAATATAGGAAAGAATCTCTACATATATGCCCCTGAAAAAGAGAATAGTGGAGAGAATCGGTTTAGACTTCCAAACTTACTTTGGACTAAAAGGGACAAAAAAAATAAGCCTCTTATTTTGATCAGCCAAACTTCGAAATAGTGGAACAAGGTCTTCAAACCAAAAAGTAGCGTGCTCTCACTTATTCTGATTTATGACCTTAGGACTTTCAAAACTTTCAATAATTCCTGGACTAACCTTGGGAAGACGTTGGCAATTATATCATTCAATAGGGCAGGTCCCACTTACAAAACCAAGTAAAAAAGTAATAGTTTAAAATATCATTAGATAATAATTAACGGAAAAATCTTTTCACCATTCCGATTTATGCATTAGGTTTTTAATATTTAGATGTTAATTATCTTTTTAATGTATTTTATGCGTTTTATTTGAAAAAACCAACGAATTTTCACCTGAAACTAATCATAATATTACCTATACATAGATTTTTAAGATTAGCTCTGGGCTATTTAAAAGCAAAAGCGTAAAAAAATAATATTCGTGTTTTTTAGGATTAGCCAGTGGTGTTGTATTATACTGGGAAAGCAAAGGGAAAGGGGTAAAGGATAACGCGTTGATAAAGGAAAGAGATACTCGTAATGATGCTAAGTGAAGTTTAGATAGGTGTTGGTTGTTGGTAATCGAGAGCTGCTAAATGTGGTGACTCTTGCGAATTTCCCAAACTTTCTTGTTAAGCGAGTGTGGGTGTTTGCGTTAAGGGGGATGAGTTTGTTTTTTCGTGTATTGTAGAGATGAGTGTATCGAAGTAAGTGACATGCACGTTTTAGCGCAGAGTTCTGAATACGCTACGACTTCCTCTTCCATGTTTGACTCGTAGCTGTGTGTAATTGCTGCATTTGTTTGGATTAGTCAAGCCAGTATGATGTAAGACTCGCATATTGTTAGGCATATTATATTTGCACAGCTTTATAATTTTTGGTATACCTTTTAATAAATAAACAAATGTAAATTCTTTTAAATGTCTTAGACCAACAGTGATTATTTAATTGTTTTTATATTCATTATAAAAAAGCATTTGACCTTGTGCGTTGAGATGACATGGAGTGTATGTAAGTTTTTAAAGGTTGGTAATATCATAGAGTAATAAAATTATGTACAGTAACAAAAACAACATTTCTGACTATATTGTAACATAAACTGAAGGGTGAGAAAGGAAACATTTTATACCTCTTTGTCTTTGCTGTTTTGGCAAAGACAATTAGGATTACTTGTTAGAAAATACTTGTTACTATATCAAGATTAATAATATATTAATAAATTGAAGGAAATTTTTGCATTAATGTATGCAGTTACGAGGGGCGGTCAATAAGTTTTGCAATTCCGATATAAGGAGACGAGATATGAGGAAAAGTGTTTTATTATTTTTCAATATAACTACCCGTGACTTCAATGCACTTGCACCACTTGTCCCTGAAGCTTCGAATTCCCGACAACCAGAAATCTCCCGACTGCTGTTAAACCCACTCCAGTACGGCAAGCTGGACAACTTTATCGTCTCCATACCAGCGTCCACGCAGTGCAGCCTTGAGCTGGTGGAATATAAATTAGTCGCTAGGGGCCAGATCTGGACTGTAGGGGAAATAGTTGAGCTCTTAGAAACCGCACTCGCGCAGGGCAGTTTGTGTAACTCTGGCCTTGTGGACTTTGACGACGTTGAAGTCGATCATGGGGCGTGAGGTTTCTAGGCACCCAGCGGGCAGAGACCTTGGTCATGGCAAAAGTGTTGTGGATGATGTTGATGACACTTCCATTACATATTCCAAGTTCTCACTCAATTTCTTCGACCTTCACCCGTCGATTTCCGAGGATCAACCTCTCCACACGGGCCACATTGTCCTCTTTGGTCACGTCTGACGGGCGTCCTGGACGGGGATAATCTTCAAGAGCCTTATGACCATGGCGGAACTTCCTATTCCAGCGAGCAATGGTTGCATAGGAAGGGGCGGTGTTTATGTACATGGCAACCATTCGTTCATGGATCTCTTCTGCATGCTTGCCTTCTTTGGTCAAAAATTTGATTACTGCGCGGTGCTCAACCTTCTCCATTATTGAAATATTTGTGACTGACGATAGGCGATCAGCTACTGCTTCTTAAATAGACGAGACAGGAGCGTGCGTCTGCAGGTCCTGACTTGTCCTAACACCCCCACAAACAGCCATCCCTCTTCCTCTGTTTTGCCCTACCGATTCACAAAACCGATTGACCGCCCCTCCTAGTACTATAATATCAGTCTAGAATGAATCTGATATTTGTAATGCACGAAAACTTTAGAAAAATATTTTGACACAAGGAAACACGATATTCATTGTGAAAAGACAAATCACAATATTTTCAGTTTAAATGAAGAAAAAAGAGAATTGTGTAAGATTATTAATATTTAGGTAATAATATGAACTCCAATGAAAAGTTCAAGATATGCCAAGACAACTTTTTCACAAAAGATGGAGAGCAATGTATAATGTTATTCAAAATGAAGGAAAGTTGATCTCTCTAGAACCAATTGTCTATATGTAATGCCATGATATTTAATGAGTTTGGAATATATCCTGCAAATAAGTGAATTAATGGTTGCTTATATTTATTAGTCATCTTAAATTATATAATGAAAACTGATTTCGATCTCTACTGTTGAATTTGAGGAAGTTTGCTTTCGAAAAAGTGTAAAAGATCAGAGAATAGCCTAATGGTATTTAATCTTAAATAGTAAATCATTCTGCAGTCCTTAAGTTTCTTATTTCTTATTTCATTTTTAGAGTTATTTGGTAATGTAACAAAAAAGTTCCTATCTCACGTATTGAAACAGCACCATAAGATCTTATATAAAGTATCCATAATTTTTTGTCTATATTTGATATATTCCTATTTTTTTTAATAGATACCATTGAATAAATTGTATATCGTGTACATGAGATGTGATATATACTTTGTTTAAAAGTATGATCATAATAAATATATGTCTCTTTGTTTGGAGAATTGTGTGCCCTCTTGGCTCGAATGCTTGAAATTTGCTTAACCACCCCAATTGGCTCTTAGAGGATCTCAATCTAGGACATCCACACATTTTCACATTTTCTTGCTTTAAAATGGTCTTTACGCATCTCTACATACAAAATTCTGGCTTTTATTGCCTTTCGCTTTAAATTTGTAGACAAACTCACCAGGTATATGGAGGGTGTGTCCCGATGGAGGCAAAATCTAAAGTATTAGGGGTTCCTATCGTGGTGACAAGGAAGGCCTCACCCTGAATGGCGGAGTCATCCAACATATAAAGAGGATCCTAACTTGATGGGAGAAACCTACGAGCTCATTTCCAAATTGAAAAGAGATTTCCCAAGTGCCTCCACTAGAGAATACAAAAGAAAAATGTGAGCTCTCCTTCTTCCTGGCAATCAAATAATTCGCTATTTCGAGAAGGACCAGGACGAGGAAGGTCCGATAGGGTTTGGGCCTACTCGAGAAGAGGGAATAATTATTTTCGAAAAAATCGTTTTCTTGACTTTTCATAAAGACAAGTGGAGATGACAGAGCCTAAAATACATGATGGTTGTTCGATGATAAGTTGCTGACCTCAATGAGCCCATTGGCTTGAAGCGTTTTTAAGTGACCTGTACAACTGAGGAAACGAGGTTTTCCTAAGGACATATATTATGTCATCGTCAACAGGAACTTTGTTTCGTGTTAGGGAGGCAAATATGTTCTCATTTTTCAGGAGGTATTCCTCTGTTTAATGTTCTAACTCACGCCTAGAATGCAAACTATGTAGAGTTATATTGAGTTATATTTGGAACCTTGTTGTCTCAATTGTGCTAGTGAACTCATAATATACCATGAATTCTGTTAAAGACGTACCATGAAATGTAACTGATAAACTATTCCATTGAGTACTTTGCTGAAAAACTTCCTGACGATGGGAATGTTCAAATTTGAACATTTATGGCTGAAGGATTATTATATTTCTTTAAGTGGCTAATGAAGAATAAAATAAAACTAATCTTTGGGCCTAATGTTAGGCTAAAAAGTCACAGTAAATTGATCAGCGTATTCAATATATTCATTGATGAGCCATGTTCTTTTTGATTGCTTCAATTTGTTTTGGCATGCAGGAGATCAAATTCGTGCACCAACATTAAATAATATTTCACCATTTTTGTTGAATAAGACCCGCTTACAATTGGATAATTTCTGGTTATCACCCGCTTTTAGTTTTTTGACCCAAAATTCCCTTTTGGGTTCAAATCTAATGAATTTCTGTTTTTTTTCAGCTAAAATTTTATTATTCCCTTTGCTTTTGGATTAGGTGCGCAATCATGAGGAAAATGCAGTTATCATTTTGAAAATTGGCCCTGAACAGTTAGTAAAAGGTACTGATGAAGCACGTTTTGGTACTATTTTCAGCTTATGGCAGTGATCTTAGGCTAAATTGATAGTGCTCAAATTTTCTTAGATGAAAAGCAGCCCCAGACATGGAAGTGGCAGGAAATTTAACTGTAAGCTCTATACATGAATTGGGAAATTGCTCCCCTTTTCTCCTCTTAATGAGCGATATATCTGTAGCTCCGAACAAGCCTAAAGTAGCTTAATCAGAGGATAAAACTTTATCCTCAAGGCTTAATAGTTTATTCTTTATATTTCGTACAAAAGTAGAGTCTATTTGTAATTTCCTTCTTAGTAATATGAGGCTACTTCACATTCTTTCTCGATATGAGATATTTGCCGAAAATTCTCTCTCTCAATGAACGCATTGAAGCGTTCACACCACCTTCATTCCAAACATGAACAGGACGAAACCGAGTGTATCTTCATCCTTGAGCTGGCCCCTTACTAGGAGGTGATTTTTTTATTTATTTGCATCACTTGGGCGTACATAAAAATTATTCACAATAGGCTAAGTAGTTTTCATAAAGTCATCAATTATCCTAAGGTTTGTGCTCGTTGATGCAATATTCTTGTATTTCATGTCACTTTGGAGTGCAGCAACACTGGTTGCACGCTTTTCTTTTGAAAGAACTACATATGTTTGTGATTGGAAATGATTTAAACATTTTTTTAAAAGTAAATGTTACATAATAGATGATAATTACGCAACATAATTCATGTAACCGTTATTTGTCTCAGTTTACGCTTCTGATTGAATAGCAAAGCTCTAGGGACTGTAGCTCTCCTTCTAAAAAACAGGATCTGACCTCCTTTTTAGATTAGTTAATGAATGCACTGTTTTTTCTAATATTTGTAAGGTTGAATTTTTAATAAATGTGCAATAATATAAATAGTAGAATAATTTTTCGAATCACGTACATTTTAAAAACGAATGAAAAAATAGTCTCCAAACTTTATCTATCAGTGAACATTTTATACCAATAAGTCAAGTCAAAGGATCAAGTAAGCAAAATGAAGAAGTCCAGTCTCATATAAAAAGCCATACAGTCCGCAAACTTAAGTACACGAACCAGTCTTGAAGACAAAAGACCAGCGGTAACAACGACGCTAGTCACGGTATTGGGTCAGGTATCATGCACACAAATTGCCCAGCCTAGACATTTAACAAGAACTTGTCGAAAAGTAAAGAACAAGGTAGCGGTCCATCAAATAGCAGTGCGTCCCGCGAGATTTTCCAAATCGAAGAGAACAGAAAGCGACAAGAAGTCGTCAAGGCATTGGATAGGACGACTACAGTAAGAGTTAGAGCTTGGGAGTGACAAACTTAGTAGGTTCTTGTCGATGGTCTCCCAACTTTTTATCCCAAGAAGCCCGGTGGGCTGATGTGGTCTGGTCGGCCAGTCTTTGCGTACTCTTTGGCGCTATCATCGGCGTGGCCATTCTCCGCAAACACTACATGGCCAAAGAACCCAGCAGATCATAATCTAGTTACGCATCTGGCTCGCAGTTACAGTGGCATCAAGGATATAGTCAACAAGTGGTTGCGGAGTGTCAATTGCCCCGAGAGAAATCAGAGTAATTTCTGAGTAGCTATAGATCACGATCTCGTCTTTGAACCTGACAATATGCGTTCTGTCTCATAGCAAATGGGCTATCACAAATATCTCGGCCGTGAAGACAGACTTTCGCCTTGAAGAGCTCTTTAGATTTCAAAAAACAACGAAAACGGTTTAAAAGCTGACCCACTTTTCTGACTTAAAGTAATGCGAGGCCCAGATGAAAATTCTGTAGCGTCGACTCCAAAGGACAGTCAACTGCGTCTCTCACTAATCCGACTCGCACAGTCTTCGGTTTACCTTGGCCAAGACTATGGTTTTGCACTCCTGCATGCATCTACGGCTCCACCCTGACGCAAGCTTTGTTTCTTAATTGGGTTTGCCAGGAAGTGGTGGACTAACGCCGTTTTCTTGGTCTTGTATTTGACCGACGCCTTATCTGGGAGCCTCATATTCGCAGCCTTAAGGTAACTTATACCCAAACCATTGATATTCTTCAACTCTACGTTCAGCGGCTGGGGCACGGATAGGGCTAATACCTTACTTTTTTTACCTAACCTTTATTCCTTAGAAGCTCAAATACGGATGCTAGTTTTATGCATCCGCAGCTGAGCATGTATTGCGAAAGGTTGACTTGATGCACCACAATGAGAGCCTACTTGTTGATGCTGGGCAAATGCCACTCGCTCTTCGCCGTGCACCATACATTATTATCCTGTACGCGCGAGCCCCGCGTCTCCCTCAATAACCAAAAGATCTCACCTAATCTGCAAATGATCACAACGGTGGGCTAATAAACTCATTCGAGAGATCAGTGTAGCTCTTAGGCCGGCTACGCCCCTGGTTTTGCCCAAGGTGCACCCCTGGCGGGTACCACCTTTGACGATTTGTTGCCATGCCTCTGCTCTCAAAGCTTCTAGAGCGCCGGGAATATTGCATTCGGCCTCTTTGGAGCACACTTCGTGTCATGCTGGAACCGTGCCAGTGTAAACGGATGGCTCCAAGTCTAAATAAGTGGTCGGAATCCACGCCGTATCCCCTCTTTTTGAAATTAGCAAAGCTCTATCAGACGCTGTATCTGTGTTCGCTGCCGAGCTGTTGCAATACACCGTTCGGTACGGGAGATTACGCGAAGTGCCCGGTTCAGAGACTGGATTGTGATATATAAAACTCGCAAGGCACCTTGAGTACTCATTGTGGCATTGGAACCTCCTCATTCCCTGGTTCGCAATATCCGTGACGCCACGGTTATGACAAGCCAGGCGGATGTCTAGATTATCTTCTGCTGGGTTCCTGGTAATGTAGAAATTGCAAGGAATGAGCTCACCGTTATGGGCGCCAAAAAGTCCGTGAGGACTAGGCAACCAGACCAGCATTTCGCTCTTCCTCACAACAATTACATAGTAGGAATGAGGGCTGCCTTCTGGGTGGTTTTTCAAAGAAGATAAGAGACGATTGAGGGAAACTTAAAGTTACCTGCCATTGCGCTGCAACAGTTACTATGGACCTATCCCCTAATGCCAAGACGGCTTCATGCTGCTTTCTGTTTTCTAAGAATTTGAAACACTCGCCGAACCACCGCAATTTTACGGAGCGCTTGTCTGCGCCTTATTGCGGCGACTGCGTTGTCCGCAGACCGTTCAGCACATTCTTGTTGAATTTCGCATTCTGGATGATCTTCGCACACGTTACCTGTCCAGGTATCTTAGGGGTGGGCACCCTTGTCAGAGATAGGCCCAGATGAAACTTTTAGGAGCAGGACGCTAGCCGGAGTTACAAACGACATGGCCAGATTGACCATATATATATATACTAGAATTGAAAAACATACAAATCAGTGAGACGGCTGCTGCTGCTGATTTTAGAGAATAACTGTTCGCAAGAGTACTTGCTGCCAAACATGGCAACGATGCGTCAAACATGTTCAATGTATTTTGGAAAATTGCTAGAAGGGATGACTTGGTCGCGGAAAAAGGACAGCGGAGAAGAAGTGAAGAACTTAAGCTTTAGTTCATCATCGCACTGCAGCTCCACCAAGCATAGTGGGAGACCAGACACTAGCTCTTCGCGTGCCAGGGGTTGCCTGCCCCTGCAGTAGCTTGGCCTTTGTATTCAGGACTGATTTGAGCACACGGACTTGGAGTCTATAATACCTTTTGGAGGAGGCTGGTCTCCTCCATTTAATTTGCCTTTTTAGGTTGCATGTTCCTTCACTGGGGAAGAGGGGGGCGAGCCGAACCCCGACACCGGATCGCGTTTCCTTCTTGCATATTTGCTTTGTTTCTCGTTGACGTAGGTACTGATGAGTTATGATTCGGAAAAATTAAGGCCTTAGTAGAAGTGTAAGTCCTTGTCCTCTTGAATATAATGGTCTTAGAGTTTATGTACTTTGTTACATAAAGCAACTCGCGCGGATCTGCAGATAACAATGGCCGCCAACCAGAAATAAATTTGGTGGGTCGAGATCACCTTGCGCAATATACTACTTGATTGAAAAGATAAAATTTGCTCTGTTATCTACTTAGATCGGAAAAAGAGCCAGGGAACCAAAGGAAGGGTCCCCTATTAACCATAAACGAATAATTTGCATAGCAGGTGTATATTATCAGTACTGCTGCAAATATGCTCTAACCGGGGGAACCATAGGGCGGATTCAAGAGTAATCAATCAGAGTAATCTATCTCTTAATACCTAGTATTATTAGTTCATTTTCTGCCATCTTACTATTAAAAAAAGCGGAGAAGGCAGTGGAATTTCATAGAATGCTCTCGTGGACCTTCATGTGATATAACATTGGATATTATTTGCATTAAGTATTATTTGTTGAAAGAGTTTGTGCTTACTATGTATTTGTCCTAGTACTGGTCCAAGTAAGATCTGCCCCTCACCTACAAAAGAAATTTGGAAAACAGTGTGTTTCAGAAGAGCGTAAAACGTAGGTAAGATCCTGAGAAATCATTTTTATCGAGTTGGAATTTGAGTGGCTTCAAAAATATTGAAGAATTGTCTGGGATAATTGAAAATAACGAAACAAGGCTTGCGGAATAAATGTTGTGGGCTCTCACTTATTCTTATTTATAACCTTACGACCTTCAAAACTTTCAATAATTTCTTAACTAACCTTGGAATGTCCTTGGAAATTATATCATTCAAAAGAGAATGTAAAACAACATAAGCGTCTCAAATATCGTTAGAATGGGCCAAATAGTTATGATGTTATTGCCAAATAATTCCCAGGTTAACCTTAGGAGGACCATGGCCATTATATCAATCGAAAGAACATTGAAAACAACATAAAAGTCTTAGGTGTCGTGAGAATCGGCTTGATATTTATGATCTTATAGCCAAATAACTCCCCGGCTAACAATGGGAGGACTTTATCAATTATATCTTTCGAAAAGAATGTATAACAATATAAAGGTTTCAAATTTCGTTGTAATCGGCCGGATAGGTATGATGTTATTGCCAAAATAAAATAATTCCCGAGTTAACCTTGTGAGGACCTTTGCAATTATATTATTCCCAAAAGAATGTAAAACAATATAAGGGTCTTAAATATCGTTAGAATAAGCTGAATAGTTATAATGTCATTACAAAAACAAAAAAGGCAAAACTGGGACTCACTGACCGACATAGTTAGCTATAGAACCACCCGCAACTAGACTCGCACGCGACTAAAAATCATTTGTAATCACCCAGCTAATATCATTGATGCTTGAGGCAAACCATAGGAGATAATTCTTTACTTATTTTACTACCTCATGTAAGTGGCCTAAGACATCTGGAATACATGCGTAACCTGATTTCTTCAGCGCAGTTGAAAAAGGCACTTAGAGCAAAATGGAATGGCTTATGCGCTAAAATCGCCGCCCGAATTATTTCATCGTGGATCAATTTCACTAGGTAATAGCTAGGTTCCGTTATGTCTCGAAGCACACATGCCACTCTTATTGGAAGGGCATAAATGAAGGAGGAAAACACTCTATGTAGAAGATGTGTGGTAGCGTCTCAAATGGATTAAGGGCAAGTTACCGCAGGCCACAGCTCATGTCTTCCAGATATGCACCATTGCATGGCTTCACTTCGAATCTGACCTATTCTGAAATGGGACTCGCCACACCTTCTTGCTGCAAATTTTCAGCTCGTAGGATTTACACGATACTTTTCAGTTAGCTTGAAAATACGACTTTACATCTTGCCTCTTAAGATTCCCTGCACTCCAGAATGTGGTATCGCAGATATTTAAGACGAGGCGTCCTTGTCCAGAAGATTTTTTATTTTTCAATTTTTGCACGCTTCCTTAGGTTCCTGGGTACCTAAGGCTTCCCTTGCGTGAGCTGGGCATATTTTACTTGTTTGTTGCTTGTTTATAGAATATTAGTTTATATTATTTTTTCGTAGTATTTGTTATAAGTTGTTTAAATATTTATTTTCAGCCAGCCCAAAGATAGATCTATCTGTAATTTCAACTGATCTGTATTTGTTGGCGGCAGCTAGAAGAGATCATGGAAATTTCCAAAATATGCAGTGTTGTTAGCTTAATTTTCACTTCACACCGGATGCACTACTCCAGCTGGAGGGTGCTATCAACGAAGCTTTCCGAATGCAGAAGGATTTTGATACTGCGCAACGATATTTTATAATACAGTCCTCATTTCTTTGTTGGAGTTGGATTGTCTAAGCCTTTTTTATGTCAGTGTTCTCAATAGATCTTTGAATATGCGTAAAGATGTGGATGGCTCTCTCTCCGCGCCTGTCGGCCAAGAGAAGCATACCGATAATTACGGTGTTCTCTTGGTAAGTCAAGTTGCCCACGGCATTAAATTTATCATCCTCCTCGTTCATGCTCGGTTACGATAGGTGGTCAATAAGTTTAGCGATATGGTAGGCAAAAACAGAGGAAGGGGGATGGCTGTTTGTAGGGGTGTTAGGACAAATTATGGCAAGTCAGGACCTGCAGCCGCACGCTCCTGCCTCATCTATTAAAGAAGCAGTAGCTGATTGCAGATCGTCAGTCAAAAATGTTTCAACAATAGAGAAGGTTAAGCGCCGCGGATTGATCAAATATTTGACCAAGGGAGGCAAGAATACAAAAAAGATCCATGAACGATTGGTTTCAGTGTACACCGATACCGCCCCTTCCTATATGACCATTGTTCGCTGGAATAGGGAGTTGCGCCATAAACGTGAGTCCCTTGACGATGACCCCCGTCCAGGACACCAATCAAACTTGACCAACGAGGACAATGAGGCCTGTGTGGAGAGGATGATCTTCGAAAATCGACGGGTGAAGGTCGAACAAATCGAGCGAGAACTTGGAATAACACATGAAAGTGTTATCCACATTATCCACCACAATTTGGACATGACTAAGGTCTCTGCCCGTTGCGTCCCTAGAAACGTTATGAAACCTCACGACCCATGATCGACTTCAACGTCGGCAAAGTCCACAAGGCCAGAGTTGCACAAACTGCCCTGCGCGAGTGCGGATTCGAGTTGTTCACTATCCCCCCTACAGTCCAGATCTGGCCCCTAGTGACTACATTTTATTACGCCAGCTCAATGCTGCACTGCGTGGACGCCGTCCAGGAGTGGATTGAACAGCAGTCGGAAGATTTCTGGTTGTCGGGAATTCGAGACCTCAGGGACAAGTGGTGCAAGTGCATTGAATTTGAAAGTAATAATACTGAAAAATTTCAGAACATTTTTCCTTATATCTCGTTTCCTTATAACCGAATTTCAAAACTTATTGACTGCCCCTCGTATATTCTTGCGACAATCAACGTAGATGGAATCTCGCTCTCATTAGGCTTGGTTTAGATGAGTACCTTAAAGCACCAGCTATACAGGCTCGAGTGCTTCTAACATGATGCTAAACGGCATAGTTTTAGGGTTTATTTGGGTGAGGCCTACCCGGACGTGATCCATACTAGAACTCGCCTTGAGTGATGGACTCGTACAATTTTCCTAATCTTGCTTACGAAGGAAGGCGCAGATCGGAGAAAAATATCCCCAACCTTACCCTCTTTTACACCCGCAACATGGACATTATATGATTTGTGTAGTATGTTAATTATGGTCCGATAAGTTTGCATTAACTGATTATAAGTAAATTTTGAGAGTTATATTCAAATAAATCATCGTGAAAATACACTTATTTAAGTGCAGAAAAAAAACTGATGCGAACAACGATGGAATTTGCCTCCAGTTGCAAATAAAGGTCACAGGAAAAATATATGACAAATTTTGGATAAATGAGATATTAAATGCATTTGCTTACCATTTCTGTAGTATCGTTAAGGAGAAACCCGTTTTTCCACCAGGTAATCTTCGGAGCAGGTCTCGATCCCTCACTCTCGCAAGTATAGGAGGCCTCCACACCTTCACACAGGTAACTCTGCGTCATCTCCTTGATTCGTACGGTTGTCGGTGGAACTGAAAATTGAAATAATTTTTCTAGCTCACAACTGTAAGAATATAGAACAAAAAAATAATAACTTTGTAGAAGTAAAGAAGCTCTATAACTAAATATCTGGCGCAGAAGTAAAGGAGGTTTCTAAAAATATATTCTCATTTCAGAAGTATTGTAAGTATCCCAGAAGCTTCATGATCTAGGCAAATGAAAGTGAGCAGAGTTAATTCTGAGTAATATAAAATTTATTTCTAAATATTTTAATGAGAAATACAAAGCTACGTAAATTTCATAAAATATTTCATAACTGTTCAATATCTTTCCCAAATGAGTTCAAACGCACTCTAACACACAAAATGTCTTTTCTATTCCAGTGAATGACATTTCGATACCTGAAAAGATAAAATATACCAGGGTGTTCAATGAGTTCTCGGCCTATCATAGAAGGAGAGGAGACAGGAGTCCGCAGCAGCTGCATTACCTTCATACATGTCCCCAAAAATAATGCATTGGCTGGCATCCTTACAACGCATTTTGTTCAGTTCAACGGTCACTTTTTCTGAGTGAGGTTGACGCCTTGCGGAAAAATGAGTGAAGTTGAACAGCGAGCTGGGTTAAAGTTTTATGTGATTCAAGGGAAAGCACTAAGGCTGATTCATGAGGTATTGTAGACAACACTAGAGCACAGTGCATTATCTTATTCCACTATCAAACGTTGGGCTGCTTTCTTCAACCAGAGCCAAAACTCGTGTGAGGATGACCCTAGAAGTGGTAGTCCATCAACTGCGGTCACCAGGGAAATTGTGGCCATGTTGCAGAGCATGTTTATGGATAATCGCCGAACCTCAACTAAAGATAAGTAATAGATCCATTGTTACCATCTTGCACGATCATCTCTACCTTTCCAAGGTGACTGCCCGATGTGCAGAAGAAGAACTGGATAATGACTTCAACGGAGATGTTGACCGTCATGAAAGTGGATATGGAGGGATTCCTGGTCCAAATTGTAACCCGGGATGAAATGTGGGTTCCTCGCTTCGATCAGGAAACCAAAGCCGAATGTATGCAATACAAGAAATAGAAGAATCCCTCCTCTCCAACGCCACGAAAATTCAAGTGTTCTGCGACCCTGAAGGGATCCGCTTTGTGGACTCCTTGAATCATGGTCGCACCATTAACCAAACATACTATGCATACCTACTGGGGAACCTTTGAGAGAGTCTCCTTCAGAAACACCGAGTTAAAATGACCCGAGGTGTTCTTTTCTTGCAGGACAATGCACCTACACACAAGAGCATGGTGGCAATGAACTAATTGGTTTGGTGCGACTTCGATTTTTCGCCCCATCTCACTTATTCCCCCATCTGCCATCCACAGACTTTCACCATTCCCCGCAAATGAAGAAGGAGCCGAGGTGTTTCTCTTTGGCTGATGATCAAGAGACTTTTGAGGGATTCAGCACATTATTCCTCAAGGACGGATTTTCGCAAATGAATAAGATACTAGAGAAGTGTATCAATATAAAAAACGGTTACGTTGAAAAATAAATAAAAGTATTTGAGTGAATCATTGATCTATTTTTGCTCGTTCTGGGTTAGGCCCAGAACTCATCGAAATTAGAGAATTGACAAATTTATTAAATGCTAAAACAATATTCCAAACACCCAGTCGATAAATTAAACAGTATAAATGTATTAAATGAGGAAACGCTATTTAACACCAGATTAAAAGCTATATATGTAGCTAAAAATGAAGTCGTAAATATTCTTAAGGCAATAATCGACTATTGAATTTACGAAAGAATACAGATACACGTGGCCAAATTAAATTATAAATCTACAAATTAAGAAAAGACAGTTGTCATAAAAGATGTTAAGGATAAATTGATCTTATTTGGTATCATAGAATCACATATATAAAAATTTTCTCATGTAAGTTATACGTATTTTCACCTTGATAGAGTGAAAGAGGGGACGAATAGGTAAGGGCTAACCTAATTATTGGTTAAGCAAAATCAATATATGGTGATATTTAAGTTCATATTTTCTAAAGAAAAGACTAATGGTAGTGTTAGAAGAAAATGATCAAACAGTAGTAACAGGTCCACCAGAGAAATCCTCATCTTCAAAACTAGGACCAAGCGAGTGTTCTTAATGCCCACAAATATAAGACATTCAGAAAAGGGAGTGACAAAAAATATTGGTCAAGCAAACTAGCTCTAGATAATCTTAATTATATCTATATATCGACTTTGATAAAGCAGAGATAGGTATTAATATACATCCTTGGCCAAAATATAGGACAGGTATGAAAAAGCAAAGAATATGCTTGAAACTCATTTATTTCTTATTTGATATAATACAAATAAACATTTTTTCGTATATTCTCTCAATAATTAATAATTGATCTGTCCTCATTTTATTTTATAACTACTTTTATGTGTTTTCGCATACTTGACACTAAGTTGTCACAGGTAGATGGCTGATTTTTATGCCATTCTTTATGCAAATTGTCTGTTAATTCACTTTTTTAGGAACATTTGTGCACCCTCACTCTTGTGCTCAAATGTGACAACAAATGTTCAATGGTGTTGAGGTTCTTGAGATTGAGTGGGCCATTCCATTAACTTCACCCCTTTATTTTCAAACGAACTGTTTAAGACTCTAGACGTGTGTCATCATTGCAAATTTCACCTAATGAAGGTTGGTAAGCCTGGTCTAACATGCTGGTGTAAGTGTTGAAATTCATTCTGCCCTCAGAAGTGAACAACAATTCTGGATCTGAAGAAAAGCTGCAGCTCCAAACCATTATTACATTGCCTACTCAAAATTTGACCCTTGGCTAAACACATGTCAGATCCTAAGCTTCCCCAACAGTTCAACGAAGATAAACAGGTCTAAGCGTTTCAAAGATCAGAGGAGAAATAAAAATTTTACTGATCATTTTTGGAATCGAATAAAAATGCGTACAATCATAATAAATTGGTGGAAACTAATGTAGAGAACCTACTTCAAAGTTGATTTCATTGGACCAAACAACTTTAGCCCATCATAATCAATCCAATCTTCATGCTCTTTTGCGAAAGAAGATAGCTTCTTTTTGTTCACCTTAGACAGTCATGTTTCCTTCTAGCCTTAAATCCTTTGAGCCAAAGCTTCTAATAGACTTATTCTCACTGTGCGCCTTTATATCTCTTTGTTTGTTGTTGCCCGAAACTTAGCAGCTACATCAGAAGAGGGCTTTTTTCCTCTCGACGAGAGATGTGCTTTTCAGAAACCTCTCTTCCCTCGGAGTTATACACCTTTTGCAACATTGACAATCACGGTTTTTGAAAGAATTGGTCTCTTTGTACTTTTGAATGGTTGAATGGACACCGTTTCTTTAATATTTTAATTTCTTGCAATTTTAAAGTTAGATATTCCTTCTCTCGACAATGCACTGATTTGAACTCTTTGAGTTTCAGGAATCTGTTTCTTCGGAGACATTTTTAACAAAAAATTAACACTAGTTAGTTAGTAATAAGCTAATAGCTGAAAGAATACGAATAGACTTTAGTATCACACATTGATAGGCAGAAACTTGCCACAACCACTTATACACAATATTAAAAAAACGCATTAAAACGGTTATAAAAGCTAAGGAAAAACATAGAAAATACTATTTATATATGAGATATAATCGACTGTTCCGAGGAGATTTAACCACGTTTAAGTTCTACTTTGTGACTGGTGATCGTTCGGATTCAAAGAATTTAATCAGGGTTTAAATATCAAATAAATTTATATGGTCACACTAGTAAAAATAGGTTTCACCATTGCTGGTATTTGAAATCTATAGATCAGTAATTGTTCCGACAAACTCAGATTTGCTCAGGACGTTCGTTCATCAGCTAAAATCCATTGTCCTGGATTGCCTTAGAGGTTAGATGCGATATAGTTTTGTGCCCCATTTTCAGGTGTGTTCCACAACTTTAAACTTAATGTCTAACCTTGGAATTCCAGCTAATTAAATGAAGTTTTAGACCCATTACAGCTTTGGAACTGCATGGGAGAAAAGGCAATGTTTGTTGGGTGGCGGAATTTAAAATAGCTTTTGACTATTCCCCTCCAAATTTCATCTTAATTAGCACAAGCATGTGGCCGCCAGACCGATAAATGGTTTTTAACTCCATAGGGTAGAAAATATGTGCAAGGGGGCAAATGTTATCACAGCCTTTAAATATTTCCATACAGCCTGTGTGCTTCTGGTCCAAAATATCAAACCCTTTGCTGCAGAAACCCTGGCCAACTCTAGCGCATAACTATGCTGCAGCAAGCATTTTAGACGAAAGCGAGCCCTACTGTATCTTACGCCCGAAGCTGTCTTGGCTAAGAATCTTCCAAACATTCTCCCTTTCCACATCTTTAGCACTTTCTTGACAGACTTTCTGAGGCAAAAAAAATATCGACTCTGTTTCTCTCTCTCTAGATCTTCCTCTTCTCCTTTAACGAAATAGATTATAGAAGAGTAGAAGTCTTAGAATTTCGAAACTGCAAAAGGCCCTCAGATCCGCTCGGAGTTTGTTCAAACGAGAAAAGGGAGGGTGCGCACCATCATTTTCTCTATCACCCTAAAATATTCTCCTCATTTGGTGACTTAATGTACTTTCTACAGAAATTCCCTTTCCTTAACTTTACCAGTTACTTTACACATCGTAGCTTTTTCAAACTCTATAGAGTCATGGTCAAAAGATTTGAGCCTAATATATATTTCATATGAGAAAATTAAAACACATAATCAATTATTGCAATATTTTTTAGTATATTTTTATCATAATTTGATAGTGAAATAAAAAAAAGATTCCAAACATATTTTAGTAATAAATAGAGTATATTGATGTGTGCAGTTTATAGTTATAATGATTTTCCTTGTTCTTTGGGATTGTTTCACTTCGTCTTGAAAAGCTAAGTTCAAAATGGTGGTTCAACAACCGCAATTTTGATTATCGTTCGCAAATTAAAATCTATTGGGTTAAAATCTTGCGAACTTATAGGTCAAGGTCAGAAAACTTTCATGTTATTTTAAGCTAATAACTTTTGTTATTACTTTTTCTTTATGATAAGGTACGACATCATGCTAACAGATATCATTATCATCTCTAAATTGCTCCTGAATTGTTGGAATAATTTGATGATTAAGCACAGTTTTCTTACCATTTTGTGTTCATGGCAGTGTTCTTAGGTAAAATTAATAGTGCCCCTTTTCCTTTGGATCAGAAATGGCTCTAGAAAGGAAGAGTGATTGGATGCTTCACTTTCGAAGTATGGCCAAGTGTACGTGAATATGCGCACACAAGCTCTAAGGTAGGCCAAGCAAGGCAACAACTGTTTTTGTTTCTAAGAGTGCGATTTAATAGATAGCGGCAGCGCGTAACCAAGGAATATAACAAACACAATGACAAAAATAGACATTTAATACACAAAACTAAAAGGTGACAACAATAAATATATATATATATATATATATATATATATATATATATATATATATATATATATATATATATATATATATATATATATGTGGTACACAGAATGAGACGGACTTAAGCTCCGAATACTAATTAGATAACCGTGGTTAGGGACTGGATATCATGGGAGATTGAGGGTAATAAATGCTTTACTTCCTTTGAAACTTGAGGGTAAGGTGGGGCAACTAGGGAAAGGTTTTATTGACCTTGATTACTCACCGGAGTAGCCAAAGAACCCACAGAGGGTGGGGCTGCTCTTCTTGAACTCGCGTTTGCGAGATGCGGGCTTCCTGTCCTCAGGGGGTCACCGAACGAACTTCGAAGGGGGGGGGGATGACTTTTTTACACTCGGCTTGAGCAAGCGAATGGGTCTCTTGTCGTAATAGGTCACTAGATGCAGGTTTCCTGTCATTAGGGCGTCGCAGAATGAACTTCAAAGCAGGGAGATGACTTCTCCACACTTGAATTCAGCGAGCTAATGGGCTTCTTGTTGTAAGTGGTTACCAGAATAACTTCGGAGGACGGCTTCTACAATCCTTGATCCGAAGGCGGGTGATAAAGGCTTACGCTGTTGCAGGAGACTATTCTCCCTGCCTCGAAGATTCGGGTGTGATGTCCAGCTCTTCCGTGGCTTGCGACCGTCACTCACACTTTTTGGGAGAGAGCTCGTTGAATTGCACTCCTTTCGGGGAAGTCTCATCTGACCAAATCTTCCGTCAGCCTCGAGCGAGTGCATATATACCCAGAGCTATTCAAAATAGAGAGAGAGATTGAGACTATCTTAACTTTCGTTATCGGGCGTGACGAACCGAGCGCCTCCTTACGAGGAAGTTTCAAAAGTTGGGATCAGCTTCCAGATGAGCGACAGACGCGGGGCCATAAATGCGGTTTACGGCGAAGCTACAAAGCAGTCTCCCCACCCTAGGGAAGGGGGGAGGTTGAGACGACCTGGCATAAGCTTTAGTGTGAATTTCACGGGAACCTGGTGGCGGGTCAAACGAAGGAGAGGTCAGAAGGGGGGAAGTTTAATGGCTCGTTTTCTCTCCCGAAATACTGTCTTAGGAGGTGGGGAAATAATATTTGTTATTACTTTGTCTTTATGACAAGATGCGCTATCATGCTAACAGATATCGTTATCATCTCTAAATTGCTCCTGAACTGTTGGTATAATGTGATGATGAAGCACAGTTTTCTTGTTATTTTGTGTTCATTGCAGTGGCCTTAGGTAAAATTAATAGTGCCTCTTTTCTTTTAGATCAGAAACGGCTCTATAAAGCAAAAGTGCTTGGATGCTTCACCATAGGAATGACACTGGACTCGTGAAAGTGCTCCTCTTTTCTCCTCATCCAGAAGGTCCAAACAAGTTAAAGGATCCTCATAAGGGATTATCACTTTGCACCAGAATTCCAAAGTTCATTTTTTACATTGAATACAGAAGTGGAGGATATCGGAAAGGTTTCTCATCGAGAGATGCTTCTTTGCTGCCCTCCTCGACTTAGGACTTTTGTCGAAAATTTTATGACTCTCTTTGCGCGTTGAAACGTACACACCTGAGTTTTTCTTATCATGAGAAAGAATGGCAGTCGTGGCAACCTAATCTTTGAGCTGGGAGCTTACTATGAGGCACATTGCGCTTCGCAGACAGAGCTTAGATCTAGTGATGCGGTCTAAAACAAGGTCTGCTGACTGAAAGTCATGTACTCTCACTCATACTGTTTTGACTTTACGATCTTCAAAACATTTAATAATTCACGCTATAAACAGTGGATGACTTTGTCAGTTATATCACTCGAATGAGAATGTAGAATAACATAAGGATTTGAAATTTCGGTAGTATCGGCAAGATAGTTATGAAGTTATTGCCAAATAAGTCCCAGAATGAAATTGGGAGGAATGAGGCAATTGTATCATTAGAAAGAGAATATAAAACAACATGAGGGTTTCAAATTTCGTTAGAATCGGCAAAATAGTTATGAGGTTATCCCCCGCTAACCTTAGGAGGTGTTTTGGAAATATATTATTGGAAAGATAATGTAAAGCATCTGCCGAATATTTATCCTGTTAGTGCTAAAAGAAAATAATTTCTGGGCTAAAATTGGGTGGTAGTGTCAGTGGTGCAGGTGGTCGTGGTGTAGTTGTAGCTGTACCTGGTGATGGTGGTGGCGGTGGTGAAGGTGGTATAGTGGGGTGTAGAATGTTGATGAAGGTGGTGGGGTGGGGATTGATGAAGGTGGTTGTGGTGAAGGTGGTATTGGTCTAGTTGTTGTTGATGTGGGTGGTGTGGTGTAGGTTGTATATGTGGTAGGGGTGTAGGTGGTTCTTTTGTAGGTGGTGTTGGTGTAGGTGGTAGTGTTGTAGGTGGAGGTGTGTAAATGTCAATGGTGTATGTGATAGTGTAGTAAGTGATGTAGGTGGTGGTGGTGGTGTAGGTAGTGGTCGTGTAAGTGGTATAAATAGTAGTGTCGTATGTGTTGTAGATAGTAGTAGTGTAGGTGGTGGAGGTGTAGGCGGTGGTGGTGTACGTGGTGTAGGTAACATATCTGGTAAAATCGATTCTGGTGTAGGTGTTACTGATATAAGTGGTATAAATGGTGGTGTCGTAGGTGATGTAGATGGTAGTGGTTTAGGTGGTGGGGGTGTAGGCGGTGGTGGTGTAGGCATAGGTTTTAAGGTGATGCAGGCGGGGCTGGTGCGGCTGGTGTTGGAGTATTTGGTGGTAATGTAGGGGCTGGTGCAGCTGATGTAGGTGGAGGTGGTGTAAGTGGGGTTTGTGTAGGTGTTCTAGGTGATGATGTAGCCCTAGGTGGTTTATTTGATGCAGGCTGTGATAGTGTAAGTGTAAATAGTGTTTGTGGTTGTGTCGTGGCTTGTGCTGGTGTAGGTAATAGCATAGTATGTGGTGTAGGTGGTGGTAATGTAGCGGGTAGTTGGGTAGGTGTTGGTGATGGTGTAAGCGGGGTAAGTATAGGTGGTTTTCTTGTAGACGGTGTGGGTGGTAGTGTTTGTGACACTAGTGTAGATTGTGTAGGTGGTGTGGTTGGTAATGTAAGTGATAGTGGTGTATGTGGGGGTTGTGTAAGTGGTGTTGGTATAGGTGATGGTGGAATAGGTTTGTAGGTGGTGGTACTATGAGGGTGATGGGTTAGGTGTTAGTGGTGGTGTAGGTGTTGGCAGTCGTGTATGCGGTGGTGGTACAGGTGGTATAGTTTGTGTAGGTGGTGTAGGTGGTGTAGGAACTGGTGTTGTAGGTTGTGTAGGTGGTGGTGGTGTAAGTGCCTGTGGTGTGCGTGTTGATGTTATAAATGCTGGTGGTGTAGGTGGTGTATGAAGTGGTGTTGTAGGTTGTGTAGGTGGTGGTGGTGTAAGTGCCTGTGGTGTACGTTTTGGTGCTATAAATGCTGGTGGTGTAGATGCTGTAGGTTGTATTGTTGTAGTTGGTTGTGCTGTAGGTGGTGGGGATTAGGTGATGAGGTAGTGGGAGTGTAAGTGTAGGTGGTGGGATGTAAGGTGGTATGGGTGGTGTAGGCCTAGTTGGTGTAGGTAGTGCTGGCGGTGGTGGTGGTGGCAGTGGTATTGTAGGTGGAGATGGCGTAGGTTGTGTAGGAAATGATTCGAAAGAGAATTTAAAATAACATAAGTGATTCAAATTTAGTTAGAATAGGCCTGTCGTAAAATGGACTCTCGACGATATACCATATATGACTATTCGTTGAGGGAATTATTCATTTATATTAAAAGTGCGTGGTGTCTGGGTTGACCGATATTATTTATCTTCAATATGCTTAAGAAGTGGAACTAAGCTCAAGGATAATAATATGACTATCATTAATAAAATACAGTTTTATTAATAAAAACTATCAACAACACACAAAATGGAAAGTATTGACATAAAGAGAGAATGGAAAGGGTCGTGGAAAATCTAGCTATTTCGAGGATTAAGATTTGGAAGAGATTTAAAAAGGTAAAACAAATAAAAATTAAAGGGATGGAATGGTTCGCTAAACCATTTAAAGCACAGGATAGGGTTGACAAAAGGGTTAAATACTTAAAGGTAACGTTCAGCTTACGTAATTACACGTGTTGTGCAAAGGTAGGCGACATGAAGCAATCTTTGGTCCGCTGGCGAGTTCCAGCCGAAGGGAGGGGGGGGAAATCAAATGATCCTGACGTGGCATCTTGGGAATGAAAACCGTTTCTTTTTGAATGGGCTTGAAGAACAATGGCTGTTCTACGTTGTTCTCTTTTGAACAACAGGGGGAGGTGAGAACCGTCTCTTGTCTACGGGCTCAAAGAACAATGGCTGTTCTAGTGTTGTTTTCTTTCTGAACAACAGGGGAAAGGGTGAGAACCGTTTTTTGTCAAAGGGCTCAAAGAACAATGGCTGTTCTAATGTTGTTCTCTTTCTGAACAACAATTGGGATGGGTGGGAACGGTTTCTTGTCAACAGGCTCAAAGAACAATGGGTGTTCTAATGTTGCTCTCTTTCTGAAAAACAGGGGGGAAGGGTGAGAACCGTTTCTTGTCAACGGGCTCAAAGAACAAAGGCTGTTCTAACGTTGTTCTCTTTCTGAACTACAGGGGAAGACTTGTGGACTTGGCATCTTGAAGGCTCGAACCTTGGCACTCAAGGGATATTGTTCTCTTCTGGACAATGATGGTGGATCTCGAGGTAGAAGGCCCTTGGTGCACAAGGTGAGACTGGATCGTAGTGATGCCTCGCGAAGAAAATCTGGATCTCGAATCTGCTCTTAGTGGTAAAGTTTCCATATAAATAGTCGAGACATCCCCTTGGCGTAGGGGACAATGGTGTGGGGCTTCGAGGGAATGCACAGTTGCGCCTGAGAACAATACCTTATTTGCCCATTTGCCTAACTCAATCTGGCGTGATCGGTGCATGGGGCGAACGGGGGGGGGGAGGGGATGATAAACCTCCTTGGTTAAATATTGCCTTAGGTGGTGGCGATAATGTGCCCAGCCTTAAGGCGAAGATGCACGTGGGTAGCATTGTGTTTCTAAACAACATGTGATAACGGTTGAAATTAGGCGGCCTCAAACCGTTCTATCACAAGCCCGAATAGTTACTATGTCAATGCAAAAACAAAAGAAATGCAAGACTGGGTCTATTGACTAACCTAGTGAGATTTAGCGTCGGCCGCGAATAGACTCGCACGCGACTATAAATTAAAATGTTTCCACTTCCCCTCCCCTAATAATTTAAACTTGCTCTATTTATTTGAGATTCCTGCATATTTTCTTTGTCCAAAGGCAAGAAAAAGCTTTTATGGGAATTGCTTTGATATACAGAAAACAATTCTCAGAACTCTTTTTTTTCCATCTAAATTTTCTTTTATATAAGAAACATACCTAAATTTTAATGCATTTTCTGAACTTTCAGATTTTGTATTATTATTATTACTTTTAATTCTAAAGCATTCATTAATGATATTTATTTTTTCTTAAGCTGCAAATATTCTAAAAACCATCCTTAATTTCAATAACTTTGGAAAATCTCTGAATATCTCTCATTTCGAATCCTTTTTCTTTTAAAAATAACTACAAGACATTAAATATTAGAATTTATTTTAAAAATAGCCATAATGTTATTTTTTTTAAATATAATTACAATATAATAAAAAGTAACAATTGAAATAAAAGAATAAGAGTGATCAGAAATTCAGGTTAAAAAAATTTGGTGTTAACAATTAGTCCTATCACGTAATTTTTTTAAAAAGAAAAACATAATGAAAATATATATTAGAGTGCCACCTTTTTTGCCATGACTATATAATATATAAGTAAGTAAACATACATAAATTCCATTTTGTTTAAAAATAATACTGTTTTTATAGAATGACCTGAAGAATGATACCTTTTTATCTTTAAAGTTAACATTTACAAATAATGATTGAAATCTGCCCTCACAAAATGCTCATTTTTAATACAAAAATAAAGTAAGTATTCATCAGTTAAAGAACAAGTTTACTTGTTCTTAACACGCGTATGTTTGTTTGCGTGCGATCCTCGCATTTGTCCAGGTAGTCAATTTTGATATCTTTTTTATGTTCGTGGGTTTCCGCGCGACTCTAATTACCGCTTGCCTCAGATCTATTTATACAGTTTAACATAAATGTAGTTTCATTTCCTAATTCTCATTGGTTCTTTATTTGTTAGACTTGCCATATTATTTTTTTTTATTCACACAAATAGCAATTTTTAAGATTTGATAAATCAACTGAGCGTCCATTTGTAGAGTGTCCTCATGGGCCTATTAAATCCTTCAATTTAGTGCTAGAGGCCTACCCATTTTTTAGAACGAGACTTACCTGCCAGTATTGAAGTTACTGAAAAAAATAACGCATCATACATAAATAGGCAGATACATATTAAATACATATTTAAGGCAGACCTAATGTCTAACAGCGGTTTTAGTATTCGTACAGGGCATCGATATTCTTATGCGCATACATCTGTACTCAACAAAACGGGCCTATATATTATGCCGTGTTCTGCTATTAAATACACAATAATATATAATTTATCTTACAACTTGGTATCATCCTTTGTTCGACGGCTATACAAAAGCAATAATTATGACACAGGATATATATATATATATATATATATATATATATATATATATATATATATATATATATAGTTCGATACGCAAGAAAGCTATAGAGTAATGAGGCGTTTTTATATTTATGCCTCTTCCTCTTTCATTATAATATGCCGCTGCAATATAATCCCTACAAAAAGATTAAAAAATAGAGGGATGACGGGTTCCTGGCAAACGTGACTCGTCTCCCGGAACGCCTGATGTCTGGCTGCTCGTTATTTTCTCCGTTTCCTGTAGAAATGTCTCGTAGACTTCCTTTGGCATAATTTTCTTTAGTCCCATGTAGTCTAAGTGGTGAAGTGCAACAGTTCCTCCTCCTGTTCTCTGCCTAATTAATTGGACGCTGCTGATTAACAGGCATTTAATTACTATACGAAGGAGGAAGCCTAGATGGTTTCTATATGTCCATAGAGTCATTGTCACTCTTGCCATTAAGGAATTACAATCACTGGGAAAAGGGGCCAGCATATGGCGCTTCCAGTGGTTTGCAAACACGGTCTATTCGGACCCACAAACGAAGATCTTTGGTATGAAAGGCTTAGGCACCGAGTGCAAGTGCCCTAGAGATGCCTATGTGAAATCGACTTGTGCCATGGTTGAGGCTAGAATGACCAAACTAAGGGTCTTGGTCACAAAAGGGTAGTCCCTGTGACTGCCGTGAAAGGCGAAAATCCCGAGTATTAGGCAATGAGCAAATGCCCGGAAGGATAATTGGAAGTGGCACCAGCAAGTCTTTTCTACGAGCCATTAGGGAGCACTTTAAACTCCTGTGTGCCCTTTGCACTATTCCGTTCGAGAACTGGCGGTACACCATGGAGCGGAGATTATGAAAACTTCAGCTCCTTGAATAGTTCAGATTCGAATTGGGCGCCTCTATCGGTCCCTACGAAAGCGGGACTCCAAATCTGCAAATCCACCCATCTAGGAAAGTCAACCCGACCGTTGTGGCACTTATATCTGCAATCGGTAAAGGTTCAATCTATCTCGTAGCTCAGGGGATGCACGATTTTAAATACCTATTTTGCGAGGGATAAGAGTTTACAGGCAGTGTACACGGTAAAGGTGGTCCAACTATATAAATATGCACTTTTTCAAACCTTGAAGATGGAATATGAATGAGCAAGGTTGGAAATTTCATGTGGCGACTGATCTTGGCAGATTGATATGCCAGCCACCTGTCCACGAGCTAATATCCCTGTTCTTTTAGGTCAGAAATATCGAGAGTTGATAAGACAAAGTGATGCTTTGACTTCTGGGTGTGATAGATTATGTAACTGATTGGAGATAGTCATTCTGCACGTCATAGAGACAAACGGTGGTGGGTACCTTGATGTTACTACACACCATAGTTTGGCTTTCCCAGGAAAAGGGAAAGAATTTAATCGCAAGCGAAATTGCTTCCTTTCTCATTATCCTGCGCTGACGCCAAAGCTCGAAGGTCAAATGAGACAATTTGGACTGTATTGCCGTTCCTTAGGAGATATCAATGATGTATTCCAAAATGGCGCTGCAAAGGCATTCCTGCCTGTCAGATTTGCACTTAATCGCCACGAAAAAGCCGAAACTAATGGCCTTTGATCCGTTTACAAGGTATTATGGTGACCTTCAATCATGTGTCTGAATTGGGTAACAGAAAGATAGGCCACTGGGAGCTCTCTGTCGTAGGTGGAGTATGCTTGCTGTGTCCAGATCAGCTTTCTCAAAAAAAATGAGACCGGTCGTGATTATCCATTTACCATATGATGCAGGGAAGAACCTGTCGCGCATTGAGAGCAATCCGTCACCAGCTGTCATTGCAAATCATTGGGCAGTGGGTAAAAGAGTTTAACGGAGTTGATTAAGTCCGATTTTGTATTCTCAAATGCTCCTCGTGCAACATGGTTCTATTCGATTCGAATTCATGAGCTTTAGGTTTCAGACATGCAAGCTCAGGCAACGGGGCTGCAATTGCTCAAAATTAGCAATCATCATTTGGTCGTATCCCAGCATGCCCGAATATCGTCTTAGTTTCTTATAGTCCTTTAGTAAAGGCATGTTTCCAAGTTCCTTCATTCACTTTGCCAGTGGGCAAATTACTTCCACCGAAATTTGTGCCGTAAAAAATCAATTTCCTCCTTTGCCAGCTCACATTTCTCCAAGGATATCTTCAGACTGTTTTCGACGAAGATTTTGAAGAATTGATCCAAATGCCTCAAGTGGTCGTTCATATTGTCCAAAAATATCATGACTTCGTTAATATATACATAAACGAAATTTAATCCTCTAAACAGGTTATGCTCGTATCGTTGGAATGGGCAACTTGCATCCCGGAAGCTAATTGGAAGCTTCACGTACTCTCATAATCCAAACGGCTTTATCACCGCAGTCTACCCTATGTACACAGGTTTATAGGGATATGATGATAGGCCCGAACCAGATACAACCTTAAAAAAATCTTTTTGTCATGGATGTGCTTTGCCACACTTTGAATTCGCGGTAATGGATATCTGTCTCGGTTTTGTGATTGCATAAAGAGCTCGCAAATCGCCGACCACCTTCTACTCACCGGACGACTTATTCCTTAACACCTGAATAGGTGAAGCCCATGGTTATTTTGTCGAGCGCACGACTCTCTCCTTTAATAGTGTTTCGAAAGTTGCTTTGGCAACCTGCAACTTCTCCATTGAAGAGGTCAAGGCCGCGCGAATGTCGGTGGAGCACTATCTGTCTCAATTGTGTGGGTCACTGAGTTTGTCGAAGATGTGGGTGGATTAGCGGGTGCGGGACTGTACGAAGTCACATATCTCACCCATATGGCTTTTCAATGATGTAGTAGGTAGTGTAGGACACTAATAATTAAAGCTACCACAGTCTTCCCTGATACTTTCCTTTCTGATACGAGTTTGCCTAATTAGTCGATAATTTACCACACGCACACATCACTAAGAGATTAAAATGCTTTGAGAAAGTCAATTTCAAATATCGGTGAAATGGTATCAGCAGCCCCAAATGACCACCTAATGATCGGCGAAGACTAGGGATAACTATATCAGTGTGTACTTCGCCGTGCACTTTTATTTTATCGCGATTAGCCGTCGCAATATTTACACTGGACTCGCGCAATTCACCCAAATTCATTGTTGAGGTATGATTGTGTAGAATAGCACGGCGCACAGATTCGTACACAAGCACGGGCAGACAGCTGACCAAAGGCCGCTTGAGATATGTTTTGGGGCGATTAATAAAGAGTTTGATTTACCGTTAACAGGGTTTATAGCCTGGTGGATGGTCTGACAGACGCTTTAGGGCATGCCAGTCCCTAGAGGATTTTTAACGCTAGAATATGCACACACATTTCATGATAACAAGTGGGACCAGAAAAGGAACTTGTCTCGTAATATGGGGGTAAGGTTAATGTGGCTGCCTAAGAAAGCCTAAGATCATTTAGGCTTTCTTCTCTGCCTCGATGCACTGTTTCAAGAACTTTAGGTCGCTAGTAATAGCTACACCCAAGTCCTTCTCAGTGTCACACGATTAAAGAGCAGTGCCCTTAAGGATATACTGAAATTGGGGATTTCAGTGGCCGATATGCATTACTTTGCATTTTTTCACGTTAAAAGGCATTTGCCACATGTCCGACCACTCCCCAATCTTCCTAAGATCTTCCTGCAGGCGGGCAGTATTTCCATCCTTTGCAACGTTCATACGAAGCTTGGTATCGTCGGCAAATTTTGAGATCTTGGCAACCATGTCACCGTTCATGTCGTTGACGTAGATGATGAATAGTAGTGGTCCGAAGACAGAACCTTGAGGCACACCACTAGTAACGGGCACCCACCCAGAAGCCTGTCCATTCACTACCACCCGTTGCCGTCTGCCACTTAGCCAGTTCTCAATCCAGCCTGCTACTTTTCCGTCTACGCCCAGCGCTCGCACTTTCTGGAGAAGGTGGCGGTGTAGTACCTTATCAAAGGCTTTCTAAAAGTCTAAGTACACCACATCCACCACCTTGTCGCGATCGTGCTCTTTGCACACGAAGTGGAAGAATTCCACAAGGTTCGTCAGTAAACACTGAAGAGAAGTACTCGTTGAGAAGGTTAGCATTTTCTGCATCTGAATGATTTAATGCCCCCTCCTGATTTCTTAAAGGGCCAATTGTTCGACGGATTGGTTTACGGCTGTTCACATATCCAAAAGACTCCTTGGGATTCTATTTACATAGTCTCGCCACTCGGAGTTCCTCAGACCGCTTAGCCGCCCTTATGATGGACTTCACTCTCCTGGCTAGCCTCCAGGATTTGTCAAAGTCGCCTGAGATCTTCGATTGCCCGTACACAGTTCTCTTCTCCCGCAGCAGTTGGCCGATTTCTCGATTAAACCACTTTGGTTGAACAGAAGACCGACGGGGACATTTCAGAGGAATGAAACGTGATTGAAGACTCATGAATAGGGTTTTGAAACTGTTCCACGAGTCTTCAACTGGCTTGCACACTTCTAGCCTTGCGTGAGTCAGTCCAGCACGAATACCTGCAAAGTCTGCTCTTTTCAAATCGAGTTTCCTCGATTTACTAATTGCAGGCCCTGCCTTCGGGACTTTGACTACAAATTTAAATAGTCGGTGGTCACTGCCACTGACCTCTTCGCCAACAGACAGGTCCTTACCGATGTCATCCTCAGAGGTTAAAACCAAGTCGAGGATATTGTCTCCTCTCGTTGGCTCTCTCACAAATTGAGTCAAGAACTCGTTGTTTGCAAACTCCAGGAGTAGTGCGTTCTCGGCACAGGGTTCTCTGGTTTCCCAGTCAACTTGTGTTTTGAAATCACCCATGACGATACACACTCTGTCTACGACAAGTTCTCCTAGTAGCTGGTACAGATCTCTGTCCTTTTCCACGAGTTGGGCAGGAGATATATAAAGCACCAGGGTCCTGTATTTGGCAGGACCTATCTATAGGTCAACACCTATTAGTTTATAGTCGGATACGATGTTACAATCCTTTGAGTTGAGAGTATTCTTGACATACAACAACACATTGCCACCCTCTCTGTCTAGCCTATCTTTCAGGAAGAGCTGGTAACCTGGAATCATGAATTCACCTTAAAAATCTCGGCTTGACGTTTTTATCAAAGATTGCGTTATGGCCACCATCTCAGGTTCTTCTGATGCTACGAGGCCACGAAGTTCTAGAAACTTGTTTCTGATAGACCTTGCATTTAACACAAGAACTTTGAGGGAGTCCCCGACTGTAGGACTCCCTACGCTTTTCCGTTTCCCGCTTTCTTTCTCTGTGGCGGGTTCACTCCCCTCTTTGTGACTTCAGAAAAGGTCGTTCCTGGAGTAGCACGGGTGTTCTGGCTTACGTCCTCTTTTACTGTGGGTCTTACACTTCTTTGGGTCCGCTCCACAACATCTTGGATCATGTTCGGGAGTGCAGCTTTCCCTTTAAAGGAAAGATGCACTCCGTCCCTTTGGTACAGGTCATTTCTTCCGTAAAAGGTGCAGTAGGGGTCTACAAAAAAGACTCCTTTTGCCCTACAAAGATCTCCCAGGCGTTGGTTTATGGAGACGTTCCTCGCGTGAGCATTGCGGGATGGACCTCATCTTGGGAGTATCCCGACCACGACACATCTGCGGGTTTATATATACGTTTATATATACTTCACCAAACGTCCTCCTGGCTTTTCTTAATTGAAATACGGCTTTTAATTGGTAATTATATATCCAACTGTTTATGAGGCAGTAAAATAGATACAGCTCGATACATGTTGGCAGTCACACAGACTCTCCAGTAACTGTTTCCTGGACACTCATGTTATCTATCCTGTAAACTTACTCCATACTTACATGACGCAAGACGAGCTTTCCAGAGCGCTATCGATTATAAGCTCCCTCTTGTGATTGCAAAAACCATTAAAAACTAATCCAGGAAAGAGACATTTTCTGAAATTGGTTACCCACCACAACCATTTAATCTTTGTTAGGGTAGTTGATTGGGGTTCCAACCACATTTCCTAGTACTCGGACGAGTTCATTTTCACCAAATTGTGACATATTTGAATTTTTGATCGCATTTGAGAGAGGCGGGCCACGCTCAGGTCATAATGGCGCTTAAAAGTTTAACACATCAGATAACTGAAGCCTCGTTTACAGAAAGAAGAAAAATTGTCAAGACCTAAGAAAGGATAGGTTTAAGAAACAGAAAGATTACTCTCTAAATTCCGAAATTGGGAGACAAGTGGACTCATGACATACACAAAGAACCGGCTTCAAAATCATTCGTTAACACGAACTTCGCCAATGAGTAGTAGTAAATTCAAGTAAAGAGTAATGAAAGCCTGAAGAACGATATATGCCATATTTTGGTGATGAGTAGATTGAAATATCTCATGGACTGTATTGCTTTGTAAAGGAGTGACAACCTAACTCTATCTCTCTTGAGCGATCTTTTTAACTTCAATAAACTATTTGCTTAAAACAAAAGATTCCGTTCAGCACATTTTCATCATATATTTTATGATTATGTTTTCAGTTTTTATGATTATATTATTTTATTAACTTTACTAATTACACCAAATTTTAAGATCAACCTTTAAAAACAATGTGAATTATTTTTCAGTTTTAGTTCAATTTTTTGTTGTCCTAGCCAGTCATTACCTAAGTGACAGAATAGCAAGGCATAAAGTATAACCTGAACAACTTTAAGCAATGATGAATCTCAATACATGAGATCTAAAGGTGGAGTCTAAATTTATTCCGTAGAGTTTAACTTCGATACTTACACAGCATATCGACAGAAACTGAAGCTTTGATTGGAGGTGCCAAGATCGAATTTTTGCCTTGACAAGTGAGTGTAGTAAGTAAATTCCCTCTTGTAATATCCGTAAAAGTAAAAGTGTTTACAGTCACGTCTCCATGTCTCTCCTCAGCAGTTCCATCGATCATGACACCCGAGTGCCACCAGGTCACATCAGGAGGTGGTTTTCCTGTATGTTGGAGAAAAAAATATTAAAATATGAATTGCAAAACTAACATTGTAAAGCCCGTTTCAATATGTTCAGGATAAATTCTGATAGTAGATAAGAATTTACTAAGACGTCTTGATATAATTTTGTTATATTATACCTTCTTCCTTTAGAAGGCTGTATTAGCATAGTTTAGAAATTTTGAGGAAAGGAAATTAACGTCTCGTAGGAACGATTTAACTATTTCAAAACCCTTATTTTTTGTAAAATATTATGCATTTACCAGGCTATTTCGATCAGCTCTCACCCAAAATTATATTAATCTTTTTTTTTAAAGGCCCAAAATACTACTCTAAAATTTATTGATACTTTTCTTTTGCTTAATCAAAAGGATTATTTTTTAGATTAAATATATTGATGAACCTTACTAAATTAACCTAACCCTTACAAATATTCAATTTTCAAATAGTAAATTAACTAATTTATGATGATAGATGTATAATTGATTGGATCATGGATCTTTTCGGTTTGGCGGCAGGTGGATGTTTTGTACCAAATTTTCACCAATAGTGCAGTTTTGAGTGCTGAATACGAATATAACATTTGATTTTTGGATAAATGAAAGGAGCTATAAATAAAACAAAATTTAATGCGCAATAGTTTAGAACATTATTCTATAAACAATTATGATTATATACTGGGGGGTCTGTGCCCCCCAGACCTCCCAAATTGGTTGAAACTTAGGATCATCGTAGGAGGGTCCCTCCTGTTGTGATAAACCCCCCACCTGCAGTCCCCTTGAATTTACTCCAGAAAGGTGAAACATATTGGAACACGGACGAAATAGTTTGCGTCCCATCGTTCGCGCCACTGAATGAATGTTTGAACAAATAATAAAAGGACTTAACAATAATATTGGGAAATCATATGGCAGTTTAAGTGCGTTTCATTTCCCATTTTTGTTTTCCCAAACCAAAATTTACCGTTGAAATTTCCCCTTTTTTTTTTAGATATTTCCTTTCATTTCTCCAAAAACCAAATATTATATTCGTATTCAGCACTCAAAACTGCATTGTTGGCAAAAGTTTGGTACAAAAATTCGCCTGCAGCTAAACAGAAAAGACCCTCGATCACATTTATGGATTGTGCATCAAATGGGATTTCGGCAGGATGTACGACGAAATTTTGTGACAAGACGATAGAGCGCAGCCATTTTGCAGCATCTCCACTACCAAAGTTTACTGTCGCATTGGCGAGGATTGAAAAGCATCTGTGAGTTGAAACTTTGCCAAGGGAGAAAACGAGAAAACAGTCATGAGCAGAGAGGTCACAGCGGCAGGCACCATTCTTCTTCGCGATGCAAAAACAACGTGGGCATTCCAGCACAAGAGTTGACGTGCAGCATTCCATTTCTCATCCTTTTCCGATCAGATTCACCTTCCTAAATTTAAGCACTATAAATCAAAGGGTCTGTGCTAGTAAAATGACAAATAAGGCAGTAAAGCTGCATACTGTACACAGCCTTACCAACATTGCCAGTGATTCTATTCCTATTCTCCAACAAATGCTCACTCTTCTCAATTTCCTGCTTCTAATCATCATGCTTATTATAATGTTTCCTTCCTACAACCAAATCAGTGGCGCTACTACCACAACAAATATAGTGTACGAACTCTCTATATATTTGCAACCATTACCTCCTTCACCTAACCCTAATCCACAATTTTCGTCTCAACAGCTTCCATTCACTCTCACCCTTTTCATTCTCATTCTAATTCTCAGAATGTTTCTAATTTAGCCACCTAATTTAAACTAGAAAGGAAAGAGTTAGTGTGGTCTACCTCCTCATCATTTCTTCAGTTATTCATCCGCTTTGTTCTTTCTTAACCTGGTTGTCACTGGTGTTAAATACAGCGTCATCCAAGCCACACACTTTGATAATATTTGTTTTCAGGCCTATTTAGTACTTATAACCTTAAATTCCTCGGTTAGAAAGAGCTATGGTAGTTTTAACCATCCCATTTCTCTTGACATCCTTCCTCTTATTTATTGGACCTTCATTGTTGCTCAGTTAGATTGTGCAATATTTAATCTGGATTTCTTTTGCCCATAACCACTTGGTTGACTATTGCAATCGAAAATTTTTAGATCCTACTACTTCTCTATCTCAGTTTTTTCCCTTTCTTTTCGCTTCTCTACCACCGAGCACCAATACTAGCACCTAGTCTCATCCTTCCACTTTAGAAGGATACTCCTATTAAACACAACCTACTGCATCAGATTAAGATAAAAGACGCTCGTCTATTTTCCTCTCTTATAAGAGTAGATTCAGATATATAAACTTAGGGCAATAAAGCTGAATTTTAATTTCCTGCTGGCTGCTGCAATTAATGGTCCATCAACCTTCGTTTGGGCCTTTGCGCTTCACGACGTACCGAAGTCTACACCTTTTGTATTTGGCGGTATGGAGGATTACAGAGATGTGAACACACACAAAATACCATCTAGGGATCCTTTGCCGTTCTTCTCGGATTTTAACTCTACTCTCACCGATTATTCTATCTTTTCTTGAATTAATCTGGTTCGTGCTTTCAACCAGATCCCTATTCACCCACCTAATATGCGAAAAACAGCTATCACCATGTCTTTCGGTTCTTTTAAAATGTTTCTTAAGCCCTATGGTTAACATAATAGTGGTCAGACTTTCCAAAGTTTCATTAATCAAGATATGAGATAGCATCATATTTAGATGAACATTTGTCCCAACTTCCTCAGGTTTTACTCCTTTCTTCTACACTACATTTCTCCTGACGAAATTCTTACTCTCGAGGATAAAGTTGCCCATATTTAAGATTTCCCTCCACTCATGCAATTTGCCGGTTCTGTCGGTATGGTTATTTTCGGCCATAGATTTGTTTCGGAATTTTCTCGTATTATGCAACCTCAAGAAGAAAACACATTAAGGAGGCATAGTCTTCGGGGGAGTGCGAAGTTATTGCACATATGAGAGAGGCTAAGAAATCGGTTTTCAACGTGGTGGTAATAGACCCCAAGGGAGCCATGGCAAGAATTTAAGAAAACTTGCATCACCCACTCTGTCCTGAGATAATTTTTTTTGTCTTTTTATTTCCTCATATTAACAATAAAATTCTAACAGTTACATATAACTGAGTGCAATTAAAGAAACACATAAATGAATGGTTATTGGCAAAATTCAACATCAAATTGTTGTATATGTTTATTGTAAATCTTACAATTACTAGGCTGTATTATCTCTATATTATTAAAAATTTTTATCGTAATTTGGGAATCAATAGATTTAAATGGACCCCACTCAATCTGTGGATAAAATATAAATTTTATGAATAAATATAATATCAAAAGCCATTTTAAGGTTAAAACAAACAAACACTTTGGAGCTAATAAAATTGTATTTAATTTAGTTCATTATAGACACTGAAAATTCAACGTAATTTAAGTTAATTTAGCTGACATGTTAAAATTACATATGTTTAAAATCTCCACACAACTTTATTAAAATATATAAAATATAAGTTTAGTTGTATTAATTATTAGTATAATGTAAAATAATTTTTACTGTATTTATTATTTATTGCTTAAACATGATTTTTCTTTATTAGTTGTACAGTGAAGAGTCCATTAATTATGGATTTGCATCAATCCTCGTTGATCGCTTCGAGAAATTTCAGTATTTAATGCGCTTCAAATGCTGCCTAGTAAGTTAAAGCAGCATTTGCTGACAATCCATCTACAGGCAATGGAGAAAGACTCAGATTACTTTTAGCGCCATAAACCAGTTTGGGAAAATAAAATATCGATGAGAGTAATGTTTTCAGACATACCTCAATCATACGAGGTTTCCTTTGAAATAGCAAAACCAAAAAAAAACACCCACACAATTTGTGAAACCTTAATCAAGTTATGTGGTTTAAAGATAGTCAAGTGAGGTCTTGGAGACACAAGTGACCGAAAGATTCAACAAAGTTACCTGTTAAACGACAAAGTGAAACGGAGAATTAATAAAATATCCGATGACATATAGAAAAAAAGTTATACAAGAGATAAAATCGTGACCAACTGATATGTTTGTAATACAGCTGTATGACTCAACGGATGTGAGTTCATGTGCACAGCTACTTGTGTTTGTTAGGTATATTTTCTTGTGTGATGCCAAGGAAGAATATTTGTTGTGTACCTAGCTTGAGATCACCACAACGGCTGTAAATTGATGGAAAAGATTTCTTCTTTCTTCAAAGCTAAAAGGATTCCCTGGGAAAATTGTTGTGTAGTCTATTCAGATAGGGCTTCAACAATGCTTGCTTATAATCAGTGTTCCAGAGACGTGCAAAGGAAGTAGCTCCGAATGCCAAGAGGGTTCACTGTATGATCTTTTGTTTTGCAGTCTTGTCAAAAACCCTCCCTGATGAACTTTGCAATATCCTGGAGGTACTGATCAAATGTCTCAATTTTGCTTAAGCTGAATTCTCGCCTTTTTCAGAAGCTTTTTAGAGACATGGATTCGGTGCAAATAATTTGTTTTCTTTTACTCAAAAATTTCACTGGCTTTCAAATGGTTATGTTGTGAATGGACTGTTTGAACTTTGGAGGGCGGTTAAATTGTTCTTGGAAATGCAAGGCAAAGATGATGTCTTGAGTAAATTCACCGAAATTTTGAGGGAACCACATCTTTCATACTAATCTTATATATTTGAACAGCTGTATGATTGAATCTCTAGCTATAGGGCAAGGGGAAAAATGTGTTTCACCTAATGGATTGTCTTTGTGTATTTCTTACCAAGCTCCAGAATTAGCAAAAGAATGTCGGTGGTGGAAATTTTGCTATGTTTGAAGAACTTTCAACTGTCTTTGATGAGAATAAATAAGTTCGTCTACTTGACTCATTAATTAAAACTGAAATTAATCTAAGAACTGAGATACTCTGATATACTTGATCAGCTATATAATTGAATCTTAAGCTACAGGGCAAGGGAAAAATGTGATTCACCTAATGGATTCTCTTTGTGCATTTCTTGCCATGCTCCAATAAATACAGTCTAGGATCGACTTCGAGAAGCCCTTTGTCGATTTCCAGCAGATCCAGGAATTTCTCAGTGATTTTCCTGATGAAGGAGGCATACGGTCTTGTTGTCTAAGTCAGCCTCCTCGACGCGAACTTAGGTAGAGGTTCCTCTGATGCATCCAAGCTTCGGAGGTTGGCAACAACATTCTAATTCTCCTCCAATGACAGCTCATTGTCAAAAAGTGCAAGACTAACTATCACTTCTGTCAGGTACCACATGTGACATCCCAACACTTTCAGCACTGACTCTCTGATCACCTTGTTCGTCGTTTTTGAGAGGGATTTGTAAAGGTCAAGGTCGTTTCTTGAGGCTTTTGCTGAACATGCAGCTGAGAACCATGCGTGAACGTAGTAGCGTACAATGAAGTCGCATCACTAGCCCAGCTTTGGAGGAACTCCGGCCTTGACTGCGCGTTAATTGGACGGCCGCTGTTTGTTGTATTCTGCGAACTGAGGTGTGAAGATCCGCATTTTCAGGGTGTAAATTGCTCTTGCCATCCATCGAGCCCAATGGACTGCTCCCGGCTTGTGGAAAAAGATCTTCTTGAGTCCACGAGGGATTCCACCAAAAAACACAACGGCTAGTTCTAGCAGTAACCGGTAGTCATTACGTGAGTGGTACTGTTGGAGGAGACCTTGGCAGAGTTTGAAAACCTCGTCCACCCAGCCCTCCTTGAGCTATTCGTTTGCTGTCCTGTACTAGTCTTGATCAACAAACTGCCAGAACTCTCAGACACGGACAAAGGTCACGATATCTGGACTTTGGGATGCTTCTAGGATGAGGGTCAAGAAAACAGCTTCCAGCAGAATTTCCAGCCCATGATGGCGACAGACCAGATGTAGCATATCTCGACCAAGGATTTGCTGCAGTCGAACTTACACTACACCCTTGGACTCAGTATTCGTCGCCGTTGTGTCAAAGCACAGCGCTCGAATTCGCTCGAAAATAGCCCTCTCGGGTACAAAGAAATGGATGATGTTTGCCGCAGGCTCCGCTTTGCCGTCAGTGATGGGAACTGCAGGGATCTTCTCCACGCCTTTCCCAAAAATGAGTATTGGCAGCCAGTTCATAACGCTCTCGTTCGTGAGGGAGCCCATAAGTTTTCCATCCCAGTGGAGTGTTAGGGTAAATCAGAAGCCAAGTTTTCTTTCAGCTCTGCAGCCTTTTCCTGGCGATGACGTATTCGTTGCCGATTGATTGTGCTCGCGCTCAACGACAATTCTCCAACATTTACTTCCAGCTCCCCCGTCAATAGAAGCAAGCAGCACGTGTGTAGCTTGACGGTGACTTATGTTGCTCTAGTTCAGAGCAGCAGAACTTGCAGGGAGATGATTTTCTTCTGCGATGGTGCACTGCGGGATCGATTTGTTGGGGGAGTTACTATCACGACTTGCTCTTCAGACGAAGCGGTCGAGTTCCTCGGTGGCCTGCCTTTCTGCGAAGGCTTGTCTTACCTTTGCAGCTCGACTTCTTTCATCATCCCTCCGCTGCTGTGTCCGTTTCTCTTTTTCCACCCAGGCCGGATCCACACCGCTCATCTTCCTCTGCCTAACCGGCTTCCTCTGAGCTTCAAGGAACTCGCCGTCCTCCTTAATCTTGATCAAGTACATGGCGTCGCAATGTGCTACATCGAACAAACTTTTTCAGGAAAGCAATGAAATTGGCTCTTTTTCCCTCAGCTTGCCCTGTTGTTCGTGATTTTGATTGCTTCAATCTGGTGTACGCTTCGTGCAGACCTCGTACTTTCTTAAGCATATCACACGGATCAATGGTCGGAATATTCGCCTTGGAGTACTGACGTTGAAATTTAAGAGCCGTCTGAGAAACTTAGAATGTCAAATCACACGTGTTTAGGTTTGCGTGGTACTGCAAAACACAGAGGACTTCGTCACAATTTGAGAGAACACTAGATGACAGCTGTTGAGTTGCTGGGGCTCCTAGGGACCATAACTTGTCAGCGAAGAATAAGACGGAGATCTCTCCATAATATAAAACAATAAAGAAAACTACTAATTGCACTGCAAAACTGTACAAGGCGAGATCCTGCCTTCTTTGATGGGGTGGTACACTAGGGCCAACTTCAAAGCGTCTGTGCGACATGAAGATGTCATGCTCCAACCTTAGATTTGGCTTGTAGTGTATTCTCATCAATACGCATAAACTGCTGAGTTCTGCGGTATAGTCCGAACAATTTTGATATTTTAACTCACCCTAATATATATATTAGTGTAGTTGGGTAGCAGTATCTCTTGAATGCAACTTTGTTGAAGACCATTGTGTATTTTGCCTTAATTAATTTCCTTTGGCAACTTTCTCTTCTTTTAACTATCTTTTTATTCAAACTTGTAGATGGTGGCTTATTTTTCCAGTATTCATCTCTTTTTTAAAAGAATGTGTTTGGTAAAAAAACAAACTAAAATGCTAAGCTTTCGATCTTATTCAATCATCTTTAGAGCGTTATGGAATTTATGCCTCCTTTACCGATGTAGTGAGTGGAGTGAGGATCTGGCAGAAAGTTAAGTGAAGGAAAACAGTTCAGTTTTGTATATAGAAAGAACAGAAAGGGACCGCTGTATGTGATACAGGCAGTCAGGTAGTCAGAGAGGAGCGTTGCAGAAAACATTTACGAGAAGACAGCAAGAGTTGATAGATTGGTGGCCATACACCGATGCGTGGTGTTGTTGTGGGAGCGATGGTTATGTGGTATTGACTGGATGAGGGTTAGAGGCAGGTCAGGAGGGAAAGGCTGACTGCTCATCCATAAACGCGTTATTTATGATGCCTACTACGAAGAACGGTATGGGCGGTAGGTGTTAGTGGGCCACGGGATATCTTGTAGCCATCGCGTACCTTCTCACGTGTAGCGAGGTGTATTGTGGGTCTGTGGTGAGTTTGTCGAGTTGTTTTGTGAGTCTGGTGTGAGCGTAAGTGTTGAGAGGAGCTAGTTTATTGTTGTTATGTAGTGCGTCCATTCTCGAGTACCGTGGCGAACGGCAAGCGCGCTTTTGAGCACAGTTCTAAATGCGCTGAGCCTTTCGCTTCCACGTGTCGCTTGCAGCTACGAGCGACAGTGAGTCGTACGTAAGAATGGGACGCACGAGTGCTTTGTATAAGTTTAGTTTTAGTGTTTTTGCTCGCAGGGTAGAAACGTGAGGCTCTTGCTTGTATTATGTTTTGGTGTAAGTTCAACCTGAAGTCTTGTCAAAAGTTACCCCAGGAGTTTGGTGCATTGAGTGTATTCGAGCCTTGTTGGGTTTTGGTGGATCATGTCTGGTGTGTGTGAGTAGATTTGTAAGTTGTGCATAAAGTGGTCTCTAGCGCCGTAGAGTGTCATCTGTGTCTTCTGAGGTTTCGTGGCAATAAGCCATTTATCCTCGTAATCTGTCTTCACGTCTAGTATTCTTTGTGCGTGGAGCGCGATTTCTTCTGGGGCCCAGCTTCTCGCGAGAATGGTCTCATCATCGGCGTAGGCCACTATGTAAGTGTCAACGCAGTTTTCTGGTGGGCGTGGGGTGTCGTTTGCGAACATGATGTACGCTTCCTTGTGGAACGCCTAAACGTGGTGTGAAAGGTATTGATAAGGTGTTGTTGTATCTAATGTGGCAGCTCCGTTCAGTGAGGTAGTGCAGAGAGGTAACTCCGTGTTATTGGCGAGGAAGAGAGTCTTTTGGTGTATCTGTCGTTTCTTTTGTATTCTGTCGTGAACGATGGTCACGGGCGCATGAGTGAACCTACCTCTCCTGAACCCGTATTGATGTGGGGGGAGAACCAATCCCTCTCTTCCAGGAACTCTCGTAGGTGGCAGTTGACCATACGTTCAAGTATTTTGCCTAGGTGCTCTTATAGAGCAATAGGCCTGTAGTTATTTGGGTGTTTGGGGTCTTTGTGGTGTTTATGTAGCAGTATGTTGTGAGAGACTTTGAATATTTTGGGGAAGTGGCCTGAGGCTAGTGAGGCGTTGAATAGGTGTGTGAGTGTGGAGAATATGTCTGCGGGGAGGTTGTGTATGAGTGTGGCTGGTAGGCCGGAGAGCCGGGGTGCGTTTTGGTGTCGTTTTTATTTAGTGTTTAGTTTCCTCGACGGTGATTGGAGTGGTTAGTGTAGACGTGTAGTCGAGCACCTACATTCGTATCAGGGGAGCAGGCCTTAGTTCGTGAGCGTGAGCCCGACAGCACTCTTGGATTTCCTGGAAGTGCTCCTGCGCTTGTGGTTTTGGTGTGTTGTGCGTGTGTACTGTGTCCCAATGGGACCTAAATGCGTCGAGGATGTCGTTAGTGTCTGTGAGTGTGTGGTTGTTTATTTGGAGTGTGATTGGTTTGCATGGTTCAGTGCCCAGCATCCTGTTTACGTGCCGCCAGAAGAAGGAATCGTCCGTGCAACGGGTGTCTTCCGCGATGCGGACGACCTCTCGCCACTGCCGGTTCCTGTCTAGCTGCACGCACTGTAGGATGCGGACACGTAGTTGATTTATGTTGTGTTGACGTCAGCCTCTGGTGTAGTGGTTATTGTACTGTGTGATGAGTCTCTGTGTTTGTATTCATAATGTGAAGTGTTTTATGCAGGTGTAGTTTTTGTGGTGAGTGTAGGTTTCGTGCGGTGCTGATGGTGTCTACAAGTGAGCACCAGTGTTGGTCTATTAGTCCTGGATTGGTGTCCTCCAGCTTGAAGTTATGTGGTGTATTTGTGGATATGTGACTCCTGAATTCTACCCAGTTCGTGTTTTTGTAGTCGTATAGAGGTGATTTTGGGATGAGTATGGGAGATGTGGATATGAAAAGGCATATTGGTATGTGGTCAGATAGTACTTGGGCACGGGTGACATGTGAGTGTAAAAGCGTGTGGCATGGTCGTTGCGGAAGACCACGTCCAAGGATGTGGTTCCTCCGTGCGGTCCGAAGAACATGGGCAAGGCAGGGCCGATTTACTCGCAGCAGTATTGCCGCAAGGCACCGGCTAAGTAACTTCCCGCATCGTTTGTGTTGTTGAAAAGGAGTGTTGGGTGAAGAGCGTTGAGGTCCCCCGCGAAAAAGATATGCAGGTTGTAATTTTATAGGGCCCGGAGTGGGACTTCTAAGTTTAGCTGTATTCGTGGTTGTCTGCAATGCGAAGTCTATTGTTTGGAGGATGTAAGCTGGTGGAGTTCAGGAGTACTATGTCGGATCTTTGTGTGTTGAGCACCCAGTTGGCGACCGTATGGCGAATTCCGTGCCAGCTGCGTACGTTTAATTGTATTAGGCTAAGTCGACCTATTGTCGAGGGCGAAGTTCGTGGGAGGCTGACTTGCCTGGTACCGTCCCGTTTTCCTTGGTAATTGCCCAGGAGGCATGGGGAGCGAGTACCTTGACGTGTGTTGGCTGTTGTTTTGTGTGGTTCACGGCGTTGTTGTTGGGTGGGGAAGCTGTAGTGGAGGAAAAAGTGTGTTCTGTGGGCGGAGATGTTGAGGTAGTGGCCTTGGAGGGAGTAGAGTCTTGGCGGGGGGAGTTTGCGACGGAGGTGGGTGGCGTAGAGCTGGGAGATGAAGGGCTAGAGATAGTTGGAGAGGTACAGATTATGAGAGGAGGGGTGTCAGGGGAGAGAGGAGGTTGGGTCGGCGGAGGAGTGGAAGGAGGAGGGGTGGAGGTAGAATGAGTCGGAGAAGAAGGAGTGGAAGGAGGAGGAGTGAGGTGAGAAGGAGTGGGAGGGAAAGAAGTGGAAGGAAGGGGAGTGGGGAGGAAGGAGTGGAAGGAGGAAGAGTGGAAACGACAGGAGAAGCGGAGGTTTGTTTATCCCGTGCCTGTGTGCGCGGCTGGGGCTTTGGTGTAAGGTCTTTTGGATTGGCACGGGGTGTGGTGGACTTAGAGGAAGTGGCGGTTGGGGTGACGGTGGGTGCAGGGTTGGGAGCTGTGGATAAGGGGGCGGAGATGGGTGGAAGAGGGGTGGTGACAGTAGAAGGAGAACAGGGTTTTGATAGAGAGGTGGAAGGGGTGCGGGCAGGAGAGGTGGATTGGAGAGAGGCGGGAGCAGTGGCTAAGGAAGGTGCAGGGACAGGACAGGCGGTGGGGAAAGCGTGAGGAAAGTAGGGGACAGTGGTTCCCGATAGGGAGGTGTGTGTACTCATCGGGGTGGGGAGGAGTGCGGGTCTGCTTGTGTGCTCGTCTATTAGAGTAAACACCTCCTCAGGGAAGGTGATCTGCTATATGCCATTAGAGGCGAATAATGTGTTTAGTATTTTGGCGTATAGTCGAGGGTCGCCCCTCGACATGTCTTTTGCCACTGCTGAGAGCAGGGTGGCCAGGTGTAGTTTTGTTTTTGTGTTATCGTTACTTGTGTGATGTGGGGTGGGAGTGGGTGTGTGGTGGGGGTGATTGTGTGATGTGTGGGTGTTGGTAGTAGTGGGGGTCTCTGAGTGTGGTGTGCTGGGGTGGGGGGAGATGGGAAGTGTGGGTAAGGTGTGGACGCTGCAGGGGGGGGTTGGGTGTGTCTGGGGTAGGGAAAGGGGAGCAGGTAGCGTTGCGCCGGCAGCTGCGGCGAATGTTCTGGTGAGAGGAGGGTGGGCGGGGGTGGAGTGTGTGGTTGTATGTACTTGTTATGGACGCCGTATAGCCGCCATGGCGTCATGGCGCGCCTTACTCAGGTAATGGCATCTAGGGTTGACGGCGACTTGGTCGCTGCCACAGTTCGTGCAAGGGGCTTTCGTTGAGGTGCAAGTCGTGTAGTGATGCCCCACTACACTGCACTTTGAGTAGATTGGGTCTGCTGAGCATGTGTTGGTGTTGTGTACGGTCTTGTAGCACCGGTGGCATTGCGTGGGTCTTATGTTGTGTGCTGAGCTTCTATGTTTTTTGGGTGTGTGAGTGTGCCGCAGACCTTAATGCCTTGGTCTAGCAGTGTGTTCATTGTGGTGGCACTGGACAGTGTGATTACTGCCCAGTTCTTGGATCTGTTGAAGTAGAGGTCTTTGATGACCTCCTCCCCATACTCTTGTCGAGATGAGAGCGGAGGTCATCGTTGGTGAATGCAAGCCATAAGGTATTGGTCTTTGTGACTCGTATCTGGTATCTTTTTAGGATACCGTCCGCGAGTTTTGTTGTGAGGTTGTGCGTGGTTAGTGTGTCGGCTGTATTTTCGTGGAAGGTGAGCGCGTCCTCCTGTGAGCGGAAGACGAGCTTGTGGCCTGTGCGTAGTTTAATTATGTTAGTGATGGGGGTGTCATGGGTGGCGGCTAGCTTGAGAAGTGTGTGGTGGTCGATTGTGGTGGTTGTCTCGTCTGTGGTGTGTGTGAGTATCAAGTGTGAGTTGCTGGATGCCATAATTAATTATCGATACTTTGACTTTACTTGGGACGTACCATCACCACACCGATGAGGACCCCGTGAGCATGAGTCAGATGTGGTGAAGGGTGATAGATGAGTATGGACCTGGTTGGGCTCCTCAGAGGGTGTAAATACATGGCGGACTTAATGATGACTTACGCAAAATCAACTGACTCCAGTCGAATGAAAGCGAATTTTCAACGGTATTTATTTGCCTTGGTTAAACGTAACGTTAGAGGAAATGAACCACTCTTGTGCGTGGATATATTAAAATAGTTTTAACGTACGATTACAGCTTGTTGCTTGAATATTGATGGCCGGCTTATCTTGATTTATTAATATGGTTTCTAAGATGTTAAGCCTCGCTTTATTAACCTCTTTTCTTTTATGTACTATGTATATCCATATGGTTTATTGGCCCTCCGCTTTGTAGATGCATAGGCAACCGCCTTGAAGGTGTGGTAGATGTCATGCCAATATATTTAGAGTTATTATAAAGCTACAGTCTTTATTGGGGCAGGTAAACTCGTAAACTATGTTGGTTGACTTGAGATTCGAGGAGTTAAGGCAGATGTTATTTTTGATCAAATGTTTGCTGGCTTTTGTAGATTTATAATAAATGATGAGTTGTATTTTATCGGTTTGATTTTTAACCTTGATGTTACGGTTACTAATTTCCTTGATGCTTTTGTCATCTATTTTATAGGCCGCAGACATCTGGTTTCTGTAGTACACTTGCAGTTTTATTCGTATGTGTCTAATGCATATTTAAAAAAAAATTATTGGAGTTGTTTATCAATCATGCCGTTTGAGAAACCATTAGTCACTTTATTGCAATCACACATATGTACATAACTTTAAATTTTATACATATAATTTCTATACTTTTAGGTAAAACAACGAAATGCGCTTCAGTTGTGGTATATCCTAACCTTAGATATGCTATTCGGCCTATACCTCACTTAAAAAACATTCCAGTACCTGAACCACCTGCAGAAATTGATTTCTCTAATTCTGATGAATCAGATCTGGAATCATGTGAACCAGAAACTGAAATTTATGTTTCTGAAACTGTTGATACTACTCTAAAACCTTTCTCACAACTTGATCTAGATGATCTTGTAAGAGATCTAAATTTAACAAAGCAACAGAGTGAATTACTGGCCTCGAGACTGCAAAAAAGAAATTTAGTAGCAGAAGATGTTCAAATTACTAAGTTTCGCATCCGATCAAATAATTTAAAAAACAATTTTCATTTGACAACAATTTATGCTACTGTAATAATATTTTACATCTCTTTGAAGAAAAAGATATACATCATTTATGAACCCAGTTAATGGAGAGATTTCATTGACTTTTCTTCTCTATTGTAGTAAAGCCGTGCCTCTGCATAATGGAAATAAACTACCATCGATACCACTACGTCACTTTGTTTATTCGAAAGAAACTTATGATAATTTAGATTTTATTTTAAAAAGCATTACAAACAGTGAACATAAATGGTTGATTTGTGCTGACCTTAAGGTCGTAGCCATTTTAAATAGCTTGCAGTAAAGTTACACAAAATTCATGTGGTTATGTGCGAGTGGGACAGTAGAGCTCGGGGAGAACATTACATAACTCAGATTGGCCTTTAACCCTAGAGCCACATCGTTGGGAGATTTTCATTCGAGCGCATGGTGTGGTAACGTGATTCTTAGCCATGGAAGCACGGAAGCACGCTCCGCCCCTCAGTACCTCCAGTGCTTTGCATGACGTCTTGAAGGGGGGGGTGTACGCTCTCACTCGGGGTTTGGAATTTTCCATCACCAGGGAAAGTTTATGATTTGAGGAGAAATTCACACACCGCTATGGTGACTGGGAGAATTTTTACCAGGATGATATACTCCCTACGTTGTGGTGACCCTACTATTTTGTAAAATCTTACGTGTATTTCTTTTCAGGTATAAAGTTATTTATTTCAGGAATAACAAAATTATGGCTGGTCGAGGCAAGTGCTCAGTAAAGATAGACTTTCGGACATAATAAACAGATCAGGTCTATCATTGCAAGATAGAGGTGATAGGGAAGGTGTTGATGATGTTGAGTCACATATTGATAATGAAAGTGAATTCAGTGACAACCTAGAAATAGACAAACTATACGATAGGAACGATGACGAAGAGTATGTGCCTGTGATTGAACCAGGAATTAGTGATGAGTTTGCGGGGAATGATGCCCTTCCAAAGTAAAGAAAAAGGAAGATTTTCATGTCCACACCAAGAAAAAGTCTTGCCTTTTCCAATACCTCTGCTTCTGCCCCTTCTAGTACCTCTGCTACGGACCCTGCTAGTGGTGGATGGAGAGGAAAACGCCACCTGGGGGCTGATGCTCTACCCGTTGTGGACTTCAACAAAACATCAATTTCCACCCGAAGTAATTTCAGGTGGAGCTATCAGCCCCAGCATGTTGCAAGAATGAGGAGGTTGTCAAGGAACATCTTAACATGACTCACTCCAGGGCCAACTCAGAAGGCAAGGGATATAATCGCCCCATGAAGAGGAAATCAAGCTCTTTATCACTGATTCCATTGTTCATGCAATCGTCACCGACAAACAAAAGTATAGAGCGGGTGGATGAAAGTATGACAAGTCAAAGTGCCACATACGGGGCTACGGAGCCTAAGGAGATATAAGCACTCTTAGGAGTGCTCATAGTGGCAGAACAGCAGAGGGATGACCATCCCTCCCTCATTGAGATGTGGAGCACTGTAAGTAGATGTCCTCTGTATCGGGCAACGATTTCCAAGGGGAGGTTTGAGTTTCTCCTATCCTGCTTGAGGTTTGACAACCCCGAAACCGGTGATGAGAGGCGGAAACAAGATAGATTTGCCCATGTGAGGAATGTTTGGGACGAGTTTATCGAGAACTGTGGCCGGCCCTATGTCCCACACGAAAACCTCACAGTGGACGAACAACTGTTAGGGTTTAGAGGGAATTGCCATTTCCGGATGTAGATCCCAAACCAACCTGCCAAATATGGCATCAAGCTTGTTCTAATCTGCGATTCTGAGACCAAGTACATGCTTGGTGCCATACCCTACCTTGACAAGCAGGGGCCAAGGCCTCAGGATGGGGTGAAACTCGGGCATTACTTCACCAAGGAACTCACCAGGCCATACCACGGAACAAACAGAAATGTGTCCACGGAAAACTGGTTCACATGAGTGCCTCTCATCTCCAACCTCCTAAACAATTGTAGACTGACCCTTGATAGCAGAGTTCGAGCCAACAAGGCTGAAATTACACAGGAGATGAAGGTAAAGGAAACACGAATGCACGGTTCGAGTGCCTTCCACTTCCCCAAAGAGATTACGCTTGTGTCGTAAGTGGCACATACATCCCGCACAAAGAAGAAAATGGTGCTGCTTATGGCATCCCAGCATAACCAGCTTACCATTCCACCAAGTGGCAAGGCAGATATCATAGAATTTTACAATGCCACAAAAGGAGGGGTTGGCACATTCAACCAAATGTTTGTAACAAGTTCATGCTTTTGGAAGACACGACGTTGGCCCCTCTGTGTGTGGTATGGCATCCTCAATTCAGCAAAAATCAATGCCTTCATTATCAGCTGCGAGAACCGTGCAAGGAAGAGCATCAGTGTACCGAAGAGGAGGACACTCGTGATGAATGTGGGGAGGGCACTCATCACTCTCTGGGCTCAGTCACGCCTCTCATCACCAGTCCTGTCCTGTCAACTTCACACCTTAATAACAACAGTATGTGACCTTCCATCACTGGGCATCGCTACCGGGTGGCCAGGGAAGTCATTTGCTGATAGCAAGTCACTCCTGGTACGCTAATCTGACTGCCCTAGCAAGTCACACAGGAAGACCCGGCACCGCTGCAACAGATGTGCCAAACCAAAGTGCCCTAGGCATCTGTACCCAACTTGCGGTGACTGCCTGTAAAAGGTAAGTTTATTTTTCATTGTGTGTCTTCATTTTGTGTTAAAAAAATGACTATCAGCTTTGGAAAAAAATTGAAAATAAATGAAAACGAAAAATTCAACAAAAAATATAGTCATTTTTCACGTGTCTTCCATACAGATCCCAGTGGCAGTAGAAGGCTGTACCTGACCCAGGCGAGGGTTCAATTACCTCAGGATGATCATACAATCGGAGAAGTCTTCAACTGCAGTAATTTTTTTGGCGAATTCTTTTTTCTAATCACATCTTGAAATTTAGTCTCTTTTAGTCTAGTTCACCATAAAATCAGTAACAGTATTCTGATAAAGTACAAATTAAGGATACTCGGCAGCATTCCAAAGCTAAAGAGTTACTTTATCACTCTTTACTTTGTAATAAACCTTAATTAAAAAATATTATCCTTTTTTGATTTTCAAAATGAACGTTGGGGCTCTAGGTTTGAGAGAAGAGACAAAATTATGTTGTCATACTGTTATACGTGAACCATTGGTTCCTAAGGGAAACATAATTTGGCCACCACTTTACATGCAGTTAGGTTTAAAGAAACAATTTGTGAAAGCCTTAAAGCAGGACCAGCCATCATTCTTGTATTAAAAAACAAAATTTTCTAAGATTAGTGATGTAAAAATTAAAGAAGGAATCTTTGTTGGGCCTCAGATTCGACAACTTATGGTAAATAGTGAGTTTGAGGCAAAATAGAACAAGCCAGAATTTTAGGCCTGGCATAGTTTCAAAGGAGTATGTAATCGTCTCCTTGGAAGGCACAAATTAGAAAATTACCATATTCTTGTTTAGAATTTGATTAGGTCTGTCGAGGAATAGGCCAAGGGGAGGGTGGAGATTTTCCCCCCTCTTATATATATATATATATATATATATATATATATATATATATATATATATATATATATATATATATATATCCTATTATCTCGAATGCGGAGGGGTCGTCGTACTACTCCTTATACTTTGTTCGGCCCGTGCCCTGAATGGGTTTATTGACTCAGAGTGCTTAGAGGGTGGCTACGGAGGGATTGGAATGAACTTTGCCAGCAAATGATCCAAATGAAGTTAGATACACAAAAATATAAAAATAAAGTTTTAATGAACACTAAACAAGAAAATATATATATATTTTTATATACAAATATACTGTGCTTTGAGAGATAAATCAATAAGTGAATCTTGGATATCTCACTTGGCTTGTAAATAACTATTCACTATGTAAATCCCTATACACTTGTAATGTTGATAAGCTTCGCGTTAATGTTGGGGAATGTGATAGGGAAGGGTTACCTTGGAACCTGATGTTCGGGGGTGCGCTGGTGAGTGAAGGTGGTGAGATAAGGAGTGGGGACAAAGTGGTAGGTTCTCCAGGGACCGAACTGATCCCACAATTTCGTCATGATTCTGCTGGAAGAAGGCGGTGACGGGAGCTTCTTGTTAAAAATAACCCCACGCTCGTCAACACCGAGGAATCTTGGGTGCCTCTGTAAGAGGATGGATGGGCGAAGTGACCTATCGACGCGTAGGGTCACGGAGAAAAGCCGGGATGTAGATTTCTCGCTTAGGGAACCAGAGTGAGGCTGTTTGTAGCTTCCACTCTGACACGTGAGTACGAGCTTGGGTCCGCACTGACTAGCAGACCAACGGGGTAAGGAGCCTCCTTAACTGGAACCGATCTCTTCTCTGAAGATTTGATGCTTCAACGTCAAATAATTATTCTATACAAAAACTAATAACAACAAGTAATATGTTACAAAACTAAGAATCAAGCCCAAATTAATAGCGTGACAAAAAAATAATACGGCAAAACTATAGCTTGAAACCAATAGCTTGACAAATACTAATAAAGCAAAAACAAATAGGATAACATACCTATTATCGTATGAGCTAATAGTTAAAAAAAATAATGACACGCTATGTAAAAATGCGACAAAATCAAGCCAAGACTAACAGCTAAAAAAAATAAGATCGACCCAAGTAATAGCGCAAAGAAAATTAAAAACACGCCAAAACTAAAAACGCGGTTAAAATAATCGTGCTACAAAATTATTAACGAAAAAACTAAGAGTGCGGCAAAAACTAGTAACTCGGCAAACTTAATAGTCTGTCAAAATTCGCAACTCACCTAAGCTAATTTTGCCACAATAACTAATAGCACACCAAAACTTATATCGCGGCCAAAAACTAGTAACAGGCCAAATAATAACGCGAAAAACTAATAACAAGACAAGCAATAGCCAACAAAATATAGCGTTCACAAACCAATACCCCTCAACGACATTAATTGCCCAAGAAAAAACACTAATTAGACGGACAAAATACAATATCTTTAAATTTAAGAGACTTAATTATAATGCCCAACCGCTGAATACGAGTCCACGCTCGGGTTCGAAAGACCGTTTCACAAAAAGCCCAAGGGCCTCTCAGCTCCCTGTCTTGACGCAGATCAAAACTGCTTACAATTACGTAATTCTCCGTGACAAGACAATCAATCATGAAGCTTGCCAAGTTCAAATGTAGGCTTAGAGATTTTGCTATTAAATTACATGTACATACATTCTGTATATTCGCAGAGATAAAAAAGAAGAATCGAACCCTTGTTACCAACAGAGCCCTCATACAATAGTGAATTAACGTTAATTACTCGGGATGTGAAATTAAAGTATTAAAGGTAAGCTCAATCTCAATCAGAAGGTACCAGAAATAGCCCATGCATACGTGTCAATTTTCTCAAAATATTCACCGGATCGTAAAGATCGTGAAGAACGCAAAAAAGAAGACTAACCTGTAAAACCAAACAAGCAATCTTACCGTACCAAATAAAGTAGAAATTAAATTAAATCCAATTGCAAATTAAGAGCAGAAGGCTTTAAATTTGATAAGTCCTCCAAATGAGTCAAGGCCTCTTAACTAAAGCCAATTTTCGCGACTGAAAACTTATAGCTAAAAATGTAGTTTTGTTATTAGAAAAGGATATTTCTATATTTAAAAAAATATATTTTCAAAAATATGACTGGTAGGTAAATTCAATTTACTTGGCACATAAAGGCATGTATTTAATACATTTTATGAAGATTCCATATGATACAATCGTATATTCAAGAAATTATACTTAATAAACTAACAAAATAAAATATTGACAGGTGAAAAATTGGAGAACGATCATTCACAGAAATGCTAAGCAAGCATATACACTAGATGCAAAGCAAGGTTTGACAATGATGAAAATTAAAACATTTAATATGAGGTGTTGAAAACTTTGTTTTCTATTAATTGGACGCATCACGTCCACAGGAATGCAGCCTTTCTGGCAAAATTCTGGTATTGTTTTGTTCCATTCTTGCTCGATTTTCCTTTATAAATCCATCACAGCTCAAGGCTGTTGTTATCAAACTTTGTCTCCAATGATCTTTCAGAAGTGTTTAATTAGGTCAGGCCCAGGATATGAGTAGCACAGTGTATTACTTCGATATCTTCTTGTTTGAAATAGTATTTTACTCACCTTAAATTATGACAAGCCGCATTGTCTTACATAAATACTGCTGGCTGTTCAGAGATGTTTGGATGAGGATATAGCATGTTGTTGTACAAGGTTTAGTTAAACATTCGCATTTACCATTCCAATTATTAGCACTAAAAGACCAAATTCTACTGACGAAAACACTCCCCTTACATTGAAGTCGTCTCCTTCTTGCTTGGAAGACCTTTTAACGCATTTAGGATTGTCTGTCACATGCAGCATGTCTAACAAAGCGTTAATCATCAGATCCAACTAAATTAAATTTACTTTTGTCGCTGAAATGAATTCTCTGCCAAACCTCATGATAACGAGTTGCATAGAGCTACAAGGAGCTACAAGAAGCTACAAGGAAAATAAGTACCCTATATCAGGGTTTCCCAACCGGGGTCCATGCCACATCTGAAAGGGGCCACAGGAAAATTTTAAGCTTTAGAGGGGCCACAGATCCATGAAGGGGGCCACAGGACTCAACCTATTGAAACCTGAATTATAGTTAATACATATATTTTCCCATTTTAAAAATATTTTATTAGTATAATAGGATTTAGTTTAATCTGTAAACAAATAATTTGAATCTTACAAGCTTATTATGCGGCGCACTCACTCCATTGTGTGTTGATCGTTATGCGCCTGGCACCGTTGTTGGCTTGATGAAAATACATCAGGTGAAACTTTAAATCCTTATAGTCTGTTTATCAAGTGGTTCGGCGTTATAACGTGTAAGTAGCTTTTATTTGTTTACCCTAATACTGCGAAGCTGTAGTAATTTTACTAGTTTTTAAAATTATAACAGATTGCCACAAGCACAATAATATAAGACTTTTATAAGTAAATAACTGAGCATTTATGTTTGTAAGTAAAGTGTGCCATTGCTAGGCCTACCGCTAAATAATTTTTTTTCACTTCGGTTTCACTTATGGCTTATTTAATCTTAGATTCTGATGATTATACTTATCGTTTTCTATCTGCATTAATTTTATTAATATATATGTATATATAATATATTACTAAAATTAATGCAGATCTACACCCCTGAGGGAGTACATTTCTGCTGTTTTGCATTTAGGTACAGGTACAGAGTACCGGGATGTACAATCAGCAAAGAAAATTTCGGACATGTCCAATTAATAGAAACGCTCGAAAAAATACTTGCATTGTTTTGCGGTTCTTTTTGGGTGTCAAATATTTACCATCAAGGGCAAGTATTTAGTACAAAAAAGGAAAACAAAATTTTCAATGCAGCTATTTTTATGAGTTAGTGTTGAGCACAGACTCAGTCCTCTGCACAGAAAATGGAGGTTGTTTCTGGGTCTTTTCTCAGAAATACTGTTCCTTTTTCGCCGCTGAGATAAGCGCCTTACATTCTGTGGGCGTGAGCTTCGGCTCTAAAATGTAATATATATATCATTAATATATTAAATTTCTTCTGCCCAGATTACCCATGGCTACGGCGACGAAGAAAAAAGGTCGACAATACTCCAGTGAGTATTTAGCTTATGGTTTTATACATTGACCAGATAATATAACACAGCCATTGTCTTTTATGTATGGCTACACTTTCTAATGATAGTATGCGACCAAGTAAGCTTAAAATACATTTGGAGAATAAGCACAAGGACAAAAAAGTCAAAACATTAGATTACTTTAAAAAGTTGCGGGGTAATTTCCAAGCAAGGAGCACTATTAAAGATATATTTAGCAAATCAGCGGCAAAACTAGACAAAGGTTTAATTGCATTTTATGAGATTTCCAAGCTAATAGCGAAATCGGAAAAACCTCATACTATTGGCGAACAATTGATTTTGCTTTCAGTATCTGTGGTTATTTCAACTGTCACGCAACAAAAACCCCCAAAAATTACTGAAGTCATTCCGCTAAGCAACAATACAGTATCATGACGTATTGACAAAATGGCAAAGGATGTAGAGGAAAAACTCGTTAAACATTTACAAGTAAAGACCTTTGCATTACAAATTGATGAAACGTTATGACGTGATAACGAAGCCCTTCTCATTGCGTATGATAGGGTTTCTGGATAAAGATCAACTCAGAGAAGAAATACTTTTTTCCCACAGCCTTGTGACAGATGCTAAAGGTGAAACCATCTTCAAAGAATTAGTGACCTATTTCAAAGAAAATAATATTCCAATTGGGAATTTTATGGCTTGTGCAGCTGATGGCGCCGCTGCTATGGTAGTTAGATATTGGGGATTTATTGCACATTTAAAAGAGGCTGTACCTAAAGTTTTTTGCATACACTGTGTTGTCCACCGTCAACATCTGATTGCTAAAAACCTAGGAGGACGTCTGAAAGATTCGCTTGATAGTGTAATCAAGACAGTCAACCTTATCAATTCAAATCCACTTCAAGAGCGTCTACCCCGACAACCAATGAAAAAGGGTTTAAGCGCCTACTTTTGCATACAGAGGTGCGAAGTCTTTCTAAGGGCAATTGTCTGAATCACTTCATTGCATTTTGGGATAGTGTTGTGTTATTTCTGGATGGTAAGCAGCTCTGAGTAAGAATCACTGCTGACAAATGTGACATATTCTACCTTACATATAGATTTGAAAAGCTAAATATCTTGAATAAACAACTACAAGGTAAAAATGCAAATATTTCAACTTGCAAAGAGTCTATTTGTGCATTTATGGGGAAAATTAAGCTGTTCAAGACAAATATGGGGTGAAAAGAGTTGATACAGTTTCCAACCCTCCGCACTATTGACCGTTAGCTGAAAGAACATGATATTTTAGTATAGATTAATCATTTGGAGAAATTGCATAGTGATATGAAAGTTAGGTTCAGAGATCTTCTTCAACTGGATATTTCACTTGGGTGGTAGACCCATTTGAAATTATTGCAGCTGATGTTGATATGAGTTACAAGAAAGCCTCATAGAGTTACAGAGTGATCAAACTACTCTGGCTATATTTAAACATGGTGTCAGGAACTTATGGACAAGTCATGAAATTGCTATGAAATACCCTTTGCTTTGGGACGAAGTAAAATTATATTTTATTGCGTTTCATACTTCTTATCTGGTAGAGTCGGGTTTTAGTAAAGTGGCACACCTCCTATCAAAAGCTCGTAGCCGCTTAGAAATAGTAAGAAGAGGTGATCTTCGTCTGTCTTTAACAACTATAGACCCTGATATTAAAAATATTGTGAAACTGCATAAAGCACAAGGATCGCATTGAATGAATAAAGAGTTGATATTTTTATTTCATTTTGCTAAAAGATTTTATTTTTTGTAAGAATAATTAGTTATTTTAAAAGAGTATTACATTTTGGCTAACCACTGTTTAATTTTTGCTATGTTTATAGTCATTATGTGAAAAATATAACTGTACCTTAATAAAAATAGTTGTTTTAATATCTTTTATCCTTTAAAGTAGAGTTAAACTGCATATTACATACTGAAAATAATGATTATGCGCCACAGGAAAAAATAAGGTTCCTAAGGGGTCCATGAGCCAAAATCGGTTGGGAACCATTGCCCTAGACGACAAGGAGGATACTTTTGGCCCAATCCTCGAAGGTGTCCATTGGCAACCTCAAAGATCACTCGCGAGGATCTTAACGGTGATTTCGCAAGACTTTATCTAGTCTTGACTTGAAATGGTCAACAGATTCAGTGTTTACAACTTCCGTCCGAAGTGCGTTCCAACTATCGCAGATACTGTATGTGAAGAATTTCCCACACAGATCACGGTGATATCGCTTAATTTCAAGTTTGTAGCCGTTATTTCTTGTTCTCCCCTCGCTGAGCTGGAAAATATCCGCGCAGTCTAGTCTGTCGAAGCTTTGAAGTATTTTAAACACTTCGATAAGCTGACCACGTAGTCTCCGGGTCTCCAGAAAGAACAAATCTAATTCCCTTAGTGTATCATTATAACTTATATGCTTGATAGGGGGAATCAGTTTGGTTGCCCTGTCTTGGACGCGTTCCAATCTCACGATGTCCTTTAGAAACGAAGAACTCCAAAATTGTACGGCATACTTCAGGTGGGGTCGGACGAGGGAGTTATACAGACAGAGTGCTATCTCCTGGTTCCGATATCTAAACTGTCGGGTTATATAACCTAACATCTTTTGGGCTTTCTTCTCCACCTCAATACATTGTTTCGAGAACTTGAGGTCACTGGTTATAGTTACACCCAAGACCTTCTCAGTGTCGGTGGATTCAAGAGCAATGCCCTTAAGGATATAGGGTGATTGGGGAGTTCGGTGGCCGATATGCATCAGTTTGCATTTGTTTACGTTGAAAGGCATTTGCCACGTATCAGACCACCTCCCAATCTTCCGAAGATCATCTTGCCGGGGGGCAGTATTTGCATCCTTTGCAACGTTCATACGAAGCTTGATATCGTCGGCAAATTTAGAAATCTTGGCAACCACGTCACCGTCCATGTCGTTGACGTAAATTATGAATTGTAGTAGTCCCAGGACAGAACCTTGAGGCACCCCGCTAGTAACGGGCATCCATTTAGAAGCCTGTCCATTCAGCACCACCCATTGCAATCTGTCACTTAGCCAGCTATCCATCCAGCCTGCTACTTTTCCGTCTATGCCCAGCGCTCGCACTTTCTGGAGAAAGCGGCGCTGTGGTACCTTATCGAAGGCTTTCTGAAAGTCTAAGTACACCACATCCACCGCCTTGTCTCGATCGTGCTCACTGAAGACGAAGTGGAAGAATTACACTAGGTTTGTCAGGCATGACCGTTGCCTTCGGAAGCCTTGCTGGGAACTTTTCAGTAGCAGGTTTGACTCTAAATGCGACGTCATTTTGTCCACCATGATGCTTTCAATGAGTTTACCAACTATCGAAGTCAGACTGATAGGTCGGTAGTTCGACGGTTGGCTAGGGTCTCCTTTCTTGAGGAAAGGAGTGTACCTCTGTTTCACGCCACTCTCTAGGAACGCATTCGGTCCGGATTGACATGTTAAAGATTGCGCTCAGTTCTCGTTACTCTCGATCGCGCACTTCTTTCAACACGTTAGGTAGAAACCCATTCAGGCCAGGTGCCTTATTCGTCATTAGGTCAGTAATCTTTTATCCTATTTCCCCTTCGGTGAAGCATATATTCTCCAGCTTTTCCTCCGAGTATGAATCCATTGGCTGGAGGATGGGACCACACTCTTCAGTAAACACTGAAGAGAATTATTCGTTAAGGAGGTTAGCATTTTCTATATCTATGTGCTTTAATGTCCCCTCCTAATTCCTCAAAGGGCCAATCGTTCGACGGATTGGTTTGCCGCCATTTACATATCCAAAGAACTCTTTGGGATTCTCTTCACAAAGTCTCGCCACTCGGAGTTCCTCAAACTGCTTAGCCGCCCTTATGCTGGACTTCACTCTCCTGGCTAGCCTCCGGTATTCGTCAAAGTCACTTGAGATCTATGATTGTCGGTACACATTTCTCTTCTCCCTAAGCAGTTGGCCGATTTCTCGATTAAACTACTTTGGTTGAACAGAAGACCAATGGGGGCATTTCAGAGTGATGAAACGCGATCAAGGACTCATGAATAGGTTTTTGAAACTGTTCCACAAGTCTTCAACTGCCTTGCACACTTCTAGCCTCGCGTCAGTCAGTCCAACACGAACACCTGCCAAGACTGCTCTTCTCAAATAAATTTTCCTCGATTTACTAGTTGCAGGCTCTACTTTGGGGATTTTGACTACAAATTTAATTAGTAGGTGGTCACTGCCCCTGAGCTCTTTGCCAACAGAGAGGTCCTCCACGATGTCATCCTCAGAGGTGAAAACCAAGTCAAGGATAATGTCTCCTCTCGTTGGCTCTCTCACCTATTGAGTCAGGAACTCGTTGTTTGCGAATTCTAGGAGTAGTGCGTTCTCGCCACAGGTTTTTCTCGTTTCCCATTCAACATAGGTATTAAAGTCACCCACGGTGATACACACTGTCTTTTACAAGTTCTCCCAACAACTGGTACAGACTCCTGTCCTGTTCTAAGAATTGGGCAGGGGGTCTTTAAAGCACCAAGGTCCTGTATCTGACAGGACCTATCTCTAGGTCAACACCTAGTAGTTCATGGTCGGAAACGATGTTGCATTCAGTCGAGCAGAGGGTATCCTTGACATACAACATCACACCGCCACACTCTCTGACTGGCCTATCTTTTAGGAAGAACTTGTGACCGAGAATCGTGAATTTACCTTTAAAATCTCGGCTTGAGGTTTTTACCCACGACTCTGTTATGGCTACCATTTCTGGTTGTTCTGTCGCTACGAATCCAGAAAGTTCAAGAAACTTGCTCCTGATCGCCCTCGGATTAAACAGAAGAACTTTGAGGGAGTCCCCAAATGTAGGATTCTCTACGCTCTTTCGTTTCATGGCTTATTTGTTGGCGAGGAAGCACCCCTCTTTGCGACCTCTGCGAAGGTCTTTTCAAGAGTGACACGGGTGTACTAGCGTACGTCCGCCCTCCCTCTTGGCCGGATACTCCTTTGGGTCCTCTCTAGGACATCCTGGATCATGTTCGACAGAAAGCCGTTTCCATTAAATGAAAGATGTACCCTATCCCTTTTTTAGAGATCATTTCTACCATAAAAGGTGTGATACGGATCTACAAAAAAAGACCTCCTCTGCCATACACAAATCTTCCCAGCGCCGGTTTCAAGAGACGTTCATCAAGTGAGTGGTCCGTGTTGGGCCTCTCCTTTGGAGCATGCCGACTACAACACGCTTGCGGGTTTTCATCCCATAGTCGTCCACGGCCCCCATAACCGTGTGTATGATTTTATCCGTAGCGCCTACCTTAGCTCCTCTCAGGTAGAGGTCGTTGCCACTGACCATTAGTGTAACGACTGGACTGAGCTCTCAGAAATCTGTGATTTCTCAGCCTCTACTATGATGTGGTGGTTACCCCATCCTGGCAGACAGCTTACCTTCACACTAGTACGAAGGTTGGCCTCTAGCAGGGGCTGCAGACTCCGTGCTTGAGAATCACCACTAAGGGTGACCCTTGCACATTTGTCTGCAGACGACTTTGTCTTCCGACTTGCTGCTTTCCTCTTTTATCTCTGCATTTTTCTCCTTCTTTTTTAATCTTGTCTTTCTTTGTTTTGTCTTCTTCTGTTTCTCGTTTCTCTTCCGCTGCTTCTACTTTCTCGTCCTCTGTTTCCATTTTCTTTTCTTCTCTTTCTAATTTGTCTTCTTCGATTTCTACTTTCTCTTCTTTCTTGTCTTCTTTTTGGCTCATTGAGGCAGTTCCGCAGGAGAAGAATCCTGCTGTTGGACGTCGAAGCCTTCTCGCCTGAGTATGTGCACCTCTCAGTTTTTAAGAGTTGAACCTCTTTCATTTGAGGAGGGAGTTCACCTCTATCAGTTGAGCGATGCTCTTATCCAGGCGCTTCTCTAGTTCGCAGAAGTCACAGACACTAACGGCATCTGTGAGATCCTTGCCACTCCTGCCCGCGAAGTCTTCACTCCATCTGTCAACTTTCCATATTTTGCAGGTTAACTTGCGGAACGGAGAACCATTCTTCCTTGCCATCTTAAAAAACTCTCGGACCATACGCATTAAAAAAGGGTTTTTTATGTCTAATTTTCCCTCGCACTTATCACATCCGCCTATTTTCAGGAAGTTTTCGGTCGTTTGGCGAACAGAAACCATTTGACCAAGCACACCAACCCTAAGGTCTCCCCTGGGCCGGACGTCACAAATCACGCCGCAGCTCCCAACTGAGCAGCACAAGAACCCCAGTGAACTGGTTCGCTGAATTTTCGACAGGGGTGCTTGAGGTGTAACTGTCTTCCTACTAAGCCCTACTAATCAACTAAAAATGGCCAGACTTAAGGCAAATAGTAAAGCTAAGTGCCCACGACTTTATCTGAGATCTCTAGCTGATCTGGCAACCAGCAAGACACAAAAGTTCTCTGACCAAAGAGCAGTTGAGCTGTTGTTCACCAAGTAGCGGTCACAGGGGGCTGGTCAGGCCATTACACGTTGGTAGAAAGCTTCTAAGCGTTACCTAGCATTTCTCCATTAATCGTACTCCAAACGCCTTAGATCCCTTAAATCTCAGTCTCTTGCAACCTATGAGTGCTCCAAGGCGTTATTTAAAGAGGTTCCAAAGCCTCTAGTCTCACGCGGCATAAGGGAGCTGGTGAGGCCCTTATTAATAAACAACTTATGTGTAATAGAGATGAATGTTTGTTTTTTGTTGTTGGGTTTTGTTTTGTTTTTCTTGATTCCAAGAGGTTGGTAAGGGGATGCAAGGAGACGCATTAAAGAAGTGGTAGAGAAGTTTGACAACCTTTAGTCTGGATCCTACTAAAGCTACCTTACTAACAAGGGTGACCCTAGCGGACTAAAAGTCCCCCAGCTTAGCTAGCTTATCTCAAGCAGATCGCGGAAGCTCTCTCACCGACTGCAAGGTGATTGCAGAGAGGCGACAAGTCACTGTGAAAAACCTCACTTTTTACTCCTATTGGTCTTAATTTTTCAAGAAATTCGTGTTGTAGTCTCCAATGGATCTTTTATAGACAAACTCCTAATATATCTGTCATTTCGACAGTGTTTATGCAGAGTGGACCGAATTTTGCAGTAGATTGAAAGATTTTGTTTTCTTTGTATAACTTCAGAACCCACGAAATTACACTCTAGGACCTTCCTTCTTCTCTTGAAATCAAAGAAACAGTCCTCTCCATAGTTTTTATATGTATAAACAATTCCCTGACAAATCTCAGGAGCCACTTTTAAAGCCGGTGTAATGTTAACTACGGAGCAAAACGTTGCCAGATGATTTGTAAAAAATTCTAAAATGTTCCTAAAAAAATCGTTCTCTTAATTATATTTTGTTATCTTATTTACTATAATACGAGTATCATGAATATATATATGAAATATTCATGACAAATATTTAATGCATTCCTTTATGTACTATAAAACATTTTATTTATTTAATGTTATTTCTGAAAATATTTTCGAGATTTCGAATTTTCTGAGTGCGGCTAATCAGATTAATTTATAGCTCGTAGCATCTTCAACGCTCATCTTAGCGCACATATATGTCTTCACTTAGAGAAGAGATAGCTCTTACAGAGGTGTGGAATCAAGTCAAAATGATTCGAGGGAAGTTCACGCACGCCCTTACTTATTTTCCTCCGGTGAATGGACTGAAATCTCGTACCGCTAATCTCTAGGGGCTTTTATCACGACTGTTCTGCTCACATTCTTCTAGTCAGATGTTTTTCCGCTAGCATTCAATGCAAGTCGTGATATCCCTGTAGGCCGCCGACTGCAGTTTATCTTTGACGCAGAGACCCTTTTAACTGCAGGATGAAAGGTAACTAATTTTTACTTTTTTTCACATTTCTCTTCATGATTGGCATTTTTAATACTCACTGGTTTTTTATCTTTTTAAATTTTTACAATATTTTATTACCTTTCTGATATTTTCATAACTCAATCTCTTTAATCTCTTTACTCTTCTTTTTATATATTTTCTCTTTTTCCTATATTGTTCGATATTATTTTCTGGTTTTCGTTGCTCTTTTCTCTGAATTTCCAAACTTTGCTTCTCTAATTCTTTTTTCCTTATGGCCTTTTTCTAAGTTTTCCCTAATTTCATCATATAATTTCCATTTTGCTCGCTTTTTTCTTTACTCGCCCATTTTAAAAATTACTTAGCTTTTTTGCTCTTTTATTATTTTCTCTTACTCTTATCATCAAATTGTATTTTCTTCCTCTCTTTTCTTATTTCCTTCTTCCATTTTTAAGATTTCTTTCCTTTTATTATTTGACTAATTCATTTTTACTTATTTCCTTTAAATTTCACTTCCCAATAATACCTTTATGCTATCCTTTTGTTACTTAGTCCATATTTTTTCTAGCTTTTATTCTTACTTTCACATCTTTTTTATTCCTGTTATCGCATTTATTCTTTTCGTCACTTTTTATATTTAATTTTCCTATTATCATTTTTGGATTTTCTGTCAAAATTTGTTCAGTAAGATATACATATATGTCCAGGTAATATTATTAAGAAATTGAAAGGTGAGGCGACCTAAAAAACGAGAAGTTTGCTAATAACTATTACGAGATAGGGGCAGTTAAAAGTATTGGTGACATCATGTAGATGCACAAACCTCCTAGTTGAACATTCAAAGCGACCCCCTAGAGATAAAGATAGCGAGGGTATTTCTTCTTAATGCAAAATCCACCATAGAAAATGGTTATATGTATGGCCTATATTAACCACTACGCATTGAAGTCTTCTAATAGACTTAATAAATTTGTATAGCTGTTACTGAGGTATCCTTAGAGTAAGAGTTTGTATTTAGCGAAAATTAAAGTGCCTATATCTAGACTCGTTAATGGCAAAGGAGGTCGCAAGTGGATATGTATAGATAGTCACTTAAAAATGTTCTTATTTCTTTTCTTGAACTTCCTTAAGGTCGGTTCATATAGAATTAAATCACAGCCTCTCATAAGTTGTTAGCTAAATACGATAGAGAGTAGCTACTCCTATCTCCTTAAAGGTAGAGGAAGTTGATGGACAGGACAACCCAAATGCTAAAGAGGGTTAGAGAGAAATAGAGGTGAGACCCAAGTTTGGGATATAAAAATAGATCGGAGAAGAAGGTGTAAAGGCGTGCCCGCTCCTTATTAGTAAAGGAAAATTGCTTAGTGACAGTTAAAAACAGAATTCTTAACTCTAGGCGTGTGTGATACAAAGAAGATACACAAAATATTCTTGATTTTCTAGTGTGTTAAAGGTTAGTACCAACTGCTATCAAAACTACACCCATATAAGGGAAATCTTAAGAGTTTAGTTCCAAATTGAAACTAGCTATTGTCATAGTGTTCAATTAATTATTTTTATTATATCCCGCAATAAGAATGGACAGATTTGTACATAAACAAGTATAATTTTCAATCTTTGCTTTAAAAAGAAATCATTTATTTTGAATTTATGAGATTTGAAGTCATCGTGTCATACATAGTCTGCAATAATCTAAGAGCCACATATATTCATTTTAAAACCGGCTTATTTATCCCTAACACTATATTTTAGGAAGAACATTTTTTGAACAATTTTAATTTAAAAAAAAATTCTCTATTCCAAGTTTGACATTGTATGTTATTGTAATTTTATTTTTTTTATAATAATATAATGTGTGATAGAGCGGTTTGAGGACGCTTAATTTCAACCGTTATCACATGTTGTTTAGAAACACGATGCTACCCACGTGCATCTTCGCCTTGAAGCCGGGCCCATTATCGCCGCCGCATGAGTCAATATTGAACCAAGGAGGTTTATCATCCCCATCGTTTCGCCCCATGCGCCAAACACGCCAGATTGATTTAGGCTTATGGACAAAAAAAATATTGTTTTCAGGCGTATCTGTGCATTCCCTCGAAGCCCCACTCCATTGTCCCCTACGCGAAGGGGATGTCTCGACTATTTATACGGAAACTTTACCACTAAGAGCAGATTCGAGTTCCAGATTTTCTTCGCGATACATCACTATGATACAGTCTCACCTTGTGCACCAAGGGCCCTCTACCTCGAGATCCAGCATCATTGTCCGGAAGAGGACAATATCCCATGAGTGCCAAGGTTCGAGCCTTCAAGACGCCATGTCCACAAAGCTCCCCCTGTTATTCATAAACAGAACAACGTTAGAACAGCCATTGTTCTTTGAGCCCGTTGACAAGAAATGGTTCTCACCATTTCCCCCTGTTGTTCAGAATGAGAACAACATTAGAACAGCCTTGTTTCTTTGAGACCGTTGACAAGAAACGGTTCTCACCCTTCCCCCTGTTATTCAGAAAGAGAACAACATTAGAACAGCCATTGTTCTTTGAGCCCGTAGACAAGAGACGGCTCTCACCCCCCCTGTTGTTCAGAAGAGAACAACGTAGAACAGCCATTGTTCTTCAAGCCCGTTCTTTAAGAAACGGTTCTCATTTTCAAGACGCCACGTCAGGATCATTTAATTCCCCCCCCCCCCTTCGGCTGGAACTCGCCAGCAGACCGAAGATTCCCTTACGTCGCCTTCCTCTGCACAACACGTGTAATTACGTAAGCTGAACGTTACCTTTGAGTATTTAACACTTTTGTCAACCCTATCCTGTGCTTTGAAATGGTTTAGCGAACCATCCCATCCCTTTAATTTTTATTTGTTTTACCTTTTTAAATCTCTTCCAAATCTTAATCCTCGGATTAGTTAGATTTCCCACGACTCTTTCCATTCTCTGTTTATGTCAATATTTTCCGTTTTGTGTGTTGTTGATAGTTTTTATTAATATAACACTATTTTATTAATGATAGCCATATTATTATCCTTGAGCTCAGTTCCACTTCTTAAGCATATTGAAGATAAATAATATTGGTCAAACCAGACACCACGCACTCTAAATATAAATAAATAGTTCCCTCAACGAATAGTCATATATGGTATATCGTCGAGAGTCCATTTTACGACATAATGTAACTTTTTGGAATTATAGTTTATTTTCAAGGTTTCAAAGGTTTTTATAAGAAAAACGATTAAATGAGAGAGAGATTCCGAGATCTTCACAAATGATTCTAATTAAGGCTGGATTTTCGTATATTTGAAAATTCTTCTGACAGATGAAAGAATAGATTTTCTAACCTTTTCACATTGAGCAATCAACTTGAAGTCATCATAAATACATTGTCAGTAGACATTTTTCGTTGCGTTTTGTCAGATTGAAACAGTAAATCCTGAGATGTGAATTTCTCTCTCATTTCCAGATTAATTTTTCTACGAGTGCTTTTTCATTTTTATAATTCCCGGTGTCTATTCATATCTAATAAAGCATAATCAATACCTTTAATTTTTGTTTCCTTTCCTTATTATCTTATTTTGTTCATCTATTAGTTAATCTACCATCTATTAGTTTGAGAAATATGTTCTTGCCTTTTTTTTTAATGTTGTGTTGATTTAAGTTTTATTGACGTGATTTGTGCACATATTAAGAAACAATAATAAATAATGAGAGCAAAATTTGCAAAGGTTAAGCTATGTCTCTTAACAGCGTAGACTATTAGGCTTTTGCTTAGGCTCCGTCTTGAAGTTGAATAATAAGTCATTGCAGTTTATTTAAAAGTTGTGTTAATTTAATTTTTGTTGTGAACCTCAGAATGCAATGTCGAGTTGAAAGAAAGGCGCATTTTCGACACTTGTTGTTATTCATTTTCAATCGAGATGGGAACAATGCAAACGAAGCCAAAGCTCGTCGCGATATTTGTGCTAAGTACGGAGAAAATGCTTTATCAGAAAGGACAGCTCAATGGTGGTTTTCACGTTTCAAAAACGGTCATTTCAATCTTAATGATGAAGAAGTTTCTGGTCGCCCCATTAAGTTGGATGAAGATAGATTAAACGACATTCTTCATGAAAATCCTCGTCAATCGACTAGAGAATTGGCTCTACAATTGGCGTACGATCAGAAAACTGATGTGAATCACCTTCATTTCATGGGGAAAGTTAAAAAACTGGGTTAATGGGTTCGGCACGATTTGAGCGAAAGCAACAAACTTCAACGCTACACGATTTCTGCAGGTTTGCTTGCTCGTCATAAGGCTATACGTGGATATAAGGACAGATTTCTTCACTGCATTATTACTGGCGACGAAAAGTAGTGTGTTCATGTCAACATTAACCATCGTAAACAATGGCTTATCCCCAATAAAAACCCACTTCCGCGATTAAAGCAAGGACTTCATCCACAAAAGACGCTGTTGTGTGTGTGTGGTGGGATTAGCAAGGCATCGTTCTTTATAAGCTCCTTGCGAGCAACGCGATTGTAAATTCAGAACTTTACGTTCAAAAAATGTATCGACTCGCCCAAGCTATTCGTGAAAAGTGACCTCATTAACGTTATGGAGTCCTGTTGCAACACGAGAATGCTCGTCCTCATATTACCAATATGACAAAAGACACCATCCAAACGCTTAATTGGGAAATCCTGCTGTATCTCCATATTCGCCAGGCTTGGCTCCATCGGATTTCCATCTGTTCCGATTGCTCTCCAACAATTTGCGCGGCGTTTCGTTCAATACTGATGTGTAATTAAGAACCTGGTTATACGAATTCTTTGAGTCAAAATCTAGATATTTTTATTGCAGAGGCATCGAAAAACTAGTTGACAGTTGGGAAGAAGTCGTAAATAACAACGAAGAATATATTATTGATTAAATTGCATATTGTTATCAATTAAAAATAAAGTTTTTCTAAAATTGTCAATGGTAATGAATAAATTTGATAAAACCGTAAGATAAGGAAAATAGAAAGTTTTCAAGAAAATTAAGTGAGGCTAAATATACAATGGTCTTTAAAAAAATATGCATATATATATATATATATATATATATATATATATATATATATATATATATATATTTATATATAGCGTTTTGCAAAAGATGTTTCAATCTTTACGAAAGGTTTATGTGTGTGAGAGAAACGTTCCCTCGAACAAACTTAAAGTTATACTTTTATTACACGTGTTATTAAAACGTCTTTTCCATTGTGCACAAGTGTATAGAGATGTAAGTGAAAATAATCGAGATCTCTTCTTTCTTGCACGCGGATTAAAATAAGTCCCACATCACCACGTGGCTCAACCTCAGCCGGAGGACCGTCCCCATAGTCGAGGAGAGGCTTCAAAAGGGAGAAAACTTTAAAGATGGACTTCGTTCAGGCAGAGTTCAAGTTGTCAGCCGTTTGGCTGTGAGAAACGCCTTCGAAGTTTTCCAAAGCTCAAAATGACTATGTCCAGATCCGTTAAGGAAGAGGGTGGCAAGATATTTGAGTTCCATGGAAAGACCTATGCAAACAGACTGTATGTGAGAACAACGGAGCGATATCGCCGCTTTCTCAACGATTTTATGTGGCATCGCAAACAAATTCTCATTTTTTCGGGTGGAAAACTCTTCATTTTCACTCCGTTAATCAACAAAGAGGATGGCTTCGTGATAAAATACGACCAGGACTGCTCCAAGGTGCTCTGTGTCCATGGGCAAGAATCCACTCTCCTTGTTGAAGCTTCACTTAGCTGGTTCGAATGGCGATGAGATGAAGACTTCCGCAAACCATGTGTACACTAACATAAGAAAGGACATTGTCCTCAAAGTTTCAGCGGCCGTATATTATTTTCAGTTGTATATCCGCTACTAATTTTTATTACGTATGTTTTGGAATGATAAGAAAAACTCTAAATTAATTAATAAAATAAAGCCTCTGTAAGACTTTACACATAACATGAACAAAATAGAAGTTGAATTATATGAATAACTATACTAATAATTAAAAATAATCATTTAAGAGAAACAGATCATTCAGTTAAAAAAAAATAGAGGCGTTTATATCACAGGATTTATATAATCATTCCACTTTTAAAATTATTCAGGAGGAAAATCCACTCTTCATGTGGTTTGTACTTAGTTAGCTCCGTGAAGGCCTTTGACCAGATTTTTGCGGCATTTTTAAATCAAGTTATGATTGAGAAAAATAAATGAATATATATTGTGAGAGAGACACTTTTTACAGTTTGAGAAAAATCCCTGTAACTTTATAATCCTTCCATTTACGAAATTGAAAACGTAAAATTTATAGGATGTATGTGTGATAAGTGAGGAGACATCTCGTGTTCTAGAACATTTTCAACTAAGTCCGCCTAACTTTTTATGTTAATAACAATATAATTATCATTTCTTTGCTATTTGCTTTCTCAACATTCTCCACCACTTCCCTCTACGGTGAGCGCGCTTCTAATGCTTTTCAAAAATTTCTTCCTACATGACTAACTTTCTCCAACAAATCTCTCTTTATCTCTTCCCAAACTGTTTTCCTTACCTCCATAAACAACGCAATCTAGCCGAAGAGTAGATCCCTCTGGATATGGCCCGACTGACTTCTTCACCTCCACCTGGAGCTCATTTAGTATCTTGATGCTGTTCGGCGGTACTGGAAATAACAAAGAACGTGAGTAGGACAATTAAGACGAGGTATAATAATAATTTATATAATAATTACGTTTATATTTAGCGCGCTGAGTTCCGCATCAGTGGCGTAAGTAACAGGATAAGTAACAGGAGATGTAGGTCTTAAGTGTTTCTCTCTTATGGGATGAGTACTATGAAAGTCTATGGCAGATATGAGTTGATATAGGCTGGGCTTCAAGTATTTACCTTCTAGAAAATCTGGGTATTAGCTGATAAACTATTGGGCGAGTAATGATTACAAGTTAAGTACGAGTGGCTCCTGGGGCGGTAAATATGGGTAACGGTTAAGTACCTTGCGGTTATTGGGTAGATATTAAGCACAACTTGTTATATCTCTCACGATGTAAAGGAGAAGCAGAAACGACCTCGAGAGATTACTACATATGTATATTTTAATGGAGGTATTTACAAACTTCACTTACTAACTTCTTTTAACTAGAGACATCTAACGAATAATTAATAAAATTTTATCATTGAATGCTAATTTTTTTAGGCAAAGAAAGAGTATTAATATTACAATTAAGGAAATTATTAGTAAGTCGAAATATCGCTTTGTAAAAACAATTAAAATCGCATAAAATATGGCACTGGATTTAAAGTCAAGTGTTTATTCAGTTTCTAAAGATAGTCAATGGCTACTTAGTTATTGATCAATCTCCGTAAAAGATTTCGCTTTTTTTAATTTGATATAAAATTTGTAATGAAAATGAGATAAAAGAAGTATCAACTAAAATACTACCTCCTCTATCTTAATTATGTAGCTTGGATGATTTGGTTAAGAAGTTTTGAATATATCAATTATTTATTTTAAATAAATTAAGCAGAATTAATCTTTTATATTAAAAATTTAAATTTGATCTTTGCACTTTTTTCCACTCTATTCGGACATTCAACATTTTCAGCAAATGATCAAAGCAATCATTAATTAAATCCGTAAAATAAATAACTGATTCCAAAATACATAAAAAAATCAATACTTCAATTTAGGCTGATTTTTTAAAAATTATATTTGAGTTGATAAAAATAAAAATTAATAAAATTAACAATAAAAATAACAATGTGAATTGAATACTGTTAATTATTTGCTCTAAGGATGATCAAATCAATTTTCTCGAGACGAATTTACGTAACAGGTTTTTTTTGATGCACAAAAATATATCTCACAAAATTAATTCTAATTCAAATATTTATAAACTTCAAATAAAATTCTATCCATTTTTATGAAGTAAAAATAATTAAGACGCAAAAGGAAAAGAATGCTTAAGGTTTACCCTCAGCTAAAAAAAATTGTGGTAAGTAACAAATAAATTTTATTTTGATGATCTACGTTTTTTCTAAATTTCTAAAATTTCTACATTATAGTTTAATTTTATCAAGAGGAGGTAGCAAACTTTACATAGTTGAGATATATACATCACTTTTGATAGTTTGGTGAGGAGAGACATTTGATTTCCTCCTGATTGTATTCCACTTATAAAATCATGCTGACATATAAACATCCAATATGAGTATTTTTCGTATTTTAGTATTTGCTATAAATACTCGAATTATTGAGTTAAATAGATAATAAGATGCATTAATTCGTATAAAAGACGCATAATAAAATTCTAAATTTTAATATCATTATAATTCTGTTCTATGATTCTTAGGTTTAGAAGTTTCTTCCTAATTACAATTTCAAGAGGTTTTCAATTTAGTTCCAAACCACTACACCATTTTTATAATGGTTCCTTATGATTGGTTTTCAATTTCCTATTTTTTTTAAATTACTCTATGAAATGGTTTCGCTTCTTATCGCTGTCTTGTAAATCGTGAGAATTTAATTTGGAATATGTTTTATGACAAACCTCTCAAAATGTTTCCACTCAAATAGACAATAATCAATAAAATACTCTCCCTTCCAAATAGAAAAAAGCATCGTGAGAGAAAATGTGATTTCTAATCGATTTCTTTATGATGCGCTTTAAATTGACCTCATTTTGCGTAGGAACGTTATGGAAAACATCGATTTCCTCCGATAAGCAGTGAACCGTTATTGGAAGAGTGAATATGAGGGGAAAAAATAACTGGTGTTGGGAGGTAGGTGAGAAATTGGAGAATTCTCAAGTTGATGAGAGAGAACCGAATGAAAGAAAAGTTTGGAGGAAGAACAGAGGAGAAATTGTCAGAAATTTGTCATTAGGGAGGGTAGGGTGGAGGTAGTGGGGAAAAAGTGTGGATGAGGAAGAACTATAACATTTATGTAGTATCCGGAGCTTAAGTAACTCGGAAGGTACCAACCCGCATATACATGCCACCACTCAGGAAACAAAGACGAGCGGCGTTTTTCTACCTCTTGGACAGAGTAAAAAAGGTTAAAAAAGTAGACAAATGAAATAATAATGTAAAAAAACAAAACAAGAGAGCGATAAAGAGAGTAAAGGTGAAAGTGAAGAATGATAGAAATAAAACTCCGCATAGATACAATTACATACTAATATTAATACTATTTCTAATAATAAAAATAGTAATATCCTGTTCTTTTCAAGTGAGTTGACGAATCATTTCATTCTTACTCTGTGTAGCCACTTTCAAAAAATTGAGTCCAAAAATTACGAATTTGTTCATATATAATCCTTTATGTACCCTAAAGGCCTCAGTAAAGAATAATGAATTTTGTTCCAACAGTACTCATCCTCACAGATCTATTGAGGGCCATTATTTTCTTGTTTTGCCCGATTCTCGCCATGATTGTGCTTTAAAACTTCCTTGCATCCATTTAAGAGCCCTGTTTTTTATATTCTCAAAAATGCCCCGAAATATATACCATTCTTTCTTACTTTACCAAAATCAACTTCAAAAACTCTAATGTGCTGCCTTTCGGAGAGAGAACTGGTTTTCTACATTCGTATAAAGATTAGGTGGATGTATATGTGGTTCCTGGGCTAAGAAAAAGTGAATTAGATTTTAAGTTGGATGCTAATACGTTTGCTGAATCAAGATCACATATTCATTTGCTTCAACATTGCAAGATACAAGAGCTTCTAGTATATTGCTGAGGTATAAGCTCTATATACGATTTATATCATAGCTTTTGCAATCTATACGGTGTTGAAAAGATGAAAGAAATAAGTTGTCTTTTTTGCGAATTATTTGTATAGAAAAGGAGGATATTTTTGAGGGGCGAAATAGGTTCCACCAAAATCACACTTTTGTTGAGGGGAGGAGAAAATCAAACATATTTCTTTTCCTAACTCGAAGTGATGCCAAGGTAACAAGGTTTAACTAGTACTAATGGATGTAGAATTAATAGGAAAAGTCACAGGAGGGAAGACAGAAACTACACTCTGAAATATTAGCAAAGATCTGAATATATTTTAAAGCTAGACTCTGCGAGAGAGAAACCACACTGGATTAAAAATGAGATAACAAATGCATGTTATGTCCTTGCATACAAAGATACTGGGTGTTGCTTATTTAAAAGTGCATTCTAATATACCTAATTTGCATTTATATTTTAGATTTTACACAGGGACTGGTACTTGCGTGCAGAAACCTCCAAGCTAACGGATTTAAAGCTTCACTTGAATGTGTCTTTTTAGACTCTCAATGTCGCAGTGGATTCAAAGCTAGCTAACAGTGTTCCGTCGACCCAAGAAGCTCTTTCAAACTCGTCTACCCTACTTTGCTAATTTACTTTTTTCCGCCGTTTAAAATACACCCCTTTCTCAACACTGGTAACAGACCCTGGAAGGGGAGCAATACCACTTGGATAACGTTACTCTGCCGCGTTCGTGGTCTTGATTTATTCAAAATACGCCCTACTTCCAGGAGAAAGTTTCATAGCGTGCCTAGAAGTTCAAGCGAGCCCTTTAAAAGATTTGCTTGAAAAAAGGTTTTGAGAATTCGGACGGCACAAGAGATTCGCGGCTCGCTAACCGTGGTCTGGCGACTGAGGAAGCTACATTTTTTCTGTATTTTTCTCCCTTTCCCTACACCTCTCCAAATAAATATGTATTGATGACGAAACAAAAAACTTTGATTCTATGTTTATTACCAAAAGTACATACTTATCTACATTTTTGCCAATGATCAATGCAATTATTTGCATATACTAATACAATACTACTAACGAGGCATGGTTATTATAAAAATCAATTAAGGAAGAACAATAAATAATCTAGGATCAATTTAATCTCTACTGGGGGAGAAAGAATAGAATAATAGAATAGTTGGACCGCTTTTCCCTAGGCAACTTGATGCAAACACTAACGAATTTAGTTGATGCAATTTTGGTTCCGCAAAATGAGAAATTGATGATCGTATTTCAATTTGTAGAGCAGCTATTGCACCAGAATTAACAAGTATCCTCAGAATTACTGCACTTATATTTTTTAAATATAATCACTTGAATTACAATTGTACACTGCTCTGCCCTCTTCTCAATATTCATCCAGGTTTGCTCTATAGTTACCCTTGTTCAGTCCTTTTGCTAAAGCAAGGTATACACAGTAAAAAAGCAGAAGGAAAATCTTTCCGCCCTCCTCCTTATACTAGTGAGAAATATTGAATATCTCAGGTGTAAAGTGGGAGACAAAGATCAGGAAAACCTTTACATAAATCCGTGCAATAGAGGCAATAAAAGGGTTTCACTCTATTTTGTTTAAATTTGAGTCTCAGTTCTGTATAAACATTGTAATCATTGTTTTCTATTAGATAATATTTATCTTCTTGAAAAATGAACGGCAAGTTAATTTCGAAATGTCATAATGTCTTAACTGCCGGACTTTACCTAATCCCTATTGAAGATTTTATTATCCTTCACTGATTATATATAGGGTCTTTCAACAAGGACGCTCGAGCTTTGTCAGGCGATAGTGGCTATGTTGTTATAGCCAAATCCAGCAACCTCAGTGTGAACTGTTCAGTAGTACTTGAAAAGTCACGATGGAAGGTTATAGCGTGGAACAGCATGTGCAAACCATCATATGTTATTATCATAATCAGTGCTCCGTTCGACAACGTTCCGCGCATTACGTGATTTCTATCCTCGCCAGCGACGAGGCCCATTTTTCGATGAATGTATTTGTGAACAAGCTAAATTTTCGGACTTTGGACGAAAACAATCCACATGAGATACACCAGCACCAATTGCATCCCAACAAAGTCACTGTTTGGTGCGGATTTTCGTCAAACGGAATCATCGGTCTGTATTTTTTTGAGAACGAAGATGGGATTGCCATAACGGTAAACGACGAGGCTTACAGATCGATGTATAGCAACTTCGTGTAGCCTCAACTAAAGTATATGCCTGATATGGATACTGACGACATGTGGTTGAAACAGAACGGCGCTACGTGCTACACTGGGCACGCCACGATAGACATTTTGCACCAGGGATTTCAGGGCAGGGTCATCTCTGGGGGCGGTGACGTCAACTAGCCACCGAGATTATGCGATTTAATGCCATTAGACTACTTTCTTTGGGGCTACCTTAAATCCCAGGTCTATGCTAATAATCCGTAAACAGTTGATGTCCTCAAAGTCAACATATCGAACACCATCCAGCAAATTCTGCCAGATTTATGCCATAAAGTCATCAAAAATTAAGCTTCCCGAATACGTTCCACCAAAGCAAAGCCGTGGCGGATATTTGAACGACATCATATTCAACACTTAATGCCATAAAGTTTACTTAAAAATTCAAAATAAATTGAGTGCATATATCACACACAACTTGTTTTATTTACATTTAAAAACTAAGTAACCTTATTGAAAGACCCTTTATTTTCCGAAAATTGGAGCTAAATTCGGGTTCAATTGCCTCCAAGCGATAACACAAATTTCAACTTAGGTCGAGAGTTAGCTAATTCTTGGTAGATGCACTGAGCTTTACACCTGTCCAGAGGATGGTTTACACACATTGTGTAACAAACAGTCAATCACAACATCAATGTCTCTTTTCCTAAATACTTTTCTTTATAAGCACATCTTACTTTTCTTTCCCGAATCTTGCTGAAAGTTTCTCCATATTCACACATATTTGACGTGAAATGATTGACTCTCAAATATATCATAAAGTTTCTGGTTACAGGATAGTTTCTAAACAAAAAACAGCCTTCTGAATGCATTCTAACACCGACTGTTCTAAAGGATGAAGTAAACAGGCTGCCGCTCTTTGTTTATTTATTTTAATGCTGGACTGCTGTTTACTTACGATCCAAAATGTTCATGTGACGCAGATACTTGCCTTCTGTTGCGTACTGACCTCTAAGCGTCCAGAAAGAGGTCGGTTTTTGATGTTCCAACTTTCTTAGAGCCTCTTTCATACTTATCCAACACTGATTTGAGATAAGCTGACCCTCCAGGCGATTTATTGATAGCTGGGCCTTTCATCGTGCAGCGAGCTTATAAAACTTCTTTCCTTTACAGTATACGAGGAATTACAGGTTTCGCTATTATCATATCATTGTCACATCGTTTCGACATGAAATATCTTGTTAATCACCTAATAGGATGTGTTATTGGAAGATATTTTGGCTATTATACCACCTACACATACCAAAAGTTCATACATTTTAATAGATAGCATTGCCATTTAAGATATTTAAAAAAGTTATTAGGAACATTGTAATCTTATTTTGCTTTCCAGATGTTATAAACACATGCATGCAACCTACACCAACATATTCATAGACTTCCTCAAGGAATAAGAAAACTATTCCGATGTTGAAACCATTGTGCACGGCTGTACTTTGCTTCTCTTGCACCTCTAACCCCCAACAAGGATCTTCCTGTTTTCGATGAGCCCTCCTCAGCATAGTCGTTCGGATTTTTGTGATTTCATGCCCTAGAACATTATGGAATATCTGACCTACCAGGTGGAATTAAGGGTCAAGTGTATGGTGAGGATTAAGGCAGGGTCTAATGACGCATTCTGATGATCTTCGTTCCTAATTTATGTACATGGAAGGCTTCCTAAATGAGTAAACTGATAGTTGCTATCAGTAATGTACGGGAACATTCTTGCCACCAAAGTATTACCCATGACTATTTTTTAAGCATTAAACTAAACCTCTTAGAAGGGCATAAAAGGGTCAACTCAAGTTGTTTAAATTGCTACAAGACTAGGCCTGAAATTCTTTTTCAGGGCCAAGCTAGTGTGTGAATTGCAGGCGATTGCTCTCTAACTCATCAAAGAAATGCGATTTGTATTAATTCGGAACAAAGATACTGGCCATACAGGCGGTCAAACGAATTTTATTTCAATAAATGTTCGGCAATTGTGATGCAGATGGATCTACTGCTCTGATGTTTTATCATCTCATTTTGTCACTCAAAACCTGACTCCGGATAAGTGTTTTACAAAGCTGCAACCGAGCGTGAATTGTGGAAGGTGACCGAGATCCACCACTCTTGCCTCTTTCTGGTGACTGGTGCATTGCACATATTCCCTATTGATTGCATGTTTGTCGATTTAGAGGATATGGACCTTCTCCTGCATTGTGTGCACTGCATTTTCTGGTTGAACGGGTGGGCAGGCTCACATTTCATCCGATGCCGATCTTGACGGTGCCGAAGTTATTGAATGACAACAGTCCTATTTAACCATTTCGGGTTTAGGCCAAGGAAATTCTTATGAGAGATAAGTGTTGATCTCAGGTAGGGGCGAATCTGCTTCTTCCCTTGTCACCTACATCAAGGTATGAATCATGTTTGACAATTTGTCGCCATGCTTCTCTCCCAAAACTTTTACAGCACCGAAAATATTGTGTTTCAACTTCTTAGAGCCAACAAGGTGTGAAGTTCGACCCCTGTGAGTGTAAACGAATGGCTCCATGTCCAAAAAGGTACTCTGTTTTCAAGCCTTATCCCCTCTTTTAGAAGTCAGTAGAATTCTACCAGACGAAGCGTCTCTCTTCATGGCTTGGCTGGTTGCAATACATCTCTTATTTCTGGGTATTACGCACTGTGGCTGGTTGGTTTGGAGACCGAATTGTTATCTATAATGACACATAAAGTGTAAAGATTACTCTTGTGACATTTGAATACCATTGATTCGAGTGTTTTGTGTTCGACACATTCCGAGCGCTTGATGGTTGTCGAGATTATCTACTTCTGAGTTCTTGGACCTAGATATTGCCAAAAATATACGGGCCGCGAGTTCGCAAAGACTGGGCGACCATGCCAGCGTTTCGCTCATCCACACACTGAATAAACGGCAGGAATCAATTCAGCTCTCAAGAATGACTGGAAAATAATATGGAAGAGCGCCGAAAAACGAATTTAAATTTAGCTGCTATCGCACCACGGTTCTTATCGTTGACCTCTAGACATTTGGACATCCAATGCAATTGTCCCCTGCACCTTACAATAAGGAAAGAGTTCTCCAGCAGACTTTTTCCGACATTCTTGTTAAATGTACCATTGTGGGAGATATTTGCGATGGTTTCCTCTTACATTTAGTCAGATTGTAGTGTTAGTTTGCCAAACCCGGTGCCTTTGTAGCTTGCACGCTATCTCAAGATAACCTAGTGCTTAGTTATGATAGTAATAGGTGATGACCGACCCTATTTTTTAGTGGCCCAGCGTATATATTTACTTCTCTTTACTACACACCAGCCTACCCCTTTCCAAAATTGCCTATTGTTGCCTGGGGAACTTTTGTCCTCCCACCAGAACCTAGCTTAATGGAAGTGTATAGCTTGAGGTCCCAACCTGCTGCGAGGAACGATAGCCCGCTGACTAATATAGGTATTAGAAAGCGGGTGTGCTGGGCCATAAAATCTGCTTAACGCCTTCTGGCAGAAATATAAGCTAATTACGCCGGCTTCATCATTATTGGTCAAGGTGCAGGACAACTTCGCTTTAATGGCGGACGGATTGACTAAGCGTACCTGAATTCATAACTCTAGACCGAATATGTGTATCTGATCACATTATGGATTTTTTATCCTATGGAGACTTTCCTAATACTCCCAAGGCATGAAAAGGTCATAGTATCTAATTTCCATGCGTCTCTTTATTTATATTTGTTAGCATTGAGAAAAAAAAATGAAATATTGAGCAACAACATGCGCATGTAGATTCACCTCGTAGTGCGGCCCGTCTCCCTAGGTGTGGGAAGAGTGAGGTAAAAAGCGACATCATTCGACTGGTAGAGTGTGTCCTGTCTCACTATTTACATGCGGAAAAGGGGATTCCCCATTGCGATCTTTGCAGTTCCCCTCGAGATATCCACCTCAAAATGGAGGTGACCCCTGATTTGAAGGTACTAAAGCATCTACAAGGCATTAGCGGTGGAACAAGTGCTTCACCCTTACCAACACTTACTAGTTCAGAAGAAGATGCCAAATAAAATTTTAGAGGGATGAAGAGAATCTAAATTTGCGCCTCATATTTCCCTTTGGCATACTATTTAATGCATTAGACGGATCATGTGTTTTTTATTACTGCCACCAAATAGGCCACATTCGCGTGACGCAGAGCTATTCAATGGAGCACTTTTATGAACCTTACTTTGAAGAATGTTATTTTCCCCCAAATGTTCCGACACATTTTGTCGAGTGTCCCATTATTAAGGACCGACGAGCACTTTACCTCTTCTTGGAACGTGACGAGCTGGAAGGCTAACGCTTGTCGCTTATTCCCTTGATGGATTTCCGCAGTCCTTATTTTGAATTAATTTAGATTTAGGAGCAATTAGGCCGCCATGATTATTTCTGGAGAATGTGCGGTCTCTTGCGAGTTTCCCCAACTGTTAGGTTAAATGGGTGTGGGTATATGTATTGGGTGTTTTTGCCGATGACTCTTGCCTCATTTAAATTCCTCTCATATGCATTTATCTCCCATGCCATGTTGTGCAATCGCGGAGTAGGGATATTTTATCCTACCTCCCGCTGGTCTTCTTTAATTGTTATCTTAAATTTTTTTCCACTTTGTCAAAGGTAGTTACCATTGAAATCGCTACATTAGACCTTATACACCACATATGAACGTTCAAAGGAGTCCAACATGTCCTTCATCCTTGTCCATGTGTTGCTTATGCTGTTTGGAGGTTTGTGTGTCACCTCTATACCATGGGGTTAGAGTAGAAGGTATCGATCTCCAAGTTTCCATGGAGATATGGTAGTGTAACTCTCTTAACATTTGCGCCATTTCTGGTTGTTCTATTTTTTAACTTTGTGCAGAAATTTTAAGGTATAATTGTTTGAACCAAAAACAGATTTCAGAAACTCTTCTTCCTCTGCTCGAATGTTAGCGTTGCTGCAGTGTGTTGCGGCTCTGTTGTATGTGCTCGGTGCTGTGTTTTTTCTAGGATACGGTCGGTGTGGGTCTTTTTGGAACAGGGCACTCTACCAATGTTTCCATTGAATTATGAATTTTTTATAATGCCCTTGTTATTTCAAATAATAGAATTTTAGCTAATTTTCTCATTTTCATGTTCAGTTAGGCCTAACACTTAGGAACACGTCCAGGTTCTTCACTCCTCTCTATCCGTTCTGGATCATATGTTTGTCTCCCCAATTTCTCCTATAAAAAGCACGAGTAGCACTGTATTTACATTGTGCTCGGATAAATAATTCTTGATTCGGTTTGAAAGCTTAGTCCATATACGATTATATTAGGTCTTCCTAAATTTCTAAAAGATTACGTGACTTGTTTTAACTTCTTCATAAAATGCCTGTAATTTTGGTCGAAATGATATGTTGGCATCACTTGTATCGATATAACATAATGGCTACGTGTCAAATGAAAATTAGGATATCTTCTTTTTGTCAGCTCTTTTGAAATTCGAACATAGATAACCACAAGATGCATTTTAGGTAAGTGAAGATTTTCGTTTAAAAAAAGGGGTAAAACACTGCAGAAACTTGTAAAACCATTTTAATGTTTATGTTAAATGTGCTGAAGGTAAATCAAGGGTTCAAAGATAGTTTAAAAAGTTCAAACGAGAGATTTCTTCTTAGAACATGCAAGTAGTTCTGAAAGACATTCAGAGTTGGAGTCAATCTTTTGAAGGTGCGAGGGGCGGTCAATAAGTTTTGCGAATCAGTGGGGAAAACAGAGGAAGAGAGATGGCTGTTTGTGTGCAAAAGAAATCCATGAACGCATGGTTGCTGTGTACACCGACACCGCCCCTTCCTATGCAACCATTGCTCGCTGGAATAGGGAGTTCCGCCATGGTCGTGAGTCCCTTGAAGATGACCACCGTCCAGGACGCCCGTTAGACGTAACCAACGAGGACAATGTGGCCCATGTGGAGAGGATGATACTCGAAAATTGACGGATGAAGGTCGAAGAAATCGAGAGAGAACTTGGATCATTGCATGGAAGTGTTATCAACATCATCCACGACAATTTTGCCATGACCAAGGTCTCTGCCCGTTGTGCCGCTAGATTCTTCGTGCCCCATGATCGACTTCAACGTCGTCAAATTTCGGAGGAGCTGCTGCTTTTGTACAACCAAGACCTGACGAGATTCGAGTCACGCATAGTAACAGGTGATGAAAAGTGGGTCCATCACTGGGATCTCGAGGCCAAGCTCAAAAGCATGGCTGTGAAGCACAGGAGCTCTCCGACCCCTATCAAGTTCCAGACCCAACCCTCAGTCAGGAAGATCATGGTCACCATCTTCTGGGATTCTGAGGGAGTGTTGATGGTGGACTATGCGCCTCGTAAAAGAACCATCGCAGGCCAATATTACGCCGAGCAACTGGCTGGGTTTAAAAAGTGCATCCATCAGAAGTGGCGCGGCAGGTTGACACGCGGTGTCCTGCTCCTCCACGGCAATGCCTCTGTCCACAAGGTCAGAGTTGCACAGGCTGCCCTGCGCAGTGCGAATTCGAGGAGCTCAAATATCCCCCCTAGAGTCCATTTCTGGCCACTAGCGACTACTTTTTATTCCACCAGCTCAAGGCTGCACTGCGTGGACGCCGGTTTAGGGACGATGAAGATGCTCAGCTCGCCGTCCAGGAATGGATTAAACAGTAGTTGGGAGATTTCTGGTTGTCTGGAATTCAAAGCCTCAGGGACAAGTAGTGCAAGTGCATTGAAGTCGAGGGTAGTTATATTGAAAAATAATAAAACACTTTTCCTTATATCTCGTTTCCTTATATTCGAATTGCAAAACTTATTGACTGCCCCTCGTAGGCATTAATAGCATCCTAAAAATCACAACTAAGGGCTGGCGGGGATGTTGAATTTCTAAAAAGTACTATTCATAACCACTTAGAGAAACCGGTACATTTCGCAATTAAATATATAGGTACCTCACAGACTTTCGGAAAACACTGAATGGTCTGATATTCTCAATGCGATATGTTCTTAAAGCGCAATGAAGCTGAACATCTCCTTTAAACAACTTCCAGAACTCGATGAGTCCTTCGTGGCAATCGAGGTACACACCCTGGTAGGAGACCTCGTGATAGCTGAAGCATATCAACCCCCTCGACGAGCATATCTCCTGAATGCAACTTCTACACACTGTTCTGGCACCACAGAATGGCATTCCTAGGGGAAGACCTCAATGCCAGATGCCGTGCGGCGGGCTATGGTAGCACCAACGATAGAGGCCGAAACTTGGAATTGATTATGGAAAGAAAAAACATTCAAAGGATAGGGCCGGATTTTCCGACCTATATCACTTCCAGATCAGCAACCAAGCCTGACATAATCTTAACAAGTGAAGGCTTCCCTTTCAACTACCATAGTGAGCCAGGCCCAGCAGTCCCTAGTGATCACATATCGATTCGCACAACAGTATCTCTCGCACCAATCCAGCTCCCAGCCCCTCTCCGGAAAAATTACGCCCTGGCCAACTGGGATCGTTACAAGCAACGACTCAGTGACTATGCGCCAGCTGACCTCAGCACCGCATCGTTAGAGGAGATTGACAGGGAGTTGGAGAGGATAACAACGTCCATACTAAACGCGGACGGCGAGAGCATACCCGTAACAGGGTATAAAACACCTCTTCAGCCCAGATGGACAGAGGAGATGAGAGATATCGCTTGCGTTCACAGGGAAGTGTACGAAGAAGTAGGACGGGAGGGTCCCAGCCGGGAAAGGAGCTTGCTGCTTCGACACCTAAGCTCAGAGCTTAGAGAGGCCATCAACCTCCAACAGGAGGAAATATGGAACAACTTGATAGCCAAAGTCGACAGCGAACTTAGCCCGGCTAAGTTCTGGCACCAAGTCAGGAACTTAAAGGGGCTTACACCAAAAACCAAGGCTCGGATAAAGGAGAATGGAGACTACATAGAGAACCCGGTGGTTCTCGAGGACATGTTCAGGAACTTCTGGAAAAACGTTTTCAGGATTACCCCCGAGGAAAACGATGAGTTCAACCAGCGATTCGAAGGCCAGCTGATTGAACAACTAAATCAGGAAATACATCGCACGCACCCGCTACAGCAAGTCAACGAAGGCAGGGAGATGGCGGGCTATGGACGTCTCATAACATCAGAGGAGGTCATGGCCACTGTAAAAGCCTTTCGACAAAAGGCACCAGGCTGGACGGGTATCACCAGAAATAACTTGGTTAACGCCCCACAGCAGATCATTCAGGGAATCGTTAACATCTACAACGCTTCCCTGAACACGGGCTACTTCCCGGAAGGTTTCAAGATTGCGAAGGTGATCTTCATACCAAGGAAGGGAAACCCCCGGATCAACTGGTAAACTAAAGGTCAATCGCCCTGCTGGAGTTCGTTCCAAAAGTCTACGACAGACTCCTAGCTGACAGGCTTCAAAAAATAACTTCCCGAGCTGGGAGCCCACAACCCTCAGCAGCACGGGTTCCGCAAGGGACGAGGAACGGAAACAGCCCTTGTTCTCCTTGCGGAGAAACTCGCTTGCAGTAAAGCTGAGAGGCAGTACGTAGACGTGGTGCTGCGTGATGTAAAGAAGGCCTTCGATAAGGTTTGGCTGAGAGGATTACAGTACAAGATCCTTAACCTCCAGCTTAACCCACTCCTGGAAAGGATCCTTTGCAACTACCACTTCGATAGGAGAGCCCGAATTTCAATCGAGGGCTGCAAAGGACCCGAATTTGAACTCGAGGCGGGAGTTTCACAAGGCAGCTGTCTCAGCCCTCTGCTGTACCTCGTGTACACTATTGACCTGCCTGCTCCAGTGAGGTACGATTCGATGTATCTGCAATACGCAGAGGACATCACCCAAATCGTCCTGAATCCATTCAGAAACTCTGGAAGTCAGGCGAGGGCGACAGCTGTCGAAATAGAGAATATAAATAGATATGAGAAGAAGTGGAAAATCAAGACCAACCGCCAGAAGTTCACTATCATTCCTATGAACCGCCGGAAAGTGGACGACGTCCTCTTTAGAAACGAAATTTATCCGTACTCCAACGAGGGTAAAGTCCTTGGCTTACGAGTCTTTAAAAGTGGATACAAGACGCACATAAATACCAGAGTCTCCCTAGCCAAAAGAGAGCTGAGGAAACTTTACCGTTTCCGAGGCCTCAGCGTGCCTAACATCAAAAAGCTGTACATGGGCTTAGTATGCTCAGTCCTGGTGTACCGGGCCGTGATCACGCAGATGGCGAGCTGTACCTCTCTCAGAACGATGCAGAGAGTACAGAATAAAGCCACGCTGCTGATCAATGGAACGCGAAGGATCGACCGTACTCGGTAATCGATTCTTCACCAAAGAATCGGACTAAAGCCGATCAACACGGAGATCCAAAGGCTAGGGAGAAAGACTTGGGACAAAGTAGATCAAGAAATACTCCCAAACATGAATCTAGACATCAACGTACGTGCAAACCGTAGGCGCGCTATAGGTAGAACTGCTCTGTTCTACCTATGTTTACGTAGTAATAGTCCACTTCTCTAAAGCACTTTGATCGTAACACTTAAAAAATTGACAACTTGCTTTACAAAATAAACAACTATAAATAACAGTTGAAAAAAGAGGCGAAGTGCCCACATTAAAGTCCCCCGCCCTCCCTCCACCCCCCTAATATAAACAAAGTCGAAATTAAAAATTAAAACAAAATTTAAGTATAAAAGAGGCAAAGTGCCCAATCCAAAACATCAAAATCAAGAAAGTTTCTGAATTAAAAGAGGCAAAGTGCCCAATTCCCAATACCCTTAAAATAAGAAGAAATTGTCAACCAAATTCATACGATAAAAAGAGGCGAAGTGCCCAAACTGAACAGTTCACTGAAAACTCAACAACTTGAGAGATTTATTCAGCATTTAAGCATCCTTGAAAGGCTTGAATGCTTCGAAGGAACAACCTAATCCATAAATATATATATATATATATATATATATATATATATATATATATATATATATATATATATATATATATATATATATATATATATTATAACGGAGGAAACTGGCTGTCAAAGACAGTCAGCTACTTTTTGACGGTGGAATTTTATATTTTTTAAAATAATTAAGAAGAATGCTAGTGATGCCCTAACACCAGGGCAAACTAGAAAACATATTCACACCTTTATATACCTACCACACAATTTCACCACTTTAACATAAATTGTAAAAAAATTTAATTCAGAATTGGGTAAAACCACCAGATTTTATTATCGAAAGGAATGAGATTTAGAGTTCTGTAGAAAGATTTTTTTACAGACCTTAGACAATTTGGCATAAAATGAAAAGGATAGCATATTTTATTGCCAATTTCGAAGAATTGGGAGATTTCTTTATCTAAAAATTCGAGATAGGATAAGAAATTCTCAGATAAATCTCCAAAAGGTTTGACTATATGATTATTGAAGAGATAAAAATAAGTATATGAGAAAAATTAGATGGTTTATGAAAGATGGAATATTTATTACCTGAAGCATTTCCATGGATTAATTAATGTAAAATCGGAAATATTGTATTTTTAAAATTCAAGAGTATATTTAATTAAGGAAAAAAACAATATTATTAGGATTCGTAAGAAAAAAAAACAGGTTAAAGGTTGACCCTAAACAAATTACATTATAATCAATAAAAGGGAAATAAATAATGGGAAAGTAAAAATGGAAACGGAGACTCAAAATAATTCTTAAAAATATCGAGAGCCTTTGGGCCAAACAATTGCTAATAGTTAAAACAAATTTATTAACATAATACATACCCTAAAAAAAAATATTACTTTTCATAGCGAAATTGGCTTCTTGAACTTTCACTTAGCACAAACAAATTAATCTGAAGGACATCTTAATAGAAAAAGAAATTAAATGCCCACATCTGGCGAATGAGACCAGGGGCATGAGTCGCATTAATTTTAAATTTAGACCTACTACTCGGCTACCTTGAAAGCCCAAATACAAAACAACCAAACAAAGAAAACCCCTCATGAAAAAACTCTCTATAAAATAATAAAGAAGAACGCTATAGTCCTGCAAGAGCCCATCAATTTCCGAATCTTTCGGAAAGGAGGTCAATCTTCTCCAGGAAGTCAAAGATTTTACCACTCGCATACAAGGGATAAAGGGTAGTGACATCTGGTTTCACGGGAATGTAAAAAATAACGTATATGAAAATCCCTATTATTAGGAGGTTTAAAAGATGGTGCCAAGCATAATGTGGGATAACGGGGTCGTTGCAGAATGGTGCAGGTAAGCTCACCAAGGGCGGTGCATCCCGCAAGTATGTTTATTCGAAGAAGAGAGAAAGCGACCTGAAATATTCAAGGAATTGTGGATTAGGTCCCTCGGAACAGTCTCTCTGCGGTAGCATGCAACTTTAAGTTTTCATGGGCCATCTCTATATTGTTTACTAAGCAACAATGAAATCTGACTTTATTTCTACCATGTAATCAATGGAATAAAAATGAAACGATGTTCTGGTCACTCAGTCATCGCGAGATCTTTGGAGACCTCATAGGCGCGCTTATTATTTTTTATCTATTGTGAAGGGTTGCCCTCAAAGGAGCACCGTGATAAGAAGCCCACTCGGAAATACCACTCTATTCTTTCAAGACCACTTGGACCTAGTGTGAGAATTTTAGAAAGTTCGAGAAAGAATCAGTACCTCGCTGGATCACCCGTCAGAGCTGTGTTTGTTTTCAGACGCAACTCGTTCCCCTTCCCTGCGATAATACCGTGCGCAGCCATATTAACCTTACCCCATATCACGAAGCAAGTTTCACCGTCTGGACCGAATCGTTATCATGAATTGTGAGTGCATTAACTGGCGCCAAGGATTCTCTAGAAACCGCCAGGCCCTGAGGCGTCTATCGTCCCAGTAACCCGGCTATATAACCAGAAGCTCAGCATTTATGTAGGAGATTGAAACCCGCCATTCACTCCGTTCAGACTGCTGTCTGTTTCCAGTCAACCCCTGCAACCCGTCGTCCATTCTTCGTACTTCGTCGAAGATCTCGCCAGCAGATCTACCTTCGCTTAGCCTTGGCCCCTGTTCAGAGAAAATCTATCGAGCCTCCTTTTTCCTGGAAAGTTGTGCGGCTCTCTCATCTTCACCACCCCTTTAAGATTCCCGTTTTTTTTTAGACTAAGACTCCCTGCTTATCTGTAGAATCGTCTGTCTGGAGCAGAGAAAATCTCATTCTTCATTACGAAGTAATCAAACCCCATCTTTGAGTCCTCCTCGCCAGGACTACCCGAAGTATTTTCATGAAGACCTGCGCCGTTGTCTTCAAACCCCCTTCAATTCGCACGCGCTTGAAAGTAAATCGATCTTGTAAGATCATCCTCAGATTACCTCGTTAATCTTCCTATAATTTCTTCCCCCCTTTTGTATATACATATATAAATTGCCCCCTTTTATTATGTATATTAAAATTTTTTCTTAGGGTAATGTTCTTTATATATCCTTTGAACTGCAACTTCGCAAGCCATTAGTCAAAGCTCGGTCAACCATAAATCGCACTCTCTATTAATCACCCCAGAACATATCTTAAGCGGCCTGTGGTCAGCTGTCTGCCCGTGCTTGTGTATGACTCTGTGCGCCTTGCTATTCTACACAAGCATACCTTGACACACACACACACATATATATATATATATATATATATATATATATATATATATATATATATATATATATATATATATATATATATATATATATATATATATATATAGCAGGAATATGAAGACATATGCGATGGTTTTGAACATTTAATTTTCCGGACGTTTCGGTCATTAACGATGACCATCATCACCGAATTCTAAGTACAAAGCATTCTTTTTGATAAGAATAACTAAACACAGCAATAAAATACATGACCAGAGTCATGATAACCGAAAGAAAGAAGTTAAAATGAAATATATAATCCTAAACCGTTGAAAGCAAATTGGTGAAAATCTATTAATAATAAATTGATGTAATATCGTAAAAAATAACTAAATTAAATAATAATCCCATGAGTTTAAAATATGCATAATAAACATGAATTAAATTCCTATCGAAATACAAAAATTGTAAACTATAACAATATAGTCGAAAGCAAGGCATGAAGAAATCGATTAATAAGACTGAGAAAAAAAGATTAAATAATCCCAGGAGCAGCAAATATAAATAACAAAAGATGAATCAAGCATCGAGCGGAATACAAAAAATTCACTATAAACCACAGCAAGAGAGAATTATAAGGGCAGGGCGGACAATCGAAAATAAGTTAGATCAGGGGGTATGTAATCGAAGCGGATATTAATAAATGGAGTGAAGCAAGTAATTCAATTAAGTTACTACAATTACAATTACAATTTAGTGAAAGTGATAAAATTGTGTGGTAGGTATATAAAGGTGTGAAAATGGTTTCTAGTTTGCCCTGGTGTTAGGGCATCACTAGCATTCTTTTCAATTTTTCTTCTTAATATTAAAAATATCCTCCGTCATTAAAGGTGCTGACTTTCGTTGACAGTCAGTTTCCTCTATTATAATATATATAAATATATATATATATATATATATATATATATATATATATATATATATATATATATATATATATATATATATATATATATATATATATATATGTATACATTTATTCAATTTATTATACTGTCGAAGCATTCAAGCCTTTCTAGGGTATCTCTTATGCTGAATCTCATTAAGTTCTGAGTTGTAATTTATTTCTTTTATTTGGGCACTTCGCCTCTTTTTTTCGTTTTTAGTTATTTTGATTTATATTATCTGATTGGGAATTGGCCACTTCGCCTCTTTTTATTCTGAAATTCTAATTAGTTTTTTAATTATTTAGTTTGGGCACTTCGCCTCTTTTATATTTAAAGTTAATTAAGTTTTTTTATTTTATATTTGGTGGATTTCTTTTCATGGGCACTTCGCCTCTTTTTTATTTATTTAGATTTATTAAATTGGAACTATCAGAATGGTCACTTTGAATTCAATCTTGTGTACTACTATGTATACATTGGTTGTACAGCTTCTGTCGCGCAGGTTCTACTGCTTTGGAACAGAGCCATTCTACCAATTGCGCGTCTTCTGTTAAGGTTTATTGTTGGGAGTATTTCTCGGTCTACTTTGTCCCATGTCTTTCTCCATAGCCTTTGGATCTCCGATGGATTAATGGTTAGTCATTTAAGTTACAATAAAACCGCTCAGAGAATCTTCCGTTATTTCTTCTGGCGGCCGCGCTATAAGCGCCGCCCCAACGATTTCACCGTCGGTGAATTTCCTCAAGGTAAGGATAGGCTCCGATATGTTTCGAAGCACGCCCGCCGCTCTTCTTGGCCTGCATACGTGTCTTCACTTAACAGAAGAAATCTCTAGCAGAGGTGTGGATGCGAGCCAAAGGGATTCGGGGCATGTTTTCGTAGGACTCCCCTCTCCTTGTCCAGGAGAATGGGGTCGTAATCTCGGACCCCGCATTCTTAGCTGATTCCTTTGTAACCGCTTTTCCGCATTATCTAGCCGGAATACTGCTTCACCTTCATTCAATATGCTTCGCGATGTCATTGAAAGCCGCCGATCGGCTTTATCTCTAGAGTCGGAGAACTCTTCAACGACAGGTTTACATACATTGAATGAGCGGCCTTCCACTATTGCTTCCGACGCGTTCCGGATAATGTCCTTACACCATGAGTCAACACTTGGGTGAGCGAGACATGGCCTTTCTGTTAGATTTGTTCAAAAGGATCTGGGTAGATGCTATCTTCCCAGACTCCTCTTCAATCGCAACTGTGCTCACGTTTCCAAAACCGGGGACACATCACTCTACAACGCGTGTTTCAGCTCAAATACTCTATGTTCTTGCGTTTGCCAGTTGATGGAGAATTTGGTAAATGTTTTGTTAGCACTTTTTTCTGGACGGCGGAGGCAACCTGTCTTCTGCAAGTCCCACTCCACGTCGGATGCTCTACTCCGACTGGAAAATGCCGTCTGCGAGGCCTTTATTCGTAGACAGCACTACTCCAGCGGCGTTTTTCCATCTCGAGAAGGCCTATGATACCGCATGGCGATAAGGTAGCATAAAGACTCTCCAAACAATGGGAGCGAGGGTATGCCTGGTTTGTGCATACGAAGTAGTGGACTATACTACATTTTTGGAGGAAGCTGGCCTCATGCAATTTATTTGACTGTTTTTTGTAAGTCACATGTTCCTGCGCCGGGGGGAGTTGGGCCTAGCCCCATCGCCAGAGCGGGCTTCCTTCCTGTTGCCATTTTCATTTTTATTCGTTGTTGTTTTTTATCCTTGGCTTAGGCTTTGTCTTTCCTTTTATCTCTGTTATTTGTTAGCTATACATTTTTATTTTTTTTTAATCTAGCTTAGTAATAATCCTTGTTGTGAGTATAGTGACATTTGACTTAGTGGGCCTTCGACAAATGGGCTCTAAAATTTTTCAGAAGAGGTTTGTCAATTTTTGCGGCCAATTGTTTATTACTAAATTTGTCTTTTCTTTTTTATCTCTTTTTACATTAGTGGCTAGTTTTCAAGAAGCCTATAAATAGCATTTTTCAATAATTTTGGATAATGTGTTTTTGCTAACGAGTGCCAAAAGAAAGTTTAAAATAATATAGACTAGTCTAAGTATGTAACTTCCGCACATTATATATTCCCCTTTTATTATACCACCATTGTAGTTGTCACATCTTTGTTAAGATGTTCTTGATTTTATTTAAATATATAAGCAATTCATTTATTGGGTCGGGAAACCATTTCGCGATGATCCTAACAGGAATTTAATATTCGCATATATTTGAATAAATATTTCTTTTCTGTTTCCTATTAAGGATGAATATGTTTGAAATGTCAAACCGTAGGGGTCATATTGAAGGTCAACTTCATGTGAAAAGAATTAAAATGCAATAAATAAAGGAGCATCATTTAGTAATATAAAATCGAGTGCTCAAAAGTTTTCTCTAGTTAAAGATTAGTAACGACAATTGGAAAAACGGATCTGAATCTGGTTTTACAAATTTTTCTGACGGGAAAACCTAAAAGCACAAACACCCTACTAGTTGAGCATTTTCTCAAGTTTTGTAATGATAATTAAATTTGTTAAATTAATTTTAGATATTTGTATTTTTCAACTTGAGTAATCTTTTATTTGATTTATTAGCAAAATTTAAAATGTGCCAAAATTTAGTAAAGAGGAGACCTCCTGAGTCGCTCGTAGGGAAGCGGAACGACGAAATTATGCAATTAATGGAAGATGAATTGTTAAGATTGAGTAATATTAATACGATGAAAATAATTATACATAGTTTATTTTTAATGAAACAAGGAGAAACAATAAAGGATTGATGATATTTTCCAAATGACGACAGTATAGTATGCCTTTTCTTGGACAATTTATTTGTTTATTCGGATTTCGCTATTTGTTGTACAATTTACTTTTGACTATTTATAGAGTTGTTGGCATTTCAAAACATATTTGATTATATTGTTTTAACTTTATTGCACTATTTTCCATTCGCTCTTTGTTTCAATACTGGTCCCATTTTATTTACCGTTAATTTCATTATTTTTAGTTGTTTTATGGCTTAAGAAAGACAACTAGAGCCAACATAGATACCCAAATAATGGAGATATGAGATTTTGGCGGGGCTTTTGTATAAGAAGAGAAAAGAAGAAAAGCCATTGAAATTTGAAAGATAGAACCAGAAGAGCAAAAATGGAAAAAAATAGGAAGAAATACCTAGATACTGAAATATTTACAAGAACAAATAGGGCAGTAAATTGTTCGCGAGATCAGGTTATATTATGGCACTGCTTAAAGCAGCAGGCCATTCATGGAAAAGTTTTAAAGGAGGGTTTTGCCTAGGCTCAAGTTTTGATTCTTAGAATTAGGCAGATAAACTTTAAAAATATTAGAGCTGTGTAGTGACAAGCATACATGTCCAGAACACGCAGGAAAATGCATAGAGCTGGAGAGCAAGGTAGATAAATATTCGAGAGGGCCAAGTAAGGAAGAATCTTTAAGTTTCAGACTAAATCAGAAAAAGTTTAAAGAGAAAAACTAGAGCTGCAATAGTTAGAAATGCTAGTTGAGGGCAGGACTAGCTTTAAAAGAGCATGCATGGGCTAAATTTTACGAGTTGAATGGTTTCGTTATAAAACCACTATATACCATGCAATACTTCTATATTATGTGTGTGTGAGGGGAAAGAGTGAGTTAATCACCTACTACAACACGAAACGTTGAAGCACTAATCGCAGTGATTATCGACCGACTAGGCGGTCACACTTGAGGTGTTGGGTTTCAAATCCTTACTAATCAAAGAGAGTGCATAAATGGTTGGCGAGATTTACTTGAATGGCCCAAAGTATCGTTCAAGGTTGGTTAAAGATGAAACAACAGAAATATAATTTTATTTACAAAGATCAAAATAAGAATAATAATAATAGGCAAAGGGGTATTATTTAAATTGAAAGAGTCTCTTGATAATTATTATGAGGGAAAATTCTCAAATGGAATTAATTGATTAATGTAACTAGGCTCCTAACAAAAGGCGGAACTTGGCATTACTAATAATGGAGGGGGGTTTTATTCTTGCCTCCGGTGAGGCAAGTGGGGCACGATCCGAACCAACCTTCCGATGAAGATAGCCAAACATCATAAATGACCTTCGACCAGGAATGTGGGATTACTCGTAATTCCACTGGAAAAGGAAACTTCTTTTCCTCAAAGATAATTGATGTAGATTTTCTTCGCTTCGATTAAACGAAGGGAGATTTTTGCACAAATGCCAAGGCTTGCCGTACACAGAAGCTACCAAATGACTTGGGTAGAATTACGACTAAAGAACTCTGCTGTCCGACGAAAGCTCACGGGACGAAACGATAAGGACGGCCTTGAAGTGCGGGCTGGACTCTTTGAACTACAGAATAACCCGAGTATTTGTATTCCTGATTCTGAAAGGGAATAGGGAGTTTGGAGAAAGGAGTCACAGGCTTCAGACTTCTTAATCCGGAAGCGGAGTCATCATTTAGTAGCAAGGGCGAGACAGAGAGGCTCTTTGACAGTTTGTCACCGGGAGGGAGAGGGAACATTGCGACGAGTTCACAGGATTGGGAAATATTTTCCCAACGTTCTCAGGAGTTGAAAATTCGAGAATAGTCCAACCAGAAATGACGTCGTCCATGGCTTGATACCTTAGCCGTGGTCTCCGATAAATTAGGGGGGGGCAGAGGTTGTTCTTTTACACCCATCTCTTTCAAACGATGGAACTTAACTGAGAGACAGGGAAAAACAAGGGACATCTCATATTTTGATAAGAGGAATTATTCTTAAGGCGTCAGCCTGATGAAAAATAGGGGACGTGACCTATATTCGACCGGCTTACAAAGAGGATATGATATTGATCTGAGCCAAAATCAATGTAAATGGGTAGACAAAATAATTACATTTTAATTAAGCAACAAAATTAGAACTTTGTCTAAAAGGGTAGTGGAACAACAACACACAAAAAAACGATATTAAATAAGTATATACTGGGACTATAGATAGAGTTAAAAAGGAAAAGAAAAATAATATATACATGATTAGCTCACGGGTTTACAGGTGACCTATAATTTAGTGGATTATCCAGCATTGTCAGCTAATGGATTTCTGCTAAGATTATCAGCTCTATAATTTTCGGTACCAAGTATATACCAAACTTTAAACTGATATTGTTGAAGTATCAAAAGCCATCGCATTATACGTCCGTTCTTGCTCTTAGTATTTCAGAGGTACGACAAAGGGCAATGGTTAGTCTCGCTAATAAACTCTTCCCCTATTAAATCCATTCTAAACTTAGAAAACTCCATACTATAGCTAAAGCTTCCCGTTCTATTACCAAGTAATTACGTTCACGGGGCAGTAGCTTTTGGCTAGCGTAAGGCACCGGGTGGTTTTCACCTTCGTCGAAGTATTGGAGCAGCACCCATCAAATTCCTTCGTCACTCACATCCGTCCGGGTGCCGGAGGGTTTAGAGGGATTAGTGAGGCTCAAAATGGGGGCAGAAGCTAGTTTGTCCTTGAGCATCTGGAATCTGGTAATAGCTTCAGAATTTCATGAAAGGGGATCTGGGGATCTCTTCTGAAGGAGGGCACTTAAAGGGGCGAAATAGATGCGAAGTTGGGGATCATTCTACGGTAAAAGGATGCTGATCCCATGAATGGCCTGAGCTGTTTCTTTGTCCCGGGAAGGGGCATCTCGCCATTGGCTCTGACTTTTTCGTCCTGGTGGCCCATCTGATTTTTCGAGTGAACAGGCTCTTGAGTTGTAGGGACAATGTTATGCTCAAACTGCGTAGAGCAACCGGGGATCTCGGAGATAACATCTTTAAATCCATTTTACATTTGCTGCAGCTGACTCTTTTGAGGAGGCGTTAGCTTGGGGGAGACATCCAGTATGGTCGATGATGATTCCGGGGGTTGAGATAAAGATGGAATAAGATAATCACCAACTTGTTCAATGCATACAACTTGCACAACATAGAGAGGGTCAGTGGGATACACCGCTTCTAAGGGAGACTCTTCATCGAGGGCCACGATATTGTTGATACACGCACGGTGGGGATATTTTTTCAGCATATTGATGTGGAAACCCTTATCTCCTGAGGGGGTTTGAATCAGATAATCCACTGGTACTTTTACCTCTAAAACGGAAAAGAAGCCATTCCACTGGCTCAGTAATTTGTTAATCTCCGGGGAAGTAGCAACAGCACTTCCTCGCAAAGCTAAATTTTCTTTCCTTCGCCATTAAATCGAAATAAATTCAAAACTTCTCCAATTTACCTTAGCATTTTGGTATTCGATTTCGGCACATATCTCGAGGAGCTTTCGGTGGTTCAGGAGGTACGAATAGGAGGATTGGATTTCGTCATACAGACGGGTATTGATAAAAAGTTCCTTTAAAATAGCAAGGGGGCCTCGAACATTACGGCCATAGAGTAATTCGAAGGGGTCGAATCCTAGGGTCCTATGGGGTATTTCACGACACGCATCAGTGACACGGGTAAAAAGCGGTGCCATTCTCAGAGCTGTTCGATACACAATTTACTGAGGATTGCTTTCAATGTGGCATTTAGCTTTTCGCCAAATCCGTTGGCGGCTGGGTGGTATGGGGGTGGTAAACAGAGGTTTTACCATGAAGATCTTTCCGACATACTCCATAAGCTCGGAGGTAAATTGTCTTACTCGATCCGACCATACCTCTTTAGGAATTACTAACCGAGAAAAAAAATGGTAATGAGGGGTTCGGCGTACGAAACGCTATCAATGCGCTTAAAGGAAACTACCTCGAGAAAACGAGTATCGAAGTCTACCAAAGTGAGGACGTAACTGTGTCCTTCATTAAATGGGGATTGAATGATGCGAATAAGATAAATGACCACACGAGAAAAAGGTTCCGAGATGATCAGGCTTTTCTGAAGGGGAACTTGCTTGACGCACCCTTTTAGAGATGTCCTTTGGCATACATCGCGTGATTTGCAGTACTCTACAATTTCTCCAGCTGCACCTGGCCAATAAAAATACTTATAACCCATTTCAGCGGTTTTATTATGATTAAAATGACCGGAGAATAAACTATCGTGAGAGAACTGGAGGATTTGGGGGACGTGAGGGCGGGGAACACACAAGGTGTGTGCTCCAGCTTCGTTTCCATCGGAACATTTATGATGTAACAGCTTATCCTCGACAAGGTATGAGATGCTTTTTTCACCATGGGAAGACTCTAGCTCCTGAGTCCTGGCTTCCTCCCAAAGGGGGAGGGAGAGTTGCGCACCCCTTCTGGGCGCGGAAAAAATTCTCAATCCGGACGGTCTCGATCGACGGATCAACGGGGTTTTCTAAAGCAAAGGGTTTCAGGGAAGCGTTGACAGCATGGGCACGGGTTACCACGGGTTGTGCTACGGGGATACTTGTTACCAGGGTGCTCTGACCAATCAGTACAGAGCAAAACTTGGCGCTACTACCACTTCGACCCAACCAGTAAAGTTCTTACATTCGATGTGGCGTTTTACAATAGGAAACGATTCGCTAGGTGGAATTAATCATGGACCACAGCGAACCTTTGGAGGTTAGGATGGACACACGGCATCTGTTTACGGCTCTATTTTCAAATTTCAAACCACTGCAGGAGCTCTTATTAAAGAGAAAATTTACTTGGTGTCAGGAGTTGTTGGCCGACGAGAGAGACGTAGTAGTATCTTGAAAAGACAAGGAGTAACAAGGAAAGGAAGTACCCTAAAAAGAACTTAGGTTCCATTCAAGGAGGGTACATTCGAACTAGCAATCGAGCAGGCACATGGCTGCTCAATTGTTTTGCGTCCCTAAACGGCTACTTTTCAAGACTTTGTCTAGTCTTAACTTGAAATGGTCAACAGATTCACTGTTGACAACTTCCACTGGCAGTGCGTTCCACTTACCGCAGATACTGAGGGTAAAAAAATTTCCACACAGATTGCAGTTGTAACGCTTCAGTTCAAGTTTGAAGCCGTGATTGCGCGTTCTGTTCTCACTAATTGTGAAAATATCCCAGTAGTCAACATTGTCGAACCCTCGAAGTATTTTAAAAACTTTGATGAGCTGACCACGCAGTCTACGGGTTTTCAGCGAGAACAGATTTAATTCCCTTAGTCTATCCTCATAACTTTTATGTCGGATAGAGAGAATCAGCTTGGTTGCCCTGACTTCTACGCGTTCCAACCTTGCGATATCCTTTCGAAACGAAGGACTCCAAAATTGTACGGCATAGTCCAGGTGCGGCCGAACGAGGGAGTTGTACAGAAAACGTAATATCTCCTTGTTATGATATCCGAACTGGCGCTTTATGTAGCCTAACATCCTTTGGGCTTTCTTCTCTGCCTCGATGCACTGTTTCGAGAATTTGACGACACTAGTCATTGTTACACCCAAGTCCTTCTCAGTGTCGTTAGATTCAATAGAGGTGCCCTTAAGGATATACTGAGATTGAGGGTTTATGTGGCCAATATGCAGCATTTTGCATTTGTTCACGTTAAAAGGCATTTGCCACGTGTTCGACCACTCCCCAATCTTTCCAAGATCTCCCTGCAGGCGGGCAGTATTTCCATCCTTTGCAACGTTCATACCAAGCTTGGTATCGTCGGCAAATTTACAAATCTTTGCAACAATGTCAACGCCCATGTCATTGACGTAGATGATAAATGGTACTGGTCCCAGGACAGAACCTTGAGGCACCCCGCTAGTAACGGGCACCCACACAGAAGCCTGTCCATTCACCACCACCCGTTGCCGTCTGCTACTTAGCCAGTTCTTGATCCAGCCGGCTACTTTTCCGTCTTCGCCCAGCGCTCGCACTTTCCGGAGAAGGCGGTTGTGTGGTACCTTCTCAAAGGCTTTCTGAAGGTCTAAGTACACCACATCCACCACCTTGTCCCGATCGTGCTCACTGAAGACGAAGTGGAAGAATTCCACAAGGTTCGTCAGACATGACAGTTGCCTTCGGAAGCCGTGCTGGGAACTCCTTAGTAGCAGGTTTGACTCTAAATACGACGTCATTTTGTCCACCATCATGCTTTTCATGAGTTTATTAACTATCGAAGTCAGACTGATAGGTCGGTAGTTTGATGGTTGGCTACGGTCTCCTTTCTTGAAATAGGAGTCACCTCCGCCTCACGCCAGTCTCAAGGAACGCATTCGTTACGGATTGACATGTTGAAGATTGCGCTCAGGTGTCGTGACATTTCATCGCACACCTCTTTCAACACTTTAGGTAGAAAGCCATCCGGGCCAGGTGACTTATTCGTCTTTAGGTCACTGATCTTCTTTTTCATTTCCCCTTCGGTGAAGTCAATATCCTCCAGCTTTTTCCCCGAGTAGGAATCCATTGGCTGGGGGATGAGACCACACTCTTCAGTAATCACTGAAGAGATATAGTCGTTGAGGAGGTTAGCATTTTCTGCATCTGAATGCTTCAATGCCCCCTCCTCATTTATCAAAGGGCCGAACGTTCAACGCATTGGTTTACGGTTGTTCACATTTCCAAAATCTCCTTGGGATTCTCTTTACACAGTCTCGCTACTCGGAGTTCCTCAGGCCGCTTTGCCCCGCTTATGCTGGACTTCACTCTGCTCCCTATCCTTCGGTATTCGTCAAAGTCACCCGAGATCTTCGATTGCCAGTACACAGTTTTCTTCTTCCTAATCAGTTGGCCAATTTCTCGATTAAACCACTTTGGTTGAACAGAAGACCGACGGGAACATTTCAGAGGGATAAAACGCGATTGAAGACTCATGAATGTGGTTTTGAAACTGTTCCACGAGTCTTCAACAGCCTCGCACACTTCTAGCCTCGCGTCAGTCAGTCCAGCATGAAGACCTGCAAAGTCTGCTCTTCTCAAATAAAGTTTCCTCGATTTACTAGTTGCAGGCCCTGCCTTGTTGACTTTGACTACAAATCTAATTAGTCGGTGGTCACTGCCACCGAGCGGTTTGCCAATAGAGAGTTCTTCAATGATGTCATCCTCAGGGGTGAAAACCAAGTCTAGGATATTGTCTCCTCTCGTTGGCTCTCTGACCCATTGAGTCAGAAACTCGTTGTCCGTGAACTTCAGGAGTAGTGCGTTATCGCCACATGGTTCTCTGGTTTCCCAGTCAACTTGTCTGTTGAAATCTCCCATCATGATACCCACTTGGCTTTTACAAGTTCGCCCAACATTTGGTACAGACTCTTGTCCTGTTCTAGTAAATGTGCAGAGGGTCTGTGAAGCGCCAGGGTCCTGTATCTAGCAGGACCTATCTCTAGGTTAACACCTAGTAGTTCATGGTCGATACGATGTTGCAATCCGTCGAGTTGGGAGTATCCTTGACATACAACATCACACCGCCACCCTCTCTGTCTGGCCTATCTTTCAGGAAGAGTTGGTAACCGGGAATCGTGAATTCACCTTCAAAATCTCGCATTGAGGTTTTTATCCAAGACTCCGTTATGGCCACCATCTCAGGTTCTTCTGTTGCTACGAGGCCACGAAGTTCTACAAACTTGTTTCTGATAGACCTTGCATTAAAAAGAATAACTTTGACGGAGTCCCCGACTGTAGGACTCCCTACGCTCTTCCATTTCCCGCTTTCTTTCTCTGTGGCGGGGTCCCTCCCCTCTTTGTGACAGTAGAAAAGCTCGTTCCTGGAGTAACACGGGTGTACTGGCGTACGTCCTCCTTTACTCGGGGTCTGACACTTCTTTGGGTCCGCTCCACAACATCCTGGATCATGTTTGTGAGTGCAGCTTTCCCTTTAAAGGAAAGATGCACTCCGTCCCTTTTGTACAGGTCATTTCTCCCGTAAAAGGTGCGGTAGGGGTCTAAAAAAAGACTCCTTCCTCCGTACAAAGATCTCCTAGGCGTTGGTTTATGGAAACGTTCCACGCGTGAGCATTTCGGGATGGACCTTGTCTTGGGAGTATCCCGACCACAACACGTCTGCGGGTTTTTAGCCCACAGTCGTCAACTCCTCCCATAACCGAGGTCAGGATCTTCCCGCTGGTGCCTACTTTGCCTGCTAGTAGGTAGAGATCGTTGCCACTTACCATGAGGGCAATTACTGAGTTCTCAGAGATCTGAGATTTCTTAGCCTCCACCCTTATTTCTTCGTTCCCCTTTCCTAGAAGGCTGCTTTCCTTCACACTGGTTGTAGATCCTGCGCTTGGGAGTTACCGATTACGATGACCCTCGCGCATTTGGGTTCAGAGGACAGAGGCTTTCCTTTTAGTATGGGCTCTTTCGATTCCTCTTTCTTTCCTACTTGTTTTTTTTTGTTCTTATTTTTCTTTTTCGTTTTTTCTTCCGTTTCTACTTTCTCTTCTGTTTTGTCTACTGTTTTTCCTTTCTTACTCTTCCTTTTCTTCTTTGGCCTATCTCTATCGACGCGGTGCATGAGGGCCCAACAGAGGAGCCATCCGCGTCGTTGGGAGTTTCTTGTTGCTGTTGCTCTTCCTTGGTGGCTTTAATCTCTGCAATGATGGCTTCGAGATGACGGATTTGAGTCACATGCTTAGACTCGAGGATTTTCACCTTTTCTTCCAGCCGTCGTGTTTTTTTCCTCAGAAGATTTAAAAAGTTCTTTAAACTCATAAAGTTATGCCCTTAGGACGCAGTCCATGCAGATACTTCCAGGGTGGTATTTCGAGAAACACCCCTCTGGAAAATCTACGCACCACTTGTCCTTTTGGCATGTCGAGCAGGTATACTTTAACGCACCAGGTCTTTTTTTTCCAGTCATGCTGAACACTTTATATCTCAGAATACTTTGTGACCACTCAATAAAACAGAAAGGATGTGGTGAGTTTGCCCCGCGTGTGTCGCTCCTGCCTATCGATCAGAGAGGTTTCGGATCTTTCAGAAGGGACGCACCTTGTGCTGCTGTTCGTCCGACCGAGTTGTCAAACCTCGGCGTGCCGTGGCTCCCAACCAAGCAGCACTCACGGTCCCCGAAGGAGCCATCGATTTCTCACCAGGTGAACAACGGAGCACACCCCGTACTAAACTCCTACTAGTTCCCTTCACGACGGCTAAGATCTCGGAGCAGCGTTCAATGGATATCCCGTCACACCAAGAGACTCGACCAAAGGCTTTTTATTGGCCTGGCAACCAGCCTGGGAACAAAGGGCCGTTACCTCGGACCGATGCTACCAGAGGCACCCGTTAACGGTCACTGGGAATGGTCAATAATTACGGGCCAGGGAAGGGGTAAACGGGGCATTACCCTCATCCCATTAATCGTGCCCCAACGCCTAGGACACCTCTAGTCCTGGTCTCTCGCAACCAGTGAGCGTCGATTGGCGTTGTTTATAGAGGTTCCAAAGCCTCTCTTCTGACGCATGGGGTAGCTGCCAGGTCCTTATATGTAGATAAAGGGAAAAAAGGGAAAGAGTGACATGATAGAAGTAGGCTAACTTGGAGTACCTGATGGGAGGACACGGTTTTAAATTGAGAATTTTGAGGGTAGTTCTTGCGTACATGACCTTCTATTTCGCACGTGAAACAGATTATCTGCTTTCTGGGAATAACCACTTGGGGTGGGAGTGGTAATTATGGGATTAATGTATCTTGGTTCCGAAGGAAGAAGGTTCCTGTGTTTCGAGGGGCCTTGTACTTTCAGGAATTTAGGGCTATTTCTTGGAAGAGGCCTAGAGTTATGCATCTTAAATTTGTTTGGAGACAGGGGAGGCTTCTTATTAACTTTAGGGTATAAGTTATGTCTATTTGCATAAATATCAGCCTCTCCTAGGCATTCGTTGAACGTAGAGCAGCCCTTGTCCTTAACGAAGGTATGGATTTCGAGGGTCAGGGAAGCTAAGAATTGATCTTTTAGTACGAAGTCCAAAAGGAATTTGTACTCTTGGGAGACTTTACAGGCATCTAACCAAAATTGGAGGTGTTTCTGGAGGGTATACCCAAAATTGCGAAAGGTCTGACTGGGGCGGATCTTTTCGTGACGGAAACGGGCACGATAGAAGTCTGGAGTCATATTTACGGCAGCAAAGAGTTCAGACCTGAGGGTAGAGTAATCTACATTGGACTTTGATTGAAGCAAAATTAAATGTCTCTCAACTGAAAGTTTAGGAGGGTGAGCAATTTAGCGACACTATCTACCTAGATGTGCCAATTGTTGATTTCCAAAATCTTCTCGAAATGGGTAAGATATGATTCAAAGTCTTCTCCTTTTTTAAAGACAGGTAATCTTACTGACTGGCACTGTGGAGTTTCGGTCCGAGAGTTAACCGACATAGCCCTAAATTAATTATGGCTTAATTCCAGTTCATGGTGGCTTATTCTCTCACGCTCTTCCATTTCTACTCTGGTCTTTTCAATCTCTCGTTGTTATTTTCTCTCTTTAGTTTCTCTTATATCTTTTTCCTGCGCTCTTAGTTCTGGTTTCTTTGCTCTACTCTCTTCTCTTTCGTTTCACTCTTCTTCCTGAATAATAGTAAATAACTCTCGGCCCGACAGGCCCAACGACTCTCCTTGACTATTGAAACGGGCAAACGAAGAAGACATCTTGTTGGCTTAATAGGGGGAACGTAACACCCGAGCGGGGATATTGCCGTTACGAAATTGGTCGGCATTATACGTGAGGCGAAACTTTTCCCTAAAATAAATATTTAATACTTATCACACTAAAAGAAAACTAAAACTCCTCTTACACGGTTATGACGGGTTAATCTTTCTAATCCGGCTGAGGATTAACTAAAATATTCTAGTAAGTGGAATACACAAACACCCAGAAGGGGTCCGAACTAATAATTTAATTTTAAAATAGTTAATAGACTGAAGTTCCACTGATCTAGAACTAACTTGAACGTACTTCGGCCAAAATTAGAAAAATAAAGAAACTAAAATAATGAGAGGGAACTACTAAAACGGAAAGGGAATGTAAATTAACTAAACCGATTTACTATATAATAAATCTTACACACTTGACAACATTTTTTATAGTATAGAAGTAATATATATATATATATATATATATATATATATATATATATATAATAAATGTCGTGGTACAACCACTTTATACCATATACTACTCCGAAAATTATGTGGGGAGGGGGATGACTTAATCATCTACTGCAACTCGAACCGTTGAAGGACTGTTCGTAGGGATAAACGACTGACTAGAAGTTCACACTCGAGGCATTGGGTTTCAAATCCTTAATAATCAAATAGAGAGCATAAATAGTTGGCAAGATTTACTTGAATAGGCCCAAAGTATCGTTCAAGGTTAGTTAAAGATGAAACATCAAAAATATAATTTTTTTTACAAAAATCAAAATAAGAATAATGATAGGCCCCGGGGAATTATTTAAATTGAAAGAGTCTCTTGATAATTATTATGAGGGGGGATTCTCAAATGGAATTAATTAATTAATGTAACTAGGTTCAGATCAAAACGTAGAACTTGACATTACGAATAATGGAGGGGTTTCAGTCTTACGGGTCGATGACTTCGAGGAAGGTTTTTCTTGCGATGAGGCGAGTGGGAAATGATCCAATAAGGCAAGTGGGGCACGATCCGAATGAGGATGTTTTGGCACGATTCAAATGAGGCAGGTGGTGCACGATCCGAGCCAACCTTCCAATGAAAATAGCCAAACATCAAAGATGATGTTCGACGGGGAAAGTGGGATTGCTCGTAATTACACTGAACAAGGAAACTTCTTTTTCCTCAAAGGTAATTAATGGAGATTTTTTTCAATTGGATTAAACGAACGGAGATTGTTGCGCAAATTCAAAGACTTGTCGTTCACAGAAGCTATCAATTGCCCTGGGTAGATTCACGGTTGAATAACTCTGCTGTCTAACGAACCCTCATGGGACGAGACGATTAGCACGGCCTTGAACAGAGGGCTGGATTCTTCGGACCACAGAACAACTCAAGTATTTGTATGTCCAATTTTGAAGGAGAACGGGGAGTTTGGAGAAAGGAGTCAAAAGATCCAGACATTTTAATCTGGATGCGGAGTTGATTCATCATTTAGCAGCTATTGCGAAACAAAGCAGCTCTTTCACACCTCTTAACTTGGGTGGGGGAGGCTTGGGACAAGTTCCTAGGATTGGGATATATTTTCCCAACGTGCTCAGGACTCGAAATTAGAGAATGTTCTAACAGGAAATCACCTCCTCCATGGCGTGTTACTATATCTCCGATAAGTGGGGGGGAAGGGGGGCAGAGGTTTATCTTTCACAGTTTTCCAATGTAGGGCAGGGGTACAAGTAGGCAGTATTTTACAAATAACCAAGATCATTGGACATGATCATTGAGGATAAAATTTAGACAAATGATGGGCAAAATGTAATTGAAGATAAGATCAGAAATCTATTACGTCATTAAGAATTCAGAAAATAACTGAAATAGGAGAATTTGAAGTTATGTACGTGTAAGTTGTATGGTTGTGGTCTTACTTTAGAACAACTCCAATTCTAAATGGGTTTAATGCGCACTAAGAATCTCAACTTCGACTCTCATTTCTCTCGTATTTGCTTACCTACGACATTCAGTCTAACCCTCAAGTTGCGAGTAGGAGAGCTCTCGAAATCGACTCTACAAAAGTAATCCCCTTCTGCTGCTTTCTGAATTCCCTTCAGCAGGAAACCGGAGAACGATTTATCCTTCAGGAACCACGACTCCTGAATGCCTGAGTCAGGATTCGCCTTCCAATGGAACGCCGAGTTCAAGTCATGACCGGTCCTCGCGTCGATGCTGGAACGAAAAAAAAACAAAATTGGTGCAAAGGATACACTTGACCGATTTTATTTTAAAAACGCAAACCAAAGAGAGCATCAGTCAGAAAGATTTCGAAAGCTAATTCATAAAGACCAGATTAATATAAATGAAGTGAAGATTCCTGAAAGGTACATATTCCCACAGGCCAAAAGAGGAGACTACTTCTATCCCATTGCGACTGGAAGCCATACAAATCACCTATTCCTCTATTAGCTCCTTTCATCGTATAGGAGCCAATTTTTCTGCATTGCATTATAGGCGAAAGAGAATAAGAAGAGGCTAAGCTTTAGTGGGATATACGAGTGAATAATGTGATAAGGGTAATATTCCTAATCATAGGTGCTATGAGATAGCCATTTTCTCCATCTTAAATCATAAGGAATATATACATTTGCATAATGCATAGGTATGACATATGCTTTTTACCCGCATTGCAAATATATATATATATATATATATATATATATATATATATATATATATATATATATATATATATATATATATATATATATATATATATATATCAATTTAAAATGTTAAAATAAAAGCATTAATAACTATGAACAAAATTTATTCATCGGAAAACAAGAGAAACAAATAATGGAAACATGAAATTTATATTTGGTATAACCCTCTCTAAGCTCAATAACAGACAAAGCTTTTTTTATACGAATAAACAAGATTGGCGCACATTTGTGGACCGATATTTTCAGTCTGATGAGTCTTTGTTATCTAATTTAGCTTGACTATCTCCCAGACTCTCTTTAGCAAACACCATCAAACATCTTACTGAAGTCTCTTTAACAGGCTTCCTTCTTTGGACAGGTACCTAAAATTATTCCCAATATAAGTGACGTTTTGTCGTTAAAGCTTGTAGATCTACAACGCATACAGCAATATTTGCGTGTAACTCATCTGATGAAGTCTTATGATTGTTTCGAACTTCCTTTATCATAGATCAAACATCACTAAGGTTCACCTTCTTTAGTCTACTTTCACGCTGCCGATTTATTGTGATTGCATTAGATTTATACTTCAAAATAATATTCCTTACAGAAGAAATTGGAATGTTCACAATGGAGGAAATTTTCTATATCCGTAACTGATCTTGTGCAGTGTAAAAAGTGGTTTGTGGCATATTCTTAATGTTTAGCCGTCTTCACCCTTGCGATTTGGTGATAATCATTGACAAATCTTGGAAGGAAATTAAGAGCAAATCTATCCTCCTCAAACGATCTAATTTACTCTAAAATCATTTTAAAAACGTTTAAAATACTTCCGTGTGACGGCAGACCTCATGATAATGGGTTAATTAAACGTCTATCACAATTGAGTTTATTGGAGAAGAGGAAGAAACATAATTAACTCACAATGGTTTGGACCTAACTCGCCAGCAACAAAAGCGGCACCAAAAAAAGCACCATTGACAAATGAATGCGCATAAAGTTCTTTAAATATTATAAAGAAAAGTTTACTTTACTAACACCCCTTCAGGAACTTTTATTCCCATTCACTTATAAATCAAGAGTAAGTAAATAAATCATGAGGCATGAAAATTAATTACAGAACATTCTCAATAACATATTATAAAATATATAAACTTTGCTTTAGTTGCTGGCTTAGTGAAAATATCAGCTTTATTCTCATTGGGAGGGACATACACTAAATGAATATTACGAATAAAATGAATAAATAAATTATTACGAATAAAATAATAGCGTATCTTTATTTGTTTAGACCATTGATTATAAATAGGATTCTTAGCAAGCTTAATTGCACCTTGATTATCAACGAATACATTGATGGGTTTAACTTCCGGGCCAATCATGTCAGTGGATAACTGTTCCAAAACTCTCGCTTCTTGGATAGCTAAAGTTAATGAAACATATTCCGCTTCACAAGAACTTTAAACCACATTACTTTGTTTCTTACTTTTCCAAGAAATAGGAGAACTATCAATATTCTTTTGATAATAATAACCTGAAAAACTTTTACAATCTTCAGAACTATCCCAGTATGAATCACAATAACCAAAGATTTACTAAGGAACACTTTATTTCTGAAAAAAAAGACAATAATCTTCAGTACCTTTTAAGTATTTCAGAACAAACTTACTCATAGATAAATGACTTTGAGTAGGCCTTGCTATCTACTGCAAAAGTTCGGATACAATAAAACTTAAATCAGGTCTTGTACATTAGGGGGCTCGTTTTTACACTTTTTAAAATTGTTGATGATGTGTAATTGCGGCAAACTTGTTTATTGGCGAGAAAATACCGTGTGTAAACTTATTTTGATCTGAGTTGATATCTTTAAGTGGCACATCTCTGTCAAAGTTTTGAAAATAGGATAAAAAATACCTATCATACAAAATAAAATCACCAATGATATTGTATTGATTATTTTTGAACTGGATAAGTTATATTTGGTTCTTATTGACCTAAAAAATACTCTATAAATTTCAATAAACAATAAATGATATCTACTGGTGGCATATATGGGTCAAACTATTGCAATTATGGCAAAATTGTCGAATTTTTAAAATTCAAACTCATCATTTTTAGACCATGTTACATGTGTGTTTATCAGTTTATATTACCATGGAATAAGTTATTTATAGCTTTTTATTTATTACTGATGAAACTGTTCAAAAGTAATAATCCAGAACTCACCATGAGGACGTGGCTTTAAGACGAGTCCCACCCTAGCTCCATCCCAACCGACCTAACTTTAGTACTAGAATTATCTTGATAATAATGCCGTTCTTATGTATTCATTACGCCTCTTTTTCCCTCATACCTTTCCAGCAGCTTCTGTTGCATGTTTATGTAACGTTCAACTGCCCATATGTGGCATGGGATATCTGGAACCCAACGGTATACTTCTCTTGATTTATTGAATTCTGTTATTTGGCTTTCTGAAATGTCCATTTTAAGTGGAGGCTCAGTTAAACTAGCTTGCCAGTCTATCATTTCAAATTAATTCTCAGCATCAAATTTTATTGGTGGCACTTTAAATGTCCTTAATTTTCTTTATCTTTGTTCTTTCCTGTTTTAGGTATGCACCACAAACCAAGTTCACGGATGTGAATTCTTTCATCTGTAATCATTGTTAACAGGATGTTTTGGGCACGACAGAAGTAACCATTCCTTTGAATGACTGGCTTCACAATATCTTGAGTGCGAACTTTTAGGCTTCTGATACAAACAATTGCCTCATGCATGTGAGCTTAAGAATCTTTACAAGTTCCCTGAGATACAGCTTTGCAAATATCCACCGATATTGTTGCGTCTGTGGTCAAATCACTTAAATTAGGAAAAGTATCAAAGTATTCCGAATCGCTCAGCCACTTTCCGATTTTACTGGTAAAACCTGCAGGACCGGATGTCTTGCCATCCAGAGAATTTACTAAGTGACGAAGGGGAAGCTCATTTCTATTCAGAAGACAAATGACCCATTGAAAAGGTCTTCCAATATAATGTTCCATACCAGAAATAATGCCGTTTTTAAATCCAGGGTTGGTAACTGTCCCATCAGATTCTATTGCTTTCACTTCATCCGTATTAATTACTTCACTTTGTAAATAATTAATAAGTGCATTAGTTATATTTAATGCAGAACCAGAAGTAGGAATCACAAGGCCACGATATTTTGATCCTGGTTCTTGTAACATAGTAATATGTTCTTCAGTAGTGATGTTGAGTGATTTTTTTGCACCTTTCTTTTCATGAGTGAGCGTTTGGTCCTTTCGACCGTCAAAGTAGAGGGCTTAAAGGGGAAATTGCTGCCTTGAATCTCGCTGTGCTCTTCGAGACTTAGACCTCTGTTTAGATATTTTGTGACGATCGACTATTAACTCTCGATCTTCTTCATTGACAATTCCAGTATCTTGCAAAATAGAAATCGTTATTAGAGCAGCTGAATGGTTTGAGACACCAGTCCTGTCACACACTGCTCCTAGCGATGGCAAATCTTTTACTATTTTCTTTCTTTTTGAACTTAATTTGAGTTTATTCGGCAGTTCTTGTTCAAAATCAGAAACATCCCTGCCTGCAATACTTGAAGGGCTACTAGATGCTAGTTCAACACTTTCTAAATTAATACCACTTGTAGTCTCTTTCTTCAGTATGGAGCGGTCTGACAGGCGTCTGCTAATTCTATTGATATTAGCTGTAGTTGTTTCTTTATCTAAGCTGCCAATAACCATTAATCTTGAGCCTCTTTAATCTGCCCAAAAAGTTGGTTCTGCCTGAGGCATTTTGCTCTCAATCACACATGTACATCTCCCAAATATTTTGCATTTACCAGAGGCAATATCAAAGAATTGCTTTGACTTCTCCTGAAACGACTGTAGCTTTCTTTTGAATACATTGTAATTTATTCTAGTCGTATTTATTTTAAGCAAATTATTGTATTGTTCATGAAAGCTGCCATCATATTAGATATTCGTTCTAGAAACATTTGTATGGATGATGCTTGCTATATATTGAGGATTCTAGAGATAAGAGGTTCAGTAATTACTTTGTGTGATAAAACTTTGCGTGTTGTTTCCATCTCAATTCGATGCCAAAGAGAAGCCTGTAGAATAGCTCTAAATGTTGGAGGAACATTTGTAGCTAATTCTTCTAACTGACCGATTATAGAACACATTGTCCTCTCACGGGTCATTGATTGTCGAGTGTTATGCGACATTATAGAAAACTCCTACTTCGCCAGCTGAGACTTGTGAATCAGTGGTGTCTCAATGAAGTACAAGACATTCAATTACACAACCACTCGCAACAAATGCTAGTAAGCATCTGGGAACTGGCGCTGCTTCCCCCTCTTCCAATCAATACACACAGTCATTAGTAACGCTCACACACTATTTAATACACAATACAATCTACAAAGCTGCTGATAATTATAATTTCATGCAATAGGAAGGCGAACAGGATGCAAAATATGCGACGTATGTGTAGAGTAATTTGATCAATTTTGTTAAAATTTAATTAAATTGTGCCAGCTGAAGATACTATTTAATATTGATGAAACTTCTTCAAAGCAATGTTTGGGTTAGAAAGAGCCAGATAAAACTTACCTAGTTTAAAAATTATTGATGCAGAATTACTAACTATTTTTTGTAAATTAGGTATATTTGACCCTATTTTCGAAACTTTAAGCGAGATGTGCCAACTGAAGATATCAACTCAGATCAAAATAATTTTATACACGCTGTTTTCTCCCCAATATACACATTTCCGCACTACCCATCAACAAAAATTTTGAAAAGTGTAAAAACAAGCCACCCTATTGTACATGTTATGCTATAAATCAGGATTTTTACAATATATCTTTATACTGTGCTATAAGCTAACTCATGGCTCTCTTCAAAGTAATTTAATTGATACTTAAGTGATAAGGAATTGATTTGGAGCTACAATCACTCCTTCTAAATTATGGCAAAACTTTATTAATAAACTAAGTTTGATTCATTTTTACACGATTTTCTTAAAATATAATTTTAATTCCCTCAAACCAAGAAAGTTTTCCCAAATCTTTCACTCTGAATTTTTGACAAAATGAACACTTTGTATTAAAAAGAGATTTGTTATCATTGTTTGCAATTATCATATCATCAACCTATACTCGTATTATCAGTATAGAATGAATTTCTTCAAAATATACACAATGACCACTTAAGGATTGCTTAAAATTATTACTAATCCAAAAATTATGAAGCATATTTTTCCAATTTCTACCTGATTGCTTCAAACCATACAAAGATTTATTTAGTTTCTAAACTAATTGTTAATTATTTTTACCTCTACAATATCAAATTTAAGTTGTTGTACAATAATTTCACAATCAATTATAGAATTAAGATATGCAGCTTTGGAATCCATATAATACACAATAAAATTTTGTTGTATCGACATTTGCATAAGCATTCCAACAGTGGTCATACGTACAGTAACTTTTTGCAACGTAGCGAACTTTGAATTGTTTTTGACCATTTAATCCTTCCCTCATAGCATATACCCAACGTCTACCGACAATGAAACGGTCATATGGTGAAGTAGACATTTCATAAGTGTTATTATCCCTAAGAGATTGAATCTTATCATCTATTACAGCTTTCCATTTGTGGGCTTGAGTTGAGCTCACTGCCCTCATATAATTTTCAGGCAATTCTGCAATAGAACAGCAATAATGAATAGAATAACCCTAAAAATCGACCTCATCGGGATCAACATAGCTTTCTAGGTGCTTTGGAGCTTATCTATCTCTCTTTGGATACCAGGATGCACTCTCTTCTTGAATATTTTTAAGGTTTACTGGGCTAATATCATATTAGTAGGCTATTATTATTGATTGCTCTCAACAGAGATACCTGGAGTACAGTCATTTTAGTGGAAAGACGGAAATTTTGACACACTTGGTTATCAGAAACAATTTCTCTTTTCCCAAATACAGTACATTCATCATCATCTTCAGAATCTTTATCATTATTCACACTTTGACTCTTAAGTTTATCAGTAAAATACACAAACATAACCTTTCTCAAATTGTCATTTTCTAAATATAAACAAGATAAGCAGGGCTTGAGGTTCATAATCTAAAAATATTCGCTCATCAAACCTTGTGTCAAGCTTTCCCTTCCTTTTAATGTAGGCATAACACCAAGAACCAAAACTATGCATATTTTTATGCTTTGGTTTCTTAGATGTAAACATTTCAAATAGATTTTTATCTACTCTTGGATTATAACATCTTAATATTATATAAGCTTCAGCAGCTCTAACAACATAATGCCCAAGAGATTTGGGTAGGCTAGCCTCAAAAAGAAGAAATCTAGCTATTTTAAACAAGGTGCGCCACATTCGCTCTGCACTTGCTGTAGGAGAATCGACCCTCCTCTTTCTCTCCCAGATGAGACACGGGACGTTGACCGCAAAAATATCCGGGCAAAGCACTCTTGGCCAATCTCGTAACCACAGCCCCTCGCCACTCGTCCCTAAAACAAGCAGAACGGTCTAAACTGATAAATATCCCCTACGAGTGTATATTCAATTTCACCTCAAGTATGAAATTGGAGACACTTTTTTCTCAAGCTCGAAGGGCCAGCTGGACCAGAAGTAAGACTTGCTGATAAAAACCGTTGGAGTAAGAACCCTCCTGCTGCCAATCCACAAGCCAACCCCCTCCTTCCCTTATCACAATGAGGGGACAAGGTAGAAATACCAAACACTTATGAGAAAAACGGGTTAGAATCCGTGGTTCAACAAGGCTACGAAGTCCCCTGCGAGAGAGGCCGGGATAACAAGGGGATTAAGAAGCAGCTTATCCTCGAGCAAGTCCCTGGTAATCAAACCGAACTTAAGGTTAACGTGTTCAAGGTCAACTTATTCCTGTCAGAGAAACTCTTCCCCACTATTCTTGCCCTTGAGAAACACCCCTCTCGAGTACAGTCCTCGCCATTAAAGAAGACCCCACGACCGACTACACTCCTCGCCCTTGAGTAATTCCGGAAGGAAGAAGAAGAAGCTCCTCTTCGAGCCCCTTTCTCATAGATCACAGCAAAATCTAAGTTAACTTGGTTTAAAAACCAAGTTCAACTTACTCTCTTCAGAGACACCCCTCCTAACATAGTTCATCCTAAAGCACAGGGATAGTCGTCGCATGTGAAGAAGACTCCCCCGAGAAAACTCTCCTCGCCCTTGAAAACCCCCCACACTATCCTGGTGTAGCATAAAGCAAAGTGATTGTCCTCGCCCTTGAGGACTTCCGAAACGAAGAAAGAAGAGCTCATCCTCGAGCCCGTTCCCCGGTGGTCACACTAAACGCTAAGTTAACTTGGTTTAAAAACCAATTTCAACTTACTCTCGTCAGAGACACCCTGTCTATCCTGGTGCATCTTAAAGCACCGTGAAAAAGACCCTCACCCCGAGTACCGTGTGGCCCCCCATCTGCCACACTTGCCAAAGTCCCTTGTTACTATCAAGTTATTACGGCGCCGCCAATGATTGGGTCAAGGCACCTGTCAAAGAAAACATCGGATTCCTTGAAGTGTTGGGACTCATTGAGTTCAAGGTCAGACTCAAACCCGCTACCAGAGCAACCAAGATATTTAAACTCCAGTAGAGACAGATAGTATATTTTTATATTGAAGTAAGTGGTAGGTTAACCACCACTATATTGTCAAGTAGGTAAAGTTAAAAAGCCTTACTTAAAAACTTATTGAAGTCAGTATTGTGTATTTAAATTCGTATTTGTTCTGTGGTTCATGTTTATTTGGTTTTGTGTTTTAATTAAAGTTATATTTTGTTTTAACAACTTTGTTTATTCTTCCTTGAATTGCTACGTTGGCACAGGAAAACCTTTAAAGTTTAAAGAAGTCAATACCTTAGATAATAATAATAAAAATCATATATATCACTCTTAGAGAGCTATAATGTTAGTCAAGGAGTCTTCTTTTTTTGTTGTACGTAAACAACCCCTACATACCAACTCCTTTTATCACTCGGTCCTTCCTATACTATAAACAAAATAAATATTTGGTGTCAGGTCTGGGGTGATTCCTACACTACGACAGTTAAATATTTGGTGTCAGGTGTGGGCTGGTTCCTATACTACGATAATGGCATATTTGCTGTCAAGTGTGGAGTCCTTCTGATACCACGATATAAATGTTTGGTGTCAAGTTTTATGTGTATTGGAAGAAGTCTCTAGAATTTGTCCTGTATTTCCTTCAGGAAGAGTAAAAAGGTGTGCCATGCATTCGAGGAAAGATGTAAACATAACAAGATCATTAGATAAATTTCCCGTGATTAGCCTGTGTAGGTTATTAAGTAATTTTTTGTTGGAGTGGTATTCCAATCAGCCATATATTGGGATTAAGGGAAATTATGCAGCGCGCTACCTGTTGAGTTGTTGCATAAGTACCTGAGCGTAGAGCGATGAGAGTGTGACGAACATCCACAAAATGGATTCGGACGAAATATTATACCAAGAAGCCCAAATTCTGGGACTTGAAGGCGACGATATGGATGCCTACGCCCTGTCAGAACTAAGAATAGAAATGGAAGAAGAAACAAAAGAAAGAAGAATACAGTGGCAATAGAGGACGAAGAAAAAAGAAAACCGAGGGGAAGTAAAACAAACGAAAGAAAAATACAGGTGAAAAGAGTAGCAAAAGAATTAACAATGGCGAAAAAATGGAAGCAGAAGATAGAAGAATAAAGATAAAAAGTGAAGTAGAGGAAAGAAGAATACAGATCGAGAGAGAAATAACGAAAGTAGAAAGAGAAGAGAGAGAAGAAAAAGAAAGATTGCTTGCACATGTAAGGGCATCTATCGAGCATTATATTGATGTCGAGGCAGGTTTAGTCAACCCGGGAGCTAGGAAAGGATCAATAAATTCGCAGTCCAAGGGTGTAACGATTGAAGAAGTAGTAGGTAGCGCTGAGGTACCAGCAGGAGTACCTAAATAAGAACCTACGAGGAGAACCCAGTCACAAATTGGGTGATAATGGAGCAAGAGGGAAGTGTCAATGTGGTACACCCAGGTAAACCGATTCAGATGTTACACGAGGATAATGAGTATCTCCTACCCACAGTAGTCTTCCCCCAGAACGAAGCCTTTACAGAGTTACCACTAAAACTCCGTGTCGTATTGAGCTCCACGCTAATTAACGACCCCGCAAGGACATTTTTTTTCGACCTTCAGATATTGAACCGAGAAACGATTGTCCCAAGTTCCTGATTAAAAGAGGACTATGGGACTCACGCTCCCATCATTTATACAAGTCTGCAACAGGCCTCTCTAGTGATGCGGTTTAGTTTCAAAGTATTAAAGTACAATGAGAAGGGTAATTTGAGTAGGTTGGAATACCATTACCATTATATGACATACATGGTTCCACTCAATAACCAGAATAGCCGACTCCGGCACGGTAAGGTAATGGTCATAGAGCACCATTTTCTTATTAGCTATATCAAACGGGCTGATAAAGTAGAGCCACTCTAAAAGCTGAGTCAAAATACCATTGAGGGTTATTTCAGCATCTAGTAAGCGTGAAACCATGTTTTTATTCATTTTTCGAGTTAGCAGTTATCTTTAGGATTTAAGTTCTTAAGAATTTAGAATTGTAAGGAAGTAGCTTGTTTTTGTTTTTGTTGCGTGTAGTCGAGGAATTAGGTTTTAGTTTTGTTTGAAAGTTAAATTGTGTTGCGAGTATGTTAAATTGTGCTGTGTAACATACCATCCCCCTCAGTAGGCTTGCGAGGTCTATTTCGACCCAATGCCTGTGTACGCAGTCGCGTGTGCGCTCAAGTTTAAAGAAACTTGAAGTAAGAGAAGGCTCAAAGACATGCAACTCTGCGGTACTCAACTAGGTTGACTTAGTTGTTTTGAGTTCCCTAGAGTCTCCCTCCCATTAGTTTCTTTAAAGGGAGGTTGAGAGGGAAATCGACACTCTTCCTTCTCTCCCTGTTGAGACACGGGGCGTTGACCGCAAAAACATCTGGGCCTGGCACATTCGGTTAATATCGTAGCCACAACCCCTTGCCACTCGTCCCTATGAAAAGCAGAACGGTTTAAATTGAAAGATATCCCTACGAGTGCATATTCAATTTCACCTCAAGTACGAAATTGGAGACGCGTTTCTCTTAAGCATGGAGGGCTAGCTGGACCAGAAGTAAGACTTGCTGAGAAAAACCGTTGGAGTAAGAACCCTCCTGCTGCCCGTCCATAAGCCAAACCCCTTCTTCCCTCTACCACAGTGGGGTGACAAGGTATAAATACCAAACACTTGGGAAAAACGGGTTAGAATCCGTGGGTCAACCAGGCTACGAAGTCTCAATCAAGAGAGGCCGGGCTACCAAGAGGAATAAGAAGCAGCTCATCCTCGAGCTAGTTCCTGGTTATCAAACCGAACTTTAAGTTAACTTGTTCAAGTTCAATTTATTCTCGTCAGATAAATTTTCCCCCCCCCACTATTCTTGCCCTGGAGAATTCCGAAACGAAGAAGAAGAAGCTCTTTCTCAAGCCAGTTCCCCAGTAGTCATACCAAACTCTAGGTTAACTCTGTTTGAGAACCAAGTTTAACTGATTCTTTGTCGGAGAGCCCCCCCTCCCACTATCCTGGTGTAGCACAAAGAACCATGATAGTCCTTGCCCTTGAAGAATTTAGAAACGAAGAAGAAAAAGCTCCTCCTTGAGCTCGTTCCCCAGTGGTCACACTAAACGCTAAGTTAACTTGGTTTAAGAACCGAGTTCTACTTTCTCTCGTCAGAGAGAAAGTAGTGCATCTTAAAGCAACGTGAAGAAGACACTCACCCCAAGTACCGTGTGGACCCCCATCTGTCACACTTGTCAAAGTCCCTTGTTACTATCAAGTTATCCCGGCGCCGTCAATGATTGGGTCAAGGCACCTGTCAAAGAACCCATCGGATTCCTTGAGGTGTCGGGGCTCATTGAGTTCAAGGTCAGACTCGAACCCGCCACCAGATCAAACAAGATATTTAAACTCCAGTAGAGACAGTTAGTATATTTTTATATTGAAGTGAGTTGTAGGTTAACCACCACTATATTGTCAAGTAAGTTAAGTTAAAAAGCCTTACTTAAAAACTTATTGAAGTCAGTATTGTGTATTTAAATTCGTATTTGTTCCGTGGTTCATGTTTATTTGGTTTTGTCTTTTAATTAAAGTTTTATTTTGTTTTAACAACTTTGTTTATTCTTCCTTGAATTGCTACGTTGGCATAAGGAACCTTTAAAGTTTAAAGGAGTCAATACCCTAGATAATAATAACAAAAATCATATATATCACTCTTAGAGAGCTATAATGTTAGTCAAGGAGTCTTCTTTTTTTGTTGTACGTAAACAACCCCTACATACCAACTCCTTACATCACTCGGTCCATGCTATACTATGACATAACTATTTGGTGTCAGTTGTGGGGCGGTTCCTATACTACGGCAGTTAAATATTTGGTATCAGGTGTGGGGTGGTTCCTATACTACGACAGTGAAATATTTGCTGTCAGGTGTGGGGTCCGTCCGATACACGATATAAATGTTTGGTGTCAAGTTTTATGTGTATTGGAAGAAGTCTCTAGAATTTGTCTTGTGTTCCCTTCAGGAAGAGTAAAAAGGTGTGCCATGCATTCGAGGAAAGATGTAAACATAACAAGATCATTAGATAAATTTCCTGTGATTAGCCTGTGTAGGTTATTAAGTAATTTTTTGTTGGAGTGGTATTCCAATCAGCCATATATTGGGATTAAGGGAAATTATGCAGCGCGCTACCTGTTGAGTTGTTGCATAAGTACCTGAGCGTAGAGCGATGAGAGTGTGACGAACATCCACAAAATGGATTCGGACGAAATATTATACCAAGAAGCCCAAATTCTGGGACTTGAAGGCAACTATATGGATGCCTACGCCCTGTCAGAACTGAGAATAGAAATGGAAGAAGAAACAAAAGAAAGAAGAATACAGTGGCAATAGAGGACGAAGAAAGAAGAATACCTGGGGAAAGTAAAACAAACGAAAGAAAAATACAGGTGAAAAGAGTAGCAAAAGAATTAACAATGGCGATATAAATGAAGGCAGAAGATAGAAGAATTAAGATAAAAAGTGAAGTAGAGGAAAGGAGAATACAGATCGAGAGAGAAATAACGAAAGCAGAAAGAGAAGAGAGAGAAGAAAAAGAAAGATTGCTTGCACATGTAAGGGCATCTATCGAGCATTATATTGATGTCGAGGCAGGTTTAGTCAACCCGGGAGCTAGGAAAGGATCAATAAATTCGCAGTCCAAGGGTGTAACGATTGAAGAAGTAGTAGGTAGCGCTGAGGTACCAGCAGGAGTACCTAAATAAGAACCTACGAGGAGAACCCAGTCACAAATTGGGTGATAATGGAGCAAGAGGGAAGTGTCAATGTGGTACACCCAGGTAAACCGATTCAGATGTTACACGAGGATAATGAGTATCTCCTACCCACAGTAGTCTTCCCCCAGAACGAAGCCTTTACAGAGTTACCACTAAAACTCCGTGTCGTATTGAGCTCCACGCTAATTAACGACCCCGCAAGGACATTTTTTTTCGACCTTCAGATATTGAACCGAGAAACGATTGTCCCAAGTTCCTGATTAAAAGAGGACTATGGGACTCACGCTCCCATCATTTATACAAGTCTGCAACAGGCCTCTCTAGCGATGCGGTTTAGTTTCATAGTATTAAAGTACAATGAGAAGGGTAATTTGAGTAGGTTGGAATACCATTACCATTATATGACATACATGGTTCCACTCAATAACCAGAATAGCCGACTCCGGCACGGTAAGGTAATGGTCATAGAGCACCATTTTCTTATTAGCTATATCAAACGGGCTGATAAAGTAGAGCCACTCTAAAAGCTGAGTCAAAATACCATTGAGGGTTATTTCAGCATCTAGTAAGCGTGAAACCATGTTTTTATTCATTTTTCGAGTTAGCAGTTATCTTTAGGATTTAAGTTCTTAAGAATTTAGAATTGTAAGGAAGTAGCTTGTTTTTGTTTTTGTTGCGTGTAGTCGAGGAATTAGGTTTTAGTTTTGTTTGAAAGTTAAATTGTGTTGCGAGTATGTTAAATTGTGCTGTGTAACATACCATCCCCCTCAGTAGGCTTGCGAGGTCTATTTCGACCCAATGCCTGTGTACGCAGTCGCGTGTGCGCTCAAGTTTAAAGAAACTTGAAGTAAGAGAAGGCTCAAAGACATGCAACTCTGCGGTACTCAACTAGGTTGACTTAGTTGTTTTGAGTTCCCTAGAGTCTCCCTCCCATTAGTTTCTTTAAAGGGAGGTTGAGAGGGAAATCGACACTCTTCCTTCTCTCCCTGTTGAGACACGGGGCGTTGACCGCAAAAACATCTGGGCCTGGCACATTCGGTTAATATCGTAGCCACAACCCCTTGCCACTCGTCCCTATGAAAAGCAGAACGGTTTAAATTGAAAGATATCCCTACGAGTGCATATTCAATTTCACCTCAAGTACGAAATTGGAGACGCGTTTCTCTTAAGCATGGAGGGCTAGCTGGACCAGAAGTAAGACTTGCTGAGAAAAACCGTTGGAGTAAGAACCCTCCTGCTGCCCGTCCATAAGCCAAACCCCTTCTTCCCTCTACCACAGTGGGGTGACAAGGTATAAATACCAAACACTTGGGAAAAACGGGTTAGAATCCGTGGGTCAACCAGGCTACGAAGTCTCAATCAAGAGAGGCCGGGCTACCAAGAGGAATAAGAAGCAGCTCATCCTCGAGCTAGTTCCTGGTTATCAAACCGAACTTTAAGTTAACTTGTTCAAGTTCAATTTATTCTCGTCAGATAAATTTTCCCACCCCCACTATTCTTGCCCTGGAGAATTCCGAAACGAAGAAGAAGAAGCTCTTTCTCAAGCCAGTTCCCCAGTAGTCATACCAAACTCTAGGTTAACTCTGTTTGAGAACCAAGTTTAACTGATTCTTTGTCGGAGAGCCCCCCCCTCCCACTATCCTGGTGTAGCACAAAGAACCATGATAGTCCTTGCCCTTGAAGAATTTAGAAACGAAGAAGAAAAAGCTCCTCCTTGAGCTCGTTCCCCAGTGGTCACACTAAACGCTAAGTTAACTTGGTTTAAGAACCGAGTTCTACTTTCTCTCGTCAGAGAGAAAGTAGTGCATCTTAAAGCAACGTGAAGAAGACACTCACCCCAAGTACCGTGTGGACCCTCATCTGTCACACTTGTCAAAGTCCCTTGTTACTATCAAGTTATCCCGGCGCCGTCAATGATTGGGTCAAGGCACCTGTCAAAGAACCCATCGGATTCCTTGAGGTGTCGGGGCTCATTGAGTTCAAGGTCAGACTCGAACCCGCCACCAGATCAAACAAGATATTTAAACTCCAGTAGAGACAGTTAGTATATTTTTATATTGAAGTGAGTTGTAGGTTAACCACCACTATATTGTCAAGTAAGTTAAGTTAAAAAGCCTTACTTAAAAACTTATTGAAGTCAGTATTGTGTATTTAAATTCGTATTTGTTCCGTGGTTCATGTTTATTTGGTTTTGTCTTTTAATTAAAGTTTTATTTTGTTTTAACAACTTTGTTTATTCTTCCTTGAATTGCTACGTTGGCATAAGGAACCTTTAAAGTTTAAAGGAGTCAATACCCTAGATAATAATAACAAAAATCATATATATCACTCTTAGAGAGCTATAATGTTAGTCAAGGAGTCTTCTTTTTTTGTTGTACGTAAACAACCCCTACATACCAACTCCTTACATCACTCGGTCCATGCTATACTATGACATAACTATTTGGTGTCAGTTGTGGGGCGGTTCCTATACTACGGCAGTTAAATATTTGGTATCAGGTGTGGGGTGGTTCCTATACTACGACAGTGAAATATTTGCTGTAAGGTGTGGGGTCCGTCCGATACACGATATAAATGTTTGGTGTCAAGTTTTATGTGTATTGGAAGAAGTCTCTAGAATTTGTCTTGTGTTCCCTTCAGGAAGAGTAAAAAGGTGTGCCATGCATTCGAGGAAAGATGTAAACATAACAAGATCATTAGATAAATTTCCTGTGATTAGCCTGTGTAGGTTATTAAGTAATTTTTTGTTGGAGTGGTATTCCAATCAGCCATATATTGGGATTAAGGGAAATTATGCAGCGCGCTACCTGTTGAGTTGTTGCATAAGTACCTGAGCGTAGAGCGATGAGAGTGTGACGAACATCCACAAAATGGATTCGGACGAAATATTATACCAAGAAGCCCAAATTCTGGGACTTGAAGGCAACTATATGGATGCCTACGCCCTGTCAGAACTGAGAATAGAAATGGAAGAAGAAACAAAAGAAAGAAGAATACAGTGGCAATAGAGGACGAAGAAAGAAGAATACCTGGGGAAAGTAAAACAAACGAAAGAAAAATACAGGTGAAAAGAGTAGCAAAAGAATTAACAATGGCGATATAAATGAAGGCAGAAGATAGAAGAATTAAGATAAAAAGTGAAGTAGAGGAAAGGAGAATACAGATCGAGAGAGAAATAACGAAAGCAGAAAGAGAAGAGAGAGAAGAAAAAGAAAGATTGCTTGCACATGTAAGGGCATCTATCGAGCATTATATTGATGTCGAGGCAGGTTTAGTCAACCCGGGAGCTAGGAAAGGATCAATAAATTCGCAGTCCAAGGGTGTAACGATTGAAGAAGTAGTAGGTAGCGCTGAGGTACCAGCAGGAGTACCTAAATAAGAACCTACGAGGAGAACCCAGTCACAAATTGGGTGATAATGGAGCAAGAGGGAAGTGTCAATGTGGTACACCCAGGTAAACCGATTCAGATGTTACACGAGGATAATGAGTATCTCCTACCCACAGTAGTCTTCCCCCAGAACGAAGCCTTTACAGAGTTACCACTAAAACTCCGTGTCGTATTGAGCTCCACGCTAATTAACGACCCCGCAAGGACATTTTTTTTCGACCTTCAGATATTGAACCGAGAAACGATTGTCCCAAGTTCCTGATTAAAAGAGGACTATGGGACTCACGCTCCCATCATTTATACAAGTCTGCAACAGGCCTCTCTAGCGATGCGGTTTAGTTTCAAAGTATTAAAGTACAATGAGAAGGGTAATTTGAGTAGGTTGGAATACCATTACCATTATATGACATACATGGTTCCACTCAATAACCAGAATAGCCGACTCCGGCACGGTAAGGTAATGGTCATAGAGCACCATTTTCTTATTAGCTATATCAAACGGGCTGATAAAGTAGAGCCACTCTAAAAGCTGAGTCAAAATACCATTGAGGGTTATTTCAGCATCTAGTAAGCGTGAAACCATGTTTTTATTCATTTTTCGAGTTAGCAGTTATCTTTAGGATTTAAGTTCTTAAGAATTTAGAATTGTAAGGAAGTAGCTTGTTTTTGTTTTTGTTGCGTGTAGTCGAGGAATTAGGTTTTAGTTTTGTTTGAAAGTTAAATTGTGTTGCGAGTATGTTAAATTGTGCTGTGTAACATACCATCCCCCTCAGTAGGCTTGCGAGGTCTATTTCGACCCAATGCCTGTGTACGCAGTCGCGTGTGCGCTCAAGTTTAAAGAAACTTGAAGTAAGAGAAGGCTCAAAGACATGCAACTCTGCGGTACTCAACTAGGTTGACTTAGTTGTTTTGAGTTCCCTAGAGTCTCCCTCCCATTAGTTTCTTTAAAGGGAGGTTGAGAGGGAAATCGACACTCTTCCTTCTCTCCCTGTTGAGACACGGGGCGTTGACCGCAAAAACATCTGGGCCTGGCACATTCGGTTAATATCGTAGCCACAACCCCTTGCCACTCGTCCCTATGAAAAGCAGAACGGTTTAAATTGAAAGATATCCCTACGAGTGCATATTCAATTTCACTTCAAGTACGAAATTGGAGACGCGTTTCTCTTAAGCATGGAGGGCTAGCTGGACCAGAAGTAAGACTTGCTGAGAAAAACCGTTGGAGTAAGAACCCTCCTGCTGCCCGTCCATAAGCCAAACCCCTTCTTCCCTCTACCACAGTGGGGTGACAAGGTATAAATACCAAACACTTGGGAAAAACGGGTTAGAATCCGTGGGTCAACCAGGCTACGAAGTCTCAATCAAGAGAGGCCGGGCTACCAAGAGGAATAAGAAGCAGCTCATCCTCGAGCTAGTTCCTGGTTATCAAACCGAACTTTAAGTTAACTTGTTCAAGTTCAATTTATTCTCGTCAGATAAATTTTCCCACCCCCACTATTCTTGCCCTGGAGAATTCCGAAACGAAGAAGAAGAAGCTCTTTCTCAAGCCAGTTCCCCAGTAGTCATACCAAACTCTAGGTTAACTCTGTTTGAGAACCAAGTTTAACTGATTCTTTGTCGGAGAGCCCCCCCCTCCCACTATCCTGGTGTAGCACAAAGAACCATGATAGTCCTTGCCCTTGAAGAATTTAGAAACGAAGAAGAAAAAGCTCCTCCTTGAGCTCGTTCCCCAGTGGTCACACTAAACGCTAAGTTAACTTGGTTTAAGAACCGAGTTCTACTTTCTCTCGTCAGAGAGAAAGTAGTGCATCTTAAAGCAACGTGAAGAAGACACTCACCCCAAGTACCGTGTGGACCCCCATCTGTCACACTTGTCAAAGTCCCTTGTTACTATCAAGTTATCCCGGCGCCGTCAATGATTGGGTCAAGGCACCTGTCAAAGAACCCATCGGATTCCTTGAGGTGTCGGGGCTCATTGAGTTCAAGGTCAGACTCGAACCCGCCACCAGATCAAACAAGATATTTAAACTCCAGTAGAGACAGTTAGTATATTTTTATATTGAAGTGAGTTGTAGGTTAACCACCACTATATTGTCAAGTAAGTTAAGTTAAAAAGCCTTACTTAAAAACTTATTGAAGTCAGTATTGTGTATTTAAATTCGTATTTGTTCCGTGGTTCATGTTTATTTGGTTTTGTCTTTTAATTAAAGTTTTATTTTGTTTTAACAACTTTGTTTATTCTTCCTTGAATTGCTACGTTGGCATAAGGAACCTTTAAAGTTTAAAGGAGTCAATACCCTAGATAATAATAACAAAAATCATATATATCACTCTTAGAGAGCTATAATGTTAGTCAAGGAGTCTTCTTTTTTTGTTGTACGTAAACAACCCCTACATACCAACTCCTTACATCACTCGGTCCATGCTATACTATGACATAACTATTTGGTGTCAGTTGTGGGGCGGTTCCTATACTACGGCAGTTAAATATTTGGTATCAGGTGTGGGGTGGTTCCTATACTACGACAGTGAAATATTTGCTGTAAGGTGTGGGGTCCGTCCGATACACGATATAAATGTTTGGTGTCAAGTTTTATGTGTATTGGAAGAAGTCTCTAGAATTTGTCTTGTGTTCCCTTCAGGAAGAGTAAAAAGGTGTGCCATGCATTCGAGGAAAGATGTAAACATAACAAGATCATTAGATAAATTTCCTGTGATTAGCCTGTGTAGGTTATTAAGTAATTTTTTGTTGGAGTGGTATTCCAATCAGCCATATATTGGGATTAAGGGAAATTATGCAGCGCGCTACCTGTTGAGTTGTTGCATAAGTACCTGAGCGTAGAGCGATGAGAGTGTGACGAACATCCACAAAATGGATTCGGACGAAATATTATACCAAGAAGCCCAAATTCTGGGACTTGAAGGCAACTATATGGATGCCTACGCCCTGTCAGAACTGAGAATAGAAATGGAAGAAGAAACAAAAGAAAGAAGAATACAGTGGCAATAGAGGACGAAGAAAGAAGAATACCTGGGGAAAGTAAAACAAACGAAAGAAAAATACAGGTGAAAAGAGTAGCAAAAGAATTAACAATGGCGATATAAATGAAGGCAGAAGATAGAAGAATTAAGATAAAAAGTGAAGTAGAGGAAAGGAGAATACAGATCGAGAGAGAAATAACGAAAGCAGAAAGAGAAGAGAGAGAAGAAAAAGAAAGATTGCTCGCACATGTAAGGGCATCTATCGAGCATCATATTGAGGTCAAAGCCGTTTTAGTCAACCCGGGAGCTAGGAAAGGATCTATAAATTCACAGCCAAAGGGGGTAACAATGGAAGAAGTAGTAGGTAGCGCTGAGGTACCAGCCGGACTACCTAAATAAAAACCTACTTGGAGAACCCAGTCAAATAGGGTAATGATGGAGCAAGAGGGAAGTGTCAATGTGGTACACCCAGGTAAACCGATTCAGATGTTACACGAGGATAATGAGTATCTCCTACCTACAGTAGCCCTCCCCCAGAACGAAGCCTTTACGGAGTTACCACTAAACCTCCGTGTCGTATTGAGCTCTACGCCTATTAACGATCCGACAAGGAAATTTTTTATGACCCCCGGATATTGAACTCAGACACGATCTTCCCTTGTTCCTGGTTAAGGGAGGACTATGGGACTCACGCTCCCATTATTTATACAAGTCTGCAACAGGCCGCTCTAGCTATGAGGGTTAGTTTAAAAGTATTCAAGTAACATAAGAAGGGTGATTCGAGTAGGTTGGAATACTATTACCATTGTATGACATACATGGGTACACTTAATAACCAGAATGGCAGACTCAGGCGTGGTAAAGTAATGGTCATAGAGCACCACTTTGATATTAGCTATATCAAAATGGCCGATAAAGTACAGCCACTCTAAAAGCTGATTCTAAATACCATTGAGGGTTATTTCAGCACCTACTAAGCGTGAAACAATGTTTTCATTTATTTTTCGTGTTAGCAGTTATCGTTAGGATTTAATTTCTTAAAAATTTAAAAGTGTAAGGAAGTAGCTTGTTTTTGTTTTTGTTGCGTGTAGTCGAGGAATTAGGTTTTAGTTTTGTTTGAAAGTTAAATTGTGTTGCGAGTATGTTAAATTGTGCTGTGTAACATACCATCCCCCTCAGTAGGCTCGCGAGGTCTATTTCGACCCAATGCCTGTGTACGCAGTCACGTGTGCGCTCAAGTTTAAAGAAACTTAAAGTAAGAGAAGGCTCAAAGACATGCAACTCTGCGGTACTCAACTAGGTTGACTTAGTTGTTTTGAGTTCCCTAGAGTCTCCCTCCCATTATGTTCTTCGAAGGGAGGTTTATAGGGGAATCGACACGCTCTCTTCTAACCCAGTTGAGATACGGGGCGTTGACCGCAAAAACATCTGGGCCAGGCACCTTCGTTCAATCTAGTTACCACTGCCTTTTTGCCACTCGTCCCTATGAAAATCAGAAAGGTTTAAACTGAAAGATATCCCTACGAGTATATATTCAATTTCACCTCAAGTACGAAATTGGCCACGCGTTTATCTCAAGCACGGTGGGCTAGCTGGACCAGAAGTAAGACTTGCTGAGAAAACCGTTGTAGTAAGAACCCTCTTGCTGTCCGTTCACATGCCAACCCTCTCCTTCTCTCTACTACAGTAGGGTGACAAGGTATAAATACCAAGCACTTGGAAAAAACGGGTTAGAATCCGGGGTCAAACCAGGCTACGAAGTCTCCATCAAGAGGTGCCGGGCTACCAAAGGAAATAAAAAGTAGCTTATCCTCGAGCTAGTCCCTGGTTATCAAACCGAACTTTAAGTTAACTTGTTCAAGTTCAACTTATTCTCGTCAGATAAATTCCTTCCCCCTACTATTCTCTCCCTTGAAGAAGACCCCCCCTTAAGTACAGTCCTCGCCCTGGAGGAATTTCAAAACGAAGAAGAAGAAGCTCCTCCTCGAACCAGTTCCCCGGTGATCACACCAAACTCTAAGTTAATTTGGTTTAAGATCCTAGTTTAACTTACTCTCATCAGAGACACTCCACCTATTCTGCCTTATCCTAAAGCATCGTGATAGTCCTCACCCTTGGAGAAGACTTTACCTCCGAGTACTGTGTGGACCCCCATCTGCCACATTCGCCAAAGTCCCTTGTGACTGTCAAGTTATCCCGTTTGCTGCCAATCATTCGGTCGAGGCACGCGTCAAAGAACCCACCGGATTTCTGATGTGTAGGCGCTTATCGAGTTCTTGATCAGACTGAAATCCGCCTACAGAGCAACCTAAGGAATTTAAACTACAATAGAGACAGTTAGCATATTTTCATATTGAAGTGAGTAGGGAGTTAACCACCACTATAATGTCGAGTAGATCAAGTTAAAAAGCCTTACTTAACAACCTATTGAAGTCTTTATTGTGTATTTAAATTCGTAGTAGTTTTGTGGTTCATGCTTATTTAGTTTTTGCATTTTAATTAAAGTTTCATTTTGTTTTAACAATTTTGTTTATTCTTCCTCGAATTGCTACGTTGGCACAGGGAACCTTTAAAGTTTAAAAGAGTAAATACCCTAGATAATAATACCAAAAATCATATAGAGCACTCTTAGAGAGGTATCACGTTAGTAAAGGAGTCTTCTTTTCTTTGTAATACGTAAACAACCCCTACGTACCATCTCCTTCCATTACTTGCCCTTCCTATACTACGACACTTGCATTTTGGTGGGGAGAATATGGAGAAGGAAATTCCAGTCTAATCTTATTATCAACAAGAGAAGCTTTAAATTCTGAAAAAAATAAACTTGCCTCCATTGCCACCCCTTAATCCTTCAACAACACCATAAGAGATTGTATCACCAGGGTAATTTCTTCGTAGCATTAGGAAGATCACATTTATTTGTCATGAAATAAGAAAGAATTGACCCTGAATAATCATAAAAAATATTATAAAATACCTAAACTTTTCTCTTGATTCAACACTCATTGGTTCAGCTAGATTAAAATGCACAAATTCTATTTTATTTTCAGCTCTCTCAGTTGGTAGCCTATTTCTAGGCTAATGCATTTTCCTTTCATGACAAGTTTTGCAATCAAAATTACTTTTGTTAGTAATTTTCATATCTTCAGCATTATTTTCAAATTTCAAAATGTCTTTCACATTGCAGTGGCCCAAATCCTTATGCCATTCTTCTAAAGAGCGAGATTTATTGGAATTAACATTATTTATATAATATAACTTGCCTTTCTAATTTATTTGAAAAGAGACCATTTGGATTTCTCAATTCTGAAAAATTAGAATTAAAATTCACAGTAGTACCCTTACTAACTAACAGCCGATTGAACTGAGAAAATATTTTGTCCACAGGTTGGAATATATATAGCATCATCAAGTATTATGTACAATTTATTTCGTACCATTCCTATCATGAAGAAAATTTTTAGCCTTTCCCTTACCTGCAACAATATTATTATGTTTGGTACAATCTGCAAGTTCAAGCATATATTAAAAACATCATAACTTATATTTCAACTTATCAGCAATAATATGAGCTGTTGCGCCAAATAAAACAATAAAATTACATTTATCAACACTTATCAACAGGATAACCTATCTTGAAACAAATATCATCATCACTGTACCGGTAGACCAATTCCTTCTGCATTCTTCAGGAGTATGAGCAATGGATTTACATCGTTTGCACTACCTACCTCTATTTTCCTTTAAATTACACTCAAAGGATTTGTGTCATCGCTTGCCACAAGAATAGCATGTCACTAATGGACTACTAGTAGACCCTTAACTCTACGCTTCAGGATTTTCTTTAAAATTCACCTTGAAGACAATTTAATTCTTCTCAGTATGTGCAGCACGGCTTCTTTGGCCCTTTTCATAACTTCTAAGAAAGGATTTAAATTCCAAAAATGATGATTTGCTTTCCCTCGGAATCACAACAGTGCTAAACGGAGGTAAATTGCTTTGGTAGGACTTTTAAAACCAGAGCAATAAGTAAACTGTCCCTGATGGTCTCATTAGCTGATTTCAGGACGTTGAAGCAGCCTCGACTCTTAGAAGATAGTCTGCCCCCACACTGGTCTTTCTTCATCTTTAGGGATGTCTGTTCCTTATACAAAGAAATTATTCTGGGTTTCTTATTACCTCAGTAATGCTCTCGTAGAATTTCTAATGCTTTTCTTTCATTATCGACTGCGTCTCTCATAACGAATGAGAGACTTTTATCATCTAGAACTTGAACAATCTCTTCAAAAATAATCAGATGGGATCAAAATTTGATCTCCCATAAATCATATTTCTCCTCATCACCATGGTAATACAATCTTTTCTTATTACTCTGGGCCTCATAACCTGTGCTGGCAGGGCTCATGATGATGAATTAATTAGATATCGATCACAAGTGAGTTTATTAAAGAAGACGGAGAAACAGAATAAACTTACAATGGTTGGACCTAACTCACCGGCAACAACAGCGGCGCAAAAAAAAACACCATTGGCAAATGAATGCGCACTATCGCACTTAAAATAAAAAGGTTCTTATAAATAATATGAATTAAAGTTTATTTTACTCTCATACTGTGCGTTTATATTAAAAAAGCTATCTTTGTTGCCTCTAGTCTTGTACTCGAATAATAGTGATTCATAAATACCAGCATTTATTTGCTATATTCTTCTGTTTTAAATGATTTGTATATAAAATGCAACAAGAAAATATTTCTGCTATAATTGAAGAACGAAAAACAGATTCAAAAGTAACGAATATACAAATGGGGCCCTAAATTGTACTTTGTGTCTTATATTGCCTTACATATGTAGGCTGTGAATATAGGCAGTTCCTTATAAGCCGTTCACTACAACTATATGCCTAAGTATTATAAGCTGTAGATGACCTGCCAGGTCGATAATAATTTTGATCTCCACGTCCATATGCAAATTTTGGACTCAGTAAGGATCAACATAAAAATTAGGCATTCGCGATTATCAGCCGACACTCAGGCAATGCCTTTGAGTCTAGAACATAAACGCATACAGCTCCGACCACCTGCATCATAACATATAGCAAATTCCAGAACCACTCCCTAACTCAATTCCATAATTTAAAATTAAGAACTCTATATTAATTGTATGAGAGCATTGATCTGAGAAGCTCCCCAGCGCATTAGATTATACTGATAGCCTTATCCACAATGAAGCTTAAATGGCGAGGCTCTCAAAGACCACGTTCAGCCATGTTGTTTACTCGGCATCCATGATTCAACCGAATGGCTTTGCCAAATGTTAAGGATATATGCGCTGTGAAAAAAGAGGGATTTGTATTATGTTTAAGACAAGAGGAAAGATAACCTTGTTCGACGTAAGACGAAAACGACAGGAGCTGCCAAGTGTAAACAGGAGCTGCCAAGTGTAGGCCATGAATGGTCTTTTGTAGTCTGATTCTTTTCTTATGTTCTTATGTTCTTATGAAGAGATTTGTTTAGGTTAGACTAAAAAGAGTATGAGCAGAAGTTAAAGAAGTAAAGATAACTTGGGGGTAATTATGGATGAGGAGTGGCAACATATGTTGAGGATAAATGTATGAACTTTAAAATTATTATAGTGAATTTGGATTTGTTATATTTGATGAAATACTCTATGTAATGATAAGTGAAACTGAGAATGGGTGTGTTTCGGTAATAACACATAAAAGGACATAGGTTGCTTGTGATCTGAGTTCATGTCCGGAGTGCAGACGAAATTTGAGAAAAGAATGTGCATATATAAATACACGAGGGATATATAAATTGAGGGGAGAAATTAAGAGTATGAGTGATCTCTGCCTATTAAAAGAGAATACACCTTGCGAAGTATTGCATGTGAGTCCTATAATCTAAAAATATGGCACGTACCTATCACATAATTTTGCTGTGCAATTATAAATCGTTAGCTGTATGGAAGAGAAGAGAGGCAATAAGTGTGAACAAGCGGAATGAGCAAAGAAGCAACCACATTCGAAAGTAACAGTTGGATCTGAAAGTTGCTTTTTTAAAACTGGAAAGAGAAAATAAAAAGCTGATTGTTGAAATGGGAATGGGAAACGTGCAGGAGGAGACAGCAAGAAGGAGGCATAATGGGAAATGATTAAAGGTAGAGATACAGATTTTACGCAGATTTATATTAATTTTAATACTATCATTTAACGCCAGCCTCTCAGGACGATATGGATCAATCCCTAGAAGGCGAAAAGTGTAGTGAATTAAGTGATCCACTTGAGTACGTGAACAACAAGTCAACAAGCAGGACGTTTTTGGTATCTAGCTGCTTTCTGAATGACATTGGTGCAGACCAAGCAGGCTGCAATAGGAAGGTTAGCTGCGGCATATTAGCTAGAACATGGTTTCCTTTGCTACTCCTTACAACCAATAGTGGAAATCCACTAGGATTGGAAAGATAACAAAGTTTGAAATGGTAAGGAATTAATCCTTTGAGTGCCAGGAAGTTGCACGCAATAATTCTAGTGTCAACATTGAGAACTAGAGTTTGACTATGATATAGAAGAAATACATCTATCGGGTGAAAACAGTGCATACGAGGGGTGGTCAATAGGTTTTACAATCGGTATGGCAAAACTGAGAATAGGGGATGGCTGACTGTGGGGTGTTAGGACAAGTTATGACAAATTAGGACCTGCAGCCGCACGCTCCTACCTCGTCTATTTAATAAGCAGTTGCTGATCTCAGATCGTCAGTCACAAATTTTTTAACAATGAAGAGGGTTGAGCACCGCACAGTGATCAAATTTTTGACCAATGAAGGCTAGAATGCAAAAGAGATCTATGCAATCATTGCTCGATGGAATAGAGAGTTCCGCCATGGTCGTGAGTCCCTTGAAGATAATCCCCGTCCAGGATGCCCGTCAAACGTGACCAACGAGGACAATGTGGCCCGTGTGGACAGGATTATCCTCGAAAGTCGACGGGTGAAGGTCGAAGAAATAGAGTGAGAACTTGGAATATGTAATGGAAGTTTTATCAACATCATCCACGACAATTTGGCCATGACCAAGGTCTCTGCCCGTTGGGTCCCTAGAAACCTCACGCCCCATGATGGACTTCAACGTCGTAAAAGTTCGAAGGAGCTGCTGCTCATGTACAACCAAGACCCGGCCGGATTCGAGTCACGCATAGTGACAGGTAATAAAATGTAGGTCCATCACTGGGATCCCTAGCGACTTCTTTTTATTCCACCAGCTCAAGGCTGCACTGCGTGGACGCCGGTTTGGGGACGATAAAGATGTCCAGCTCGCCGTCCAGGAGTGGATTGGACAGCAGTCGGGAGATTTCTGGTTGTCGGGAATCCGAAGCCTCAGGGAAAAGTGGCGCAAGTGCATTGAAGTCGAGGGTAGTATATATTGAAAAATAATAAAACACTTTTCCTTATATATCGTTTCCTTATATCCGAATTGCAAAAATTATTGACCGCCCTTCGTATGTGCAACCTTAGTGAAATGCGTTGTGTGAAAACAGTATTTAGAAGTAGGGGGACTGGTAAGAGATGATTATGTTTGGAATCTGGGTGTAAGGGAGGTTTACTGAGAAGATTCGGAGAGAGTATAAACATGTAAGATGATAGAGGCTTGCGAAGACAATAAGAGAGTGAAGGTCAAGTTGGGCGAAGAGTTAGTTGGTTGCATAAAATGTAAGTTGCTTGAGAGACTTAGTGTTTGGAAGAAAAGGGGCTTGACTAAAGGGCAAGTGGGTAAGATTGTGTATGATAGATGTCAATGAAAGGGGTATACACTGGAATGAACTAAAGATGGAAGAAATGCTGCCGCTCATGCCATTCTATTGCTATGAAAGCAAATGGCATGGGAAAAATGATAGGAAGATTATTGCTTTATAGCTTTAAAGGCTAGAAGATAATCCATCATACATAAATGAGCTTGCATCTAAATAAAGCTAAATGAAAGAAACGTTATGTTTTTTTTATCACAACCAAGTTTTTGACACATTTGAAAAGCATCAAATCGATGCCATTTAGGTTGAGAAAAATGTGCGGTTTATAGATAATGTATGCAAGCTACAATAAATTGGAAGGTAAAAACAACTCTCTGGATTTCATCGCCAATTGGCATTCAAAGGTTTTAGTTATGATCATATATGTGATTTAATTTAAGGAACATTGGTTTTAAATTTCCTAAATGAACTCTATTTCATACTATAACATTATAATTATTACTTTTACTAATTTTTCCTCTGAAAATTTAACCGTTAGATTCCAATATATATTTGTTTCGGCTGTCGTTGGGTTAATTCTGTACAGCAATTTTTCCAGATAGTCTTTTCTATTACGTAAATTATAATATCTGTATGATATGACATGAATTTTGAAAAGCTTTGAATTTTTCAGGCAAAAGTTATGAAAGTGGTTTTTGATAGTAATAAAGGCGTTCTGATCTTTTGGAGCAATACTGGATAAGAATTTGGAGGGCTGTCAAGATATAGAACTTTGCAGTGAGAAAAGAGAAAGTTAAACTGCTGGCTATAAATAACCTTCCTGGATACTTACGTAGGAATTATGTATGTTATTATCTTTTATTAAGCAAAGATCCAAAGACAAAAGAGAAAAATATGTAGCTCGCTGATGAAATGAGATTTTTAGTTTTTAATATTTTTGGCAGCAGTGCCCCTTTATTTGGTTATACATTACAAAGAATCACAGAACAATCAAACTAGAAAAATAAAAGTGAGCGGTTCATAAAAGATTACGATAATAATGATATATAGAAAAGAAAGGGTCATCGGGTTTCGACTGAAGCCAATCTTCAAGCGTTTTCTGTTTTATAATTGCAACTCAAGCTGCCACTCTTGACTTATAACACTGGACAACAAAAAAAAAGAATTTTGTCTGGTGCCTGAAATATTCCAACGAATTTTTAAGTGATTTTGCCTGCTAAATTCGAAAATAACTTCAGTTTTCACCATCAGGTCCAGTTTTTTGTCTCACTTCATCTCCAAGTTGGCTCTATTAGATGCTAAAGTTGTGCATGAAAATATTTCCAAAAGTCTACATGAGTAGATATTAGTGAGTTTTAGTGCAATTAAAAAAGATTGTTTCCTTATGTAAACTACATTAATTCTACAAGAGGCAATAAATATGAAACAATTAAGAGAGTAATACACATGAACAAACAAAGCACAAGTAAAAATTAAAATTGAAAATGCACGTTGGCAAAGATTTGGGGCAGAAAATTCAGGGATAATTTTACGCTTATTTGCGCATCGTTGATGTTGAGTAACAGGAAAATCTAATTTTAAAATCCAGCAATAGTATGCTATCATTGCAGCGTCCCAAGGTCGTTGCTAATGAGTTTCGATTTCTTTGATGCCCTGATGGAATCGTTCGCTTTGTTTGTCATAAATATCTCCAAGATTTTCAGGAAAACGAACAAGTTGACTAAAAAGAAAATGCACTTTGGTGCTCATATTCGCTCCAATATCACGATAAAATGATATCAAGTTGGTAACAAAGTCTTTATAGTTTTACTTTTGTGTTTTCAAAACACATTTAGAGAATAAACGAACCCCTTTTTGAAGAGGACATCTTGCTCATTTTATATTTAGTTCACCACAATATCTGAAAAATCAGAAAAAAAGAAAATAATTAGAATTAGGATAAAGTAAAGAATCCAGTGTAGTGAACGTACACACATACATATTGACTAATTCAGAACATATACACAATTATGACTTATTTATATGGACATTAACTCCCACATATACTTATAGAAATATGGACACTGACTTACACACAGACTTATTAACATATGGACTTTGATTAAAACCTGATATATGTATTATAAAAGAATGTTCATTAACTTAAAAACTAGACCTGATAGATCAAAATGAAGGTAATTTTTCGATTCTGGAGACCGATTTCTTACAGGAAGGATGTCCATTTCCGAAACACGAAAATCTTGTAGACCAGTGTAAATGAATCAGATGATGTTACACATCCGAAGGATTAAGATTACCTGGAAATCAACAGAATTGACCTCAGATGAAACTAAAGAAATAATCGCCCTATGGAAAGTAAATATATTGTGGAACAATAACTCATAAAGTCAAAGAGGTAACATCTTACAAATGATCCTTTAGTCAATACGGCAATTGCTGCCGTACAATCAGCAGACCATTTGTGGTCAAAACATTGAAAATAATGCTGCGCCTTACACGAAGTTAAGTTAGCACCCAAACGAACACAAAATTGCTAAATTAAAAAAATAAAAACAAAAAGAGACAATACACACACTAAACAAAAACAAACCAACACATGAAAAACAAAAAAGAACTGGAAAAACAAAAGCAAGAATAATAAAAAACGCACGATCCGGAGTCAAGAGGAATCCTGCTTGTTCTCGGCCCCGTAGCTTCGAAAACCAAATAAAATAGAGTTAGTCAGCATCTCCCAGAAACTCAAGACGTCTACAAGGCACAAGTGGTAATAACTCTTGTCTTCCAGTTTGTAGACAGTTAACATACAGGAAGATTCTCTACAGTAGGACATTCAAGAATAATGTGCCGAACAGTATTTCAGAAAAATTAGTAGTTGCATTAAGCTGCAAGAAATCTATCTATCAAATGGGTTTTTTTCCTTTTGTGAGTCCAATCTATAGGCGACCTAAATTGAGCTGAATCTGGCAAGCATTGGGAGGTAGACCAATGGGAGCAGTCGCGGCACGATGATACGCAACATTAAGTTACCTTCGGCCGTCTCACCTATTTCTTGCCAGGCATCCTGGAGGACTACCTGATTCGTGCCATACCGTGATTGTAAGGATGATAAAAGCCCTGATTTGGTCACCTATTTATCTCAAATTCATTGGCGGCCTCATCGGCGCCCTCTTTTTTCGCAATCCCATTATGTGCAGAAACCCAGCAGAAGATAATCTAGACATCTACCTGGCTTGCGGCAAACGTAGTATTACAGATACCACCAGACACATAATGGAGAGATTCCAATACCTTGAGAGCCCTCACGGAGCTCTGTGAAAAAATATAGATCAAGATACGTCACCAACCAGGCGCAAAATGTTATCTTGAAGACCAAGATTTGGAGTGCAATCAACTCGGATGTTAAATTGTAAGCAGCGCTTTATAGAGCCCCGCTGACTTTAAACCGATAGGATACGACATGAAAGCCGAAGATATCTTCGGATTTTGAGCCATATGTCTACACTGGCACGAAACCACTCTGACTCGAAATGTGCTCCTAAAAGTTAGAAAGCAGCTGTGGAATTTGTATGAATAGATGCGTTGCGACAAATAGTCAAATATAGCATCCTCAATGGTAGTTTCCAGGGAGAAACCAGAGACAATACCAGCCATAGAGTTAATCAGAGCTCTCGCAAGAGTTTAAGGGTCAAAAATACGGGATAGGCACCGTAAAGAATTGCCAGGGATGCAATTAGAGCGGTTGAAAAATGAGAGAAAGGCCCGTTTCTCGCGTACAACTGCAAAATGCAATGTGCACGGTACAAGTCAAATGGTATCTCACCAGCTATGCAATGTTGGTTCTACAGAAAGGCCATTCAGGAGGCATCCGCACTTCAGGATGGGCCTCGGATACGTATGAGTCAAACCTTAAACGTATAAATTTACGATAAAACAACAGAGCAAGACCGAACGACTACATCTATGGGGCGTGTACAAAAGACACTAAGGCGGCGAATATGGAAATGCCAGGTGATGCGTTGGTAAAAAAAGACTAAAGAAACGATCCATGTTCACTACTTCCAGGCAAGGCCCTTTTAGGAAGAACTCGTATTCGAGTTAAAGCCGTACATGACAACAAAAGTGAGGTACCTAAGTTTTAGCGAAGGAAATGCAAACAAGCTTGCATTGGCAAAGCGAGAAAGGTGGTCTATACCTGCTGGGGGTAACGCTTTAGGATGGCATCGGGGATGCGCAACGCCCTCTTTCATGCCTATTTGCCCGGAGAGGACTCCTCCTATACATACGAGGAAGTCGACGATCACGAAATAACTCACTATTAAAAAAGTAAGCAAACTATTAAATATAATGTCGTGCAGGGTATCCATGCTAACGTATCTCTTGGGGTGACATTTGCCCCTATCAGATCGAAACACATGGTGGAGGATTGCTCTTTACATGGGAATTACACGCAGACAGCTTTTTTACGGGGAGGAGACAGACCATCCTAAGTGCAAGGGAACTTGGGTAGGCTCAATGTGCAGAAGACAGGTAGCCTCCAATGTGCCAAAGAAGCTAACCAACATTTCCGAATTTATCAATTAACATGCACGCTTAATGTTATAGAATTAGCCTAAACTAGCGTGTTACAGTAATATCTCTGCAGTTTGAGTAAATCGAGGAAATAGCCATTTGACAAGAGTTTGGGAGGATAACTTGTGTCCATATCTATATAAAAATATCGAATAAAAATGCCATGCCTTTTTAACATAGGTGTCAAAGGGTTACATGCAGGCCATCACACGTACCAGAGGCGGTGTTCACGCACAAAAAGGGAACAAAATGCAGCTAACTCAGTGTAAACCTCTTGTTTTAAGGTTATCTGCTCTATAGGCATATAACGAGTGATAGAGCTATATAAAGAGGCGCACTAAATTCTGGCGAAGCAGCATCCAGGCTAGAGAATGTGAAAAAAGTTATCGCGAAAGATTCTGCCACGAACACGAGTTCACAGTTTGCGATCACGTTCTTCTGATAACAAGAGAGGGGGACGCTAGAACTTGTACCAAATCATTTTATCTCACTTGCACATATGTATAAGAGGGGAGTTCCATTTAATTAGAGACACGAATGGTGGCACATGCGTCACTAAAGTGTAGCTGGCAGGAGGCAGCTCTGAATAGAGCGAAAAAGGGAAACCCCACTGCCGCATTCAGAAGATTGGGAGGAGCTCCTCAACCGACCCCAACACAATGCTCAAGCGACGATTTATAGATGGGAACAATGTCTGATATTTTGACAACGAACGCACCCACCGATGTCTTCTCGGGTTTTTGCACTTTTCCAGGTCCACCCTGGTTGTTTTAATAAAAGGTGGTGTAACCTGTGCATGGACTCCCACAGACCAAATTTTACTCAGTTGCAGGTCCTTACCCAAAGGTCGCACCTGACAAGTAGGCAACCAGATAGTGGGCCACATCGCTAATATCATTATGGCCAAAATTTGAAGATCTGTAGTGGCGTATCCAGAAACCGAATTAGTAAATAGTTAGATGATTTAGTCTGGGAGTACAAGGGTACGGCGGCTCGGAAACCTCACTGTAAGCTTTCTTATACTAAAAGAACTCACGAATTCGTCGCGGATATCTAGGAAATCATTGAATATAATAGCAATAATTTAATGAAATCCATAGCCAGGGAGAAGGAAGTGTAGGACTATCATCAGGCAGTTAGTGCATTAGAACATTCACTACTACTCACACAATATGAAACAGGGCAAGCTTCTTTCACATAAAAGAAAGAGCCGGAGGAAGAAACGTGAGGCAAAACTCGCGAACAAACTGAAACAAGCCCGAAAGCCTGGAATGGTTTAGTTCTTCTCAGAAGAAGAGAATTTCTGTCAGGATCAGGTGGGTAACTGTGAAAAATCCGCTGACTTAGTGTTTCCCCCTAAGATAGATGCACTGGAAGTCAGGAAGACCAAGTTAACGCTATATACCTCCCTGTTTGGAGTCATCAGTAGCAAAGGTCTCATTCTGATCCCGTTAATTTTTCGGATGGCTTTAGACTCAACTCAGAGGAGAGCTACATCAAGTACCCAGAGGAGTAGGTGTAACCCTGTATCAAAGAGGTGGCAGCTGGAAGCTGTTATGTGCTACGCACCAAGAGGACCCAATGTTGGCTGACACACTTTTTTGACAAAATTACTCCGAGTATCTTGCCTACCAACTACCAGACTGCAAACAAGTGGACTTGTATGCTAGGGCATGGTTGAAAGAGAGAAATACAAGTCCACATGCACAACTAAAGTGCAACTTTGGTTCCGCATGACCAAGTTTCTACCCTAGTTACACAGGAGAGAAGGCCTGCAGAAAGATCTGAGTCTACTAACAGGCTCTGATGGAAGCCGACGGCGTATTACTTAAAAGACAATACTAGAATCTTTAAAGTATATAACATGTAACCTTTTTAAATATATCTATCCTTTGCATATTGTATGCCCGGCCAAAATCGGCCTCTATTGCATTGAGAGACGTTGGTAACTGCGGGAGGCGACTGACAAGCCCGGTCAATGGCCTAATGCTTGTGCACGGTGCCTGGAGAGTGAGATCTTTTGCAGATCGACGAGCATGCTCGCAATAATTTACAAGTGAAAGTGACTAGTAGACCTCGTATACCGATTTTGTAGAGCGCATGTACCTGGTGGATTCGCGGACTGCTAAGGATGTATAAAACTTGCAACCATAGTTGAGCTTCAAGCAAATTTAGTGAAAGGAACAAAAGTTGGACGGGAGCCCTTTCAACATACTAGGTTCTGAACGTTAAGGAACTCAGCATGCATATGGAGATAGTAGAAAAGAACTTAAGGGTAGGAATTTTGGCTGGCCTGTTGAGGCCTCTGTTGAAAACACCACCAACGAAACGGTACGATTTCACCACTTCCAAGAGTTACCCATTCAGCAACATGTCTGAAGCTACGGATCGTCCCAAAATTTCTGCTGAATCAACGATCTCGTAAAATCTCAGATATGCTGAAATTCTGATAGTGTATCGGATGTCCATGATATCGTATCTGCATGCGATATCTTTGAATAAAAGGCTTGAAAATGACATTTTACACTTTGCATCTTAGCATCCTACGTGAAGTTGAACTTGTGAATAGGGCAGCTCTAATGATAAGTTGCTACGATGCAAGGAATTAAACCAATCTAATATTAGCAATTTTTCCATCAAATAGAACACGCAGATTGTTATAGAATGTGGGTCTCAAATAGACAGAGTAGAGTGATCCCTCCCGAACTTTGCCTCACTCATGGCCTATATAATATTGACCGTACCATGGGCGTTATCTGCAAATGGAACGATAACAGAACTCAATTTGCTAAATGTACACAAGACAGCGAAGGGTTTTCCACCTCCGGAGGAAATATTCAGATCACTTCATTCATTAAGACATCGAGTGCGTTTAATGCTTGAAGATCAGTATTGTTGCTAGAGAGTGCAAAGAAAGCGCTTGCTACATCGCCACGGATCCGTCCTCCTGGATGTCAAAAGTAAGATATTGTGAGAACTTTCCCTGTATCCTTGTGAAGCGATTCTAAACATATCAAAGAGGAATGCCATGGAGTCCAGCGTGCGTGCTTCAAAAGAGACAGGATATTAGCCGTCATTCTACGAAATTCAGTTGCGGTGTAATCGTTCATGCTCCACTTATAGCAAATATAGGTATATCCTTTGTCTATATTTGCTGTTTCACACTCTACCGACCACACAAGAAACTACCGCTTGCAAACCGGACATGCATTCTAGGAATGGGTGACAGGCCTACGACGAATATTTTACCAAAAACCTAAAATACCTCATCAACCGAACTAAACTCTTCCTATGTTATAGATAAATCAGTCATTTCTTGAACCCGGGACTTTGCACCTGATTCAAGCAACTAAGAAATTTTTTTTGCTCAGCAGTTTTCCTAAAATTGATTTTGAGATAGGAAAGGGATTACTATCATGAAGTTATTCGATCACCCTCATTCCACAAACAGCCTCTCCGTCCGGATACCACAAGATAAAGGATAGAGAAAAGTCCACGAATGAATTGACCTTTAAATGATCAAGTAGTCAGATCAAAGAGAGGGCCTCAATGAGGTGAAAAGGACTAGTAAACAGCGCCACGAAGCGGACAACCTTAACTCATTTTAAGTCGTCTGACAGTGGAATGTGCACCGAAAGAAAAAAAATCTCTTATCTAGATCAACCTGCAATTCTACCGCTTGGAAGCAGGCATTTAATTCAAAGCAGAAGGATGAGGACCTTGGGTATAAATTGCAAGGAAAATCTTAAAATTCCTACTAAAAGGTATCCATCAACATTCGCAGGGAGAAGAAGTCTTATGCTTCTGAAGACCCAGAGGTATTAACGTCATAGCTTCGTTTGTCATTAACTTTTACCCTGGTGAGCAGTGGAAAACCCTCTTCTTAATCGGGGCGGGACTTGAGCTCATGTAAAAGTCAACAGAAAAGATCGTCATGGAGAAGGTGGTAACCATGGTCATAGGCTTTCAGTTGTCTTCTTTACCTGTTGGGGGTAAGAATTTCCCCTCGGGTAGTCTGAAGGAAACAATTCCTTGGATTCTCGGGACGAGCTTCTCTCCGCAGGTAGAATAGCCAAGACCTTGTTCTCTAGAAGATGCAAGGTACAGTGTTTGGAAGCAGAAAGGTGTAAATAGCCCCCAAGCGCACATTTCAGCGTATATATGCCACTTTCGATGGTTGCCCACAAAACGGGTAAAACCCAATTGGCCGGTCTAAAAAAAAGCTATCCGTGTGGCAGAAGCGATGGCAGTTATTAGACCTCCACTGCGGTGTACTGGGTTGTCCTAGAGTCTTATCATCACCCTGTAAATGTAGTTTTAATTTATTTTCTATTTCAAATAGTTTTAATTTTATATTTCAGATGACCCAAAGTTTTTTCATCCCCTGTTAATATTGTTTTAATTTTCTATTTCAGATGGCTGAATCGAGCGCCACAGTTTGGAATAGAGGCTGATTGCAAGTATTGGAGAACATTATAATATTATTTTGTTCCTCTAATGAAAGTGAATATACTAAAAGCAGTACATGTGTTTCATATTATTATATTGTTCCTCTATTTTTCTTATTATTTTCGGTAGGGGATGACAAGAATTTCAGACAATCCTATCATAATCGCCTTTAGAGAGTTAGCCGCATTCAACATAAGCCTCCCATATGAGAAAAGCGTGACCTTAGGTTATATAAGATATAGCTTAGCGAGTGCATGAAGCTGAATGAACGTATGTCTGATGGACAACATCTTTTCATCAGTCGAACGATTGAAAGGAAACCCTTTGAAGCTGATAAGGTCGTAGACACCGACTATCAGCCCAAAAGGGGTTCACCACCTCCCAGATGCTCTGCTCACCTTATTCCTTGTCAGAAATTTTGTGACTTGGCCAGCACATCCGAGGACCCTCGAGGTGACCTTTATTTATATAATAAAAAATCCTTTTAGCATGTTAAAGTTTAGTCCTTTACAACATATTTTTATCTGTGAATTTTTTCTACATAATAATTAATAACTTACCTATAATTTTCTATTTAATAAAAAGACCAATTGAGTCACTTGACCTAAGTACAAAATCCAACGCTTATTCCTATTTAGCTTCTTTGTTCTGTTAAGGTAAATATAAACCTAAATGTAATTTTTTTTTATTATTCCTGTTCATGGTTTTAGTACATTTTTATAAAGATATATAAAAATTCTATAATAGAAAAAGTGAAAAAGTAACCAATTTTAAAGAATAATAATTATAATTCATTCTTAAAATTATAACCAAAACTGTTTGATAATTACCTCTAATAGAAAAAATAACTATTCATTAGTTATTGAAGAGGCACCATCTGAATGGTAAGGTATTAAAGAGTTTCGTCTTTCTGAGAAGCAAAGTACTACCTAACAAATGGAAAACATAAACTTCGGTCTGTGAATATTACTTTTGTGCGAAGACTACTTACATATCATTTGAAATAGGGTTATGAAACAGAAACCTATTAATTTTATCATTGTCTGAAGGATCATCTGCCCGCTGACGCCTCTTTGGGAGAGATATATCTATCTTAGGTTTTTCCAAAGATAATAATCTTGGAAGTTATGGTTTTCAGGACCTGGCCAAGCATGAGATGTACAGTCTAAAGTCTTTCAATGGCATTGCTTTTATATTGAGTGATGCACAGTCTCTCTTGTAAAGGGGCCAAGCATTACATATACAGAGGTCAATGCTGTCTGTACACAAAGAGTTTAGATACCATCTCCTTGATCGAAGAGTTAACATATCACTTTTGTCAATGCCAGCCTCCCTTTTGACTGTGGTACGCTTTAATAACATTAGGACATGGCCCCGCCTTTTCGCCGTTTTTTTTCTCTATTATAACGATTTACCGGTGTTATTGGCTCAATTCCTGCAACTGATGATCTCATAGTTACCACTTTATTATTCTTCTATTTTAGAACCATATTCCATCACAGGAACTGTAGTCTAAAGCTTTTCTTGGGATCTTTGAGTGTTGCATTTCCTTTGTCGATCTGAGGTGGCTTATTTTATTTTTTCTTGCCGTTCCAGTCTACCGACAATCCTAATTTTCTTCCAAAAAAACGAATAAAATTCATTCTTGTCAAAAAAAATGTTAGCATACAAAGCGAACTTACAAAATTTTTGATAGTTTTAGTAAGAGATATGGTTCATTTTATTTTCCTCTTTAGATAGCTGAATGATGTGAGCTTCAAAAGTAGCAGCACCTTGATACATTATTATACATTTTAAAGTAAAAGTAAAGTCGTGTCCATTACCTTTATTCTTTTTAGACCTTTGCTGTGAAGCATATTACTCTAAGTCTCTATCAGAACTTTTTAGTAGGAAATCTGTCAAGATCATCATCATTAATATCTTCTATGTTGATGTCAATTTCATCATCTTCTATTTTAACCTTGCTATTATGGCTTGTTGCTGGCGATCTCCACTTGCACGCCTGTGAAAGATTCATAATATTTGTTTGTAGGTTGCTGTAAGAGAAATAAATTATTAAGATCTATTCATGAAATAGATTTTGATAAACGAATTAAGCCTATTTTAATTTACTACTAAATTATAAATGTCTCATGTTTCATATTTGAACTCTCACATTGGGTGAAATATCCCTTTTGGGATCAGCGTCATTTACGACGAATAGACGTATATCCCAAAAGGATGGCTAATTAATTTTCAACTTCAAATATATATGCTAGAAACTATCATAGCCAATTCTAACCCAGATGACATTTAAATACATTTATTTATAAAGGTTTTAAAATATTACAACTTACTTACCTCTATTGATGCAGGTTCAAGATTAACAAGGTCTTCTGATCAAAGTCGCGTGCTCTCAATTATTCTGATATATGACCTCACGACCTTCAAAACTTTCAATAATTCCAGGCCTAACCTAGGAAGGACCTTGGCAATTATATAATTTAAAAGAGGATGTAAAACACCATAAGAGTTTCGAATTTTGTTAGAATCGGGTGAAGAGTAATGATGTTATTGCCAAAACAATATAATTCACGGGTTAACCTTGGGAGAACTTTGTGAATTAAATCAGTCGAAACAGAATATAAAACAACATAAGCTTCTAAATTTCGTTAGAATCGACCGAATAATAAAAATTTTATTGGTGTCGAATAAAGGTCTAGGCAGGATCCAATAAACCCCATGACACCTTGCTCCTTTAAGTTAATCTTTTCGGTTTAAGTGCGCCACTCGCGCGAGAAACTCTAAGCGACGCTCTCTTCATGAACTCTTCTTGGTCTTAGCGTAGACTTGCGAAATGAAAGGGTGTTTTTTCAATGCGCTGATAAAGTTTCAAGATTTGCCCGGATACGATTCTTAAGAAGGTGGTGAGGGCAAAAATCGTCAATTTATAAATAGTGCAAAGAGAAACCCCCTATTCTTCACTGGAGGGTTGGAGCTGCTTATGGGAAAGGGTATTGGGCGGGACATAGTTTTAGATGTTGATCTCCCCTTATTAAGTGGGAAACCCATTTACTGCAATCAATTGTTGTAGTGGAGCCCCTACACCCGTCGAAGAGGACCCTCAATTTTGCAGGTCCTCTTAGATGCAGCTATCTGTCGCATACGAACATATTTTTCTATTTCTATCCATAGGATTTTACAGATTCAAAGTGTTATCATTTCTCATCTTCGGCCTGAGATTGAAGCTAAAATGCGCATTGACAACGTGACCAGCTATAAAACCAACTTTGTCCTGGCTCTTTAATAATCATGAAGGTGATGCCAGCATAGCCTCCTTATATGGGCATTAAAAGAGGTCAACAGGGTGAGGTACCGAGCTCACCCCATACCTAATACCTCCGACAACCAGGCGAGATTACGGACCTTGCATCAGAGGTTGATCCTTCCTCTAGGCAAGGTTATGGTATGAAGAAGAAAGTAAGCAGACCTGCCCAAAACTCCTTGGATATTACGAGCTAAATTTTAAAGGAATTATATAAGGGTTTGTAATAAGGATAAGTAGAGATAAGCTGGCTCAATAAGGATTAGGGTGAGTGCTGACCTATTTTCATTATATCCTGGCACTGGCTTTTCTCGTTAGGATATGCACTTTATATAGGTAGAATGTGATGCGAACTAGACAGGGCACCTTTTACCGGTCTTAAATCCTAATAGAGGTTTCAGGCTTCCAGTGAGGGTATAGCTACCGATATTAGAAAAGCTAGATGGAATAATTGCAGGTAAAAGTGTAGGTAGTCATCCCGGCACTATTTGCATTAGTGCCAGGAGGACGAGCTGATCCGTCTGGTACACCTTGTAATACCTTGGGACGGTCAGTTCCAGGAAGGGTGTTACCCTGATGTAGAGGATTCCACTAAAATAGTAGTATTTCCCCACCTCCTAAGATATAACCTGGAGAGAGAAAGCGAGCCGTTACTCCCCCCTCCCACTCCAACTTCACCCTTTTTGGACTTGCCACCACGTCACTGAAAAATTCACACCGAGGCATTCCGCTGAAATTGAATACTTCCTCCCCGCCGTCTTAATCCCCACCCACGCCCCGGGTCGGGAAATTACTCATCAATTTTGGAGGTTTACCTCGAACAACTTCTATGGCTCCAGCCGCTGGTCATTTCGTTTGACCCGCTGATCCCGGCCTCTTACACTTAACCGTAAAGACACGCTCAGTTGTCCCGGCCGATAATGAAGTTTGGAGCAGGCCTCCCTCTCTCTCACTGTTCTGGAGAATTCAGGGTATATATGCACCCTCTGTTATACTACGCTTTCCCGAAAGGAGTTTGATTCAACCACGCTCTCTCCCAAGAAGTGTTTAGTGACGGTCGCAAGCCATAGAAGAGCTGGAAATCACAATCGTATCTTCGGGTCAGGGAGAAGAGTTTCTTGAAGCAACGTTAACCTTTCTCAAACGCCTTTGGATCAAGAATTAGAGAAGCCGTCCTCCGAAGTTCTTCTGGTGACCTCTTGAGGAGAAGAGTCCCGATAGCTCGCTTGATCCGAGTTTGGAGAAGTCACCTCCACCTTTCGGAGTTCGTCCGTTGACCTATTGAGGACAAGAGGCCCACATCTCACTAATTAGAAGTTTGGAGCAAGTAGCATCACCCTATTCGGGTTGTCTGCTACATACGTGAGTAATCTAGGTCACCAAGACCTCCCCCAAAGTTCGCCCTGCTTTACTATGGAGGTTCAAAGGAACTAAATCGCTCACTACTCTAAATCTCCCATTATAACCAGTTAATAAACCTCGTTATCTAATTAATATTCGAAACTTAATTCCGTATTATTCTTGTACTTATATATATCCATATTTATTGTGTACCTTTTATTTAGTGTGTATTACAATCTATTTTTGTCGTTGTGTTTGGAATATTCCTTGGTCACGCGGCTGCATCAATCTTAGAACAATAACAGTTGTTGCCTTGCTTAGCCTTCCTTAGAGCCTTTGTGCGTATATTCCCGTAAACTTGTCAATACTTCGACACCTGATTCAACACATCTTTCATCTTGTGATTAAGTAGTTAATAAGGAGATATATAAAAAAATTGTAATGAATGTAGGCAGTGTCGAAAATAGTCTTAAATATTGTGGAAGAATGAGAGAGAGAGAAGGAATCCCCCTCCCTTGTCTTTACCAGTTTGCCGTTGACCGCTATGTATTCGTCTACTATATATAATGCGATAATTAGGATAATGGAAAGACCATTAAGGGGGCAAGGTGCCTTCTCGCTATCGGACCTTATCGCGACTCAAGGCAATTAAGGGTGTCTGTTGGTGATGAATCTCTCTCCCGGTCTAGATAATTTCGGAGTATATATTCGACACTTCAGAGTCCACTCCAGATTGTGTCTGGAGCCGCCGTCCAGTACGTTAGCTGCAACATCTTCGTTCGTCAAGAGGGAATCGAATACAATCTCGTTCAAATAAGAATTAAGTGATTATCAAAGAGCCAAAGAATAGCTATTCATCACTCCGTGTTGTTCGTGGAGATAGTTTGGCGCGCTTCAACCCTTCTTACCACGCCTAAGGATTTGAATAATCGGAAAAGCCAGCCCCTAAACAAAGCACCCTCCGTTTGCCTCTTAAGAATAAGAGGCCCCTAACTTTAGTTTCCCAAAGTTTGAGTGAGCGTCTAGTGAGACGCCCACAAGTTCAAGGTCAAACATTCTTACCTGATCCTACTAGCCGCACCTCAAGGTAAAAGTGATTAATCTCCCACTTCGTCACGCTCCTCCCACCTTTACCGCCTTGATCCTCAAGGATCTGCTTTACTCTAAAACTTGTATAATCGTAAAATCATTACTTAATTAATTATCCCTCGGTTCAACCTTATTTCATAGTGTTAATCATCTTAGCAGTTAACCGTCAATATTTAATTGCATTGTCATTTAAATTTCCATATATGAATATGTAAACTTTACTCCTACTAAATATATTTTGATTATTCCTTGTCCTAGCAAATGTGTATTTGAAGCACTCTTAGAACCATCCCTAGGTGGAGCCTTAATTTCGGTCGCCCAGTAGGATAGTGTGCGTATAACCGCGTACACCGGTCATACCACGACAAATATAAAGCTTCAAGCCTTTTAAACACTAGCGTAGGGTTGCTGCATAGCTGCGGGTAGTGGAGCCCAGCAGGGCATGCCAGTAAGTGCTTGGCTGCTGCCATTCAGTTCGAGACAACAGGCCACTCCTTCAGGTAGTCCTAATAATTAAAGACTAAAAGATCAAAATTTAATGTGCTTTTATCTCGAGACTTTGCATGCAAACGAAACTGAAGAAAAAAAAAATTGATTCATCCGTCACTCCACATAGTTTTGATGTTCATGAGGAAGAATGGTTGAATTATACTTGTTTTTTCCCCATTTTTAAAATACAATCATCCACCTCTTCTTAACATTCCACCTCATCTCCAATGATTAGCCTTCATACAGGCCTGTCATTTCCACTGGCATCGGTGAGTACTCTACATACAATATTGGCTATCACAAAATATAACAAACTTAGTATTTTGTTTAGGGTACTTATATCCTTAGTAAAAAAAAGAAAATTTAATGAGTTAATTTCAACTTTTCCCAAAGGGGGGATCACTGCATATACTCAAGAACAATGGATTCCCTAACAACGTCCAGCAACTAAATTTGAATTCGAAAACTAAGATGTTTACTTTTAAATGGCAGGCTTCACTCCTGATATTCTTCTTTAATTTTTGGTGTTGAACTGCACACATACCCCGTTATTTGTAACTAGCTAGTAGTATGAACAATTGAAAAGCTTAGCACAAGGTTTGAATTCAAAAGAAATTGCCAAGCTAATCCTCATTGTTTTTATATCTTGCATATTATCCTTAATATCGTTTATATAAATTGTTAATATCATACTTGAATTCAGAAAAAAATAATCAAAATGATATATGAACAAAAAATATGATTCAATGCCATTGGACAATGTGACATTGAATTTCATATTTAGCAACCCATTTTCAATTGTAAATTCAATAATATAAGGAGTTTTAGTATCATTTTCCTTAGTGTATGAGGGCTATGTAGAAAGGCATACTAGTTCAAATTCATTAACTAGATTATGTTATATTCTTATAGGCTACATTATTTCGCTCCCCTGATATCACGTCAGTAGTAAGTTAATTCACCCTTTTGAGATCAAGATTACCTTCGTCAGGCATCACGCCGATCCGGTCTTCCTTGTGCACCTAGGAACTCTCTTACCCGAGTAACCCCTTATTGTCCAGAAGAGGACAATATCCTTGAGTGCCAAGGTTCGCGCCCCTCGAGGCGTCAGGTCAACAGGGCCCCCCTGTTGTTCAATTGTTCAGAAGAGAACAACTTTAGAACAGTCATTGTTCTTTGAGCCCGTTCGACAAGAACCGGTTCTCGCTCCCCTGATATCACGTCAGTTGTAATTTAAGTCCCTGCATTTTAACGTTCTTCAGGAGAACGCTTAGTTACCCCCAATAACCTCAATTCTTCTTCCAGAACATCTCCGATATGCTATCTCAAGGATCGCTCATACTTCCGAGCCCCACTTCGCTCTCACTCCTCGAAGCCTGTCTTTTCCCCTTCGTTAAGGCCACCCCTTTAAAATTCCTCCTCCTGGGAAAGAAATCGCCAGTCGGACCGAAGCCAATCCTTCGGATCGCCTTCATCTGCACGACGACCTTATAAATACGTAAGCTACGAATTACATTTAACTATTTAACTTTGTGCTAAGGTAACTCCGTGCTTTAACACGGATTTAGCCAACCCTTTCCCTTCTTGTTTGTTTTGTCATTTTAAATCCCTCCAAATCTTAAATAAATAATCAATTAAATGAGATGCTTGTGCTTGATGTTTAGAAAAAAATACATTCATTCAAGCGTAAAACTTGTTAGTTTTACCTTAAATCCTCCCTTTTTGTGATATCAAGTCTATATCTTTTTTAAAATAACAAGTCTGTTACAGCACTAAAACCATATTTTAGCAAATATGAGGACAGAAATAGCAATAGTAGTTTTCTTAATAAACTTGATGCCTTTAGATATTTCGTCTCTATCTCAATACAGAGCCAGATCATACTGGTTTTTATCGAGTAAAAAGTTTTAACGGAATCGTAATTTTGTATTTCTGACCTCTTCTCTACTCGAAATCACATATTAGTTTTTCAAATGTTTAACAATAATAAGACCAGGAGCATCAGTTACCTGGCAATTATTAAGCCAAGATCATTGGTCAAACTTTTAGCAGAAACATTTTACTATGATAATTCCAAAAATCTAGTCAAACCAAATATCATATTTTTTCCTTGCAGTTTTTATTTAACAGATTAATTCTTTTTCAAAAATATCTGCTAAATAGATGAGATATGCTTCACCACCAATAATTACAAGAAGATTTATTTCAGGTTTGTCATCTAAATCATCGCTAAGAATATCGAACATTTCCATGAATCTTTGTAATCAATTTACCTTAGATAACCACCTTGCATCAGTGTGAAGCAACAATCTTATATGATATAGATCCATATGCTCACAAAATTGTTTGAAGAGACGTTAATATTTAGCAATGGGTTTTATGTAGTTGATAGACTTTGGTACCAATTTTAAGATATCATGTATGTATAACAGGTGACATTGTTTTGCCTACTAAATTTTGATGGCGAATAACACAATGCACGAACAGCATTTCTGTATTGACTTCCTTCATTAATTGTAGGCAGCCAATTTTCTTGCACATCATAACTGGAGAACCATCTGCTGCTCATGATTAAATGTTGTCCATTGATATCTAGTGTTTATCAAAATATTTTTAAAGCTTACTATATATATATATATATATATATATATATATATATATATATATATATATATATATATATATATATATATATATATATATATAGGGGTTGAGGATAAATCCCAAAATGAGACATGTAAAATTTCTCATTTAATTAAGTACAACGTTTCGGGTATCTTACCCATCTTCTGGTCTATAAAAGAGATTTAGAACACGTTTAAAATTACCAAAATTATAATACACACAAAGTTTAAAAATAAATTATTTAGTTAATTGAAATTATGGCGAATCGTTTGAAAACTATTGAAATTTAGATATGGATCAATTATGGGTACTTTAATTATGCATAAATATAACACTAGTTGATGAAATTATTGGTTGACACAGATATTAGTCACTAAATGAAGCAGCAATAGTAATAAATTATTTAATAAATTGAAAATGTGAAAAAATCATTTGAAAACTTGACACTAAATGTAGATGCTATAAATATGGATAAATATAAGAATATACTAATTGGGGCAATTAATTGGTACACAAAAATATTAGTCACCTTTAGTGGACGGCAAAAGCGGAGAGACTGAGGAAAGATTATAGAGGGAACCGATTAGAAATTGCTAGGTTGTGAAAATATTTTGAGTGGTTTATGAAATGAGAAGGGGAAAAGCAGTTGAATCAGAATTCAAACTGGGATTTAGTTGTTTTATAAATAATGATTTGAGAATGCGGAGGGAAGTGGAGTCCTTTGCATGTCCTATAATTTGAAAGTTTTTGTGGGAAATTTCTGTCCTACATTTAATTGAATGATCTCGAATGGGAGAAGTTTCTTTATTGGTCAAGGTAGAGCCAGTGCGAGAGCTAATACCAAGATGAGAACAGACCCTAGCCCTAAGTGAGCGAACAGTGCTGCCAATGTAGATCCCCTGGTGACACCTGGGCCAAAATGAATGTATAGACAACTGAACAGCTCATTTCAGGTGGGATTCTGTCTTTAGTTCTGAAAAATTTTCCAATATGAAAGTTGTTAAGGAAAACTATTTTGAAGTTGGTATACGTCTAAAAACTTTTCAAAAGCTTATTAAGTTTTCGGCGTAAGGGTAGGTTGAGTGGGCCAATATCAGGAAGAAGACAATAGCGGACATCCTTGGGGACAGAGGAAATTTCTTGTGGAGGATGGTATATTTTATCAAAGAATTGACGGATACATTTTTGTACAAGTGAGGGCTGGAAACAATTCCTTTGAAAATAACCCATGAGAAAACTGAATTCAGAATGAACAAGAAAATAATCAGATGAAAGCTGAAAGCCCCGGTGAGGGAGGGTTTTGATGTTGTTAATCTTATAAGAAATATCACAAAAACTGTGAAAGTTCATGCCGAGACCAGAAAAGGAGGAATTACGATAGACGGAAGGGGTGAAGTTGGGCGAGGAGCGTGATATGAGAAAATCCAAAAATGGTAATTTTTCATCTTTTTCTTTATCAATTGTAAATTTTATATTTGAATGGCGATGATTCAAATATTCAAAGAATGAAAGAGACTGTTGTTCTGTTTTAAATATTAGAACCGTATCGTCAACAAAACGACGGTAAAATATCGGTTTCAAATCAGGAGGGCATTCTCGCAAAGCAACTTCTTCGAAGTTGTACATAAAAATGACAGCAAGAAGAGGACCCATGGGGGAACCCATTCCAACACCATCAACTTGTTGATAGATGGAGTTGTTAAACAGAAAACAGTTGTCTCTAATGGTTAGTTCAAGAAGAGTCCGAAAAAGCGACGGTGTGAATTTATGAAAGGTCGAATCCGGTTCTGGAAAGGCCTTTTGGATGATTAGGTCTATGGTTTCATTTACGGGGATATTTGTAAAAAGGGAGACGATATCAAAGCATCTACTTTTAGTGTCAAGTTTTCAAATGATTTTTTCACATCTTCAATTTATTAAATAATTTATTACTATTGCTGCTTCATTTAGTTACTAATATCTGTGTCAACCAATAATTGCATCAACTAGTGTTATATTTATGCATATTTAAAGTACCCATAATTGATCCATATCTAAATTTCAATAGTTTTCAAACGATTCGCCATAATTTCAATTAACTAAATAAGTTATTTTTAATCTTTGTGTGCATTATAATTTTTGTAATTTTAAACGTGTTCTAAATCTCTTTTATAGACCAGAAGATGGGTAAGATACCCGAAACGTTGTACTTAATTAAATGAGAAATTTTACATGTCTCATTTTGGGATTTATCCTCAACCTCAAAATAAGCCTTCTTAGAAGCAAACCTATAGAATATATATATATTTATATATATATATATATATATATATATATATATATATATATATATATATATATATATATATATATATATATATATATATATTCATTATAGCATGTTTTATTAAAAGCGACTGCTAGTTTCGAATTAATAATTATTTTTTAAATCCTCTCGATTTCTCTTATATTCGCCTTTTCTTCATCGTTTAACCTATGGATAAGCATACCGAATTCCATCGTGGTCTGATCCTTTTATATTGCCAAAGGTGAAGTAAATTAATGTAATTTAGAACTTTCTAAATTACAGTTTATATATGTTACAAAATGTATTGACAAAATTACGAACGGTGCTATACACGTATAGGCAGGTTGGATCCAGCTGATAAAAGGTCAGAGGAGTAGGTAGCCAGAGAGGGGGAGGAGGGGAATTAAGCTGCTTGCCAGAGGGGATTAGTGGCTAGGGGCAACTCTGAGTACACCTGTCCTTCTGTTTACTTTTCTTGCGCTGTGCAGGATTTAACCTGCCTATACATGTATAGCTTCGTTCATAATTTGGTTAATACATTTTGTAACATATATAAACTCAATACTTTGTAATAATTCCCCATTGTAACTCTGAAGATGAGACTCGATGTATCGAAACACGTCAGTGAAATTAAACAAATGCTAAATTACATTAATTTACTTCTACTTTTGAGAAAATAACAAGCATCAGTCTCCTATCAACTTTGATACGCTTATCCAGAGATTAAACAATAAAGAAAAGGTGAATATAAGACAAATCGAGAAGATTGAAAACAGAATTATTAATTCAAAACTAGCGGTCGCTTTTTATAAAACATGCTATAATAAAAATATACTGCCCAAATTCACACATATATATATATATATATATATATATATATATATATATATATATATATATATACATATAGATGTTCTCGCCTCTTTTAACTATGTAATGAGGGGAGTGAGGATCTGACAGAATGAAAGAAAACGATTTTTAAGGGGTATTTATTCCACCTATGTTGAGCGTAACATTAGAGGAAACAGGCCATTCTGGTGAGTGGAATTTTAAAATAATTTTAATATTCGATTTCAGCCTGTCGCTTGACTGTTCATGGCCGGCTTATGTTCGTTTATTAGTATGGCTTCTAAGATCCTCACTCCACTCATTACATCGGTAACGGAGGCAAGGACATTTCAAAACGCTCTGAAGATGATCGAATAAGGTCAAATGCTCAGCAATTTAGTTTCGTCTTTACCTAAAAACATTCATTTAAAAGAGATGAATACAGGACAAGTAATTCACCATCTACAAGATGGAATAAAAAAGATATTTAGAAGAAGTGAAAGTTGCCAAAGGAAATTAATTTAGGCGAAATACACAATAGTTTTCAACAAATTTGCATTCAAGAAAGCCTGCTACCCAACTACACACACATATCTATATATATATATATATATATATATATATATATATATATATATATATATATATATATATCAATTGCGGTATTGGTACTTTCCATTGATTCACCAAACAGAAACTCTCAACAAATTCTCCATTTTTGATATATCTTACACAGTTCAGAAAAACAGAGGTTCACGGTTTCTAACAATTGATTCATGCATCTGTTTTTCAGTTTTTCAAACTATATTAATGCTGCAAACTGTATTAATGCTTCGAGTCATATTTTTAACATTTTTATCATCTTGTTGCAGAACTGTTTAAATAAAAATTCATCTTTCTCGTTTAATTGAATCTTCGCCAAGAACATGATTCTTTGCTAATTTTGCTATTTGGAGAGAAATTTCATAGCTAGCCTGAAGGATAGGTTTATTCGCTGTAGTTTGTACAGAAAAAAATATGTAGATCTTTTTTCAAACTTTATTTTGAGGGTTTTGAAATAGTCTTATGGTGAAATATGCTTCTTAATGACTTTTTCATTGATTTGTTGGTCAAAGAGGAAATCGTTCATCATGAGCAGCAAATATAAATGCAAACGGCAAATATTTTTCCGAATAATGATGAACCTTTTTTTGCTTGTACTATGGAGGGTGAAGGGGTGACCTGACCAAGGATTGATATGGTGGAATCTTTATCCCTCGACGGGTTACCGGTCACAGAGCTACCTCCTTGGGAGAGGAGCACTCCATAACCCGGAACAAGGTCTTTTTCATCAGACCTACTGAATGTTTAAGCCTGAAGCTATCTTTCTGACTGGCGGATACTAATAATGATGAAGGAATAATTGCAAAAGCCTTAAGAATGTTTCAAGCCGTTGATTTATACTTCCTCCAATTAAGAAAGCGTGACTTAATTTCTCCTAATCCGGACGCTAGGCGGATCTTACGGTGTGAGAATTATGTTTGTGTGTACTTTGTTAATACTGCTTGGCGAAGTAAAAGAGTGTGTGCATGTTCAGAGTGGGCACGTGTGTATTGCATTTGGCCGCTTGATCAGGCCTTCATCAAACTAGAATCAATAGGAAGGTTAATTCTGCCTTTTCACAGGTTTACGCCAAATCTGGCTGTATAGATCAGATACCACCCTAAGTTTGCCCAGCTGCCTTCGTTATCTTGTATCGAGACCTTTCGTCTCGCACCTGTATCCTCGCGTGTGTATGTCTGTGTTTTTGCGTGGGAACCTCCAACTATTCGCTTGCCTTTTTTTCTTAATACATGTACATTTGTGATAAAAGTGTTTCACTCTAATCTACGTTGCTTCATTGCTAGTACATGGCATGTTATTTCAGTAGTTAGTATGTGTGCCCAATTTTAAGATTCCATAGGTCCAACAGGTTATCTTTCGTGAGCTTTATCGTTGAGTCTACTTCACCTTGCAAAACGAGCGTCGCTGATACACATGTACAATTGTGATTTAACATTATATATATATATATATATATATATATATATATATATATATATATATATATATATATATATATAACAGGAATATGAAGACTCAGGTGATTACACTAAACATTTATTGGCCGGAAGTTTCGGACCTTTACTAGGACCATCTTTAGCGAATAGGTTGACTAATGAGAAGGGGAAGGAACATTAATTGCTAACAGTTAAAAAAATGCATTAAATAATGGCTAAAAAGCGGCAGAAGGTAAGTTAAAATAATAAAAGTGACAATTATTAAAATTGAAGGAAAAACACCAATAACAATATATAGAATTAAATAATATCACCCAGTGTGATTTTAAAAAAAATAATAGAAAGTAAAATTATAACATAAACTGACTTAAATATCACATATTAAAAGTTACTGGAGTAAAGAAAAAATAACCTATTATATTAAATTGTAAAAAACAACAAAAAAACAAAAAACAAAATCAGAATGAACAAATTGACCAACCTTTATCGTGGGAGTTGAGAAATCAACTAACTAAACATATAAAACTAATAACGAAATTTTTTCGGTTGGTCGGTTGGCTAGTTAATCTATTGAAGTGTTGGTTGGTGTTATTGTGAATAGTTTAATTGAGGAGGAGTAATTATTTAGGTTTGGATTTATTTTATTGATATATAGTTAGTCTAAGATTTTCAAATCGAGAGAAGTTAAGGCTGAAAGATAATGTAGTAAATGAATTAGAATTAAGAGGATGATGGTGATTCTGTTAAAATTGCCTGATGGAAGAGGCTTCAGGTATAGAAATGGGAATACCAGTCTTATAAGACGAACCCAAGTACTTCGCGATCCTACTTGCGAGTTGTACGCCAGTTTAGCCTACATAACGACTGTGGCAGGTCGTACATGTATAATTGTAAAATATATAGAATTGCAAGCCCAAAAGGATTGGCTCCTTATGGAAAAAAAGGAATTTAACGATACAGGGTTGGAATGTATACAAAGGAATTGGCATTGAGAGAAATGGCTGTTGAGGGTAGAGAAAAGGAGTTTGTTGAACTCTAATTTTAAATGCTCGAGATAGGGTATGTATAGGTATAATAAGAGTTTAGTATATATATATATGTATATATATATATTTATATATCGAAGCGAAGGAAATAATAACAAAAGACGTCTGGGTTCAGCTATGCCACTCCGATGTGCTCCAGGAACATAGGAGAACGGGCAAAAGGGTAAATGTTACGAGACAGATTCCTGACCTCAGCTCAAAAGGAAGGCCCTTCGAGGGTGTACTTATAAACACTCCATTCAAAATTGCAAACTGTGGATCTCATATTACCCTCTCTCAGGGATACAAGACGCCAATCTCGAGAGACCAACCCGAGGTCTCACCTTGCGAGTCCCCCCTCCACCTCCCCATTACCCCGCGGTAGTAATTTGGGTATATAACAGGTTGACCCGAGGAAACGAGGCTTTTTGTTCGTTCTAACGGAAGAGACAAGAAAGTCACCGGTTGAGAGATTTTTCGAGTTAAGGAGAACTTGCATTCCTTCTACAAAACCAGATTGTACCAAGGAAGCTCGGCGCCGTTTGAGCCCTAAGATTATTGAGTATCCAGCTACCCAGTTTGAGGATTCCAAATCTTACTCTATCTGAGTTGGACAAATCCAAAAATAGGTATATAAAAAAAAGACAACGATTTCATCTCGTCCGGACGAAAACGAGGTCAAAGTCTCCCCAACCAGCTATAAGTAGAAGGACTAAGCTTTCGCTTAAGCATCCACCCAAACCAGATCCTTCATGACGTCACCCGTCACAGCGACGGGCAGGTCAACGAACGCCATCTATTAACCAAACAACCAACTACTCGATCGTCGCCTCTCCGGAACAAAATCTCTGAAGATTATCTAACTGGTCTCGGGTATTTAATTTCCATTACCTTATGTGAGTTAAGAATAATCCTGTTGTTTATGTCCCCGTACATAATAATTAGTTTATTGGATGTCTAGGCCAAGGACAAAGATATTAACTTAAAATTGTCCCCCCCCCCTAAAATTCAATATTGAATCGAGCTTCGTGAGCTCGCCTAGTAATCCCATTTTTTTTTTCCGGGTGTATCAGATCTGTATTTTTTAGGTTATTTAGTGAGAGGTTTTATGTTCATTAAAGAGAATTTAAAGTGGTTTTTTCCAACAACAACACAATTGGATTTTTTTTATAATTAAAGATCAAACTCCTTATCACTTACGTAGTGGTTTAGTATATTTTTACTCTTGTCCAAAGTGTACCTCTGGAAAATATGTTGGAAGCACCTTACGTACCATTCAGGCCCGTTTTTTCTCTCACATGGGCTTCAGTCTTAGAACAGGGAAACTTCTTAAATAAAAAAAGAACATTGTTCTATAAGAGAGCACACGATTGAATGCAAATTAATTCCTTCCCTGAATAACTTCGATATTTTGGACTCCAACCCAAATCCACTGTCAATACGTATCTCTTAATCTATTTATATCAAAACACTATCTCCTTCACTTCTGATTCCTCTTCTATAACATTAAACATCCTTTAAACAAGCAATACGAGCAAAACTGTTATATTTCCCGTAACCTCTCTACCACACCATATTCTCTCTGGATATAAAATATTCAACGTATGGTTTTCATTTGATCCGTTCGATTTTGCATTGATTTGTGTTTTTTTCTTTTTTAAGCTTTTATTAGCCAGTTTTTTAGTTGTTTTTTATCTGTAAATTTTACTTTACTTCTTTCCTTAAATCGTTGTATTTTACTCGTCTGTTTTTATAATTATAATTTTTAGGAAACACTTAAACCTATTTTGTATATTTGTATATCTTAATCTGTTTTCTAGAGCCAGAAGATGACAATACGGTCAAAACGTCGCACTACTCAATCTTAATAAAGATTTTTTGATGTTGGATTTAAGTCTACTCCTTGCCATTGCTTTCTCTCTCTCTCTCTCTCTCTTTCTCTCTCTCTCTGTCTCTCTCTCTCTCTCTCTCTCTCTCTCTCTCTCTCTCTATATATATATATATATATATATATATATATATAGACGTATTTCACTTTATTTTACATTGGTTCATTTCTGCTCCATGGCATATTATTTGAGTAATTAATATGTGTGCCCAACTTCAAGATTTTGTAGGTCGAACAGGGTGCTCATTTGTGTGGATTTTGGTTGTAATTTCACCTTGTAATACGGGCGTGTCTACAGTTCTACACATTTCATATATAGGGGTGATATCTGAACAGAAAAAAAGGATGAATTTTATTAACTATTAGTAACTTATGATAAAACTAAATTAAGGTTTCTTTGTTGTGGCTGTTATGTATAAGTGTAAAGATCGGATATAATAATTAGAAATTTGGGACGCTCTTAACCTTTACGCTGCTGAATTATCTGGAAGCTTTCTACTCAGGCGACCAAAAAAACGCATAAAATTTCATGAATTAAACTAATAAATGAATTAAATTAAATATCAGAAAAACAAAATCTCTAAATTAATATAATTAAAAAGTTCAGTAGTTTCCAATAAACCATTATATATGAAGAAAACCAATTTTTTAGGCTAAATTTTAAAAAAGCTTTAAAATATTGAAATCATCATATACGAGAGCATATTACCTATTTATATATATTTATACAAACCTACTTACTCAGAACCAGAGAGAATTTAAAAGTAGACACATAAGTTAAAAATATAGAACAACGATTTTAATGGATATTTATTACGAGGAAGGCAGAGGTAAAATCCTTTGAAAACTATTTAATATATCTAAACAGTTAAAAAAATTACAAAGCGAATTTCTCGGAAAGTATTTATTAAATACAGACAACCAAAACATATTCTTATTATTTAACACAGGCATATCAGATATCTAAAAGAAATTCTAAATATACTTAAATCATAGCAAGATTACTATTCAAGAGTGAGATTATAAAAATTTAAAGGGAAATATTTTAAAAATTAGTTTTTAATAATTGAAACAATACAGAAAATATACTGAAAATCAGTTCCTATGGATAATAAAGAAGAAAGCTGAGAACTTTATTGTAAATTTTCTTAACATATCGCACGAGAATTGAACATGTAACTTTATTAATTCATAAAGTTACCATTGATAGAAATATATTAGGAAATTAGAAAATGAACTAAATGCGGGACATCTGACAAGTCAAGGAAAAGGGTCTATGTGATTTTAAATATATAATTGTTGCGTTCATTTGAGAAGTTCAGCTCAAAAATGCTTTCTAATTTCCCTTAAACATCTACTCAACTTACAGGAAGTACTAAAAATTATGTCATCTTTTATTTGTAAGATTCACCACAACAAGGTTAATACGTAAAAGGCATTGCCAAAATGTAATAAAAAAATTACATACTTTATCCTTAAAAATCGATGACCTATTGATTCAAAGTTGTAAACTTCAGTATAAACGATGGAGATTTGCCTGTTATTTGTCTTACAGTTCTATATATGTAAAGAATTAAAAGACTAGACCTGAAATTTGTTTTCTGAACTAAAATTTTAATTTTCCCCGTATGGGGCGCGCGCCCCACGTTGGGAATCACTAATATAGAGTTTACCCCATCTTACTCTGATTTATAGTAGGTTGGAAGCAAATTGCTCACACAACTTTTATTGACAATAATTTACAACGAAACAATTAGGCTGCCTTTCATGTCCGTCGGCCTTTGGGGGAATTTGTGTAGGTGCAGTTTTGTCTGTCCACTTTCTTTTGCGTGCCATATTCAAGTGTAGACACCAGTTCCTCTCTGCAGTAAACACTTTGTTCAGCCAATCAAACGGACGTTTCTTCGAGCTAACGGACGAAGTCAGTTAGTTTACATGGAATCTAAACGTCCAGTTTGCTGGCTTTGCCCTTTTCCTCTAAATGATTCTAAATGGCTGTATGGGTGAAGCGAATCTTTTCAGCCTGCCCATCTAATATCAGATTTGTATCAGCTTTGAAACAGGCACACAAACAGTGTTTGTTAATAAACGAAAGTCGACACTTAATGGCTGATTTTGGAGACCCAAATGGCCACACTGATACTTCATAAACCAATCGTAGTCTTGTGTTTTTTCCAAATGCTCAGTTAATACGATTTTGCGATTAGGTAGCGTTAAGGATGGACCTATAATCATACAGTAAATGAGTTCATTGCTGTTCACGAGAGTCATTTCAATGCTAACTTTAGAAATTTTAGATATCATATATGGTCTCCAGCTAATAATGTGTAGGGTCATTGATTGAAAGTACATAGCAAACTATTCTACCTAGGGAGGCTCTAGGTCGTATACCCTATAAAAATCTATAAATAAACTTTTAAATGAATCTTTAGATAGATAAGATTTTAAAAAAAAGTTGTGCTGGAAATTGTTGCCAAAATATTAGTTCAATATAAGACTTTAAATAAAAGTGCAGAGAAAGTGCCATTTCCCATGCAAGCCCGATTTATATCCTATCGATGGAGAGATTACTATGTCCAATACCAGAATCGATTACTCTTCTTAGACGTCTTTATTTTATAAAGAATTTTAAGGAACACTTTTCACTTCACTCTTTAATCCAACTCAGGACTTTCCTTTTGAATTTAATTTCCATCACTCTTCAAAAGGATACTTCAAAGATCCGTCCGCTAGAATTTTCCCAAATTACCGTAAAGACAAGGATAGAAAAATACGGAGACAATCGCTTTTGCCGCTCAAAATCGATAGAGCAACACCTTTGATCAAAGAGTTTTTCTTGTTGATTAACCTGCTGAAATGGTTTTTGATCGTCAACACTTTAAGACGAAGACTAATGCTTTTTCTTTAGGTAATCACGTTTCCCCCAAACTTATTCATTCTGGCGTCCGAAGTTTACTCGATATTTGCTTTAATGCTAATGACCTCCTCATCAATGACATTTTGCTGAACAAGAATATCTTTCTATGGCAAGGTGTCCCGCTGTAAATATTTCCCTTTGTTTTTCGCTAACTTTCTTTTTAACGTTTCTTCAGTATTTGGTATATTATCATCGTGGCTAACTCTCAGCCCATAGTAACCAATCTTCCGTAGTAGTTTAAGTAGTAGTACCAGCAGCTCGCCAACGTGCCATTATTCAGGATGATAACCGACTGGATAATAAAGTATACATAAAGGTTTGTATGATTATCGCTGGCGATCCCGAGGGCATCGGAAGCCGGTCATCTACGGGGAGAGGTACCAGGGATTATTATCTGTTGACACCAAACTGCGTTCAGGAGTCCCGCTCAGAGGGACCTGTTTGGTGTCAGAGTTATATGGATATAGATATCCATTTAGTATCTAACCTCATTAAGTATTTTACCTTGCATACTACAACATTTTAAGATCCTGATTAAAAGTAAAGAGTTCTCAATTCTTTTGAAAGAAAGCAATTTACGTATACTTCTCAGCGCTAAGGTTGGATTATTCAAAATTGTACACTTCTATGACTACTGCAATCCTTACCTAAAAGAATCTCTTGGGAAAATATCTAAATGACCTACCTTGTCAAAGGATGCTCCGATCGGTATCAAAGAACACTATGATAATTAAAGCAGAACTGAAAAACGAACTGCGTAAGGCTGCAAAATCAGGTACGAAAAAAGAACCATTATTAGTGACCTCAATAGACAATTATCTGATTCCGATTACCACACCAATTTTACGGAGATGTCTCACTTACTATTGCGACGGAAATTTTTCAGAAGAACATAGAGAATTATGATCAATTTTCGATGAATGTGCATTGGCCTACTGTTTCCAAAACTGAAATCTCATACGGCAATATAGGTGGGCATTTTTGGCTGCAAAATACAAACGGCAATGATCTGAAGAGCTTCACTCCCAGTGTTACCGATTACATGGCAGGAATACGAGCAGCTATCCGGGCTGCTTGGCAAAGAAGATAGGAGTCGGTTGAGGGGAACTTAAAGTGTCGTGCCATTGCACCGCCTCCAAATTTGCCACACTCGTGGGACGCACGGCCATTTAATGGAGCGCTGGCCTGCGCCCTACTGTGAAGACTGAGTTGTACCCCAGAATGTTCAGCACATTCTTGTTGAATGTCCTAGTCTGGGCGATCTTCGCACAGGTTACCTGTCCCAGTACCTGAATGAGCGGGCTCGCTACCGCTTGTCCTTTGTACTCGGGACGGGTTGGTGCACATTGATTGTGGACTTTATTAATTTTTGTAGGTTGCATGTTCCTACCCCGGGTGGAAGTGTACCTACCCCCAACGCCAGAATGCGCCTCTTTCTGTCTTCGTTTTCTTGTTTTTGTTATTTATTTTAGCCCTTGTCCTTTTTAGCGTTGTTATTTGTTATTTAGATACTGTTATTTGTTTTCTTTCTTGCTACTTGTTTATTAATATAGGTTATTAATAGTCTGTGTCGTGTACGGCGACTTATCCCCAAGTAGGCAGTCACCAGATGGGTTCCTAAAAAAAAATCATTTTCTGTGTCAACATGGAAGAAACAGCATTGTGGTGTGGAGCTGATTACTGTATATTGTATTGTTCTCTTCACATAATCGATATAACAATGAATGGAGCCAATAACATTTACAACTGTAGAGAAGTTCCGGATGCAAGATGATTTGATGCTCCTCTCAACAGAATGACCTGAGAAAGCACGGCAAATGCAGCAGTGGAGTATTTCCCGCAGCATAATAATAATGTTCTACTGGGCCTACTTAATCCTTTAATTTAACCAGAAAAAAATTGTGGCGAATATTAAAGTAACAAGTCTGCAAAAGGAAAATCTTTACATTGCCTAACTGGAATCAAAATGTAGGGAAAAATCGAGAGATAATAAAAAATAATGTTGCTACGACTTGGTCAAATCTTATAAAATAAGTCCCACAGCAGTTAAGGAAAACAATGTCGGTGAAACGAGATATAAAACTCTCTTAATGTTTTAGTGTTTAAATACTCAATTTTAACCATTCATTTATTTGGTTTATAGAATGTTATATATATTTTAAGAATAACTTTATTGCCTTGCTTTAATATAATAAAGAACTGCATTAATAATATAGTTGTAGGGAACACAACAATTATATTTGGAAATCACTTAAACTTTCTTTGAACGTCGAAATATTTGTTTCCCTCGCTGAATTTTTTTAATCATATCATCACCCAACCGCTAAAGCTTTAGAAAGGTAATTGTAATCAGCCAACATCTGATAAATATGCATTTCTCATTTCTAAATTCTTGCATCTACTTTGTTGTTCTTACCTGTACAATGACACCGATCCTCGCAAGAGCAAAACGAGTTCAGCCCGGTCAGCTGGATTCGGAGGGGTAACGTCACAGGGTAGACGGACTTTTCCCCCAATCAGGCCGGTTATTGTTTTGTAGATGGGAGCTGTGAGAAAGAAGCAAAAAAATATTGTAAGAATTATTAAAAGAAGAATGGGGACGAATTATGTTGCCGAAAATGAAAAAAAATACTCCTAACTGCTATATTATATATTTCCTTTACAAGAGAGCATATCTAAATTGTTAGATTGGTCAGATAAAACCAAAAATTTTGGTGCACTGAATAACTTTGCTTCATTATTTTTATAAAGGTCATACCTTTGGAGCTATTGTGTTCATGAATTCGAATTTTCCAACTACGTTTTGATCAACTTTCTTATTTCTTTCCAAATATTCCATATAAAAGATTCAATGAAGAGCAAAGATATTTGATAAAATAATTGAGATGTAAATTCAACTACCATATTGTAAAATATATAAAAATAATTATTAATTTTTTTGATGTTACTATAATAAAAAAATTAGGTTAATATGTTTTATCTAAATTTTAGGGGTGAAGGGACCATGGCAAGAATAAGTGAACAACATTAGCTAGTCTTCTACACTTGGCAGTTTATTATCGTCTTCGAATTGGGCATACAAGCGGGACGCACCGCCATTTAGTAGTACGCTCACCTGCCTTTTATTGCAACAAGTGTGTTTTCCCCCACTTTTTCGGCGTATTCTTGTTGAATTTCAAAGGCTCGGTTATCTACGCGTTTGTTTTGTTTTTTGCTTGTCTGTTTGCCTTTGCCTTGTTAGTTTTTCTATTTTTGTTATTTAGTTTTGCATAGTTTTGGGCTGGGTTTATTTTTAACCAGTTTAGTATTAGGCTTGACCTGATTACGGTGACCTTTTCCCCAGTAGGCAGTCGCTAGATGAGTTCTTATTAAAAAATTAAACTTTATCCAGGTTTCAGATTCATATTTGATCGATTGTCAATTAATATACTTTGACTTGTTCATTTTTAATTGCAACTTCAGTCATCTTATACGATTATTGTTAGTATTAGAGGAAATACTTTATCAAAATTTATGTATCAAGATCAATTAAGTCAATTATTTTACTTCATACTACGACTTTTGATAATTACCAATAACATCAATCTTAGAATGAATCAAATCGTAAGATAGAAATTGTGTCAGTGGAAAACGTTTTATATTGGTGAAATATTCTATTACTAAATTATATATTTACTAAAAAGCACTTTATAATGGCCCATGGCCCTTAAAAGCATCATACAAATGCATTAATTAAAAATTATTATTTGTGGATAAGAGAAAAACAAAGGTATTGTTTGTAGATGCTAGCTAACTTTTATTTAGCTTTATCATACAATCAATATTCCAAACAGGAAATGAACCAGCCAGCCTCAAGGTAGTGTGGCGGCTCTTTGCGCACAATTAGGGCATTCGAGTAGACGATGATATTAGCAGCCTAATTTCTTTTGGCATACAACGAAAGTATGTAAGTGTGCAAAATTTTACAACACACTGTTAGAAATGTAAATTTACATACTTTTATTTAACGTAGTTTAATGAGATTTACAATGCGGGTGGAACTTTATGAATAAATACAATATAACAATAAGTAAAAATATATATAGTTAATAGTGAAATTTGACAAAGCAAAGTTTAGAACACTTTCATTAAAAATGGTTACATCTATAAAATGTCTCATTAAAAATATTCTTCATTTTTTCCATGATATCTAGAATGTTCTATACTAAATGCGAGGTTTCTTTCGTTATCGTGTAAGCTCACTGCGTCATTGATTACAGAATAGCAGTACCTTCAACATCTTTATCCTTGGGAAAAACAAAAACATCAGTTAAGTTCTTTGTGAAAGCATTATAGTCGTTCATACGATTGGCCTTGAGTACAGCTAGATCTCTATGCAGCTTAAAGTAGCTTTAAATTCAATTGTTACCATAATATGCAACTGGAAGTCTCGTAATTAAATTCATCCGTTGGATGGGTCAGATCACCTTCCTATGTTAACGAAACGTGCAGCTTAAAAACTCGCTAGAACAGTATGTGATAAACAACAGAATACACTTAGAGAGCTGCAGATATTTATGGAAACAAGTCGAGTTGAATTTATAAAGGATAAAATAAATAGAGCGATGCGTCGTTATAATCTCTCTTCTCGAACTTCCTGAAATACCCACCTCCATAAGAAATCTCGCTGTAAATCTCGGTTGGCGTTTGCACTTGAACATTTAAATAAACCTTCAGAGTTCTAGGAATAAATCCTTCGACTCGATGAAATGAAAATAGAATATTTTGTTTGAAATTCAATCAGCAGGCTTTGGTGAAAATAGTGTGAAGCTTACGCGCCAAAGAATCCGATCCCAAGAGCCAAATATGTGATGGATCAATCATCATATGCGATTGTTTTTGTTTATTAAGGGTTGAAATAATGTTGGCAGTTGTAGGAAGAATAAACTGTGAAATGTACAGGAAAAGTTTGAAAATACATTCTTATTCTAGCGTTTAATCTATGAAGTTGAATTCATGATTAGAATTTCCACAAGACAATGACCCCATGATTACAAAATACAAGCTAAGGTTTGGTTGCATACAGGTAGAATTAATGCTTTAGAATGGCCGTGTCATGAATCTCATTGGAAATATGTGGAGGGCAATGAAACTCTTGTACAGAAAAAAGATAGTCGTAACTTATATGATATTAAGAAAATATGTTTGTAGGTATACAACAAAATCAGCCCAAGCAACTGTAGAAAGATTGTAGGAGACTACTCACTCCCCCATCAAGCTGTAATAGAGAAGGAGTAGAAACCAAGTATTAACCAATGTTTATATGTATGAATGAGTTGTAAACGCTAACGTTGTTAAATTTCAATTTGTCCTCATAAACTTTTTGTGTTTGCATTTTGATTTTCTTAACATTACATTGCATTTATTAATAAAATTCCACTTGAACTGTAAGCTTGATTAACTCGAGATAAATAAAGTGTAAATTTTCTTTTCCAACAGTGTGTGGTAAACTTGTGTGGTACACAATATTGTAGATCACTTTATATCTAAATTTGAAAAAATAAATGCATTACGTAATAAAGTGAGACTTATATGGGCTTATATCTTTCCAAAATACCTAATTTGGTTATCAATTATGAAAAATAAATGTGTTATTATTATCCAATATTCTCATTTTTTTTGCATTTTCGCCAATAAATAGTTGCAGGGCAATCAATAATTGCCTGTTTTTATACAGCTGAAAAAAGAAGCATGATGCTCCAAAAATGGTTGTGTATTCATATTACTACTTCAACGTTCAATAGTCTTTACTAGTAGAAACGTGTTTAGGAAAGCAGGAGGGGGGTATATATATATACATATATATGTATATATTTATATATATATATATATATATATATATATATATATATATATATATATATATATATATATATATATATATATATATATATATATATATATAAAAAGTCGTATTTTTACTATGAGATTTGTGCAAGTAATTCTGGCGTTTACTTCATTTCTACTTCATTTTACGAATAGCTATACTTTTTCAATTCTGTTTAATTAGCATTTAAACAGTTTTATTCTTCTCTCTCTCTCTTTCTCTTTCTCTTATATATAAGCCTTCTATTTTCGTTGGTCTTTTTCTACCTCGGATATTTGTTTTTATTTTACAACTCGGATATTTGGCTTATAAAATATACTACGGATATTTTATATATTTTATATCTATAAGCATATATAAATATTAGCCTGTATATATACATTTAAGTTTTAAAAAAGTAGATTTTTTTCTTTTTGGTTTTGATGCTGTTTTTACTTACACTTGTATAATTGTTCGAATGCTTGCTAAAGTGAGCAGCTTGTTGCTCTTATATCCTTTTGAATATCGTACGTTTTGTAAATTATCTTCCGTTATTCGAATACTCTGCGTATTTCCTCTTAAAGAAAAGCGTACAATTTTATCAATAGGATTTGTGCAAGCTCCCACACAATCACGTTTAGTGGCATGTCTGATTGTTGATGGAATGCGGTCTTAAAAGGTAACATTGCAGATGTACCAATTCTCATGTTTCCTTATTGCTTGCATTTTCTTTGTCTTCTTTGATGAAAAGTGTAAAGAAATGATGGGAAAAAGGATTAGCCGTCTACTCATATATAATTTTATTTTGTTTTATAAGGACAATTCTTGAAACGGTATAGCCCTTATAGTGTTCTCCTGTCGTGTGCGACTTTTTATTTGAGATGATCACGTTATCCCCTTGGTGTTATATTGAGGCAAAGTGCTGGCTATACTCGTGAGTAAAGATATAGTTTTCAATGTACCAGGATGAGTGATGTTTTCATTTGTCTTACCGGTATGACATTCAATTTATACAAGGTGTCCCAGAAAAAAGTTATCTGTACTTTGAATTAGTATAACTCAAAAGCTATTGTAGATTTTTGAGTCCTGTAAAACAAAACAAATTTTTGAACAACTTTTTTAATTAACTTGTGATTTTCCTTAAGTCTATTGAATTCACGTGTGATACTATCTCTTAACTGGTTGATGCTTTGTGGTAGAGTAGAATACACTTTATTCTTTAGATATCCGCATAAGAAATAATCACACGGTGTTAAGTCAGGGGATCTTGAGGGCCATTCAATTGCATGATTTAGCGTGACAATGCGGTTGTCAAACGTTTCTCTTAGTTTTGTTCTTGCAGCAAGGTGTTTATGAGCTGGTGCGCCGTCCTTAATCCACGGAATTCTATTGAATTGATTGCCGTAAATCTGGCGGAGTTCCGGGAAGATCCTTTCGTTGATCATGCTCAGTTAGGCAGCACCATTCAAGTTATTCTCGTAAAACAATGGGCCGACAAGATAGCCATTCCCGCATATTCCTATCCACAGAGACACTTTCTGCTGACAAATACGTGTGTCAAAGTAGAAAGCTGGGGGGGAGGGGGTTCAGCGGCGGATATTGCCGAATGTTATGGCTATTTACCTTTCCATTCATGAAAAAGGCTGCATCGTCACCAATCACAATGTTTTCCAAGAAACGAGCAAGTTTATGGGGAGGCCATTGAACAAATTGTCTACAAAGAAAATCAGTTTGAAGAAGCTGGTGTCTTGCATGCATCTTATAGGGTTGCCATTTTAAGTCATGTTTAATAATGCGGTTAAATGATGACTTTGATCATTGTAATCCATTATTTCTGACTGATACATGTGGATTTTGAAGAAGTGTCATCTGAACATTTTCGATATTTTCTGTTGTTCTTTTGGTTCTCATACGACCCAAACGACCTTTATTTAGATTTAAGGATGTTCTTTCATGTTCGTATTTGCGAACCTTTTTTTAAGTATGGGCTTGCTTGGTGGGTGCCGACCTAGAAAACGTTGTTCAAATGAATCTTGTACTTGTTTAATACTGCCAGTCTTAATAAAGTTTGTAACTACAAATACGCGTTGATCTTTTGTTAACTGCATCATTAAAAAGGTTCTATGGAAGTAAACTTTTACACAGAAACACTTTCTGTGTGGCTAAAAAATCATTGTAAAATGGCCTAAGCTATGCTTAAAAAATCGCACAAAGACCTAGGCAACTTAGACTCCCTAGGTTCTCTTGAAAGCGCACGGTGGCCTAGCCTTCCGAGGCTTCGTTTCATTATTTTACTTACTTGCGCAAACATATTTTTGATAGACTCCACTAAAGCAATTAGTGTATCAATATCATAAAAGTGAATTTAATGAAATTGCCAGAATCGACAGGTAAATAGCTGCTAAATAAAACACTTTTAGCAAGACAAAAAATCCTCCAATAGTTGTTGAGTTATGCTAATTCAAAGTACAGTTAACTTTTTTTCTGGGACACCCAGTTTACGTAAGTAGCGATGTGCTGTCTTCGTTCCAAGGTCCCTTTGAAAGCGTGATGCTCTGGATTATAAAGGTTCTCGGCTTCCAGTGAATCCTTCCTCCTGTTTTTAATATATTTGGGCGCATCTTACCAATTTATTCCAAGAGGAAGATGGGTCTATAGCTACTAATAATATCTTTTAGGATTTCCCGGCTTTTTCCAGAAGATTATCTTTGCTTTTTTGAGTGGGTTCGAGAAATACATACCTTCCATTGCCTCTTTAATATTTGCGAGCGTGTTCACCAAGTGTACTTTTGTAATCACTGTAATTCCTGGGGCTTTTAGCTTAAAGTTTTTCAAGATGGCTTCCATCTTCCCTCATCTTTATGTGTTGACTCCATAGTAGAAGAAAATTAGTTGTGGCAGCGGTTCACCAAGCTTAGACTCAAATTCTTCTTCGTACTCTATGTCATGATGCCTCATATTCTTTTCCAGTTTTCTCTAAAATGTTTTTCTATTAATCGTTCCTCTGTGATCTACTTTACAACAACTTTGTTGTTGCTATTAGCATTACAGTGGTTTTATCTTAGGCTCTTTATTTTTGGCAGCAGAATTTTTTGGGATCTCCCTCGGTAACAATATTCTTTATAATATCATCTCAGGTTACTTTACATTTTCAATAAGTGGATGCTGTGTCAAAATATGCGTTTATTTCTATTATTAGTTCCTTAATTCGTTCCTTTGTTTGTTTAATGCCTCTATCCAACGATAGGACTGAAAGATTCTTATACTCTGTTTTAAGAACGACTAGTTTGTCTGCCTATGTTATTTTGCAGTTACATTTGCTCGCTTACCTTGGGAAACATCTCAAATTTTGTAATTTACGAATTTTTCTACGTTACTAGTTCGAAATGTACATATATATATTATATTTAATTATATTAGCCTAAAAGCAATATATTATAATATACAAACGATAATAAAATAAAGTAATAACATTGAGTATTGGCAACATTCATAAATGTTACATATATATTATTGGCAACTATAAATTAAAACTTGATATGACCTATTTTAGCAGCAATCACTGAAATCAAACGTTTCTTGTATGTATGAACAAGGTTTTTGTAAGTTTTAGAGATAATTTTTCTCTTCTTCCACTGCAAAAGCTTTTAAATCTGCGATGCTGCTTGGTGACCTCTTATGAACACGTGACTAGAGTTCTTTCCATAATATTCAATCAGATTTAAATCGGAAGAGTGAGAAAGTCATCACTTTCAAATGTTGATTGGCAAAATATATCTTATTTTATTTGCTCGTGTGCTTGGGATCATTATCCTGTTGGAATACAAACCCTCTGCCAAGACTAAGCTTTGTCCCCGATTGATTCACGTGTTCATCCAAAATTTGCTGATATCCCTCAGAATTCAAAGTGCCTTGTATCACATAAATTGAGCTAGTACCTGCAGCAGCAAAACACCCCCATAACATGATGGAACTACCTGCCTGTTTCTTAGTAGGTATGATGTTCTTTTTCAGCAGAGCTTGTCCAGATTTTCTCCAAATGTAATGGGCGTTTATGCCAAAACAGCTCGAGCTTAGTCTCGTCTGACCATAATATTTTATTAAGTTCTTCTTAAATGTCATCAAGATGATCTCTGGCAAACTCTAAACGTCTATTTTTGTGAACTGTCTTCAACAGTGGTTTCCTACTTGGTACACGTCCATAGAGACGCTCACGGTTCAGGTAACGGTTTAGAGTAACTGATTGTAGATAAATAACTCTTCTATGTACAAAGAAAATATTATTATCAAAAGTAAATAAATGACAAAAAAAATGAGACCCGAAATATCAACAAACGGGCGGAGTATACAGATGACTGGACGGGGACGAGAGTCTAAGAGAGGATCTTCGGTGATTACTTCCAGGGAAAGGGTACGAGTGCAAATGAAGGTAAGACTCATGTAAAGCCAAATTGACTGGAAGCTTTAGAGACAACGAGAAAGCGGGGCACTGCAAAGTTTCACTTGCAAAATTCATGCTTCTTAAACCTCGCTGAGAAATAAACGAGGGAGTACTCCAGACGAGAACAAAATCGAAACCAGAGTGAGAGATGCCTGTCCGAGTCTATCGTCTGTCGGGCGGGACCTATAGCCTTAGGTACGAACGACGCCGGGTAAAGAGGTGATGCGTCGCGTTAGTAGCTGGAAGCCGTTTGGAGGCTGAGCAGGGCATACGAGACTCTACGTAGCTAAAAACCAAAACGATACTGTATTTTACTAACTTCTCAAAGCTTTTCCCGAAAAATTTATACTGCCTTGGCGGAAGCGGGTCGCCATAGGATCTCAAAAGGGGGACGGGGATCTCATTAGACTTGGCGCTCAAGGGGGAGAGAATATTCTCGGCGAGCAACACAGGCGCCGATCAAGCGATGCGACGGGGGAAGAATGGGAACCCAACATGGATCACACAGATCTAATTCGGTAATGAATTTGGCCTTCTCGCTCATGTGCAAATTCTGATCGATGAGAGGAATCGGTTCGGCGTCGAACACCGTGACGGTATTTAACTTTCGGAAGTAGATGCTGATCGGCTAAGAATTGTCTGCCTTCTTTACCATGGCGACCAGGAAACAATACTCCGACTTCGAAGGCCATATAATAACCATCTTTATTAGCTTGTCTACCTTCTCATTGAACGCTTTTCTTAAGTGAATGGGGAGGGGGTACGACTTCGAACGGACAGGTTCCTGGGCGGTGAGCCGAATATTGTGCTTGAATTGGGTAGCATAAACAGGGTTTTCCAAGATTACATCCGTGGGTTAGGTGAGTACGCTTGTAACTGTCTCTTCTGGGGATTAGGAAGCTGAGGGTTTATGTTAAACTCGGTCGATGGGGAATCAGGCGTATCTGGCAAGACATGAAGTGGATATTCTGTGTCTTTTCCCACTCCAAGGGGTCAAGCGGATAGCTGGACTCCAAGGCGGATTCTTCGTCCAGGGCCACAAGTTGATTGACACAAGCGCGTAAATGGTAAATTTTAGGCATGTTCACGTGGAATAGCTTAATGCCAGAAGGGGTTTATATCAAGTAGTCAACGGGGCCACGTCTCTCGAACACTGGGAAGGGGCCCTTCCACTAGGCTCAAAAGTTTATTGTTCTCCATGGGGAGTAGTAAAAGGACTTCCTCAGCCGATTTAACTTTTCATTCTTGAGATTTACAGTCGAAGTAGGTTTATACTTGTTCAAGTTTGTCTCGACGTTCTGATGCGCGATCTATGCGCACTTTCCTAACCTCTGCCTCAGGTCTAGGAGGTAAGACTATGGGGATTGAATCTCCTGATCTAATTTCGAATTGGAGAAGAGCTCCTTTAGAATGCTGAGCAGCCTTCTAACATTACATCCATACAGAAGCTCAAATGGGGCAAAACCCAAGGTGCGATGGGAAATTTCTTGGTATGCAAAAATGGTGACCGGCAAGAAACGGTGCTATTCTCGGGGTTGTTGGGCGCACAGTTTCTTGAGGGTGGATTTGAGGAAGCCGCTGAGCCTCTCACACATCAGTTACCAGTTGGGTGAAAAGATGTGGTAAAAAGCGGTTTTATCTTCAGGAGCTTGCCAATGTACTTCATCAGTTGCGGTGTGAACTAGCGGCCACGATCAAATAGAATTTCTCTGGCAAATTAAACGCAAAAGAAGATGGAAATTAGTGCTTCCGCGCAGGAGATACTGTCTATATTCTTCAATGGCACGGCCTCGGGGAACCGGAATGAAAAATCCACTAAAGTTAGCAGGTGACTGACATCTTTACACGACAGGGGGTGTATCAGACCGATGAGATCAATTGCGACACCTGAAAATGGCTCTCTGCAATGGTACGGGCTTAACCCGTCTATTGGCAGAGGTCGCAAGACCTGCAGATGCGAAGGATTTCTTTATTTGTGATTAAAATGGCCTGAAAATAGGCTCTCATGGGCAGTGGTGAAAATGTGACAAACGTGTGAACGCGGGACACACAATACTCACCTCAAGGGTTTACCGTTTTCTGAGCACGCACGGTAAATTAAGCAGCCCGTAACTTGGTATAAGATCACCTTGTCTCTTCGGGTGGCTCCTTGCTATTTTCACTGGGCTTTAGCCCACAGGGGTCGGAGTGAATCGCAGTTCTTGTGGTTTCTTGCGAATTCTTCACTCATGACCTCCTTGAATTCTTTCTGAAGAACGTAAGATTTCTAGGGGCGAGGGCATCTTCGAATCTTTTACCCCTTACGAACGGGTAACTACGGGTTGGGCCACGGAATTGGTGGTGACCTGTGGGCACTGGCCAAAGAGGACGGAGCAGAATTTAATAAGATATGCTACTACTTCTGCCCAGCCAGTGAAGTACCCACGATCGATCTAAATAGTACTTAATAATGGGGAATCGATTGGTTCGCCCCAAGTAGTCGTGCACCACGGCGAATTAATTATGGTCCGGGGATACTGGGGGAAGCAGCTCGTGTGACACCACTATGAAGGTGCACCCGGTATCTTTCAAAATAATGGAGTCACGGCAGCCATTAATCGTTCCGGATTCGAAGTTAAGGCCTCCAGGGGAATTCTTATCAAACAAGAAGTTTACCTGGTTGTCGGCGGGACTTGGGATGCTCGGGCGAGGAGAAGATTCCGATGGTGTTGACGGAGGCGCAGACGTGGCACAGATCTGGTGTACCTGTTGAGAAGAGGTATTCCTGAACTGAAAGTTCTTGGGGCAGTTCGTTTTCACGTGACCCTCCACACCACAGGAAACACAAATGATGTGTCTCCTGGGGAAAGATGACGTAGGAAGCCCTGAAGAGAACGTTTCACATCGCGGTGTTCGGACGAAAAGAGTAGTTTCGCTTCGACGGCCCAGTTACCTTAGTAAATTTGTTTCAATTTTGCAAGATGAGTTTACTTTTGCTCAGCTTAGAATTTGGGTAAAGGGGGGCCATTTTCTTCCCTTCTTTCTGATAAAGTTGTGACTTGCTCAATAAATGTCGGCCTCTTCTGTGTACTCCTTGAATGTGAGGCCTGCTGGTCTTTTACGAAAGATCTGAATTCAACCGGAAGTGCAGCCAACAACTGGTTCTCAGGAAGAGAAGTCATGCGGGATTTTAGAAGCATGGAGCCAAAGGTTGAGGTAACGCTGGTGGGTGTATCCAAACTGACGGTATGTTTGGCCTGACTGAAGGCGAGCATGTCTGAATTTGCATTGGTAAATGTCTGGGTTCATGTTATATGCCGCCAGTAACTCCATTTTAAGGTCGAATAATCAATTATTGCCTGCAAGAGAAGCTATATGTATATATCTCGAAGTTGGCAATTGAGCAAGGGCAACAATTGAGTCACTCCATCTGCCTAGATTTCCCAATGGTTGATTTTAAAGATTTTCTCAAAATGGATTAAGAAGGCTCCAAAATCCTCGCCTTCCTTGAAAACTGGAAGCTTAACAGACGCGATAGGGGGAACTTTGTACCTCTTCTGTTTACAAAAACGGAGCCAAGTAGCATTCACTAGGATCTTTATGGATACTCTGTTTATATTTTGTTGACAATAATAGTTAAAACAAAATCCATTCCTCGCACATCTAGCTTTCGAAGGATTGGATATGGGACAACGTCTGGATTCGCGAAGGTGTCGGCGCATGGAGAGAGAGAGGAACACAAATCACTCAAAGTTGAAAGCTTCTCGGCCTCTAGGGGAAAAAGGAAGTCAGCAGCATTCAGTGATGTCAAAACTTGCATTTAATTAGAGGAAAGTAGCAGTATTCTGACCTAAAAATGTTGAGAAAGTGGTCACGCATGACTCCTCCTAGGATGTGGGATCTGAGATTACGCAGGTGTGCGTTGGGTTGTGCGGAAACTTAACCAAAATCCTTTTTATTCACTTCTACACCTCAGTAAGGGGTGCATTTCCGTGAATCAAGACATGTATGCCATTCAGGAATAGCTCCAAGCATACTTCGAAACATATAGGAACCTAGTCCTAGCTCGATGAAATTCGCTGACTGTGATTTCGTTCGGGGGGCGCTTAAAAGACATATAGGCATATCACTGCTGGGTGAGGAAATAATAATTAGATCCACCGCAATGAGGATTACAAAGAAGACTTCAACGCGCTCATAAACCGAACTTAAGCTCTTTATTGGGACAGGAGAAAATGGTCACAACTCTAAAATCATCGACTACCTCCCACCTAAAACTAGGCTGCGTATACGGGGACTCCGTAAGGGGTGCGACGATTTACCTTTTTGCTGCTGTGTTTACGGGACACAACGTCCGGTCCAGCCCCAGCTTAGTCTCTTCTCCATATTTCTGAAACCCTGCTTCCTCATTTTCAAAACAACCTCTCCGACCACTTTCTCTGGTCTGTCTCTAATTTCAAAGGGTAGAGATCCACCAGCTTCCTCTCACTCAACCATCCTGGATTGATGCAGAGAGGAGAGTGGACAATGCCCCCTCACCCATGAGCTCCGCTTTGAGGTGATGGGTTTTTAACAACCTGCTTCACTCCTACCCTGACCTTTCTCATATACCCTTTCTCTCTCCTTTTATGGTCTACCAATTTTGACGCCAGGCCCAATGTCGAGCACCATTCAGAAGGGGTGCTTGGCCACAGCCCGGGAGGAGTGGGCCTGAATAGAGGGAGCTGCCTTTGCCGTCCCCGTATTCACCCCTTGGGGGGGTTAGCGTTTTCGTCCCTTGAAAACAATAGTTTCACCATGCCCAATAATGAAAGTTCATTCAAATACTTCCCCTGTTGCTTACCCTATAACATCGACGGAGCCGAGCTCGGGCAGCTCCACAGCAGAAAAAGAGACCCATCCCCTCTGTGCATTCTCAGAGGACCCTCTAATATTCTTCTAACCGAGAGGAGGTCAACTTCTCTCCAGGGGAATGCAAGAAAGCACGCGGGCATCCCAATGTTGACCGCTCCCACTGGGAGTAGATCAATAAGGCAAAACCCCCTAGGGGAGGCAAAGTTTGGGAGGACCCGTGTGATAGAACGGGTTGAGGCCGCGTTAATTTTAACCACTATCACATGTTATTTGAAAGCACGATGCTCCCCACGTGCATCTTTGCTTTGAAGCTGGGCACCTTGTCGCAGCCACCTGAGTCAATGTTTAAACAAGGAGGTTTATCATCCTTCCCCCCGTTCGCCCCATCTGCCGAACACGCCAGATTTGGTAGGCTTATAGGCAGATAAGCCTTGTTCTCAGGCTTGGCTGTGCATTCCCTCGAAGCTCCCACTACATTGTCCCCCATGCCAAGGGAGTGTCTCGACTATTTAGATGGAAACTTTACCACTAAGATCAGGTTAGAGATCTAGATTTTTGTCGTGAAACATCACTACGACCCTCTCTCACCTTATGCGCAAAGGGGACCTCAACCTCGAGATTCACCCTCACTTGTCCAGAAGAAGGACAATATCCCTTGAGTGCCAAGGTTCCGCCTTCGTGACGCCAAGTCCACAAGGTTTCCTCCTTGTTGTTCGGAAGAGAAAAACATTAAAACAGCCATTGTTCTTAAGCCCGTTGACAAGAAACGGATCATACCCCCCCCCTGTTGTTCAGAAGAGAACAACGTAGAACATCCATTGTTCGTTTGAGCCCGTTCGCAAAGAAACGGTTCTCACCCTTTCCCTGTTGTTCAGAAAGAGAACAACGTTAGAACAGCCATTGATCCTTCAAGCCCGTTGACAAGAAACGGTTCTCCCCCCCCCCTTCTCTTGTTGTTCAGAAGAGAACAACGTAGAACTGCCATTGTTCTTTTGAGCCCGTTCGCCAAGAAACGGTTCCACTCTTTCCCCTTGTTGTTTAGAAGAGAACAACATTAGAACAGCCATTGTTCTTGAGCCCGTAGACAAGAGACTGTTCTCACCCCTCCTGTTGTTCAGAAGAGAACAACGTAGAACAGCCATTGTTCTTCAAGCCGTTCGTCAAAAAACGGTTCTCATTCCCAAGACGCCACGTCAGGATCATTTAATTCCCCCCCCCCTTTGGCTGGAACTCCCCAGCGGACCGAAATTCCATCATGTCGCCTTCCTCTGCGAAACAAGTATAAATTACGTGAGCCAAACGTTACCTTTGAGTATTTAACCCTTTTTCTCAATTCTATCCTGTGCTCTAAATGGTTTAGCGGACCATCACCTCCCTTTAACTCTATATTTGTTTTACCTTTTTAAATCTTTTAATCCTCGGATTAGCTCGAGTCCCCACGACCCTTTCCATTCTCTGTTTATCTCAATATTTTCCGTTTTGTGTGTTGTTGATAGTTATTATTAATAAAACTCTTTTTTATTAATGATAGCAATATTATTATCCTTGAGCTCAGTTCCACTTCTTAAGCATAGTGAAGATAAATAATATCGTCCAGCCAGACATCCACGGACTCTAAAGATAATTAATAAGTTCCCTCAATGAATACATATATATGGTATATCGTCGAGAGTCCATTCTACGACATATAAATATAAATATATATATATATATATATATATATATATATATATATATATATATATATATATATATATATATATATATATATATATATATATATATATATATATATATATATACTATTTAAATTTGGTATCAGGTGTGTAAGGTTTAGCACTATATCTTTGCAAACACTGGTCTCAGTCGAGTAAAGCATAGTGTTATTCGTTATAATAATAGAGTATAGTAGTTCCCTTTTGTTTTAATGATTGCTATCTTCTTTTTTGGAAACTTAAGAAGCTGGAGTAGCTTAAAGAACTGTTATAATAATTTGTTTGTGTTTTTTTTGTGATTTTAGTCAGTGGTTATTTAGATCGAGAAACCAAGTTCGAATAGGTCAGTGCCCATATTTAGGTAGGCTTATTCTCTAGAAGGCATAATTCTTTTTGCAAAGAATTTCAGTTGGTTGACTATTGCGCCCCAAGTGCAAAGATGACTCAGTTCAAAATCTTTAAAGCGCAAGGAGAATCCTTGGGACTTTCCGGAAAAGAAAGAATTGAGTACGTTCATGAGGAGTAAAGAACAGAAACAGAAAAAAGACAAAGAGAAATCCAACGAGAAGAAAGAGAAAGAGAAATTCAACGAGAAGAAAAAGAAAGAGAAATCCAACGAGAAGAAAGAGAAAGAAAAATCCAACGAGAAGAAAAAGAAAGAGAAAGAGAAATCCAACGATAAGAAAGAGAAATAGAAATCCAGCGAGAAGAAAGAGAAAGAGAGGAACGGAAAAGACAAGCTGAAATTCACCATCAGATTGAATTAGCTCGTGTTGAAGCAGAGTTACAGTCAGCCAGTTCCCGTTCGGAAGCCCCCTCCCCTCAATTTTTCACAAAAATCCCCAATTTCAAGGATGGAGAGGATTTCGAGGCATTTTTAGCCCACTTCGAAAAGATCCTCGAAATCAATAACATGGATCTGGAGGCTGAAGGTGTAGCCAGATTACTCCCCTTGTTAAATTGTGAAATGCACGAAATTATTATATCTTTACCATCTGAGTGTACAATTAACTACAGCACCTTAAAAGCTGAGTTATTATCCGCTCATAATATGACTCCCGATTTCTACCGCCAAGAATTTTGAGGAGGTCGTATTAAACATGGACAGACGTTCCGCAAATTCGGATACATTCTTCAGAGGAATTTTAAATTTTGGTTAGAATCCTCAAAGGTTGATCCGAACTTCGAGTCCTTAACAGACTTCGTGTTGCGAGATCAACTTTTGGCGTCTCTCCCGACGGAGATCCGCGCGTTCGTCAAGGATCGTCGGTGCCAGACCTTTAAAGAATGTACCGAAGAAGCGGATGTCTATGCCGCAAGCCATAATTTATACCCAAAGGAGAATCGAACTTCTCACCAATCCCGCTACAAGGAAAGAAGGAAGGATTCGCGCCCCTTCACAGGAAAGTCGAGGAAGTTTACGAGCTCCGTAAAACCCCAAAACTTCTTTTCCCAAAACCAACAACGAGACTCCAAACCTCACGGTAAGATTTCTCCTCCATCTCTCTTCCCGAAGCGACCAATCATATGCTTCACCTGTGGTGTAGAAAACCACATGAGCTGGAATTGCCTCCAAAATTCTAGAGTTAAGAGCGGACTAACCCACCAAGTTCACCAGATCAATGCCACCCCGGCTCCCTCGGTGGTGCAGACCCAAGCAGAAACTTCTTCCCCTCCGTCAGGCCACCAGGTAAATTTGATTTTTTATAAAAAATCATCGGGAACTTTGAAATTTGAGAGGGGGCAGCGTGAACGGCTGCCGAGTATCGACTCTCGTTAGGGACACAGATGTACGTGTTTCATCGTGTCCGACGAACTCCTTCCGCCAGTGGACCCTAACCACGACAAATTTGCGGTGGTACATGACTACCTTGGGCGGGCAAACTAATTCCCTGTCGTTAGATGTTAGCTGCAGTGTCAATAATATGATGGCTGGGCTGAAGTAATTTCAGCACCCATACAATTCTGTTCCGTACTTATAGGACAGAGCCCCCAAGTAAGTTCCGACCCTGTGTCTCAGGCCGCCCTTCCTCGAGGCCATGCTAAGAAAGAAGCCCAGGAGCCCGTCCCCATTAGAACCCCGATACCGTCCAATTTCTCGGAGACCCTTAACCAGGACTTTAGGACGGCACAAAAGAAGTGTGAATTACTATCACCCTTAGGTAATAAGGCCCAAGACAAGGACACGGAGATTGTCCGTGGACTCAAAGAAAAAAAGTACCCCCAACGCGCCCATGGAGATACCTTCGTAGCACTGGACAAAACATCGGCGCTTAAAGAAGATTACCCCGCTGAGTCCCTTAATGTAATCCAGACAGTGTGCATCCAACCTGATGTCGATTACCCTCCTCCTTATCTACCAGGCGAGTCTTTTGAACCCTCTGACCTGGATATTGACGCACAGCTGACACCACATCAAAAGAGTCAGCTACAAAAACTAATTGAATGGAGTCACCATTTAACCACCCTATTAGCTCTTTTCGAGTGACTGCGCAAAAATGGCCTCACCATTGGCCCCAGCAAATGCCATTTTGCCCACGAAACCATAAAATACTTGGGTTTCAAAATAGGACAAAGCAAGTTAGGTCTCCAAGGGGATAAGATTAATGCAATCGCCGACATGCCCATCCCGATTACAAAGAAGCAATTAAGATCGTTCCTAGGATAAGCTTCGTACTATCGGCGATTCGTCCTGAATTTCGCTGCCATTTCGGCGCCCCTCAGGCAACTTTTAAAAGAGAATTCACCCGATCGTCTACGTTGGAATAATGTCGCTGTTTCCCATTTTAATCAGCTGAAGAGTAAGCTTATTTCTACCCCCATTTTAAAATTGCCCAACCCGGAAAAATCCATGGGGATTAAGACCGACGCGTCCAACGAGGGCATTGGAGGTGTGCACCTTCAATACGAGGATGACGGAACGAGTCATCCAGTTGCATATGCTAGTCGTCAATTATAAACACGCGAAAAGAGGTATGCCAATATAAAGAAGGAAGCTCTATCAATTATCTGGGTCATAGACAAATTCAAAAGGTACTTGATAGGAAAAGAATTTCAGATAGGAACTGACCACCGTCCGTCAGCCTATATTAGGAATGTGCGACACTCCAACGGCAGAATCATGCCCTGGAGATTACTCTTGCAAAAGTATCAATTTAAAATAAATTATATAAAAGGTTCCGATAACCATGTCGCTGACGCACTCAGTAGGAATGCGTTACCGAATAGCGTAGAGCAATTGTATTCATAGGATTAGTATCTCCATGTATGTATATACTGTCTTGTACGATTTAAATTAGATTCTCTTGTAATATAATAAGTTAATGTATATGTCTGAATTTTGTAACGCTCAATGTCTATTTTTTTGTATGCATATATATTTGTACCCATTAACTTACGTATAAATTATTTTGTCCCGTATGTACTAATTTTATATCATTTCATTGTTCCATGCCCCTTTTTTTTATTAAGTTTGTATTAAAAATTATTTTTCCTTATAATCAAAAGATCAAAATAATCATATGTATTGAGGTAATACTAGTTAGGTGCAGGAAGGTACGGTTGGTACAAGAAAATGAGTTCCCCACAACGGAGCTCTACCGTTGTCCCTTCTCTCTTCTTTTCGAAGTGACTACTTCCCCCGGAAGTGAGGGGTGTGATAGAGCGGGTTGAGGCTGCGTTAATTTCAACCACTATCACATGTTATTTAAAACCACAATGCTCCCCACGTGCATCTTCGATTTGAAGCTGGGCGCCTTATCGCAGCCACCTGAGTCAATGTTTAAACAAGGAGGTTTATCATCCCTCCCCCGTTCGCCCCATCCACCGATCACGCCAGATTGAGGAAGGCTTATGGGCAGATAAGGCTTGTTCTCAGGCTTGGCTGTGCATTCCCTCGAAGCTCCCCCATATTGTCCCTCACGCCAAGGGAGTGTCTCGACTATTTAGATGGAAACTTTACCACTAAGATCAGATTAAGGAGATCCAGATTTTCGTCGCGAAACATCTCTGACCTTGTGTGCCAAGGGACCATGACCTCGAGATTCACCATCACTTGTCCAGAAGAAGAACAATATCACTTGAGTGCCAAGGTTTTAGCCTTCGTGACGCCGAGTCCACAAGGTTTCGTCCTTGTTGTACAGAAGACAACAACATTAGAACAGCCATTGTTCTTGAGCCAGTTGACAAGAAACGGTTCTCCCCCCCCCCTGTTGTTCAAAAAAGAAAAAAATAGAACAGCCATTGTTTGTTTGAGCCCGTTCGCCAAGAAACGTTTCTCACCTTTCCACTGTTGTTCAGAAAGTGAACAACGTTAGGAACAGCTATTCTTCGTTCAAGCCTGTTGACAAGAAACGGTTCCCACCCCCACCCCTTGTTGTTCAGAAGAGAACAACGTAGAACAGCCATTGTTCTTTTGAGCCCGATCGCCAAGAAACGGTTCTCACCCTTTCCCCTTGTTGTTCAGAAGAGAACAACATTAGAACAGCCATTGTTCTTAAGCCCGTAGACAAGAGACGGTTCTCACACATCTGTTGTTCAGAAGAGAACAACGTAGAACAGCCATTGTTCTTCAAGCCAGTGGTCAAGAAATGGTTTTGATTCTCAAGACGCCACGTCAGGAACATTTAATACCCCCCCCTCGGCTGGAACTCGCCAGCGGACCGAAATTCCATCATGTAGCCTTCCTCTAAACAACAAGTATAAATTACGTAAGCCGAACGTTACCATTGAGTATTTAACCCTTTTTCTCAATTCTATCCTGTGCTTTAAATGGTTTAGCGAACCATCACATCCCTTTAACTTTATTTTCGTTTTACCTTTTTAAATCTTTTAATCCTCGGATTAGCTCCAGTCCCCACGACCCTTTCCATTCTCTGTTCATGTCAATATTTTCCGTTTTGTGTGTTGTTGATAGTTATTATTAATAAAACTCTTTTTTATTAATGATAGCAATATTATTATCCTTGAGCTCAGTTCCACTTCTTAAGCATAGTGAAGATAAATAATATCGGCCAGCCAGACATCCACGCACTCTAATGATATTGAATAAGTTCCCTCAATGAATACTTATATATGGTATATCGTCGAGAGTCCATTCTACGACATATAAATATAAATATATATATATATATATATATATATATATATATATATATATATATATATATATATATATATATATATATATATACTATTTAAATTTGGTATCAGGTGTGTAAGGTTTAGCACTATATCTTTGCAAACACTGGTCTCAGTCGAGTTAAGCATAGTGTTATTCGTTATAATAATAGAGTATAGTAGTTCCCTTTTGTTTTAATGATTGCTATCTCCTTTTTTGGAAACTTAAGAAGCTGGAGTAGCTTAAAGAACTGTTATAATAATTTGTTTGTGTTTTTTTTGTGATTTTAGTCAGTGGTTATTTAGATCGAGAAACCAAGTTCGAATAGGTCAGTGCCCATATTTAGGTAGGCTTATTCTCTAGAAGGCATAATTCTTTTTGCAAAGAATTTCAGTTGGTTGACTATTGCGCCCCAAGTGCAAAGATGAATCAGTTCAAAATCTTTAAAGCGCAAGGAGAATCCTTGGGACTTTCCGGAAAAGAAAGAATTGAGTACGTTCATGAGGAGTAAAGAACAGAAACAGAAAAAAGACAAAGAGAAATACAACGAGAAGATAGAGAAAGAGAAATTCAACGAGAAGAAAAAGAAAGAGAAATCCAACGAGAAGAAAGAGAAAGAGAAATCCAACGAGAAGAAAAAGAAAGAGAAAGAGAAATCCAACGATAAGAAAGAGAAATAGAAATCCAACGAGAAGAAAGAGAAAGAGAGGAACGGAAAAGACAAGCTGAAATTCACCATCAGATTGAATTAGCTCGTGTTGAAGCAGAGTTACAGTCAGCCAGTTCCCGTTCGGAAGCCCCCTCCCCTCAATTTTTCACAAAAATCCCCAATTTCAAGGATGGAGAGGATTTCGAGGCATTTTTAGCCCACTTCGAAAAGATCCTCGAAATCAATAACATGGATCTGGAGGCTGAAGGTGTAGCCAGATTACTCCCCTTGTTAAATTGTGAATTGCACGAAATTATTATATCTTTACCATCTGAGTGTACAATTAACTACAGCACCTTAAAAGCTGAGTTATTATCCGCTCATAATATGACTCCCGATTTCTACCGCCAAGAATTTTGAGGAGGTCGTATTAAACATGGACAGACGTTCCGCAAATTCGGATACATTCTTCAGAGGAATTTTAAATTTTGGTTAGAATCCTCAAAGGTTGATCCGAACTTCGAGTCCTTAACAGACTTCGTGTTGCGAGATCAACTTTTGGCGTCTCTCCCGACGGAGATCCGCGCGTTCGTCAAGGATCGTCGGTGCCAGACCTTTAAAGAATGTACCGAAGAAGCGGATGTCTATGCCGCAAGCCATAATTTATACCCAAAGGAGAATCGAACTTCTCACCAACCCCCCAAACAGGAAAAAGGAAGGATTCGCGCCCCTTCACAGGAAAGTCGAGGAAGTTTACGAGCTCCGTAAAACCCCAAAACTTCTTTTCCCAAAACCAACAACGAGACTCCAAACCTCACGGTAAGATTTCTCCTCCATCTCTCTTCCCGAAGCGACCAATCATATGCTTCACCTGTGGTGTAGAAAACCACATGAGCTGGAATTGCCTCCAAAATTCTAGAGTTAAGAGCGGACTAACCCACCAAGTTCACCAGATTAATGCCACCCCGGCTCCCTCGGTGGTGCAGACCCAAGCAGAAACTTCTTCCCCTCCGTCAGGCCACCAGGTAAATTTACTTTTTTATAAAAAATCATCGGGAACTTTGAAATTTGAGAGGGGGCAGCGTGAACGGCTGCCGAGTATCGACTCTCGTTAGGGACACAGATGTACGTGTTTCATCGTGTCCGACGAACTCCTTCCCTCAGTGGACCCTAACCACGACAAATTTGCGGTGGTACATGACTACCTTGGGCGGGCAAACTAATTCCCCGTCGTTAGATGTTAGCTGCAGTGTCAATAATATGATGGCTGGGCTGAAGTCATTTCAGCACCCATACAATTCTGTTCCGTACTTATAGGACAGAGCCCCCAAGTAAGTTCCGACCCTGTGTCTCAGGCCGCCCTTCCTCGAGGCCATGCTAAGAAAGAAGCCCAGGAGCCCGTCCCCATTAGAACCCCGATACCGTCCAATTTCTCGGAGACCCTTAACCAGGACTTTAGGACGGCACAAAAGAAGTGTGAATTACTATCACCCTTAGGCAATAAGGCCCAAGACAAAGACACGGAGATTGTCCGTGGACTCAAAGAAAAAAAGTACCCCCAACGCGTCCATGGAGATACCTTCGTAGCACTGGACAAAACATCGGCGCTTAAAGAAGATTACCCCGCTGAGTCCCTTAATGTAATCCAGACAGTGTGCATCCAACCTGATGTCGATTACCCTCCTCCTTATCTACCAGGCGAGTCTTTTGAACCCTCTGACCTGGATATTGACGCACAGCTGACACCACATCAAAAGAGTCAGCTACAAAAACTAATTGAATGGAGTCACCATTTAACCACCCTATTAGCTCTTTTCGAGTGACTGCGCAAAAATGGCCTCACCATTGGCCCCAGCAAATGCCATTTTGCCCACGAAACCATAAAATACTTGGGTTTCAAAATAGGACAAAGCAAGTTAGGTCTCCAAGGGGATAAGATTAATGCAATCGCCGACATGCCCATCCCGATTACAAAGAAGCAATTAAGATCGTTCCTAGGATAAGCTTCGTACTATCGGTGATTCGTCCTGAATTTCGCTGCCATTTCGGCGCCCCTCAGGCAACTTTTAAAAGAGAATTCACCCGATCGTCTACGTTGGAATAATGTCGCTGTTTCCCATTTTAATCAGCTGAAGAGTAAGCTTATTTCTACCCCCATTTTAAAATTGCCCAACCCGGAAAAATCCATGGGGATTAAGACCGACGCGTCCAACGAGGGCATTGGAGGTGTGCACCTTCAATACGAGGATGACGGAACGAGTCATCCAGTTGCATATGCTAGTCGTCAATTATAAACACGCGAAAAGAGGTATGCCAATATAAAGAAGGAAGCTCTATCAATTATCTGGGTCATAGACAAATTCAAAAGGTACTTGATAGGAAAAGAATTTCAGATAGGAACTGACCACCGTCCGTCAGCCTATATTAGGAATGTGCGACACTCCAACGGCAGAATCATGCCCTGGAGATTACTCTTGCAAAAGTATCAATTTAAAATAAATTATATAAAAGGTTCCGATAACCATGTCGCTGACGCACTCAGTAGGAATGCGTTACCGAATAGCGTAGAGCAATTGTATTCATAGGATTAGTATCTCCATGTATGTATATACTGTCTTGTACGACTTAAATTAGATTCTCTTGTAATATAATAAGTTAATGTATATGTCTGAATTTTGTAACGCTCAATGTCTATTTTTTTGTATGCATATATATTTGTACCCATTAACTTACGTATAAATTATTTTGTCCCGTATGTACTAATTTTATATCATTTCATTGTTCCATGCCCCTTTTTTTTATTAAGTTTGTATTAAAAATTATTTTTCCTTATAATCAAAAGATCAAAATAATCATATGTATTGAGGTAATACTAGTTAGGTGCAGGAAGGTACGGTTGGTACAAGAAAATGAGTTCCCCACAACGGAGCTCTACCGTTGTCCCTTCTCTCTTCTTTTCGAAGTGACAACTTCCCCCGGAAGTGAGGGGTGTGATAGAGCGGGTTGAGGCTGCGTTAATTTCAACCACTATCACATGTTATTTAAAACCACAATGCTCCCCACGTGCATCTTCGATTTGAAGCTGGGCGCCTTATCGCAGCCACCTGAGTCAATGTTTAAACAAGGAGGTTTATCATCCCTCCCCCGTTCGCCCCATCCACCGATCACGCCAGATTGAGGAAGGCTTATGGGCAGATAAGGCTTGTTCTCAGGCTTGGCTGTGCATTCCCTCGAAGCTTCCCCATATTGTCCCTCACGCCAAAGTAGTGTCTCGACTATTTAGATAGAAACTTTACCACTAAGATCAGATTAAGGAGATCCAGATTTTCGTCGCGAAACATCTCTGACCTTGTGTGCCAAGGGACCATGACCTCGAGATTCACCATCACTTGTCCAGAAGAAGAACAATATCCCTTGAGTGCCAAGGTTTTAGCCTTCGTGACGCCGAGTCCACAAGGTTTCGTCCTTGTTGTACAGAAGACAACAACATTAGAACAGCCATTGTTCTTGAGCCAGTTGACAAGAAACGGTTCTCCCCCCCCCTTGTTGTTCAAAAAAGAAAAAAATAGAACAGCCATTGTTTGTTTGAGCCCGTTCGCCAAGAAACGGTTCTCACCTTTCCACTGTTGTTCAGAAAGTGAACAACGTTAGGAACAGCTATTCTTCGTTCAAGCCTGTTGACAAGAAACGGTTCCCACCCCCACCCCTTGTTGTTCAGAAGAGAACAACGTAGAACAGCCATTGTTCTTTTGAGCCCGATTGCCAAGAAACGGTTCTCACCCTTTCCCCTTGTTGTTCAGAAGAGAACAACATTAGAACAGCCATTGTTCTTAAGCCCGTAGACAAGAGACGGTTCTCACACATCTGTTGTTCAGAAGAGAACAACGTAGAACAGCCATTGTTCTTCAAGCCAGTGGTCAAGAAATGGTTTTGATTCTCAAGACGCCACGTCAGGAACATTTAATACCCCCCCCTCGGCTGGAACTCGCCAGCGGACCGAAATTCCATCATGTAGCCTTCCTCTAAACAACAAGTATAAATTACGTAAGCCGAACGTTACCATTGAGTATTTAACCCTTTTTCTCAATTCTATCCTGTGCTTTAAATGGTTTAGCGAACCATCACATCCCTTTAACTTTATTTTCGTTTTACCTTTTTAAATCTTTTAATCCTCGGATTAGCTCCAGTCCCCACGACCCTTTCCATTCTCTGTTCATGTCAATATTTTCCGTTTTGTGTGTTGTTGATAGTTTTTATTAATAAAACTCTATTTTATTAATGATAGCAATATTATTACCCTTGAGCTCAGTTTCACTTCTTAAGCATAGTGAAGATAAATAATATCGGCCAGCCAGACATCCACGCACTCTAATGATAATTAATAAGTTCCCTCAACGAATAGTTATATATGGTATATCGTCAAAAGTCCATTCTACGACAACCCGTTATGAGTTTAAATGGGTCACTGTTCGTGCTTCTTTCTCTCTTGCCCGACGGATGTCGGTTCGCCGGCCAAAGACGAGTTAAAGGTTCTTCAAATGGGATCCGTGATGTCTGGGGGGGGGGAAGCACATGGAGAACCCCAAAAGATGGACATGTTCCTAGAGGTGACTCAGCTCACGACGGTAGGATCTTGCATGGGGTCGAATCTGACATTAGTGCTAAGTACAGAATTCGATTTTACCCATGTGCTCTTCCACATATGGCTCAGCCCTCGAGGCCTCAGAAAGAAAGGGGAGATCTTCTCCTCTGGCTGGTTCCCAGTTACAGCCAAGACCTTCTTCATTTCAGAAAAGGATCTTGTTGAGGCTGTTCTATCTGGCCAAGTGGCTCCTTCCGGTGGTATATTCCCCACCATCCTATCTGAGACGGAAAACGGGTGAGGAAAGACTAAAAGGACTCGGGGTTCCTATCCCTCCGCGGGAGACAAGGGTCAGCCCAGGACGCCACCTTGGAGGGTAGCATCTTTGACAATTTGTCGCCCCGCCTGTGCTCGTAAAGCTTTTACCGTGCCGGAAGTACTGCACTCGGCCTTTGTGGAACACATTTCGTATCACTCTGGAACCGTGCCAGTGTACACAGATTTTTTCAAGGCCCAGGAAAGGCTCAGTTTACACGAGGTAGTCCCTCTGCTTGAAATCAGTCTGGCTCTTACAGGCGCCGCGTCTGTCTTCACGGATGAGCTAGTTGCAATACACGCGTCCGTATGAGAGATTACGTGACGTACCCGGTTTGGAGACCAGATTGTGATTCATAGCGAATCACAAAATGCCTTCAGTTCTCTTGGGCCATTGGAATCCCAGCATCCCCTTGTTCACAATATCCATGACACCACGTTTTTTGCGAACCGGGTAGATGGACTGGTTTGTGTACACTGTCTTGCAAACTATACGACTTTTGGGTGTACAGGGCCTCCTCCACTTTATTGACTGTTTTTTGTGGGTCGCATGCTACTGCGCCGGGAAGAGGTGGGCCTACCACTGACGCTGAAGCGCGCTTTCTTCTCGGTACCTTTTTGCTAATACTTTTTTAACCTAGGATCTTTTTATCCTTGTTTTTATTATTTAGCTTGTTATTTATTTTAAATAATGCCTAATTTTAGGATGTAGTGAGTTTGCGACTTTTTCCCATGTAGACAGTCACCGTGTGAGCTCCTAAACTAAATTTTTTTCATCCGCGGAGGCCACTGGAACAGATGGCTCCGCCGCCGTTTTAGTAAGTTACCAAGCCAATATTGGCAACTCTCACACCCACGGTGCTCCCCTTGGTGGAGAGTCACTACATGGACCAAAATTGAAAGCGTGATGATCGGAGCCTCGATTTCGTAGGGGCTACTCTCCCGCTGGTAGTATCTGGGCATGGGCAATATGATCCATCAAAGAAGAGTACTAACTATTTTGATTGTTGGAGAGCTAAAGGTGACCGGTTTCTCGGAAGAAAGCCTTCTGGCGAATGCTTCTAATCTATGCAACACTTGATGACACGCCGGTGAGTGTGATGCCACACTCTACCGTGAACCTCGTGAAAGAGGTGGTTTATGCGAGGGAACTTGTGAACTACTTCATAGGTGACATCACTTGAGAGCGTACTGATCATGGAGCTGTCAAGGACTAACGATGGCTAAGAAAACAGGGAGGGGCCTACCCCTACATTCTTCGTCACGTTGGACTGTGACAAGCTCCCTGAGTCACTGCCTCCCGATTGGTATAGCGGAGTGCGTCAAGCCGCAATTGACACACTTGTTCTAGCTACCGTGTAAAGGTATGCGTGCCACTGCAATGGAGGTGTTACTACTGCCACCACTTCGGCTATACGAATTGCATTCCCTAGATGCGCAAATATGGGGTTACTCGAAATCTGTTTAAGTAAACCAAAGCCGTACATGATGAGTCCAAATCCTTTTTAGGCAAGGGTGTCAATTGCAAATTGACGCACTCCGCCTCTTTCAAGCAATGTGGTTCGTATCTCATTCATAAGGAAATCCTGGCCGTTCAGACGCGTATCGTTTCTCTCCCACTTCCAGCAACGTGGCAGATTCCCGAAGCCAAAACGACCACTTGTCTCCACCGTATCGTTGGATTTGCAGGAGAAAACACCATTGAAGTTGGTTGTTAGGCAAGCTTGCTGTATTCATAAATCTATCCCCGGAAAGCTCACAGCAGTAAAGGATCTTTGGCATGCTCTCCGTTCTTCTCTTTTTTGAGATACCCTCCCTCTTTGAGGCAGTAGCTGTGTAGCTGCACCTGGATAGATGGTATACTGTTATTTCCCGCGGGGGACTCCCGGCGCGTTGTGGCACAGTTGCTAAGTCCATCTTGCTTGGGGATCTAAACGCTAGAAGACACCCTCTCTGTGGAGACTAGTGAATCAATCCCAGAGATCAGGTCCTAGCCGACCTGATCGATGAGCTGAAAATAGTTGTCCTAAATGTGCTTGAGTTTACGCATCATTGCCCGAAAACCGCTTCATTTTCCTCTTTCGATCTATCTCTCTGATCTGCGGATGCACAGCCTAATTTTGGGTGCGTAGTAGTCGATGACCTCCTTGCTGGTAAATCGCTACTGTGCTCGCCTTTCTCAAACCGGGAAGAGATTACTCTACCCCGGAGGCTTTCCTCCTAATCACTCTAACATCCTGCGTGAGAAAGTTGATGGATAAATTTTGAAATGAAAGATTTGAAAGAAAGGCCGTCTGCGAGGCCTTTCTTCATAGACAGCACTGCGCCCTGTTTTTTCAGATTTGGAGAAGGCCTAAGATACCGAATGGCGATACGCTATGATGGAAATTTTTACCAGTATTGGGTGGGTGGACGCCTCCCATTCTTTATATCAGAAGTTTTTCGAGATCGTCGATTCGGCTTACAGGTGTGTGGAGCCCTCTGTGGCCCATCGAGGAGGAAGAGGGTGTCCCACAGGAAAGTGTCTAGGAGAAAACACTCTTTACCTTTAGTATTTCCGGAATCATCACGGTGTTGCCGGAAGATGTTTTCACTACGCTCGACTTGGACGAACTTTCGATCTCTTTTAGCGCGGCCCAGATGGCAAATCTGGATCGTCGACTCCAACACGTATTAAACTGAGTCTCTCGCTATGCCGAAGTGCACATGTTTCTGTTTTCCTTGGCCAAAAATTAGGTGCGGCAATTCTGTTGCCATCCCCTGCTCCACCCTGAAATAGACTTGTTTCTTAATGTGGTTTGTCTGCAAGTGGTGGACTCGCACCTATTCTCTAGTATTACATTTGACCGACGCCTCACCTTCCAAGCTAATATTCGCAGCCTTAGGTTTTCTAGTACACGCACAATCGATATTCTTCGTTCGGTACGCCCGGATCCATGGGCGCTGATAGGGCTACTGCCTTACTTATATAGTGATTCTTTGTTCGATAAATTTTTTGAAAATGGATGTGAGTTTTAGACAAACGCAGCCAAGTGAGTATTGAGGAAGATGGAGTTGAAACACCACACCCTCCTTTGCCTACCGACCGGTGCCTTCCACATGCACCCCCTTTGAGAACCTACTTTCCAATGATGGAGTGATGCTAGTCACTCCCCGCCGTTGAGAGTGCATTATTCGCCTGTACCACGAACCCGGTGCCCTCCTTAGTAGTCAAAAGCTATCACTGCCCCTGCAGCTGATCTCGATGGTGGCTATGCCGCCTAGAGACACCAGTCATACCCTAAGCCCTTTGTGATTGAGGCTTGTAAACATTTTGATAATTTAGTAAATTTCTCGAGCCTGTAGCATCCCTGTTTCTGCCAAAGAGGCCATCTTGGAGAGTAGTACCTTTAATTATTCGTCGCTACGACTATGCTCCCAAAGCTTTTACAGTGCCTGGAGTATTGCATTCTGTCTTTTTAGAGCAAACTCCCTGTCATGCTGGAACCATGTCTGTGTATAAGGATGGCTCCGACTCCCCGAAGGGGGATAGTTTCCATATCATATACGCTTTGTTTGAAGTCAGCGGGTTTAGGCCAAGTGCTGTGTATGTCTTCTATTTTCATGGACGATCTGGTTGCATATGGCGCTTGGTACGAGACATAACGTGAAGTAACCGGTTCAAATACCGGATTGTGATTTATAGCGACTCACACATACGCCCTGAGTGCTCCCGAGGCATTGGAATCTCCGCATACCCTGGTTTGCGATATCCCTCACAGCACAGTTTCGGCGACCCGAGCGGATTTCGAGATTATTTTCTGCTAGCTTCCTGGATATGAACGAATTGTGGGAAGAAGCGTGCCGACGAGGGCGCCAAAGCATTTACGAGGACGGGGCGACCAGACCAGCATTTCCCATTTCCTTACACTAATTACCTTGCAGGAGGACGGGCTGCCCTCGGGCTGCCTTGGCAAAGAAGATGGAAGACGGTCGATCCGAACTTAAAGTTACGTGCCATTGCGCCACGACTGTTCCCATGGACCTCCCCCCTAATGCTGCGACGGCTTCTGTTTGCTTTCTATTGTCTCCGAATTGGAGACATTTGCTGGACGCACCACTAGTTGATTGAGTGCTTGCTTGCGCCTTATTGTAATGACTGCGTTGTCCACCAGTCTTTTCGACACATTCCTGTTAAATGCCCTAGCCTGGCTGATCTTTACTTACGTTCCTTTTTCAGGTACCAGGATGAGTGAGCTCGCTATCTCTTTTCCTTTCTACTAGAGATTGGTTTCTGCACAAAGAGTTAAGGGTTATACGACTTTTTTGAGGAGACTGGCCTCCTGCAGTTTATTTGACTGTTTTTTTGTATTTCGCATAATTCTCCGCCGGGGACAGGCAGGAATACCCCTGGCTCTGGAGCGCGTTTCCTTCTTATTTCTGTTTTGCTTTTTGTTCATTTTATTTGTTTTTTAGCATGTTTTTTAGACATCGGCATATTCTGGTTGAATGCCCCAGTCTAGGTGATCTGGCACACGTTACCTGACCCGGTACTGGGATAAGCGGGCTTGCTACCGCATGTCCTTTGTACTAAGGATTGATTCCTGCACCAATAAATCTGGGCTATACCACTTTTTGAATGAGGATGGCCTCTTTCACTTTATTTGACTATTTTTTGTAGGTTGCATGTTCGTCCGCCGGAGAGAGGCAGTGCTGCGCTTGACGCTGGAGCATGCTTTCTTCTCGTTTCCGGTTTATTTGTTGATTTTTAGCCTTTGCTTAGTCATTCTCTTTTTTCCTCTTTTCATCTTTGTTATTTTGCTCTAGTAGTCAGTCGCCAGATGAGCTCTTCAAATGTTATATAAAAATGCATAAGGAAAGAAAGGCTCAAATTAAGGAAGAAACATAAAACGGTTCTCGTTCACTAAGGCGTAAAAATATCCATCGCCTGGATTAGGTCTGCAAGGACCTTACCCTTAGGATTGATCTTTTAGTCCTCTCTAAAGTGGTGTATACCGTTAAATCGCTGAGCAGGAGCAAACGTTTAGCAAAGCTGCCGCAAAGTTGGGTAAATCACTGCCTCTATTTCTACGGACCGAGTCATGCACGCTTAAATTTTGTATTCCACATATCCATGTTTTGATGCTGTGCCATTGACTGAAAGGAGTGTTCATTAAATAAAAGAACAGAGATATTGCGCCCTATAATTCGCTTATTGCCCTTGAAGTTGTAGAGAGAGCATTCGCCAAGTATGATCTACTGCAAAATAATTGCTAAGAAAAACGAGATGAGACGAACTTCAGCAGCGTCCTTAAGTTGGCACGTAATCTACGGCAATAATTTGAATGTATTTGCCATTCAGACCTAGCTCATAGGCGAATTGGGGTCCCTTTTCCAACAAAGGCCCTTCAAATTAATTTTCTTACGCTTCCTGGTGGCAAAGCTCTGTGCGATTTTGGTGAAACAAGTTGATAAAGTTGTTGTAGCCTTTGATTTCTTATCGGGAGTTTGCGCATTAAAACCTTTGGTAAGCAGGACGGCTTCAAAGAATTGAGTCCCTCATTTTGAAGGTTCTGCTAGTCCGATAAGCCCAATCCAGGATAAATTGGGGAGGAAGGAATCTAAGCTTCCCTGGTGTTGTTATACTTACAGGAGATAACCGTGCAAGTCCCCGAATACATTATCAGACCACATCAGGTTGTTTGCCTCCTGTGAGTCTTATTACTCGGTTACGGTGGAAGGCTGTTTCATCTTACGGGATAGGATTACGCTTGGAGATAAGGGGGACGATCTGCAGCTTGAACATCGAGATTTCCTTCTCCAGGAGATACACGCGACATTGCCTCGATGAAGCCTTGCGCGTCTCTCCGCAATTTAACACCTGGTCATACACTATATGGACTTCTCGTCTATGGCCTTTGAAAAGGTTAAACAAACTTTTGGTAAACCAAAATATATATACATATCTACATAAACGATTGTTATGGCTTAAGGCTGAAGCGATGGCAGTAGCAGCTGTACCTCCGCAGCCGTGACACTAATGTCTTCACACGGTAGTGATCTAAATTGGCAGTTAACAACTCAGGGAGAATGTCACTATCGTGTGTCCAAAAAGCACTAATAATTGCCACCTAAGAATGCTACGACGAATTTGCCTGCCAGCTGCCGTTTGTGAAACGGGTCAATTTCGGATCTCTATCCCATAACTTAGCTTATGCTATCCTCTGTTGCCTTAACCAAAACTTTGCCATTTGTGTAGCGGATAATAACAAGATGTGGCCTCTGAATGAGGGCCAACAACGTATTCGACGTTTTACTCACTCTACTTGCGACTTAGATATTTTCTACTGCCTAAGGTATTTGGGTTTTCCCCCTAAGGATGCCTCAGGAATGGACGATCCTGTTGTGGCCTGACTTCTTGCTGAAGTGGCAGAAAATTCGTTTCTCCCCGGAGCCCTCACGCATGCAAGTGAATATCTAGTCTCTACTTGTTCTTCTTTCTCTTGGTTTATTTCTTTGGACAAGAGACGGGAAGTTAACCCTCGTCCAGATCCTGCCCTTAAGATTCATAAGATGTGGGAAGTCAAGCGGGTCAACATCTAACTAGACGCGGCCAAAAGATCTGGCACCGAAACCAGGTTTGCCCAAATGAACAACTTGTCTTCTTACACTTTTTTACCTTCAAGAATCATTTTAAGTTCACGAGTGGTCTTCAATTGCCCAACGTAAGCTTCTTTGGTGTTGTTATACTAACAGGAGATAACCTTGCAAGTCCCTGAATACATTATCAGATCCTGGGTCATAGGGCCTCTGACCTGTTTTAACCGTAACTGGGGCCTGATCGACGAGGTGACTTGCTAAGGCCCAGGAAATGGTCACCTCTTATAGCATTAAGCAATTTGAGGTGATCAACCTGAGCACATCATGGGAGACAGGAGACGACGCGCTGCATCCTCTATTTCGCCGTTTCTTGGCTAGCCCCTAACAAAGCAACTGTAGATCCGCCCAAGTGGAGAATCTCTTCGAGTCAACTATACAACAAGAAGTAATAAGTAAATCCCCGAATCTATAATAATTGCATATTGGGTACTATCTTCTCCGCTATGTGAATATTCACGGCTCCCCTGAGCAAAGATAAGGGGACCCATCTTTAGACTACGAGTATAGTGACCCGAAGGCCAATCTACAAAAGGGAGTAAGGGAAAAGCCCCGAATCTTTATATTTTTAAGAGGAGTAGCACCCCTCTGCGCTATGGCTTAGACATTAGCCTGCCCATTTATAACTTAGATTTTTACAAGTTCTTTCTCAAATCAGAAAAACTTAAATCAACCCTCAGTCATATGAATATAGCATCCCCTATGATTTAAATGATGTTTAGAAAAGCGAATGTCCATAAATTTTAAATATTTTTCTAACTTTATGAAATATTAAATTTATTCTCCGATAGTTTACCTTGGTGATATATCTATACCTAAATCTCTCGCCTCTGATAAAACACGTATAATCTGTAAACCTGTCAAAGGAAATGGTGTTGTTATTATGGATCAGGAAGATTACACTAACAAAATGATGCTCACACTCTCACATACAAGTAAACTTCAAAATTAAAAGATCCCATTAGTCAAACTTTGATTCATATAGAAGATTGTAACAATAGATTCTTAGTCAAATTATAGACGTGCAAATATAAAACCAACGAAATATAAAAGAAGTTACACTTATCGGGCTCTGTTACTGGCATACTGTGTAAACGTAAAACCAATATGGAAGGAGTTCAACTTAGCCCCATTTTTTTTCGCATGTAAAACACCCTCTTAGGGAATATCAAATACCTAGTACCCTTCTTTTCGGAACTTACCAATAATGACTACACCATAGCTAATTTCCGAAAGAATAGTAGAATTGTACACCTCTTCGGAGGATACTGAAGTCATATTGCTGATTTATGAGATCCTAAAACTTATTCCCATATATTCCGCTAAATAAAACCATCCAAATTGGCACAAATTCTCTTTTTAATTCCTTTTAAAAGGTAATGGGTATTACCAAAAAAAACTATTTCAGTCATTTTGGGAATTGTCAGTCTGAAATTCGTTTTTTATATATAATAAAGAATTTTACTCCAAATAAAAAGAGTGGGTATGTATCTATAACTTGAATCAACTTCTGACGATATTATGAACAACTTTGGCTTAATAACTGTCCCATTGAATATAACCCTATCTATTATAAACGTTATGTCAATGATATATTTGTATTAAAAAATCACGACAACAGGCAGAACATTTCCTTAAATGCTTGAACTCTAGATAAAAAAAGATAAATTATACAATGGAGGTAGAGAAAAATGGTAGGCCCCCATTTTTGGATATAAATATTGAACGTTCAGGAACAGAGTATGAAACTCCAGTCTATAGGAAACTTACAATTACAGATGTAGGCAAAATCATCTTTAGCTTCTTGCCAGACAACCTTAAATTATACTCGATTAAAACCCTAATTCATTGAGCGTACAATATACTCGTGTGTTCTTCCTACAGACTGCTGCATTTAGAATTCTCTTTTTTAAAAGTTTTCTTTAAAAATAATGGCTACTCATTAGTATAAAAACACATTAAAAAGATTATTAATGCTCTCTTAAGAACATCTAACAGAAAATACTGTATAGAAATTATCCATTTTCTTAGGTCTCCATTAGTTTGGTAGAAAATCAAACCACTTCCTAAATGAAATGAAGATGACTAAACAAATTCTATCCATATCTCGAGCTAAAATTCATTTTAAAAAATGGGCACAATTTTGGGTACTATTTCAACTATAAGGAGCGAATTCCACACTTAAGCCACTCCTCTGTAATTTATAAATATAGTTGTCAATCGTGCGATTCATCTTATTTTGTTTACACCATTAGGTCAATTCAATGTTTCATCGAGCAGCATCAATGAAGGTCGACCCGCATGGGGCTGATTCTAAACAAACCAGACCAGACCCCTCGCCCATACGAGACGACATCAAAGTATGCAAGTCTGAAATTAATTTGGATAAGTTTAAAATACTTAGTAATACCCATATCCCAACGAAGAACGAATATTAGAATCACTTTTTATCGTAAAACTTAAACCTAATTGAAATATAAATCAAATTCAATCCTATTTTTACATTGTATCATAAATTAATAAAAATTTTATTTCTGTATTAGGCAGTTTATCCTAAATTGCACTATTCAATTTTAGTATTTTATGAAAACTAGAAATTTGAACTCTTTACTATCTTAGTTTTGTAGTGCCGATGATGAGGATAGGTCTTCGAAACCTTTCTAACACAGATAAATACGGCTGCTTCATAAATAGCGTGCTTGATTTTGCCATATTAAAATTCCGATTTGAAAGAAGCTCAACAGTTCATGATATATATATATATATATATGTATTAACTCAAAAATTTGTTGTGCTTAAAACAATAATGGAGACAAACACTAGGGTATCTAAAACAATAGTTAAAAGCCTCTGTGTACTTCATAATTTTATTCATCATTAAAACAATATCAACTTTGTGGTGATAATGATGATACAATTGATGAACCCCTTAAAAACATGAGGAACCTGTCACCAACACAAATTTAAAGGCTTACGGCATAAGCAATGTTAGTTCGAGACACTCTGAGAGAGTACCTTGTATCACCACTTGGAGCTGTTGTGTGGCAGGACAGAATGACTCACTGATAGACTATATACAGTTGATAGGCTATACACAGTCACCACAGAAGAAATGGTCCCACCTGTTGCTAGCACTTAACATCTACTCTTTATTAAGCCTGTATCAAATATGAAGGATTTTTTGTTAATTTATTTTATTTCCTTTGTTGACGCAAAAGCTATGGTCATATTATCATATACCGCTGAAGAAATTATGAAAGAGATTATAACACAAATACTACTCTATTATGTTTTCATTGTTATTTTGTCATAGTAGTAGATTATTACAAGTAGTATATATTACAGTAGTAAAGGTTATTATTGTTAGCGGTAACTTATGTCTCGCTTCCATAAAGCAGCAATGGCATCCTAATCTCGGGGCATAGGCATCATGTATAGCACGTTGCTCTTAAACTAAATTGATCAGAACGTCTGGCATCATCGCGCTGACTCCTTGGCGGAATGACCGTGACTGATGAAAAAATAAGAATGCGCGAATCACCGAATTAGATTTGCCATGATTCTCCATGTATTGATTCGATTAGATTCACTTGGTGTAAGCGGTTCAATAGGAATTAAAGTGAAAAATCAACACGAATCATGAATTAGGATGATTCTCCATGAATTGATTCGATTCTGATTCGATTAGTGTGAACACAGCCTAAGATCTCTTTTGTTATCTAAATTTGCTTTTATAGGGCCTTCCATAAAGGGCACCGAATTTGAATTGAGCGACAGATTTGTACTTAGAAGTTTAAACAAATGCTTTTATCATGTTTGCTATTCCTCTTTACTCCAATTACCACCTTACTGTTTGTTTTTCAGAATACTTGTGTTCTGTGCGTCATGGAACCATTTACAATTGAGCCGCGCGTTGTCAGTATAAAGAGATTTAACCAAAACGGAGAAAGTGCGGTTCGCAGAATAACGACGAAGTTTAAAATAGCTGTTTGAGTTGTAACGCCAAATCGCCTGAGCGGAATAGTTCTTGTCGGACAGAGCAACAAATTGTTGTGCAACACTGTCTCTTTGAGTCATGGAAAATCGATTCGCCGACTTTACCATCAGTTGGACATCCAGACCACTTCATTATATCGAATTCTGCATAATACAACTTACGCAGTATCTTCAGCCTCCTGATCACGGGAGGCGGAAACAATTTGCTGACTGGGATTTAGAGTGACTTGCAGCTAACAAAAATTCTGCAAAGAAAATAATATACAGTGACGAGGCCCACTTCCTCTTGAGTGAATTTGTCAATAAACAGAACTAACGGATTTTTGGAAAGAAAATCCTCAAATAATGCAAGCGTGTGAAATGCATCCAGTGAAAGCGATTGTGTGGTCTATTTCTGGGGCAGGTGGAGCTCTTGGACTGTTGTTCTATGAAGATGATGAGATAAATGCAGTTACCATTAATGGAGTACGTTAACGAGACAAGATATCCCCTCAGTTAGGGACGAACTTTGAAGATACGGATATTGAAAACCTCTGGCTTCGGCGAGATGGAGCGTCCTGCCACATTTCGCACAATACGCATGCATTACTGCATGGAAAATTTCCGCAACAGGAATGGCTACTAAGGACTGCGATCTCACCCCTTTTTATTTCTTCTTATGGATGGATGTGTACAAACAGGTATACGCCAACAAACAACGCAGAATTCTTGAACTTAAGGCTGAAATCAGACTTGTGATTGGATGCATCGAGCCACACATATGTGAGAGAGTTATAGGAAATTTTGAGGAGCGCATAAATCCATGCAGACAGCGCATGCGTGACATTGTGTGACAGACCTAAACGGGAGACATGATATATTAGTAATATACGGAGAATAACCATGTTTATAAAAATTCCTTTCAATTATATATTATTAAACTTTCAATTTCGGCGCCCATAATTAATGGAACATCCTTTATATTCGAAAAAAAAAAAATTAATGCCTTTTTCTGAACTTCACGATTCATGAGTTTTAATTTTTATTCTAAAACATTCGATAATTAATCATATTTATTTGGAAAATCTCTGAATCTTGCTTTTTCAAACTTTTGTCTTTTAAAAATCTCAAAAACATTGAATAATAACCTTGATTTTCCCAATTCACTTTGTTAAATTTTTAAATATAATTACACTAATGTACAAAGTCACACTTTAAATAACAAATAAAATTCAAACAGATTCAAATTGTTAAAAAAATTATATATATTAATATATATATACTGTTATTTGATTAAGGATAATTAAAACAGTTTCATTTAAAAAGCCCAAAAGTTTGTAACACACTTTGGAGACAAATATTATATTCTATTACTTAATCACAACAGCGAAAACTTCTGCCCCAAAGAGTGAAAACTTGGATCGTATTTTACCACATAACAAAACAAGCCCATACGAGAAACTTTTTTCGGTTCGGCGTAAGTCTAACAAAATAAATTTCCTGAAATTCTCATAGCGAAGAAAATACCAATTTACTAGTATTGCCTTCCCAAAGCTGCTCATTTTCGTAATTCAAAAATATTATCATTGCGGTGCGAACAAATAAATACGCATAGAATTATTTATAAGTATATGATTTCATTTTTTGTGGTGAGCAACGAGGGCATCCCAGCTAAAATGCTCCCGTAAATCTTTAATATCACTCAATAAAAGATGAAGACCATTGTGATAAAATTAGAAATTGATAATAAATTTCATTATGTTAATATAATCTGTCCTTCCATATCACATTACACAGAGGGTATTCAGCTACAGAAGGTGGCTAAGAAGAAGGTTATCTTCGGTGATGTAGCTGAGTTACATGGTCAGTATAAAATTGGTTAGTCACTATCCTCATCGTTGTAAAAGAAGCAGTCAAACGTTAAAGCACGGATACTTTAGGAACGAGATCTACCTCCTTCTCTCTTCTTATTCCATTTTCTTATAGAGCCATTCGTTTCTACACCATTAGTGCTATCACTTTGAGCACTCTACTTTTTCTCATCCTAACCGGAGAAATAAGACCCAATTGCATTCGCCGCAACCTGACCGCTAAATCTCGCTAGCCTTCCCCCCTATGTAACTTCTCTAACACGACACCAGTTCCGTTTCGCCCTCAAACATATTTTAAATAACTACTTATTTTAGCAGACGTGCAAATATGCGCAATTACCCATACATCCCTAACGGCACTCAATGACACAAAATCTTCAAAGTCAACACAAACGTCTTCCATCTCAATCAAGAAAAACTACAAAACACTAAATACATAAAATCACATCGGACTAATCCAAGAATTCTTCTATGTTTTTAATCTTACATTAACACCCGTAATTACATGAAAATAAGACAAACCGTACAGTAAATGTACTCAGATTGTGCACTTAAATATCCGCGTGCGTTACTTTAATATAAATAGACACACGGAACATGCTACAAAACCCATCATCGATATTTTAAACCCACACTACTACTCCTAACACTGCGTAGTGAGTTTCTCGCCAAAACTCTTCCCACTTTTATAGCTTTCTAACCTCTTTTTTGAGTGTAGATTCAACGCTTATCAGTATGCCATACGCAATTCTCAGTCAAACAACACTAAACGAAATAAATAGTAGACTACTTCTCTATCACACAACGCCCAAACAAAATGGAAAAATACGAACAAATGTTGCCCATCGTGACCCCATCCTTTCTTCCAGAAAATCTAGTTAGATTAAATTTTAATTACATCATGTCTTCAGAACTCTAAGATTGGACCTACAACGCCGTTAAAAATGGCGCACATTAAACTGAATTTATACATATTCACAAAAATCAACACATGCATTTTTCCCCTAAATGACAACAATCAAAGTAACTGACAGACATCATGCTCCATGAGAAGCTTCTTACACTAAACCGTAAACTCAAACTAGATTTTATTACTAGATTCATGCTTATTATTCCCGGGGAGTTTTTCCATTCTCCATGAACAAGCTTATAAGGCAATAGAAACCATGTAACCTGGCATAGCATTTAGGTTGGGAGGGATGACAATAGGAATGGTCCACTACTACGAGCATATAACTTAATTGTGGCTCATTTCGCAATATAAAAGGTAAGAAAAAACTCCTCAAATCCGACAAATTTAGAGCAATGCTACAGTAATAAACCTACTAAAATCGAAAAATAAACCAGAATTAGCAAATAGCTATAAACCAATCTCTTTGCTTTGCAAACTGTACAAGCTGTAAAAGCGCGTGATCATGACCCGTATACCGGGTTTCGCAAAGGTTTTGTCACTCCTGTTCTTTAATCTTTCGATATGTTGAAGTATGTGATATAAAAAGTTCCGGCAAACAAACGTAAAGTTCTACTTTTACAGCACGTGTGATTGTAACGTCTTTTCCATTGTTTGCAGCTGTGTTGAAGTGAAAGTTAAAATAATCGTAACCTCTGTTGTCCTGCGCGCGATCCACAATAATTCCAACATCGAGAAGTAGCTCAACGTCAGCCAGATGACCTCTTACAGGGTTGCAAAGAGGCTCAAGATTTAGGAAGACGTCAAAGATTCCCTTCGTTTGTGAAAACCTCATGTTGTTAAATATTTTTGAGAGAAAAGCTTTTGAAAGTGCTTTGAAGATCAAAATGACTACGATCGCAACACCAAAGAAGAGAGTGGTCAGAGCTAAAGGTGCTTGAAAAGAACTCTACTAACCGTCCGTTGCCGAGAACAACGTCGGGAGTGCTATCATCACATTCTCAATCGAATTCTTAAATCTTTCTGATTAAATAACTTTCAGAGTTGATCCAGTTATCACCATTAGAACAACCGGTAGTAAACTTCGGGCAGAACATCTTTGAGGGCCACTTTGTTTCCATGACCATACACCCGGCCTGCTTGATTATGTTTGGTGTCGTGGCTTCGAATGGCTGATTGCATGGAAATTTTGGCCACAAATATCCTGCGTTGGGTGAGAAAGATCACGTAGAAGACGGATTTTATTTTTTTGCAGGTCAGGAGATTTTGGCCACGAAGTCGTACGACCTCATTCCTCTTGTATACAGCATGTGCGCGCTTGTCAAGGGTAAAACCTGCAATGTCCAACACAGCAACGTTGACGAGTTGAAATCTTCTATCAAACGCGTGTTGGCCAGCATAAGGAAATACTTCGTCCAAAACGTGTGTGTGGCCATCAGCTCTCACCTGGTGCGCGACCTACCTACCTAGGATAGCCAAATTGTTTAATATTGCAATTTTGAATACATATTTATACATGAAATAAATTACAATTTGTCTATATGCATCAAAACTATCATTGTTTCCTTTGTTGAGAGCGTCGTAACGAATAAAACAGGACTTTTGCAATACCTGGTATCTACAACCATGTAAGAACAGACCGATCCTGTTGTGGTTAGGTGTTTAAACTCCCTTATTATATTAAAGACAGATTTAGGATTAAACAAATCATGGGCAGTCTCTTTGTTTATCTAAGTGCCACCTGCCTCTGACAATGCAATGTCCAAGCATCTCATAGGCAAAATTGCACAGTCATCAAAGAAGACTATCGTGTCCCGAATAAGTGAATCTCTCTTTACCAAACGGCTATTCTGTTTATAGATGGATGGTGAATGCAGTCGTTGGAGACAACAGAAAACAGACTACCACAGGAATCTCTGTTAGACCCATGTTGTTTAATATCTAAATTACTGACTATCCAGAGTTCCAAAACACCAGGAGATTTGGCTTGCCACGCAATCCGCATCCTTTCGTATCATTGAAAGCCGAGTAACAAATGCCCTGCAATCTCTCTTCCCATAATATGAATAATGGTTCCTCAATGCTAATCCCCTAAAAACTCGGGTATGTGCTTTTTTATTGAAGAACCATCAAGTATGTAGAACATTAAACATCAAATGGCGTCATAATACATTGCCAAACAACGAGCGAGCAATGTACATGAGAGTAATTATCGAAGGAACTATTTCTTTTAAAGAACATACAATCAATCCAATATAAAATATATCAACCAGTTTTATTTCTTTTCACACTTAGAAGAAATTATGATATTGGCCGAAAAATTAAGACATAAGGAAACAAAAAAAAACCTTGGGATTAATTACTTTTTGGTATCGTCATCAGCAATAATCATTTTATTCCGTTTTAGATCTGTAGCTAGATCTTTTCGACATCTATTCACTTTCTCTTTTTTCCCCGCTTTCTACGTTTGGGAGCTTAAAATTTAAGGAAAAATAATGCTATACATATATTTAGATCTTACGTAAGCAGAAAAACAAGTGCTTTATCTAAAAATTACCCTCAACGAAGCATTGTAAATTCAAAATTACACGTTTCCCCTTAACATTTCATAAGCGTAACCTCTAGCCATATATTCACGAAACAGGAAAACATCAATATTTTCCCTATTTCTACCAATTAACTGACGAAGAAAATTCTCATAAATTCCTATAAATAGGGTCATTCGTAAATCGATTTTCAAACCCATCTTGAATGGATTAATTCTACTTTAACTTACAGGGAAGTCTTTTCTCTTCAAAGTAGTTATCTATCAAGGTGAGTTGTGCATCATTTTCGCAAATTTATATTGTGAATCACGAGATTCCATTAATTTTCTGATAATAAACTAATTAAAGGCAACCATAATATTAGCTAAATACGAGTATTATATCAATATTTTTTAAAACACTGATGCAAAAATGAACATAACAAGTTCGTGTTGCTACAAAGAACGATTAAAATTACTTGTGATTATTTAAGCACATGTTGCTTATAATGACATCGACAAATTTAGCTTTTACATTTGTAATCTTCCCTTTGCTCAAAGTAATAAAGATATCTGCCTTGGTATTAACCTTTTGACACTGACAGTTTTCTAAAAAAATCTATAATAGAAAATTAAATGAGACAAATGGCTTATTTAGCGCTGCTCTAAAAAGCCTACATTTCCATTAGACTTTATCTATCGTCAAGGAAGATAACGTCATTTCCAATTTAATGATTTAAAAATGAACTGGGATATTTTTTTAGCAATTTCTTTTATTCAAAGGATGAAACGTAGAAGCTATTTCTGCCTGAACGATTTTAGAAGGGGTGAAGCTAGGGGAAGTGAAAATATGTGGCGGAGCAAACGGAGTCATTTTCAAATAAAATAGGTCGAGTAATGGTGAAATTACGATTGATTTGCATAAAGCAAAGTAATGCCTTAACGGGAAAATGTTATGAGAGATGATTAATTAAAGGAAATGAAAATATGCGGAAGCAACATAGTGGAGCGAGCCAAAATATGGGTGGACTTAGGAAACTAGTAACCAGAGAATCTACTACTTTCCTAAATCTATCTTGGTTCATATTCCCAAGTCAAATATAATTCAACTGTGTAATATGACGTGTTAAACTTCAATGAACATTTAATTTCAAGGAAGAACAAAATATAATATACGAATATAAATTTTTTAAAGGAAAAAAAGTTCACTCATGACGAAACTCATAATTATGATCTTGAGTTAAGTGTGACTTGGTCTTGCAAGACCAACGAAAAGTAATGATCTTATTTATTGTCACATTAAAAGAAAATTTTGCAATATTTATTGTGTATCACATCAAGATCTTGGTTAATCAAATAATAGGGATGACCAAGAAGTAGCTTGAGAGCCAATCTCTTAATGCATTTGATAGAACATTAGTAATCTTGGATTCATTAAAATTGCAGCGCATTTTCGGCAACCTTCATCTTCCAGTTTTGTTTACAATTTCACAGTACAGGTAACGTATAAAGCACCTATACATATTTATCCAGATAATACGGTTAATTTTGATGCATAGTTGTCAACAAAGCATCACAGAATTTGGCTATTACTGAAATATTATCTGGGATTGAGTGTTTATTTCTCCCAGATGAAGAGAAAGAGCCTCGATAACAGGCACAACTTGACGAAATGCACCAGAATGTGTTCAGATAGAATTTACCTTGAAAGAAAAGAATGCTGTATACCCACGTGTTGCTGCCACGCCACTACATAGACGCAGGTCTTTCACAACACACTGGTGGTGGGGTTACAAAAATTTTAAACCCTGAGATGATGGGCAAAAGGGTATGTTACAGACATGTTCTCCTGAAATAATATGGGATAAAATGAAGCGATTAAGAGTTGAGCTTCTACAGCTAGTCTACAGATACTTTCAGTTAACCCGGAATCTGCGGCAATATGTACAATTGAAACAAAATGTGTAGCTCAAAGGTAAGGTGGGGGTTCTTTTAAAATTATAGAGCCTCACGATGATGGCCGTAGCCTTCCCTTAGATAAGATTTCGGAAACCGTTGGCCGCACAAGGCGCTCAAGATCATGTTGTCTTCAATTGATTACTGAAGGAAGCTTTGCTCGTCACACGAGCCTTTTAACCTTTTTCTCTTCCTACTAAGAAATTTTAGGTGAGGGGGCGGCTTTGTGGCCTTGGTTTGCTAGTCTTTTAGAGGTCCTAATTTTCAATAACAGCCGATTTGTTCCTGTACAGCAGCAAGGGAGTGGAAACTTCCTTCGCTGCCCTCATTTCGCGTAAGGATGCCCTCACGAATATCTTCTATAATTTTGTTTCTTGTGTGTCGAGAGACTGATTGTGGACACGCTGCTCCTTTCTTTTTTCTGTGAACGAGTCGCGTTATGTGGAGAGAGACCCAGGTTTTAGCCGAAGCATGGCTGAGTAATTGTTGCCTCCAGTATTATCAGGGTGGCATCCGGGAGAGGTAGAACCGCAGAAGGATTCAAAATTCGCGCGGTAGCTACCTTTCATGTTTCAATGAAGGGGCTATGAACAGATGGTATGTTTTTAAGCTGAAATAGGCAGAAAGTCCAGGTGGCACAAGTGAGACAGGCCCAAAACCTTGGAAGCTCGAAAAAAAATTCGGTCCGCATAGTGAAACTTAGGCCTCCTTTTCGAAAGGATAAGAGTTGCAATGGTTAGAGGAAACAGGGTGTGGCTCACAGTAATGCAGTGACTTAGAATAACACAATACTATTTATCATATAAATCCAATAGCATTTTACAACCTTTTAAGCTTGAACAGTCATAGGACGTCTGCATGTTGTGTTCGTATGGCCAAAACGCAGTCATGTTACACCTCTACCGAAATGGCAAGACCTCTTGAAAGGAATGCAATTGATTTTTTGAAGATCTGACAAAAGAGCTTATTTCATCATCATCTACACTTCAACGACATTTTTGAAAAAATGGGCAATGAGCCTAATTTAAGAAAATAAATACTTCATTCTAAGAGAAGTGCGTTAACACTTGTATCACCCGTCGCTCCCCAAAAGCTCAGTGATGAAATGTTGTTGATATACAAAAATGTTAAGCATCTAAGTGAATTTCACCAGAGCAACCAATAAAACCTCATCCAAAACAAGGTCTTCAACTTGATGATTTATTGAATACTTGGTGGGATGTAAGTAGGCTTTTTTATTCATTTGAAAATCTTGCCACCAAATAGAACAATCAAAGCTCAAATGTAGTGCAATCACCTCAAAAGAATGAATGAAAATTTAAGGAGAAGACGAGCTTTTTGCAACCTTTATATGGTCTTATTTTTCCATTACAATAATGTCTATTCCATACTCCAAAAATAAGTTTTTCCACGATTGAAGAATTCGAATGGGACAAACATGCACATCTTCTCTATTCTTACGAGCATGCGCCTTCATCTTATATAATTTTATTTGCGTCGTTTTTTTTTCTCTGGAGTAAATTGGTTATGGGTTTTGTTATTTATTAATGAAATTGAAGTCTGGAGCACCGTTTGAAAGAGTACTCAGCTAAATATTAAGGTTATTCCTGCTTACTTTCGCAGACTAACTGAACATTCTTGTCTTTCATTATCGGAGTATGTCTTCCATGCTAGATCTCCCGTTCCTTGGACGAGTGAACTCAGAACGAGTTCGTTGAACCATCTTTGTGGAGTATTTTAGTTTTGGGAGAAAGTCGGCCTCTTCCATTACATTTATCCATTGATTTTTAGTTAATATACCTTCAGGCTCAGGGGGGAGCGGGCGTGTATCTGGCACCTGAGCGTGGCTATTTTCTGTTCCTGTCCCGTTTTTGGCTTTGCTTTTTTTCGATTCGTAGAATTACTAAAAAATGGCCTAATTATAGGGGTTTTTTGAAGCTATAGTCAACTATACCCTTGTTTACGGTCACTAGAGAGTCCTATAAAAAATAAACACTTGATATTCCCTTGCAGATGAATGATGTTCAAAGTAGGGTAAAGGATCCGCGTAAGTTTTAATTATGTTTAATGGCTTAATTTTACCAGCAATGCAGATAAATGAGAAAAGACATGCAACGACATTAGTATAATTGTTAGTCACTGCATACCTTGTAATTACCTGAAATTAATTAAGATTGTGTGTGCGTTCTTTTAACTTGATTATTTTGTCCTTGTTCTTGAGTTCCATTTGATTTTCTTATTTTGAATGTTTTTGTATTCATCAACACCCATCATTCTCGTTTTTTTCTTTTATTGATTTATGTAAATCATAATTTATCAAAGAATCCTAATATAGGGAACTTGTATCAAGCAGAATATTTTTAAGAGTTACGTTCCAAAATTTGAATTTAAAGGAATTGGAAATATGGACGAATTACCTATCTAAATTTAACAAGTGCAGACAACATGAAGCGCTGGGGACTATTATTGAAGGGACTAACAATTTCGGTTGAATAGATTAGCTGAAACACAGCAACAGCGTTATTAGTCTACGATCAGACGCAGAGTGTTGTATGGAGTAGATAATAAAAATTTACCGATTTGAAAGGGAGTCGTAGAACATGTTCTGTTTAGGAAACATTGTTCACTCTGATCCATTTTCCTGAGTATCTCTGTCTTTTTCCTTGATTTTATTTCTTTTATTGAGTTATATAAATCATAATTTATTAAATAATCCTTATGTAGGGAACTTGTATCAAGCAGAATATTTTTAAGAGTTACGTTTAAAATATTTGAATTTAAAGGAATGGAAAATATGGACGAACGCCCTACTCGTATCTACAGTTTCACAAGTGCAGAGAAAATGAGGCACCCCCGGACAGTTATTGAAGGGATTAACATTTTCAGTTGAATAGATTAGCTGAAACGATCAACGATTAGACGCAGATTGTTGAATGAAGTAGATAATAAAAATTTACCGATTTGAAAGGGAGTCGTAGAACATGTTCTGTTTAGGAAACATTATGCACCCTAATCCATTTTCCTGAGTGTCCCTGTCTCTTTCCTTGATTTTTACGGTTTCTCCCTAAATTTTCTCTCCTTCTCACCCTCCAAACTACAAAACTCATTAGGAACATCAGTTTATCTCTTCTTTCACGTTACTTACTCTTATTCTCCGTTTGAGGAGAATAATTCGAATTCGAACGATTTTTCTGTAAATGGACCTCATTTACCTTGTAAAGATCTTGCAATCTATTAAGGTGTATGGCTTAAAATCCAGAAGTTTTATCTTTTAAGGGAAAATGAAATTGATTTGAGGGTGAAATATAAATTTCGGGAAGGAGCTATAGATTTGTTTCATTTAGCTGAAATAGGGGACAGCAAATATTCCCATGAGACAGGCCACATCGAACATTGCCATTATTTATACAAAAAGGGTAAATAAAAACTGTGATTTTTTCTTAAAATTAAACAAATGGAAGAAATGAAGATAAAAATGAATACTGATTTCAGGCATAAGGTGAGGTTTTAAATTTTCAGACCAAATTTTTAATTTAAAATTATTTCTACAATTTCCAGACCAATTTATTAATTATTAATAATTGTAGTAGTAGCTTTCAAAAAGCAATTACCGAAAAGGTGAAGAAATTGGCAGAGCAGGGTTCTTTTTACTTAAGCCTTAGGTTATATAAATGATCTAGTCAAGACTGTTCTCTTCATTTAGTTCTTTGAATTTATGTTAATATGGACTTATTTGTAAAAATCTGTGAGAAAAAGAAAATTTCCACAGGCTATTATGATCCCTAAATTATGTAATTATGTCGAATACATTTTTGGATTTGGTATGATATGGATTTTGCTAAGGAAGATACTCGCATCGATTATAAGATTTAATCATTGTTAAAAATATTACCAAAATATTTTATATGTACGTGTATGTTTTATGCATTTTTCTTATTTGAAAAAAGCATCAAAAAGACTATATAAAGACTTGCAATAATCTTATTATTTAAAATATTTTCTAAAATTTTTATTAACTCCATCATATTCACTAATTTGTTGTAAGTGTAGAAACTTTCTTAAATAAGGATTTTCTAACCTTGTGGTAAACAGTTTTATTTCCTTTAGGATACACTATTATTTATGGAACTAAAACTTGTTTCCTTCCATTGATGTCTCAAATTTAGGTCACTGAGCTAACGGGGAATATCACTTAAAACACTAAATTAAATTGCCAATTTATATGCCTTACATTGAGATGAACGTTCCAAAAACATTTATCTAAATAATTTTTGAACTGAATTTCTTTAGCATATACCTATGTTTGTAATTAACTCTTATTTATTATATTCAATAGAGTCAATGAAGAAACTTTCAAATTATACATAACATTATGCAACCAAAACAAATATAAAGGTGTATAAATTATTTGGAAACTAGAGAGAGAGCAAATTTCGTTGCCCCACCATTGTTAGGATTAACTGATGCCAGGTTTTATTTGCCTTCACTTCGGCAAAATTCGTAGTTTTCTCATTGTAGATATTTTTCTTAAATATCCTACAGAAATATTTGATGATATATATTTCCTGTAATTAAAAAGCAACGGTATAACATTAATATTGGTTTGCAGTAAGAACTCATTTATTTCTTTGGCCGTATTCTCCGGATCATACATAGTCTTGTGGAAAAAGCAATTTTCCTCCATCTTCAACTTCTACACAGTTAATGTTAAGTTATTAGCCAATATTTGCCGCTACTTGGCTGCATTTATTGTCTAAAAAATTATATAAATAACAACATCCGCCTAAAAACATAACAAGCCCACACCTTATAGCTGAGGCCTCCCTGCCAAAATGTTGGGATGGTGTTTTTTCCGATTATAGGCTGTTACATTAAGGCGCAAAATTTTGAAGAGATGCATTCCAGCCCATGAATTCAAGTTTGGTCTCATTAGAACAAAGCAAATTCATTCAGATTTTCTATATGTGCTCCTGAGGAAACCTTTTTCAATATTTGAGAATTTGTCAATGGTGCTCATAAATAATTGTTCTTTTCGCAATTACTTTTTTCACACACAAATTCCGCACTAGGAAGTTAGAGAGTGTAAAACTGACTATAATTCCGCAGGATGCAACGGGTTATAGAGAAATATAAAGGCAAACGCTTTATTTTTTCTTTTGGGTCTGAAGTTTTCATTTCTTAGAAAACCTCTCTCCATGCAGAGGAAAGAGTAAAACTTCCCCAATATCTAACTGGAAGCTAAAAATGAGCCTTCAAGCTCACTTAAGAGATTAACTGTCTGCATATATGTAGGCGCAATAAATAGTAGTTACACCTCACCGGCATCAGTTTTTCCATGCGGCGTCTTTTCCGCCGATGCCGGAGAAAGTGTGATATTCCATCTCGCTTTTTTCTGAGACTCCTTCGAAAATTTACCGTAACGAAATTTAGTGTCAAGGTACTCAAAACAAGCGAGATATTTAATAGCCTTATTATTTTTATTAGTGAAATATTGACGAACCATATTTTTTTAGCTAGTGAATTATTATACACCACATTTTAAACTTTCTCCTATGTGTTGCTAATGAACTAATGCAAGTGTCAATGATGTTTTCATTTAGCTGATAACAAACTATATTGCTTTATGAGGGTATCTGATAAAAATGGTAAGTCATTAGCTAAATGAAAACATCATTGGCACTTGCATAAGTTCTGTAGCAACACATAAGTGAAAGTTTAAAATGTGAGAGGTATTTATGCCGCTCCCTGTATAATCTTCATAATCAAAATATTGGTTATTGTAAATTGAGTAATTCATCAATTCATCTGAGTTTGTCCCAAAATTGGTGCCTTTAACTGCCTTATATTTTTCAGATCCCTAATCTTTATAGCCATCTTTTGCAAGTGATTTTAATTTTAGCTTGGCAAATGAGCAAATTTCAGTATTGCTAGATCTTGCTGGAAAAGCTTTATCTTATCCTGAAAGATAAAAACTAGGATTGGTAAATAATTTTATTTTTTAGAGAAGTACAAGTTTCAAATTTTATCTGGCTACAAAATATCACTAAAATAAGGTTTGGTGACCAAAGTCGCGTTTTCTCACTTATTCTGATTTATGAACTTACGATCTACAAAACTGTCAATAATTTGGGGACTAAGCTTGGGAGTGCCTTGGTAATTATATACTTCAAAAGAGAATCTAAATCAACATAAGGGTTTTAAATTTCCTCAGACTGGGCGGAATAGTTATGATGTTATTACCAAATAATTTCCTAGATAACCTCGTAAGATTTTGGCAATTATATAATCGAAAATGAATGTAAAACGACATAAGGGTTTCAAATTTCGTTAAAATCGGCCGAATAGTTATGATGTTATGGCCAAGACAATATAAGTTAGTGTGTAACACACTAAACTCAGTGTGTATAACAGCTTCACAATCCAAAAAATGTAAATATTTTGTTATGGGTAAAACAAAAATTTGGATAGTCATCGTTTTGTTAGATCATCAGATTTCTTGGTCTTCGTCAGTGTTTAATTATTTTTAATTTGTGGGATTCACCCATTTTGGAGATTTGCAAAAGGTAAAAGCAAAGTTTAATGAATTGTTTACATTGTGAAATATTAAAATTGAAACGTTTTTAATGTTATATATTTAGAAATATTAGTCATCTATTCATATTTGTCACTTTATTCTAAATATTCTTACTATAAAATGTATTATATATAAAGGGTCTTTCAACAAGGACGCTCGAACTTTGTCAGGAGATAGTGGCTAGGTTGTTAAAGTGACATCTGGCAACTTCACTGTGAACTGTTTAGTAGTACTTGGAAGGTTATAGCGTTAAACAGCGTGTGAAAATCATCAAATGTTATTATCAAAATTAGTGCACCGTTCGACAAACGTTCCGCGCATTGCGTAAATTCTATCCACCCCACAATCGTCCTGCTGAATCCACTGTTCAACTCTTGGTGGCCAAATTCGAGGCAAAAGGGTCGATCAACAATCAGCCAACACCCATACGTCACCGAAACGCAAGGTCTGCTGAAAACATCGCTGCCGTAAATGTGAGTGTACGGGAAAATCCAAGGCAGTCAATTTCTCGTCGTTCACGAGAACTTGGCCTTTCTGGGACTTTAGTTTGGCGAATTATACGTAGGGAATTGGGTCTGCCTCCGTACAAAATCAAATTTACCCAGAAACTTAGGGGAAACGACCATAGACAAAGCCGTGTGTTTGCTGATTGGGCTCTAGAGAAGTTGGAAGTTGCCCCAAATTTCCCCCAATAATCATTTTCAGCGACCAGGCCCATTTTTAGGTGAATGGATTTGTTAACAAGCAAAATTGTTGGATTTGGGACGAAAACACTCTATATGAGATACACCAGCACCAATTTGGTGCGGATTTTCATCTAACAGAATCATCGGTCCGTATTATTCTGAGAACGAAGATGGGATTGCCATAACCGTCAACAGAGAGACCTACAGATCGATGATAAGCAATTCTTGTGGCCTCAACTGGAGTATATGCCTGATATGGATAGTGACGACATGTGGTTTCAACAGGAAGGCGCTACATGCCACACTGCGCACGCTACGACAGACATTTTGCACCAGCGATTTCAGGGCAGGTCATTTCGGCGGGGGAAAGGTCAACTGGCCACCGAGATCATGCGATTTAACGCCATTAGACTACTTTTTTTTAGGAGGGGGGTACCTTAAATCGCAGGTCTTTGCGAATAATCCGCAAACAGTTGATGTCCTGAAAGTCCACATAACGAACACCATCCAGCAATTCAGCCAAATTTATGTGACAAAGTCATCAAAAATTGGGCCTCCCGAATACGTTCCACCAAAGCGAAGCCGCGGCAGACATTTGAACAACGTCATATTCAACGCTTAATGCCATAAAATATAGTTTCAAATTTAAAAAAAAATTGAGTGCATATATCACACATAATTTGTTTTATTTACATTTAAAAATCGAGCTACCTTATTAAACGACCCTTTATAAACTTGAAATTATACTTATTATTTGAATAGATAATTGTATTTTTTTGAAATTCAGCACACCCTCTGAGAAATTGCCTATAAAATTGGAGTAAGCTTTTTAAGTTATAATAATTTTTATTACAAGATTTGAAAGATTAACAATTATTTATTTATCTATATTCCAATATCCTCTATTTGGAATTTGTGTATTAAATGTTATTCATATTACAAGGGGCCGTCAGTAAGTTTTGCGAATCAGTAGGGCAAAACAGAGGAGGAAGATGGCTGTTTGTGGGGGTGTTAGTACTAGTTATGAAAAGTTAGGACCTGCAGTCGCACGCTCCTGCCCTGTCTATTTAAAAAGCAGTAGCTGATCCCAGATCGTCAGTCACAAATTTTTCAACAATAGATAAGGTTAAGCACCGTGCTGTGATCAAACTTTTTACCAAGGAAATCAAGAATGAAAAGGAGATCCATGAAGGCATGGTTGCAGTGTTCCCTGGCACCGCCCCTTCCTATGCAACCATTTCTCTTTGGAATAGGGAGTTCCGCCATGGTTGTTGAGTCCCTTGAGAATGTTCTCCGTCCAGAATGCCCGTGACCAACGAGGACAATGTGTCTCGTGTGGAGAGAATGATCCTCGAAAATAGACGGGTGAAGGTCGAAGAAATCGAGCAAGAAATTGGAATATCGCATTGAAGTGTTATCAACATCATCCATGAGAATTTAGCCATAAACAAGGTCTCTGCCCGTTGGATCCCTAGAAACCTCACACCCAATGATCGACTTCAACATCGTCAAAGCTCACAAGGCCAGAGTGGCACAAGCTGCCCTGCGCAAGTGCGGATTCGAGGAGCTCAACCATCGCCCCTAGCGACTATTTCTTTTTCTGCCAGCTCAAGGCTGCACTGCGTGGACGCTGGTTTAGGGACAAGAAAGATGTCCAGCTCGCCATCCAGGAGTGGATTGAACAGCAGTCAGGAGATGTCTGGTTGTCGGGAATTCGAAGCCTCAGCGACAAGTGGCGAAAGTGCATTGAAGTCGAGGGTAGTTATATTGAAAAATAATAAAACACTTTTCCTCATATCTCCTTTCCTTATATCCGAATTGCAAAACTTATTGAACCCCTCGTATTTTCATAAAAGAAGGCTGGTTTGGAGTCGGAGCTTTTGCAATTTTCACATGTTATTAAATCCATTTCATTACCAAGAGATTCACCTGAAAGTGCTACTTTATCTGGTGGCACAAAGGCTGCAAAAAGTTTTGACTTATATATGTATGAGATAATACACATAAATAATATGTTAGGAACATTTAATAAAGTTGAAATCTTATTAAAAATCTATCTCTGTATGTTTGTCACAAACTGCACTGGTGAGCGATCATTTCCCAAGATGAAGCTAATCAAGAATTGTCTAATAAACTCTATGGGGCAGGACCGTTTAGTTTCACTCACCCTTAAGCATTGAGCATGAGAAATTAAATGAGAAATGAAAGAGTTTGAAAGTAAGAAGGCTAGAAAAAAAATTACTAAGATATGATCAAGTGAACTAAACGAATTCCCTGTAATACCTAAAACGCACTCATTGCATCATTTTAATTTTATTTATTATTATTTAGTTATTTTGTAGTGTTAAGCTTCAACAAACAAATGTGAAATATTCAATTGTCATTTGGCTAATTAATAATCAATAAATTTGGTATTTTTTTAAAAGAAATTTTATTTCAACCATTCGCTCTCCAATTGATTCTAGGGCCCAACGAAAACACTGAGCATAGGGCCTCTCAAAACCTATGACATTTGCCTGGTTAATTCGTTTATTATCTCAGTCTCAAATTTGAGGTCGTTATTGTGATTTTCTTTGGGTGTAATTTTAAAGAGTGAAGCCTAGAAAATTTTAAGGTGTTCTTCATTCTCGTTCGTCTCCCTGATTATGGTGTCGCTATGTTTTATTTTATATTTCTATTTTAGATGCTTTTCTCTTAGGCGTTTTAGTGTCTGCAGAAGCCTGTGAGCGTCTTGCTTATCCATTTTAAGTCTGCTTATTAATTTATCAAATATTAGATTCTTATAATCTGTAATCAATATTCTCAGTTTGTCTTTTATATAGTTGTGTTGTCCATGTATGATGTGTTCCGGGCCTATCATGGCCACAATATTAAAAACGTCTTTATATTTCTGGACCGTTGCTCTCATAGCTCTTAAAATTATTTTAAAATATAAGAATGGCTTTTTTAGATTATGTGCAAACCACGTACCTATCTCTCCCGATTGCGCCCCGAAGGTGCACTACACTTTATTAGGCTATCATTACTATTTTAACAGATTCTAAGTTGTTCTCTCGTCTCAAAGCTCCATTATTTATTTACAGTAATGGACAAGTGAATTTCACTTTACTAGTTTACATAGGCTAGCCTCCTCATCATTTATTGTTCATTAAGGACAGGTGCGTCTTAGATCCAAAATAGTTTGCATAACCTTTCTTATATTTTGAAAGAATTTTGTTTCGTATTTTATACAATAAGGTGGGAAAATGTTGTTTTACAAAATGGTAACTATATACTTAATTATAATTACATGAATTTTTTGTTAATTTCGCATAGCGCCACAAATTTACCGAACGACCTAACATAAAAAAGACTGCACTACAAAGTATTCTGGCTTGTAAATTATTTTGCCGATAGGAACTATTTATATAAATAACTACCTCTCATCACAAATGTTTTGATACGCGCAGCAAAAGGAAAGTTGAACTAGTCGGTTAACTTGATTCATTATTTGCTGGTTTAATTTATGTCGATTCGAATCTGGCGAAGGTTTCATATCTAAGAGCTTTTTGAAATTAAATATTTTAATAAAAAAATATGAGAATGATCTCGGCACGCGAGCAAATGAGGGGGAAATTATTACATATATAAAAAAGATGAAAGGATAGAAAACACAGGGGCCTGAGTGTGTGTACTCAAATCGCTTAAAAGAGTTCGAACAAAAAATTATTAAAACCGCTACATAAGCTCTTAAAAAGGTCTATTAAGTATGGAATATTCACAGTAGAGATCAAAATAACAAATGATTTTCCATTACTCTAAAAGGAGAGAAACTCGATCCACTGATTTCTTTCATTTTTTTCCGTTATTAACTCTAAAATCTTAGAATCGAAAATTACAGATATGAAGGGTGAGTCATCTTAATTCTACACTATTATGATTAAAATATTCTCTTCATAGGTTTATGTTTTTTCTCTCCGATAGCCTACTGCTCTATACTACCTTTTGATAAAGGTTATGCAAATTTATATGCATAAAACAAAACCTATCGGATCATCGCCACTGTTTACAAACTCACAAACCTCAATTTAATCTCGTGTATATTAAGACATTCTTTTCCTAGCTGTCGTCCATTTAGCATGAGTAATAAATAATCGTACCTCTCTCTGTCCGTGAGATGATCGTCAAGTTGTTTCAACAGCATGATCTTTAAATTCAATCCATTTCATATACTACTGCCAAGCAATCAAGAATTATAGTCCATATTATTCAGTCAATCTATCATAAACCAGGTTTATGTAAGATTGGCATCAACAGATACATAGGCAAAGGGGGACATCAAATAAGAACCACCTAGAAATTACCAAATTTGTGAAGAAAGATGGTTTTAAGATGGTAGCAGCAGTTTTTCGAGAGATTACTGAGCTTTCGCATATCAATAACTTCAGGAAGACATTATCAAATCGGATGGAAGAGGCATTCTTCGCGTTTCTCTCACATGCGGTCAATGTATTGATTCGTCCGAGGAATAAGGTGGCTCGCTATTCATTTGACAGCGAGCATTTTAAATATACGGATGGCCATTGTAGCCAAGTCAACTACAGTAAAGAATCTAATTTGAATTATTTCGGATCCGATGTTAGGAAGTAATTTTTTCGTAAAGCATACTAAATATTTTCTAGTAATTGCACCAAAAGATTATAAAGTTTGCGGAAAAAGTGACTGGGACACTGGTGCGCTTATCAAGCACAGTAAATAAACAAGTTTAAAAGGAATTGCTGCGATCTCATGCTCTACTCCATCGCCGAGAGTCCGAAAACAAACCTAAACATTGTAATGGAGTATAACACCACTGCCAAACAGCGAAGTCAGTAAAAATCTTTCTGAAGGTGTGCATATCACTAGTAAAACTAGCAAGTAAAGTTTCTGTAACTAAATCCCATCGAAAATATTTTTTAGACGAACTTCGGTGAGCAGTATAACACGAGAAATCAAAAACAATTAAAGAGTGTCAATAGTTATTCGTTACATTGTACGTAGTGATTTGCGTTCATTTGACAAAATATACTTTTCATATCCAATTTGTACCCGCATCCTCCTTGCTTACAGATATCGTAACTTTAATTTATTAACATAAAGTAACTTTACTCATTTAAAAAATATTATACTTAGATACAAGTAATTTTGTTTTAAAATCACCTTCAAGAATCCGACAAGTATTTAAATTAGGTTTGGAAGAGCATCTGGAGTATACATATGATCATATTTTTATATTTCATCAAATACTAGAATTAACAAAAAGTACACAACCTTCAAATCAAATTAAGTAAATGAATGTACATGATTTTCATATTAGTATTATTAGGATAGAAAATAACCCGGTATTAAAAAATACAGCCTTATAGAAATAGAGGATTAAAACCAGCAATAATCCAAGGGGCCTTCAAGGGTACTAACTCCACAAAGAGGGAAGAGTGTGGAATCGAGAGTGGAATGGCGAGTGAAAAGAAGAGATAATATGGATAAAAAATTAGTTCCTTATTTATATAAGTTAAATTCAAGGCAATATTATATTCCTAAACATATTTACAGTACTGTTTTCACAAGGATATAATGCAAGCATTCCAAGAGTTATATTTTCTAATTTTAAATTATGAAATCTTTTATTTACCATCATCAATTCGTATTTTCAATGAGCAATTGGATAATTAAGCTCAAATATTGAGTCAAAATTTAAATTAGTAAACTCGTTTAGTATTTTAAAGACTTAATTGACTTTGCCGCACATATGCCGAACAGACAGTGAAAGTAAATTGAGGTTTGCCACAGAATTTCTTTGTATGGTCTAGTTGAAAGTTCATGAATTAATTTCGTCGCTCGATGCTGGAGGAATTGCATAACTGTAATATCGTAAAGAATGGATAGGTCCAGAAATGCACTTAAAAATATAAATTAGATCTTTCAAGCGCTTTATATAAGGAAATAATAATATATTTTTATTCAAACCCAAAATGTTGAGATATATATTATAGAAAACTATATGCCAATTGTGACGGAATAGTGTATTGTTTCCTAAATATTAGATCATTCCATATTATACCACAGAATTAGATTTCTTGTCAACTTTACACTCGATATGCCATACTTGCTACAATTTAAATAATATACCTTGTTTTTATTCATTCTTCGCTTTACCATGTTAATTTGCCTTCGCACCATGTGTATATCTATATGTATATTTATATATATATATATATATATATATATATATATATATATATATATATATATATATAAGGCGATGGTTATTTAATCGCATTTCGTTTTCAGCCAAGTTTTTATGCAAGAATAATTAAAATAAACAGCGATGGCCGCTTAGTTAAGCTCACGATGCAGCTTTTTATCCTTTTCAAAGACTTTCTTTTCAGTAAACGAAAAAATTCTGGTAATTGGCATATCTTTATTAGCTGAGAAGTCTTTCAACATATTCAAAGCTCATCTTCCTGGAAAACAATGAAAACATGTACAAAAATTAGTTTTATATATACATTATTATCTAAACATAAGAATATGTTTGTTTGACGTAACTTTTCTATCATACCCGTAAAGCACTCGAAAGGTCAAAAACTGACAACAACAAAGTTTTTGAAAACCCGTTAAATACTGATAAATTTTGTAATATTTTTACTATATTCCTATATAATGAATTGAACTTTCAAAGTACTCGAAAATTAATTTTTTGCGAGGGAAATTAATTGTTTGCCCTTTATATGTATTTTATATATATATATATATATATATATATATATATATATATATATATATATATATATATATATATATATAAATATATATATAAATATATATATATATATATATATATATATGTATATATATATATATATATATATATATATATATATATATATATATATATATATATATATATATATATATATATATATATATATATAAACAACTGTTCCAGTACAGATTCCTGAGGAACGCTGTTTTTGGGCAATTCCTATTCTGAACTATTTGGAATGAAATCAATTTTATGCCTGCGTGTTTTCCAGCTTGGCTTCCATTCATTCCCAGTCACTACTCCATATGTTGTACGTTTTTGTCTTTATTAATTGTGTGGGCGAGGGAAGTGTGTAAAAAACCTTTCTATCTTGTTAAACCTATATTTTTAGTTATTTTAGTAAAACGTTCGGGTAGAAAGTTTTGGTGTGTTTCATTTATTAATTCATTTATCTCTAGTTACACCCACCTATCTATTTGAAACTAGTCACTCGCATAAGGACAGAAGAACTGCCAACGCTAAATATGATAGTACTGGAAATTCTGCTTTAAAACCAAGCTAAAATGTGTTGATGTTTTTTTTTTGAAATTCAAATTGAAGATTTGAATCAAAAGAAAGATATGCAAATTCTTCCTTTGTTTTCAACGAGACCCGTTTCATCTTCTCCATTTCCCCAAAATGTGTTTTTTTTTAATCAAATCAAATTAATTATTGTAAATTCGAGTAGATAATATTTACGTATATTGTTTTCCCAGCACAGAAATTGAGCGATTATTATCTATCTATTCCAATCAGAGTTCGAGATATTATCAATAGTAAAATCTTCTTTACATGAAAACATTTCGAAAGAGCCATTTTCCATTTTTTCTCCATATATCTATATGGCATGCTTTGTATTTTTCTCAAAAGAAATTGTTGGATAATAATTATACATTTTTGTTTGTAAATGCTATATTTCGTGCTTAAATTTTGGTTTTCTTTAAAGATTAACTTTTGGGGGGATTAGTGCCTAAAATCAATACTCAATAATATGCAGTTGGTATAAAGAATTTCACATATGAAATAAAAAAAAACAGTAAATCATATACATAAAAGACTTGGAATTGTAAATATCAACATAGTATAATTTTAATCTATAATTGTAAATTTAATCAAATTAAAACCATATTTTAAAAATCTTTTAAACAAAGGCCTTACCCAAAGAAATATAAATTTCTAACCAAGTTTTTTTCGGCAGGACTAAAAATTTTATGTTTTTTCTAGCAATGACTATTTGTACAGATGAAATTTGGAAAAGCAATTTGTTATAGATGTAAAAAATAAATATACTTTGCATTTCATGCAAAAATCTTTTACAATCCCATTGTAACTTGGCATCTTACATCGACCTACTTTTTTAACTCTGCAAAATGGCAAACTTGAACTGTTCGAACTTCTTTTATTGTTATTGGTGCTGTTTTGTCTTTTCGTGATTTCGCTCTGTGTAGCTCATTGATAGCTTTGTTGAAAGGACGTCATGTTTAGTTCGTAAAGATGTAGGTTTAACCTGCCTAAGGAGACCTTCAAAAATTGAGAGTTTAAATTTGAAAAGTAGAATCTGCTTTTTTATTTCAATATTAGAGCAAATAGCATAATGACGATTCAGTAGCCTAAGCTTGTATACGTATCATATGCAAGAAATTTCAAAGTGGCTCGTGACACTCTTTTTTTCAGAAAATTCTAAGCCTAAAACAAAATTTAAAGTTAGGAAAAATAACGAATAGTAAAGAATGCTAAAGTATATATAAATGGATGTTCCTTAGTGGTAGTATTTTCCCTTGGTCATTGACACGCCCTCCTGGTCCCAATATTGTCCGAGGAGGGGCTAGGTTGGCTGGATGTTTCGGTCTCTGTACTTCGTGCCCCTCTCTTCGCCCCATTATTTACCTTCTGTTATTCTTTCTTTCCTTCTACACTTTCTTGACTACTCTTTTACTTTCACCTTACCCCGCTGGCTCTGCCTTCGTTGGTTGTGGTCTGTAATCTACTCTAACACTAATGGTATGCACTGCCATCCTTATTCTCACTACCACCAATTGGATACGAACATGGACCTCAGGGGGGCGGGGTTGGATATAAAAAGTAATAAGGGTAAAATTTCAGGCTATATAAAATCCATTAAAGTGGATGTTTATGTAAAATTTAGTCCATGTTGTATATTGTTGCTTTGTGGCAACGATCATAGATAAGTAACAATATAGTGAATATATATTACTCCTATTCCCTCTTTAGAACTTCAAATATAACTCAAAATATTAGTATAGACGTATCTTCTCAATGAACCTTGATGGCGTAATCAATTAGGAAGAAAGCCAACACACTAATAACACCACCACACTAAGTCATTTCGGCTTGTGTGGACTTTATAACTATAACGGAGTTGTAAGCATCGGCAGGTAGCTCAATCGGTTCGTTGCCGCAAATAGACATTGTGCTATTAAACTAAACAGTAATTGTTGAATTTTAGATTTTAGTGTAAAACTTTCTTGTTTACTTCATGAAGAGAGACATATTAAGAAGCTTGCAATTCTCAAATAAATACGACGAATAGCATAATTTGCACAGCAAATTTTCATTATATAAATTCTTACTATATTTGAGTTTTATTTGGGGGAAAAGAGTATTTCTTCATTTGTAACACCAATAGCTGTGTCGAAGCTCGACCTTTTGACCACTTTTTTAATTCTGCATGAAGTAAATGTGTGTTGAAATTGAATTCCATTTAATCTTACAAATTAGCAAAGAGGCGACTATTAAGTGCATGACTTTTAATAAAGTTGATAACTTTAACCACATTTTAAATAACCGTATTCAGATCTGCAGAAATTATTTTAGCCCTCTAATGTCCCTCGATGCATCATGTAATTGCAAATATTACATAATTACCTTCATATTTAGATTCAACTTGAAATTCAAGTATTTTTAAGGTCATCGCTTCGTCGGTACATATTTCAAATTCAGTTAATCCTTCAAGCAATAATTCCTTGAAAAATTCATCTACTTTTTAAAAATTTGCCTCACTATTGTACATTCATCTAAGGAGCGAAAGATCAGAAAAGCTTTGTGAACTCTGTTATAGTTACAAGACTTGGCATATGCCAATAGTTGTAGTAAGTTGGTAATGTCAGTAATCGAACTTTCTTTAATTCTTCCAATAATTTGACCATACTGGTCATTAATCATTTCCGAAATTCGTCTACTCACAGTAACATTTGACTATGGAAATGTTCTTAATTTCTTTGCTTAATTTTGCCCGTGAATGATTTCATTTATTCTAGATTATTTCTACCCCTAAAACAAGTTCTTAAATGTGTGTGGAATATTTATTATTGGCAATTAAATAAGAAGCAACATAACTTGTTCTTAAGTAAATTTATTAACCAGTATGTGTTTCAAGAGATTGATTTTTTTATGATTCTGATAGCAATTCAAAAAGCTCTACAGGTTTATTCGCATAGGATGCATCTGTTGTGTCAAGATGTTTTTTGTTAATTTTGCAGGTTTGAGACTTTCACTCGCTAAATACTCATTACAAATCAAGCTGGTGGAGCAGTGTTCATTATTTCTGGAAAGAAAAATAAATCCATATTGCAAAATGTTTCATTTTATATCCGGAATTGCAGAAATCTTTGAAAAATTTAATCACTTAATCATTGGCTAAAATCCTTGCAATTTTATATAAATGAAAAAAATATAATAACTGTGAATATCTTGGCCTAAATTGCCCTGAAAAACTACCTAAATAATTTTGAAAGTTCACAAACATACTTCCTTGCACACACTTGCGTGTTTCAATTGAGTCCCTATAGCTGTCTAAAACTTTCGCTGATGAAATGAGGAAATGGGGTTGAAAAAGGCGGAATAGAAAAGTTTTGATTCAAAAAATTTACAAATTCAATTTAAACAGTGGCCTGAATTTTTTGCAAAACTTATCAAATATTTATTTTAAAACTAAAATTAAATAGAATAAAATACAGTACTAGCCCTTTTACAAGTAATGGGGGTATAATAATATAAAATTTATCACTCGATCCGATGTAATTTTGTCTCCAATAATCTTCAATGTCATGATATAGTGTCAAAGATTGTAACCTATTTATAATCCAATATATGTTCTATGCTCTTTATTAGTTTAAAAGTAAATTAATACGATTTTTTTAACATAAGGTTGGAACGAAAGTAATATCTGATTTTCTAAAATAAGATTTTTGTAGTTTTTCAAAAATTTACAAATTGAATTTAAACAGAGGCCAGGGATTTTTCTAAAACTTATCAAATATTTATTTTAAAACTGAGATTAATAGAATAAAATAGAGTACTAGCCCTTTACAAGTAATGGGAGTATAATAATATAAAATGAATAATTTATACCTATAGCTTTTGGATCTTAAAATTACTTTTCGTAAACTTTTTTGGTATTCGCCACTATCTATGTTTGTCTAATCTAAAGATCACATTAGACATTTTTACTCGAGGAGTTTCCTAAAGGTAGTAATATAAGTACAGCGACCAATATCATTGAGTAAAGTAATGTGATGATGCAGTAATGAAAGAAGTTTCAGGAGGTAGCTTTCCTGTTTCCTAAGTAGTGGTTTCATTCTAAGATTCATCCCAAAATAAGGTTATCCAAAAGAACTATATTCCAAAGATTTGACAGCTTTTTAAACAGCAAATCATTCTACTACTTCTAGGGAACTGGAAAAATATTTAATCTAAGCAATTCAACTGTAGTAAGCCACCTTAAAATGATTAGAAGGATTTCAGTCATTGGAATATCTGTTTCGCACGAACTTTCCGAGGCAAATATGAAACAACGTGCTGTTGTTGTAAGTTATTGGTTTCACGTCACTTTCAGGCGCCATTTTTGGGCAGGCTTTATACTGGTGATAAGAACTGGAGCATACATCTTACCATTGAACGCCGTGGTTTCGGTCGTGCATCAGTCGCGTAACCCTAATTTCTCAAAAACCAAGATGAATACTTCATACAAAAATGGTCACTTTGAGTGTATGGGGGTATATTAAAAGAAATGTCCTTTACAAACTGTTAACCAGAATCAATTTATCTTAATCTTTTCCGAAATCAACTCGTCATTTGAAACCAGCTCTTGGCTAAAGCCAACCATCCTTAGTAAACAGAGGAGATGTCCTCCTCTATTACGATAATGCCCATCTTCCCACAACTCTAATGACCTAATCTCTTGTAGGAGCTAGGTTGGAAAATATGAATCTATTTGTATGGTTTTACGATGACATAAAGAGAAGAGGTTGGCACGAGTTGTACTCATATTTTGCAGGAACATCTAAAGAAATTTACAAGAGGTGTATTTATAATCTTGTTGACAGATTAGTACATATTTTTAATTCTAATATATAGCCTAAAATTAGACATTGATTTTATTCCAACCCAATATATTAAAAGATTAAAAACTCAAATGCGTAAAAAAATAGTGCATACCATTGAGAAATTTTACAATATATAAATACCATAAGTAGATTTTTGTAATACATTAGTTGCCTAAATATTTCTAAAAAATATTTATTTACAAATGGCTATGGAACCGTCAATAACATTTAAACGACACCTTAAATGGTCAGGACAGCTAGTTTTGGTAGAATTACTTTAGAGATTCCTTAGGAGTATTTATATGTCTATAAAATCGTTCTGGCTCGTGTTATCACAGATTTCCTATAAGACACATGTATAAAAGAAGGTAAGAGGCGTATTGCACACCGCAGAATTTTTTGTGTACTGATAATTTAACAATAAGAGAGAAATATAGTTTGAATATAAAAATTAATCATTTCATTTATACATAACTCCAGTCGTCTTAGTTTGATAGCCAACTCGTATAATATCCTGTCGTGCAGCTCCTTCTTCTTGTCCAAGTCGTTCTAAATGCTTTTCACGTTGGAAATACGAGCACTATGACTTTCTCCATTTGTAAGTTAACAGTAAATTAAAGCAACCCTGCAAAAACTAACTGAACTTTACACAAAGACGCACAGAATTACAGTAATCACATAAAGACAGCAGTGTCTACAACAAATATTAGCCAGAGACCAATCCGACTAGCGCTTGTACTGTACTCTTGATAAGAGATGCTACTTATCTTTTAAACCTACTAGATTCGTTCTTATTAGCCCGAGATACTGAATAGTTTTTCATTCCTTTAACAAATACTGTAGAACGGAAACCTTTTGGAGATTGGAATTTAAAAATTAATCTCTATAGATATCTATTGTAACTTCTCAGACTGAGTCAAGCGCGTATGAATGATGTCAAGAGAACGTCTACTACGAATGATATTTTTTGACACAGGGTACCTCTAAGACGACTGCCAAACGCTGTATGAAAATATATGATATGAACTGCTACTAGTCTCAATAAAAGGAGCCCGAGGGTTTTAGCTGCAAGTACTTCCCTGGATTCAGTGTTGGCAGAAATTAATACAAGTTTACTATACTAAATTTATACTCGGGCTAAGCCATAGTGACGGAGTCACCACTGATATATGAATATATATATATATATATATATATATATATATATATATATATATATATATATATATATATATATATATATATATACATATATATATATATATATATATATATATATATATATATATATATATATATATATATATATATATATATATATATATATATATATACATATATATATATATATATATATGATAAATAACAACGACAAGGTAAATGGAAAAAACGACTCCGAGCGCTTTCGTCTTTATTCTAAAAGCCCTCTTCATGGAATAACATAGGTCAGGACAGAAAATGTTTTCAATAGTAAGAAGTGTGGCGTTAATACAGCTACCTGCATCAAAACCCTAACTAGATGTACAAATTCCTTAAACACTTTAATTTGTGATTTAATATAATTAGATATGATCCAGGCTAAACAATCCAGGGCTAATAATAAAATTTGGGAAAGTATTAATAGAGATACACTCCAAAATATTTCTTGAAATTTAGTTTGTACATTTAATAACATGTTTAGAACTATTCTAATTAATAGTATGATCCTGACTATAGATTCTAAAAATAATGCAGATTGTTGACAAAGATTATGAACATTAGTTTGGTGCTGTTTTACTCTAACATTCAATTATTTGCCTGTCTGTCCATAAGAGCATTTTTTCAAAATTTTACGACCAATAGAATATACAATGCCTGGTTTATTTAAAATGAATAACCTTCTTTCTGATACCTCTACATATAAAAAACTTAAAACGAATCGTATTGACCATGTAAACAGAGAATTTCATTCAACCCTTCGCTCCCTGCTTAGAGTTCATCCTGACCTCACTAATAATTTTAAATATTCGAATGCTTCCCTTCCCTACCTTTATGGTATCATCAAAACCCATAAGCCGGAAAATCCTATCCGTACTAATATTAGCTTTGTTGTGTGTGTTTCATATACCCTATCTAAATACCCTCTCTCCTAAGTCCTTTGGTGAGGACCGTTTCTAGTTCTCACATCTTTAATAATCTCGATCTCATTGGGAAACTTAATGATCTTTCTTACCCTGATAATTTTAGTTTAGCAAACAGATACTTTTGATCAGTGATCAGATTTTCTCTTAGCAGACTGCAAGTTAGTCGGAATTGGCTCGAATTCAACAACACTTCAGAGTCTCATATTTATCCAATTGTTTCCCTATTGGTCCGATAAATCCACGAGGCTCCGTTGTTTTCCCATCCAAATTGTTGATGAAATAGCGCAATTGGAGTTCCTTTGCATGGAGCTTACAAATAAATCAATGCAGTGATCTATTAAGTTTTCTTCTAACATTCTGATCACAGGTCTTTTTGTTCCTGTATTCACTGCTGTTCCATCGCATCCCACAGCAACAAGTTCATAAATGGCTATGTTATTTGCTTCTAGATACGAGAATATTGCGTCGCATATAACTTTTGCAGAACCTGTCTTCATTTTCAAGTCTCGAAGCTATTCTTAACCAGGTTTTTCTATAATAGAGATGTGCTCTCCTTTAATGTTGTTCTTTTGATGAGTTCCCTTCATTGTCTCAACAAAAATGTTCTATCTTTTCTACGATCAAATTAATTAGAATAAAATGGCTTATCCGATGTAATTCCTTGCTGCAGCATAGTACGTTTTTTGACACGCTTTCTTCTCATTTTTAACCTATAACCCTCTACAGAAGTTTATTTGCCTTCAATTGACGATAGGTACTTAAGTATTCAACTTGTTGTTAAAACTGCAACTCGATCAGGACACACAAGTGCGATCACATGCCAACGCAAATTCTGACTATTTTATTCATTTAGATGGAGTCTCGGATGCAAATTTTTTGTTTGCTTCTTTGCGTTTCACGGATAAAGGAAGCTAATAGCTGCTACCTCCATCAGCAGATTATGTTTCTGTGCTGGATGAAAGAAGAATCATTTCAGTATTATTTGTCAAATTAGATGGTTGATTTAAAAGACAATACTCACCATTCTTCCTAACTGCACTCTGAATATTTTTCTTTGATTGAATTTTATCGCTATTACAAAATTGCCATTTTCCTAACTTCTCTCCTACTAATGTGATAATTTGTTTAATTTGGGGGTCTTTTCTATTGCGGTTTTGTCTTTTTCTCGCTCAAACCAAACATACTTTATAACATCTTTGTAAGTTGGCAACACTCGTTCACTAATGGCGAAGGGTACACCAAACACAGGGCTTTCAATTAAATGACGCGTTCTAGGTTTAAATTCCCTAATTAAATATCGTTTTAATTATTTCTTACATATTATTTAACCCTGAAGTATAATAAAACGTGTATAAATATTGGTAAGCATGTAGATCGGCGGCGCGTCCGAAAAAGGGGATTTTTTTTGCGTTTATATTTCTTTCACCGGTACATGAATATTCATGCGCGTTTGAGTCCTAGTTCAAATATACCCGGCGCCATTTTTGTACAAAAATAATGAAACGAAAAATGCTGTTAACTTCAGAAATAGCGATGAGGAAAGCGTGGAATCTTTCTTTAATTCCCGTTTTAGTATAGGGAATCTTTTGCAGAAAATGGCGGTTTCTTAAAATAATGGCGTTCACTTGAATCACGGTTAGTTTTAGAAAATCTAAATTCCAAATTATCCTTAATCTTTAATGCCTGGCCAAAAACGTCGCAATCGATTTTAATCTTAAGTAAAAAGGTTAACAATTTATCTCGATCCGAAACTAAAACACAAAGTTCAACAATAGACGAAGGGCAATTCGCACATACGGAAGACATATTCAAACCGAGCTTACTGCCTAAAAGTCGTCTTTCCTCCACCTAAAAGGCTCCACAAAAACTAGTTCCTTTAAACGATCTAGCTAAGTATATTTAAATGTATATAAAGGTAATAAAAATAGTAAAATGGGAAAGAAATATATTGACAAATAAAAATGACTACAAATGAAGATAATAAAAAGATATTAGGTGAAAAACAAAATTAAAATTCACTCCATCCATTTCTGACATGAAGTGAATAATTTAACCAAATCATTTCGGCGACTTTAATCGTTTTGCGAATTATAATGGGGGTGGGGGACCCCCATTATAATTCGCAAAACGATTAAAGTCGCAGAAATGATTTGGTTAAATTATTCACTTCTATAAACGTTAGAACATCATTATATAAACAATTATGATTATATACTGGGGGCTGTGCCCCCCCAATTGATTGAAACTCAGGATCATCGTAGAGGGGTCTTGCCGCAGTGTTTAAACCCTACACGAGCAGTCCCCTTAAATTTACTCTAAAAACGTGAAACATATTGGAACACGGACGAAATAGTTTACGTCCCATCGTTCTCGCCGCCAATCGTAATGTTTATCTAAATATTTATTGTACAGTATAAATAACAGTTCTTAAATACAAATAGAGGAATGTGATCAAAACAATAGACACTAGACAGAGACACACACACACACACACACACACACACACACACACACAAACACAGACTGCCACTCTCAACGAGATCCTCCGTGCTACTGAAACATAATTGTCACGTACGCCGCTATTTATCATTGAGTAACTTCTAAATATCAATAGATTACTTTCAAATTTCGTTTATTTGTTCTTTAAAATACAATAATTATTTGTATGCAGGTATCAATTCAAAATTCAAATTTAATTTTCAGCTATAATCTACGAAATTCCAAATTTAGTTGAAAATCGCATTATTTTTAATTTTCAATGGCGTTGAGGAACCATTAAGAATTATTATATAAAAAAATCCTTTTAGGAAGTTTAATTTGACAGATAGCTCCCTAAAAAAAATCGTGGTGGGAAAATAAATACTGGAAAAAATATTTTTCGCTCTCCCCTTTTAGACAAGTATTTTCGTTTTTTTTTTAGGGCACAAAAATAGCAGTCATCCACGTGATTATTTACCGCCAGCCATACTATCCGGATAGTGAACCTCGTACTTTTCCTTGTCCCTTTAGTCCACTGTCGCAAAAGTTCGATACACTTGTCGTTGCCCAAAATATGCCATATAGACTCTTCCAACCAAATTAGTGATGTTTTTTCGATTTTCAGTAATAAGGAAACGAAATTAGAATTAGGATAACGTAAAAACCTAGTATTGTAGACGTATACACATACACAACGACTGAATTATAATATATAACATATCTGTATGGGCACAAATATACAATTCTGACATATGAATACATATATATTTATCAACTCCTACGTATACTTATATTTATATGGACATTGACTCCCACATAAACATTTACTTAAACCCAATATAATGCATAGGTATGTTCAATGATTTAAAATTAGATCTGATTTGTCAAAATTAAGGTTATGTTTTGATTCAGGTGACCAATTTCGTAAAGGAATGATTTATATTTCCTAAACAGCAAAAACCTTTGGAGACAAATATTATAACAGAGGCAAGGATCTCTCAAGAAATCCGAGATCTACATAATCAAAAGAAATGTAAAATCTAGAAGAAAGAGTAGATATCCTCTTTCCTATATGTCCCCAATGGTTAAGGTTATTCAGTGGACATACATTCTTTAAGCGTAGGATTTCAGCTTGTATCCTTGTTAGAGAAATAAATTCATCTCTCTTTACTTCTTATTGCAATCAATCCTGACCAGAGTGAAAAAGTATATACCTGCTCGTTATCAGCACTGTTTGAGAGAGATGAAGACATTAATGAATATTTAGCCAACAAGCTGCAGCTTAGATGTGAATTATAGGTAAAAAGAATGGAGTAGTCACAAGACACCTCCAAAATTTCTATCGAATTTGACCTACACAAGCTAGCTGAGTTGGTACGTTGGATGGCACGGCTTTAATGAGAAGGCAATCGTGCTCTGACCGCATAGGTTTTTATCACTGCACATTATTAGACCATATATATTATGTATGGCGACTTATAAATAATGATCAAACCAAAATTAATCTTAACTCATCTAAAGCAATGCTTGATGAATCGTTGTTGCCTAAGCCAAATGTTTTTATTGTGGTATAGAACACAATTTATAAAGCATAGCGATGAATAACGTTTCCTAATTTAGGTCTTAGTTTGTCACGAACTATGTAGAAATATATCGTATGGAGAGGCTAGGGAGATGTCCCTGGTGTGTGCATCCTTCATTGCCGGCCTTTCAAAAGCTACGAGTGCGTTAGTTTATGCGCCCATTAGAGCATTTAGAAATACAATTTGATGTTACCTTCTTCTTGCAGCCTATAGATTAGGTTGGTGATAAAAATGGCTAGGGAACTTTTATGTATCATTCTAAGTGTAGATGTCATGCGCCTTCACTAATTCAGTTGTGTAGGAGGTTGTCAAGCCTAAGAAAGTAGCAGGATTTCTCAATGTGCGGTTTTCTTTGTATATCACCCAATATTAGTGTGCAAGAAGAATGAATCTGCACGTTAACCCATGCTTGAAGATCTCCGGGACATAACGAGTATCAAATCCATACAAAAAGACAAGGGAATCACGACCACAAATTCCACAATCCCACCGTAAGTTTCAAGTGAGTACAAAAACAGTACTCGCGCATCAAGCCTACACTTTTCCCGTATGGCTTCGCTGGCAACAGCGTTAAAGGAGAATGTCGCTTCTAACAACCTTCAGAAAGCTCTCTCCGTGTGCCCACAGCTATTAATTATTGATTGTTTAGTAAAGTTCTTCCAGACATTTCCCTTCAAATATTTTGAAGGGTATTTGCCTGCAAATGAAGTGGCATGGACTCCGGATTTAACTGTATAGATCTGTGGACCCAGTTTTATTCCATTCGCTTTCAGCTGTCTGCCTACAACCGAAAATCTTGTGCGCCAACTGCTTTGCACCCTTCAGGGGTACAAAGATTTTGCTACTCAGCCATCACGGGATGTGGAAATGCTTGAAGTTACGCAATATACACTTTCTCTTATTTATATGCATACCTTTCTATAGCTTTTTTCATGCGTTATCAAGATATAGCAGAAACAGAAGTATTCTTTCGTTTATATTTACATTTCACTTTCAGGTTGCATTGAGCAGGCCATTTTCCTTTTAGGTTAGCGGATTACATGGTCAATACCTGAGCACAAGTCCTAGCGAATTAGGTCGAAGAACTGTAGCTGGGTTTCCTTCTGGTAGGAAAATTCAAGTGACTCGGTAATAAAACTACTTCACTTTCTTGATTTCAATGTGCTGTACTAAAGCCCAAATTGACTTGGGGTTGTTTATTTTTATAAACTCTCTTTAAAGACAATTTTTCGATTTTAATCTCTTTTGGTGGGCCACTGCAGCTTCGAAGCCACCACGGCTGTACTTTTATTAAATTCAAAGAAGAAGAAGTTTTGAAGAGTCAAAGTGCCAGACTAGTTTAGTGACCTATATAGTGGTCTCTAACTAAAGTTTGGAACTTAAAATAAAGAAAACTTTCAGCTATGAGGTTTTATATCAATCATATTCGCAATTTAATTCTTTTCATTTAGCATAAAATTGCAAATATTTGCAAATAGAAAATATCCCAAAGAATCTCCTCTGTATATATAGTTCCTCGCTATAAATCGTTTTCTCAGGGTTATTTGCCTTGTGTCACCGAATTTTTGTTTCATTTTTGCCACGTCAAAAAGAGCACTATTTGCTGCTAACAAAATGATATTTACCTGACGAAACGAATATAATGTTTTTTTTACAAAGATAAAAGATTTTGCTGGAAATATCATCTTGTATCATGCAATTTAAAGAAGAAATGTTTTCTAATCATAGAGAAATATTATTTATGAACACCAATATTATCGAATCAGATTGGAGGTATCGATTTAGAGTAAAATATTCTCAATTTTGAAAATATGTTTGCAAAACATTTTTCCTTCAGGCGAAATAAAAAGAAATATGAAATAAACAGATTTTAACCAAGTGAGTATAGGTATTCCAAGGGTGCTATGTTGGCAGGCTATAACTAGAGTGAATACTTAAATCATAAATTAGTAATAGCAATATGAAATGTACGACGAAGACCAAAAGACAGATCTACTTACATTTCATTTGTATTACAGAGGAACAGTATATAAAGGCATATAAGAAGGTTAAAGTAATTGTAAATCGCTACACAATAAGGATAATAGAGCAGCATATAAAGGATAAGAAGAGAAAATAAGTGAGGATCTTGATTGGAACCTCGAAAATCCTATAAGAAATTGAGAAAGGTTGGCAACGAATTGAAAAATAGTTGTATGAATAGCCAAATTTTGAATGGCAGAAGGTCAAAACAGGGTAGCTAGACTAAATTCACACGTTGTTTAGTGTTGCTATATATACAGACTATAATGAAAATTTTAATAATATTGGGTTCGAGGGTGTAAAATTGGCGCTGCATTAAGATATGAAACAAGAGATATAACAGAAGTTGTTAGTGTTGTCCCAGATAAAAGAACTTGAAGGGCAGCTGAATTAGATGATATAGTTGCCTTTTTGCTGAAATGGAGATAAGATTCTGTTAATGGAATTGAGCTTGTGCTTAAGTTATAAGGTATTCAAATTTTAAAAATTGCCTAAAGACTGGAAGAAAACTTAAACGATGCGCTGTATGTATAAGGATAAACGGAAAAAGGGTGAGCTTAAGACCTGTGTGGGAATAAGTTTGTTTAGTTTCTTAGGTGAGTGGTATGTAAAAGTTCTCATTGGGCTTGTTAAGCACTTTTAACAGGTTAAGCACTTTTAACAGGTAGAAGGTTACGCGCAAAGAGACTTAAAAGCACATATGTCTCCCTCGATCTAGTATTTGTGTCTAGTCAAATAGCTAAACATGACCAGGGATGAGAGATATAAAGTGCGACCTGGTTTTCTAGGATTTGAGAAAGCTTAAGATTGCGTAATTGGGAAGTGTGAGAGACGGGGGCGGGAGCGCATTATAACTGGCCCTAAGAATCCTCGTACCGGATGGTAACTTCATAGATGGTGACAAGTATCTTTATTTTGAAAGGTGGCTGCGAGGAAGGGTTGGTGAAAGGTGGCTGCGGCCAGGAGGGTTTAGTGGAAGGTGGCTGTGGCGAGGAGGGTTTGGTGGAAGGTGGTTGCGGCGAGGAGGGTTTGGTGGAAGGTGGCTGGAAGGAGGGTTTGGGGGAAGGTGGCTGCGTCGAGGAGGGTTTGGTGGAAGGTGGCTGCGGCACGGAGGGTTTGGTGGAAGGTGGCTGTGGCGAGGAGGGTTTGGTGGAAGGTGGCTGTGGCGAGGAGGGTTTGGTGGAAGGTGGCTGGGAGGAGGGTTTTGGGAAAGGTGGCTGCGGTGAGGAGGGTTTGGTGGAAGGTGACTGTGGCGAGGAGGGTTTGGCGCAAGGTGGCTGGGAGGAGGGTTTGGTGGATGGTGGCTGCGAGGATACATTCCAAGATGTATCCTAAGATGCGCACCACAAGTTCGTGAAATGTTGAGAAGTTATTGAGTTTAAAAGGACTAGGGAATGTTAAGTGTGTTCACAAGTAATGTACCAGGCATTTACCCAACAATATGCTTATATACATCTGAGAATTTGAAATGAAATAGTTTCAATTAATTTTTAATAATTTAAGGCAAATAACAACGAGGTCATTTCCCTTAAAATAAAATTGTCGGACAAAATAAATAATTGCTCTTTATCAGGGGTAAAGAGGAACCGATAAATATTATGAATAGATCCAGCCATTCAAAGGAGAGTAATATAGATTGACGCTTATGGTAATTTAGGACTATTTCATTTCTGCAAATCACTAATAAATATAAAACAAAAAATAAATCAAACCAGGACATTTGCATCAAAAATATTTCCAAAATAAGATCGGAAAGAAAAGGACAATTTTTTAAAAGTATACATTCAAGGATTAAAAAAATGAGAGAGCACTTCTTACAGCGTGAGTGCTTATGGATTAATTTAAGAACCTGAGGGGCCTAATCTTAAAGTGCTTGAAACGCAGGTAATTTATCTTGAATTGATCGAAACGCGGGTGCTTAAGCTTGAATTGATCAAAACGTAGGTGCTTTATCTTGAATTGATCGAAAGGCAGGTGCTTTATCCTGAATTGATCAAAACGTAGGTGCTTTATCTTGAATTGATCGAAAGGCAGGGGCTTTATCTTGAATTGATCAAAACGTAGGTGCTTTATCCTGAATTGATCAAAACGTAGGTGCTTTATCTTGAATTGATCGAAAAGCAGGTGCTTTATCTTGAAATGATCGAAAGGCAGGTGCTTAATCTTGAATTGATCAAAACGTAGGTGCTTTATCTTGAATTGATCGCAAGGCAGGTGCTTTATCCTGAATTGATCAAAACGTAGGTGCTTTATCTTGAATTGATCGAAAGGCAGGTGCTTTATCTTGAATTGATCAAAACGTAGGTGCTTTATCCTGAATTGATCAAAACGTAGGTGCTTTATCTTGAATTGATCGAAAGGCAGGTGCTTTATCTTGAATTGATCGAAAGGCAGGTGCTTAATCTTGAATTGATCAAAACGTAGGTGCTTTATCTTGAATTGATCAAAACGTAGGTGCTTTATCCTGAATTGATCAAAACGTAGGTGCTTCATCTTGAATTGATCGAAAGGCAGGTGCTTAATCTTGAATTGATCACAACGTAGGTGCTTTATCCTGAATTGATCAAAACGTAGGTGCTTTATCTTGAATTGATCGAAAGGCAGGTGCTTTATCTTGAATTGATCGAAAGGCAGGTGCTTAATCATGAATTGATCAAAACGTAGGTGTTTTATCTTGAATTGATCGAAAGGCAGGTGCTTTATCATGATTTGATCACAACGTAGGTGCTTTATCTTGAATTGATCGAAAGGCAGGTGCTTTATCTTGAATTGATCAAAACTTAGGTGCTTTATCCTGAATTGATCAAAACGTAGGTGCTTTATCTTGAATTGATCGAAAGGCAGGTGCTTAATCTTGAATTGATCAAAACGTAGGTGCTTTATCTTGAATTGATCGAAAGGCAGGTGCTTTTTCCTGAATTGATCAAAACGTAGGTGCTTTATCTTGAATTGATCGAAAGGCAGGTGCTTTATCTTGAATTGATCAAAACGTAGGTGCTTTATCCTGAATTCATCAAAACGTAGGTGCTTTATCTTGAATTGATCGAAAGGCAGGTGCTTTATCTTGAATTGATCGAAAGGCAGGTGCTTTATCCTGAATTGATCAAAACGTAGGTGCTTTATCTTGAATTGATCGAAAGGCAGGTGCTTAATCTTGAATTGATCGAAAGGCAGGTGCTTTATCTTGAATTGATCGAAAGGCAGGTGCTTAATCTTGAACAGATCAAAACGTTAGTGCTTTATCTTGAATTGATCAAAAGGCAGGTGCTTTATCCTGAATTGATCAAAACTTAGGTGCATTATCTTGAATTGATCGAAAGGCAGGTGCTTTATCTTTAATTGATCAAAACGTAGGTGCTTTATCCTGAATTGATCAAAACGTAGGTGCTTTATCTTGAATTGATCGAAAGGCAGGTGCTTTATCTTGAATTGATCAAAACGTAGGTGCTTTATAATTGATCGAAAGGCAGGTGCTTTATCCTGAATTGATCAAAACGTAGGTGCTTTATCTTGAATTGTTCGAAAGGCAGGTGCTTTATCTTGAATTGATCAAAACTTAGGTGCTTTATCCTGAATTGATCAAAACGTAGGAGCTTTATCTTGAATTGATCGAAAGGCAGGTGCTTAATCTTGAATTGATCAAAACGTAGGTGCTTTATCTTGAATTGATCGAAAGGCAGGTGCTTTTTCCTGAATTGATCAAAACGTAGGTGCTTTATCTTGAATTGATCGAAAGGCAGGTGCTTTATCTTGAATTGATCAAAACGTAGGTGCTTTATCCTGAATTGATCAAAACGTAGGTGCTTTATCTTGAATTGATCGAAAGGCAGGTGCTTTATCTTGAATTGATCGAAAGGCAGGTGCTTAATCTTAAATTGATCAAAACGTAAGTGCTTTATCCTGAATTCATCAAAACGTAGGTGCTTTATCTTGAATTGATCGAAAGGCAGGTGCTTTATCTTGAATTGATCGAAAGGCAGGTGCTTTATCCTGAATTGATCAAAACGTAGGTGCTTTATCTTGAATTGATCGAAAGGCAGGTGCTTAATCTTGAATTGATCGAAAGGCAGGTGCTTTATCTTGAATTGATCGAAAGGCAGGTGCTTAATCTTGAACAGATCAAAACGTTAGTGCTTTATCTTGAATTGATCAAAAGGCAGGTGCTTTATCCTGAATTGATCAAAACGTAGGTGCTTTATCTTGAATTGATCGAAAGGCAGGTGCTTTATCTTGAATTGATCAAAACGTAGGTGCTTTATCCTGAATTGATCAAAACGTAGGTGCTTTATCTTGAATTGATCGAAAGGCAGGTGCTTTATCTTGAATTGATCAAAACGTAGGTGCTTTATCCTGAATTCATCAAAACGTAGGTGCTTTATCTTGAATTGATCGAAAGGCAGGTGCTTTATCTTGAATTGATCGAAAGGCAGGTGCTTTATCCTGAATTGATCAAAACGTAGGTGCTTTATCTTGAATTGATCGAAAGGCAGGTGCTTAATCTTGAATTGATCGAAAGGCAGGTGCTTTATCTTGAATTGATCGAAAGGCAGGTGCTTAATCTTGAACAGATCAAAACGTTAGTGCTTTATCTTGAATTGATCAAAAGGCAGGTGCTTTATCCTGAATTGATCAAAACTTAGGTGCATTATCTTGAATTGATCGAAAGGCAGGTGCTTTATCTTTAATTGATCAAAACGTAGGTGCTTTATCCTGAATTGATCAAAACGTAGGTGCTTTATCTTGAATTGATCGAAAGGCAGGTGCTTTATCTTGAATTGATCAAAACGTAGGTGCTTTATAATTGATCGAAAGGCAGGTGCTTTATCCTGAATTGATCAAAACGTAGGTGCTTTATCTTGAATTGTTCGAAAGGCAGGTGCTTTATCTTGAATTGATCAAAACTTAGGTGCTTTATCCTGAATTGATCAAAACGTAGGAGCTTTATCTTGAATTGATCGAAAGGCAGGTGCTTAATCTTGAATTGATCAAAACGTAGGTGCTTTATCTTGAATTGATCGAAAGGCAGGTGCTTTTTCCTGAATTGATCAAAACGTAGGTGCTTTATCTTGAATTGATCGAAAGGCAGGTGCTTTATCTTGAATTGATCAAAACGTAGGTGCTTTATCCTGAATTGATCAAAACGTAGGTGCTTTATCTTGAATTGATCGAAAGGCAGGTGCTTTATCTTGAATTGATCGAAAGGCAGGTGCTTAATCTTGAATTGATCAAAATGTAGGTGCTTTATCTTGAATTGATCGAAAGGCAGGTGGTTTATCTTCAATTGATCGAAACGTAGGTGCTTTATCCTGAATTGATCAAAACGTAGGTGCTTTATCTTGAATTGATCGAAAGGCAGGTGCTTTATCTTGAATTGATCGAAAGGCAGGTGCTTAATCTTGAATTGATCAAAACGTAGGTGCTTCATCCTGAATTGATCAAAACGTAGGTGCTTAACCTTGAATTAATCGAAAGGCAGGTGCTTTATCTTGAATTGATCAAAACGTAGGTGCTTTATCCTGAATTGATCAAAACGTAGGTGCTTTATCTTGAATTGATCGAAAGGCAGGTGCTTTATCTTGAATTGATCGAAAGGCAGGTGCTTAATCTTGAATTGATCAAAACGTAGGTGCTTTATCTTGAATTGATCAAAACGTAGGTGCTTTATCCTGAATTGATCAAAACGTAGGTGCTTCATCTTGAATTGATCGAAAGGCAGGTGCTTAATCTTGAATTGATCACAACGTAGGTGCTTTATCCTGAATTGATCAAAACGTAGGTGCTTTATCTTGAATTGATCGAAAGGCAGGTGCTTTATCTTGAATTGATCGAAAGGCAGGTGCTTTATCTTGAATTGATCAAAACGTAGGTGCTTTATCTTGAATTGATCGAAAGGCAGGTGCTTTATCATGAATTGATCACAACGTAGGTGCTTTATCTTGAATTGATCGAAAGGCAGGTGCTTTATCTTGAATTGATCAAAACTTAGGTGCTTTATCCTGAATTGATCAAAACGTAGGTGCTTTATCTTGATTTGATCGAAAGGCAGGTGCTTAATCTTGAATTGATCAAAACGTAGGTGCTTTATCTTGAATTGATCGAAAGGCAGGTGCTTTTTCCTGAATTGATCAAAACGTAGGTGCTTTATCTTGAATTGATCGAAAGGCAGGTGCTTTATCTTGAATTGATCAAAACGTAGGTGCTTTATCCTGAATTGATCAAAACGTAGGTGCTTTATCTTGAATTGATCGAAAGGCAGGTGCTTTATCTTGAATTGATCGAAAGGCAGGTGCTTTATCCTGAATTGATCAAAACGTAGGTGCTTTATCTTGAATTGATCGAAAGGCAGGTGCCTAATCTTGAATTGATCGAAAGGCAGGTGCTTTATCTTGAATTGATCGAAAGGCAGGTGCTTAATCTTGAACAGATCAAAACGTTAGTGCTTTATCTTGAATTGATCAAAAGGCAGGTGCTTTATTCTGAATTGATCAAAACTTAGGTGCATTATCTTGAATTGATCGACAGGCAGGTGCTTTATCTTTAATTGATCAAAACGTAGGTGCTTTATCCTGAATTGATCAAAACGTAGGTGCTTTATCTTGAATTGATCGAAAGGCAGGTGCTTTATCTTGAATTTATCGAAAGGCAGGTGCTTAATCTTAAATTGATCAAAACGTAGGTGCTTTATAATTGATCGAAAGGCAGGTGCTTTATCCTGAATTGATCAAAACCTAGGTGCTTTATCTTGAATTGATCGAAAGGCAGGTGCTTTATCTTGAATTGATCAAAACTTAGGTGCTTTATCCTGAATTGATCAAAACGTAGGTGCTTTATCTTGAATTGATCGAAAGGCAGGTGCTTAATCTTGAATTGATCGAAAGGCAGGTGCTTTATCTTGAATTGATCGAAAGGCAGGTGCTTAATCTTGAATTGATCAAAATGTAGGTGCTTTATCTTGAATTGATCGAAAGGCAGGTGGTTTATCTTGAATTGATCGAAACGTAGGTGCTTTATCCTGAATTGATCAAAACGTAGGTTCTTTATCTTGAATTGATCGAAAGGCAGGTGCTTTATCTTGAATTGATCGAAAGGCAGGTGCTTAATCTTGAATTGATCAAAACGTAGGTGCTTCATCCTGAATTGATCAAAACGTAGGTGCTTTATCTTGAATTAATCGAAAGGCAGGTGCTTTATCTTGAATTGATCAAAACGTAGGTGCTTTATCCTGAATTGATCAAAACGTAGGTGCTTTATCTTGAATTGATCGTAAGGCAGGTGCTAAATCTTGAATTGATCAAAACGTAGGTGCTTTATCTTGAATTGATCGAAAGGCAGGTGCTTTTTCCTGAATTGATCAAAACGTAGGTGCTTTATCTTGAATTGATCGAAAGGCAGGTGCTTTATCCTGAATTGATCAAAACCTAGGTGCTTTATCCTGAATTGATCAAAACGTAGGTGCTTTATCTTCAAAAGATCGAAAGGCAGGTGCTTTATCTTGAATTGATCGAAAGGCAGGTGCTTAATTTTGAATTAATCAAAACGTAGGTGCTTTATCCTGAATTGATCAAAACGTAGGTGCTTTTTCTTGAATTGATCGTAAGGCAGGTGCTTTATCTTGAATTGATCAAAACGTAGGTGCTTTATCCTGAATTGATCAAAACGTAGGTGCTTTATCTTGAATTGATCGAAAGGCAGGTGCTTTATCTTGAATTGATCGAAAGGCAGGTGCTTAATCTTGAATTGATTAAAACGTAGGTGCTTTATCCTGAATTGATCAAAACGTAGGTGCTTTATCTTGAATTGATCGAAAGGCAGGTGCTTTATCTTGAATTGCTCGAAAGGCAGGTGCTTAATCTTGAATTGATCAAAACGTAGGTGCTTTATCTTGAATTGATCGAAAGGCAGGTGCTTTATCCTGAATTGATCAAAACGTAGGTGCTTTATCTTGAATTGCTCGAAAGGCAGGTGCTTAATCTTGAATTGATCAAAACGTAGGTGCTTTATCTTGAATTGATCGAAAGGCAGGTGCTTTATCCTGAATTGATCAAAACGTAGGTGCTTTATCTTGAATTGATCGAAAGGCAGGTGCTTTATCTTGAATTGATCAAAACGTAGGTGCTTTATCCTGAATTGATCAAAACGTAGGTGCTTCATCTTGAATTGATCGAAAGGCAGGTGCTTTATCTTGCATTGATCGAAAGGCAGGTGCTTAATCTTGAATTGATCAAAACGTAGGTGCTTTATATTGAATTGAACGAAACGCAGGTGCTTATTCTTGAATTGTAAATATTTGGAAGGTCTCTTAGTAGATCGTATCTTATCTTGAATTTAATTTATCTTACTTTAGAAGCTCTTTTCGTTTATCAAAATTTATCTTAACTATAGTTCACTTCAGACACCGTGTCATGGGAGGATCAGTGTTTCAAAAATAATTTTTCCTTTACTTAACCTAACTTACCCTTACCTAACATAACTGAACAATACGATATTTAAATGATCCTTTAAATAGTTTAATATTCAATAAAACTTTCCTTAGTAATTTGCAATATTTTTCTTTTCCCTTTAAAGTCATTGCGAGTCGTTAGCAGAGTGACTTTAGGTGTCTTATCTTGAATTAAAAAAAATGCAGGTGTTATTCTTGAATTGAGTGACTTCAGGTGCCTAATATTAAATTGATCCGTACGCTTCAGATAGAAATAGACAAAAAGAGAGACAGAAGGGATATATATATATATATATATATATATATATATATATATATATATATATATATATATATATATATATATATATATATATATATATATATATATATATATATATATATATATATATATATATATATATGACAAAATCTTTAATATAAATAGTCTGAAAATTTACGCGCGTGGATTATTACTCGGTAATTAATTCATTTGCATTTGCAAAATGTCCTTTTTAGACCTAGTCTTGACGTCGGTCCTTAAAATCATGATGTGTCCTGGAAAGAACGAATCTTACAACCATACCGTCAGGTAGGACGTTATAATCATTCGCAGGGCAGCTATACACGCTTTGTTTTTAGTCACAAAATGGTATGTTTGTACAGACTTTAGTTAAAACGAATGGACAAGGTCATTTCTTGCCGACATGTTGTAAGAAGATATCCTCAAAGGAATTTTCAATGATGGAGGAAATCAAATTCTGGAGTTGTAGGTTAGAGCTAGGATAGTTAAGTAAATTTTATGGGATTAATTAGTTGCGTTCGTTTGGTTTGGGTAAATTGTTTATTTTTTTAGTTTGGTTAGGATAGATTATATTAGATAATATTGAATTATATTAGGATTGATTTTATTAGATTAGTTAAATTAGATTATATTATATTGTTATGTTTGAATGGATTTGTTTGTTTCTGATGGTTAGGTTATATTGTTTATATTGCTAGGTTATGGTCGTTAGGTTAGGTTAATTACTTAACTTTGGTTAGCTTGACTCTGTATTTTGGAAATTACATTTCCAACAATAAAGCCTACCCGAGCTAATTTCGTAAAGAATACACTGATAAGATATATAGAATGGTGACATTAACCTCCATGATTATTTTATGTAAAAATAAAGGCATGCATAAATTATGAACATAAATGTCAAGTAATTCGCGAATGAATATGATATCACGCCGGCTGGCTTGGCAGATATGTCTGTTCCCAGATAAAATGTCCTGTAGAGCCTATTTTTTGAAAAGATACAAAATGAAAATTTTGCTAAACTCGCAAAAACAAGATATTCTTTCACAAGTTTAGAAAGATGTTAAGATGTATGTTTTTGTGTTGTACGACGTTCCTGTAAAGAATTTATCATTTTAGTAAGTCGTCCATTTTATTTAATCCTATACGATGGTAAGAATTCACATTAATAAAGTAGCCTTAATTGCACTTTATAAATGTTGTGGTGGACGTTTCTTTATTATGAACGTAAATGGTAAATTATGCTTGTATCTATTTAATAATCTAAGGCCTATCCTAAGTTCACTTACTCATATGCGAGTGGCCCAAATGATGTTTTTTACATTTAATAGAGGTATCAATACAAGCATTGACTCTTACTTATGATAGAAACGTAATAAAGCAAAGCAAAACTATGTTATTTATCCATTTCTTTTCTATCCTAAGGCCTGACCTAAATTTAATGGTTCCTTGTGTTACGCTAGGTTTTGCTTTCTTTTAACGTTTCCAAAACAATGTGAGCCAAGTTCTTTTATTCCTGAGTGGGGGTACAAATTATTATTTGCTACAATGAATGTAGTACAAAATGTAAACTACATCATTGATCAAATTTACTTTTATTTCCAAAGCGGCACGGACATTCCGCATGCCTAGAATATATTCCCTTAGAAACAAGAGGTTAAAATGACCCATGACCTTTATTGAGGAAATCTAAATTCAATACACTAAGAAACTTTTTATAAAATGCATAAAATTATTGAAAAATCTGCAAAAAGTTTCCGAAATGAAAAGAGGTGGCTAAATTGACGAAACGTGGCAGAAATATTTCTAACAGACAGAATCTAATCTTTTACCACCATAAGATTCTCACAGTTCATTCGATTTACTCTGCCAAATTTCGAATTAGAAATTTCGCTATTACATTAAATGTGAAACCAATTTATTTAAAACGAAGAATTTATTAATATTAACGAAACCGCAAGTGCGATAGTCCCAACGGGAAGTAGCATGATTGATATAAAAGAACGAGTAGCAGAACCAGGGAATCAAGTATAGTGTAGGTAAGAGGCTAAATTCTACCTTTTTCTGATTAAATCTTTACCAAGGTGACGCGAAAAATCAAATATATTCACAAAACAAAAGTTTTTGAACTTTTCAAAACAATTAATTCCTACTGAATTAGGCACACCATGATAGAAATGCAATAAATTTTGGGCCCAAAGCATTGTGTTTAAAGGTGATTATTATTTAATTATAATTTTAATTTTAATTTTTATAGTCATAGCTCTATTTCGTAATGGTAAATTTAACGATTTTTAATGTTATAGTTATATAAGAAATATACAACCGGAGCAATTAACCCTGATTTGACTTCGGAAAACTTCATTTTCTCAAAAAATCGCCAATTTCCGCATTAGGTTTCAATGCAAATAGACAAGATGTCGTTCTTGTGTTGCACGTTAGAAAACTGGTGCTTTTCCTCAATACATTGTGATTATTGATATTAGACTAATTTTTTCCACTTTTTTGGCTTAGTTATGACAAAAAAATAGTGATATTATCTTAGTTTTTATCTTTCTGTTGGATAGAGATACTAGTAAGTACTAATTAAGCTTATTAAAATTCCCTCATTCTATCAAAATATCGATTCAGAATAACCGTCAATGATACTAAAATCTCGGATTAGCCGAAACTAAGCATAAAGTATTGTATTTTTTATTTGTTAAATAAAAATTAATGAATAAATTAAATAGTGAATACCGCAATTAGATCCTTCCTGTATGCCAAATTTGAGTTGGGAGTTTAAGCTCCTAAAATCATTTAAGTACCAGTGATTCTTGCAAACACTCTTTCCTGTATTTTTAGGACAAGTCGTTCTCTTCGTGAAAAAGTTTCGAAAATGAGTACATGTAATCAAATGTACCATTATTTACCTATTTATCCCGAACTAACATGCGGAATTTTGAAAGAATTCTCTACGAATGCAACGAAGATTTATTTTAATATATAATTCTCTCCAATCTCATTTTAGATAGAAAAGTGCCCCTTCCCCCCCCCCACTATTCGCATATGAAAAACCTAAATGGGCGATTTATGTTTCATTCTCAGAATACATACCAAAACCTCTCTCTAGTCTTAGTTAATGGCTGAGCACATATTAAAATTCACATAATGATCAGAGTGGCAATCGTACCAGGTTCCATTCTCCGTTTGATTAAAATGTGCAGTAAGAGGAGTAGTACTATCTTAAATAATCTACCAACACGCAGAGAACACTATGTTTTTAGAGGAAGAACCTCCCATTCTGCGTCAGCCGACGGCGGATATCAAAACCTCCTTTGCGGAGTCAGAGACAAAACAAGTTCGGATTGTTTTTGCAACGGAATGAAGAATGGAAGTTACAGCCATGCTGTGAGTGGTTATGAATGTGAGGACAAACGTATCCGGAAATGTCTGTGCAAGTGTCTAGTCCACCGTCCGAAGGCGTAGCGTTTGTTTTGTTTTTAATTTAACCTAACATTAGTCTATAAAATGATTACAGCGATTTATGCCCTTCTACGCAGTTTTCAGATATGCGATAAAAAGAGATGTGCGAATGTCGCAGACTCGATGAAGTGCGTAGATGGCGACAGTGCTCTACATACACCTACGATTATAATGTTCCGTGAAATCCTCCCAATACTCAGGCGTGGAAATTCAACGCCTTATCCAGTAGTATAGCAATATGTGTTTCCTAAGTTCTTCTTACTCCGCCCGATATGACTTCTTCTTGCAAAAGGGATTTGAATCTTGGTTTCTTTTGTGTATAACCCGAAATAGATCATATTAGAAAGGCCCTTCCCTAACATGTTTATAGTCCATACATTCCGCTCGTAACCGACCTTCAGCCTAACTACAAATTTGATTCGTGATGAAATTGGCTACATATTATAAGGCCATTGAGAGGAAAAAGGACTTACAAATCCAAATGATAATTAAATTAACTAAGGCTCTCTCTTTTCACGTCAGAGTTATGTGATGGATGTGAGAAGTACAGCATGACATTGCCGCGCTTCTCATCCGAGTAGTTAATTTCATTCTTGAATCGCGAGTCTCGCTATCATGCTCTAATGAATATTGATCTTAGGCGATTGACTGTTAAAATGGATAAATTTCAATTTAAATGTTACCTACTACTCTATCCGAATATGGACTGGTAAAAGTATAAAATTGCTCTTAGTATTAATGAGTCATATCATTCAACGGAACAGTGTAGGGATTCAGCTTTCATTTGCTGCTCGACCATCGTAGTTCGGTGGTAACTGCAGTGCATCTAAAAAAAAAGGGGTCAGGGTTTAAATCAGGTCGGACGTTAATTCTTTTCAACATTCACGACCCGCTATTTGCTGTGTGTGTCAATATTTATTATTCCAAAACTTACGTAAGTAAAATATGTTACTAATAAATTGCGAGAACACTAAAAAATTGCGTTAGGCGCTTTCATCTTTTTTATCCTAAACACTTTTGAAATGTTTAAGATTAATGAAGTCAAAGAAGCATATTAATATGTACATTTCTTTATATAATTACATATAAGCCTAGGGAAAATGTAAATTTTGTATGTGTGAGCGAGGTACACATAAGATACAAAAATAAGTGTATTAAGTTTCTTTATGACTTACAAGATGAGAGTTATCATTATGCAAGCTCTCTCCTAAGATTAACAATTTACATTTAATGCGTTCTAACTCAATGATATAAATCTAGTTATGCGACCTTTCAGGCTGAAGGTCGAGAATTTGGCTAATAAATACACAAGCTGGTAATTTAATTTGTCGGGTTATTTCCTACAGACTCTTAAGTTCATTTCGGGGACATCTATAAGCGGACCTTTAAATATATTTATATTTTGTCGCAAATTCATATAGATTTTGTCCATAAACATTAAGTAGGCTTCATTAATTGAAGATAAACCTCAGTAAGGAGCTAGCTTTTGCCGAGGAGAAATAGCGGTTCTCACGTTGAATGTTGTTAAGTAATAGACCACATGGATAGAGCCACACTTGAATCCTAATAATGGTAGAAATTTCCCCGGCGGCAATATGTTGTATCACACTTTGTTCAGATTTCATGCAAAAGAAAATGGCCCATTAAACTTATTCCATTCGTTCTGTATCATAAACATTCTTTTGGGGTGTGTGTACAGTAAGAGGCTCGAACTGAGAAAGATGCGATGAGTGTTAGTTCTCACAAACAACTTTCAGGCAAAATCAAGCTAAAATAAAAATACTGAAAGAAAATAGATATTAATATATGATGTACTATTCTTTTTGCTTTTTATAAACGTACATTAAATAATCTTAATCTCCTTCAATATAACAAACTCTTTTCTTTTACTTTAAATTTTACTGAAAGTTTGTGTTCCCTATGATCAAAGTGAAGTTCATTGTTCATCCTTCAATGCTGATTTGTACTGAGATTTTAAGTATTTAATTTTTGAAAATAAAGTTTCATAGAAACAAATTGGTAGTGCTAAATCTAATATATATTTTGTATGTATATATATATACATATATATATATATATATATATATATATATATATATATATATATATATATATATATATATATATATATATATATATATATATATATATATATATTTATATATATATATATATATATATATATATATATATATATATATATATATATATATATATATATAAATGTAGCAGAATGAGGTCAAATGGTGGCCACATCCGCTCCTGTACCCACGTGGATCCGGAGAATACCGCATTCAGCTGGTGAAAACATGGGAACCTAGGTGAGGAGGCGGGGAACGCTGTTATCACTCGCTTCAGCTGTATTTGCCTAGGCACCAATGTCATCTTTCCTTCACCTCACGTGGCCACATCTCCGCGAGGATGCGGGTCTTTCTGCTCGAAGATTGGAATCCGTTAGACATTCCAACAAGCGTTATCAAAATTACCCCTTCCTCCAAAGGAGTCGCCGGCTTTTCACTCACGATCGCGCGCGCCTCCTTTCCAGGCGCCTATATAACGCTTGGACTGAGGTTAGACAGTAGCACTCTCCCACTTCCACCTACTCTGATGAAAGAGCTAAAGGATGCTCTTTCCCTCCCCCTCCAGCGGCGATTTTGATTCAAGTGAAAGCTAAATCGATCCGTGAACCCTGCCAAGGTCAATCGGCAGGTTTCGACTTCAGTGAACTCTTCCCTAGTCAATTTGCCAGGAATGACAAGGATTCCAAACTTCCAAGACGCCTAGTGCTCCTTTGTATTGAAGCCAAAGGTAAACAAACTTCTTCTGTTCCCTTCACTGTACCCCAACTGGCCCCCTTTTGGCAACAAGCTCATAAGATAATCCTAACCGTTGCTGCCTGAAAATTGATCTTAAATCTGCCGTATCCCAATTGCTCCATTATTTTTGTGCACACCCCAGTTAAAATCCCCTTTAAATTACCAACTGTATCTGACCTCTTTAATCCCTTAATCAACCTACCTGATCACGTGTAGATCTTTAACCCCGTTTGGGTGACCATTCCATTTAAATCCAATTTCTATGAAAATATATATATATTCTTTTTTGTTGTTATTAAAGTTATATTTTCGTCATTGTCTTTCTTTTGCAAACCCAACTCGTACCAGCTACCTTTTTAATCTTTGGCCAACTTACATCTGAAATATTTGTTTAAAAGGACCAGGTCCCGCAAACTAAGAATAAACCATCCCCTCCCCCCTGGGCCAATCTCCAAAAGACACCCACGTATATATGAATATATCGTTTGGTCATTCCACGACAATATATATATATATATATATATATATATATATATATATATATATATATATATATATATATATATATATATATATATGAAAAGAAACTCACACCTTGCACTTGAGTCAAAATTGTCATAAATAACACCCACAAGGAAAATGGAAAAACGATTCCGAGCGCTTTCATCTTTATTCTAAAAAGACCTCTTCATGGAATAACGTAGGCCAGGACAGGCAATGTCTTAAATAGTAAGGAGTGGGGGTTAAATACGGCTACCTGCATCAAAACCCTAACTAGGATGTACAGATTCTTTAAACACTTTAATTTGTGATTTAATATAATTAGATATGATAGGATCTAGGCTAAACAATCCAGGGCTATTATTAAAATTTTGGAAAGTATTAATAAAGATACCCTCCAAAATATTTTTTGAAATGTAGTTTGTACATTTAATAATAGTATGATCCTGACTATAGGTATGTAAAAATAATGGAGATTGTTGACAAATATTAAGAACATTAGTTTGGTGCTGTTTAACTCTAACATTCAATTACCCGTCTGTCCATAATAGAATTTTTCACAATTATTGCAACCAATAGAATATATAATGCCCGATTTAGGGGTGAGAATTTTTCACAAGAAGGCGATGGATAGTGTTTTTGTATTTAAAAATAACATTCATGCTTAAAGATTTTAGTAAACGTGGTAATTTAATGAATATTTGCTTAAAAGGTAAAACTAATACATTTCTGTTATGATTAGGTTGATAAAATGAACGCTTAGCAGAATTATAACATTTTTTAAGTACGTAAAAAGGGTAACACTAATTTAAACCTTTATTATATATCCTATCAACCTTTTTTTTAAAATATTGTGTTGAAACAATACTAAGGGCACGGAGAAACATGGAAGAGAAAACACTTTTTTTTATACTAATATGGTGATCGGAATAGAAATCGATGTATGAGTCGATGGCTGTGGGTTTTTTATAAATTTCATATTTGAAACCTTGGTCTGTTCGATGCATCAAAATATCTAAGAAACGGATAGTGTTATCTTTTTCATTTTCTAAAGTAAATTTAATTGAGGGGACTAACGTGTTAATTTTTTTAAGAAAAGTATTGATATTAAGATTATCGTTGAATAGGTTTCTATATACCATATATATATCTAACTTATTCGATTTTAGAGTGCGTGGGGGTTTTTTTATACTTTTTGGTCGGCCGGGTCAGATTACCTGGTCAGATTCTCGTAAGAGAGGGCTAATGCAATAGAACTACTTTGATTCCTTATTGGCTGAGTTGTTTAAGGCTCACTTAGTTACAGAGCAACTATACGCCTATGATGAGCTCAAAGGTTGAAAGCAAAGGAGTCGACAAAATAAACTTTAATAATTATAAATAATTCATGTTAAAATGGTACATAATAGGAATACATAAAATAAGACAAATCGTTAAAGTGGTCAACGGGCAAGTAATGAAATTAGGTATTTAAATGAATTAAAATTGGTCGGCAGGACGGGATTAAAATTGGGCTTTACTCGGTGACTTAGTAAACACACAATAATAATGGGGAAATGGTAGGCGGCAAATATAAAATTAGGAGAGCTAAAATATTCATTACGATACCTTGTACAAATGAAGGGGGAGGACGATGGTCGTGTCTGGCGAAGAGGGGGAATAGAAGTTGAGTTCACTTCGACGGGGCCCAGGGTCAATCTGCTCTGAGTTTAAATATTCCTTTTAGATGACGGGGGGTTGGGCAGAGCCTTAAAGAGTGGAGGCTGAGAATTCTTCCGATAGAATTCCTTCCAAGAAAATGGAGAGTAAGTTTCTACTGACACGTCAATCGGATTAATTTGACGACTGTGTGTAATTAAGGGGACTTACGCGAAGATCAATCATCAATGAAGCCTTTGGGATAAGAGTTAAGTTGTTCTTGGGAGATGGAGACGTTGCACGGACTCAGCTGTGTGTTCTTAACGGGAAGAGGATTCTTGACTAATCCATCAAGAGGATACTTGACTTATCCAGGGTGGATATTTACTTATCCAGAAGGGATATTTGACTTAGCCCCTAGAGTCCTTGCCTTCTGCGTACGATGACCAGAATCGAGGAGGAGTAGATTCGTCTTTTCGACGTTAGCTTTCCTAACATAATCTCCCCGGTTCCTGGCTACACGGGTAAATATGCACGCCTGGAGTGAGGGAGCTTACCCCAGAGAAGGGGGAGGGAAATATCATCCATCGTTTGAGTAATGCGAACGAGGCCTCGGCTGGCGTTTGCCTCAGGCGATTCCTGCATTGCGGGAAAGCGGGGAAAATCGAGAGGGAGTCTCTCCTTGGGTAAAAACCCGGGCTGATAAAGGCTGTATCCCTCAGCCAGCTACTGTCGTTTCTAACGCTTTTAAACTTGGAAAAATGCTTCTAGGTGGCAATAAGGTCCATCACGTGGAGGCAATGCTTAAAAACAAAACGTTATTTTTGCCATCACGTGCTTGTTCCCCCACTAAGATCATTAGGCCATAAAAAAAGAATGTCATTAACATAACGCATCCATAAAATAGGGGTTATGTTGGTCTGGGGAAGTATTTTGGAATCAAAAAACTCCAAATATAGATTGGCCAGTACCGGCGACAAACAACTGCCCATAGCTATTCCAAAGATTTGAAGGTAATATTTCCCGTTAAAGGTGAATTTAGAGTTGTTAATAGAGAGGGAAGCCGCTATAGGAAGAACAACATTAACAAGGTACTCTTCGAGGAGATTTAGGAGATCCGGTACTGAAACTTTTGTAAAGAGGGAACATACGAGTATAATCTATTAACTATTCGAAAAGTTTTCCTTCCTTCTCTTCCTAATGTTTCCATGTAACCTGTAGATTTTGATCATCATCACCCTTATTCATTATCCATTTATTCAATGCAGTTGGATTTTGTAGTTTTAGCACCTTTCATTAAAAAGTCCCTCTTGGTATTAAATGAGGGGATTTTTTACCTGGACTCAATTCTACTCCCTATATAGCCGTTTGTCTTCTACACAAACTTCTAGCGACGGTTCTGTGACCAATTTGATGCATCTCTCAACCGCATGTATGCGACAAGGAAACTTCGGAATATCCAATTTCGGTTGTTGACGGATAAATTCTTCAAGTTTATCATCACCCGCCTTGAAAGTGCGTTTTAATTTCCCTTTATAATCTTTTTCTGCTTTCATAATTCTTCTCCATGCGAGTTCCCGGATATGGTTTCTTTCATATTGGAGCATACAAAGAAGAATGTTTCCACATGTGCAAAACAAGTATTCCTTTGAATCCTTGGGGCAACTACAGCTTTCATCTGTTTGTTCATCTCTAGGCAGCCATTACACTGTCTTGAAGAGGTTATCTGCTCCATCTTGCGGCGTTAAATTATTTAAAAGAAAAGGTAAATTTATCATTCTTTAACGTGATTGACAAATTGTTCATTAAATATCTAATGACTTAGTTAACTATAACTTTTAGGAGAATATAGAGCAGAATAGAAGAAACATCGGAGAATTTAGATGCAGTATAGGGAGAATACACGACAATATAAAACAACATCGGAGAATAGAAGGAGTATAGGTTTAACAGGAGTGAATCGTATCGAAAAACATTTCCCTTGCTTAAAACTCAGCCAGAAGGACGTTATTCCAGTCTGAGATTGCAACCGAAGTAAGAACTAAAAATTTAAGAATAATCTTTCTTCAACCTTTGTCCAGATTTAACTGATAGGTGGCACTTATAAAACAATTGAAGACCGCTTTTTAAAATTAATAAATAAACTTTGATAATAAGATGAATGGGAAGAAAGAATGGAGGATATTAACTTATAGTTTGCCACCTCTCCTGAGGTGAGCATGCTCCTCCCTGACCGCTTGAAGTCAAGAGCCCCTCCACAAGAAGTCTATAATCACCATGGCTTTTTAGGGGACAGGGTAGGAATATGTGAGGTTTAAATTTTGTGTGATTTGCAAAGCTGAATCTGTTTGGAGTTTTAGTAAATTGGCCCTGTTATGATTAAAAAGCTGAGATAGGTTCTGGAATGACATGTGAAGAGTGGTTGATTGATATGAAAAAAATAGAAAGTAGGATGCCTGAGGAAGATATTATCAATTAATGATTTTTATCTGAGAATTTACGGGAAATACTAACGAGGTATTACCTTTCATAAAATTTGTAAGGAGAGAGCTGTTATGAAGGTGGTTAAATTAGAAGAAGTGAAAATGTAAGAAATATATATAGACGACAAACCTTATATATGCATTTTGACAAGGAGCGCAAATTTTATGATTAAACCTGGTATTGTACAAAAACTTCCAGATGTCAGCTGTACCAAAGTTGACATACTCAAGCCGTTGATCAAATTGATAGATATGATAGATTTTGCTGCTTTCTGTCCGAAAAAAACAGAAGGGTGAAATTTGTATTACCCTATAATTTCTTTATTAAAAATAAAGGTGTAATTTAGTCTTAAGCGCTTTATATTTGAACGCAAGGCGGATAAGTCAGTCGCGCTCGGTTCTGAGGCTTAATGTATCTACTTAGTGCTAAACATAAAGAAAGTTTCGAGTTGGATTTATTGTGAATTATCATCTATTAATTGAGGTACATAGAACGTTGCAGTAACTCAGGCCTTTCTGAAACTAAAGGGAAATTATCTTTACAATCTTAAAAAGTAGATGAGCAGAAATATATCTTTATGATTGAAACCTCAGAGCTAAACTAATATCTAAAATGACTCCATACAAAGTTTAATAGACAATCTTCGCCAAAAGTATACAGTACCCAATGAAATCATTCCTAGAATGTAATTAAACATTTATGGTAAATGAATTCAGTATATATTTATTTATTTTTAGTTATTTTTCAAATTTCTGTTCTATTTGTAATTTTGGTATTTATTACTTATTTTCCCAGTACTCCCCAGAAGTATTCTTTTGGTTTTAAGTCTGGGACTTGGATTGCATCTTTATTGGATCATCACAATTTATTTAAGCCAATGTTTGCAGTGTTTTGATATATGGTATTGGGCATTCTCCTGCTGAAATATAATTTCATGTCATGGTTTTTCACATTCAATTTCTGGATACATATCTCTAAAACATGTGAGAACATACGGATATAAGTAGTGGAATTCCTTCTTCCCTGAGGTAAAAACATCTTCTCAGGCCTGAGAAAGATAATCAATCCCATACCGTGATAGAAACACTTCCATGTTTGACAGTTGTTACACACTTTCAGGATGAAATTAATCACCAACTTTTTTTCATAATGGTTGCCCACGAAGTGCTGAAATGTAAAGAATTTTTTAAAATTAGTAAACATTTTAAATATGTTTTTACAACTATATTTAAATGGAATTTTAATAAATTATATACATGTAAATTAACAATGCAATTGTAATTCTTAAATACCTCATAATTACTTTCTTGTGACAAGATAACTTTAGTCATTGTTCATGTGGCCAATATATGTGATACTTGGCCCAATGAAAACATTTTTTTGTGGGCCTCAGATATCCATGGCTCATTTCTCGCCTAGCATATTTTAAGTCCTTGATGTTTTTTATCTCTTTCTAACTGTTGTACATGATATTTTGGCAGTTGAATCTTCATTAAATTCAAGAGTGAGTTTATAAGATGTGTATTTGCGATTCTGTGGTGAATCATAAATTATAATTTCTCTTCTCTTGGTGTTGTAAGAGGTCTTCTGTCAATTCTCTTCTTTGATACAAAACTATTGGTCTCCTAAATATTGCTTTATCGTGTTTTGGTCAACAGATCTTGCTTTATCCTGGTTTGATCAATATACCTTGCTTTAACGTGGTTTGGTCAAAATATCTCAAACATTATATTCTTTTAGCAATTTGTACTTGTGAAAACATTTGCCTATGGAGAAGTTAGATTTGTGCTCTTTGTACTTCTGTAAGTTTTTTAGTTTTAGTCATATTGCTTATTTAGAACGATATTGAATACACAATAATGATATAGTTAAGCTAAAACATAGAAAAATATTGGTTAAATTCCATTTTCCTCAAAAGATATTTTTTTTACACACCATTTAGTAAAGTACTAACATATAAGAAAATATTAATAAAATATTCCAAACATTAGCAAAATATATATTTATGTATAATGTGATAAATTATCAAATTTTTAATTAAAAATGCTATATATATATTAAAAGGTGTGCTTCAGAATATTTAAGTATACATGATAGCGCAAAAACAATTTAATACACTTAATTCGCATTTTTTCAAAAAATAAAAAGACGTGCATGTTTGACTGGCTAGCACATAAGTGAGTTTGCAGTCATAGAACTCTAAGTGGTGTGTGTAAAATATTAATATGGCTTTTTTTCTACTTGAATTCCCTAGAAGAGAATTAGAGTGTTTAAAGCCATCGGCCTCTACAGCTCCAGGTATCTCTCAATGAGTGTCCTTGTCGTAATCAAGGCTCCGCTCAGGGCAGTTGCAACTTTGTTCTTCGTCTGGGACCTCCCACCAACCCCGGCGTAACTCGGAGCCGGAGGTAACGATCTTGGCCTAGTTTCCTGCTCGAGTGCCAGTAGACCCCTTCGTTCCTAGAGCCCAGGGAAGGAAATCGAACCTATATTCTTCTTTGTCTTCATCTTGTTTGTTTTCTTTTAGAGAAAGAAGGGTGGGGAAACAAACCCACTTCCCTCCAACGCCAGCAGGAGTGCCTATATAGGATTGACAGGCCTCAGCAAGATCCTTTCTCGAGATAGATAGAGTATTAGCTGTCAGAGTGGTACAAGCAGGAGGAGGATGTTTATCATCTCCTTGTGATTCCTAGGAAGATTCAAGCCATCTGAGGATAAACTTGTACAGTCCTGAACTAGGGTTCGGTGTTTGGCATCAAACCTGGGTTTGACTCCATGAAAGATCTGGCCATCTGAAGTTTGGTCACTTCCAGCAACGTGTCTATCCGTTGCACTAAAATCTTCAATCAAAGCGTTGTCTCGATTTCCCTCATCCTCCCCGACACCTAGGGAGGACGAGGCCGCGCTTGGAGGCCGATCTCCATGCGCCTGCGGTCACCTACTATTGTTTTTAGTTGTCAAGATGTTCAAATAAAAAATGGGGACTCATGGAAAGTAGTTACCATGACATTCCAATAAGTTTGGTGGTTAAGAGAAAAGTCTCCTTAGATCAGAAATTCAAGATTCTGAACATTCACACAAAAAATTAGTCCCGGTTTATCGTTGATTGGCTCTGCCTACCCGGCCCGCTAATTAGGTGAAATTGTCCTAAAACTTTGACCATAAAAGATACTGCCAGTGCACTATCATATATGTTTACTGGAGGAAGGTGAGCAGAGTCGACGGTCCAGCACACTCCGTACCTAAGACTTGCCCTAGCCAGCGGAGTTTCGGCTCTCCAGCAGGTAGGGACCTTACGGTATACACTGCCTCTCGTCTAAGGCTCATAATAGGACGAAAGGGCGCGAGCAGCCAGAAACTTTGTGGATAAGACCGCAAGTGTGAAAAGGGGTTGCAGGGTATGTAATAAAGAGAAGTAGAAATAGGCCGGTTCACTAACCTGTACGGTGAGAGATTACCTATTATTATCATACCCTGGATGTAGGTCATTCCAGGATGGCTTGCAGTCAATCAAGTACCATGGCTACCAGACCGAACTCTTTACAGGTGGGATCGCTAATCCTGGTCAAAGTGCAGGAAGAAAACTTTGAGTGGAGAGCCGTAAAGATAATGATAAATGTAATTAAATAATATTAATAACTTTTACTGATGATAGATACTAATCATAATAAATAATTATTAAACATAACAATATTTAATAAAGAAAAATAATACTAATAATTAATGCTAATCATAAATAATTATAATACATAACAATAATCATAATAAATACTAAAAAAAAATAATTTAAAAATCATACTAAATAATAATAATAAAGACATTAATAATGCTTAAAATAATAACTAATAATAATAATAATAATAATTAAAAACCGTATTAGTGCTGAGTGGGAGAGAAGGGAAAGCACACCAAGAGGCTCCTAGGCCCCGTCATAGAGTTCAAGACAACGCAGTGACGGGGCTTCCCAAAATTTGAACACAGAACGGGAGGATGTGCAACTCCCCCGGATACCAAGTGTAATAGGCTTCATTGGGTACCACCCTACGGAGTAGAGATCTGCGTTAATATATCATATACATAAGTGTCGTGGGAGAAAGAGAGTGGCTTATGTGGCCAAATTAATACTCTAAAATAAAGAGAGTACCATAAAAGACAACTTTCTTGCTCACTAAATACCAGGGGTTAGCCCAAAGAGACGCCAAGGTTCTATTATTCCTTTCTTCTCGGCTCTTCTAAACGCTTCTTTTGCCGCTTTCATTTTTTGAGTGCTAAGAGGTGAGATATAAAGTGTATAGGTGGCCAAGAGGTTACATTACCACCCGAGCGAGTGCGAAAGAGGGTCTTTAGACTCCCTGTGGTTATACAGAAAAGGATGGTAATATAAATGAGAAGAAGAATTACTTTATTTTTAACTTATTTGAGGGGAAGGTAAGGTAGGCAGTAAGAGATGAAAGATCAGTTTGTGTCTCACCGCCTTTAGAAGTTAATGAAAGAGATGGGTTAAGGAACTTGGCTGTATTCATTTAAGAAAATCGTTATGTATGCGCAGTCAATCAGTTCTTAATGTCAAAAACGAGAGAGAAAAGGAGTAGAAAAAGGTCTGGTAACCAAAAAGTTGCGTGCCCTCACTTATTCTGATTTATGTCCTTACGAATTTCAAAACTTTAAATAATTATTGGAGTAACCTTGAAAGGACCTTAGCAATTATATCGTTCGAAAGAGAATGTAAAACATTATGAGTTCATATTTCGTTAGAATAGTCAGAATAGTTATGAATTCTTATATAAATTCAGAACAATCAAGAAAAATGCGCCCTAAAATTCCAAAACTAATAAACAAAACCAAAGGCTCAAAACAAATTAATACAAAACGAGATGCAAAAAAGCAAGGAAAGAAAGGAACCACGCTCCGGCGTCGGGGTGTGGCCGAGCTAAGCCCAGCGAGATAGTATGCAACCAACACCCAAAACGGGTCAAATACTTGACACATCTGTGTGGGCAAACTAATTCCGAGTGCAAAGGACAAGCAGTAGCGACCAATACTGTCTCAGCAAGAGAGAAGACGCGTTATCTGCAGACCGAGCCTAGTATTGCCACTGGATTGCCAAAAAGGCCGAACGTAAAACCATTGGCTGTTTAATCTTTGAGAGCAGAGGCGTGTCGACAAATAGCCAGGCCTAGTAGCCGCCTCAACTAGAAGTTGGAAGAAAAGAAAATAACTGGTGCAATATCGATGTCAAACGTGCACAGAATTGCACATGATTCATAGTGCAAATGACAATGTCAATTAATGTAGATAAATCAATACAATGAGGTATAAAAGGTTGACAAATGAGGGAGTAACCAGTAGGTTGCAAAAACGGCTAAAAAAAATAATGATTTGAAAGGGAACAGGAAGTTATTCTGGAAAGCCGTGTACCATGAGTGAAACCAAGAGTATCATAGCATTATAAATACCATGAAGAGAATAGCAAGGTACTTGCTAGCAGAGAGAATTCCAAAAGTAGAAGGCGGAAGTAAATTGAAAAAAATTATAATTTGTTTATGAAAAATGAATCAAATGGCAATATGAAATGCTTTGTAGGTATAAAACAGGTGCTTGATTTGTCTATAAAATAAATAGGCATGGAAGAACAAATTATTCATGTGAGAGCATTAAAAAATTACAAGGCACCCGTAGAGATATAAACTAGTGTCTTGATTAACTTCTGGCAATCGGACTGGTGATGTTGTGGTAAGAGATTAGAAAGTAGAAGAGATGCCTGGAGAGAGAAGAATGCTAAGATAGTACCGTGGTATAAGGATAATGTTGAGAAACTTTAATGCAAAAACTAAAACTGGCTACGTGTAGTAAGCAATGTGTATGAATAAAATCCGATTCGGTGTATAATATGGATAACTGTGCAATAGTCTCTTGATTAGGTAAATGATGTGGATTAAGATTTCACATACTCAGCTAGATGAAAAAAAGGGATAAAAGCTATAAGGATTATCCTGGTCTTGTTATTTATAGAAGGGTTATGATCTTGTAGATAGGATAAAAATATAGTAGTTTCAGAGAGAGTATGGAGTGAGTAGTAAAGTATTAGATTATGTCAATGTATTTAAGTTATCTGTAAGGTAAGGTTCGGTTGAAAGATGTCAAAAGTCATTGGTCTGTCTTAATTGGAAGGAAAAAAAGGTGTGATATAGCCATAACTGTTCAATGTTTTTATTGAACGCATATTTAGAAAAGTAATAATAGATATGAAGTGAAATGGACATGTATTTGATGAAGAATGGCTACTGATGGATTAAGATATTGTTGGTTTATAATGCTAATGCACTAAAGTTAGTAGCTGGTAGTGAGACGCACATTAAATTGTTAACAGGAGTTTTTGCCGGTTTTATCAACTATGAACAACAGCAAAGTGCGTGCGAAAGATATTCGTACATATGAAGCAAATTGTATGTTACCAATATAATTGAAATTTTATGAAATTCTATAGGGAGGTTAGAGGATTTTTTAATCATAATAGGTTGAGTATGCAATTTACAAGAAGCTGAAAAAGACTATGATGGTTCTAACGGCAAGGTATGGATGTGAGGCTAATTAAGGGAGGATGACAGAAAGATTTCGAGTGAAGTAGTAAAAATGAACTATATGATTTGGACGCGTAGTTTGCGAAGAGGAGATAGAAGGTGGAACACAATTATATATGATATATATGTACATATGGTGTGAAGGTTAACAACCGATTGTGATCTCCAGTGTTATTCTAAAAGGCAACGGGCAAATTTAAGTTTCGCACACAAAGCAGAGTAGTAAAATCTTTGGCCGACAAAATACTTTTGGTTTGGTAATTTTTTCAATCGATTTCAGCCCCCAGCTAACTGCCCTTATCTATTTCAGAAAGGAAATAATAAATTAAAGTTTCAGGGGAGTCGTGGAAATTTGGCAATCTCACAAAAATTCTTTTCTATTAGTGAAAGAAAACCAAATCCAGACAAAACTAATCTCTACATCCTAAAAGTGCGAGGATTTAAGGCGTTATAACTGAGACTTACAAACCACACAAGTCAGTTTTTACTCCATGCTCCGTACCTCTTTCATCTCGCTTGCGTCCACGCCTACATTCCAATCAGCTACTTCAGGGAATCCTTTTTCATTCTTCTGAGTACTCGCACAGTTCTTCTACCAAACCAACTCATTGTCCCATCGTTAATACCATGTCAAAATACATTAAATTACGTGTGCCTCTCTAAAGTGGTAATCTTGGCAAGAGTTTAATGAGTTTAGATTAAATTTAAATATAATTACTTGATGGCCTGTAACATTGATGAACCCTATCAATCTGATTTCAAGTCAGGTCACTCCACAGAAACCGCCCTTCTCAATGTGTCCGATTGCTTACGAAGAGCCGCGGACATGGGTTGTGCCTCCATCCTCGTTCTACTCGACCTCTTCTCTGCCTTCGATACTATTGACCATACCGTCCAACTTGATCGTCTCCACTAATTCCTCGGCAGAGCAGGCACCGTGCTTTATTGGTTTTGCTCTTACCTCTCGTGTCTTACCCAATCCGTTGTGATTGACGACGTTTCATCCGACTCTACCCCCATTCGCTTTGGAGTGCCACAAGGCTCTGTCCTTGGTCCTCTACGGATCCATTGCGGATCCATTATTTTTGAGAACGGTAGGGAACCCCTACGAGAGCTTACTCCGAATCTTTGTGCCTAGCTTTCACACCTTAACTGAGGTGTCTTACTGTTAAGTGGAGATGAGTTGCATGCCAAAAAGAGCGGCAGGCAAGCTTCGAAATATACTGGACCCTAGCACCAGCTTGACGAAATTCAACAACGGTTAAATCAATTGGGCTACGTTTAAAACGCATGCTAGCATATATGTCAGTCTGAGGATCGTTTCAAACTTGACCAACCACCTAGACGCTGACGTTGAGAAAAACAACAAGACGTTCTAAGAAGATTATACTGGCCTACGACGATGAGGTTGCTGAAAGAAAATATTCTGCCTGTTCTACAGACTTAACTTTTTGACTATGATAAAACAAGGTTTTGCTGACCAAAGAGTCGCTTGCTCTCACCTATTCAAAATTATGTGCTTACAACCTTCAAAACTTCCAATAATTCCGTGACTAACCTTGTCAATTTTATCATTCGGAAGAGAATGTAAAGCAACATAAGGGATTCATATTTCATTAGAATCGGCTGAATATATATGATGTTATTACCAAAACAAAAGAACTGCCCGGCTAAATCTGAGAAGACTTTGGAAATTATATTATTCGAAAGAGAGTTTAAAACAATTTAGTTAGAATTGGCCGAATAGCTATGGTGTTATTGCCCCCCAAAAATATTTCGCAGGCTAAGCTTGGGAGGACTTTGGTAATTATATCATTCGAAATTGAATTTAACAGAACAAAAGTGTTTTGAATTTTGTTAGAATCTGCTGAATACTTAAGATGTTATTGCCAAAACAGAATAATTCCCGGGCTAACCTTGGGAGGACAAATAAATTATATCATTCGAAAGAAAATGTTAAACAACATGAGGGGTTTCAAATTTTGTAGAATAGTCCGACTTGTTATGATATTATTGCCAAAACAAAATGATTCCCTGGCTAACCTTGGGAGGACTTTGGCAATTATATAATTCGAAAGAGAATGTAAAACAACAAAGGAATTTTAAATTTTGTTATAATAGGCTGAATACTTATGATGTTATTGCCAAAACTAAATAATTCGTGGGCTAACCTTAAGAGGACTTTGGTACTTATATCATTCGAAAGAGAATGTAAAAGAACATAAGGGTTTCAAATTTCGTTAGAATAGTCTGACTAGATATGATGTTATTGACAGCACAAAATTATTCCTTGGCTAAAAATAATAATAATAATAGGTATTTATAATGCGCCCTTCAAAGCTGTTAACCCTCCAAGAGCGCAGGTTGTGTAGCAAGTGTAGAGAAAGTTTACAGGGGAGAGAAGGCGATCAAGAGCTTTGAGAATGGAATTGATCGTCAGGGTAATCAACGCGCTCACACAACAACCTATCCCTGAATCCAGTGAGTAATAAAAAGAAAGACACGATAGTAATAATAATAATAATAATAAGTCTTTTGTAATGCGCTCTTCAAGGCACAAGGCCTTCCCAGAGCACACGTTGTGCTGAGATGAGAATGGAAATTCAATGGAAATTCAAGAGGGGGAGAAGGCAATTCTGAAAAGATGCGTTTTCAGGAGACGCCTAAATGTAGTACGAGAGGGAAAACATAATGGAAAAGAAGAAAGAAAGAATAATAGAATTGCACCAAATAGAGGTGAGGAAAGAGCTAAGGAAAGAAATGGATAAAGAAATGAAGAATTAAGAAAAGGTAGGCAAAATGGAATCGAACACTTATTTTTAAAGCTACCGTCAGGTATATCTCCTCTAGTTGTTTAGGAGGTTCATAAATACAAGGAAAATATACGGGAGATAGAGAGCGTTAAAGACGCGGAATTGGGAGATAGATAGCGTTAAAGACACGGAATTAGGGGATACTGTAGATAGCATTAAAGACGCGGAATTCTCCTAAATCTTCCACCGGTTCTGAAAGAAGGCAGGTCGAATGAGGAAACCAACAAGAGATACTTCAATCAACAAACAAATGAGGTAAGGAAAACAAATAGCGCAAATTGGTAAAGAAATCCAGTGACAAAGGCAACAATAGAAAAAAATACGGTCCTCCCCAATTACAAGGGTCGCATAAACGCAAATTACCCTCTCCCCCAATTCCTAGGCGATAGTCAAGAATTGGTATGCATCCCTTTTTCTTTCCTGGCAAGCTGACTTTTTTTCACCTTTCACAGAATATGTTAATGGATCAATCAATATAATACAGTTTTCCAAATTAGTTTTTCAAAATGTTAGACAAAAGTAAGTTTTCGAAATCGTCGAATAATTTGGGATGAGTGCCGCTATACTTCGCTGCGCTGTGTTGCCAAGCAATAGATTCCTCATGAAGTTTAAGTTTGAAAATTAATAAGGATAAAAAGGGTCACATGTTAATGAGAAAATTTTTGATTAAAAATTAAATAAATATATAAACTTAAAGAAGCTGGCAAAAGGGGAAAAAAGAGGAAATTTGGCAACTCAGTTATAAAATAAAACCGTTCCAAAATTTTCTACAGTACTGCTAGAAATACCGCAATGGGAGGACTTTGGCAATTATTTTATTCGAAAGAAAACGTAAACCAACATAATGGTTTCAAATTTCGTTAGAATTGGCCAAATACTTACAATGTTTTTACAAAACAAAAAAACAAACAAAAGGTAGAGAGTGAGATGTAGAGGCGAACGCGACTAAAAATAAGTCTTTTGCTGAAATGCGGACTAAAAGTGCTTGATTCAAGCACCACAGCGGCGCTTTTTTTAGCGGCAGCCGCCGATAAAATGATAGTTGAATGGAAAGTGGTCATTGTCATGAAGGTAATACTACTTCCAAATCAAAATTTCGCTGTGTTCCCTGCGAGCTCAGGCGTTTCGCCTTTTGGCTTAGTTTCATTTGACACTCGACGAACAGTAAAGGAACGAATGGCGTGCAAAACGGCCAAGATTTCTAAGAATGGTCATAATCCATTTTAAGTGGTCGTTAGGCTGTTACATGAAGACGTTGCGCTGTGGCACTCGGGTTTGGTGTTATCCAGCACCTCAAGGTCCATCTCAACTTCAGCAGGTTCGTGCAAAGGGACATCCTCCCAAATACCACAAAGGGATGGATGGTTTAGCAGGGGGTATACCCCAGCTAGAACTGAAGTCTAGAGTAGTGCACGTACTCCCATCCTTAATCCCCAGATAGGAAAAGGTGCTATCGCTTGGGTCATCTTTTGAGTCTCTTTAAAATCTTCCACTACTTTTATGCCCCTAAATATATATCTAGAAATGGAGAAAGATGGCGTTAAACGTTGTAAAGAAAGGAAAAATTTCGCCTCTATTGTTGGGTATCCTTCCATGGATTCAGCATGTGGGTGGAATTTCTGATGATGGCCAAGGAAAAGCCCATTTGCCGCACAAAGATGGTTAGTGGGGTGCCTTTCTACCTGCTATGTTGGTGTTGTCGCAAAAATATCTCGCTCCCGAAACACCAATGTCGAGTGAATATTTTGGAAATATGGTTAAAGTGTGAAATGTTGCAAGATTATGAAATGTTATTAAATACTGCCAACTCACGAAAATATCCAAGCTTGTTACGAAAAATGAAGAAAAAGGGTTGGTGTTGAAGATCCTCCAGAGAGCCGATCAAGCCTATCATAACTCGGACTTTTCAAGTCTACGCTAGGATGCATTAATGGATTGTGTTCGCACCTTTGCAGTGAAGTACACTGACCATAAAATGCTGGAGCTCCCAACTGACTAGCCAGAGAAATGGCCACATGATGTATTTTCCTTTTTGTTCATACTAATTTTGGAAAGGATGGCAATGATCAGGAGCTATTGGGGCATATCCAGAGACAGGACTGAGCCTTTTGGTTGTCCTGACTGCTAACAAGACTGCAAAGCCCGCCTCGCATAAGTAACATAGAATTATGTATCTGAGAAAGACTGCAGAAAGGTGGTCAGCTCATTATGTACAACGAAACAAGGGCTTATTTGCACAAAATCGATCATCCCGTTAATCGCTCCTCAACGCCCAAAACTCCTCAAAACCCTTACTTAGTCGACTTGTGGGCGTTAGAAGGCGTTTTTTATAGAGGTTCTAAATCATTTCTTTTGACAAAACATAAGGTAAATTATAAGGTCTTCAAATCTAGGTAAATTTTTACTTCATAGACTTAGACAAAAAGAATGTTGAGAGGGAGCGAACGGGAATCGCATCCACAAATTTCCCAGGCTCATTCAGATTTCAAGTCAATTTGGTAACTAGGGTTTCCCCAATAATTTACACTCAGGCCACTAGGACGTGCAGCCCCTCCATATTACAAGTATTACTGGCTAACTAGGGTAGCCGCTTGCGTGTCAGATAGGCAAAAAGGAAGGCAGAGAGGTATTTCGATCCAACTCTAAGCAGATAGGCAAAAGGCAGTTAGTCAGGCAAGTAGGATATTCCTTAGATAGAACGTCAGTCAATCAGGCAAGCTGACAGAAAAGCACTAGTCAGGCATTAAGATCAGAAGATAGATACTCAGACAAAAACTCAATCAGTTAGTCAGGAATATAATAACTCAGTCAGATAGGCAGGAAGACAAACAAAAATACATGTAAAAAGACCATAACTAAAGAAAGGAACAAGTAAAAAAACATAACAAATCAATAAAGATAAACAACTAAAACGATTAAACCATAAAAAGGAAATAAAGAGACGAACAGACATAAAAAACAGATAAAATACATATAAAAAGAGATAACCACACAGAAATTAGAAATACAGACAAAAAATGTAATATATAGGTGGACAACCTAACATACTCTGCTTAATTGCTTATAGTTGTCTGTCGCTTTCGACGATAACGTCTCTTCATGTGCTTAGAGAAAGTTTATGTGAGTCTAGTTATAGTGGGTGTGTCTATGAGAGATGCGAGTGAATATGTCACAAGGAAATTCATCTTCCAGGGGAAGCCGTTGATGTCGTTGTGGCCTATTCAAATCTGCTATATTTTTTAGTTGGGTTGCGTAGGTATCAGTGTCTTTCCGATAGAAGGCTGCAATTAGAACCGGCTAGAGAATTTATCTAAAGTGCTTGTGATTAAATGTTGCATTTCTTGAGGGATGTCCTTAAAGGATCTTTATATCCCTTATGTTGTCCCCTTACAAACCTAATACTGTTTGAAATCTCCCTATATAAGAATTTTCGTGGTAGACTATCCACGTGCATACGGATGATATAGCCCACCCATCGTAGCAGTTTTTGTAGCAGAAGGACTTCAAACGGCTCGATGTTAGCACGGTCACTTATTTCGGTGTGTAAGATCTTCTGCCACCACTTAATTTTCAATATGCGCTGTAGATAGCTCGCGAGGAAAGATCCCAGTTTCCTTAGATGTTTCTTCTCTGGAACCAAGGCCTCACAGTCATATAGATGTATGGAGAGGCATATTGCCTTTTAAACATTCACTTTAGTCTTAAATATTCGTTCCCTATTCTGGAAGACTCTATTGGAAAGTTTGCCAAAAGAGGCATATACTAAGTCCTTACACCTATGCACCTTGTTGGTAATGTCACAGGTCTCTGTGAAGACAGAACCTAGGTATGATAAGTGAGGGACATTCTCGATTTCATAATTATTTATGTGGAATGTAAGAAGTTCTTAAGGTAGATCTTTTATTGCTGGAACCTCTGTTTTTGTTGTGCTGTTGATGAGACCGGCACGATAGTAGGTAGGGGCTAAGAGGTTCAGGGTATGCTGTAGGTGTTTCAGTGAGGATCTGACTGTCGAATATGGCTAAGTGTAAGGGAATAGGCGCACACAGGCTCTAAGGTAGGCCAAGCAAGGCGACAACTGTAATTGTTCTAAGAGTGCGATTTGAATAGATAGCTGCAGCTGCGTGACCAAGGAATATTCCAAACACAAGGAAAAAATTAGATTTCAATACACAGTAAATAAAGACACAACAATAAATATGGGTATATATATATATGTATATGAATAAGACGGAATTAGGTTCCGAATACTAATTGGATAACCAGGGTTATTGAATGGTTATAATGGGAGATTTAGGGTAGTGAGTGATTTAGTTCTTTTTACCCTCGATAGTAAAGCGGGGAAAACATGGGGAGAGGTCTTTGTGACTTTGATTACTCAAGGGGGTAGCCTAAACTTGTGTTTTGCAAGATGCCGGCCTCTTTTCATCAAGAGATCACCGGACGAAGTTCGAAGGGGGGAGATGAATTCTCTACAATTGGCTTGAACGAGCTATCGGACCTCTTGTCCTCAAGAGGTCACCAGAAGAACTTCGGAGGAGACTTCTCCAATCCTTGACCCGAAGCTGGTTGAGAAAGGCTGACGTTGCCTCGCGAAACTCTTCTCCCTGAAGATAAGGGTGTGATGTCGAGCTCTTATATGGCTTGCAAACGTCACTCACACTTCTCGGGAGCAAGCTTTGTTGAACCGAACTCCTTTCGGGGAGGTGTCTAACCAAATCTAGCTGTAATCCTTGGGAAAGTACATATATACCCGGAGCTTTCTAAAACAGGGAGAGAGAGAGCCCTTCTCGAGCTCTCGTTATTGGATGTGAGAACCAAGCATCTCCTTGCGGGAAAGTTTAAGGGGCAGGGATTAGCGGCCAGACGGACGACCAGTGGCTGGTACCATTTAAGCTATTCGCAGCGAACCTACAAAATAGATGAATAATCTCTCAAACCGAAGGGCGGGGAGGGAAGATTGGGACGGCTGGGAGGTAGTCTTCAATTTTAGCGTCATGCCTAGTTGTGAATTTTGCAGTGACAAGGCGACAAGTCAAAAAAAGGTGAAGTCGGAGGGGGGGAGGGGGAGTAACGGCTCGCTTTCTCTACCAAAGTAATATCTCAGGAGTTAGGGGAAATAATATTATTATAGGAGATCCTTCTCCCCAGACATAAGCAGCATCTTCAGCATACTGCAGATCTAAGATAGTTTTACTTGTCACTTTGGTTCTAGCTTGATAGCGGCTTAGGTTTAATAGGCTGCCCTAGAGATGATAGTGACGGGGATAATAACGTCTGGAGGAAGCAGGTTGTAGGAAGCTTTCGTTACACCAGGAAGAAAGAGTTTGAAGATAATAAGAACATAATACAACCCTGCTTGAGACCTAACTCCACCGAGAGACGGTCGTATTTTCCTCCTGCACTGATACCTCGCTCATTAGCCACGATATGGAGGGCAATTAGGACTGCAAGAAAAGTCGGAGGACAGCCAAACTTCTCCAAAATATTCCAGAGGAGTGGAATGTTTACTGTTTTGATGCCCTTGGTCAAGTCGACGAAGACAATATAGAGGGGTTTGTGTTGCCCTCGACACTTTTCCTGCAGCCTTGCTACAAAGGGCATGCCGATGGTATTGCGCTCCTTTCTGAATCCACATTAGATTTCAGGCAGGACTTCCTCATTAATGTTCTTGGGTAATCTCATCGGCATAAGTCTGGAACGGAAGTTGCCCGCTACAGAGAGCAACAAGATTCCACGGCTTTTGCCACACGGTAATGTCACCCTATTTTTCGTATATGTTAGTGGTGTCAGCATCTTTCCATTGCTGTGCCACGCATTAATTTAGACATGTGTCTGTTATGATAGCGTGCATACTGTTTTTTGATATCATCACCTCAATACTTCAAAATTTCTGCAGGTGTGCCATTGGGTCCTATTGCATTGTTGTTTTGTAAGGTCTTAAAATTATCTTCTGACTTCCGCAAGAGTAAGGGACTGTCAAGCTCCCAGCTGATTGGCGATTTGGGGAGATCATTGAGCAGGTTGGAGTCAGTTTGTGTGTTTCTGTTAAGAAGATCTCGATAGTGTTCTGCCCAGCGTGTAAGTACTTTGGATTTTTGATATGTGCAACCTGTTCCCATCAGCAATTATAACTGGGTGCAAGGCATTTCTGCAAAGCCCATATGCTGCTCTAAGTGTGGTGTAGAATTCTCGCTGATTGCCTATGTCTGCATAGGCATGGACTTTTTCGGCAATCTTTGTCCATCATTGGTTCTTCATGGTTCTAATCTCCCACTGTGTTTTGTGCCTAGTTCAACAAGTTTCTTATTCAAGGCATGGTATGTTTTATCGAATCCAGCTCTGAAGGCTTCGTTTCTCTCTTTAGATATCTTTGGCCTGGTCGTCGAACCAATCTCTGTTTGTCTTCCTGTTGATTCCAAGAAACCTTTGAGATATAACAAGGATGTTGCTGCACGCATTTTCCCAGAATCTTGTGAGGTCTTCATTGGACAAGATGCTATTGGTTTCTATGGTAAGATCATTCTCTATCTTTAACTGGAATGTTTAGCGGGTATTGGAATGTTTAGCAGGTATTGAAGTTAAGCTTAGTTCGTAGTAGTCGGTGGGCTGTTTCTCTAAATGCTCATTGCATTGTACGGGTGATCATCACTTCTTTGGGATCATGCTGGTCTGTAATGGCATAGTCTATAAGGTGGCATTGCTTGGAACGTCTCTGCATTCAGGCTGTTTTGTGGGTGAGCAAGTTATCTTTCCATCTCTCTTGGACACACAAACAGACACTTTCAGATGGCCGTTGTTGACATCTACAATTGTTCACTTTCTATTGGGCAATGTCTATTTAGTTGTCTAATTTTACTGGATTTATACCCCATTTATCTGATGGGTGTTTGTTAAGCATTCTTTACCTTATTGCTCTCAGTTCACTGTTATATCTTTGTCCGAAAATTTTATAAACTTTCGGGGTGTTTTGTTTTTAAGCCTGTGTTCCTTATTTTCTGTCTTTCTCTATAGCTGTCTTTTTGTCTGTTTCTTTATTTCCTTTTTTATTTGTTCGTTTTTCAGTCTCTTAGTTGATAAATGAGGTTGGTGATGACAAGTTCGTATGTAGAGCAAAAGCTAAGTAGTCTTAAGGCATTAGCATTATATTAATGCTAGTTCCATGGCGGCCCAGCACTTTTTCTCATAGGTGGTGGTCAGACGCAGTCTTGGCATTAAAATCCCAAAGGAGAATAAGTTTCTCTTAGCGGGCAATAGCTTGTAGTGACACATGTAACAAACACAAACAATAATAAAGACAGCCAAAACCAAAAAAACAGTAAAATAGGAAGATAAACTGAGTAGCAAATAGACTGATAAACGAACAAATACAAAAAGGAAATAAAGAAACAGACAAAAAGACAGCTATATAGGAAGACAAAATGAGGAACACAGAGTTAGAGACAAAACACCCCTACAAAAATATAACAATAAATAAGCTAATAGATATCCAAGCAAACTAATAGTCATTCAGACAAACATATAGTTACAGAGAGATCAACTAACCGACATTTGACAGACAAACAGAAATATAACTAAGTTTAAACCTGTCATGACAAGCCGAAGAGCAAAGAAAGAGACAAACCGTGGAATGAGAGCAATGAAGACAAAATTGCTTAACAAACACCCATTAGATAAAACGGATAGACCTCCAGTGAAATTAGATAACTAGATATATATTTCCCAATAGCAAGTAAGTAAATGCCCATGTAAACAACGAACATTTGATAGTGTGTGTTTATGTGTCCGAGAGAAATGGAAAAATAACCTGCTCTTCCACCACTCCTACAAAGTTGGTTGCAACTATGATACATACAAGGTATGCATTCGAGCATATTACAATTGTTACGAGCGTTTGCATGTTAAATCGTCTTATCTCCTAATAGCGGGTCTATAATTTGGCGCGATTGGCCGTAATTAAGGATAAGAACGTCACTAATTTCCGAGGTTAAATCAGATTCCACTGGAACATACGGATCAGCAATTCCAAGCGAAGTGACTCTAGCTTAGGGGGGATATTATGAGATAGTGAGAGAAAGAGACGGGAAGATAGATCAAAAGAAAGTTTTTTTTTTATTATTTCATCTTGTATTATAGTGAAGCTAAGAAAGATAAAAAATCCTTCTATTTTCAGCGATTGAGAATGCATTTTACACTCCTATTGTTATTAATATTTTCACTACTTACTCTCCAATCGTACCTTTAAGTACTAGCCAAATACATATGTAGTCATCTTTTAAATAGACGTGATTCATCAAGTATTCACATATTGCTTTAATTCTGATATCTATACACACACCTTTTCTAATTGCATCATCTGTCCAAGGATAAATTAGCAGATTAGTGAGCCATCCATCATCAACCGTGTGCGAATTGGAAAAAACCCGAAGGGAACTAAATTGTTTATGACTTCCTGAACGACGTATGTAATAAGAAGATCGTAACCTACTCATTCTTATTTTCGCTTATCATGATACTTTTCTTATGAGTTATTTTGTGGGTTTGTTAAGGAAAATGAACTTACTTTAACATTTACCACGTTGGCTACCGGTGGGGGCTTAGCCTTTTTTGTATTGAAGTGCCAATGGACATACTCTAACATATTATTTGTGGAACTTTACGTTTTTTACCTACATATTTTATGGTGTTAGGATATATTAATTTGATTACGTTTGTGTGGGTATTAGTTATATGATATGTCACATGTGCCGCTTGACCTGCAGGCGTCCGCATATTATTTTTCTAAAAAATATAAATATATATAAATTAAAATTTACGGTGATTGATTTTTATTTTTCTCAGATTTTATCTATAAATATATAAGTCAATATCTACCTATATAAAACCCACATGTAAGTGATTCCAGGTAAATTTTCAATGAATCATCATTTTAAAGAAATTCTCAAACTTCTGGAAGCAAAAATGATAACGATGATCCCATGTTTACTGATCTTTCTAGTTCGCATAATTACATCTGAATCGATTCTGAATCTAGATACTCATCTACGAATATATCAGATGAAGCATAGACTATCATGAACCAGATTTGGAACTCGGTAGATGGAATACATCTAAAAAAGATTTGTTTACTGATATTGGAAGTAATTCTGTAAGAATTTTTTTACAATCAGGTAAGGTTATACCTATTGATATATTCTTTGTTTTGGTTACAGATAATATATAGGATCAAATTGCTTATTAGACAAATCACAATGCTAAAAAGGTGCTTATAAATCTTCAAGTGCGAAGAGCATCTTGCATTAAACAATGGAAAGATACCAGTGAAAAACATTTCGGCTATTGTTATGTACAGATAACTATTAAATTACCCAAGATATAATTAATATTGGAGTAAAAAGAGAGAATACAAGAAAAATACTTCAAATAGTATTGCAATTTATACACTTTGCAAACAATAGGATCTTTTCTCGATGATCGGTTATTCAAAGTCAGAAATTCAATTTCATTTCACTAATGTCAAAACTCTTGAAGAACTGATTGCAGTAGATGAAACAATGATTCCCTGGCGTGGTCTTTTCTTATCCAGAAAATATAATCCTACCAAGGCCATAAATATGGGGTAAATATTCATCTGCTACGTGATCCAAAAGGATAGACATATACGTGTTCCGTATTCTTAGGGAAATTAGAGGGTCAAAACCGTGATAAACCAACAGAAACATATACGCATTCATCTTAAATAGTGTTTGGATCTTGCAGAAAAGTATTTTAATGAAGGAAGAAATATTGCTACAGACAATTTTTACACGTATATACTTTTAGCCAGAGCCTTACATCAGAAAGATACTCATCTAATGAAAACTCGTCTATAAAATTGTAAGTACATTCCAAAACCGTAACAGAAGGAAAAGTAAAGAAAGGAGAAATTGTACGGCGTGGAAACAATGCTGGAATCGTTGTACCAAAATGGAAGGATAAAAAGGAAGTCCTAATCTATAAAACATTACTTGAGAATGACGAATACAGGAAAGAAACATCACCATGCTGACTATATAATTAAAACAGAAATGATACTATCATCTAATGCTGCCAAACACAGAATTGGTATTTCTGACTAAATGGCTAGGTACTTCTCTCCTCTGAGAAAAAACAGTTCGAAGGATACCCCAAAGTTGCCTTCGAATTTCTTCTAAACACCACTGTTATCAATGCTCTTATCATTTACAAAGAGGTAACAAACAAGAACATGTAAATAGCTGATTTTCGACTAGCCATTATCTAGTCACTTCTAGAGCATCCATCTCAACTCAAGCTCATGCTCAACCTTCTTCAAATGTCGGCCAGCATCATTAAAAGAATATGGCACCAGAGACTACAGAAACAGAAAAACTCTCAAAAGATACGCAGGATGCTATAACACATTAGTAAAGGGCGTAGGTAGGCACGAGGCATCGAAAAAATGTAAGAAAGTAATTACCTTTTGTAATAAATTTGAAGATAAAACAACTATGTATGTGCTTGGCTTGTTTCAATAGAGATCATTAGAAAGAAATTTACATTCACTTTTTAGGAAAAAATGCACTAAAAGTGGATATTTTTTTACATTTCTGTGTACTAAGTTTGATTATTTTTTGAATATATTTCAAATAGCAATAGGATTTTTTCAAATATATTTCAAAGAGGAAATTTTCATTGCTTAAAGGGCTATTAAATATACTACATATCTTTGTAATATCAACTTAAAGTACATTTTCTGTTCAAATTTTACATTCAAATGTGTTATAATTTTTAAAATATTTTCTCTCTGTTTTATTTTAATAAAACATATCTAGTAACTAACTCGATTGTGTCTTTGAACCTATTTAATTAATTTCTTTATATTTTTTTGTTTTAACATTTTGCGGTTACCGCTGCCGCTTGTCCCGCCGACTTCTCATGTGGCAAAAAACATCTATTCCTTAGGTATTTTATTGCTTTCAAATGGTTTTAGCTCATGGTAGCGATGAGAAATAAATCTTTAAGTAAAAGACATGCTGTGACCCAACGACACCTCACGCGGCATTTTGAGACACGCAGCACGTGAGATACCGGCTTGGTCACATGACTGCCAAAGTGTTAACATTCAGGAATTAAATAAGAGATGAGCTATTAAACACGGAAGTTTAAATGGCAAGCAAATATTATTTCTTTGTTGCGAGGAACAAAATTGAATATCATTTTCCTCAATAGATCAAAGGTAAGTTAATTAATTGAAATGATCATGGAATAAAATTGAATCACATATTGTTCATCGTTATAAAAAAAATAGAGATTAAAGGCCTATTTCACGGCGTTAGTAGAATAATATTCTTTGATTAAACTTGAGGTAGGTCGGATTAGAAGGAAAGTCAGCTTACGTGAAAAGTTGGAGGAGGAAGCAAGATATGCAGCAAATGATTTATGTGGATTGCCATTAACTTTGAAATGTCAGCGAACGATGATTGGAGATTGCCGCCAACTGATGAACCGGAAAATTAATGACTAGTGAAGATTGACATTGCGATCATACAAGATGCCTGCGACGAGAGAAGACTAACTGCTAAAAAAAGCTTGACACGTGTCTGTTGTTAATCGCGTGATAGTCTGGTACTTGCCCCTTTTTTTGTCTGGCGTTGGTCGTAATCTTACAATTTTATGATCAGCTAATGGTCTGAAAGAGGATCTGATTTTTTAATCATCAATTATATCCTCATTTTGCATCAAGTGATTATCAAAGAACTAATGCGAAATTGTAAGCCATTCCTAATGCGAAAAGCATTTGCTAGACAACGTTATCTTGTTCGCATTTTTTTAATCTCGACCTTAGGAAATTTTATTAGTGATTGCAATGACAGCTCTTGTAATTAATATAGAACCACATTGCATTGTTTCTATAAAAATCCTTGTTTTATAGTAGGCCTAGGGTCGTCCACTAACGACTCGAGGGTCATTGCGTGCCAAGGGGCTCGGTTAAATTTATGGAGTAAGGAATTAAGGGTAGAGTACATGCTATTAGTCATAAACGTGTTCCATTTATTTGAGGCTATTGCAGAGATCAAACGGCAGCGTGACCTGAAAAAGCCGAAACAACATCATTAATAAAGAAATAAATTAAATAGCTACAAAGACACAAGCAAGAGAGACAATTATAAGAAACAGAACAGATGGCAAGAAAGATAGTCAGGCTAATATTAACGATTATAATGTCAGGAAAATAAACTAACAGACCAACATATACGTAGGATTTATGAAAAACGAGTTTCTTTGTAATGGAATCTGGAAGAGAATGAGTGATGGTGGATTATACATTAGAAAAATAATTTTCTCTTACCTCTGGCTTTAAATTTTATTGTAATTGACTTTTAAATTAATAACACGTCTTGCAAAAGTTTTGTTACAGTCGTTTTTTTTCTTTTGAGAGGTTTAGGAGTGTGATAGAAAAGTTCCGTCAAACAAACTTAAAGGTCTACTTTTCCAGCATGTATCATCAAAACGTCTTTTTTATTGTGTCTAGGTGTGTCGAGATAGAAGTGAGAGGAATCAAGATCTCTATTCTCCTTTGCATATGCCAAATCAAGTCCAAATCGCCAAGTGAACCAAAATCTCCTGGATAACACTCAACAGAGTGGTGGAGACACTTTAATGAGGGAAGACCTCGAGATGGACTTCTATCAGGCAGTCCTTAATTTGTCTTCAGTTTATTTGTTAAAAAGGCCTTCGAAAGTATTCCACAGCTCGAAAGAAGAATAGATTGGTAGATACGGTAAGCATTGTTACCAAGGAGAAGATTGGGACTCCCTTAAGGTGCGTGGAAAGGCCGTTGCTCACAACTGTGTGCGAGAACAATTTAGGGAGTGCTGTCGTCGCCTTTTCAATGACTTGAATTCATGGCAAACGAATTCTATTTTTTTGCTGATGAAAAAATCTTCACAATCGATCTTCAAAACCAGAACGACTTCGGCTACGACGTCACCTAGATCCGCTATATAACCAAGATCAATCATTTGGCTTCTGCGATGATGTTCGGCATCGTGGCTTCGAATGGCGAGAAGATGCCGCCGCTGCGCATCAAGTTCAGTTACAGGCTAACCACGGCCTATTTCAGGAACATCTTTTCCACCATACCCATGCAATGTGTGAAAACGATAATAAAAAAGGTAAACTACATGCTTCTGCACAAGGGTACCCCGATCATACGGCTAAGACCGCGGGAGAGTGGTTCTGTCGAATTTGTAATTCCGGTTGAAAGAATTTTAGTCACTACAATTGCCCCACATCAATCACCCCTACTAAAACGTGTAGACGCATGTCTAGAGCAATGCGGCAAGTTTCGCCGCAAAAACGTCGAGGAGCTGAACTCATTCCCTCCGTCGACCACGTGTGGGCCAGCATGAGGAAGGAATTGGTCCGGAACGTGTGTGCGGCCTTCGGAAGTGGCTTGGAGCGCGTGCTTGCCGCCGAGAATGACCATACACATTGATCAATATTACATTATAAACACATATTTACATATATATTAAAACAATATAAACGTGTCTATCTGAAACAAAAAAATCATTGTGTCCTTTGTGGGGGAGGCGTAGTAAATGTAACAGTACTTTTGCTATACATGGTATGAATCATCCTTGATTTCCTATTCTGACAAATATCTTGTATATTTTGAAGTGGAATATTCTTCTTGAGTAAATTGTTAGGCTCGAGACTGAATTGAATTTATTTTAAGTCACACAATTTCGTGATGAATAAGTATACCGATACAGACATCAATGAGGCTTGTTGGCCTTTGGAACCCTTTAAATCTCACCTCTTTTGCACTATTTTGATTAATTTGCTTTGTTTTTCCTATGGATTATCTCTTTTCCAAACTCACTCTTCCCGTCCCATAACTTCGCAACGTTCAGTTTCCGAGAAATATCTCTGGATTGATTTTTTTCTACAAAAACTAACGTTAATACGTATGAGACCCCTTCGAGTAGAGAAAGGTATATTGATCATTTGACCTTTTTCAATATGCATGTTTAGATTCCACTGACACACTACCTTTCGTCTTCTTAACCCTTGTTTCCTGTTTCGTGGCGTGCGGGGGAATCATTAAAAGCCGGCTTCTCGCGTGTGGCGAAGCATGAGCAATAAGTAAATTACGACGAATTCCATGCTAGACCTAGTAAATTGCCTTGCAATTTTCTATATGCCTTCATGCATTAGTCTCAAAGGACGCATTTCTAAAAGGAAAAGATGTGAATTTTGAGAATTAGGGAGTTGAGAGTTTTTAAGGGGTTCAAATAGTGAGTCTTTCAGACAAAAATACCCTGGCTTGGAATGCTTGACATGACAAAATGACATTAAAATGCACTTAATGAGAATGTTTTTCATAATATACATGCTTCTGAGTGGGTTTTGGGAGGTTTTCTCCAACATGACTTACAATATATACCAAAAGTATGAGTTTGAATGCAAATTTTATTTTCTGCATTAATAAGATATTTATTCAGACTCCATAGGGTGAATTAAATCGTTATATGCACCGTTTTTCTCCGCCCAAAAAGCAAGGAAAGCTTTTAGGGAATATAAAGATGAATAAGGATTAAATATACAATTAAGTGATTAATAAAAATGAATAAAATGTGCGGTATATTTAGAATCTCTTGATCAGAAGGAATTTTAAAAGTTTTTGAATTATATTTCCCTTAGAATTAGAACATGAGGCGACAGCTCTCTTTCATATAACCTCTTCCCCAAACTGGCAAGTTTCTAAACTGTTCACATAATGTGATAATGTGTAAACCGTTTGTTCTTTTTACCGACATCCCCGTTTTGTTTCTTGAGTTTAATAATAAAATAAAATGGTGATTTGAGAATAGTAAATGTCCAAAAAGTTTCAGGATCCTAGCCATATTCTATAAAATTCAATCATATTTTCTTCAACGTAGATAGAATGTTATAACTAGGAATCGGATGAAAGACTTGGCCATGGAAGGAAGTTTATTTTTCTCTTAAACTGATCTTGAGTCAATTTGGCCATGTGATTAGGATCGTTGTCTTGCTGAAATATGCATTGAGGCAGACCGTAGAAATCTTTCGCGATTGGGAACAGCTTTACCTCCAATATCTTTCGATACGTACACTATGCATTTTCCCATCAATGATATCGAATCCTTTTTTGTCATTTGCATTAAATAAGACCCAAACTATTACACTACCCTTTTCCGTGTTTCACCGATGGTGTTATTAGGATTCTAGGAAGTTACTTCTGCCTTCCAAACGTGACAAGCATCACTTTGGCCCAAAACTTATATTTTAGTCCCATATGTCCATGAAACATTGTTTCCAAATTCATTTTCCGTTTCAAAATACTCTGCAACCTTTAAATGGATCGTTAGACGCCTTATATTAAGAAGAAGAGTTTTAGGGAGGAGTGGAAGAAAGCAAATCAATAAGATGGAAGATTCTACTAATAGTTTTTTAATCACTTTAGACCCTAGAATTTTCAGATAATTTTGCAGATCTTTCATAGATATCTTTGTATTATTCTTTAGCTTTCAAAACATGTAACGTCGAAACCAATCAATAATATTAGGGTGAGCCAAAACTCTTGGCAAGATAGAGTTGATTCCATACTCGCGATGCTTAAAGCACTTTGCTCGCTCAGAAATAGTTCTATAGGATAATCCTTCTGATGAAGTTTAATTATTTGCTGTCTAATAGTTTGATGAGCTTCTCTGACCTTTGTCATTGCTTAAAGCAAATGTCCTTCATCTATTGATACTAATCAATAAATGACGGTCCAAATGTTAGCCAGTTTACATCAGTTTCGCTTTAGAAAACTTTTCGAATCTTCAATCTTACACTTTACATTTAATATATATGATTTCTTTGGTTTAATAACAATATTCTTGCATGTCATTAGAGTGGTTAAATAATTTTTCACGTAAATAAGTATGCATAATTACGAGGTTAAATTAGAAAGTGAGAGGTTTAAGTTGTTATTTATGATTCTTAAAGGTTAAGTCTATTGGATTCTGGTCGAGCACAAATATTGATCGACAGAAAGGTGACTGATAATGGTAAAATCTCTCCTCCGATTCTGGACGCTGAACAGAAGAGCTAGTCAGCAAAACTTAACATACTTGAATATATAGTGCGTATTTAAACAATTTATCTGGTAATTTGAAATGAAAATAACCTTTAGATAGAAGGGTAGAATATATGTGAAAAATTGTTAATAATTGCTTCTAATCGGCAGGTTTAAATAGTATAAAAAGAATATTATTAAATAGACTAAAATTATAATAGGTTCGGGATATAACACCTTGTGGACTTTCTCATGGAGGTTTATTATACTGCACCAAGGATCAGAGTAATTAGGATTAATCGAAAAACTATTGAAATATTTTTCAACCATAAAATTCCTTGTTATAAATACTTATACTTATTGTTCATTTTTTTCAAGAACCGGCATTTATTATCTGCTTGGTGAAATTGTTTTCTTGGTGAGCTATATTTTTGAATTGAGTAATTTATTTCTCTTAATACTACTTGAACTTAATAATACTGACACTATCAATCAAAGCTGTAGGATTTTAGAGTGTAGTTTGTTCTCACACTAAATAATTCGCCCTTTTGCTTTTTTCTATTATAAATATTTAAATTTGTTTATGAAGCAACTCTTTCATATAAGTATTAGTGGTCTATGTGCTCTAAGTAGTTAAACAGCAATTGTTTAAAAAAAAGAAGAATAAGGATGAAAAAATGAAAATTAGAAAGATATATATATATATATATTTATATATATAAAAAAGCTCAGAAAGTGTACGTGAGTCAAGTTATGCAGATACCTTGACAAAAGAAAAATGAAAAACGATTCCGAGCTCTTTCTTCTTTATTCTTAAAGACCTTTACAAGGAATGAACAGGAGGCTGGACATACATTCCCTTAAATAGTAGAAGGGGGTATTAGACTAACCACCTCGGAACTTCAATTAGGGGGTACAAAATCCTGCAACAACTTTATTTCAGATTTTATGTATTTAGTGATAATGGGGTCTAGCATGAACGAACCAGGGCTAAGGTTGAAATTTGGGAACGCGTTAATGGAGATACATTCTAATATATTTCTCGAAATATAATTACTCCATTTTATGACTGGTTTGGCACTGTTTCGGTTAATGCTATGATTAAGATTGTACATAAGAGTATGTAGAAAAAGCGCAGATTGTTCACTGTGATTACGTACATTGGCTTGATGTTGCTTAAAAAGGACATCTAGTTCTTTCCCGGTTTGTCCATAATAACATTTTTGGCAGTTGCTGCAGCCTATCGAATAAACAATGCCAGGTCGGGAAGGAGCGAAATTTTGACAAGGATGCGATAAATTAGAGTCTCGTACTTAAAAATAACATTTATGTTCAGAGGTAATTTAATGAAAATATGGTTATAAGGTAAAACTAATAAGTTTAGGCCTGAAGCTTAGGGATATTAACATTAGTTTGATAATAAGAGCGCTTGGCGGACTTATAACAATTGTCGAGAAAGTTCAAAGGGTAGCACAACTTTATCCCTATTTTATAGATTCTATCGACTTCTTTGTCTTTGTATTCTGGTAGGACAATTCTAAGGGCAGAGAAAAACATAGAGAAAACACATTGTTTGATGCTATTATGGTGGTTAGAATAAAAATGTATAAAAAAGTCTATGGCTGTGGGTTTTTTATATATTTCATATTTAAAACAATGGTTTGTCCGATGAATTAGTATATCTAGGAATGGGTGTGTGCAATCTTTTTCAACTTGCAAAGTAAATTTAATCGAGAGCACTAAGGTGTTAATTTTAGTAAGAAATGTATTAAGATTCAAATTATTAAGCCAAAGGCAAAGGATGTTATCAACATATTAAATTTTAAGATTTAATTATATTTAAAAACAGCTGGATTTTAAGTCAGGTATAAATTGAAATAATTTGAGAATTTAAACGAAATCATGAATATACGATGGGCGGTCAATAAGTTTTGCAAATCGGTAGGGCAAAACAGAGGAAGAGGGATGGCTGTTTGTGGTGGTGTTAGGACAAGTTATGAAAAGTCAGGACCTGCAGCCGCACGCTCCTGCCTCGTCTATTTAAGAAGCAGTAGCTGATCGCAGATCGTCAGTCACAAATTGTTCAACAATGGAGAAGGTTGAGCACCGCGCAGTGATCAAATTTTTGACCAAGGAAGGCAAGAATTCAAAAGAGATCCATGAAGACATGGTTGCAGTGTACACCGACACCGCCCCTTCCTATTCAACCATTGCTCGCTGGAATAGGGAGTTCCGCCATGGTCGTGAGTCCCTTGAAGATGACCCCCGTCCAGGACGCTTGTTAGACGTGACCAACGAGGCTAATGTGGCCCGTGTGGAGAGAATGATCCTCCAAAATCGACTGGTGAAGGTCGAAGAAATAGAGCGAGAACTTGGAATATCACATGAAAGTGTTATCAACATCATCCATGACAATTTGGCTATGACCAAAGTCTCTGCCCGTTGGGTCTCTAAAAACCTCACGCCCCATGATCGACTTCAACGTCGTCAAAGTCCAGAAGGCCAGAGTTGCACTGTGTGGATGCCGGTTTGGGGACGATGGAGATGTCCACCTCGCCGTCCAGGAGTGGATTAAACAGCATTCGGGAGATTCTGTTTGTCGGGAATTTGAAGCCTCGGGGACAAGTGGGGCAAGTTCATTGAAGTCGAGGGTAGTTATATTGAAAAATAATAAAACACTTTTCCTCATATCTCGTTTCCTTATATCCAAATTTCAAAACTTATTGACCGCCCCTCGTATTTGATAGGCATAATTTTTTTTCCAAAGGTTTATCCTTTTAAGAGCAGCGAGATCTTTGGATATCATCACGCTATTAAAGGATTGAAATTTAAATGCGCTCTAAATTCCGTATTTACATTTTTCTCTATTGTCTTATCAGTAAGGAGTGTAAAATTTATTTGAAAATTTAAATTACCTTTATATAAAGTTATAGAGAGTGAATTTAGCTTAGTATATAAATTCAGTTACAAGAATTACATAATAATATTCGCATTTATTAGCAAAGGCGAAATAAAAATCTTTGTTGTTGGATTAAACATACAAACAATTTATTGGCAACTACAGGGAGATATAAAAGCCCATACATGGTCGGCCCTATTAGAAATAAGGCTAATTTGAGTGGAACTCCCTCTCATATTTGTAATCTCTTTTAACTTTATTTTCTTTTTAATAATAATCGATTTTTTTTTAGCTGATTTTCTGCGTTTGGAGCGGTAACTAATTATTGTAGTAAATTGTTCCAGGCTCAAACATTGGGGTTGGTCAAGGCAAATTTGCCCGTTGAAGTAGTGAATTTCCACCTCTTAATCTTTTTGCCGTGTCCTTGCCTCGTTGTCACGCCTGTCCTATTAAAAATATTTTCTGCAGTATCGGTCGTATGTACTTCTTGACTCCAAACCTCGCTATTTATCCGGGCTTGGTACCAGCACTGAGTTTGACTGGCTTGTCTCCACAGTGGCTCAGTAAAGTTCTAATGATTTTCATATTTCCACCTAATACCTTTAGCTTGAAGTAGTTACAATTGGGTCTTTTTCTTCCAGTATAAACATTGGCGACACGTACACAATAAATTTATATTTATGATGTTAGCTGAAGGAGTTCGAAAAAGCTGCTGCCCTTGGAGAAGCTGACTTCCAACTTTTTATCCCTTCTTGTTAAGTTGTTTAAGCCTATTATTGTAACAAGCTTTGTTCGACCATTATCATTGGAGGGGGAACTAATTATTGTGGTAGATTGTTCAACACTCAAACATTGCGGTTGGTCAAGGCAAATTTTCTCGTTCACGTATTGAATTTCCACTTCTTAATCTTTTTGCCGTGTCCTGGCGTCGCTGTCACGCCTGTCCTATTAAAAAAGATTTTCTGCAGTATTGGTCATATTCATCAATCATTTTTTTTCCTCGGCTTTTTCCTACAGGGGGGCGCCGTTGTTAAGGAGTTGTTTCTTGGTTTTGTCAGAGACTTTACGGACAGATGTACTTCCTGAATCCAAACCTCCCTATTTATCCGGGCTTGGTACCGGCACTAAGTTTGGTTGGCTTGTTCCCCCAGTGGCTGGGTAAGGTTCCAATGATTTGCATATTTCCTCCTAATATTTTTAACTTAAGGTAGTTGTAGTTGGGTCTTTTTTTCCTAGTATTAAGCTTGGCGACACGTACACAATAAATTTATATTTATAAGGCTGTGGTAAAGAAGTTCGAAGAAGGTGCTACCCTTGGGAAGCCGACTTCCAAATTTTTATTCTTCCTTATTGAGTTGTTCAAGCCTATTATTGTAACAAAATGTGTTATTACCCTTATCATTATCCTATATAGACGTTACACTTGTTCTATTATATCGAAATAACTAATTTATTGCTGTTGCCAGAATGGAGCAGCATAATATTACTTTGGTAAGTCTAATGACGTGTATACTTTTAACATGGTCTCTGAATTACGGATTGAGAAGGATTGCCTGATGAATGATGTGACTCTTGTTGTTTTATTTCTAATTGCAACGCATAAACAGGAGAAATTGAATTTATTTTCTATTTTAAATCCTTACTCGACCTGCTCTTTTACTTGATTAATCTCGGTATCTTGGACCTGGTAACTAAATTTAGGATTATATTTCCGAAGTGTAAAACGACGCATTTGGCAGTATTAAACTTCATGCTAGATTCGTTTTACCACCTTATTTAAAAAACTCCTACAATTTTAAAACTTTTGGAGTATTCCTTATCCCTTATTATCTGCGCAAGTTTAGTATCGTCAGCAAATGAATTTACCTGACAATTCATACCTGAACCTAAGGTGTTTACGAAATTTATAACGAGCAGGGGTACCAAGACCGAACCGTAATCAACTCCATTAGTTATCGGCACTCATTCAGATGTCATCTCATTTAAAATTACATCCTGGTACTATCTATGAACCAACTTTTAATCCAAGTTATCGTTTTTCATGTATATGCATTGCTTTTAGCTTTGAAAGGAGGAGGTTGTTGAACGGGAGTTTATCAAATGCTTTAGAAAAATCTAGATATATCACGTCGTTGTTAGAACTTGACTTGTCAGATTTTGCTACATACTCATAAAATGTAATCAGACTAATGTCACAAGATCTCCTGAAATCACGTTAAGTATTTACTAAATGTTGATTTCTCTCCAAATAATTACGTAATTTTTAATTAATAATTGAGCATTATTTTACATATAGGGAAAGTTAAGCTTAGTCCGATGATCCTACTTCTCTTCACATCTACTTTTTTGAATAGGGAAAAAACATTGACCTTTTTCTAATCCCTGGGAAAAAAATTTGCCTCCAGGGAGTAATAAAGTAGAAAAATAAGTACAGCGGAAATTTTATTCTTAACTTCCTTAATACTATCTCTCTACATACATTTAGGAATCTTTTAGTTTTTGGCCTATTTTCGGTTAATTTCTATAAAAATCCAGATAAATCAATAGGATGACCTAATATAGTTGAAATTACGCCTAGAAAAAAAGAAAGAAGCTTACGGAAAACACAAAAAAATGTATATCTTCTAAACACTGGTAATTCGTGAACGGCGGCAATTGTACTAAATTCCAAACTCCACACTCATTTTTATCCAACTTTCCCTGCACAAGCACTGTTTTGGCAATTGACCTAGAACTTTCTCAAATCGAGTATTTTGACACTTCGGAACTGCACACGTCCACTCCTTCCTAACATTAACATCTTTCTAGCTCTCTGCTTTTGTTTGCTTGCGCTAAGATTGCTTCCATCATGACAATTCTTTGTGGGTATTAAGCTTCGTCTCTGCCTTCTAATGTAGACGAGTTTGATATAATTATAGTGGTAATATTAAGTAAATAACCCACACAAAAAATGTTTTTCTTCAATTAATTTTTATCCTTGATTTTGTCACTTGTTTTATGTCTCCATACTCGGCTTCATTATTTGCCCGACTCATATTCGTCTAATTTCATTACATATCCAACACGATATCTACATCTTAATAACACTTCCCCTGTTTCACGATTATATGTCTATTTTTTGGAGCTCATTATTTATCCACATTATACATGATATGATACAATTTACTTTTTGCATATTCTCTACACTTTGCAAAGCTTTAAATGTCAGTATCCAGCTGCCTTAGCAACAGTAACTGACAACGTGGAAAGGTCAACCTACCGGTACACAGGAAAAATGTGAGTCAGAGCTATGCACGTCTTTAACAATATTTAGGTACACATGATACGTCCACGCTTATTTAAAATTATGCCTGTGTAGAGTGTAATATTAGGGAACAGACTTGAACACAGGAAAAGATGCATCAGTTTGTGATTCCATTAAGTTGCCTAGAAATTAATGTGTGCTATACAAAAACAAATTGATCCTGCCTAGATTTGTTCAAATTATTCTAAATTTACTGGAGGCTCTTTATAGATAATTTTATAGACAATTTTTAAACTGTAATATTAATGCAAAAAGCTTTGTCTCTAAGAATACCTAGACCGTTATAAAATTACAAAAATTGTGTTAGTGTCCCTTGATCATCTTTAACAACATAGTGTATGTAGTTTGCATTTCTAGACAGGATGATTAAGAAAGAAAGTTTGCCCCGATTTCAAAGGTTAATAAAAAACAAACACATGAATATAAAAGAAAACACTTTTTATCTTTTGAAGTACATTAAATGCCATTTATTTGGTGTTTCAGTTAGCAACCAACCATGGCCTGGAGTGGAAAGCATCGTGCATTTGTTGTTGAAGAGTTTGTTAAGAACGTTGAATCTGCCATTACGATGCAATATTCGTTTTGAAGACTCTTTGCGCTTCGTAGTCATAATGTTTTTCTAAAGTTGGAAATCCACCAACGAGTTGTTATTTCATCTAGTGCGGAATCATGACGATTTAGACAATAGTATGATCTAGATTTTTCTTTTACTTTTTGGTATCAACTAGAAAATTTAAAACTTAATTATCGATCTGGTCGAATACCTAAATACGCCTTCGTAATAGTCATATACCTAACAATAATTTAATTGGAACTAGACAGTCAGAGAAGTGCACTAGACTGACTTCAAGGTCTGTTTATATATAAACGTTATGTAATTTCAAATCTAATTTGTCACGAAATTTTCGACATTTATGACATTTACCATTCTCCCATCAGCACTTATCACTATTTGTATATGCAGTTTTGGACAAAACTATAGGGCAGGTATGAAAAAGTGAATAATATAATTGAATCTCATTCATTTCATGCATGACATAATATAATAATCATTTTTGCGTATATTCTATAAATAATTAATATTTGATGTGTCCTCTTTTTTGCTTTAATAGCTGCTTTTATTATGTCTTTTGGCATACTTAAGACTAAGTTGGCACAGATGGTTGTCTCTATTTTATACCATTCAATGTGGTTCTGATGTAATTGCTGAATTCACATAGGTTGCTGATAAGGACATCTCTGTCCGAGAGGAATAAGACTCTTCTCCTGTATCTGATGAGTTTCGGGAAGCAACATACAAAGTGATATCAAGACGCACAGTGAGAAGAAAGTAATTAGAAGCTGGCCTCAAAGGATGTAAGGCTAGAAAGAAACTGTTGCTGTCTCAGGAAAATAAGAATAATCGATTGTCTTGGAAAAGGAGCATGAGGAATGGGTTAAAGTGGTTTGGTCTGGTGAAAGCAACTTTGAGGTAGGTACTTTACATTATTTTCCACCAATTTATTACGATTGTACATATTATTATTGGATACCAAAATGATCAGTAAAATTTGTATTAGAAAAGCAAACGAAGGACATATTAAATATTAATTAATGATAGAATATACTCCACCATAGTGCTTATTTTTATCATATTTAGTATGAAATAAATGAGTTTCACTTATTGATACCTGTCTTATAATTATGGTCAAGGCTATAGATACATTCATTTTCGCATGTCAGTGATTATAATTCATCTAAGTATGTAAATATTTAGAAATCTCTTTTTTGTCGATAATGAGTTTGCCGTGTTTTCTTTGGTGTTTTTGTAGAAGAGAATCTCTATGATATCAAGGAGTTGTACTCTCTCTAACCAATCATGCTAGTTTTCTGTTTTGTGAATAAAACTCATATTATTGCTCATTTGCTATCAGAATTAGCCTGATATATAATAAGGAATAATGTTGTTCTTGGAAAAATAGGTATCTTGTTTCTCTTGCTTACAGGCATTTCTGCAAACACACTCACATATACATATTGTCCTCTTATGAGGTATGTTGAATCTACACATTTGATGTCTGCTCGTAATAATAGCAGGTGAATTTATGTAACAGTAGCATACTACTATGCAACCTACACAAGAAAAACAAAAAATGACTAAAATTTTGTTCTTTTCACTAAATCCATAAGAAATTAAGAGCCTACCAATAGGTTGCGTGGATCAAGTAAAGATAGTCCCTTCGAAGACAAAAAGGAGGGATTAACTTTACTAGGTAAAATGGGCAGTATACGAGGTTATGACATCGTCATTTTATAGCTAGTAAAATAAGGATAAACTAAGAATTAAACACGTTAGAATGTAAGAGAGAAATGCTAAACTCTTATCTACAGGAATTTATGTGGCTTAAAAGACATAAATGCAATGTTTTCAAGGATTTTTGCGATACGACTGCCAGCCAATACCATTTTAATTAAGTTATTAAAATTTAATTTCTATAATTCTACAAAGTTTACAATTTTTAATTGTTTTAAAATAAACTTTATAACAAATATGATCCTAAATAATTTTTTTAACAGTTATTCTTATATTATAGCCTCGAGAGGGAAGGATTAGCTTTACTAGTGTAACTTTGAGAGGGATGATCTTTAATTGGTAAAATGGGAGGCGCTATCTTTACTTGATCCGGTTGCATTTACATTATTTTTTCCTTCCCTTATACCCTCTATTTCACTTTTTAGATTTATTCTTTATTTAATTCAACTACTAACAATATTACTGCTTTTTTTATTGTGCAACGCCATCTTTAATCGCAGCCTAGTATTTTAGTCAATTCGAGAATAGAATGGATGAGGAAGAGTAAAGAAAAAAATCTGTGTAAAAACGATCATGGCTGGAAACCAGAAATAGAGCGAAACTCTTTCACCTTAAATACTGCAACGGTTAAGGCTCATTTGAGTCTTTCAAGAAGAAATTTACATAATGATCAATGTATTGCGGAAATAAGAATGGAATTGTGTATTTTAGAAAAAATAAAGGATATTTTGTTATATGTAATTTAAAATGAGAAAAATAGTGTAACACGATTTAATACTAATATCATATGTAACGGAACTTTAACTATGTTTCTACCAAACACGAAAATACAAATTTTCGAGGTAAAATGAAAATGATGGAATTTTTCAGTTGGTGGGAATAAATTTCGAACGTGTGATATAACAACTTCATGAATCGATTAAGTTGAAATTCAGAAACCCCAAAACTTCTAATTTAGACATTTTGATTTGTGAAGAAGTTTTATTCACCATCCGAATTAAATCAAGATTATTATTGTGAGGTCGCATTGAATTTGAATTAACTAAGTTTGAAATTCTCGTTCATTTTGGACGAAGAGTTTCCCTCCTTCAGGTCACATATTAAGAAATTTTCCCTGCCCTCTACATACAGTATATGCTTTCTTTTTCACAGGTTAGTATTAATATCCGATTTAATTAGCGAAGTATTAAGACAAGTATCTTTTATTGTTTATCTGATCACTTAGTCTATTATAACTGCATTTTTTTGGTGGGGCGGCTATATCATACTATACCTTCCACTTTATTCAGAATGCTCAAGACTAATCTACTCGCCTGATTCTTTGTCCTTCAAGTTCTCCCTATCTCACTCCTTACATTGCAAGCTTCATTGGTTGTCAAAACATTTCATGGTGAGTTCTTATTTATAAATTCCCGATGTCTAGCTCCTTCCCATATCTCTTTTATTTGGCTACTGCCTACGTACCTGCACCCATCCCCCTTCACCTCACCGTTGCGCTTCCCTGGACAAACAATCATATTTCGAAATGTTTTGTTTAAATGTGCACAAATCCTCCAATATTGTCTCCCCAAACTGAAAGAGCCGGTGTGCTATTGCATTTTTATTCGCATACGACTCTATATCTCACTATTTCGGTCGTTTGTCTAGTGGTCCATAGGTCACCGTTTTGCTGTTTGTTGTTTTGGTAATTACATTGGAAGTTTTGAGCCGATTCTACTAAGATTTAAAACCATTAAGTTCTTTTACCTTCTCTTTCGTATGATATAATTACCAAGGTCCTCCCAACGTTAGTTTGAGATTTATTTTGTTTTGGCAATAACATCATAACTATTCTGCTGATTCTAAAGAAATTTAAAACCATTATGTTGTTTTACATTCTCGTTCGAATGATTCGAATAATATAATTGTCAAGGTCTTTCCAAGTTTAGTCCAGGAACGATTGAAAGTTTTTAAGTTCGTAAGGTCAAAGATCAGAATAAGTGAGAGCACGCAATTTTAGTCAGCATACATTGTTTTCCCGCATTCTTCTCTGTTTCTATGCCACTCTCTTTTTCATTTAATGCTTTTCAAGCCTTTCAGGCTCTTTATATGAATCTCTGCAAATCCTGTTTGTCTTCATCAGAGCGACAAAAGAAAATGGAAATATTCCTATTTAAATCTTATAACAGTCGCTGATGTATTCATATTTCTTCGAATTCTACACTACATAAATTAACTGATAGTGAAGAAAAGACTAATAAATAAATAAAAGAAGCTTTCTTAGCGTAAGCGAGTAAAATGTTTTATAATATCGTTCTAATTTAAATAATAATGAATCTCAAATAGATTCATTATCATTACGGACACTGATGAATTTTGCTCAGTTGTGAACATTCTTATGGATTCATCATTGAAAAAACAATTTCATTTGTACTCAACCATTTAAATACGAATATTTTAAAGTTTATTCTTTAAATATTATTCTATTTTAGTGAATTAGGGCAGGATTAGTAGAAGGAAGAGCAATAACCCTTAATATTTTGTAAAGGATGCATTTAAAAACATCCACAATAATTTTCTCTCTTACAACTGAAAGGGTAGATTTACTTTAATTAGAAAAAGTTTATTATTTGAAGAATATTTCAAGAACAATAATTTTATGTGGATTCCCTTTATTTAAGCTCTTCTATTGCAAATATGTTAGAGACCAAATTATTCAAGATTCATACAGCAATGTGAAAGCTAAACTACATGATGCAATTTACTTAACTAAATATATATCTTTTAAATCCGATCGATGGAATTTTTTTTTTAAAGAGCTCATCTGGCGACTGCCTACTTGGGCATTAGTCGCCGTATTAAAAACCTGCCTAGTACTAGGCTAATTTAGAATCAAATTAAAAAAGACAAAAAACAATCCCCCCAAAATATGGGGGAAGGAAAGTGAGGAGTAAGCAATCTCCTGCGTCGGGGAGGTCCCCCCGGCGTAGGAGCGTGCGACCTATAAAAAAAGGAGCAAAAAACAAAACAAACAAAAAAAACCTGATTAAAAATAGGGAGAAGGCCGGCCTGCCCCGAAAAGACAACAAGTCCACCAGTCAAGTTGCACACACTCGTCCTGAGTACAAGGGACAGGCGGTAGCGACCCCGCCCCTCCCGGTACCGGGACAGGTAATGTGCGCGAAGATCACCCAGACTGGGACATTCGACAGAGTGTACCGAACAGTCTGGGGTACGACGCAGTCGTCACAATAGGGCGCAGGCGAGTGCTCCATCATACAGCGATGAGTCATATGAGTGTGTCCGATTCGGAGACGACAGACAGCGACCTGAAGCCTTCGTGGCATTGGGTGATAGGTCCATGGGAACAGTCGCGGCGCAATGGCACGCAACTTTAAGTTCCCTTCGACCGTCTCCCATCTTCTTTGCCAAGCAGTCCGAAGAAATGCCCGTATTCCTGCCATGTAGTCGGTGTGAGGAAAAGCGAAACGCTGGTCCGGTCGCAGAGTCCTTGTGGACTCTTTGGCGCCCTCATCGGCGCGCTCATTCTCCGCAATTCCTACATGTCCAGGAACCCAGCAGAAGATAATCTCAACATCCGCCCGGCTTGCCAAAACCGTGGCGTCACGGATATTGCGAACCAGAGAATGCGGAATTTCCAATGCCTCGAGAGCAGTAAGGGCGCTTTTTGAGTCGCTATAGATCACAATCCGGTCTTCGAACCGGGTACGTCGCGTGAACTCCTGTACTGAGTGGTGTATTGCCACCAGCTCGGCCGTGAAGACAGATGCAGCGCCTGGCCAGCCCCGCTGACTTCAAACAGAGGGGATACGGCGTGGAAGCCAACCCCTCTTTGGACTTTTAGCAATCTGTATGCACTGGCACGGTTCCTGTGTGACACGAGGTGAGCTCCAAAAAAGTCGAACGCAATACTTCCGGCGCTGTACAAGCTTCTGGAGCAGAGGCGTGGCAACAAATAGCCAAATGTGGTACCCTCCAGGGTGGCGTCCTGGGCAGAACAAGGGATGCCACCGGCCTGAGAGCTATACCTAGCTCTCGAAGGAGTTTCCTGGCCCTAAACCCAAAGGGCTTAAGGTATGACTGGCGTCTATCGGTGGCATATGCACCGTCGAGATCAGCTGCGGATGCAGTGAGAGCTGTTGGCGACTGAGGAAGGTGACGAGCTCACGCGTAAAGGCGAGTGATGCACTGCTCGCGGCGTAGAGCGAGCGGCATATCCCCAGCATCGACCAGGAGGCTCTCATTACGGGAAGTGCGAAATGCACCGGTCGCAAGGCGAAGGCGGGTTGTGGATCGAGTCCACCTTCCGCAATAAATGCTTGGCTGCGGATGCATAAAACTCGCATCCGTGGTCGAGCTTAGAACGAACAAAGGATCGATAAAATGTAGGGCAGTAGCCATAACAGCGACCCAAGCGCTAAACGTCATGGGACGAAGAATATCCATGGTGCGGGTACAAGAGACACTAAGGCTGCGAATATGAGCCTCCCAGACTAGGCGTCGTTCGAATACAAGACCAAGGAATCGATGCAATTTAACCACATTCAGGCGCACCCCATTAAGAAACAAATCCGGATCGGGGTGGAGCTGTGGATGGTGGCAGAAGTGCACCACATTAGTCTTAGCCAAAGAAAACCAAAACCTGTGAGCTTCTGAATAGTGAGAGACGTGGTTCATTGCCTGTTGGAGGCGAAGCCTCAGAGTTGGCATCTGGGCCACGCCAAAAGAGATCGAAACGTCGTCCACATAGAGCGTAGCAAGAACATCTTCCGGCAGCACCGAGGTGATGGTGTTGATGTCAGGGCAAAAAGTGTGACACTGAGGACACTTCCCTGCAGGACACCCTCTTTCTGCTCCATTGGGCGGGAGAGGGCTCCCTCCACCCTTACGCGGAATCGACGATCTCGAAAAAATTCAGATATACATATTCTGAGTCGTCTCTCGCCCCCATTGTGTGGAGAGTATCCATAATGCCGTACGCCATGCGGTATCATAGGCCATCTCCAAATCGAAGAACACCATGGTGTAGTGCTTTCTACGAAGGAAGGCATCGAAAACAGCATTTTCCAGAAGGAGCAGAGTATCCGACGTGGAGTGGAACTTGTGGAAGCCGCACTGTGCAGAAGACAGATGGCCTCCGCTGTCCAGGAAAAAGGCTAATCTAACATTCAAAAATTTTTCCCATTATCTGGCACACGCAAGAGGTTAGAGAGATTGGGCGGAATCGGGCCGGAGTAGAGTGCTCTCTCCACGGTTTGCAAAAGGCGAGCACAGTACAGATTCGCCATGAATCTGGGAAGAGACCCTCCACCCAGATTCAATTGAATAAATCTAACAGAAAGGCCATGCCTCGCTTACCTAGGTGTCGAAGAATGGCGTACGGGACATCGTCCGGACCATGGGCGGTGCCCGCGCACGAAACAAGAGCGGAGAGCAACTCACTCACAGTAAACCTGTCATTGAAGGGTTCACCGCCTCTGGAGATAAAGTCTAGCTGGCAGCTTTTCTCGACATCAGGACGTGAATTAAATGCTGGCGGAGCAGCATCTCGGCTAAAGAATGAGGAGAAAGCGGTCGCGAAAGATTCCGCCATGGACGCGGGGTCCGAGGTTTCGTTTCATTCTCCTAGAGAACGGGAGGGAGATCCTGCGAGAACATGCCCAGAATCTTTTTGACTCGCTTTAATACCTCTGCTAGAGGGTTCTTCCTGTTAACGAAGACACGTATGACAGCCAAGAAGAGCGGCAGCGTGCTTCGAAATATACCCGAACCTAGCCCTAGCCCAACGAAATTCAGCGACAGTGAAATCGTTCTGGCGGCGCTTATAGCTCACGTAAGCCTAACGCTTCTGTTTGAGGGCCATCTCACACTCGGCCATCCACCATGGGAGTGGTCGGCGAGGAAAACGGCCAGACGTTTTAGGAATAGTAGTCAGGCCCGGGGCGATGAAGTTGTTGGAGAAGAACTCAACGGCCTCATCCCCGGACCTAACGTCCTCGACTGAGATAGAGAATTCAGTCATTTCCTGAAATGCAAGCCACGGCGAACGCGCCAAGCACCACCGAGGTGGGCTTTCAGGCGGCAGTTGCCCTGAAAATGATATTTGAACGGGAAAGTGATCACTACCCTGGAGGTCATCAACCATCCCACAATCAAAATCAGGCTGTGCATCCGAAAAGCACAAAGATAGGTAAAGGCAAGAAAATGAAGCGGTTCTCGGGCAGTGATGCGTAAACTCATCCATATTTAGGACACCTATCTCAAGCTTTTCGATCAGATCGGAGGGGAATTGTCCCCTGGGATTGATTGAGTAACCTTCCCAGAGAGGATGCCTGCAGTTCAGATCCCCAAGCAAGAGAAAGCGCTTCGGCAACCGTGCCACGACGCGGCGGAAGTCCCCCGCGTCGAAGTCAGCTGACGGCAGAATGTACGCAGAACTGATAGTAGTATACCTCATATCCAGGTGCAGCTGAACAGCCACTGCCTGAAAGGAGGTATCTAAAGTGAAAGGAAGAATGGAGACATGATGATGGGTTTAAAACGCGCATTCCCCTGCCCGGCCATCCAGGGATGGTGGGGTCGCGGGCACGGTAATGCGCCTAGCATGGTCTCCTACAGAAAAAATAACTAACGGGGAACGTGACGAGATGAGCCTCCGCAGTTCCTTTCCGTTGGCCCGGTGTCCACGGCAATTCCATTGAAGAAATATGCCCTCCAGGCCTAGCTTGGAGGAGACGCGGGGGCCCTCCTCTAACAGAAGACCCTCACGGGAATGGCCGTACGCTTCCCGGGGGCAGAACCTCGGGCATTGTTGGTTGGACAAAGCACAGAAGGCACTGTCGCCTTCGAAGACTTATTTGGGGATGTTGGGCTCGCCATGCAAGTCTTTTCCTCCCTCCGCCTCAAAACCTTAGGCAGCGTTGCCACTTCGAAGGCAGGGGGCCCTCTTTTCGAGGAACCACCGTCTCCAAGCCACTCGCTCCACCACTATGCGTGCGCGAAGTGAAACGAAGCTCCTTTGTTGCTGTCATCCGTTTGGGGGACAGCTTTAGGAACCCCAGAAGATGGCCTGGCGACCAACTTCAGGGGTATTGCCTTCTGTGAGTCTAAGGACTCAGTGAAGGCGCGTGGCCATTTCGCCTTACGGTAAACGGTCATGCTGGGGGAAGAGAGGGGGAGCGCTGGTTTTAGCCGGGCCTGGGTATGAATGCTTTTTGCCGCCAGCTTTACCAAGGGAATGCTCGGGTTAAGTAGAACCCGCAGAAGGGCTCCGAATGGGCGCGGAAACAATCGTGCTCGTTGGCCTGGATGGACCAGGAGCAGAGGGTGCCTTTCTAACTATTGAGGCATAAGACGTCTCAGGCAGAGCCGGGCGCGCCAGGACCAATTCCTCAGCCTCGCGGAATGAGAGTCAATCCTGCTTCCTGAACGACCAGGATTTTTTTCTCAAGGAAATATGCGCCACATTGCTTCAAAGAAGCGGGTGCGGCTCTTCGCAATTGACACACTTGGCCACACACGATTTAGACTTATCGTGTGCGGCCTTGAAGCAATTTGCACGGACTTAGGGTGACCCCGACTTTGCACGTCTACAAGAACGATTTGTATGGCCGACGTTATAACAGTAATAGCACCACCGCGGCAGTGGCACCAATGCCTTCACGCTGCAGCAGGACCAACCGACACGCACGGACTCAGGGAGCTCGTCACAGTTAAACGTGACTAAGAGTGTAGAGGTGGTTCTCGAGGCCCCACCCTGTTTTCTAATCACACGTTCGACCTTGACTGCCCCATGGTCGGGCAGCTTTAAGGTGATGTCCTGGTATGGAGTAGTCCACAAGTTTTCTCGCATAAACTAGTCCTTTCACAAAGTTCATGGTACAGTGCGGCGTCACACTAATCGAAGTGCCATGAAGTGTCCGAAGAGCACTTTTTTGGCCGCCTTGGCGGGATACGCCGTATTTGCCAGAGGGCTCCCGTCCGAGAAACGAATCACCTTCGGCTCTCTACCAATTGCACTACCTAATGCTATCCTCTAATAGATAATGTTACCCTTGACCAACATGCTACCATCAGTGGAGCGAATAACGACGAAGCGTTTGAAGCCAGTGGGTTAAAAAATGCCAGATATCCTCCTAATTTCAGGGCTCCGATGTTATCAAGGATCCGCTCTGTGCACTTTTAGTCTTAGTCATAGTCACGGGCTCCGCACACGGGGGGAGGGGTCAGAGGGTCCGGATGTGCTGATCTTGGCTTGGTCGCCTCCCAAATTGGCAGCAGACCCATCCGTCTCCGCAGCCCACGCGGATGGAGAGCAGCCCCGAGTCTTCTTATTCTTTTATTCTTCTTTTTCTTTTTTGGATAGGAGGGCGGTGAATAAACCCACTTCTCCCTTCCGCCAGTAGGAGCCACCAGGCCAGATTGACCGGCCTCAGCCAGGTCTTTCTCTGAAATGGAGAAGGTCCTGGTGGTCGCAGGGGCACCGGTTGGAGGAGATACCTCCCCTCCTTGTACTGTCTCGGAGACCCCAGCCGTCTGATCAGGACCTGGCATAGGGGCGTATTCATGTTCGGTGCTTGGTGCAGAGCCCGAATTCCAGCCCCCCCCTCCCCCATCGAAGGCCCTACCATCTGAGGCTGGGTTGCTTCAAGGACCATGTCTATCACAGGAAGGGCCTCCAGTTGGCCATCCTGTCCCAGGATATCGCAGGTTCCGTTGGCAGTGTCACCAGTCACGTGCGGGGAGGCACAAGACTTGACCCCGGCAAGGTTCAATATTCTTGACAGCAAGCCTTTTGAGGGAAGCGACTGAACGTGCCTGGCTTCCCTCTCCCCCCTAAGGGGGTTAGCCCTTCCGAGCTATTCATTGCGGAATGGTCGGCAATGGGCCAGCTGCTGGCTTTCTTGGTAGTCCCCTTGGAAAGAAAAGAGGAGACTGCCTCTGGAAAAAAGGAGGTACCCGAAAGCACCTTCCGAGAAGGGGTAGGGGGAAGTCCCCTACACCCGTGGGCGTAGAAGAGGAGTAAGCCTCCTCTCCGGTTAAGAAATATGGAGGGTACCCTACGCAAGCACAGGGGTGGGGACCTCCATTTTTTCGGTGGAGCTGTCTGAGGGTGGCTCCGTCGATGTAACAGGGGAAGTTGAGGGTTGTTTTTTTTTAGTTTTTTATCTATGGGCATGGTGACCCTATTTTTCCCACGGCATGCAATAGCACATCACCCTTCACAGTAGCCCGCTCTGCAAGGGGTGCTTACGGGCCTCGCAGAGCCGGGTGCCGTTATTTAAGGCTACCCCTTCCGCCTGTTGACCTTGCAGCCCTTGAGCATGGTGGCTTCACCTTGGGCACGGCGTAAAATCAAGTATAGATGGTGAAGTAAGAAGGAAAAGGAAAGTTAGGAAGGTAAGGGTGGGGATACAGCAGGTTGTTAAAAAAAACTACCCCGAACCGGAGCTCAGGGGTTAGGGAACGTTGTTCCCTCCCCCCTCAGCCCCAGACCGTCCAGGATCTGAGAGGGGAGGGTTGAGAAGAAGGTCAGTATCTACCCTGTGAAATTAGAGGATGACCCGAGAAAGTTGTGGAAGAGGTTGTATGAAAGGCGAGGAAACAAGTGTTTTAAAGGAAACAGAAGAGGCTAAGCTGGGGTCTGACGGGGTTCTGATGGTTGGATACCAGATACATGAAACTTTTATTTTCTCAGCTTAACAGCCAATTGGGTAATGATAATTATGAACAAAAAGTACCATTATTAGAGTTTGACCTTTTAATAAATCACACACTGCATCCAATATTAGTTTAACTTTAAAAAATGCAATGACTCAATTTGAAATTCCAGCTAAGAAAGTACGGCATTATGAGAGATAATGCAGCGAACAGTGCCGGAGTTGAGCAAAGAGCTGTGCAATCAATTTGAGTTTTGCCTTCCTACTCTGCAATTAGTTCTGAATAATACTATCTTCATCGAAGTTATCAGCATTTGCAAAGTTCACAGAAGTTCAGATGAAATTAAATATCCCACAGCTCATATTTTAAAATATCAAAAAATAGATGAAATCATCTAGAATCCATGAAAAAAAAAGTATTATTTCATTTTGAAGTGAATATTCAAAGTCAGCGTGTTTTGAATCAGGTCAATGGAAATCTTGGCAAGAATTAAAAAAATACTTCAACATTTCGAGGTTTAAACAAAGTTAATATGTATCAGTAATGCAGTTACTTCAACCAAATTTCCAAACATGAAAGAAAATTAACATTATCAACATGGCAACTTCTATCAAATGTAGATTTGGCTTGTACTTCAATGACAAAAACATAATAATTGTGACATATCCTGATGTGCAATTTCAGACTATATTTCTTCGACATGAATATAATGAAAAAAAAGTGAAAGAAATTCTTAAAACGTTGATGGTTGATGATATTTATTCTATGTACAAGAAATAGGCAGGCAGTTTCTAGCCCCATATCAGAAAATTAAGAATCATCTCAATCACAATAATGATAGTGAACTTAAAAATGAAAATGGCTTAATCTTAAATTTTCCAAGTTGCCTTTTCGACTTAAAGGAAAAAAAGAATGTCAACCAAAAGAGTGAAGCAAAGAAAGATGATCCGAATGTGGAAAACATTAGTAGTACCATAAAATTGAAAATGATTCGATAACAAAACTTAAGCATCATTAAGAATACTACTGACACAATGAAATGGTGGTTAGCAAATAAAGACTCATTTGCAGAGATGAACCTTCTTGCTATGAAATACCTAATTTCACCACGTTCTCTTTTGGAAAGCGAAAGGATATTTAGTGTTGGAGGAACACTCTATTCTATAAAAAGGAATAGAATGCTTGCTGATAGTCGATAAATGGTGAGGTTTCTGCATTAAAATCGCATAAAGATCGATTTTTATGAGTAATTTGTTAGGTATCATTTTGATTGATCAATTTTTACTTTCATAAGTGGGAATATTACTAGTTTCCTTTCATATCTCATAATAATCTGGGGTATTTTTTTTAAGAAAGGGTTGTTTTTTTCTAGTTAAATATTTTTGGCGTAATTAAAGCTTGAAAGTTTTTACGCTTTGTTTCTGTTCTAAGATTCCTATTTATCTCTAGCCTTTTATAATGAATCACTATATATATCAAGATTTTGCTGAAGGGTAAGGCCCGTATTACTCTACAGTGCTTAAAAGAGCTAATGTGATCTTAAACGCCATTTTTATTATTATATAGAGTTAAGCATATTTATTTTAAACAATATAAACTTTTCTTCTTTGTCTATAAGCATATTATTTTATTAAAATGAAAGAATTGGATTCGGAAAAAAAGTTGGTATTGTCTAATCATTAATAAATTGCAGTAGTTTCTAACTCTAGTCTTCTTTCTAGTAACCGTTTAATATCATGTCGTTAGACTTGATTAAAAAAAAGTTTTTAAGGTCGTTTCGACCTCTTTTGTTTTTGACACCTTCATTATCTTCGGGTAATTCTATAACCTCATCAAAATATGTAAATGTTACTGATACGGTTAAGTCGGGTGAGTATGATTGACGTCTTCTCGGAATTGGTGTGCTTTTCGGTGGTATCTGTTTGCAAAATGAAGGCTCCATTGTCTTGATATAAGCGCAATCTTCTTATATTGAATAATGATGGCCTCTTCTCTTCAAGTGCTACATATAAACGCAACTTCGGTTCTTCTTATTTGGGTTAACAGGTTAAAACTTGATTGTTGTTAATATCCGACATAACGCATTAGGAAACTTTCACTAGATAAAACTCATTTGCTTGGCTATTGTTTTTAGTCGCGTGCGAGTCTAGTCCTGGGCGACTACATCTCACTATGTCGGTCGGTTGGTCCCCGTTTTTTTCTTTGTAATATCATTGTAACAAATCGCCCGTTTCTAATGAAATTCGACGCCTATGTTGTTTTACATCCTCTTTTGAATAGTATAACTTCCATTCGGCCAATTCTAACAAGATTTGAAATCCGTATGCTATTTTACATTCTCTTTCGAATGATCTAAGTTCTAAGGCCCTCCTAAGCTAAGTCTTTGAATTATTGAAAAAATGGACGTTGAAAGGGCATAAATCAGAGTAAGTGAGAGCACGCGACCTTTGGGTCAGCTCACCTTGTTTGCCTAAGTACTAATTGATTGTCCAGAATGTTTACTCATATTGTACATAATCCAAGTATTGATATTTGCCTATCTTCTTCAAAATGTGATCAATAATGAAATAATAACAATAAATTCTTTAGGTAAAAAGCCTTGATGGTTTGTATCCATAAAATAACTATAAGCATAGAAAAAAATAATCTCTTACTTATGCGAGAAACTAATATCTATGACTACTTTTTAACTTCTTATCCAAATATTTCAAATATTTTCTATTTATTTTCACTAAGAGAGAAGAAATTTTCTCCTGAAAAATATTTTTTAGACCACTATTACTCTCTAGAAATTTTGTGCTTTTAACTAATTGAAAATTGAAATTTTTCTTGATCTCTTTGCAGTTGTGTTTTCTGTAACTTAATTCTTATGTGCTTTTATTATCAATTTTTCGCATTTATACAGCAGCTTAAAAGCTTACGATAGATTTTTTGGGGACCATAATTATAGTTAATTTAATTTGGCACTGATTAAATGCTTTAAAGCCGATTACGGTACAATAATTACGGTCTCTATAGTCTGTACCTACAGATAATATGTAATGACGCTTTCATCATCAACTTTACTACACAAGGTGAATTCAGAGTTGTTACTGGTGCTAACAATATTTTTAGATTAAAAAGATAGGTAGAAATAATTGATGTTTCAATCATTTACTAATTGTTATATTTAAGGAATTAATGAGAAGCACCAAGTCCCTCTACAGTTCCTACGATTAAAATATCCTCTTTCAATAATATTTATCTAAAAAGTCAATACTACTTCACATATTTTGAATAAAAGTCTAACGATCCTATTTAGTATACATAATAAAGAATAGATAACAAGGGTGAAAGGCTAAATATATAATAGATATTCAATATATTCTGTTTGTCATAATATCAAATTGAAAATTTCTATGTTCTAAAGACTTAAGAGGAATTTAACTTTTGCAATCTTCACAACCTTTGAATTTAGAGACGCTCTCTTTAAAAGATTCTCTGAGCTTATTCATTGAATTACCTTTGTTTTCGCAAAGTTTCCAAAAGGTGACTCCTCACGAGGGTTTTAATAACTATCATCACACGCAAAGAAAGTTGCAAACTTAAGGAAGTCTAGTAAGAGAAAAGGTAGATGACTGGCGCTACAAAGTAAATGTACAAATGTTTCTAGAGTTTTGCATTAGAGAATATTTATATTCACCACAAAATGTCAATTGAGAATATAAGCATCAGCTAGACAGCTCGTAAAAAGGAAACAAAATCTAGGAACACGTAGAAGATTGGAGAGCAAAATTCAAAGAAAAGATCTTAACGTGCATCGGTACGCAGATAATTAAGAATTTTAATTCTTCTTCTAATATCTCAACTACAAGAAACATTGATCTATCCTATTACCAATACCTGTTCTACCGTGAAACTTTAAGGTAATAAGTGAAAATTAACATCTTAATCAACTTAATTTTATTACAGATATAAAATAGAAGAAAATATTGTAAATAAATTAAATTGTCCTTAAAATTTCGGCAACGTAACCAATAATTACACTGTCTAACAAAATTCTACTTTTTTTCGACTACAAAGATTAGAATAACATTTTATTAATATAGTTTTATGTATAGATTTCAAAAACAGGAGTCATTTTTATGGAATTGACTTCAGTTTTTTTGTAAGTCGCCAATTACTATTTTTGTCAAATTTTGAAGATTTTAAGGAATTTTATTCTTTTATTTCTTATTTTCAGGTTATTTAACTAATACAAATTTTAAATAAAACAAACAATTTTAATTAAAATGCCAATAGGACAGTGTAAAAATACCGCAGATAAATTTTGTTACATATGTGGTTCAGTAACATTTTAAAAAATTCCAAGAAAAACTTCTTCTCTAGTGAAAAAAATATATAATTTTATTTTGGATGTAAAATTGGGACCTAAAATAAATCATGGGGACCACATATCTGTTCATTATATGCTTTAATTATTTATCAAAATGATATAAAAGAAAAATAAAAAGCCTTCAATTTGGGGTTTCCATGGTATGGTGAGAGCCCCAAGATCATGCCACTGACTGCTATTTCTGTTTAGTAGACATACAAAGTAAGTAATTGTTTATTGTCCACTGAACCTATATTTCGAAGTAGTATAATGCAATATTATTTTTTTTAAATACAAAATTAATTAAGTTTAGAACAACTATATTGTAATCACACATATGTACATAACTTTAAATTTTCTGCATATAATTCATTACTTTTAGGTAAAACAACGAAGTGCGCTTGAACTGTGGTATATGCCAACCTTAGATCTGCTATTCCGCCCATACCTAAACCACCTGTAGAAATCGCTGTATAATATAAGCCTAAAGTTCACTCATGAAACTAGTTTCAGTAGGAAGTTTACTACAAGGCTTCATACTAAGCAAAATTAAATTGTAAACCTTAGAAATATGTGTTATTGACAACGTATTCAATACTCAAATGGGTTTCTTTCGTCTAAAGTATCGACGTAACATTGGCAATCTCTTATCGCCTATTCTATTTAATCGTTTTATTGCACATTTAGAACTTTCATTGCTCTCTTCTGTTATTTCATATCTTAATTTTCTAGGTTTAATGTATGTAGTCGTTGTCCTGTAAGTTTCGCTTATAAATAGTTAAAATTCATTTGATAATGTTCTTATTAATTTCAATGAAATTCATCCCTCTCTATCAATTTCAAAGTGGAATTGGAATAAGAAAATTGTCTAACCTTTCTCTTTGTCAAAACTTTAAGTCATTGACCAAATTATTTTCACTGTGTATCGATAGCTAACACATTTTCACTCTAAAGGACATCACTTGCGAACAAATAATTACCAAGAGAGTCTTAAAACTCTAAATCTATTCTCTCTTAGACCTAGACGCACACGCGGAGACATGATAGAGTTATTTAAAATTGTTCATTGTTCAGAAAATGTAAACACATCAAAATTTTTAATATTTATATCAAATGAATCAACGCGTGGTCACAACCTTAAGCTTGAGGGAAGTCACATTCGGGCAGACGAAAAGAAATTCTTCTTCCTCCACATAACCATAAGAATCTGGAATAATCTACCAGATGCTATGGTTAACGCAGCTAGTATAGTTTTATTTAAAGACAAATTTGATAAAGGGATGATGACAAACCCTAACCCAGACTTGTTTAACAGTCTAAAAGAAAAGGGTGATGAAAAATAGTAAATAATAAAGTTGCAATCTACTTGAGCAAATATTTCCTGCTTCGCCTTTACTTTGCCGTTTCATAGAGTGATTTTTGATCCATTATCCTTCTGAAAGCCTAGTGAGGATCAGTAGAACTATTACTACCGGACTTTTGATGTAATCTCGATGTAATCCATTTGTTTTCACATAACTATGTTACCATCAAAAAAGCTTTGGCAAGTGTTTTTAAGAGCACTTTTAATCTGTAAGCCTTACTTTTTACAAGACGAAAATATTTATATACCTGCACATTCATTAAATTAAATTATCCTCTCTAGACCATCTATGCGAGCTTATCTAAATCTAAATCCGTATAGTAATGCCCCCAAAATAAAATCAGGGGGAATAGTGATTTGCCATTTACTCTCAATTTCTCCCCCCTCATTGGAATAAGCACCATTTCTTCAGGTGGAACAATGTTTTAATACCCTTTTTTCCTTCTCACAACTTTCTATTCTACTAAGGCAAAGCATCAGTCAAATGAGGCAGGCGTATATTTAATCTCTGTAAATGCAACAACTGTCCTTCTTTCTCTATAAGAGAGATTGGACAAACATTATAAAAAAAGATTATGAACATAAAAGTGATGTCTGGCGTGGCAGTACAAGATACAGTATTTTATCACATTAATAATTACAATCACTAACTAGATTATTCGAAGTTCTCAATAATATATACAATCGCTAAGATTGAGACAATGGAAAAATCGTAGAACCGATATTAATAAGAGGATTCGGTAATTTCAATCTTTCTGATGTTCAATCTTATTGTAGCTCCTATGCAGAGAACCTAAACATAAACAGTATAGGTAATGATCTCATACCCCCCCCCCTCATTAATTACCATTTTTTCTTTTTTTTATTTCGATTTACGGCAGTGTAGCGGCTTTTGTAGCCCTTTCATTCTCAGTCTACGACAGAGGAGGGTATGCTAATCTTCATACCAATATCAGCCTCTTGAATAATTATATACGATTTATATATATATATATATATATATATATTATATATTTATATTATTTAAATCAAAAGAGTGATGCCTAAAAAACAAAGGCAAGGTATAACATTTTTAACTTAACTAAAGTTACTGATTTACTTTAAAAAACTGATAAAATTTGAAGCAATAGAGATAAATAAATATACCTCTTATACTCAATTAAATTTACATATATTAAATGTATTAGTTTGTTTTATTAGACCAGGGGTCACTAAATTATAGCCAGCCATGGCCACCCAAATTTGTGTGATAAAACGTATTGATTATGAAACGTAAAAATCGAAACGAGGCTGTCGCACGTGATGGCGGGGCACGTGGCGTACAGGTTTGCCATATTAAACATGAAATGTTGTGAAAATATAATCAAGGCTGTCGCACGTGATGTTGGGTCACGTGGCGTGCGGGTTTGCTATATTTCATACTTGACCAGCAATACAGAAACGTAGCATATATATATTTAACAATGTTGCAACGGAAATATCTTATTTCTGTTAATGATCACCGTAGTTTTAAGTAGGATAAATAATGTAATAATTATGTTTAGAATATAATTTAAAAGAATAGCAGCAGAATATATGTTAGTTTCTTAATAAAAATAAATATTTTAAAAGCTTACCGTGAGGCAACGCTCAGGCAGTACAGTGCTGCCACTATAATAGTTCCATTTTCAGTAATTGTCTTATCCGTTTGGCCGAAGCTTCTCTTCTCTCCACGTTGAGAGTTGAATAAGAGTTGGTACTAACGATTTATGTCTGGTCCAGATATGATGCTTTTTCATTTCGAGATAGTTTTAATTTCCGGTAGCCAATAAAGATCAACCTTTAAAATTTCTATTCAGAAAATTTAATTATTTTCGTACTGATGTCGAGGATGTATATATGTTATGCTTGCCGTTCGTTTGTTTGTCTTTCTATTTGACTTCTAATAAATATCTTGAAAACCGTTTGAACGTTTTTTCAGAGTTCAGTTTTTTTCATTTTCATATCCTGTTTTCATCCTTCTTTATGGCTACTGTCAAAGATGAAAGAAATTGAGATCAGAGAGAGAGAGAGAATGAGACGTGTAGGAGGGAAAGGAGCCGCGATCGGCTTCTTTTTGAGGTAAGTTCCGTTTAATAACACGCCCTATAGCGAGCCTAATTGTGACAACAAGAGGGTCTGCGAGATTGCGTCAAGGTCTACATTTACCCCAGGCACATCTGTATAGATAAAGTAAAATCAACTTTCGGCTCGCCCGTATAAATAATTAAGCGTTGGCCTGGGTAAGATTAGTATTTTGACAAATGGGACGCAAAGCAAAAGAATTCTTTCTTTAGGCCTCCCTTACGCCAAGAGCCCGAAGACAAGAAAGTTAAATATCAACAAAGAAGAACTAGGAAGGAGGAGATTCCCACACTGTTGTATTCGACTCAGCTTCTCCGCGGCGAAATACTCCCTCTATCCCTACTTTTGAGGTTAGCAGTGGTTGTTAGAAGACAGGTTGTATTCTCCTTCATAACTTTAAGCAGGCCGAGTACTAATCGGCCAAGTGCCAATCTAACCGTAACGTTAAAAAGCCATCGAGCTCAACGCTCATGCCCCCCCCCCCCCCCTAAGCCTTCTCTCGGGTACAAAAATCCCTTTTGTCGGTCGTGTACGTTTGTGAGTGTCTGCTCAAGGCTCCTGCCTGGAGCTGACGTGTGTAAACCTTTTGCCCATTTACTCGTAGTTCTTTTGTATTTCTATGTTTTATCCATTATTTTATTTTTGTTTGTACAATAGTAAAGATTATTATGTTTCATCTAGTTTGATATCCAGAACCTACTACTTAGTTAATTCAATTTGACCAAGGAAAATAGTCACTCTTATACGATTTAGTACAATCCACGTTTAAAGTACATCATTCAGGGCAAGGCACAATTGCAGAGTCTTCTGCGGGCTTGCCACGTTCCATTCCGAGCCAAAGGAATCAAGCAAAGGTCTGAAAGTCTAACCTTACCTAAGACATCTACTAACAAAAGAATGTGTACACCTAGTGTCACGTTTTCAATAAAGAACGGGTAAAAGTATTTCTTTGCAGAATCAATCAGAAAAAAGCTAGTCGCGTGGTAATCAAAATAAAGTGTTACCGTTTTCAAAGAGTATTCTTCGGCTTCACTATGAAACAACCAATTTGTCACTATATTCGAAGGTGTATGGAAAGTTTCTTAAAAAGAAATTTCACACCTAAAACGTTTGAATAAAATGAAACTGTCACTCGTACAAGCTACAAAAATAGTGCGTAAGATTGAAGAGCTAGGAAAACCGTTTATCAATGAGTGTATGATGAAATTAGCAAATGACTTGTGTCCTTAGAAATCGGATTTGTTTTGGATATAGCCTTTCGGAAAGTTCAGTTGTGCGGAGAACAGAAAAACTTGTAGAGATTATAGTCCTTCAGATATGCTAGAAAGCTAAGAGCTTCTTGTGATATTCTCAGACACTGAATGCGTCTACTGATCTCACGAGTACTTCACAACATCTCTCGTTCTTTCCCTAGTGTTAATTTGTCATTTTAATTGACGGTAGAGTTGTCATCCCTTTGCAGCATTCACATTTCATGGGAGGACAAAACCCATTCTAAAACTATAAACTACAATGGAATCAGCTTCAATGTGTTACAGTTAAAGGAGTAAAATTATGGATGGAATGAGGAAGGGCTAAAGGGGGAAGCAAATCAAAACTACTTAGGAAAATTTTCAAATTCAGGTACACTGCATCATACACCAGTAAGCACTCTGTGGGCAAGAGTTAGATATTTCTGAAGTAAGAAACCAGTCGTTCTGCGGTGAACTTCTTTCGGGGTCATTCCCTTAATCGCAGCCAACTCCATAGTAATCTCGAAGAAATTACCTTATCACACATCAATGAGGTGGCTTTGATGCGGTAAAGTTTTGTTTTGCTTTATAAGCTGAAGGAAAATCGATTTTTCTTCGTCAAAAACGACAGAGCTGATCCACTTATGTTGGATCCTCCTGGCTTTCAATATTTTCACTTTAGGTTGCCATCACATCCAACATGAATGAATTAAACTTGCGATTTATTGGCAAGAAAAACCTTGCATGTGATGTTTATAGAATCATCAAAGGATTTTGGAGAAAGCTGTCATTATTTGAAGGACAGCTCTCAAAGTCAGTGTTTCAAAGAGTTTTGCACTACAATAGCAGATATCAACCTCGAATTTCCGAAAAATATAATACGTGACTTAAGATGTATTTTTATGGAGAGATTTTTAGATCCCGACAGAATTGAGAACGACTTTCTTCTGTTCAAGCATCCTTTTGATTGCAAACCTGATTTCGTACCAGTCGAAATACATTTCAATCTCAATGATTTACAAATTTACAAATAAATGATTTGACGAAAGGGAATGACAGAGAAAGAAAACTTGTTAAATTTTACTACTGCTTACGTGATGATTGAGTTTCTAAAGTTGAAGGACTTTGCCTCTGGTATGGCATCATTGTTTGGAAGAACTTATGTCTTTGACCATACATTTCCAAAAATTAAGTATGTGAAATCAGCTGTTCCATTAAAGTTGACAGATGTACATTTAAAAGCAATTCTCTGGCTGGATGAAGCAATTCGAAACTAAACTTTGATGATATCTTGAAACTCAAACGCCATTTTGACAAATCCTACCAACATTTTTATGTTTTGTTCAATTATTGTTTCAATGCATTCGCATTGCAGCTGTTTTAAACATATAAATCTGTGTGAATTCATCCTCAAATCCAACGTGATTATTTTCCGAATGGTTGCAGTTTAACTTTTGTCAGAGAATTCTTGTTGTCCGTTTTAAACTAATTTGAGACTGAATCAATTTATTCGAAGTGGCGCACACCTATTCTAAGCTCAGACATGCCTTACTGCATGTTCTTGATTGATCCGTGATGTTTCCATTTTCAAAAATTCTACGATCATTTGGTCTTAACGAAAATGCTGTTTATTGTCTACAATTGACTGTTAAACGGCTTAAAGTGAATTAGGAATGCGGAAGTGAAAAACTGCCTACTTTCGGAAATTCAGAAAAGAATAGGAATTTATGGAGTAGGATCAAAGCGACTGGTGAAATTAAATTTCAATAGCCACAATTATACTAATACTACTATCTGTTAATGAAACATTAACTAAAGTAAAAAATAGAAAATAATAAGATGGACATTGAAAATGGGAAAAAAGGAATAATGGGATATATAAAATGCAAGGTGTTCGATAAAGTAAATATTTACACAAAAGGAATAAAATATAAGTCATCGGAAAAATTTGTACACCATTAGATAAATAACAAGGCCTGCTGACCAAAAGGTTGCGGGCTCTCATTTATTCTGTTTTATGACCTTACGACATTCAACACTTTCAATAATTCCCAGACTAACCTTGGGAGGACATTGACGATTCTATCATTTGAAAGGGAATGTAAAACAACATAAGGGTTCAAATTTCGTCAGAACCTAACATAAAATAGAATAGCCTGACTGTGCCTGGCCTATTCTAGTTTAGCTTAGTATAATCTAGCGAGCTTAATATAACCTAGTATAGTATAGCCTATTTTATCCTACCTTAGCTTAGTATAGCCTAGCCTATCCCACCCGAGTATAGCCGGTAAATATGTAGGTTAGCGGCGCGGCCCCCCCAAAATTTTGTTTAAATCTTATTGTTTACCCGTGTCGGAATTTTTTTAACAAAAATGCCCGAAAATAACCAAACGAAAAACGTTGTTTACTTACTTTATTGCAGTGGGTATACTTCTGAAATAACGAATGAGGAAAGCCTATTTTGTTTTCGCGTTTGAGTCCTATTCAAAATATAGCTGACGCCATCTTTGTTATATAAAACTAAAAAACGAAAAACGTTGTTTACTTACTTTATTTCGGGAGGTATACTTCAGAAATAGCGTAGAGGAAAGCGTGGAATCTTTCTTTAATTCCCGTTTTGAAAGATACACGTTGAACTGTTCGTTTTTTCTTCCGTATTTAGAGATTGAACTAAGGACGAAATAGTAGGTCCCGTCGTTCGAGTCACTAATCTACATATTTACCACATCTAATGCCCGGCAACAAATCTCGCAATTGCTTTTAATTTTAACTAAATTATGAACGTCCAAAAAGGTTACCAATTTTTCTTTATCAGAACTAGAGTTAATAATTCGGAAATAGACGACGGACAAACTTCACAAACCGATTCCATTTTGAAACTACGTATAAAACGTCTCTATGATAAGCAAACAGCTAAAAAAAAGTAGTTCCTTTAAATGATCCAGCTAATTAGATTTAAATGTATAAAAAAAGGTAATACAAATTTTAAAATGGGGAAAAATATATTGAAAAATAAAAATGACTCCAAATGAGAATAATAAAAAGCTATTAAGTGAAAAACAAAATAAAAATTCAAATCAGTCATTTCTGACGTCAGACCCCACACTCACTCCTATTATAATTCGCAAAACGATTAAAGGCGCTAACATGATGTAGTTAAAGCATTCACCTCTGTAAACGTCAGAACATTATTCTGTGAAAAATTAGGATTATATACTGGGGGATATGTCCCCCAGACCCGCATTGTGTTTACCCCCACACGAGCCGTCAACTTGAATGTACTCCAGAAATGTGAAACATTTTGGAACACGGACGAAATAGTACGTCCTATCGGCCGGGCCGATAATCTACATATTTACCGTATAGCCTAGCCTAGCTTAGTAGACCATAGTCTAACGTGGCATATTATAGTTTAGCCTAGCTTAGCTTAGCCTAGTATAGCTTTGCCTAGCGTAACATTGCCTAGTGTAGCCTAGCTTACTATAGCCTAACCTAGCCTAACCACGTATGGCTTAGCATTGCATGCCAGAGCCTAGCCTAGCGTTGCCTAAAGTAGCCTAGCTTAATATAGCCAAGATAGTATAGGATACCATAACCTAGCCAATATATCCTCGTATACGATAGCCTTGCCTAATTAAACCTGGATAGCATTAATTACCTAGATAAGTATAGCCTATACTATACTATTATACCCTAGGCAAGCACAGCTTAGTATTGCCTAGCCTAACATACTATCTGCTCTTGTAGAATAGCATTTTATAGCCTAAATTAGCATAGTATATCTTACCCTTGTACAATATATCTTAGCATAGGGTAGCCTAGCATAGTATAGCCTAGCATAGTATAGTTTATTAAAGGTTGCCTATCAGAGTATAGGATATTATAGCTTAGTCTAGCAGATTATCGGCCGAATAGTTTTAATGTTATTTCCAAAACAAAATAGTTCCAGAGATAACCTTTGGAACGCTTTGGCAGTTATACCCTTCGAAAAAGAATGTAAAATAACATAAGGTTTTCAAATTTCGTTAGGATCGGCCGAATAGTTATAATATTATTACATAACAAATAAAAGCAAAACGGGTAGCGACCGACGGCCGACCGACCCAACACCGACCGACTGACCCTGTGAGATGTATAGACGCTCGCAACTAGAAACGCACGAGCCTAAAAAGTTATAATTTTAAGTGAATTCAACCAATTTCTTACATACACTTTTTTTCCACATCCTTTTTCCTTTTATTGATCAGGAAAAACAAAATATTTATGAAAATAAGAATTTTTATGCCAAATATTTTAACTAGAAGACGCACAACTCCCTACTAAGTGTACTAAATGACAAATGAGGACTAGGCTAGCCTATTTTCACTATTAAAGTGGCCTAAGCTAACCTTTTATGTGAAATAATTATATGAATTTTATAGGAAAGAAAAGGATAAAACTTGTTAAACAGAGTATGCAGTCATAGCCTAACTAGGTTAGCCTAGTCCTGATTTGTTGCTCATTAGGGAGAGTAGCCTCATTATGTAGGTCAAATTTGTGGCATAGAAATTCTTATTTTCATAAATTTGTTTGGTTTTCCTAAAAATAAAAGAGGAAAGGATGGTGAAAAAAGTGTATGTAAGCAATTGCTTGAATTCACCTAAAAATCATTTAAATTATAGAATTTTGTCTATTTAAAAGGGTACTAACTTTCTGGATGATCTAGTAATAATAATTATGATAATAATGAATGTTTCTTAGAGTATCAATTGAAAATGGATTTATAATGATAGTGGTAAGCCATAATTTAAAAAAAAAACGACGGGCGGTCAATAAGTTTGCAATTCGGATATAAGGAAACGAGATATGAGGAAAAGTGTATTATTATCTTTCAATATAACTACCGTCGACTTCAATGCACTTGCGCCACTTGTCCCTGAGGCTTCGAATTCCCGACCACCAAAAATCTCCCGACTCCTGTTCAATCCACTCCTGGACGGCGAGCTGGACATCTTCATCGTCCCCAAACTGGCGTCCACGCAGTGCAGTCTTGAGCTGGTGGAATAAAAAGTAGTCGCTGGGGGCCAGATCTGGAATGAAGGGGGGATGGTTGAGCTTCTCGAATCCGTACTCGCGCAGGGCAGCTTGTGCAACTCTGGCCTTGTGGACTTTGAGACGTTGAAGTCGATCATGGGGCGTGAAGTTTGTAGGGACCCAGCGGGCAGAGACCTTGGTCATGGCTAAATTGTCGTGGATGATGTTGATGACACTTCCATTAATATTACAAGTTCTCTCTCGATTTCTTCGACCTTCGCACGTCAATTTTCGAGGATCATCCTCTCCACACGGGCTACATTGTCCTCGGTGGTCACGTCTGACGAGCATCCTGGACGGGAGTCATCTTCAAGGGACTCACGACCATGTTAGAACTCCCTATTCCAGCGAGCAATGGTTGCTTAGAAAGGGGCGGTGTCGGTGTACACTGCAACCATGCGTTCATAGATCTCTTTTTGCATTCTTGCCTTCCTTGGTCAAAAATTTGATCACTGCGCGGTGCTCAACCTTCTCCATTATGGAAAAATTTGTAACTGACAATCTGCGATCACTTACTACTTCTTGTCCTAACACCCCCACAATCAGCCATCCCCCTTCCTCTGTTTTACGGATTTGCAAAACTTATTGACTGCCCCTTGTACGTGCGATTGTAGCGTTTACACATAATGTTTTATTAAAGAAATAAGATGGTGACGTCAGAGTAATTTCAAATTTATGGAAAGTAGATAGTAAATAAGCCAAGGTATCAGACTAATTTGCATAAAGGTAGAATGTGATTCCAGCCTATATTATCAAATTCATCCGCTTTGCACAATAACAGACTTTTTCGGAGAATAATGAAGAAAACATCTTGTACTTCATTCTCTTGCTTTATCTTACCTCACTAGGCTCAAAATGTCAAAAATAATCATTCTTATCTCATTAGTTATCGGGTTTATGAACCTTACAGACTCATTTCCTTTATTAGAGAATATTTTCAAAATTCTAAAAAATAATACAAAATATTAAGTTTATGTCAGTCTTTAAGACGACGAGACTCCACAAGAGTAGGTCAACCAACTAATGAAACGTCTTAGGGAATAAGTAGGTCTTCATGGTAGGCTGGAAAGCAAAAGGGTAGGGAAGGCTGAAGGTATTTAGAAACAAGGGAATTATTTATAATCCCATGAGTAAATATTGAGAAACAGGATAACTCATGTATCACAGATTATTACAAGACGGAAATAAAAAGGCAGAGTCAGAGATTAGGGCTTTGAGAGGCTCTGATATGTTTAGGGTGGAAAATTTCTAGGCAAGTTGGGTGACGTTTAAGAATATATCAGTATGGAGAAGGAAATTTAATATAATTTTGGTTCGAAAGTAGAGAGTTCAGTTTAAAGAGCTTGGAAAATGCACCAAGAAAAATATCTCCAGTGGAAAAAAACACAAGATGCATCATTTCTAAAAGGTTAAATGAGTCGAAGAGCATAGGTGGGCCTTATCGCGATAAATTATATCGATAAGGCGATAACGATATCGGGTTATTGGTTATCCGATTGTTTTTCTCGCGTTATGGATTCATTGGTATCGCCGATACTTTTTGTTCCAAACTAGCGATAATCGATAATTTCAGTTTTTGGTTCCAATTTAGCACAGGGGCGAACCGCGCGTGCCCTGGAGAGAGAAATAGGTAGGTCCGAGCCTCATCAGGTAAGAAACTAAGAAACAGTATTCAAATATTCTTACTATTCTATTATAAAATTACCCTATATATAGTCAATAATCAATATTGTATTATAATTTTGGATTTATCGATTCATCGGTTATCACCTTATCGGGCCATAAATTTATCGCCAGTTATCGATTATCGCTTATCGCCGATAAGGTTATCGTTATCGATTTAGCGGTTATCGTGATACATTTTTTCGTTATCGCGCCCAACTATGTCGAAGAGTGGAAGCATGGGTGGAAGAGAGGTAGAGTATTTCTGGCCGGAGGTAAAAGAACCGTGGATATGAATCTCTAAATTCTCTTCACCTAAGTAGAATACGACTATATTTAAACGTATCGATAAATGGAGACATAAGCCATCAAGTTATAAACAGAGAGAAAAAGGTTATAGAGATGACTAAGAATTTGGGAGTGAGCCAGATTACAACGATTATCGAATAGTATCACAAAGAATTTTCATCTTAATTGAGTTTCAGAATCTTAGACGAGAACAAATTAGTTATGATATTAGAGGGGAAAAAAATTCTAATAGTGTAGGCAGAGGATAATGGGGAGAAAGAGAAAAATATGCTTGTCATTGGCATAGAGATTGAAATGCAGGCCAAGAAGGAACATAATAATACTAAGGAAGACTATGGGTACGAAAAATGAGAAGTATAAGAAGTAGACTGCTTTGCGCACAACAAAAATAAATTTGCTGATTCAGACAAATTTTTCCACAATGTCTAAGGACAAGATGATAGATGGAAACTGAACGAGTGAAGTGCAGTTGAAGATACACTCATAAAGCCAGTTAGATGACGATAAAATAGTGTGATTAGCACTATAGAATGCTGCAGTAAGATCGCCAATTCTATGATTGAATGCAGACTATCATAAATCGCTCGAAGAAGAATGTTATTTTTCTTCAGAACAGCAGATTTAGTGTTGTGTCTAGCATTGAACAGATCCTTGAAGATATCAGCACTGTTATTGAAATCTTGCTGGCTTTAGCCCTTAAATAAATTTAGCAAAGAACGGGAATAGGAGGATTAAGTTGTAGCTTGCTGGGTTTTAGGATTCAGGATTGGATTGTTAAGGAGTTTGCGAAGAGTCATGCTTGAATTTAGATCGTACCACACCTGAAAATAGGTTATATTAAAGATACCAATTTGCCTAGGGATAGTAACAAAGAAGTCATGATATAGACATGTAAGTAAGAATCAAGCAGAGAGCAGATTCTTTCCAAAAGTAAAGGAAAGATGATTGTTCTGTGTGAAGGGAAAGAAAAAAAGTGTTAAAGTGTGTGTAAAGGAAGATTTAGCTTGGAAGCAGCGCTGTGTAATAGCTCATGAATATGAATGGGGCAATAAATAGAACAATATTCTATTATGATTAATATTATTTATTTTCTTTACGGAGAACATTGAGAAATTTTGAGGGTAGATGATAGAAAGAGACTCAGCCATCGGATGGAAAGAGAGGCGAGCAAGAAGCTGGAACATTCTTTGTGGACTATTTGTTTTAGCACTGATCTTACAGTTGTTGTGGGCTATACAAGTAGTTTATGGAAAGGTGTTCTAGGAGTGAGTGAATAGCAAGAGAAGATACGTGAGTTTATGTAGCTCTCTCAGTATTAGGGGCCTAATCATCTTTTAGACATCATTCAGACCGTTGCAGGAAATTATTTTTCTAACATTAGCACGTCATCGGCGAGGGGAGGCGAGGAGAATGAGCGTAAGTTCTTAGCTGCAGGAAGAGAAAATACACGGATAGAGTTAAGGGACGTGTTGTGGTTTTGAAGCAGATGTAGAGGTTGTCAACAACCAAATATAAAATTCACAGTTGAAGGAGATTCAAAGAAAAATTATTTGGGGCAGATGTACAGATTAACCGCAAGGCCAATGAATTTCCAATATCAGTATAGCGCAAACTTACGATAACATTACACGGAACAAATTACTTTAGCTATATTTAAGTTTTCTTTTGTTATGCAGACTTTTTAAAGCTTATAAGCTTTGTTCCAAGTTATATTTAGCCCAACTGGTGAGCATTTATCTGAAAGAGGTTGAGAGATTTATATTATTTCCATCCCAAGTTTTGACAGAATCACTAAACGATTTTTAGAGAATTTACACAGTTACCAAAATAAGATAACGTTGTCAGAGTAAATTGTAATCTGTTTGGAGATACCATATTTTGACCAAATAAGGAGCAAATTGATAAAAGACATTGAATGAATAGTATTTAATCGATACCCTTTATATAATTTTCATTTTATTTCTATTTACAATTTAACTATTAGATCTCTTCTCAATCACAAAGAAAACTCTCCCAAAATATTAGATCCACTTTGGTATATCAATATTTTCGTCCCGGATACCGATCCATCTAAGCGGTGTATATGAATATATATATATATATATATATATATATATATATATATATATATTATGTATTAAAAGTTATATGGCTATTGTTTAAGTTATAACGCTGAATGTTTATCCATGAGTCTCCTTTTCATACGCCACTTAATGCCAGGTGAAATACTTTATTTCCCCAAGTAAGCTCCGTAGACGTTACAGATCATTAATATATGTAGATAAAATATCTAGAAATTTGGGGGGTATTCGTATAGTGAATTAGGAAAGGACTGCCATAAAATTTCCTAGGGTTTTTAGGTGCGTTTAACTGGATCGCATATCCCCATACTCGTAGGAACGAAAATTGTAGCCTATCAGGCCATTAACTAATTACTTTTCAGAACAGGTTGCAACTACCCTTTCTCACAAATTATTCGCCATCCTTGTTCTAAACTAGTCCATTCATCTTCTGGTTCCATGATAACAATTTTACTGTTAATCTTGTGAAACGATTGTTAACGGTTTTTTTAATTTAACTTTTTAATTTCATTTACAATGCAATTACTACTGATCATTATTCACTCAATCAAATCATTTTCATTCTTTCACTCATCGATTGAATATTTGTTTCACTCTCTTGTCATTATTGTGTTTTTTAAATTATTTTAAACAGTTAAAAAATTTCAAGATTTTTATTTTTCTAATAAATCATTAAAATCTAAAGTCTTAATTATTCACGTTGGTCGAGAGGTAGGACCATCATCTAAGCCTCAGAAGAGGCTACGAGTAGCCTGGAATCATTTTCAGTAGTAATCCTTCTGGTTTAACTTTATCCTGAACTTGAAAGGAGCGTGACCTAAATAAAATTTGATAACCAGGCCTGAGTGACGTTGTGCAAAGCTCCACAGCAACCAACAACACACTCTCGCAATAAGGTTCAGCAATTCTTTCACAATCAGTAAAATAACAACAATTGCTCAACATGAACCTTCAGATTTTCCTGTCTGTAGTTTCATTACCATAGTTTTAAACCAATTGCCCATGAAATTGAACTACTTTTTAGCTTATATAGGACAATCAACTATCGAGAGAATTGAGAGCACTGGAACGAGCACTAACTTACCATGGGACACAAAGTGTTGTCTTCATCCTAAAGTGACTTGAATGATCAATGTACTTAGTCTACCCTCAAGGCTGCAGTCCTTGAACTTTACGCCCCTGCCTTGAAAAGTGACATGATGTCCAGAACCATGCACCTTTATCCAGGACCGGTTTAACTAGTAGCACATGTAGCACGTGCTACGGGCCCCGCGCTTCAGGGGGACCCCGACGGGATGTCAAAAATGAGTAATAATTGTTTCATCCCTTAGGCACAGTAGGTCGAGATCAAATAATTATTTATATTTATATTATTATAATTATTATTATATATGTTATTACTGTATATAAGAAAAATATAGAAAACTTGACTATAGAATACTGCATGGTATAATAAGAGTCTAGGATTATGTTATAGTAGCACTCGGGGTAGTTCTTTAAAAAGGAATGAAAAGTGTACAAAATAAAACCCTCATTTTAGTCGAGAGTGAGTGTATTCGCGGGCAGCTCTATATCTCACTATGTCGGTCGGTCGTCGGTCGGTCACAGTTTTGCTTTTTTTTGTTTTTTTAATAACATTGTAATTATTTGGCTGATTCTAAAGAAATTTACAATCCTTGTTTTATTACATTCGCTTTCAAATTATAGAATGGCCAAGGTCCCCCTTGATTTAGTTTAGTCCTCCCAGACATAGTAGCAGTTCTTTTAAATCCCTCAGATACCTCTTTCCCCCTCTACAAAGGATAAGGAGGGGTGGTGGTGGGGTGAGGTACCATATTTATATATAAACCTGTCCTACCTTTGCTACATTCATCCCTCGTAAAACATGAAGAAACTACGGTATACATCATCAACCAGGATTTTCTCAAGGATTCCTATTGGTTACAACTCCAAAAACAAAGCCGAAAAGATTTGGAAATTTACTCTCCCACCCCGATAAACTAGCCACAGAAGGCTACTGCGCCGTGGAGAGAGAAGACCAATTGCAAATTACATTGGCCTTCTTAACGACAGAGGTCATCTCTCTCACTAAGAGTTTGGAGAAGTTTATGATTGCCAAGCCCCTCTTACGAGGAAGCTCTAAAGCACAACTGACGAGTGCTAAAAATCTCTGTGATGGAGTTTGTTGGTACTATATTAATTTCATAAATGCTGTCCTGGTTAGAAAATATCCAACACATTTTCGATACAATCAAAGCAGGAGATGCTTAATCTATACATAGTTCGTTATTTGAATTATGGTCAAAACAGCTCCCGTGGCAGATTTCAGAGTACTACCGTGCCCTAATGAAAACATACGGGGAAAATGTCCTAGTTCCCTGAAACTTAGACGGAACTTCATTTAAAATTTCCTTCTGTGAGATAAAAAATTTGCAAATATTTTTGCTCATTTTCTCTCCAATTATATTGTAATTGTTTATTTAATAATGGTTAAATATATCAATCAAGAAAGAGAAATTGTTAGCGGTGACGTAAAACAATAAAACAGCACCGTTAATATATTGACAATTTTGAATCACATGCCTGTCACTGATTTAACACTCGAAATATAGGGAGCTATATAAACCGGTTAATAATAGTATTAAATTTAGAGGAAAAAAATATTCATTCATATCTCTTTTCACCACAGTAAAACTACTAGGCGATGGCAGAGACAAAAATGCTCTTACTTAAATTGCTAGAGGTACCAGCAAAACCTAAAGATTTCCTGTTGATTGAAGAAAAAGATCGTCCTTCAAAGTCAGCTATCTCTTCCTTTCTTAACATAGTTGAGAAAATAGATCAACAACTGGTGATTATTGATGGTTAAATTTAATAAAAGTTACGTACAAGTAACCCATTCGCTTTGCTAACTGATTACCTTGTAACATTGCAAAGTTGCACGATTTATTCAATAACAAATTTTCTCTTTTTCAAATCCCCATTGAACTAATATTGTCAGCCGTTTGGCTTTAAGAGTGGAATTGTATTCCACAAGGGTTATGCAACAGTGCACACTCATTTCAGATTTTAAGCAAACCTGCCCTAGTATGGTTAGAGTTTACTTTTGCATAATTAGATGAGCTCTTGGTGGCTAGTAAGTATGCAGAAGAATCTAAACAGTACCAGGAACAACTTTTTGCCGTATTGCGTTTACAGGGATTTCAGATAAATTCGGCAGAATGCGTTATCGGAGTTGATTAGGAAGACTTACTGAAGTTAAGAGTCGATTCAAATCGTACGTCACGATACAGCAGTAAAAATACGATCTAACTGCCCTTTAGACTTGAACGACTTCAAAAATTCCTTTCACCAAATCAAAGGAAACTGATCTACCCGTCTGACTCACAACTGACTCACAACTGGCGTCGAAACAATCTCAGGTAACCATGTGAAGGGGCATGGGAAGTTTAAATTATCTTAGTTACACATTCACAGATGAATAACTCAATCATTCCTTATTCAATTAAGAGGTATTAAACATACTTAAAGCAGTAAAGAATAATCATTTATAGGAAGGTGAACGGAATTCCATGTCCGTACACATTGTGGTGCAATATTGTATGTGTTCAGTATTCACGCAAAAAATTAAGGCCCAAAGTCGAACGCGTCCTTAATTACATAAGCCTAATAATAAACGACAGATGACAAATTCAAGGTGATGAAAATTTAAGCGATGCTTACGAAGATATGCAACTACTCTCATGCTGAATTGCACAAACTTAAAAGCCTACATATTAATTAACCTGATTTCAGCATCCATTCCTCCTTAGCAATGCCTGATAACGAAGCCATTAGCAACGCCATATTCTATATGCCCAAAGACTAAGGTACACCGCCAACAAAAAACAAACATACATAATTTATATCACTCGATGATAGATTCTGTTACATCTATTTAGTAGAGCCGTTTCCCCACTTCCAAAAAGTATTTATCTACCTTCTCACATAGTCTCCACTGAATCCTCTTTAAACGACTTCATACTAAGATATGGTGCGCCAGTCAAGATCATGACGGACAATGGCTTGCAATTCCAGTCAGGATTGTTAATTAATTAGCGCAGCTGATACTAACGAGCTGGCAGAGAAGTTGAAAACCGAACCCGAAAAGCTCCTATCATTTCAAAAGGTGGATAGAGATCCTGCATTCGTTGTTTTAGCCATATACAATTCACTTAGTCAGATACCAAATTTTCACCGTCAATGATGATGATTATATACCTCTTGCAGTAGAGATCAATAAAAAAATAATTTAATTTTGAGTTGTTACATAGAATGAATAAAATGATCTATAGCTTCCAGGGAACTGACAAAACATGACATCAATATTCGTGAACAGTTGGAGAAGTTCACCCATATTTTAGGGAAACAAGCACGGTCCTAGTCGCAAATTTGAATGTGCACGTAATTTCTTAGTTAAGTTTAAAAGTGCTGGGGGTTCAACACTAGTTGGCACGACGGCCTTATATAGGGTGCAAACTTGAATGTGAGTTAGTTGTAGTCAGGGCATTTAGTGCAATAGTATGAACTTTGCCTTGACTAAGGTGGTTCTGGCCAATGAATAGAGATCAAATAAGTGTTTTTTTTCTCAAGTTAAATTATTATTTTAGCTAAAGATCTTTGACAAATTTTATAGCTTTCGAAACGTCCGATATCAAAGTAATAGATCGTCATCCTTTGGATAATTCTGAGTTTAGCTGCTGTTTACAACAATGTCCTAGGTATATATATATATATATATATATATATATATATATATATATATATATATATATATATATATATATATATATATATATATATATATATATATATATATATATATATATATATATATATATATATATATATATATATATATATATATATATATATATATAAATATATATATATATATATATTATATATGAGGAATTAAACCACATTCTCCGAAGACAATTTAATTCAGAATAGTTTCGGTGTATCTCACACCCTTTTTCAACTGACACTGGATAGAAAATATAGGAAAAGTGCTTACAAACATAACACAGGATCAGGTCTTGGCAGATCCCCTCTTTTTTCCCCCAATCCCCTACTTGTGGCTAATCAGGGAAGAGCGTAGGCCTAAACATATTGAAGGGCTGACATTTTACTATTTTGTTTATTTGCGTTCGTATTACAGGATTAAAAGAAAATTGACCCTCAGATAGATTTAATTTAGGAACTGACAATATCAAGCTCGATTCGAAGATACTTCTCTTAAAAAAAAAGCCGATTTAAATACCATTTTACTTTTATTGAAATCGATCGAATGATTCGAGTCTCTAACATGGCAAAATATTCGATCGATTTCAATGCAAGTAAAAGGGTATTTAAATCGGCTAACTATGTTAAGAGAAGAATCGTAGAATCGAGCTTGATATCGTCATTTCCTAATTTAAATCTATCTGAGGGTCAATTTTCTTTTAATCCTGTAATACGAAAGCAAATAAACAAAATAGTAAAATGTCAGCCCTTCAATATGTTTAGGCCTAACCACCCCCTTCCTGATTAGCCACAAGTAGGGGATTGGGGGAAAAACGAGGGGATCTTTCATGACCAGACCCTGTGTTATGTTTGTAAGCACTTTTCTTATATTTTCTATCCAGTGTCAGTTGAAAAAGAGTGTGAGATACACCGAAACTGTTCTGAATTAAATTGTCTTCGGAGAATGTGGTTTAATTCCTCATCTTTTCTTGCGATATTGCATTAATTTTCATCATATATATATATATATATATATATATATATATATATATATGTATATATATATATATATATATATATATATATATATATATATATATATATATATATATATATATATATATATATATATATATACAACAATTTTCGGAACTAGACGGAGCTAAATTAAATTTACCATTTTTATTACAAGGGGTGTCTCTTTCTAATAATAATTAGCTGCACATGCGCTCTGAGGGCATTTTAAATAATTGGTTGAGGAATAAGTTCTTGCGGTTTTATTAAATTTATTCATTACCATTAAGAATTTTAGAAAAACTTCATTTTTAATTGATTACAATATGCAATTTAATCATTAATGTATTATCCGTTGTTATTTACGACGTCTTCCCAAAGTTCAACTAGTTTTTCGATGCCTCTGCAATAAAAATCTCTGACTTTTTACTCAAAGAATTCGTCTAACCAGGTTCTTAAATCCATATCAGTATTGAACGAAACGCCGCACAAATTGTTGGAGAGCCATCGAACAGACGGTAATCGGATGTAGCCAAGTCTGTCGAATCTGGAGGATGCGGCAGGATTTTCCAATTAAGCGTTTGGGTGGCGTCTTTGGTCATATTGAAAATGTGAGGACGAGCATTGTCGTGTTGCAGAAGGACTCCATAAGTTCGATGTTGTCCCTTTTCACGAATAGCTTCGGCGAGTCGATTAATTTGTTGAACGTAGAGTTCTGCATTGACAATCTCGTTGTTTGCAAGGAGCTCAAAAAGAATGATGCCTTTACAATCCCACCACACACACAACATCGTCTTTCGTGGATGAAGTCCATGCTTTAATTGCGTAAGTGTTTTTTTTACTGGGGCTAAGCCATTGTTTTCGATGGTTCATCCACGAGTCGCCTTGTGATGAGCAAAACGTGCAGAACCCATGCACCGAGTTTTTGAACTTTCCCCAACGGATAAAGGTGATTCACTACAGTTTTCTGATCATACGCCAATTGTACAGCCAATTCCCTAGTCGATTGACCAGGATTTTTATGAAGATGGTCGTTCAATCGATTTTCATCCAACTTAATGGGGTGACCAGAACGTTCTTCGTCATTAAGATTGAAATGATAGTTTTTGAAACGTGAAAACTACCATTGAGCTGTCCTTTCTGATAAAGTATTTTCTGCGTACACAGCACAAATATCGCGACGAGCTTTGGCTGCGTTTGCATTGTTCCCGTCTCCATTGAAAATGAATAACAACAAGTGTCGAAAATGCGCCTTTTTTCAAATTGTCTTTCCATTTTGAGAGTACAGAATAAAAATTAAATTAACACAACTTTTAAATAAACCGCAATGATTTATTACTCAACTTCAAGACGTAGCCTAAGCAAAAGCTTAATAGTTTACGCCGTTAAGATACGTAGCCTAACCTTTGCAAATTTTGCTCTCATTATTTATTAGTGTTTCTTAATATGTGCACAAATCACGTCAACAAACTTAAATCAACACAACATTAAAAAAAACGCAAGAACTTATTCCTCAACCTAATAGAAAAACCAATTAAAGCATACAAGGCTGATACATGCATGTGCGTTTTTCTTTATATCTGAGCCTATCGCACCTTGAGGATAAGATAATTTCGGACAAGATTCGTTGATTGAATTTTTAATAATAAAAGTGACCTTAGTTGGAGGGAATTTCTTAATGAGCTAGACGAACCGGACAAAAAGGTCGTTGGTTCATCATTAAAAGGATATGTGTTCTCAAAAGAGTGTGCTGTCAGTCTTAGTTCAAAGAGGTACAAAACATGACGTCGTGAGAATTCATTGTTAGAGAGGGTCTACTCATACGACATACTCATTAATTTTCCAGAATTTTAATTTGAACAATCGTTTTAGAAGCTGAATTCATCTGGATTCTTAATAAAGATGAAATAAGTATAGATACACTCATATACTTTTACACACGTATACACTGATGTATATTTTATATTTTCTTAATATACAGATATATGTACACTAATTTAAAAGAATGCAATACAATGCTGGAAGCAGATCTGTCAAGAAATTAGTTAGTCTTTATTCTATTTAATTTATTTTTGTTGTTCACTTGTCTCTTTGCTTAATAATATTTTCTTTCTTAAATTTTATTAATGCTTTTTACGTAAATGGCACACATTTACATTTTTGCAGGTACAGAGAAGTACTCAATAGCTTAATACACATTTACACAGCTACGCACGATTTTGCAACGCAAAAAGCACTTCTGTGTGTTACAAGCGAATAAAAGGTAATCTAAATCCCATGTTAGTAACCTCAGGCATCTCTTCAGACATAACAAGCAAGGCACTTTTACTTCGGACTTATTCAGAAAATTCAGTGAAGTGGAATTTGCAATCCACTACCATTACTTAAATATCCAAGGGACATAGGAACTAAGATGTATAAATGTCCTGACCGTTGTTAGCTCCCCTCCGCCTCTTTTAGATCAATTCTTTTTCCCTCGTTTAGGAATAGTCGCATGAGCAACTGGAATACCAACTATCATTGGTGTATGTATTTTTCTCCTGAATTATTCATTATTATATTTATCAATCTCTTTGTTACGAGTAAATTAGTTTGTTCATTAAATTTGTCTATAATATAATGTTACATCTGTACGAATTCTCAAGGGTCGGTATTTGTCGTACAAATTGTCTGTTCTACATTGTTTAAATTAAAATGCTTAACTTTTAATCCGCAAATATAAATTCCAGAAGTCCCTCAATGGTAAGCCAAATATTTTGTTTGATAATCGTGGCAAAAATATAAGTAGAATGATTGTTAAAAAATTAAAACAAAGCCGTCATTTTTTCCAATGCTAGCCCTGTCGGTATGACGTCATAACCATCTGCAAACCAATATGATCGCTTCGATGCAAGAAATGCTCGTTCACCACGAGGATGAAAAACATCGCATTGAGGTAAACTTTAATTTACGTACGGCGCAGAAGAATAAGGTTAAGATGTTACAAACATGCGTTATTTTGTTAGTTATATACTATAAAGAGATTAGATGCCCTGTAATGAGGAATTAAACCACACTTGCGGTGGGTAATTTGTCGCCTAACTTCAATATTAAAAGAAAATAACACAGAGTTAATTTATATACAGTAATAGCCAATAGTTTAGAAATATTATATTTTTTCAAATAAAAAATAATAGAGCCTATCAAACGTTGAATTTTGTTTGAGTATATTTGTATGATAATTGAAAGGGGAAATATATACAAATTTTGAGGCCAAAGAAGTTTATTAATAAGTGACGAACATTGATGTGCGCAGTCGAAAATTTACAATGGTGTCCTTTGTTCTCCTCACTGCTTCAATTCTTCTTGGTGTACTGGAGGAAAAATGTGCAAAGATATCTTGACTGATATTGTTCCATTTTTGTTCAATAACACTGGTTTACAGAGAAGTTAAGGCAAGCACAAAAATAGTTGTTCTAGCCTAATTTTGGGGTGCTGATTTCAGATACGAAACCAGGTTTTACTCATAGCCTCTAGTTTTTGAGGTATAGATGTATTAGAAATTTTAGGAATTTTGTTCTTTAAAACCGTTACGCTACCAATTGGATAATACATCCCAGAGATTTTTTAGTTTAGCTGTGGGCAAAATTCATCTTGAATTAGTGTAAATTTTTATCCCAATGGTATTTCTATTATTGAATATCTGGCAACACTGTGTGAGGGAACAAACACATGAGAGGAGAAATAACGTCGCTTTTAAGCATTGCCTCCACGTGATGGGCCTCGTGTAGCTTACAAACAATTTTCTAAGCTCAAAAGCGTGAAAAAGTATAGGAACGGGTTCATGGAATGTAGCCCTTATCAAGGCGAGTATTTGAACAAGACGAGAATTCTTCCCTCCCCCCTTTCAGCCACGCTGAGAGCTTGAGGCAATCGCCACCCGGGCCGCGTTCGCCATGACTCAAACGATGTGCGATAGCCCTCCCCCCCTGTCTTCTATGGAGTAAGCTCCCTCACTTCTGGTGTCCATATTTACCCGCGTAACGCGGAATAAGCAGATTGGTGCGAGAGACGCTCACGAGTGCAGACCATCTTACTCCTCCTCGATTCGGGTTGTCATACGCCGAAGGCAAGGATACGTTGTGGGACAAAACCCAGCATCCCTTCTTTGATAAAACAAATATCCACACCCTAGAGTTAGTTAAGGACTCTTCTCCCCGTAAGAATACCCGTCCAATTCCGCTTATCGACGCCATCTCCAAACAAGAACCAAGTCTTAACCCAAAAGGCTTCAGAGAAGATTCATCTTAGCGTAATACCCCCTTGATTACGCATATCCGACCAACCAAACCGTTGACGTTCAGAAAAACTCATCCTCCGTTTTCTACAAAGGAATTTACACCATTCATCTTAGCGTAATAGCCCCTTGATTACGCATATCCGACCAAACAAACCGTTTACGTCTCGGAGAAACTCACCCTCCGTTTTCTTCAAAGGAATTTACACCGGAAGAATTCCCAACCTCCCTTTTCGAAGGGTCTGCCCTCTCCCCACCCGCCGTCATCTCAAAAGAATATTTCACTACAAGCAAGTTGAGCTTGGACCCCGTCGAAGTGACCCAATCATCATGTCACCGCTTCGTCGGAAACGACCATCGTCTTCCCCAACCCCTCCATTTGTGTACAAGGTATCGTAATGAATATTTTAGCTTCACCAAATTTATAAGTGCCGTCTACCGTTCTCCATTATAATTTGTGTAACTATGTGTCTTAATTAACTGTGTATTATTGTATCATATTAACTTTAATTATTAATATTTATTAAAGTCTATTTTTGCCGACTCCTTTTACTTTCCCACCCTCGAGCTCATCATAGCTGCATAACGAAAGCCTATAACTAAGTGAGGTTTGGAACTCTCAGCCAATACCAAGTTTTAAAGTAGCATCTATTGGACTAGCCCTCCCTGACGAGGATCTGACCTTGTAACCGGACCTCGGCCTATCCAAACCATTTATAAGGAAACCCGGCGTACTCTAAAATCAAATATAATAGATGTACGTATGATATATAGAGCTATACCACGACACTCTCTTACTCCTCAAATGTTTTTGATGACCAGTGAAGTCAACTAATTGTTTAATTAGTTCTCGGGTAAATTAGAAAATATATATCTTATATATTATATATATTAGAAAATATTCATCTTGCACTAACTATGTTTATGCTTTCTACTCAATATAATATATCTACATGGCTAAATTCAAGTAAACGGCCTGCCCAAAATTTCAACCCTCCTCTAACTACACTTTAATGTCTTTAAACCTTTTATATTATTATTTCTAATAAAAAATATTCTGGTAGTGAAAGGGTTTAAAAAATTAAATGTCCTATTCTTAGATTGTGAAGTTCGGGTTGCTCGACATTCATGTTACACGACCATTTTATATGTTTGACACATGTCTATGTTATGATTTTGCAACCATATGTATTTTGAAACCATATATATGATTAATCTTTATTTTGTTTGACACATTTTTGCGAGTTGATACATATATTGAAAATGGCTTCAGGCACTTCATAACACCGAGGATGCTTCAATAAGGCAAATTCATTCCGTTACGTGTGGGGGGATCTCACGACAGTTGTATATTGCCGAACAATTACTTCCCTCCTGATAACTGCTTACTTTCATTATTTTAAAATGTAAAATTAGAGATAAGGACAAATCCTGGACCCACACATCTGTTGTAAGTCCTGTTAAAACGCACTAACTGCATGGTTTAATGGCAAGAAAACAGCCTTCAACTTTGCTGTCCCGATCGTCTGGAGAAAGCCAAAAAGTCATGGAGATGTTTTTTTATTTTTTCTGACAAATATAACTGGTTTCAGTGCTTCTTCTACAAAAAATATATAATATCCCAACCTTCCCTCAGCTATGAAACTGATTTCCAACTTAGATGATCTTCCTGTCCCTACACTCATAGCAAATAGATATCTTCTTCCTTCATGAGATGAAGAAATGCCTTCAGGGGAATATTCTGCCTATTCGATCTCTTCTGAAGACAATGTCTGTTAATTCAGGAGCAAGTAACAAAACCCAAACCGGTTCACCTAGGAAGACCCGAATGACTTTGCCCGTGATTTGTATCTATCTAAGCAGCAGACAGAGAGCTATCGGCATGCCGGGTTATGTAGTGGAACCTGGTAAAGGCAGCTGTAAGGATCCCCAGTTTCAGAACACGGAAGAAGGATTTCACTTCATTCTTTGACTTGGAAAACAGATTGTGCTACTGAAAATATGGCTCTGGGTTGTTCACTTTCTTTGCTTTCTCACACAATCCTTTAAATTAGCTTCTTTTCATAGACTCTTCAAAATCGAAGTCTGAAGGATGTGCTTCTGGAAAATGGGAATATAAACCCCAGCATTCCTATTGCCCTCTCAGTCCATCCTCAGGAGTCGTATGACAATATGAAACTTCTTTTGGAAGCTGTCAAGTACAACCAGTACCAGTGGAGACTCTGCGGGGACCTAAATAACCTCAAGGTTTTTAGGCTCCTTATGGGTATGCAAGCGGTCGTCACAAAGTATTGTTCTTCCTCTGTCTCTAAGACAGCCCGGCTGTGTCCAAGCAATATAGGAAGAAGGACTGGGATCAAGGAGCACTTTCGTGCCCGGCGAACGCAGTCTCCAAGAACATCCTCTGGTGGACATGAACAAGGTGCTTCTTCCTCATCTTCATATCAAGCTTGAACTAATAAAGAATTTTGTGAAGTCTATGATAAAAAATGGCGCTGCCTTCCAACACTTGTGTACTATATTCCAAGCTCTGAGTTGTGCTAGGATCAAGAAGGGCATCTTCTTCGGACCTCAGATCCGGGAAGTGCTGAAGGATAATGAAATTGAGGAGCTTCTTACCTTAAAGTAACTGAGAGCATGGGAAGCACCTAAGTCAGTCTACCCTTAATTCTTTGATAACACAAGGGTAATAGATTACTAAGAGTGTATCAAGAATTTATTATACTCTTATGGGGATATGGGATGCCGAATGTCACTCAAAATTCACTTTCTCCACTCCCACCTAAACTTCTTTCCTCCTCACTCGTGGCAGTGAGTACAGAGGATGGAATAAGGTTCCATTAAGACATGGAGAGAAAATACCAAGGCAAGTGGAACCCCATCATATTGGGGGACTTCTGCTGGATGCTCTTGCCTGACATCCCGGAGGCAAATTACACAAGATTGTCCAAAGAAACTCGCTTCTAACTCTCTGCAGTACTATGATATTTGTGTATTTTATTATCCAAGTAATTTAGTTCCATTAATGTTCTGTATCTATGCTGTTTTTTCTCTGATATACCTGTGTAACAGTTGAAATAAACGCATTATATTTGAAATTTATGCGCAATATAATGAAAATGGGGTATGTGAAAGCAAAAAAACTAGAGGTGATAAAGCAAAACTGTTCAGAATTTTGAATTCACCACAACGAAATTAGTAAAAATCCCCTATTCACATCCTTGCCTCAGAGGCAAAAATTTCTTTTGGGAAACCAGTGTAATTACGCAAAACTGCTTACAATCAGAGGACTTCTGTTTACCAAGCGGCATTTAATTAAAATCGCCGAAAAATTTCCGGTTGGGTTCAAAAGTCGTGTATTCTCGGACAATGTATTAAAAATTCTATGTTACTTCACCCCAAAACATTTTTATTCATTTCCTGTGTGACAGGATCCCCATCTTCTAAAAAATAATCTTCATCCTCAAATTGGTCTTGAATTCTTCGAAAAGGGTTATAATGAATAACGCTTTGGGATGCCAAAATCTCTTTTTGTGAACCAGTGTAATCACCCAAAACTGCTCACAATTGGATGAATTCTGTTTACCAATCGTCAGTTAATTAAAATCACTGAAATATTTTTTGTCGGGTTCAAAAGTAGTGAATTCTTGGACAATGTATTAAAAGTTCTATGCTATTTCCATCCCAAACATTTTTATTGCATTTGCTGTGTGACAGGATCCTCATCTTCTAGAAAATAATTTTCAGGCGCAAATTGGCCCTGAATTCTTCTTAAAAGGTGCTAATGTATCACGCTTTGGGACCATTTGGAGTTCATGACAGAGATCTTGAGCAAAAGTGTTAGTACCCAAATTCCCTTAGATGAGATGCAGTTCTAGATATGGAGGGACTCTGGATGGTTTATATCGGGAACGACTCAGGACTCGTGAAATCTCACCGCTATTCTCCTTCTAACAAGGGATATTATAAAAACTCGAAATCCCATGTTTTGCAGGGTAAAATTAAAAAAAGCACATAGTTGATATAGACACTGCAAGCTCCAAACAAAGTTTGAGTAGATTTTTTATTGGTGTGGTTTTTGTGATCTTAATCTAAATATGATCTTCCTTGTTCCAGACGTAAGCTTGTTAATATGTGGCAAAATTGAGTTTGCATCGAATTACACGGATTCGATTTAAATTATGTTTTGCCGCATTCGCTTTCCGTATGTCAAACAAAGAAGTATATAATTGTACAGAAGCAGTAATATAATACACTGAAAAAGCGATTATGGTTAAGTACATGATAACCAGTAAAAATATCGGACCTAATTGTAATACAAGAAGACGAAAAATGATAAAGGAGGTGTCAGTTCATAAAAAAGTTAATAAGAAGATTAATTAAAAATAATATAGTGTTAGCTGTCAAAATTGCATATCGGTGATCTTTATAGCTGTATTTTTTCCGTTGCGTTCTCAAAATACTATTTTTTTTGTAATCTTATGCTGTAAGTTTATCTTCCAAATGTGCGTTATCTATGGAGTTAGGAAGTCCACGGTCTTGAGCTTTTATTCAGTTGTCGTAATTTAATTTTATTAGTTTTTATTCGATATTTCCTAATCCATAACATCTTTTTTTCATTATTATTATAACCTAATGATAGTTTTATTATCACAAAGAGGAAGGGTAATACTCCAGTTTAGGGGCATACGCTATGAGGCGATATTACTGGGTTATAATTAACGCGATCGGCTCTGCACATTTATCGAAAGAATATAAACGATAGCGCCGCCAACTTTAGGCTATTTCCGGAAAAAGTAACAATTTTTAGTTATTTTCGAAATGGGGACTTCGCCGCCATAATTCGAAAAGCTAACATCTGATTTGATTCCGAAGGGCGCTGTTTAAATGTCAGCGGCGCTATAGGCGTCTTAAATTACCTTATAAATAATCACTTCACGACAAAAGCTAAACCATCTTCGGATTTCACTAATATAATCGAGCCGCGCTTACTTTCAACACCTGTTGCAAATGTTCGTTTTTAAAATGAGGCCATGATCTATACAAAAGTCTATTAAATTCACCGATAAATCAACAACAGTCGTATTTAAGTCTAATAAACCGAATGCACAAGAATCGTGCTCTTTTAACTGCTTGGCTCTAGGGTTGCTAATGTTAGAAATAGGGTCGAATTAAGAGTTGTCAGTGTGTGAAAATAATAGTTTATTTTAAGATTAAAAGAAACCAAGGCGCAGGTATTTAAATATCAATTTTAACCCTTCAAGGTATAGTATCTTAAAAATATGTACTTTACGCGCCAAACCGATAGCATATATGCCGACTGGAGTCTCAAAGTGACTTTGGTATTTAAACGAATTAGTTAAACGAAACATAGGGAAAAATTAATACATTACTAAGCATAAAAAATCAATGCATTACTAAATAATATAATTGACTAGAAGTGCAAGCATTTACTAAAAAATAAAGAATAAAGGCTAGAAATAAAATATCAACAAATACAACGCCATGATTGGCCATCTCCAGATTAGACTACCATCTGACGCAATAAAGCCTAAATTGTAGCCCAAAAATGCAGCTCAGAAATCGCGTCAACTATCGTGCGCCCCTAACTTAAGTATTACTAGACAAAGTAATAAGGAATGATTCGTTTAACAACACGTGAAAAGAAATAAAATTTAAGCATTTAATAGCCTACTACTTTAACCTAGAACTCCTGTTGTATATACTCCTCTCACGTTGTTTAACATACATGATCTCCCATATGTTACATGCATTCTTATTTTTTCCTTATAAACCTGAATTTTCCCAATGGTTTCCGTATTCGATAAACTTTGGTTTTGCATCCAACCATATTCTTTTCATTTGATTTAAGCAGATTCTGCCCCTATTAAAGGAATTTATTTCTAATAATATGCTCAGGCAAGAGGAATAAATAAAAAAAAATTCTGAACAAAAGAAAGAATACCCTCAAGAACATATAAAAAGAATCCAGAACAAAACAACAAATGGTTTGATTTCACATTTGAATATGCAAGAACAAGCAACTACAAAGTTCGAAAAAGTAGTAGTGTGGGTTAGAAAAAATAGGTAATGGTAACAACAGCACTTACTATCTGGTAGTCCTTTCGTCAAAGTGGCATCGCTATCAGAACTCCCTGAAGAAAATTTCCATTTAGAGTCCAATGACAACTTGAATTTATTTGTGTCATTTTGCTGACTATCATGCTTCAAAAGATCACCCTTGGTGCTTTTTAAAACCCAGTTAATTGCCAACATAATGAAAATACACCGTTTTAAAAATTCCATTTTATTTTGAGTGAATTTTGTTCGCAATCACATAAAATTTGTTCGTAATCATGTAGTTCAACTTGTTCCTTTGTTAAAGATACAATATTAATTTTGAGTTAGATGTGTTGATTAACTATATCAATTTAAAATTTAATGTGAGAATTCCATGTATTGAAAATATATATGCAATCATAGTTAAGAATATATTAAAAAACAAAATAATCTATATATTAAGGCTATACTCATAATTCATAAGATTCAATAATTTGCTTTACCTCACAGCTCGAGCGCACAAGACCAACTGGACCTTCGATTTTAAACACAACCAACCATGTTCACAGCTGATACGGCACTGAGTAAAAATGGTTTTGTCTTGTTATATATACATACATATATCTGTATTGTATATCTTAAGAAGAATTGAAAGGTGAGCGTATCATATTCTTTTATCTCACAAAGCATTTAGGAAATTTTTAATTTTATGCTATTGGAATTAGAGTAAAGATTTCTAATAGAGTAAAACATTTCTAAAGGGATCTTTAGCTAGCAGAACATAGTGGTGAATACCGAAGAAGATTATGTTAAATAGTTTTATAATCTGAAAGAAAAGGGTATAAATTACTCAGTGAAATGTTCCTAAACGATAACAAGAGGCACTAAGTTAATAAAAACGATCTAAAATTTTATTCTCGAAAATCGGACATTACTTTCGTTCCGACATGATAATTTTCGCCTCTCATTCAAATATAATGAAGAAGAAATTGTTTGGTTTTCTAAACATGAGTGTTTGCATATAAATTTAAATTTATTAGTTTGTAGATAGATATTGGTCTAACACGGAAATAATATTTGATAATTAATAATAGATAGGGGATTATTTATCGAACAGTATTGCTACGTATTGAAGATTGATTAATAAGGAGAGTAGGAGGCCTAAATTATGTGATATTTACTGACTGGAAATGCATTAATTAAATATAACTGAAACTATAAATATTGTTATTTAATGATTTGTGACTGACTGGATATTGAAATCTAAATTTGCATCAGCTAAGCTAATATGTTGTGAATGAATGAATGGATAGAGAATAAGGCTTTGATTTCCATCAGACTGAAGTTATATGATATAATAAATAAGAGGTACAGATAACAAGATGACTGAGGTAGTAAACTATTCCATAAGGTAATTAAAAAAGTGAGAAATGCGATATAGTTCTTTGCTTGTTAGAAATATCTTAAAACAATACATAGGAAGGTAAAGTACAGTTGGAAGTATATGGCTGATTTTTACTCAGGAAAGTAGAGGGAGTGATGTCATTTTCCATCAAAATTACCATAAATACTAAAAAATATTCCTTCCGATGATCAAAATTCAGTGACCATTTCCGGTTTCATTAACGGAAAGAGTTGACTTCGAAGTCCGCCAAGTGTAAAAAGGACGTTCTCATGTTTACTGAATTTAAGAGAAGTCGTAATTGTGACTTTTCATTTAGATTTTTTTTATTTCGTTCGCTACGAATCTTACTTTTTATTGGCATCTGCTCAGAGAGAAATTATTTTCAATTAAATTTAAGCGATATTCTGTTAAATCGAGATTTTTTCGTATTAATTGACTAACTACGTAGCTTATATTTTCCTTGCTGGAGATCAGATGGTCGCTAGTGTATTTCCTATGTATTATATAATATTTCTCTTGTCAATGTGACTCAAGTATTTGAAAATCATTTAGAGACATTTTAAATCTAATTATTTTTGTGGTTGGGTTATTTTAGTAGGTAGCCATATTATTTTAATTGTTCATTTTGAGGTAAAGAATTAATTTTCATTGTTTCAGTTGCTACCATTATTTCAGCAAAAAAACAGTGTTTTGTTTCAGGTCAATGCAATGTGTATGACTTTGAGTCAGTTGATATATGTATTTCTGAAACTAAGAATCTTTATTAAATTTAGGTTAATATTATTAATCATAAGAAGCACTTAGTTTTTTAATTTATGTAGAAATTATAGTTAGTTCTAGGATTTGGCTAATTCCTTAAGCTTAGCCAATTTCTCATCAATACCGTTACCACATCGGCAAACAGTTGGTCAATTAGCCTAAGAATACACTTTGTGCACTGAATTACTTATTTATATACCTTTACTCTAAAAATTAGCAGTAAATTTTGAACAAAATTTAAATTATTTGCACTAGAGCTTGGGCTATTTAAGAGAGCCCATAGTCAAATAGAATGCAGTGGTTAGCCAAGAATATTTGTTCAGTGCCTGATATTGCAACGTTTATGGCCGATATCCTTAACTTAATACAGTGTTGCTGAATTTTGGGGGATCATATTCGCAATCATATTGATTGCTTGGATTTATAATCAAGGTAATTATTAGTTTTGCTGAGGATATTGTGTTGTATTACCATTTTTCTTTAACCCTGAGGTCTACTGACTTGTTTATTATTATTATCCTAAAAAAAATGATTACTACTTACTACTTACCTCTATGATTCACCAGGTAATAGATATTTAGCTTTCGCCGAGACAGGAATATTTCCAACTTTTGAAACTGAGAATTGAGCTTGTTGTATTTCCTTGTTGCATTTGTAGGTTGAACACGTAAATACCTACACCTAAATTTAAGTTGTTGTCAATTTGAATTTGGTGAATTTGGTGAATTTGGTGGATTTGGTGGTCAATTTGGTTACTTTGTTACCTTTTTTATCAGGACAGAGAAGGATAAATTAAGGGAATATAATATTTTATCATAGGTAATACTTCCCAATCTGCTATTTCCCATCTCACCGCGCGCATTGTGCTCGCCTTCTTTATCTGTTTATCTAAGGTTTCTCATCGTGTACATTGGTTTAGTTACACCAATGAATGTACGCCTTTCTCACCTGAACATTGTGCTCAACTTACTTTAACAGCTAGAAATTTTGCTCGCAAACTCTGCTTAAATTAGTTGTCTGGATTGCTATGTTTTGTATAATTAGCCCCAAACTTTGTACATCTTAATCTAATTAAAGTTTGAGAAGTTTTTGCGACCGAATTATAAACTTCACTTGTTCACTTTTGATTACTAATAACTGACCATGCATGCGTTACATGACTTGTGCTACATCTCCCTTTTCACTTATCTCGGTCTATATTACTATAAGTCCTTTCCATCTTATTACTGAGCAAAACCTTCGAGCCAGGAATGTTATCTCGATTGATCTTTGACTGCTAAGTGTCTGATTTTTGCAATCGTTTCCTTCTGGTCTGATAAAAGATTGAAGACCGCAGGAATTGTTCGACATCTGATGCAATGATGGGTCATGATGATTCCTATGGTTTTTAAGTAAGTCACATTGAAATATGTTGTTCTTTAATAACACATCAGGAAGCTTGTAATGACTGATATTAGTTATAATATAATTTTTGATGGTATAGGTTGTACTAGCGATATTCAATGATTTAAAATGCATTTGTTTCTCAGTTGTGACATACTGATTAATGTGGATTCATAACCGCTGTAATTATGCACAGTGTGGTTAGAGGAGTGTGGCTGTTGTTTTTGAATGTGATAGAGTTGTGATTACGCATGGGTGTAAAAGAAGTGAAAGAAAGGGTGTTACTCTCACTTGCGAAAAAAGTTTAATAGATAGCTTGAAGTAATTGCGGAAGAGTGAAGAGAGTTATAACAGAGCTGCTTTCGAGAATGAATGTTAAAGTCAACTAGATGTTAAGAGCAATTGGTTTGAAAGAATTCAGAAAAGTTTTTGCTCTTTAATATTTGGGATGTTTTTCTAGAAAGAAAGAATTCTGTGTAATTAATGGGTTACGTCTCATAAGGTCAAGAGTAGCTTAATTGTACGATAAGTAGGAATGTGCTAGTATGATATTATTGTATAGAAACTGATAGATAATAGACAGAATAGCATGGTTTCGAGGAAGATTAAAAATAGTGCTTAAGGGGTGGCACGTTTATGTTGCATATTTATTTTTCACAGCCTTTAAACGAGAAATGAAACGATTTTTGTTACAGTATTATTTAATTCAATATTTAGTATCTGTTAAATAATCATATGCTAGTGAAATTAAATTGTAAAGCAATAAAAATGAATTTGAATTAAACTGATATAAAAGTACATTAATCAAAAGAACGGTACGAATGGCGGGTCATTTTTCCAATATAGTATTGCATTGAATATAAATGGGTCAATAAGGCAGAATAGCTTGATACAGTTGAGATCCTTTTACAAACCGCCAAACAGATTAGGAATATTAAAAGAAATGATAGGAAAGAAGTGAAAAAAATGTGGAGCTGATGAATTAATGTGGGTGGCTTTAATTTTAACTTCGAGAAGTAAAAAAATAAGAGAAAAAGAGTTGCAGTGAGTTAGAAATTTAGTGAAGCCTTTGTGGATAGTTTTTAAACAAAAAATGTCAATGAGCTAAAAAAAGTGCGCTAATTTAAGAAATATTTTAATCTCCATCAGTGACCATTCGGTTTAGGATTTTCCTAGTGGAAAAGCACTAGAAGGTAGAGACCATCTTATAGTACGTTTTATTTGGGAATTAAAAAATTGTATATATAAGACAGAGCTTTTGCTAGCCTAGTGGATGCACCGCTGGGTTTTTCTCGTCAACTCCGCTGTTCAAACCCGGCAGCAAACATCCAAACCTTCCAAAGTCTCTATGGGCTGCATTTCCATTAGAAAGGATATGATGATACCTGATCCACGGGAGTAAGGGACTCCTCATGTATCTCCATCCATATACATATGCATTCATAATAACTTAATTATTTCCTCCTCTCACCTTTAAACTAAACATAGCCACTCTCCCCTCTGTTCCCGAACCATCACGATAGAGAACTTTTTTCCCTCATGGGGCACTCATATCCGTATACCCTGGACTCTGTTTGTGCCACGAAGGTTTCCGCCTTTGGATCTTGTTGTCGAAACAAACGCAATACAACCCTAACACCTACTGGCTCAAACATGAGGTGCTTCATTGTGTCTTTAAGGGCAATTGTATTGGCATTCTGATTTTTTTGTGGATTTATTTGATGGGGTTACGGAACTCGTCCTTGATGACACGAATGAATATGACTACAACCTATTTATCTGGCAACTTAAGTACCTAACTCTTTTTTTCTTTGTCTCTCTTTTGGCGATGCTAATAAGGGTACAGCAGGTGAAAAAACAACAAAGCCTATCTTTATAGGGAACTAAAAATAAAAAGAGAAACAACAACAACAAGTAAAGAGAAGTAAACAAAATAACAAGAGTAAAATAAGACAAAAACTATAAAGAAAATTAAAGAAAAAGATATGTTCAAACGCCGCATGCACGCTCAGCCACTTACCCGGATAGAACATGAAATGACAACCCAAATAATTAAATTCCTGAATGAACGAAACCGTCCTGAATAAAAAGGACAAGAGAGCAAGGTAACGCACGCAGCTACCCCATATCATGGCATTCTTCGAGAATATACCGGACAATTGTTGATACAAAGAACGCTTCAAAGACCGGTTCAAAGGAACGCTCTGCATCAAATGGCGGTGCATCCCGCGCGTATGATTGAATGGAAAGTGGCCGAAAACGATCAATCCATCGAGGTAATGTGGCATAGATCCTTATAAAAGACGCGACGCAATAGACCGCAATTTTAGTTTCCCTTTGGCGAGCTCAGAAATTATTTGACAGTTTGCGTGTAGGGTGGTGTGATACCTGATATGTAGCGATAGTTGGAAAGATCAAAGCCTACTTCGGTTGCCCAGTCATTGTAGAGTCTTAGGAACTCATCGGCGTGCGTATTTCTCGAAAGCCGTATATATATAGGAACTCAGTAGATGACAATCTCAACATCCTCTTGTCTCAAGGTTCTTTGGCATTGGTTAACGAGAGATTAAGGAGATTTAAATGCTTCGTGAGCACTCAATCCACTTGATGGGTCATATATATGTATATATATATATATATATATATATATATATATATATATCACATTTCATTCCTAATATTTGCCTAACATATGACGTGTCGGTCGAAAACAACAGCTGTTACGTATATAGCACATCCGAGTCAGAACCATTTCCAAAGAATTTCGGGTCGGGTTGAGGCAATGGTTGGAAAAAGTTTGCACTTGCAGAGAGATATATTTCACAGCCTGTTGAATTTGAACCCATGGTAGGAATCTGGGATGCATTAAAAGTGATCGAAAGGGCGTCTACGTCGATCATAGCGGAAACATTTTCCTGCATTCCAGAGGAAATATGCTTAATGCTTAAGTATACGAGATTTAAGGTGAGTGAGGACAATTCACTGCGAAAGCTGTACACGGATTCCACAATCTTGCAGAACTCAACGAAAATTTGGATTTGTCCATTCGTATCTCAATGTTTGGAGACTATCCATTTTCCCCTAATAGTAATATATATATATATATATATATATATATATATATATATATATATATATATATATATGAATTTTGCTGATCATCGAACCCCATGGTGAATTGTTTTCGAAGAAAGGCATGGCCAATTCCATTTTTCAGTTAGAACAGATCATCCTTCGTGAAGTAGAAATTGCGAATGCTGTATTTTGGAATATGTAAGCTAACCTAACATTAAAAATTTCTGCATAAACGCGCATACGGTGAAAGTTAGAGAAATTGGGTGGAAATCTGTTGGGGTAGACGATCTCTCCACTGCTTTTGAATAACAAGCACGGTGGCCATTCTTCAGGAATTTTTGAAGATATACTTTGCGCTGATCATTCTGAACAAGTCTAACAAAAGGCTATTTATTCTTCGCTCACTCAAGATTTAGAACTGGCTGTCCAGTATATCATTTGAACCAAGGGTTGTATCCGCAAGAGATTTGAGGGCGGACCGCACCTTTTTTTAGTGTAAAGAGGTGGCTGGAGTGTTTACTAAATCTACAATTGAAGTAAAGACAGCTTTAAATCCTGCCGGAACAGTATGTAGCAGCTGAAATTTTTGCTAGCTACTACAAAAGTTCGTAAAGATGCAGTTAAAATTCCCTCGTCTAAGAAAATATGCATCTAGCCCCTTAAAATTTATTTGTACGACATTCGATAATATTTACCGCATACGATTACCATATTAGATGTACGGTACCCTCCAACTAATCACAACCATTGTCTGGCGCATTTCAAACCATTCAATTAGTGTAGACCTCCTCTTCCCTGCCTCACTCGAACTTTCATTCTTTCACTTGTGTTGTGTCTACCCGTCGGATAAGTTTTCCATGAGGTCATAATTCGTGCAACTTTCAGTAACTATAACATTAAAATTACCAACTATAATGTATAACAATTAATTTTCCACATTTCTATACCATTCATACTAATGTAAACCAACTCGTATTAATTCCTGTTGTATCGAATAATTTCTTCAACCACTCAAATTATTAATTTATTTATAATCATTCATAATTCATTGACTTCAACTGTTTGTTTCTATTTTAGTCCTTACATATTGTTATACTTTAGTTCTATCAGTGTTAAGTTTTAAAAATAAACCCTGTTAAAAATTACAACTAGGACTTGCCTTGAAACTACTTGGTTACTTTAGTCACGCCCTGCCTAGTTTTCTCCGTTCTAACGCGTTCTCATCCATTCCTTCATTTAAACAAGGTTAATGACTGCTATCTAGGCTAACTTATTCATTAACCAAACCCATTCCTATGCTGTAAGAGTTCTGGAAGTAAAATGTCAGACATCATTCGCAAAGAAATACGCCACGGATGTAGGGTCACGGATTGCAGGCCTCTCCTCCTGGAAGATGGCAAGGAGTTCGTGCGAGAACGTGCCCAGAATTTGTAAATGACACGGTTCCACACCTGATAGAAGGCTCTTTTCCTTATATAAAGTCATATCCTACCCTCAAGGAAATTCACATACAGGGAAATTGTTCCAGCAGTGCTTGAAATGCATAAACGTATATTCCTTTTCTCAGGATTCTCTATCAGGAATACTGCATTGGCATTATTAATTGCACGCCGTTGGCTAGCTAAAGGCTGCCTAATTGAGATTACATCTGACTAGGAAAGATTCTACCAATTGTTACTCATTTTAAGTTGACGCTCTACCTTCAATTCTTGCGTGGATAGCGCTTTTTGTCTTTTGGATATCTTCCACTTCAAGCTTGAACACCGAGGTGAGCAAGACATGGCGGTACAACTAGTATAGTTGCAAGTGGCTACATCTCACTATGTAGGTCGGTTGGTCGCCGTTTTTTTTGTTTTTTTAGGAGATTCTAACAATATTTGAAATTCTTTGGTGGTTTTACATTCTCATTCAGATGATATAATTGCCAAAGTCCTTCCAAGATTAGCCCGGGAAATATTTTCTTTTGGCTATATCATAACTATTTAGCCGATGCTAACCAAATTTGAAAGCCTTATGTTGTTTTAAATTCTCTTTTGAATGATATAATTGCCAAGGTTATATATAGTCCGGGAAATATTTAAAGTTTTGAAGGTCATAAGGTCATAAATCAGAGTAAGCGAGAGCACATAACTTTATGGTCAGAAGATCTTTTTTTCAATAGGATCGGTACTAAGGATATCTTTCCTAAAAAGGGATTCAAAGATGCTCTAGACAAAAAACCGCCCATAAATGGTGGAGACTCAAAGGCGTATACGAGTAAGGCAAACTCCGCACAGTAATGCAGCTTCAACATCTATGGGTTATGTATCACCTTACGTAACAAAACGAAAACCAAATGGGTGCCACTGAACTAAGAAAGGGCGTAAAGTTGTATCGAAAACTTGCCATGGAGTTTTGCTGGCCATATCTTTTGGGAATTCTTACATAATTTACAAAGGGGATACTTGCAGGTCGTTTTGAATAAGAGAATTCAGAGAAAATCTTGCAACGTCTATGTAAGAGTTACAGCATGGAAGACATCCATAACCATCACTAAGTGGGCAACAGAAATTAAAAATAAATCAGCTAGCACAAAGAGAAGGTACCTGGGCTGTTATATACGAGATCAAGAAAGTCAGGGCCAAAAGGCATCTAGAAAAAAAGCAAACTACCTAACACTTCAGTTCACATTGCGAAGGTAAATCTATTCCTTTGTATAGTATGTTTTGGAGAATATCATAAACCATAAATATGGATAAGGATGTATGTAAATTATTTATTTATTTTCTAGTATATGTTATATATTATACGCTTTGTCATATAGGTTTTGCAGGTCCAAAGGCCTAGTCCTGAGATATGTAAATATAGGCAAAAGAAGTTATTCTTGTGTGTGTTTTTCTAAGATGTGCTAATATTTTCATCCGAATGGTCACTGTATTGGTTTGGTTCTGGCTAATAAACTGTCAGACGATTTTATTTAGCTGAGGATGTAAAATGATATACATAGTTGATATTGGGTTGTTTTCTCAATTTTCAGGAAGAAGTTGGTACAATTTAGAACTACACCACGAAAATAATGGCAGCCAAAGGTTAGAATTTGTATTTCATATGTTCAAAAAATAATAATAATTTTTGTATAATAGGATTATGATACATTTAGCGTATAAGTTGACCATCTCCTTTGTTATACTTCAAAATAAAATAAAAATATAATTTAGTTTTAGTATTAACACAATTGTATTAAAACATTGACTTTTAAACCAAGGTCGTTGAACCATATTAGCCACGAGAACCAACGTTATTTATGGTCCTTCGGATTTAAGTAGGCCTTATTTACAGCTGAGCGACGCGGTTCGGAAGAAATTTGAAGTGTCACACACATGGGAGCGACATGGCACATCCATATGAAAAGGTGTCACTCATATATGAGTAATATGTACCTAATGTGCTAGGCGGTGAATCTGTCTTGAATATGGACCTGGTAGCAGTACACAGCTCGTCGGTCAGAGAATATACACGATGGGCCAGGTTCCGAACAGGAATTGTGATCTTTCGCAACAAACAGAGCAACCCTAATGCCTTCGAGACTGTGGATTTTATGCATCCTTTGTTTATCAGAATAGATGACGCCAGAGCTGCTGTAAGTTGAGAGTATGTCGACATTAATTTCGGCAGTGGTCGTAGAGAAGTAGGATTTGTGGGACATAGGGGCGTTGATGACGGCACCAAACAGTTTGCAGAAATTGGAGACTAGACCATCGTTTTGCTTTCCCTACTCATACTGCATAGGAAGAATCACGTCAGCCTTCTGGTTAAAGACAAGGAACAATGTTTATATCTGAATGGAACATATATTTGCTTTCTTTATCGTGCCCCTCCTAATCTTTTGAATCTATCCCACAATGCATCAAATCCGTCAGGTCGCTTTCAGCCTCCTCTGATTTGGATAAACTCTTGGTGTGCAGAATAAGCGAGTGGAACTCTCTACTGCACTTTACTTCAATGACTGCCTAGTCTATCAGTTTTTCAAGCACATTACTGGAGGATGTTCCTCTCTGAAGGATCTACGCTTAATTTTCCTGTTCCTCTGTTTCGATATGGTGAAGAGAGGGGGTTATTCCGCTTATCCCTTTTACAAGAGACGGGATGGATACACCGTACGGTTGACTTCTAGGGTTCCTGAAGGATTCTTGCCTTATCCATTATATATTATTAATAATATCGTTTTTAACGGTAGTCTCAGTAGCCTCAGAAAAGCGTGCCTCCTTCCGTCTCCTGAGCATGTTATTTTTTGTTTCTTTGTTTTCCTTTTCTTAGTTTTTTTACGTACTGGTTTTTGTAACATTTTTTTTTCTTGAATACTTAATATTAACCTATTTTTAGGCTAAAATTTAAATAATAAAACTAGAATTACGATGACTTATACCTTTGATCGCAATAAAGAGAGGAGACTGTTATAATTACAAAAAGGAAGATAGCTCACATAGAATGATGTTTCTTTCTGAAGAAATTTCCACTAAGAGAATAGCTACCCTATGAGTAAAGCTCCTTTGTGAAGAAAGAGTTCAGTTGAATAAAACTGCATGTTCAAGAAATCCCCCATTGATGAAAGACTTCATTCGCAGAAAACACATTTAACAACGTCCTACATTGAACTGTTTTACTGTAAAGAATGCTACTATTATAAGAAAATTTCATTCAAAAAAGCTCCCATTTAAAAATCTCCCTTTCAAGAAAACTTCCACATAAATAAGGTTCCCAAAAATAAATCTTTCCTAAAAACAAAGCTCCACTAAGAAGAAATTTCCATTTAAAGAAAGCCACATTGAAAAAAGCTGCCGCCTGAATGAAGTTCCAATTTTAAGAAAACAATAAGTCGAAGCGAGATTCAATTTGACAAAAGCTGGCCTTGAAAAAAAACTTCCCAATGAAGATATTTCTTCTTAGAAAGCAATATTCTTTTGAAAAATTGTCGAATTAAAAACGCTGCCATTGTAGGAATTCTCCCATTTAACGAATGCTGACTTTTGAAAACACATGATTTTTAAAGATAATGAATGCCCTTTGAACTAAGCTGCAATTAGAACTAAATAATTTTTTTCTCCCAAAAAGCTCACATTTGAAAAATACTACGGTAACTAGAATGCAACTCTATGAATTAATCTAGTAAATGAAGTTCCCTTTTGCAGAAAGCTCCAATTTGAAAAACTTCCTTAAACAAAGCTGCCTTTATTGAAATCAAGCAATTGAAGAAGGTTCCTATTTGGAGAAACCTCATGTTAGAACAGAGCTTTCCTTTGAAGAAATTAACCTTTTAAAAAGTTGTCTCGCGATGAAAGCTAGGTCTTGACGAAACTTGAAACTTGAAAAAAGCTCCCCGGGAATAAATGTGACTTTTAACAAAGGTCATTTCTTTAAAGACATCTTCCCTTTAAATAGTTTATAAAAAGTTCCACTTTAAGAAAGTCTCTCTTTGGAGCTAGTTCGGGTATGATGAATTTTTCACACGATGATGTAAGCTTTCATTTATAGAAAGGTTTCCTTTAATGAAATCTCCCTTTTCAAATATACCTCTTGATATCTCTGTTGCCGGAAGGGCCCATTCATAACCTAAGCCTTTTGGGTTTAGGGCATTTAGTGCAGTTGAAACTCCTTCAAGAGTTCTGTCTAACTTACAGGCTGCTGGTGCCTTTATTTCTCTCTGTCCAGGAGCATACGACCATTAAGCATTTGACGCTTGACGTCTGTTCCCAAAGAATCCATTGCGCTGGGCCTATTGCGCTCAACCATTTTTGGAAAACATTCATTACACGCTGGATCCGTTCCAATCACAAGGATAGCTATAGTTTTAAGAGTAATTACTCTTCCACGTCGTATCTCCTCTCTCTTTGAAGTCAATGGGGCTCTACCTGTCACTGCGATGATTTTCCTGGCTGAGCTGGTTGTAATACACCACTCCGTGTAGGAGATATCACGTCAGGATCGTCATCTATAGCCACACAGAAAGCGCCCTGAGTGATCTCGAGGCAGATGGTTTTCAGCCTCACGGGGTTCACATTAATTGTATCGCCAAGGTTGCTCCGAGCGATATGGATTTCGGAATTATATTCTGCTTTCACCAAACCAGCGTTTCCCGCACCTCACAATGACTACATGGCAGGAAAAATATCAGGCACTAATGGGCAACTGGGAAAGAAGATAGAAGAGGGAAGAATGAAACTTTAAGTTGCGTGACATCTCGTTGAGCCTGATCACGAGGACCCTCATCCCCCATGCCTCGGCAGTTTCAGATCGCTTTCTGTCGTTTTCGAATTGGATACACTTGATGGAGACACGGCCATTTGATGTAGCGCTCTTCTGCATCCTACAGCGAAAAGAGTGTAGTCCCATAGACTTTTCAGCACAAAATATCCAGTTTGAGGCATCATGGGGCTCATTAATTTTCCCATTGCCGAGAAGATCATGGCCGCTATCGCATGTCACTGGTGCTCAGAAATGATTCGTGTACACCGAAATGTGGACTAAATAAATTCTTGGAGGAACCTAGCCTCCTCAATTTTCATATCTGTCTTCTTGGTGTATGCTCTGGCGGCGATGGTAGACGCGCCTTACTCCGAAGCTGGAACAATTTTTTTTATTTCTTGTTTGTTTTTAATTTTGGGGTTTATTATATATTTTATGTTTTTAACATAGCCAATAGTAGGATGATGTGATTTTGGTCACATGTGCCCTTGTTGGCAGTTATCAGATAGCCCTTTTAAAGTTAAAAATAAAATAGACCTATTTGAAAAAGTTACATTTACCCTTTGAACACATCATATTTTAATAAAACTATCCTGTGAAAAGAGATCCGCTTTGAAGAAAGCGGCCCTTCGTAAAGGCATCGCTTTGAATAATCATTCACTTTTGTAGGAATGTTCGTAAGGATAACTAGTTATAAAGAAATGTGGACTTTAAATAAAGATTTCATTGGAAGAATGATCATATTTGAAGAAAGCTATATCTTAAAGATATCTCAATTTGGGAAAGCTACCCTTGTAAAGAAAGTTTCCTTTTGAATCGCGCTCCCATTTAAATAAAGTTCTTACTTGAATAATCGCCATATAAGAAAACACCGCCTTTTTAAAAACCTCCCGTTTGAACATAGTTCCTCTTTAAAGAATTTTATGCACGAAAACCTCCTATTTGAAAGAATATATTTTTTGATGAATGCTCCCTTTTTAAGGAGGCTGCCCTTCCAAGAAAAACGACCTTTAAAGATTTCTCTTTTTTGTAGAAAGCTAACATTTGAAAAGATCTGTATCGCTCTGTTTATAAAAAGACTCAACATTGAAATATGACACAGCCAGCGACCACTCGCTACCCAATGATTTGGAAACCTGGCTACTCAGCTGCTTAAAGACTAGTTCGTTCAACTGAGTAGTGATATGAATCATGGATCGTGTTTTCATCAACTAAAACTTCTTCAACCCTCCTTAGTCATACGTCAAATGACATTTGATGGAGCGCTCGCCTGCACCTTATTGCCACGACTGCCTTGTATCACAGACTGTTCAGCTAATTCTTATTATAGTAAATAATTGCAATCCTGTCTACTGTCAAACATGCTTTGTTGAAGACTAAGACATTCGTATGAGGTTTGGGGAGGTGATGCTAGCTTGGTAGAAAGATTGGACTGATCTTTCTAAAAATTTCCTCAGGAATGATGAAGCGGTATTTCACATCTATAGGTTTGTGAACCGCCATCAATGCCACTACTAAGTGGGAGAATAACCTCGTATTACCTCTGAAAAAAATGCAGAATCAGCCCAAGGTAAAAGTATGATGTCGAATGAGTTTGGGCAGGATTTTGGGTCCTTTCATCCTTAGTGATGCCAAGAATGATGAAAGGTACCTCACAATCTTGCAAGATGAAATCTTGCTAGTTATCAGTACTTGGGAGAATATTCATGATTTGATTTACATGCAAGATGGCGCTCCTCTACCTTTTGCTATTGTTGTTCATGAGTACACACTTATCTGTGAGATGAATGGGTCGTCGTGGTATTCAGGAGTTGCCAGCCAGAAGTACAGATTTATCACCCTACGACTTTTTAGTCGCGTGCTAGTCTATTCAGTGGGTACTCTACATCTCAATATGTCAGTCTTTTGTTCCCCATTTTGCTTTTTCGTTGTTTTGGTAATAGCACTGTAATTATTCAGCCGATTCTAAGGAAATTTGAAACTATTATGATGTTTTACATTTTTTTTCAAAGGGTATAATTACCAAATTCCTCCCGAAGTTATCCCTTAGAATTATTGTTTTGGCAATAACATCATAAATATTCAGCTGATTATAACGAAATGTGAACCCTATGTTGTTTTGGATTCTCTTGAAGGATAGAATTGCCGAAGTCCTCCAAAGGTTAGCCCGGGAATTATTTTTGGGGTGCAATAACATCACAACTATTCAGCCGATTATAACATATTTGAACACTTTATGTTGTTTTCCATTTCCTTTCGAATAATATAATTCCAAACGTACTCCTAATGTTAGCCCAGGAATTATTTTGTTTTGGCAATAATATCCCAGCTATTCGAAGGATTTAAAAAAAAAATTGAAACCCTATGTTGTTTTACATTCTCTTTTGAATGACAGAATTGCCGAGTTCCCTCAAGGTTAGTCCAGGAATTATTGAAAGTTTTGAAGGTCCTAAGGTCATAAATCAGAATAAGTGAAAGCATGCGTCTTTTTGCTTAGCAGACCTTCTTTCTCCTAGAGAATGGTTGAGGTTTAGGTTATAGTAATGTATCCTATAGTATTTAAAGCTTTTAAAAAATCGGAAAACATAAGATGTTATTATTACCTGTTTTTGCATATAAAAAAAACCTCTCAATATTAAGTATTGGTTCACTTAAGTTCCTTTTTTTCATTTTTAATTTGAGTAATATTAATAATGGTTTGTAAACTTCCTTGTCGAGGATCTATAACAAGGAGATTAGGCAATTCACTTTGCTTTTTTAAGAAGCCTGGACCATGTAGATAAAAGTCAAACAATTTATTAAATTTCTTAAAAGATAGACTTCTGGTAAGTAAGTCGACAGGGTTTTCTTTTCCCGCTACATACCTAAATTCAATTTCATGCTTACATTTATCTAAAGTTTCTTGAATATCCTCATTTATTCTATTCTCTACAAAAACAGATTTTATTTTAGACATCTTTGAGAAACCCTATTAAGTGCTACTTGAGAATCAATCTAAATTATTGTGTCAAAAACTTGTTGATTAGTTATATTTTTTGCTAAATAACTTTCTCTAAGATAAACTAAAATAGTTACCATTAAACAAATATCCAATAGCTCCAAATTGCAGATACTCCATTTTTTTGGAGATTGGAGTTATTCTTGATCTTGCATATATTAGTTCAGATGTGTCTTGTTTTACCAAATAGCATCAAGCTGCATATCCTTCTCAGCAGGCTTCACAAAAAAATGAGCAGGTAAGATCTCCCCAAGTGGTTGTGAATTATTTTAAATTTTTCTGGGAAAAGTAAGGTCTTAAACTTTAATGATTTTTTTGCAAGGTTTATTCCATTCTTTAGTTTTTTTTCGGTTTATAATGGTTTATCCCAATTCTTCTGACCAGCTACTTAATAACTGGAGCAACAAACCTTATGGGGTCAAAGATGGACTGAGCTGAGCTAAAGACCTCTTATAGATCTAGAAACTCTTTGATAAAGTCTCAGGTTATAGTTTATTAAGGTATTAATACTCTAATTATATGAAGCCTTAATGTTAGATAGTTTATCAGCATTTAAAATTAAATTATCCATATATAATCTTTAGTGACATTCTACCTCCTAAATTCTTATAACTTTCTAAAAGCTTTGCTACTAGTTGCTTGTAGTTTGGGTCATTATATTTCGAAATGCACACGATGCCTTACTCTCAACATCACACAATGCATCCTCAAGTTTTACTGATTTCAACATTTTCTTTACTTGGGGTCTAGTAAATATACTCTCCTTAACTTTGGCCTCTGATAGCTTTGGAAAGAGTATATAAATCGGTTGAAATCCTTCTCCACCATGATCTAATGCTTTTCCATCTGTGTGAACAAACCAAGCTTTATATGAAGTGGAGGTAGCAAAATTTTGGCAGGCTCTACACTAGGCTGTCTAATAACATTTGTTTTTTCTAGCTGCAAGTCATCTTAAGGAGGCCACTCAACCTTCTGGTAAAGTTCATGATCAGCCCTACTATCCCATAGACAAAGAGAACATGAATAATTGGTGTAACCACCCTGCAACCCAATTAAGAAGGCAAGCATTTTAAAATCACCATAAAAGATAATTATCTTTTATGATTTTTTCAAGGTTATATTAAGCCTATTTTCTCTATATTTAAAATTTGAAGTCAAACTATTTTTTACGGTTTTCCAAGATATATTAACTGTCAACTTCCCATTCTTAACTTCAACATACTGCTCAAATTTTGTATCAAGTCTTCATCCTTATCCGAATTTGTTCTTCAAAAATCTCCAAGTTTTCTACCTGACTAAAACTGGCAATATCTCATGATAATTTTCTAGGCTTGGGGTACTCAAATTAAAGATATTAAAATTATTTACCCCCCTAAAATTTAAATTATCTCTTTAAAGATTAAGTTTATCTGGGTAATTATCAGATGGAGAACCACTTAACAAAATTTGTAAGGGGTCTTGTAACACATAATTTCATTAATTCATTCAATTTTTCTAGCAAATAATTTATGAGTTGAAGCTCCTAAAATTCACTTAAAGACAAATAATCTTGAAATTTTTATTCAACTTTTACCTCAATTATAATAGCTTCTATTGTTTTATGTTTACAGATGTTTTTATGATGTTCCAACTTTAGTGAAGCAGCTTCATAATTAGGTTGTTTCTTGTTAGCTATAAATCTAGTTATTAACAAAGGCTTATCATTAAGTTTAGCTTTTAAGATTACTTGATTAACTAGTTTTCCTGTAATATAATTTGTCTAATTTCAAGGCACTACACTTAAAATTATTCTGTCTGTTTAAACATAGCTGCAGAGTTAGAATTAAAGTATCATCGGTTGCAGCTTGACGAGTTAGTAAATTGGTAACTTGTTTTCCATTTACAATTTGTGTTGCTTCTTTTATTACATTTATCGTTATCTTTTTGATTATGTTTTTCTACCTTAGTTTTAATTTGATTCTTCTCTTGAACACAAGTTTGCTTGGTACATAATATTGAAAGATGATTAACAAAACCACATTCTTTACATGGAGTAATGGATACTGTACAATTGGGAGCTTGGTGTTTAAAAGAAGTGCATTTCGTAAAATAATTTAACTTTTTAATTTGTTAAGTTTATCAAAGCTCTGAGAATAGACCTTACATCGAGAAATAAGGTGACCATTCTGTAGATATGATTTAAGCAAGTAATTTTGAGGAGATTTTGATTCAACTTGAACATTTTTGGGTCTATTTTATACTTTAAAAGTCGATACAGTTTGTCCAGAAGTCAATGAGTCTCTGATGTCCTGTGGTTTATTTTTTTCTAAATTTGGAACTAAAGTTACAAGTTTTGAAGGTCGATTAAAATTAACGTTTTTTAAGATTATGGTAGCTTCAGTTATTGCCCTTTTAAAGTTGTCTAATGATTGATATAATTTTAAGCCACAAGTCCTCAAATATTCCTGCACATCTGGGGTTAATTTACTAAAATATACATACAGAAGAATACCTTCTAGTCCTATTCTTTGATTTAGAATTAAATTTAAAATTGAAAAAATATCAGCTTGCAAATCATGGAGTGATTTAAATAAAGTCTATAATAACTATCCTATCCTTTAAAGATCTTTGCATTATAGAAGGTTTTATTTGGCTTGTGGTTGCGTAGCAACTTTCTAACTGAAGCCAAGCTTCTTCATAACAAACAATTGATTTTAAGTGCAGGGTTGTCAGATAAATGTTGTTTTAAATAAGCAAATTTTGATAGCTCTGATAACCAACTTTTATCCTGACTAGTCCTAAAAGAGGTCTTAAAGTTATGAAATTAAGAGGGACTTCCATCGAAAGGAAGAAATTTCAATTGAGGAATTTTAGTTGCATTTTTATGTCGAATTTCAGTGTGAACGTTAGTTAAACTATTTGAAGTCGAAGTTAATTGTTAAATAAGTAGTTCAATTAACTTTGTTAGGAATGAATTTTTTTCAGCGAGAATTTCCTTTTTTTCCTTTGAAAAATATTCCGATAAGATAAATGCATCTAAGATTTCTTAATCAATTATCAAATATGTATCTTAATAAGAAGAAAGAAATTTAACAAAAGATTTAATATTTTGTTTACTAGCAAGAGAATAAGTCTCTCTAATTGAATTTATTAATTTCGTGCCTGAACTTGTTATTACACCTCTTTTCTTAACGAATTTACTTGTTTCCTTAGTTGCTTCATCCTGACCTAACCATTCTTAAACAGTTTCCATAATTTTTCAATTGGTTTAGGATTTTATGATTTTATAGAATATAAATCTTATTTAACAGTTATAACTTTCTGTATGCACATTTTAATCACGTTTCAAGGCCTAGGTTAGCAAATATATTAAGTAAAAGACAAAATTTAAATTAAAGATTCTTTGTTTTCTATTTGAAGCCAAGGCACAAAAAGAGAAAAATACACATTAACCATTTGAGCCTCACGTTGGGTGCATATTAAGAAAATTATATATAAATAGGAAGTTAATTACAAAATTAATTAAATTAAATAGGTAATTTTATGTCTAAATTGACGGAAATTAATCTGAGAAGTTAGTAATTATGAAGCAAGGGAGGTTCTTAAGGGGCACTATATGAGGAAAGGACTCAATGTCTAACTGTCCAGTAAGGATTATTTCACCAAACAATTCAGGCCTTTTTACAAAAAAAAAGCAATGAGCTTAAGTCCTGGACAAAATATATACTACTAACCATGAACAAATATTTAAGATGTGTACGACTTTCCCCGGTCTTTATTAAGCATAAACTAATGAGAATATTTATGTAACCTTCGGAAGAATTTTAAGTTAGGCTAAATATCTTAGTTTACCAATTATGATAACTGAACATTTCGATTATATTAATTTTAAAATACGCTCTCTGTTTATAAAAATCTTTTATATATAGAAATAGGTTACAAGTAGGTTATCATTGAACGAGAGACTTCTTTTCTTGTAATACAATATTTGAAGGCCGCCCACGCCTAGAAGTTGGGTGGTTGGTATATATTTTTATACCAATACCTTAGGTTTATTCAATTAAGTAATTTAAATTTATTGGCTTTAATTTGAGAAATAGAAATTTTCAAATACCTTCCTTCTTAAACTATTATTTCTTGCCGCAGAATGTCAGTCACGCTTTTAAGATTGCTATCAAAGAAGATGGGAGACTGCCGACGGGAATATAACCTTGCGTGCCATCGGGCTGTGATTGTGACCATGGACGTCGCACCATTAGCTCAGAGGTTTCACTTCGTTTTTGTAGTCTTCTAATTTGCACTACTCGCGCCAACCGCCTTTGATGTAGCGTTCTCCTGCACATTACATCGACAAAATGTTTGTATCTCCGACTGGTCTGCACATTCAAGATGAGTATCTCAGTTTCGAGGATCTTCTTGCACGTTACCTGTCCTGATACCGGGACGAACTGTGTCTCTAGCGATTGTCCCTGGTACTCGGAAACGGACGAGTTCGTGCACTCCTGAACGTAGACTAATGGGCTTTTTTGAGGAGGGTCACTTCTTCTCTTTACTCTCTTTGTAGTCGGGAATGGTTGTCTTGCTCTGATGTTTAAGTATGCTTTTCCGTTTAATATACTGTATTAAGATTCGTTGTAACACATTTACGTTTTTTTTATTTTCAGACACATAAGCCTTTTAATTCCCAAATTGATGCTTATTGATGGCATTTCTAACTTCCGTAACTTAATAATAACTTAGTTATTTATTTTTCTAAATTATACTATTTTTTCACTAAATTCGAATCTTTCTGCGCCATTTGGCGTATTCTCTTTAACTTTTGGCCTGAGTGGTTAGCCAATAGCATGCTATGTTATATCTACAGGCTATCTGCACTTGCGTCTGTTATCTAATTAGCCAATAGCATTTTTTGTTATATCTCGTGTATTTTGGATGATTCGCGGATGACTATGTCTTCAGTTCATATGGAATAATGACATGAGCTTGTTGTGCTAGCTTGCAATACCAAATAATAAAAGACGTTTGTGATGACGATTAGAGATCGTTTTTATTATGCATTTTCGGTGTGCTTTTTATATCTGAAACTCGTTTTTACTGGAAATATATACATTTTCTATTATGAAACTTTGGTTGATTATCGAAAAATTATTTATTTCCGTTGGAAAACGATTGTCAGATCAGAAAATTACACATAAAACTGCATATGAAAAACGAATTTATTATAAAATATGTGTTAAAACGAATCTTTACCGTTATTGCTCCTTTCCTTGTATTATTTTCCATTTTTCTCATCGCATTCTTTATTTTTGTTCCTTTTATATAAAAGATGTAAACTAAGTTTAAAATATCGACGAGTATGCCCTTGGTGGCAGTCGCCAGATAGGCGCCTTAAAAAACTAACATAAACGGAGAAGCAAAAAAGGAGGCTAAGCAGAACTTTCCTTAAAATGTGCTTCATTCTGTAATCACTCACTCTTCAACCAGGTTTTAATCGAGCATACGTTTTTACAAATTAAGGTGGTAGTGGTTTGAGTTCTGAAGCTTAATTCGCCAGGTCCCATGAATAGAAGCAAGGATGAAATACTGACATAGAATATCTCTGCCTCTCTTTTGATGAGGGGAATTATAATTACTCAATGGCTTAAGTAATAAGGAAACTCGATAATTAATGCTTAATAATTCTTTATTAATAACCTTACATTATCTGAATAACTTAAAACTTATAAAATAAATCAATGTTAGAATAACCTGCACTATTTTGAAATGAACAAACACAAACTCAAAGAGAAAAATATTGAAATTTTTATTATTCAATTAAGTCAAGAAAAGGTATTCGTACATAAGAAGTAATATATATTAAAGTACTAATTACCAATATTTAGGCGAATACTCTGTTAAATGAATAGTCAATTATATTCTCGAATGTTCCAGTAATTGTTTTAGCAAGATATAACGTTTGGAACTTAGTTGAAAAGCTATTCATTGTCTTTCTTTCTGCAGGAGGGTTGTCACCATGACAAACAAAGGAGCTCTAAATTGATTGCAAGAATAAAAATTGTTAACCTTTTCAATGAAATGTCGTGTTACCGAAATATAATCAGAAAGGCTAAAATGAATGTTACTGTGCACAATCCGTGAACTGTCGCTTCTCGTAAAATCTCAGGCAGGAGAACTACTTGCTGCATGGACTTCGGTATCGAAACGAAAAATCAGTAACGAGATTTACCGCAATAATCTGAAATTTGGAAAACCAAGTACACCATTACTCAATATAAATCATTTCCTTAGATAAAACCTAATGATAGCAATTTTAAAACAAGTTAATATAAGTGTAATTTTTAAATACAATTATACATTAAAAAATATGTTAATAAAACACAGCCAAAATAACGAAAATAATGTAATATATAGTATACTTTGTTTGGATTGTAATATATTCTATGCAGTTCAAATTTTCAAAAATATCTATGTAAGAATTAAGCAACATCAAAATGCAGTATCTAAGGGATATTGAAATAGTACTTTGTCTGTCCATAGGCTTAAGATGGGTCACCAGATTTATTGGTCAAAAGCAGATACGACAATGCATATAAATAATTATATAAGAAGATATATCTTTGAATCGTTCCTAATCTCCAGAACAAAGGAGAAAAATGTAAATATAAATTCAGGTTTGTTTTCATTAGATCCAGTCCTATCTTTCTTTCTATAATCAGACTTATCAGAGTTCATAAAAATCTGACCTTATGGAGAAAACATTGCTTTGTATAAATACGGTCTCTCTCTCTTTTTTAGAAATCATTGTAAGTTTGAAAATGTAAGGACAACGAAAGTACTAACTCCAATCAATGTATATTTTTTCCCTATGTGTTATACACAAATAAATATATATATATATATATATATATATATATATATATATATATATATATTTGATAAGACATTAATGATATGATAACCTCACGCATGGAAACGGTTATTGAGACGGAAAATTCTCATCCTGTTAATTGTTCTTCAAGGTGCAGAAATGGTCGTCAGGTTCCTTGCAAACTGCGGTCGATAAACCATGGTTTATAAAAGTTTTATTTTATTTAATTCATGTTTTTCTCATAAGTCGGGCTCCAAGCAAAGACAGCCGCTCAAATTAAAAACCAAACTATTTGGTGGATCCTAGAAAGAAAAACAGCAAAAAATCCAATTACAAAATATCAAACGATAACTAATTAGAAGAAAAAAAGGATTTTCTATTTACAGGGTTCTCAACTGGCCACGACCTGCAGGAAATTGTTTCGAAAGTTAGGACCACATTTTTAAAATAATCTTTAAAAAACTAATTTAAAAGAACAACAAACAATTTAACAATACTAAATAAAATAAAATAGTAAAATGCAGGATCAGGTGGCAGAGGAAAGCCAGACCTCTCCTGGACTAAATAACGCCTTTTCCAAATCTCCACCAATCAACAAACTGGAAAAGAACAGCCACCGTTTCCTTAAAAATGCTCTATCAATCAAAAAACGACAGGACCGTCTCCTTCCAAATCTCCACCAATGACTAAATGGGATAAGGTATCCTGCTCCAAAAACTCCATCAATCTAAGAATGGGACGAAAACCCGCCTCTTCGAGGATATAAAAAAAGACCGGAAGAAGTCGAGGCATTTTCGCAAAGGGGTACCCTCCTTGTAACTTTAACTTGGTCCCACTTGGATTCAATAGCTAAATCTTCTCCCACCTGAGTACACAAACACATGCCTGGTTCACTGAGTTGACTTCCACTCTGAGTCCAGGCCTGGTGAAACTGATGCGTTTACCTCTTCCATTCATGACTTATCTCCATAAAGAAGGACTTTTTCTCTACGCTTTCTTTGATAGCTCTTCCAATGCATAAGGACCCATCAGATTACTCATAGGCAATCCATAAAAGCTGTATAATATCATTACTTTGAACCAGATTTTAGGTTTTTAGACCCTAAGCTTTCTTAAGTCAGTCACTAAGACTCGGTCCATCACCATGACCAACCTACCGTTTTATATGCAGTTCTAGTCTGCAGGTACTACTGGGTGCCTTTGAAGGCGTATTATACTCAACTTTACGGTAGCGGGGGGAGACAAGTTAAAGGCGCTCAGTAGTGCCGTTCCTTCTTTAGTTGATTCTATATGGTCACGGGCAGGAATGGTGAAAGATTTGCTAACGGTCATTGATTCTAATACCAAATAATTCCCCAAATAAATAACTGCAATACTTAAACATTCAATCAAGCCCGCTTGCAGCAACTGATACTATATAATTAAATCTAATAAAAAGGAAAATTACCACCAATTTGAATAAAGTGCAAATCTCCAAGAAATTTCTGGAGTAAATTCATCAGAATTCATCATAAGCTCGGACTCGACTGAATTCACATTTAAAACCAAATCCAAGACTCAGAAAAAAGTATCCCCGCTCTCATACAACGCTCTGCAACCCCCCAGACAAGCAACTGATAAAAAGAAAAATATTTCCAGTGTAAATAAGCACTGTAATTATGTTGGTGTATGTCAGGACCCAAGATGATCCACTTTCAATTGTAGCTCAACCTGCACTTTAAGCAATGTTTATCTACATCGGGACGGATAGTCACCCCTGTGGAAGAATGAAATTTGGCATCCTCTGCAGAGAGGTGGCTGAAAAATGTGGTGGTGTTTGTTAACTATTAAAAATATGAAATATTCGTGATATGGGAGATGATAAATAATGCAATAAGGATTAATTCTAATTATTCTACAAATTATAGAGAGTGAGAGTGTAAATAATGTAATAATGATTAGCTTCCAATTATTTTACAAAAGATAAGAAAGAGAGAGTTTGGGATATTATACGAATAATTATTAGCATCCTATTCTTTCATTTACTTATTTATTTGTTATTTTATATTATTGTTTTGCGAGGATCCAAATTTAACTATTTAAAGATGATGGCCACATGATAAAAGACCTATCAATAGACGAAATTTTCTCAAGATACAAACAAACCTACAGCTTTAAATATTTTCAACCTTGCCATGAGCTAAAAAATCATACCCCAAATTATAAGATTTTCCTCGCCTAGGATTCTCATCATGGAAGAGCTCCTCACGACATTGCAGCGAGGCAAATATCTGCTATTTGTCCATTCGGCCGTCTATTGCAAGGCTAATGAGCAGCTTGGCGTCAAGAGCTCCTCCCTTGAACATCACCATTAACTCCACTTATCTCGATATTTTAATTGCTAAGAAAACCAACACGCCTTAAGAAAGCCGGCAAACTCAAGACTAAGTAAACTACATGCACAGGTTTGTTATCCATGGGTTGAACACTACCATTAAGTGCACTTAACCCGATATTTTAATTGCTATGAAAACCCACACTACTTAAGAAAGCATACAAGCTATGTACGTACAGCAAAGAAGTAGTAAACTACGTGCTTCGGCTTGTTACTCAAGGATTCAGGATATGAAAAAGGTACGAATCTGTTTAGGAACTCCCTCATATGGCACCATCAGTACAACCCTTGTAAAAAAAGAAGTTCCAAATCCAGCTCCGTCTTTGTAGCGTAAACTAAAACAACTCAGCCTACCCATGAAGATACACTCCTACCTCGTGTCGAAAATGAACGTTACGCCAAAACGCCGCCAGCGTCCCCATTGTTACTACCATCTCTCTAACTTCAACCTACCACTTTGAAAAATGCTCGACAGATCACATAACGGCAATCTCCAAACTTCAGCCAATACACAAATCAGAAAATAGCTGCGACTCCACGCTGGAAACGTTAACGTTTGAAGCAGAGCTACATCACAATTCCAACATTTAAAATGTGATTTCAACTCAGAATTTCCACCCCAAATACCTAGATACAGACTAATCATAGGTAAGTATCGAGGCCCAGGCCGAAAGTTCTAAACTAAAGTAGCACTTTAGCTGCAGAACTCCCCGAAAATAAGTCTCTTACCACCAAATTCAAAAACTATACGATCCACACTACAAATATCTAAGGAAATTGCAGTGCCAATAAAAAGGAATTCTTCCAACTCCAACCACCAATATTAAAAACCAATCGGCATAAATACTTCCATCAAATTCGGTAAGGTGATAGTCTCTAAAATTTAAAATAGTTCTACAAATTGTAAACACGACCAAATTCATGCACTCAAACAATCACGTGCTGAGTGCTAAATACCAATTATTATAAGACTTAATTAAAAGGTATTAACCCTCATGCATTGCGAAAATAAGACAATGCAGACTGACCGAGCTCACTTTTTAAGCCCATGTTAGGGTCACGGTGATATGTTTTTCCGCGACGCTGTGCTAAAGGGACAGGATCAAAGTCAGTGACTTCGACAACATAAACGAACTAGTCGACGTCTTTACTACTGTCCAGCATCGAGAAAGATAAGTCTATACCAGTAGCATATGCACTTAAAATTAGCAAGCAAGCCTTGCTTACCTACAGGCGCTGGCCCAAAAAGACACAGATAGAGTACAAGCAAAAATGTGCAAAATACAGACTCCTTATTAAGGAAAGCCGCCGCGATCATGGAGAAATTATGTGATATTGATTAATGCAAGAACCCCAGTAAAAAAAAACGTGGAATAAGATCAAAAAAAGCACGTGGTGGAACCTCTAGAGACATAGCCCCATCCCTCCTCCACCAACAACAAATGGTACTAAATCAAGAAAAAGTGGCCAAAATCCTAGATGAAATTTTCGCGAACACATCCAATTAAACGAAAGTTTCAGAAGAGTTTAAAATTCACAGAAGCACATAAGAGGCTATATGACCGTCATCCCTCCTAGAACTAAAATTTATCTACCAAGGATTTAGACTCCCCACTATAATTGTGCAGAAATACTACTTATTGCCAAGGGGCTTTGTTACCTTTGCATTGCAGGGAGAATATTCTTCCCATCCTGATTAAAAAAGAGAGGCAGTAACAGAAATAATCGTTTCGTTGCAGGAATATTTTTTAAGAGCTCATGCCGTGCAGGGAAAGGTAACTTGCGCAGATCCCCAGAAGTGTACATATACACTAAATGAATGAGCCAGCCATTTTGGATGACCATGTACTTGTCTAAGTAAGTTACAAAAGAGCACCCTATCAAAAGTGCCACTGAATGGAACAGTTGCGGTGCAAGGGTATGCAAATTTAAGTTTCTTTCAGCCATCTTTCATCTTCTTTTGCAAGCAGCCTAGAGGGCTAACCTGATTCCTTCTCAGTAGTCAGTGTTATGGTCGCCTGGACTTTGCATACTCTTTCGCACCATAATGAACGCGCTCATTTTCCTAAATCTCTAAATATCATAGAACGCACCAAGAAATAATCTCGCAGTAATTCTGGCTCTCAGCAGCCGTGGCGTTAGGCATCCAACATTTTTTAAAAGAGCACATCTGGCGACTGCCAACTAGGAAATAAGTCGTTGTAATTACCGGAACGTCTAATACTAGGTTATATTATAAAAGAAGAAAATAAGAAACAACAAAGCTAAAAAAGGAACAAATGCAAAACATAGGCTAAAAACAACAACAACAACAATCAATAAAAACAAAAGCAACAAGAAGAAATTACGCTTCGGTGTCAAAAATAGCCCTGCCTACCTATGTCGCAGGAATATGTGACCTAAAACAAAGAGTCCAATGAAATAGAGGATGGCAGCCTTTTCCACATAGTCGTATAGTCCACAAGTATGTACGCACGAAGCAGCCTCGACCACAAAAAACAAGCGGTAGCGACGCCGCTCGTCCCAATACCGGGACAGGATACGTTTGCTATAATCTCACAGAATTGGAAATTCAAAAACAATGTGCAGAGCAGACTGGAAGACAACTCAGGCGTAACAATAAAGTGGAGGCGAGCGCTCCATTAAATGCTGGTTTGTTTTGCGTGTGTCTAATTTAGAGACGCCAGAAAGCAACCTAAATCTGTCGGCGCATTGAGGTATAGGTCCATAGGAACAATCGCGGCACAATGGCACGCAACTTTAAGTTCCCCTCGACCGTCTTCTATCTTCTTTGCCAAGCAGCCCAGAGAGTTGCCCGTATTGCTGTGTGAGAAGAGCAAAACGCTTGTCTGGTCTTCCTCCCCTACCGAGCAAGGTATTACAACCAGTTTGGTCTTAAAGACAGACACAGCGCCTTGCATAATTCCGTTGACTTCAAATAGATTGGATATGACGTGAAAACCGACCCTTCTTGGAACTTGTAGCCATCCGTATACACTGGCACGGTTCCAGTGGGATACAAAGTGTACTCCCAAAAGGCCAAACGCAATAATGCTGGTGTTTTAGAAGCTTGAGGAGCAGATACATGGCGACAAATAATTAAAGGTTGTAGGCATCCAACGAATCAGGGGTGGGGAAACATTCTCAGAGCACTCAGTGCACTTTGTGTTTCGTTATAAATCATGAACCGGTCTCTACAACAGGTTAAAGCCTTACACCAGATATGGCACTAATCAGCACCTTAACGACTTCAAAACAGGAGGATATGGCGTAGAATCGAGCAGCTTGTGGATTTGGAACCATCCTTGTGTAATGTCACGGCTCCAGTGAGACAGGAAGTGTGGTCCAGTATGTTACATAAGCCATTTCTTTCACAGCTGAGGTCACCTTTCTTATGCACAGTGTGGCTTCTCCGACTGAAAAATGTTATCTGCGAGTCCTTCATTCATAGACATCACTAGGCATCGGTGATTCTCTTAATCTGAGAAGGCATAGGATAGTGTATAATGTTACGGTATCATTGGGAATAGGAGTACCCTTTTTAGATATGGAGCATTCCTGGTACACAGGCATGAATTCATCATCATACGATGTATGCTCCATAAAGGTCGAACGCACTACTCTCAGTGTTGTAAAACTTTTCGAGTAGAAACGTTGCATCAAACTAAATAATCAAATGTTTAAGTATCATGAACCGAAGCAGTGGTGCCAGAAGATAGAGAGCTACCATGAGCTCTCCAAAGAGTTTCTTGACCCTCTTTCTCAAAGGCATACTATATAAAGGGCGTCTATCGGTAGTAAAATAGGGTCGAGATCGGCTAAGGATCGAAAGAAAGACAAGAGAGCCTGAGGTAGAGAGTAAACCAGTACCTACAAGCGCATAATACACTCTGTACAGTGCAGAGCAAGCCGCAAGCAGGATCTTCACATACTCAAACATGAGGCATCCATTTTGGGACGTAAGTTAAACCTTAGTCAACAAAACGAGGTGCTGTAAAAGCTAAGCCCACCTTCTGTAAGTTACATTCAACTGCCACTGCCAAAAACTCGCACGTTAAAATAAATTTGACCTATAAAAGGAGCAGCAAAAGAGGAAAGAAGAATTCCTTGAACTCAAATTAATGAGCATCACGCATTGAAATATGTCTATGGCGCGGGTACAAAAAACCTTAAGGAAACAAATATTGGCTTACCAGGTAGGGCGCTAATAAATATTAAAATAAAGCAAGGAATTAAATCTACCATATCAATGGAAACCTTGTTTAAGAAAAGCTCAAGTTTGGTGTAGAACTTTGGATTGTATGTATTATATTTGTAGGATCGAAAAAACAATCCCGCTTAAAAATAGATCACCGAATCGTCTTTGTAGAGGGTAGCAAATGAATCTTCTGGCAGCAAAGAGGAGATACAGATGATGATTAAACGAAAGAATCTGAAAGGGGCTTTTCCGTGTGGAGCGCCCTTTTACTCCAATATTTGCCTAGCGGGCTCATCCTACCAGTACGTGGAATCGACGATCATTTATAAACTCATGTATGAAGATTGGAAAGGCGTCCCCATCACACAATTTGTGAACTCTCTCTATAATACTTAATCACCATGCAGAAAAATACCGTGAAATATTGTTGACTACCAATGAATACCCCAAATATCACAAATTCCAGCTAGGACAGCGAATCTTACGTGTCTCGAAACTTGCGGAATCTGCAATGTGGTGAAGACAGATGGCCCCCACTTTCCAGGAAAAGATTTGTTTATATTATACAAATTCTCAATCAACAAACACAGGCACGAGTTTATAAACAAAGTTAGCTCATTAGAGATTCGTCAGTTATCTAGAAGGATACCAAGAGTCCATGCTTTTCACAAAGTATGACAAATGTTGGCATACGAGATGCCGTCCGGACCATATCCGGGCCATATTCGCTCATTAAAATTGAGCGGAAGGCAACTACTCCTCTGAAGTTAAAGGACAGTCGATGCCTTTCATATTTAAGGCCAAATAATACGGAGCGGTCACAAAGGACTGCGCAACCTAAGCAGCGGGAACCAGAATTACGTTCCATTGAACTTGAAAGACGATAGGGGAGACATTAGAGAACTTGGCCCGACTCTTTTTGAGTTACATTCTAACCTCTCCCAGGACGGTCTTTCGAGTAAATAAAGGTAAGTATGCCTGCCAACATTAGCTGCGTGCGTAGTTCGAAAGGTACCAAACTCTAGATCACTCTTGAATAAATTCACTAGTTTACAAATCGTTCCGCAGCCACTTATAGCACTTGAAATTTTTTTCGTACATTACAGCCAGGACTTCTAGAAATGGGTGTTAGGCTTACCTCGAAAAAGATGGGCACAAGAAATTAACTGCATCTTTCACCGAAATAAAGACATCAGCGAGAGAGAGAAATTAGTCATTTCCTAAATTGTAGATCAACACGCTAACTCAAAGCACCAGCAATGCGGTTTCTCAGAGGGTAGCGGCCATGCAAATGAGATAGGAATGGGAAAGTTTGTCCCAATTGAATACCTAGAGAAGCTAGCCAACAGGGTGCGTCCCTTATTACGACATATTAATGGTCAATTATTCTGTCAAAATATTAGGATATGTTGCGGCAAACACACGAGATTGTGCCACCAAAGTTTAATTGCTCTGGCAGTCTAGAAGGTATTAAATGCATTACACCATAAGCAGTACAGAAATTTGCACCAGAAAACAACAAAAGGGACGTTGACAGATCTTTGTTCTAGTAAGGGTGATATTTTAGTCTGAATCGCTCGTCCTATTATTCGCGCTCCAGCGCCCAGCACCACTCAAGTCTTGGTATTTTGGTACTAACGAGCATTAAATGGTGTTTTTATATTTGTTTTAAAGCATCTCTGCTAACCCCAAATGAGGTATCTGGTAAGGTGCAAATCTTTTGAAAAAAGAGGGGATAGTCATAGTCAAAAGTGTGTGAGTTTGGGAAAAGAATAAAACCTAACTTTCCTAGCCATTACCAAGAGTTCCAATTAATTCTTCCAACCATGACCTGAATATTTTCACTGTGGCATTTAGGGCGTTCATTTATTCTGCATACTAGTTGTAAAAGTATACAAAGAACCCCCTTACGGGCATTCTGAACTGGACGCTGGCAGTGCCTATCCTCTAGTTTTCAGTTGTAATAGTGGTGTTGTTCCTGGCTAATCCTTTCGATAGTCGTAGAAAAATTGGGTGCTTTGAGGGAAAAGGGGAACGCAACAACTTCATTGTCCATAGCTACACAGTTCAATAATATTAATTTATCTAATCCCTCCGTATTCTCTATTGCACCGAGTAAACTTGCTGTCCCTCCCGGTAACAGGCGTAACAGTCTACACTGCCTTACGTGGGGCTATGCAGGGTAGGGTGTTGTGAATTTAGTTGAAATGAAAATATTTAAATGCTACGATAGCTAATGTATAACTTTGGGAGCGTAAGAGATCATGATAGTTCGTAACTCTTCTGAACCTGAAATCGTTCCGGTTGAGAGCAAATCACTTTGCTAGTAAATTATTTCAAGGAGAAGACTTTATATTATACAAGATTATCCTATTTCAATTAATCATCCATATGGCAAAGGCATCTTGCTCTTTAAGACATGCAGCACTTTATATCCTTTAAGATTTCTCACACATCAGCTCTAATGATATCATTTTTATACACAGTGAACGAGCAAAATCCCCCCAAAAGCCATTCGTTTATCTCCGGCCTAGTCATGTTTGCCAAAAAATTCAGGAGTTGTGAAGGAAAAAATTATTTGACAGATAAGACAAATACTCTCGTTAAATAAAGTACCGAGACCTGTCTGGCCTAGATAATGGACAATCATTTCGTGTATAAAGGAAATATTTCTTGGTTTTCTTACATGTACAAACTGAATAAATGCCTGAATAGAAAATAATTCCCTGGTCGTGTGTCGAGGCAATATTTTCTATAATTTAGTTTTCATTCTATTTCTTATTCTTTTCTTTTACTTTTATATTCATTTATTTACCAAATGGGCTCTATATATAAATTCTTTGGCCAAGAGATTTATATACCAGCTCTAGAGTCAAGAAGTATATCGATTTATCTTACTGCAGAAGAAATGGTAGGTAAACAAGGACAATTTCACGTCGGCCTCAAGATTTCCTATATTAGTTAATCTAGGACAAAATCCAGTCGGATGGGGAATATTGGGAAGTACATTGCATGGAATGATAATTCAAAAATCAGGAACCTGTGGTTTAAGCATACTAATTACACTCAGGAATTATTAGGCTAAGAATATTTGTATAACTTCAAAGACAAGAAAGGCCACGCGATTTGATGAAACACTCCCCTGAAAATTGTTATAAATAATGCTTGGCCCACACACTCTCTGTCACGTTTTCGTTAATTGTCCATGTACTGGTGATTTACGAGTGTGACACCTCTCGGCGGTGGGATGAAAAGTGGCACAATATTTATTGTTAGTACCCGGGACGGATTTGATGTTAGTTAGCTGTTTTTAGGAATTGCATTAATTGTTTATTTGCTTAATTACCCTAGACGTGAATAGACCTGACGTAATTTTGGCAAATGTGTTCTTGTTGTCACATTTTCTTATAACTATATTAAGATTTAAACCTTTATTAACATACCAAGATATTTCCCCCTTTTATTTATCTAAAATCAGTCATTCTTATATGGTTGGCCAGAAAGTCTTGACTCACTTACGAAGTGTAAAGAAAACAATAAAATTTTATGGAGCAAGAGCAACATTAGCTTAGGTTAGCCTTACTAATTTGACTACATTATGTTAGGTTAGGCTAACTCATTGGACTACCATCCTCCGCACGCTGGTGTTGTTTGTTGTTCCTACACAGTTTATTTCTATTTTTCTAAGCCACAAAGGACAGAAATAAATTTGGAATAAAGGGAATTATAGTTTTGATTCGCTACTGTTACTAGCGACAACTTTCTACAAGAATTGATGTGAAGGAAATATGCGATATTGAAGGAGAACGCACGGACAGTCAGGCGAAGGTCTCAAGGTGGTACAAACATTGCAACTCCGCGGATCATATCTTTGAAGATCAACCACGTTCCGGCCTTTCATCGAATTTAATAGCAAGACTTTAGTAGCAGCATTGAGAGTTGAACTTTCAGCTTGTAGCCGTGATCATGTAAAAGTTTTTGGAGTGTCATCCAATCAGACTGTGCTGAACCTATCACATCAAATGGAATTTGTTCCCAAGAATCCAAGATTGGATCCATATGTCCTCACCGAAGCACAAGCTTTCCGTAGAATGGAGATTTGTAGCCGACTTCTCAATAACCCAATGGACCACCGATTCTGGAGGCGAAGTAGTACATTAGATGATAGGTGGGTGTACTCAGTTAATCAAGATTGGTAGAGGAAATGGGTTCCACTAGGCGAACAACCGTCATCCGTTTCACAACGTGATTGGTTTGACAAGAAGGTCATGATCTCTGTCTGGTGGAATTTCCAAGGAGTACTAGGTTTCGAGCTTATTCCTTATAGTTACGCCATTAAAGCTTAACTTTATTGTCAACAGCTAGAAGGCTTGTACGATAAACTAAAGAAGGAGTATCCTGCTTTGATCAATTCAGGTCATGCTTTATTTCGGCAAGACAATTTGAGGCCAAACACTACCAGGTTTACTAAGGAGAAGTTCCAACACATGCACGGTGTTGAGATTCTTCCACATACACCATTAAGACCAAGAACTGTTCTACGTGACTATGTCGTATTCCGCTCAATGGAACACTTTCTCCGTCACCAGTGATTCAACAATTTTGATAGGGTGAAGAAAGCTTATTTCCATTTTTTTATTTGAAGCCATTGACCGGTATCTAGGGCAGATTAGGATGCTGGATGATTGATGGAAGAACATCATCGAGAAGGATGAAATTTATTTTGGAGAATAAATGTTGGTTTTACTCCACGAAATTTTATTTTCATTCCGCTTCCTATCACATCTCATAAAGGGCCTTGCCAAAAGTAATGATTATGCACTTTCTTGCAATAAATTTAATATTTGTCCTATTTGTAAATCAGTCTTTTGCCTTGTTTGCATAGCTATTTCATTTTCAGTCCTTATTTACCCTTTAATTCCAAATTAGCGAGCATCAATTAATTACCTTATTATCTATTATTTGGCCTAATACAGTTGATTTGAACCTTGTTGTTAGATCATCAATAAAATTAACAAATAAAACTTTATATTTTATATTAATCTTATTAAAAATTATCAGTACTTATTTAAAAAAAATACAAACAGAAGTAATGACACCCAAAAAGATCGTTCCTAGATACAGACACAAAATAAAGATTAATCCTAGATGAAAACCTTCCTATATAGGTGCCCATTTAGAAATTATCGGACAGCTTAATTTTCTATACTGGGCAGCGTTCTTCATATTAATCAATTGAATCGGTTCTGTGAGTGTGTGAATCCGCTACCTAACAAGCAGCGCAGCTTAGCCCCTACAGTGATGAAAAGTGTCTTTCAGACGAGTTTGTTCTGTTTAGAGACAATGTGCTCCAATATCCTCAGTAGTGCTCGTTTAGCGGTCTAATAGTCTCTGAAGTTCAGCTCAATTTACTTCATATTTCCACTTGTGGCGAGATAGGGGGGCAATATTCCGCCATTTTTCTTTTCCACGACGAGATTTAAAGGCTAGATGGATCTACCTCGGCTTGTCTCGCGCCTTTTGTATTGGATCCACTTCAATTTTGCTTTCTGAATTTTACCTATATTCCCGGAGGCCAGTGTGGCTGGCTCCAACTTTGAGGCATTGTTAAGAACATACAACGGTTGAGATTCTCGCATAAGAGTTATCAAAGTTATCATGGGTAGAGGCACAAAAATCTAACAACGTGGAAAACGTTGCTCTAATATGCCCGTCATTTAAGTGTATGATGATATATAGGGCGTGTATACGCAAGAAAGTTCTGCCTTTTTTAGACCACCTTTGTGCAACACAAACGACTATAGCTCCCTAACGTTATGCGCGAGCATTTTTCTCTTGCTTCTTCGGAAAGGACCTGAAAAAGAAAAAGTGCGCCTACCTTCTCCCAGAACAGGAAAACTGTTCAAGACAACTTCAAGAGGTATGATGGTAAAAAGAATAACAATTTAGCTTTCTGCATAGGTCAGCCTTGGAGTCTTGCAGCTGCAAATCTTGTCGATTATCCTAGTGTATGCAGAAGTAGTTTTGTGGTGTCCAAACTTTAGAAAATTAGGTATCTTCCCCTGCTTAGAGATAAGTTTCCATGAGATTGTCACTTCCGTGATAAGAGAAGATGAAAAACCTCTCTGAGAATGTATTTCTGCCCACTGTTTCTGAATTAATTGTGATTAACTGGCATTATTTCATGGTTGGTAATGGGTAGATTTCTCAACTGCTCTTATCGCTTTGGAAAGGTACCATAGAGGAATCTGGTTCCCATGCAAAAGATTGCAGTATACGTTGTTGTGTGAGAAGTTGGTATGGCAGGCTTGCCTAGTCGCTGTGCATAGTTATGTGGACAAGAGAGAACCTCGAACCCCCTTCATCCTTTGGCGCTTTACACTTTCACTAAATATGATATAAAATTTACGACATGATTGGTAAATTTTTAGTTTAATTCATGGAGGATATTCAAATTGGCTGGCTCCCTTGGGTGGAAAATTTGTAGCGTTCACCAAACTCCATTATTATTTGATTATCCACTTTCACAGTCATAATTATCTGAAAAATTAAAGAATTAGAATAATATAATATATATAAATGAATAGATAACTACATCAATCATCTATATTTTTCTTTAGAATCTTTATACTTACCTTAGCAGCCATATAAAAGAATATTATTCCATAAAATGCAAAAAGGCTAGATAGCAAAATCCTACCGAGATTAGTCCATATTATTTACAGTAAAAACAACACTTTTCGGACTGCTCTTGGCATTTTTGCTAGCCTATATTGATTATTTTACTGGATTTTTAAGAATGTCAACTCCGAGAAAGTATAAGAAAGTAATCATTACCACAAACATGTCAGGTTCCCTCCAAGATTGCGGTTTATTAGCGATCAATTAACTAAAAAGTTAATTGAAATATGCTTCTCCGACAATGTTATTAGCAGTAATTGTTATTTTTTTGTGACCCAAAGTTTAGGAAAAATCAACGAAATTAAATAATCATGAATTTCAAATGAAACATATTTGAGAAATGATATAAATTACATATTAACAAATATATCACTTTGGAATTGCTCTTGTTAAACATGCAATTCGGATGTCTCAAAGTTAATTATTTTAGGAGTGATAATGTATGAAAAAAAAATTGTAAATTATGATAACTATTTGTTTAATTATAATTGAACCATTAAACCGCAATATCGCATCTATAGAATGTGATAACAATAGCAATGGTAAGTGTTGAAGATTATTGTCATTGGTATTATAACCAAGATTAATTTTAATTATATTTATTATATAATTTGCACTTATTCAGATTTTAAATGATCGGCCAATCGTATAAGAAAGTCATACTCTGATATTAATTCATAAAGATTTCTTAGTTTTGACTATAAATTTGATTATTTTCTAATATTTGGAATTAATATTCCAGGACACCAAATAATAAGTGAATTATAAAATAATTCTAGTCCATAAACGATTGTTTCCTAATTTTTTTATTTGTTGACCAAAAATAGGTTCGTTCCTGCAACACTGAATAGGATAATAATAATTAACCAAACTGATTTTTCAGAATCAAATTGATTTTTTGATTACCTCAGATTATCAATTGAACTACAGAGTAAAGAGAGACATAATTCAGGTCTATAACAATGGTGAGGCTCAACGCCACATTAGGCACTTCAAGGAGAGGCTGAATGCAGTAACAAAGAGGCTTGCTATTAGTCTACTAACCGCAATATTCTTAGACTTGAAGAAATATTTTAGGTAAATGCTGAAAAAAATTAGCAACACTTAAGAAAATTATTTTAGAGGAGAGGAAATATAATCACATCATTAAGAAAATGCTTCTCCGAAAGGATTTTAGAAAAGGAAAATAGCCATTAAAAAGGATCGTATTCTAAGGAAATTACCAAATACTGACTAAACTGGTCGGCGAATCTACATCTAAGTGAAAATTTTGTGTTAAAACCACGATTTAAGATTACATACTTAGAGTTTGAATATAAACTCCGAAAGAGCAATAACTGTACAGCCTTAAGAACAGAGCACCTCTAATGACCTATAAACAGGTTAGTTGTGGTAGGTTCCTTAGCCAAATGTAATCATTGTTTTCAATGTCTAATAGTCTGACTAAAGAATTTTTATATTCTATTTGTAAGGCTGCGATAAAGAAAATTTAATAGAAATAATGAAAAATGTATTTAGAATAGTCTTTTTATAAGTTACTGCTAGTTAAATTTTTTTAGCGGAATATTGTTCTAAGTACCGCCAAAATAGCTGCCCAAGAGTAAGAAACCCAAGAATACTGGCATACAGACTAAAATGACAAAAACATTACTTAATAAGCTGTAAAGAAAAGCTTCCCATTAAACAGAATTGTGTTTCGTGATTGTTTCCGAATCAGAGTCAACAAAATGGATTCAGTGGTGGAGAGGACTTCATCAATAGTGGCAGCTCAACTTTAAATTTCATGACATCTCTCCTATTTTTGTTGCAATATACCAACTGATGGCTTGTTATGATCCATGACATTTAATTAGTGTAGGAAAAAAAGGAACGCCGGTTCGATAGCTGTCTCTGCCAAGAACCTGGCCAATTCATAAACTTGTTCATTCTTAGTACTCACCAGATATCCACCAACAAAAAAAAAGTATTTTCTCTTGGAGTATGAGGAGTATTCAAGATATCTACTGGTTACCGCCAAGAATGGCACAGCATAAGCTTATCTTTATGGTAGATTAAAATAAAAATAATAAGAGAAAATGCAAAATAAAAAAAAGCCTTTCCATAAAGCAAAAATCAATAAACACCGATGGAAAAAACAAACATAGAATAAAATAAATGGATGCCTGAGTATGGTATGCTCTATTCAGGAAGTTAAGTATGCTACCGACAAATTAAAAAGTTGAAATAGTACAGAGGAGCCTCATTATCTCCTCAAAATCGATTAAAACTCACTCCACTGTGCATGTGCTTAACCACCGAAAAAGAAAAGATGAGAAAAACGCCGGCTTTTGACATTCTGGGTAAGGTACAGCACCAAAACCTCCATGAGATGAAGATATTGTACCATAAAGTGGCATAAAGTCTAGGAGACCAAGCAGCTTTCACCCTATGGTTCACGCGAGCATTTGATTATATGGCGCTAACTCCAGGAGTTGCGTTTGATATTGAAACGACATAATATCACTTGCTATAATAGAGACATGCTGGGATAAGCCTTCTTTTTGTCAGCCTGTTGGGGATCCTGTATTCTCATTCTTCAATTTTACTAGACTTCATGCATAGTTTGAGTTTATGACAGAAATGAGGTACCTCTCAAGATGAGCGCGAGCCCTAAGATGGATCAGCCGAAAAAGTCGAAGTTTCTTCCCAGGGAAAAGATGCTGAGTCGGTTGGAACTACTCCTGAACCAAAGTTTTCCCAAACGAGATAGACCGCCCAGAGAAACAAGGGAAGAAGATGAATCTCAGTCTTGCAGTGTAGTTTCGCAAAAGGCCGTTTCCTTTGCCATTTCGGCATAAGAGCCAAAATGGCTCTTATTTATTATTATTATCATTTATATATTTGTATTATTGTTGTTATTTTTATTATTATTACGCCCATCACCTCCACCGTTTAACTACTAGCACTTTGTAGCAGTAGTAACTGCTCTCGCCTAAACATCGTTCGGTGCGCTATTCATGTTTGCCTGTTAGACTGCACGCCATTCCGAAATGACTTAACACCAGGGCATGATAAAAAATAGAAGATACTCGTAACACCCCCCAGTTGTTTGGCGATTAGTTTATCTCTACTTCTCTTGATTACCTTCCCGCCTATCACCTTCCAAAGTTACTCTTCTAACCATGGAGTTTCTGGCTGCTTGGCGCACTATCGTTCTTGTATGGGTCCTCAGTCGAATGGCAGGATATTTAATTGGGTCATTCATTACCTAATGCGAGGGCCGAAAGCCGCCGTCTTATTCCAGTATTATGTTCTGAGTGTGGTTGGCAGTAGAATCTACTCATCTTCTTTAGGTACACATATAGTGGAGGTACGTTGGCACCTTCCTTTATGGTCAAAGATTTGAGAAAACTCACTCTAATGCCTTTCCTTTGTTCATTGGAAAGTTAACTAATGATGTGAGTTTTACTTATCCACAGCGGATCCTTTATTGCTCAAGGCAAACCTAATCCCCTGCACCCGTAACCGCTTGACCTACGGTAATTTACTCACATGCCCAGTGTGAACCAACTTGTCAATGCCGGGAAGATGCGTCTCGCTCGACGCCGTATATACTCCAATATGCACTAGTAGGCGTGAGCTCAGCGACTCCTTCCGTCGGCAGCGAACATCACTTCATCGCCAGCCTATCTAGAATGGTGGTTTGTGAGCGAAAGACGCGATCCCATAAACACCTTCGGTTTAGGGCTAAGATGCTGCTTAGAGTCTTCACTGGCACCTCTAGTTCCTCCAAGGATGCCACCCTAACTAATACTAGTTTTGAATATTTTTCACTACGCCTTTGCTCCTAAAGCTTCCACACAGACAACAGTATTGCATATAACCAATAGAAAGCACACCCCCTGACTCGATGGATCCATGACAATGTACATAGATGCCTTCAGGTTCCATTAAATGGTCCGCTTCTATGCCATAGCCCGAAAATTTGAAGTCAGCGAGGCTCTACCAGGCGCTGCGTCCATCTTCTTGGCCGACCTTGTTGCAACACACTGCTTGGTAGTTGAGATAAGGCGTCGTACCAGATTTGTAGATCGAATTTTGATCTTTAACGAGTCACAAAACACCGTGAGTTCTCTGCGGAGGGTTTGAATCCTCATGCCTCTTGTTTCGTGGTATCCGTAATGCCACGATTAACGCGAGCTTGGTGAAGGTCAATCTTATCTTCTGGTTAGTTTCTGGACATCTGAATATCACGAGAAATGATCGCGCCATATAGGGCACCAAATAGTTCGCGAGGAAAGGCCAACCGGACTAGTGTTTCACTTTTCCTCACAGAAACTACCTTTGAGGAGTCAGGTCAGTTGTCCAGGCTGCCTGTGGAATAAGACAGAAGACGGGCGAGGAAAATTTAAAGTTGCTTCTTATTGAGCCAGGAGTCTTCTCATGGAATTATCTACAAATGCCGTGGTGGCTTTAGGCAGCTTTCTTTCCTTTTTTGATTTAGGCACTCTTGGGATGTCCAGCCATTTGATAGAGCGCACTTCTCCACCTTACTTAGATGACTGTGTGGACCCCCTGACCCCTTAGCACATTCATTTTGAATGTCTAATTCTTGGTGATATTTGCGCATTTTACTTGTGCCAGTATCAAGAGGAGCGGGGTTTCTACCGTTTACTTTATTATTTTACTATATTAGGCGTTAGATCTCGTGATCCTGCGCCGGGAACATAAGAACATAAGAAAAGAAGGAGACTGCAAGAGACCATCGATGGCCTACACTTAGCAACTCCTGTAGGTGGTCCTCCTCTCGACGCCGGGATATGCTTCTTGCATTTGCTTAGTTTCTTGTTTTTTGTTGTCGTTGCATTTTTGCGTTTGCTGATTTGAATTATTTTTAAATTAATTTAGTCTTGTATAAGGTTTTAAATCAATTATGGAAACCTAAGCCCTTGTAGGTAGTTTGCAGCTGAGCGCTTAGATATAAAAAGGGCCTGCATAATGACCTAGAGTTTGAACGTTTTTCCTGGCTAAATTTTCTTAATTTCTCTAGTGTATATTTAATGGCTTTTTTACCTTTCTCCCGTAATTATTCTATTAATATATCATAGGCATTATTTATCGTGTGTAGCCTGGAAAAACTTGCTGCAGCTGATTTTAAGGATTTTTGTGCTTAGTCTGTCCCAACAGCTATAGTTTACCCTCCGCTCACCACTGCCACCAGATTCTTTTGGGGCTATAAATATAAGTATATGTCTTCTATACAATTTTACTAACTAGTTTCACCAGTTTCTTTATATATCTTCCTCTTAAACTTTCTGCATGATACTTTTCGTCGGTGTTGAGCTTTTCTCTTAATTTTTTCTAAGGCAAGGATGGTTTAATCACCCCTTCCTAAAAAAATCCTTACTTGCCTGCATAGTTGTCATTTCTACCCCACCACAATTCGTTGATACTGAAATACATCTTACGACACTGCCATAAACATCAAATATTCTGGCGTCCCGATCTGAAATAAAAGCCACATACCTGGTGCTTGCAGGCTCTGAACAGACATAAATGACCGAATAACTCCGTCCACTTTTATTGGATCGAGAACTACATAGAAACCCTTTACAATTGCAGGAGTTGAATCCTGCGTCTTATCTTATCTAGGCTCTTTTAAGCAACCAAACCTTAATCAAGAATAATCATTAAAATAGACTAAAATGGACAACTTTTTTGACGGATAAGAATTGTTAAGTTTACTACCTTAAATTTGAAATTACGAGTAAAAACACTAATTCAAAATTTAAGAAGGGAAAGTTAAGCAAAAAATTAAGCTTTTATAAATAATTCTAAATTTAAACAACTAAGAGCTTCATTACGACTATTTTTACATCACAAGAGACTATGCAGTCATAGGCAGAAATTTTGTAATTAATATATACTTTTATTTTTTATTCGTTTAAATCTTTATGTGACGGGAATAATTATTAAACTTGTGTATGTTTAATAAAAAGTCGGCATTTCAAAAATAACAAAAACTGCATTCCTTCGCTGAAACTAAATTTGTGCTCTGGTACTTTTCTGGTAGGAGGTGAGCTTCTGTCCCTTTAGCTTTGCTGTTCAATCAAAATTATGACAAATTTAGGTTAAATTAATTATGATTTTGAATTATTATCTATTTCTTGATCATTTTCGTAAAAAAATGTATGAATCTTTTTCATTTCTACAAATGATTCTTTTCTAAAGAAAAGAGTGCAACCAAATTTTGTTGCTACATGGGGGCTGAAATACAACGAGATAGTTTGAGTGGTATAACAACAAGAAGCGCCATTCTTAAAATGTTTAATGACTTTTAAAAGACAGGTAACACACCACTGGAGATGTTTCTGTGTGCCCTCGAGCTTCAAATTAACGCCAAGATCGCCCTTTGGAAAGGGTTTATCTCAAAGATCGGGTTGTATTCATTGCTTTGCTTACTCACGGTTGGAAAGAAGCACACTTTGGGTGAGAAGCTTCGATAGGTCTTTCACCAGATAAATGGCTTTGAAGGAGCCTCTTCACACCAAGAAGACCCTTACAAATAGGCTCTACTTTTGTAGGAATTATAAGGAATGGGGTGTTAAAGAATGGAATAATGTGATATTCGCTGATGAAACTCTCTTCCGCTTGTTTGGAGTTTCTGGAAGATACCTCGTCGGAAGAAGAAAAGGAGGGGTGCTTTGAAGAGTCATGTGGGGTGCCCACGGTGACAAATTCATGTCGGCGGCTAATTCTCATCTATAATGATAACGGTATTGTCAGCGTGATAGGGAACCATGTCACGAAGCAATATCCTTAAACCTTTGTGATCCTGGCCAAAGAGTTCGCCAGGTTTGAACACAAAAGAGAATTTGTGAGTGATATTCAAACAGGTTGACACACAGAAGCCATCGAATTAGCGCATCATATTGAAAAAAATTGGAGCAATATGAGTCAAGATATCCTCATAAATATTAACTCCAGCATGCCGAAACGTATTGAAGAAGTCTTGAAAAACAATGGAAATATATAATTGTAAATATTAGTGATAGTACCCCAATCACATCTTATTTAAAACCACGATGCTCCAACGTGCATCTTCGCTTTGAAGCTTGGCGCCTTATCGCAGCCACCTGAGTCAATGTTTAAACAAGGAGGTTTATCTTTCCCTGTTCGCCCCCACACGTTGACCTCGCCAGATTGAGTTAGGCTTATGGGAAGATAAGCCATTGTTCCCAGGCTCGGCTGTGCATTCCCTCGAAGCTCCCACTTCATTGTCCCCCACGCTAAGGGAGTGTCTCGACTATTTAGATGGAAACTTTACCACTAAGATCAGATTGGAGATCCAGATTTTCGTCGCGAAACATCACCACGACCCTCTCTCACTTTGTGCACCAGGGGACCTCGACCTCGAAATTCACCATCACTTGTCCAGCAGAAGGACAATATCCCTTGAGTGCCAAGGTTCGAGCCTTTCGTGACGCCAAGTCCACAAGGCTTCCCCCCTTGTTGTTCAGAAGAGAACAACATTAGAACAGCCATTGTTCGTTCGAGCCCGTTGACAAGAAATGGTTCTCACCCCACCCACCCCTGTTGTTCAGAAGAGAACAACGTAGAACAGCCATTGTTCTTTTACGCCCGTTCGCCAAGAAACGGTTCTAACCATTCCCCCTTTGTTGTTCAGAAGAGAACAACATTAGAACAGCCATTGTTATTGAGCCCGTTTGCCAAAAAACGGCTCTCACACTTCCCCCTTGTTGTTCAGAAGAGAACAACCATTGTTCTTGAGCCCGTAGATAAGAGACGGTTCTCGCCCCCCCCCTCCCTGTTGTTCAGAAGAGAACAACGTAGAACAGCCATTGTTCTTCAAGCCGTTCGTCAAGAAACGGTTCTCATTCCAAAGACGCCACGTCAGGATCATTTTATCTCCCCCCTTCGGCTGGAACTCGCCAGCGGACCGAAAATTCCTTCACGTTGACTTCCTCTGCACCACTAGTATAAAATTACGTAAGCCGAACGTTACCTTAGAGTATTTAACCCTTTTGTCAATTCTATCCTGTGCTTTAAATGGTTTAGCGAACCATCTTATCTCTTTAACTTTATATTTGATTTACTTTTTTTAAATCTTTTAATCCTTGGATTAGCCCGAGCCCCCACGACCCTTTCCATTCTCTGTTTATGTCAATTTTTTCCGTTTTGTGTATTGTTGATAGTTATTATCAATAAAACTCTATTTTCTTAATAATAGCAATATTATTAACCTTGAGCTCATTTCCACTTCTTAAGCATATCGAAGATACATAATATCGGCCCGCCAGACATCCACGCACTCTAAAGATAATTAAAGAAGTTTTCTCAACGAATAGTTATATATGGTATTTCGTCGAGAGTCCATTCTACGACTATATTGATTGTGCGAATTATTTGACTTTGTTTATTTATAAAATGGATGTGCATTCTAAATTTTTGTTTTTCCCCTTCAATTTATGATTACAACATACGAGAGGCGAAAAATAAGTTTTGCAATTCAGATATTAGGAAACAAGATATGAGGAAAAGTGTTTTATTATTTTTCAATATAACTACCCTCGACTTCAATGCACTTGCGCCACTTGTCCCTGAGGCTTTGAATTCTCGAAAACCAGAAATTTCCCGACTGCTGTTTCAATCCACTCCTGGACGGCGATCTGGACATCTTCATCGTCCTCAAACCGGCGTCCACGCAGTGCAGCCTTGAGCTGGCGGAATAAAAAGTATTCGCTAGGGGCCAGATCTGGACTGTAGGAGGGATGGTTGAACTCCTTGAATCCGCACTCGCACAAGGCAGCTTGTGCAACTCTGGCCTTGTGGAATTGACGACGTTGAGGTCGATCATGGGGCGTGAGGTTTTTAGGGACTCAACGGGCAGAGATCTTGGTCATAGCTAAATTGTCGAGGATGATGTTGATAACACTTCTATGTGATATTCCAAGTTCTCGCTTGATTTCTTCGACCTTCATCCGTCGATTTTCGTGGATCATCCTCTCCACACGGGCCACATTGTCCTCGTTGGTCACGTCTGACGGGCGTCCTGGACGAGGCTTAACTCCAAAGGACTCATAAATATTGCGGAACTCCCTATTCCAGCGAGCAATGGTTACATAGGAAGAGGCAGTGTCTGTGTCTCTGTACACTGCAACCATGCATTCATGGACCTCTTTTGCATTTTTGCCTTCTTTGATCAAAAGTTTGATCACTACGCGGTGCGCAACCTTCTCCATTGTTAAAAAATTTGTGACTAACGATCTGCGATCAGTTACTCCTTCTTAATTAGACGAGGCAGGAGCGTGTGGCTGCAAGTTCCGACTTGTCATAACTTGTCCTAACACCCCCACAAACAGCCACCCTCCTTCCTTTGTTTTTCCCTACCGATTCGCAAAACTTATTGACCACCCCTCGTACTTAATCAGAATGAAACGTTGAATTTGTTTTATTAATTATGTCGTATGGCCGTATTTGTCTGCTTCAAAGCTGTCTGATTATTTTCATTGATCTTTATTTTTTTCGCAGGTTAAATTTTAAATAGTTGTGCTGTTAAATCATCAAGCCCTGTTTCCCCTTCTCTCAATGAATAATACTCGCTGTTGTGGGGAGTGAGTTAATCTTTATTTGGCAAGACTAGTTTTAGAAGTATCCATCCTGTGACATTAGTCTTGAAATACTGAAATAATTAGGCCTTGGATCCCCTTTAGTTTTCAATGTCCGAGATATATGATAAGATTCTTAAAAGAATATTGGTGTTAAAATTGGCCAAGTCTCGAAACAGAATACATCGAAATTGAAGTCACCTTATAAGTATTAATGAAAAAAAGGCTGATGTTTTCAGCAAATTGGTCATTGACCACAAAAATAAATATTCCCTCTCGCCCCTCTTATTAATTCTAATTATAGCCCTCTATGATTCCTCATTAAATGCATGGAGCCAAACTCCAACATCATATATTTTGTGTATGAAACGACCTGGAATTTACTCTGCAAAAGAACGGAAAATCACAGGCTAAAACTTCAAAGGAATTTGTTTTTTTAAATTAATGAATGCATTTAGTTTTAACATATAAATTACTATCGGTGAAACTCGCGATAAGAAAGAACAGATCGCGGAATTAAAATTCAGTTGTTGGATTTCTTACTTTTGAAAAGATCTTTTCTACCCTTTTATGTCCCTTCTTCTCTCACTTGATAATGAATGGGCACTACTAACACACGCGTAAACATAAAGACATAAGAGAATACCTAAGATTCAACCGATACGCATGTACTCTGCCTTATAGCCACTCAAACTTCTAATCACTAAGCACCAAACGCGCATTTACTAATGTTCGATTTTACTCCCAACAGTCTATTGATCGCGATGATAAAAACACCAACCATTTCCAACCACCAACCCTCACCTTTTCCTTACCTCTCAATTACCTTAAAATAAGCCCATAAATGCACATTTCCAGCCATATATTTGTAAAAAGAGTTATAAATTATTTAAATACACAAAATACTACAAAATTTATTAACGCACAATAAATGTACTACTAAACTAGCATAAACTACCACAGAATAGTAAGTCTGCAGGAAGCGTCATTCGTTCTTTGCACTTTGGACGAGATCCCCATATCGAATGAAATTAGATGTACGTAAAGATTAGAATGATAATCGCTTGTGAGCCCAAGGGCACCAGTAACCAGAACACGTTGTAGAGGAGGTGTCTTGGTCATGTTTTGTGTTGTTGGTACCAACCACCGATCGTTGAGTCTGTGGTTAATACTCGTACATAGGTTAGTAGGGGTGCTCATAACACGTTAAAGGTTAAGCATGCGTTGTTTTGCCACAAGGGGAACACTAGCACTCCATCGGTATGGTTGCTGAAAAGAGAAGAGAGTAAGTACAGTGATTCGTGAAAATCGGAAGCGGCATAATAGCGTCGTTGTGATTCATGTGTGGGCTACCTACCTTCAAGCAGGTGACTATTACCCTATCTACCCGACGGACGGTCAGCTCATGGCGCTATTTAAAGTTACGCATCATCACTCACTTGGATTAACCCTCCCCCCCTATCGACGATAGAAATCCAACGTTGATTCTCTTGGCCCACAAGAGGTCCACAAAAGGCTAGTCAAATATCTGAGAGTACATTGGCATACAAAATTATTTGCGAGTTTAGAAAAGTACTAAAATAGTTTAGAGGAAAAACAAATATAATACCTATGAGAGTGTCCAAAGAGTACTACATTAATTTTAAATACCAAAGAGTACTAAAATATTTAAAATATAAATGATTTAAATATCTGAAGTGTTAAGCAGTACTCAAAGACTTGGAAGAAGCATTAGAATATTTGTAAGTGCTAAGTATTTGATACTATGAATATGTGCTAACAAATTTCAAACTATAAAATCCCAGACTATAAAATAGTACATTGAAACTTCGAAATAATTCTAAAATAATTGGTTTTACAAAACAGTCCAAACATATTGGACAGCGGAAATGAGCATTAAATTATTTAAGAGTACAATGGAATGTAAATAATACTTGGCTTACTAAATGCACACAAATAGCTGAGAATACCAAAGTAAAATCAATTTATTTAGGAGTAAAATAGGCTACAATTATATATCTGGTTTTCAAAAAAGTATTAAAATATTGGAAAGTGCTAAAGAGTATTTCATTATTTAAATATAAAATAGAGTACTAAAAGATTTCAGAATAAAATAGAATTCTAAAATATTTGAAAGCGCAATAGAATAGAAAAATATTTCGGAACACAAGTGCTTGCTAAAATATTTAAAAATACAAACGAGTAATAATATCATTGATTACTATAGATTAAAATAGATTACTAAAATGATTGAAAGTACTTAAGTACGCATAACTCTAAATATTTGAGTTAAAAAATTAGTAAAGTATTTGAGTGTTAGTATTTGAGGGGACAAAACAGTAATACTAGGAGTATTCAATCAGTTCGCAGAAAATGCGACTCAAATTGCGATACTTGACGTAGTTTGATAAACTTCTATATTTATGTTATGATGTGTACAAAGAAGAAGTAATGGTTGTAAAGAGAATTGATTTTCACCAAGAAATGATGGGTATAAAGAAGAGTTGATTTGCACAAAGAGGTAATAGGTGCTGGATTAGCCAAGAAGAAACAGCTGTTTAAATGAAGCCCCTATTGGATCAGAATGAGTTTGGTTCAAATTGAAATAAGAACAAATCTCTATTTTTAGTGAAGGCGTAGTTAAGGATAAAGAGAATCATCGCTTCTTTATCTTAAATTTGTAAGAACAATGCGTAACAGCGTCAGTGATGCTCCACTTGGGGCCGCTAGCCTCACATGTAAATCTCGCGGCATTCAGACATACTGGTCTGGCACGGACGGGAAAGTAACATCCATTTTTAATCACACAACTTTCTCTCAGCCTACATGTCAACTTGAAGATAGATCAAAATCCAAGCGAGTGGGAATACCTTGAATTTAGACAAGCAAAAGGAATTTCAGACTGACCTAATTGTGATTGTGTTTGCTTAGCCAACCGCTGCTTACTATTCTTCTAACACACCTCTATAAAAAAGCTTGATGTTAGTTTATGGCGGAATCTCTGGATAACAGTTTCTAGAGGGTTTTTAATATTACCAGTATGTGGTGAGAAAAGGAACTAAGTGTTATTGCGTGTCTTAAGGTTACCAGTCTACGAGTCAAATGTTGCACTAAATCCAAAGGTTTCACGTAGATTTGGCTTCTAGGGTGGGTTGCAGAAGGTACGTTGGTTACCTCGGGGATAAACGAAAGGTCTCGAAAGGAAAGCGACGATGAGTAGGCTTATATTCTTGAATATTCTCTACCTTATCAGGCATAAGCGAAATAAATTGAGTCAGATGCGGCCGTATGTAAGTTTCCTAATGCTAGTGGTAGCTGAGGCTAAAATAAAAGGACCTAAGGACGAGAAACGGACTTGTAATGCTAGTAATGATAATAGGGCTAGGCAGATGGCTTTACTTGAATCTATCCGACCGAATGATTTAGCTCCCTATCATGCCTTCGTTCGTTTATTTATAACTCCCTTGCTTAAGGGGGCGTGACCATTTTTTTTTTCAAGTCGCGTGGCAGAGCTAATGATCAGAAACACATTTGTTAATCACGTCGTTGACCATTGGGCGGAGTTATGAGAGGTGTGTGCGTTTCTATCCTAGCTGCACAAATTTTCAGACTGGGCTAGCATGATACGACTGTTTATTTATCGTTTGACACTCTAACGAGATCCTAACCAATCAAAACTTATTTCACTCCGTATTTTCTCGCTGCCCTTGTTATCAAGCATTGGTATCTTTTTGCTCCGCAGCTGCTCCTTTGTGTATATGTATGTGTGTGTTAGTGTGGGAAACCAGTCATTCGCTTGCCTTTCTTATGCGTTTTCTAATAAATGTACAGTTGTGATATAAGTATTTTTCTATTTTACATTAGTCTACTACTTATTGCATGCCATATTACTTAATTAATTAATATGTGTTCTGGATTTCGGGATTTCATAGATCCACCGAGCACCCATTTGTGAGGTTTCCTCACTGGGCCTATCTATCTTACAGTTTTGTTGCCACGGGGCTACTTTCCTTGCGCGCTGGATCCCACAAGTACTTGTTTTAATGTTGACACGGTGCTAAGATCCTTTGAAACATTTATTTATGCGCAACATGGTCGTTTATGTTTATTCTGCTAGGAAAAGAATAAAAATTGGATTATTTTTCTCTCGTTTAGTTGCTTTTTCTGCATATTTATTGAGTAACTCTTTGAAGATACTTGATATCACAACAGAATACAAAATATTTTGAGAGTACAAAGTACTACTAATATTTTTTTAAAGTACAAATTACTATTAAAATTTTTGAGAGCACATAGCACTATTTAAATATTTGAGAGCACTTAAAATTACTAAAGTCTGGGAGATTATAAAAGAGCACTAGTTGTGTTATTTTACAGCTGAGTACTAAAATATTTGTGCGAGCAGAAGAGTAAAAATAGTGGAGCTATTTAGAAAAATTTATTGGTACATTTATTTCAATTGATGACTGTTCCATTTTCCTTCCTTCTCCATTTCTTTCGATCCCCATCAAAGGAGTCAGCAGGCCTTCTGAACATTTGCTTCCATATTTTATGCAATTATGGGTCGATTTCGTTCGGAAATGGCTCAAGTAGGCCATTTTCTATGTATATCCCATTTCTTGAATGACAATTTAATTTCGAATGCAATAACATTTCACTGAATTAGTACAGAGAGGATTTTTTTAAATTCGTAGCCTTCATACTGAGAAAGTTTGCGAAATTATAAAAAAGCTTTGAGAGAAAAAACATTGATTTTCAGAGCTGGTTTCCTCTTCTATAGGTAAGGCTAATGTACGAGACGATTAAACAAGACCAAATCATTGATCATTCTTTACAATGATTCAATAAATGTCACTGTGATAGATACCTAGTATTATTTCTTGGCGCTTTAGCTGAGCTAAGATAAGAGCAAAAGTTCGACGTGGCATCGATTCAAAAAATGTATAGTAGACCTAGGGCATAGAGACCTGTTGACTTATGGCATATTAAGACTTCGCAGCATCTCCTGGATATTTGTAATGCCAGATGTTGGTTGGCAAATTTACCTAGCTGCTACACCACATAAATGCTTGATTAGGTTCAACTAGGGGGAAAGGAGTGGTCACATCGTTCGTCCGAACTCTCCAGATTGAAACACTGGGAAACTTTAACCCGTTCGAACGGAAAATTTGCTTCTGGAATATTGCATCGTGCTTGGGGTACAAGCATCGTTCAATAACATGTTTAGAAAGAACATAACCCGCTCCAGTATGGAACCAGAACAAGATTTCACTGTACTTTGTTGAAAAATGGGGTTAATAGCTACATGGGATCTACGTCATACCAGAACCGCAGCATCAGCTCGAAAATGGAACTGTGACTAATCAGGCCAAGATACATGCTGCTAGTACTCTAATGATCAATTAAAACATTAACAGCCAATCAAATGGTACACTTTCCTGTCTGATTGCAATGAAATAAAAATATCAATAAGATTGCACGAAAGTGACTCTTTTGCTACAAGGATTTTATCAAATGTGACATGCCGTTTGTTGTACGTAGATATTTGACCAGTGATTCCCAAAATATCCAACACTCTAGTTCAGGAAATTTTTATTTCATCTATTTATTCTCAAATTTAGATTTATGTGGTCGTATTCCATGTACTCTTTCTAGTAAAGGTAGAATCTTTATCAGACGTTTCTATGAAATCACTACTTCTGATATGCTCGTGACCAAACTTCTCATATGTTACAACTTACTTTTTATTTTTCCTAAACTCTATAAATATAAAAATAATTCTAAAGAGGCTGTAAAATATTATATATATATATATATATATATATATATATATATATATATATATATATATATATATATATATATATATATATCGTCGTTATGAATATTCGAAGAACAAAACCTCTTTGGAAAACATGGCACTAAATTAATGTTGTTATGAAATGATACTAAAGGAAATGACACCTTCTTTTTCTTCTGCCAGATATATTTAATATGACTAAGTATTAATCACTGATGTATTTTTGTGGTTCTATCCTTATTTGGTGTACTAAAAATGGCATTGGTTTGTATGCATCTTCCATTGCCGCTCAAAGTCTTTTATCTACACACCAAAGAGATGTGATTCAGGCAAAATTATTGCCATACACAATGATTTCAATCAAAATCTCTCACTTTCAGGCAGAGATTTAAATTTACTGCATATAATGTATTTAATGAGGAAAATGTTTATAAATATTGATATCTTCCGTAAAAATGAAATACATACATAAGACCATTAATAAGTAGATGCATAGGCTCAAAAGAACATTTAATATCATCCTACTTTAAATAGTTTTTCCTAATCGAGCAGATATCTAAAAATTATTGATCATGATCCTTATTTTAACGAAATTGGTCATCATGCTTTGAAATAAATAGGTACAAAACAAATTAAGATAAATATTTCTGTTACATAGGCTAAATTAAATGAACCTTCTCGAGTAAATTAGACATAACAGCGATAGTAAGTTAGATTTCAGAAATAATAGAGATAATAAGGGAAGCTGTATATTTTTTTGTAGTTTGAAAGACTAAGATTTATTCTACTTAAATAATTATCAATAGACATTAAAGAAAATATTAGGTCACATTAATATCAGAATTACCCTCAGAGATTAGAGAAAGGGAGAGAGAGAGAAAGAGGCGCGCTGACGTGCCCCTCAATAGAGAGAGCGACAACTGACACCTGAGCGACCCTTTTTGTCTGCGTTAATGGAATTGCGAAATTATGAGACCCCGTGAGACGCCGTGATTACCTGAAAGGCCACCATCGCAGAAAGCTGCGACAAGTTTGAGAGCCCAAAGATCCCATCTGGTGTCGGACAAAGTTTCGCCTCGCCGGTATAGGAACCTTCCCGCAATCGTGCTAAAAGGTCAAAACTACTCTCCTCTTTCGATGCATCGGACTCTGGAACCCTCCCCTTCGGACGGAGATGGAAAACCCACATTCGACCGCACTATAAATCCTGCGGCGCCAGAGTTGGAATTCAGTATCCGCCGCCTGCCCTTCCCCGCCAGTATCCTCTGCTAGCCACCCGTTGGTACCATCTATTCGCGTCCCGTTGGACTATCCACAATTCTCGCATAGCCCTTCAAGCTCCGAAAATTCTAGATTAATTCGTGTAAGTCTACCCAGAACTCGTTCCACCCGCTCTTCGAACGAAACAAACTCAGTCTCGATTTGTGTCTAACACGAAAGCAAGATCTAAGTTTATCCCGTAATAGTCATGGACAAGAGACTATTATTTGAACTCTCCGCCAGGACAAGGATAACTCCCTCGGGCCAAATCTCCGAGGTAACAGCAACTATCTTATGCATTTGCTCTCCATCCCGCCTCCAAAGTAAGCCTCCATCGTCAGCGTCGTATACGCTCAAGGTCATTCAAGCGACCCTAGGTCAATATTTTTCGTTTGTTTTCACGGCGAACGTCCCCGCCAAGTCTCCCCACCCTTTTAGACGCTGAAACTCGTGTACGTCTAACGTGTAAATAGCTTGTTTTAAAACTAATTTTAACCTTGTAAAAATATTAATTTGCATATTAAAAAAATTTATTATTTGTGCCCCTTTTTACTATTTTGCCGGAACCCCCAAGATAGTCAACTGTTTGGACAACCTGCATTTAGTAAGTTCGCTCTCTGCTTGTAATATAAATCTCCCACGCAAATAGACGTTCGACCTCGGCTGAGAAAGGGTGAACTTGACCCTATTCTACGACATATAGTTATATGTATTATATATTAAGCTGGTGTCATGTGTTGGGGTTAATCTTGGTTAATCAATTGATTGAACTTTGAACAATCTATTGGTTAACCTTGGTTAAATTGTTAGTTGTTCGTTAATCTTTGTTCCGGTTCTGAAGTTTAAAAAGTGAAAAATAAACATTGCATACCTATTTGCGAAGGTATTTGTTCCCGTTCCCATTTATTTTTCTGGTAAATTGATTGGTGAGTGACCGTGTATAACTAGTAATTTTACTTCCCCCACGAAATTGAATTGTTTTCCGTCAAAAGCTCATCTCGTGCTGTAAGTTGAAGCTATAAAAAATAAAATTATCTTCGTATTGCTGTGCTAGGAGTGCAATAACTCTCGTCTCAATCACAATGAAATCTTCGTCGCTTGTAATCCAAAGCCCAGAACAAAACACGCGAAACAATTAGAAGGAATAAGGTGATTTCCTTCCTCATCAAGGACGACCTCCTCTATCCAGTGTGCACCGAGCAAAACGACACCAAGTCCAGCATACAATGTGTACCCCGCTTCCACGTCGCTCTAATACTGCAAACGGCCCACGATAGTCTATTTGCTGGTGACTTTAGTCACACAAAGACCGCTCAGAGGACGAGTTAGACCTGCGCCTTTACAGAAGAGACCACTTATTTCTGAACCCTTCTCTCGAGTAGCTTTCGACCTAATCGGACCGACCCAACCGCATCGAGCGAAGGCCATACTTACGTTTTAACGCTGGTCGATTTTGCCATTTGATTCCCCGAGGCAGTACCGTTCAAGAAATTGCATAGCATCTCATAGGCGAAGCCTTTATTTTCATCTTTTCCTGTGTGGGCTTGCCCAAAGAAATCATCTTGGATCGTGGTCGGCGTCAATTCATCTCCGAATTAATGGACCACGTCGGTAAATTATTGATGATCAAGGGTCTGTTTACCACTCCTTTTCACCCGACTGGGAATGGAATGTGTGAGAGGATAAATGGAAGCCTCAATGCCATTCTCAGGAAATTTTGTGCAGATCAGCCCACTGAATGGCACCGCCTCTTTTCGGTAACCCTCTTTGCCTACCGTGAAAAAACCTATCGTACATTAGGATTCGCCACCTTTGAACTTTTATCTGGTAGAAATGTCAGAGGCCCTCTGAGTATCCTAAAGGAACTTTATTCTAATTAGAAATTGGATAAAAATATCCAGACTTCTTATTCCTATCTACCGGATTTAAGAAGGAGGCTGGAAAAGTGCGCCAAAATTTCGTCTCAGAACGCCGACATCAATTTTGACATGTATAAGAAATACTTAGATTGCAAGTCCAAAGATAAGAAATTTAACCGCGGAGAAGTTTTGCTTCTCCTCTCAACGGAAAATAACAAATTGTTAAGCCAGTGTAGGGGCCCTTACCGCATAGAAGTTAAGCGTGGCCTCGTCGATTACCTTATTGAAACATCCTCGGGAAGAAAGCTTTTCCATATTAATATGCTCAAGCGGTACCACCGAAGCGCCAGCATCAACCAGATAGTTGCAATCGATAAAGAATATCCCATGGAATCTAGCTACCCCTGGACCCCCTTTGCGTAATTCAAGTCACCTGCGTGGAGCAAGACAAGCAATACCCGTTGCATGTTTTGCCCGACTTTAATAATTGCCCGCCAGATTAAATTAAGATTTGCGACTAGCTATCATCTCTTCCAAACGATCAACTGCAAGCGTTTCTAAGTTGTTTTAATAAAGTTATCACCAAGATCTTCAGTTGTGCTACCCACTTTGAGCAGAATATCCAGCTAACCACCCTAGAACCCATCCGTTCCAAACTATACCCACTGCCTATACACCTCCAGGAACACAATTTGACAATTGGCCCATGCAAGTGCCACTTAGCTTTTGGCACTATCGATTACTTCAGCTTTCATATCGAGCATAATTGGTTAGCCACCCAACAAGAAAAAATCAGAGCCATTGTCGACATGCCTTTGCCCACTGATAAATAGCAGCTGCGATCCTGCATAGGCTCTGCATCATTCTATCGTTGCTTCATACCCAACTTTGCGACTATCTCCGACCCCCTCTGCGAGCTATTAAAGGAGAATGCCCGCGAACGCCTCGAGTTGACGTCACTCTCGACTCACAGCTTCAACCAACTCGAGGAGAAGTTCGCCCCTATCCTCCGCCTCCCTAACTCGGACAAACTGTTTGGCATTCGCACCGACGCGAGTAATGATAGGTTTAGGATGTGTCCTCCTCCAGGATGAGAATAACGGTGAAAGTTTCCCCATCGCTTACGCAAGCAGAAGTTTACCCACGCGTGAGAAAATTAGGTGGTAATTGAGAGAGTGGCACTCGCTATAATTTCACTGTATGTTTTTTTCTCACTAATTTGTTTCAGACTTCTTAAGTTTAGAGTAAACCTATAGTGAAATATTCATTAGTGTCTCTGACGTAGAAAACACCCGGTATAGATGATATAACATTCCTATTTTTTTCCTGAGCTGCAAGAATGAAGATGCGTGGAAAAGACATCACACTATTTGATAAGGAACGGATTATCGCCTTCCATGAATGTGGTAAATCAACACGTGACATCTCTACAGCAACAGGTAAAGCCATAAGGACTAACGTGCCCATCAATAAACCCCCAGTTCCATCATGGTAATTTTAAGTAGTTATCCGAGAGTTATTCAGTATTCGTGTCATATGCGGCTAAAAGATTAATAACGGTCATGAGTTTTGGGATGAGGAGAGAATTTCTTTGCATTTGATCAGTTTAAAAATGGAAAGGTAGACCTAAGCAACGCAAAAGAAGGCTAAAAGGAAGTAGAGAGGTAAGAAAGAGGATTGTGCAGAACCGTAAATAAGACCATATAAACGGCTGTATACAGAATGAGTAGGAGATAAGAGATAAGAGCAAAACCAGTTTAAAGATTTTCAGAGATATCTTGGAGGTTAAGAAGGCGGTGGAGATTAACGGAGTGGCTAACAGTGACAAATTTTGCCCATAGATCGAGGAGCACCAAAATGATAGCTTCTTCGATGCTGGAGGACAAGTGTTCTGTTATGCGGGGAGCTATTGCTCTCTCAAGAGCCTTGGATAGAATAAGAATTTAAGAGATAGGACAATATTTTGAAGAATTATTAGGTCAAAGATTTTTTATCAAGATCAGACGGAGAGCAGCATGTTTATATTTAGAAGGCATCTCAACTCGCGATAGAAATGCGTTGAGAATAACCAGTAGTTAGAGTAGGAGGACATGTAGGGACTGAACATAGAGACTGGATTAGAAAATATTGAGTTGAGTTTAGGTATTCTTTGATGAGCGCAGTATTGAGGTGAGCTTTTCGTGGGAGAGTGGGGTGAAAGAAATGAGATTGAGATATGGTTATAAGCATATTAAAATGCTAACCGCCTAAGATAGATACAGATAATTTGTTCTTCGAAAGCAAGTCTAAGGAAACAGTTTGAATCTACCACGCATAAACGAGCTCCATTTCGGGACGTATCTGGGTTCTTCTAAAGCATTGAATGACAGCATAGGTGCAGGACCTTAGGTCAGGGCTAAAAAAAAACTAACCTTTTTGTTTCAGCATAGTGAGAGATTTTTTTTTTAAGAGCTCATCTGGCGAATGCGTAATTGGGCATTAGTCGCCGAAATTAAAAGTAGCCTAGTTCTAGGCTACTTTAAAATAAAATTAGAGAGAAAAAAGAAACACCCCAAAAAGGGGGAAAGGAAGCAAGCTGGTGCATCAAGGAGAGGTCCCCCCGGAGCAGGAGCGTGAAGCCGAAGGAAAAAAAAAAACGAATGCAAAAAACAAAACAAAACAAAAAACAAACCTTGCTTAAATAATAGGGTAAAGACCAGCCTCCCCCAAGAAGTCTACAAGTCCACAGGACAATGTGCACGAATCTGTCTCGAGTACAAGGGACAGGCGGTAGCGACCCTGCCCATCCCGGTACCAAGACAGATATCGTGCGCGAAGATCACCCAGACTAGGACATTTGACAAGAATGTGCCGAACAGTCTGGGGGATGAAGCAGTCGTCGCAATAGGGCACTGGCGAGTGATCCATCAGATAGTGATGCGTCACATGAGTATGTCCAATTTAGAGACGACAGAAAGCGACCTACGGCCGTCGCGGCATTCTGGGATAGGTCAATGAGAACAGTCGCGGCACAATGGCACGCAACTTTAAGTTCCCTTCGACCGTCTCCCATCTTCTTTGCCAAGCAGTCCGAAGAGCTGCCCGTATTCCTGCTATGTAGTCTGTGTGAGGGAGAGAGAAACGTGGGTCCGGTCTTCGAGTCGTCACGGACTCTTTAGCGCCCTCATCGGCGCGCTCATTGCCCGCAATTCCTACATGTCACGGAACCCAGCAAAAGATAATCTTGACATCTGCCCGGCTCGCCAAAACCGTGGCGTCACGGATATCGCGAACCAGGGGATGCGGAGATTCCAATGCTCTGAGAGCCCTTAGGGCGCTTTGTGAGTCGCTATAGATCACAATCCCGTCTCCGAACCGGGCACGTCGCATAATTTCCCGTACCGAGTGGTGTATTGCCACCAGCTTAGCCGTAAAGACAGACGCAGCGCCTGGTAGAGCCCCGCTGACCTCAAACAGAGGGGATACGGCGTGAAAGCCAACGCCCTTTTGGGACTTGGAGCCATCCGTATACACTGGCACGGTTCCAGCGTGACACGATGTGTGCTCCAAAAAGGTCGAACGCAATACTCCCGGCGCAGTACAACCTTTGGGAGCAGAGGCGTGGCGACAAATAGCCAAATGTGGTACCCTCCAGGGTTAGGGCCTGGGCAGAACCAGGGGCGCCACCGGCCTGAGAGCTATATCTACCTCTTGAAGGACTTTCCTGGCCCTAAACCCAAAGGGCCTTAAGTCTAACTGGCGTCTCCCGGTGGCATAGGCACCATCAAGATCAGCTGTCGATGCAGTGAGAGCTGTTGGCGACTGAGGGAGACGCCGGGCTCGCGTGTACAGGCAAGCAATGCATTTCACGCGGCGCAGAGCGAGTGGCATCTCCCAAGCATCGACCAACAGGCTCTCAAAGGGGGCAGTGCGAAAGGCACCGGTCGCAAGGCAAAGGCCGATGTGGTGAATCGAATACAATTTCCGCAATAAACGCTCGGCTGCGGATGCATAAAACTCGCATCCGTAGTCGAGCTTCGAATGAACAAAGGATCGATAAAAAAAGTAGAGCAGTAGCCCTATCAGTTCCCCAAGCACTGAACGTCATGGAACGGAGAATGTCCATGGCGCAGGTACAAGAGACCCTAAGGCTGCGAATATGAGACTCCCAGGTGAGGCGTCGGTCAAATAAAAGACAAAAGAAACGGTGCGACTGAACCAGATCCAGGCGCACCCCATTAAGAAACAAATCTGGGTCGAAGTGAAGCCGTTATTTGTGGCAGAAGTGCACCACCTTAGTCTTAGCCAAAGAAAACCGAAACCTGTGCCCTTTGGTATAGCGAGAGAAGCGGTTCAATGCCTGTTGGAGTCGACGCTCCAGAGTTGGCATCTGGGCCGCGCCAAAAGAGATCGAAAGGTCGTCCACGTAGAGCGTAGCGAGAACATCTTCCGGCAGCACCGAGGTGATGCCGTTGATGCTCAGGGCACAGAGTGTGACACTGAGGACACTTCCCTGTGGTACACCCTCTTCCTGCTCCTTTAGGCCGGAGAGGGCTCCCCCCAACCGTACGCACAATCGACGATCTCGCGAAAATTCAGATATAAACATTGGGAGGCGTCCCCTCACCCATATCGTGTGGAGAGTCTCCATGATACTGTATCGCCATGCGGTATCATAGGCCTTCTACAGGTCGAAAAAGACCGTGGCGTAGTGCTGTATACGAAGAAAAGCCTCGCAGACGGCATTTTCCAGTCGGAGCAGAGCATCCTACGTGGAGTGGAACTTGCGGAAGCCGCACTGTGCGGAAAAAAGATGGCCTCCACTCTCCAGGAAAAAGGCTAATCTAACATTTACCAATGTCTCCATCAACTAGCACACGCAAGAGATTGGGTGAAAACCGGTCGGAGTAGAGTGATCTCTCCCCGGTTTGCGAAAGGCGAGCACAGTAGCGATTCGCCAGGAATCTGTGAGAAGACCTTCCACCCAGATCCTGTTAAACAATTCTAACAGAAAGGTCTTGCCTTGCTCACCCAGGTGTCGAGACATGGCGTACGGGACATCGTCCAGACCATGGGCGGTATCCGCGCACGAAGCGAGAGCGAAACGCAACTCCCTCACAGTAAGCTTGTCATTGAAGGGTTCTCCGCCTCTTGAGGTAAAGTCAAGCTGGCAGCCTTCCGCGACATCACGACGTGCATTAAATTCTGGCGAAGCAGCATCCCGGCTAGGGAATGCCGAAAAAGCGGTGGCTAAGGATTCCGCCACGGACGCGGGGTCCGAGATTGCGGTACAATTCTCCTGGAGAACGGGAGGGGGTCCTGCGAGAACTTGTCCCGAATCCTTTTGACACCTCAGCTGAAGGGTTCTTCCCGTTAAGTGAAAACAGGTATGCCCGCCAACAAGAGCGGCGGGCATGCTTCGAAATATACCGGAACCTAGCCCTAGCCAGACGGAATTCAGCGAGGGTGAGATCGTTCGGGCGGCGCTTATAGCGCATGTAGGCTAAAGCTTCTGTTTGAGGGCCGTCTCACACTCGGCTGACCACCCTGTGAGTGGTCGGAGTGCAAAACGACCAGAGGTCTTCGGAATAGTAGTCAGGCTACACGGCGATAAGGTTGCCGGAGAAGAACTCAACGGCCTTATCTCCCGGCCTAAACTCCTCGACTGAGATAGAGTATTCAGTAATTTCCTAAAATGCAGGCTACCGCGCCCCCACCAAGCACCACCGAGGTGGTCTCTCAGGCAGCAGTTGCCCTGAAAATAATATTTGAATAGGAAAGTGATCACTAACATGGAGGTCATCGACCACCCCCAATCAAAATCAGGCTGCGCATCCGAAGAGCACAAAGATAGGTCAAGGCAAGAAAATTAAGCGGTTCTCGGACAGTGATGCGTAAACTCATCCACGTTTAGGATACCCATCTCAGGCTCTTCGATCAGATCGGCAAGGACTTGTCCCCTGGGATTTATGGAGTAGTGTCCTCAGAGAAAACGGCTGCCGTTCAGATCTCCAAGCAAGAGATAGGGTCTCAGCAACCGTGCCACGACGCAGCGGAAGTCCCCCGCGTCGAAGTCAGCTGACGGTGGAATGTACGCAGAAATGATAGTATACCTCCTATCCAGGTGCAGCTGCACAGCCACTGCCTGAAAGGAGGTATCTAAAGAGAAAGGAAGAACGGAGACATCATTCCAGGTGTAAACCGCGCATCCCCCAGCCTGGCCATCCCACGGTGGTGGGGTCGCAAGACCCATATACCCTGGAAGGGCGGGCAGGGGGCACGCGCCTAGCATGGTCTCCTGCAAAAAGATAGCTAACGGAAAATGGGACGAGACGAGCATCCGCAGCTCCTCCCAGTTGGCCCGGAGTCCACGGCAATTCCATTGAAGGAATATGCCCTCCAGGCCTAGCTCGGAGGAGACGCCGGGGCCCTCCTCGAACTGAAGACCCTCACGGGAATGGCCGTACGCTTCCCGGGAGCAGAACCCCCGGGAGCTGTTGGCCAGACAAAGCGCTGAAGGCGCTGTCACCTTCTAGGACTTATTGACGGAGGTTGGGCTCGCCATGCGAGTCTTTTCCTCCCTCCGCCTCAAAACCTTAGGCGGGCGTTGCGGCTTCGGAGGCAGAAGGCCCTCTTTTCGAGGAACCATCGTCTCCGAGCCACTCGCTTCACCTCGGGGCGTGGGCGAAGGAGCCAAAGCTCCTTTGTTTCTGTCCTCCTTTCGGGGGACAGCTTTAGAAACCCTCGAAGATGGCCTAGCGACCATCTTCAGGTTTGTTGCCTCCTGTGAGTCTAACGACTCAGGGGAGGCGCGTGGCCGTTTCGACTTACAGTAAACGGTCACGCTGGAGGAAGAGGGGAGAGCCCTGGGTTTAGCCGGGGCTAGGTATGAACCCTTTTTGCCACCAGCTTTACCAGGGGAGCGCCTGAGTTATGTAGAGCCCGCAGAAGGGCTCTGAGTTGGCGCGGAAACAACCGTGCTAGTTGGCCTGAATGGGCCAAGAGCAGAGGGTTCCTTTCTACCTACTGAGGCATTTGACGTCCCAGGCAGAGCCGGGCGCACCAGGAACAAGTCCTTAGACTCGCAGAACGAGAGTCTATCATGGGCCTGAACGGCCAGGATTTCTTTCTCAAGAAGATATGCACCACACTGCTTCGAAGAGGCAGGGTGCGGCTCTCTGCAATTGACACACTTGGCCACACACGATTTGGACTTATCATGTGTGACCTTGGAGCAATTGACACATACTTCGGGTGACTTCGACTTTGCACGTCTACATGAGCGATTTGTATGGCCGAAGCGGTGACAGTAATAGCACCGCCTGGGTACTGGCACGAATGCCTTCACGTGGTAGCGCTACCAACCGGCACGCACCAACTCAGGGAGCTTGTCACAGTCGAACGTGACGAAGAGCGTAGGGGTGGGTTTCGTAGCCCCTCCCTGTTTTCTCATCACAAGTTTGACCTTGACCGCCCCATGGTCGGCCAGCTCTAGAGTGATGTACTCAATGGAGTAGTCAACGAGTTCCCTCGCATAAACTACTCCTTTCACAAAGTTCATGGTAGAGTGCGGCGTCACATTCACCGGGCTGCCATGAAGTGTCCGAAGAGCACTTATCTTGGCCGCCTCGGCGGGATTCACCGCATTCGCCAGAAGGCTCCCGTCCGAGAAACGGGTCACCTTCGGCTCTTTACTAATTGCACTAGCTAATCCTCTCCTCTGATGGATCATGTTGCCCTTGGACAACATGGTGCCATCAGTGGAGCGAATAACGAGGAAGCGTTTGAAGCCAGTGAGCTCGAAAACGCCATGTAACCTCTGAATCAGGGGCCCCGATGTCATCGAGGCTCCGCCCTGTGCACTCTTGGTATTAGTCTTAGTCAGGGGCTCCGCAACCAGGGGGGCAGTGGAAGCGGATGTGCCGATCTTGTTTGGTCGCTTGCCAGAGTGGCACCAGACCAAACCGTCCCCGCAGCCCCCGTGGATGGAGACAAGCCTCGAGTCTTGTTCGTCTTTTTAGCCTTTTTAGTCTTTTTTTTTCTTGAAGAGGAGGGCGGGGAATAAACCTGCTTCTCACCTCCACCGGCAGAAGCCTCCATTCCAGATGACCCGGCCTCAGCCAGGTCCCTCTCCAAAATGGAGAAGGTCCTGGTAGTCGTAGGGTCACCTGTCGTAGGAGATCCCTCCCCTCCTTTTACTGCCTCGAAGCCCTCGGCCGTTTGAGGAGGACCTTGCCTAGGGGCGGATTCGGGTTCGGTGCTTTGCACCGAGCCCGGATTCCCTCCCATGGAAGGTTCTACCGTCTGAGGCTGGGTCTCCTCGAGGACCATGTTTATCACAGGACGGGCCTCTAGTTGACCATCCCCTCACAGAGCATCGCAGGTTCCCTTGGCAGTGTCGCCAGTCTTGTGTGGGGAGGCACAGGCCTTGACCCCGGCAAGGTTTAAAATTCTTGCCAGCAGGTCTTTTGAGGAAAGCGAACGAAGGGGCCTGGCTTCACTTTCCCCCCTAAGGGGGTTTGCCCTACCAAGCCGCTTCGAAGGAGGTGGAATTTCTAAGGGCTGCCTGCTGGCTTTCTTGGCAGTCCCCTTAAAAAGAAAAGAGGGGTCTGCCGCTGGGAAAAGGGAGTTGCCCGAAAGCACTTTTCCAGAGAAGGGGGTGAGGGGGAGTTCTCTGCACCCGTAGGCGAAGGAGAGAAGTAAGCCTCCTCTCCGGTTTGAGAAATTTGAAGGGGCCCCTGCGCAAGCACAGGGGAGAGACCTCCATTTTTTTGGTAAAGCTGCACGAGGGTGGCTCCGTCGATAAGCAAGGTGGAATTAGGGTTAGATTTTTTATTTTCTCATCATTGGGCATGGTGACCCTCTTTTTAATACGGGACGCAATAGTTCATTTCCTCTCGAAGTTGCCCGCACTGCGAGAGGTGCTTACAAGCCCGGCAGAGCCAGGCGCCGCTATTCGGGACCACCCCTCCCGCCTGGTAGCCTGGCAGTCCATCGGCATGGTGGCTTCACCTTGGACACGGCGTAAAATTGATAGAATGTGAGGAGGAGAGGTAAAGGGATGTGAGGAGGGTATGGGTGGGGATGAAGCAGGTTGTTAAAATCCCCCATCGCGAACCGGAGCTCAGGGGTTAGGGAACAATGTCCCTTTCCCCCTCAGCCCGGATCCGGGGTGGTTGGCTTGAGAAGAAGGTGAGCATCTACCCTGTGAAATTAGAGGCTGCCTAGAGAAAGTTGCGGGAGAGGTTGTATGAAAAGCGACGAGGTAGGGGAGAAATCGGGCTATCTGAAAGAAGGAAGAGAGGCTAAGCTGCGGCGGGACGGAGCGCTGGATCCCGGCAGCAGGGCGGCCAGGATGGCAAATTGCCGCGCCCCTCAGGGGGCATAGTGAGAGATACAGATCTGAATATGTTAGAGTCTGCACTCCTGTTTAAGCATCTAGACTTATAAGCAACTAAATAGGCCAAGAACAGCTTGCGTCATCAGCAAAGCTATACAATTGATGGAAAGGGTAAAGAGAGTGACACATAGGATACTACCACGAGAGAGGCCCTCTTTCTAACATATTCTAGAGGAAATAAGCACTTGACACGTAGCGAAATTCGACGATGTCGTATCAAGTAAAGCAAAAATATATGATGTGTGGACATGGAACCATATAATAGAAAATATCCTTGATACCAGATCAAAATATTTCGGGAAAAAGCTTTGTCTAAGAATGATGGAATCAAGGATTGCGTTTTTTATTTAAATTCTCCATTAATTGTACCTGCAGGAATTTAGAGAATTTTGGCCGAATTAAGGATCTGTCTCGGCTTGCGAAAAGAGGGAGCATTATCTATTCGTTATGAATCCTCTAAGATACCATATGCTTATTTTTTTTTAAACAATTCTTTCAAAAAAGGCCACGATCCGCTCACTATAGTATCGATGATTGACTTACGGCATATTATCCGGACCGCCGATATTATCCAAACACGAAACAAAAGTTCTGTTTCTCTGGAAAGTGAAGTACACTCCGTTGCCTTCAAGTAACGTGCGGCTAGGTTCAAATGCTCTGTAGTTGCCTCTTGTTAGAGTATGTGGAGGAAAAACGCGAACACTAAAGTAGCTTCAACGACCAAAGTCTGAGATGTCGTTTCCGTCCTCCTTTCAAAGTGGAAGAGAGTCCTGTGAGTACATATCCCGCATCCTAATGAAACGTTTGAACACCATAACTATGCAAGAGGAGCCTTTCCATTGTGGTAAGGTAGGTATAGCTACTAAAGAAAAGAGACGAATGCACTTAGAAACTAGCGAATCTTCCCATTACAAAACGAAATTTACAGTAGATGAAATCGTTGAGATAACGCCTAAACATAGTACGATTACTTGCAAGTGCAGTGAATTTGATTGTGCAGTATAGAATTGGTGTACGCGGTGGATTATTGTAAGGTATGCTGAAATAAAATATTAGTGTAAAGTTGTTGTGTAAGGAAATTTTTGGTTGAGGTATAGCGTTTTGGAATAAAGTAGTAATGTAGTATAGAGACGATATAATGTCAGGGCATATATAATAGAAGTAGAGATGTGAAGGTGTAATCTTAAAGATTTTTAGATTAATAAAGACATAAAAAGAATAAAGTTATATACTCGTAGTCCTAATGATTATTTGGCACGGGTTTTAGTACACAGTGACACGTCTCCCTCATATATATAAATGAGCATTGAGAAATATGGGGTCTTATGCTCATGAAAATATAACACCATACATATAACCATTTTCGATTTTTCGTTGTGAATTCAAGGACGCAAGTGTTCAATACAGCTCTTAATTGGAGACTCACGACCCAATATTTTTATACAAACTACTATATTTTGAAATTCTTTTTGCACTAAAACTTGATGTTCCTTCTTTTATAATCAGACAGCTCCTTCAAGTATGCAAATATCCATTGTATATTAATGTTACCCTCAGCCCAATATAAAGGGATATCCAAATGCTCACCATATCATAATAATTTCTCGCCATATTTGACTATTAGGTGTAACTGTATTATATATTCATCCTGGCTAAAATTGTAGCAGAAAAAAATTGGGTATCCAAAAATTTATTTCTTGAGATTATACATATATGTACTGCACATATCACATTTCTCTAGAACACCTTACAGGATAATAAAAGGTACATAACTCTCATAAGTTTTACGATAGTATCCCCCAAATCCGAATCCAGATTTGATTAAGATTTAAGGATTTTCCAGGCCATGGACATATAGGTGGTGGTGTCCGACCTACATTATTATACCTAAAACACGTAGTTCTATGTCATGCTGGAAAACTCAAGATTCCATTGATAATATTTATGGACCATTCGTTGAGATGCGCTTAAGAAATATTTTATATTATCGTTTCTTTATGTGGTTCTCTTTGAGTGAGTGATTTATAGTCCCATGCGTACGGAGCTCTCCAAAAATTCAGACAATTCAGTTATCAGTAAAAGATATTTTTTACTATTAATCTAGAGACATTTCGCGGTAGTTGGGACCTCTGTTTTATTTTGTATAAAATTAATATAACTTGAATATTTTCACATACAAAGAAAAAGCTGTGTCTCCATTGTTTCCTGAGGTTAACTGCCAGGTCTAGGCATTGTTTTCTTTTAAAGATGTAAAGTTAAATTATACTCATTTAGACCCATGAAATGAGTTATATGACCTTGGGACATATGGTTATTCATACTGGAGATTTCAAATCTGCCATCGGATTTGGCGTTTAGTGGTGATATCTAGAGACAAGAACCTTATTTAGCCATTCATAGCACTTATAAGTGATTTGAACCAAGAAAAACCATCAATAAAATGACCATTTAACATCTTATCACAAAACGCCCTAGGTCTTCGGGGAGACTTTCCCTCTTGTTAATATGAGCCCTGATATTTGACAGTACATATATACATATCATGAAGATTATGTGCGATATATATTATTGTGGATTAAAATAAGCATCCTAATGGTTGCTAGGCTTAGGTTTTTGACATTTAGTATAAAATTTAATTTATCCTTTGACTAATTTTGAGTTTTATGTCTATGAAAGAACTTAGTGAGGATTTTTCCCCCACAAATTTCGAAACATCAACAAAACTCTTGTCAGAAGACAGAGGGAAACTAGAGCATAAAAGGTCAGTGAATTATATATCAGCGTTTCCATGGTGTGAAATCATAGAAAGGACCCTCTACTATTGATTCTATTTGTCATTTCCATGAGCAATGAAGTATCTATGTGTTTTACTTCATTTTAATAAACAGTCGGTAATTAGTAATTTCTTTAATGCTAGACGATGTTTGTTCGATTCTTATTGTCAGCTGGCAATTTTTTATTTACAGGGTGGAAAGACGAAGTGTAAACTGATATTTATTTTATTATTTTTCTGAACACAATTCTATATTAGATAATAATGGGACTAAATCTAGGAGAAAAATTATATTATAAAAGATGATGTAACTAACATTCAAGCTGACCGCCTCCAAGTTTGATGGCACAACGAAGTCTCTTTATGATCTGAGCTCAAGTGGAACGCACGATTTCAGCTGATATTTTCTCCCATCATTTTTCTAGTTTGCACTTCGCAACTTTGATGAGATTTGGTATAAGCTTGCTCCTTAAGCATCCAATTCACTCCCAAGGCCATGGGGCGTAAATATGACGATCTGGAATGATAATGTTCATTTTATTCAGACGTTTTAAAGTTTGCCTGTCACTTTTTAAAGGATCTCAATCCCTCTTCAAATATAAAATGATGTTCTTTTGGCCCGCTAATGTTACGGCCACCTTTATCATCCCCGAAGATGGCATATATCACCTGAAAGATTTCCGCTCTTCACCCGGAATCTAATTTTTATATTGACCAACACCTAATTATTCTGTTTGTTGTAGGTGACCGGGACAGTGAATTATTTCTCATCCGTCAGAACTGGAGGCTGCTAGTCATCAAGGAGCCTTTGATGGAGTAGTTGCGCTCTTTTGAGGTTCTTGCCCTTACTGAAGTGGGTAAGTAAATTTACTTTAGCTAACATGGATTATCAAAATTATCATTTTCACTACTTTTTTCCCGATCACTTACACATTTTAGCTTCCAAAGTAACCTGTATGGCACTCCTCTTTGTTTTTCGCATGATCTTTTTCATCTTAACCTTGATTAAGTCTGCGGTCATTACTGTTCGGGGGGAGGCATTCTAACTCTAGGAACAAAACTGCTTGTCTCTCAAAGCCGTTTGATGGTTTAAAAAACCTCAGATGTGCTCATATTTGGTTTCAAAGCGGCGGAAATATCGCTCGCCGTCTTCCCCATTATCTAAAATACTTGATTGATTCAAAATCTCCAATCATATTTGTAAAGGTTTTTGTATTGATGAATTTACATACATTTTGATACGCAAAATTCAAAAAAATTATGAAAGGATCTAAAGAAAGCAATTAATTAATCATATGCAATTTATATCAGGTAGCGCTATAGTAAAATGTTATTTACATTTCTACTTGAATTTTTCTGGTTATTAATTTAAAAGTAAACCCATGATTTAACATTCATTAATTAATACATACTGTATAATTTAAATTTATTTTCATTTTAAAGTTTGGAAATTTTGTTTGAGGATATCTGTAGTTGATTTTCAGACTGCGTTTTGCGATTAAGAGTTCGACAGTTGAACGAACCCATTGCTGCGGGCAAATTGTTCACTCGATGATTTGAATTGAACGTTATTTACCTCCTTGTTGTATCTTTACTTCGCAGTCATCCGTCATAAATTTAAACCTATTTTTCAGTAAGCAACATATTTCTTATTAATTTATGCTTTTGAATTTTAGCCCGCGTTTTAGATGAGTATTCCTATCGAAGTAAAATGGACTGGCGAAAAGAAACGCTATATTGTAAGATAGGTCTAACTATCGAAATCTAAATTTTTCTTATAGTATCTGAGTTTCTTTTTGAGACCGTCTGCCTGATAATGCATACCCATCTTGTAGCTTTGTTTCTTATTACGATAAAAAGGGTGGATTTTTTTATTCTTCGTCTGCTGACGGCAAATTGTTCACTCGATCATTTGAATCCAACGTTCTTTACCTCCTTGTTGTATCTTTACTTCACTGTCGTCCGTCATAAATTTAAACCTATTTTGCAGTAACCAAAATATTTTTCATTAATTTATACGCTTGAATTTTATCCACCGTTTTATACGAGTATAACTATCTAAGTAAAATGGACCAGCGAAAAGAAGCGCTATATTGTAAGATAGGTCTAACTAGCGAAGTCTAAATTTTTTTAACAGTATCTGAGTTTCTTTTTGAGACTGTCTGCCAGGTAAGTGATAGCCATCTTGTTGTTTTGTTTCTGATTACGATAAAAAGGCTGGATTTCTTTTATTCTTGCTGTGTTTTAAGTCCTAAATCTAAATGTTCATCTACTTTTTGATTTGTGTACCTAAGATAGAGTATTTAAATTCAGGATTCTTTTTCTAAAATGCATCATGTTAAAGAATTTAAGTACGTACTAATATTGTCCTAACATTTGATTAATCTATCTCCACGAATGGGTAGGTTATACCAGTTAAATATATTTATTATTATGTCGACTAGCTTATTATCGTCAGAGAATTAGTTAACCTGACTTTCCATTCCCGAACCTATGTTATTTAGAAAAATATAATAAGGAGTATTCCTTGGACTAAGCCCTGAAGAATTACTTTTTTGATAGGAAGCTCTTAAGATATGAAACCATTTAAAAGCAGTGTTAACGATCTTTGAGACACTTTTATTTAAATCTATTTTATAATTGTATATTTGAATAGCTTTTATATTTAAAGAAGGATCTTTAAAAGGCAATCTATCAAAGGCTTAACCGATTGCACTCCGTCCATGATCGAAAATAAATCCTCACTTTAGTATAAAAAATTTAGGAGGTTATGTCTAATCAAAAGAAAGCCCTGTTACCGGTGGATGTACACTATTAAAAGACGTGCCGTTGCTTTATTTTGTATAAATTAATATAAATTTATTATTCTAAGATAAGTGAAATATTTATATTAATCGTTAGTTTATTGTGATATTCGATAGTATTTGAGTCATGAAGATTATGTAGACTTATATAATGTAAGGAGATTAATATTCAAGTAATTTGATTCTGCCAAACATTGGTTCCGATTCCCCGATCTTGGAAACGATCGGACAATTATTTCTGACTATAACCTCTTGATTTGATAACCTTAAACAACCGTGCACAAAAATAGAATATCAACGGCAAAATACAACACTGATTGGTTACCCTTTAGTTTGTATCCATAAACTCATTGCTTTAAGTAAAGCTATAATTTTTATAAAATTTGTGCAAATTTGCGAAAGATTCCCTCTTTCCTGCTACCTAGTTCCATAATAGTTATCATCTTTGTACTCTACGCACGGTTTAAATTTCACCTTGTACTTCTCTCAACTCCACCGTTAACTTATTATCTGTTATGAAATATAAAGGTTCTGGTAAAGATGCTAAAGTTAGATGTCGCTTTACTAAGAAAGCTAATTTAATTGACTCCTTATAATGCATCCGTGAGCTCCTAGCCATAGCTTCCTAAGGAAAAGGACGTTTAAAAGAAGAAATCTGATATTTAAGTAATACGTAACAGATGGGTCACGTAGCTTAACAAAAGTAAATAAACATCCAAGCACGTTCGTTGAAAACAGTGGCCTCGGACAAATAGAAAAATAACAACGCAATAAAATTCTAAATTAAAAGTTAAAACAATGAAATCACTAATTAAAAGTCACCACACTATATCAACTAATACACATTTAATTTAATTCTAATAAAAAAGACAAAGGTAAAGTTCTATCAAACACAACCGTAATAGGAAAAAAGAGAAAAAAAGGAAACCATGAGATCAATATGGTCCACTATAGCAACTAGAACAATTATTTCCAACAAAGATTTTTTTTTTATTTTATAGAGCCCATCTGGCAACTGCCCACTTGGGCATAAGTCACAGAAAAACACGACAACCTAGAACTAGGCTACTTTAAAAAAAAAATGAAAACATAACAATAATATAAATTTGAAGCAATCTCCCGCAGCGAGGGAGGTCCCCCTCACCCCGGTGCAGGAGAGTGCAACCTACAAAACAACAAAACAAACGAAAAACAAAAAGAACCCTTAAATAAAGGAGAGAAGCCAGGCCTCCCCCCAAAAGTCAACAAGTCCACAAGTCAATGTGCACAAACTCATCCCGAGCACAAGGGACAGGCGGTAGCGACCCCCCCCTACCTGGTACCAGGACAGGTATTGTGCGCGAAGATCACCTAGACTGGGACGTTTGACAAGAATGTGGGGAACAGTTTGGGAGACGACGCAGTCGTCGCAATAGGGCGCTGGCGAGCGATCCATCAGATAGTGATGCGTCACACACACGAGTATGTCCGATTCGGAGACGACAGAAAGCGACCTGGAGCCGTTGCGGCATTGGGGGACAGGTCGATAGAACAGTGGCGGGGCAATGGCAGGCAACTTTAAGTTCCCTTCGACCGTCTCCCATCTTATTTGCCAAGCAGTCCGAAGAGCTGCCCGTATTCCTGCTATGTTTTTTCGTGTGAGGGAGAGCGAAACGCTGGTCCGGTCGTAGAGTCCTCGTGGACTTTTTAGCGCCCTCATCAGCGCGCTCTTTGCCCGCAATTCCTACATGTCTAGGAACCTAGCAGAAGATAATCTCGACATCTGCCTGGCTCGCCAAAACCGTTGCGTCACGGATATCCCGAACCAGGGGATGCGAAGATTCCGATGCCCTGAAAGCACTCCGGGCGCTTTGTAAGTCGCTATAGATCACAATCCGGTCTTCGAACTAGGCACGTTGCGTAATCTCCCGTACCGAGTGGTGTATTGCCCGTAGCTCGGCCGTGAAGACAGACGCAGCACCTGGTAGAGCCTCACTGACTTCAAACAAAGGGCGTATGGCGTGGAAGCCGACCCCCTTTTGGGACTTGGAGCCATCCGTATACACTGGCACGGTTCCATCGTGACACGATGTGTGCTCCAAAAAGGTGAACGCAATACTCTCGCCGCCGTACAAGCTTTGTAAGCAGAGGCATGGTGACAAATAGCTAAATGTGGTACCCTCCAGGGTGGCGTCCTAGGCAGAACCAGGGGCGCCAACGGCCAGAGAGCTATATCTAGCTCTGGAAGGAGTTTCCTGACCCTAAACCCAAAGAGCTTAGGGTATGAATGGCGTCTCTCAGCGGCATAGGCACCATCGAGATCAGCTGCGGATGCAGAGAGAGCTGTTGGCGACTGAGGGAGGCGCCGGGCTTGCACGTACAGGCGAGCGATGCACTGCACGCGGCGCAGAGCGAGTGGTATCTCCCCAGCATCGACTAGCTGGCTCTCAATGGGGGAAGTGCGAAAGGCACTGGTCGCAAGGCAAAGGCCGGTGTGGTGGATCGAATCCACCTTCCGCAATAAACGCTTAGCTGCGGATGCATAAAACTCGCATCCGTAGTCGAGCTTCGAACGAACAAATGATCGATAAAGTAGGGCAGTAGCCCTATAAGTGCCCTAAGCTCTGAACGTCACGGAACGGACAATGTCTATGGTGTGGATACAAGAGACCATGAGGCTGCAAATATGAGCCTCCCAGGTAAGGCGTCGGTCTAATACAAGACCAAGGAAACGGTGCGACTCCACCACACGGGCAGGGTGACTCTCTTTTTCATACGGGACGCAATAGCTAACCACCTCTTGCTGTTGCACGCACTGCAAGAGGCGCTTACAGGCCTGGCGGGGACAGGCGCAAGCATTTGGGGCCACTCCTCCCGCCTGGGGCCTGGCAGTCCATTGAAAGGCGGCTCCACCTTAGAAGCGGCGTAAAACTGAGTGTGAAGAAAGGAAAAGGGATGTGAGGAAGGTATGGGTGTGGATTAAGCAGGTTTTTAAAAAAAACCCTTACGAATCGGAGCTAGGGGTTAGGGAACGTTGTCCCCTCCATCCCTTATCCCCGATCCAGGATGGTTGGCTTGAGAAGAAGGTCAGCATCTACCCTGTGAAATTAGAGGCTGAGCAGAGAAAGTTGTGAAAGAGGATGTATGAAAAGCAAGGAAACGAGTGTTTTGAAGGGAGGACAAGAGGCTAACCTGGGGACGGACGGAACGCTGGATCCCGTCAGCATGGCGGCCAGGATAGCAACTCACCGCACCTCTTACGGGGGAGCTTTGAACAAACAAAGGATTGAAAAAAAGTAGGGCAGTAGCCTAATCAGCGCCCCAAGCGCTGAACGCCACGGAACAGAAATGTAAATGGCGTGGGTACAAGAGACCATAAGGCTGCAAATATGAACCTCCCAGGTGAGGCGTCGGTCGAATACAAGACCAAGGAAACGGTGCGACTCCACCACATCCAGGCGCACCCCATTAAGTAACAAATCTGGGTCGGGGTGAAGCCGTGGATGATGCAAAAGTGCACCAACTTAGTCTTGGACAAAAAAAACCCGAAACCTGTGCGCTTTGGCTTAGCGAGAGAGGCGGTCTGATGCCGAGGGGAGGCGACGCTCCAGAGTTGGCATCTGGCCGCGCCAAAAGAGATCGAAAGACCTTCCACGTAGAGAAACCGAGAACATCTTCTGGCAGCACCGAGGTGCTGCCGTCGATGCTTAGGGAAAAGAGTGTGACACTGAGGACACTTCGTTGCTTGATTCCCTCTTTCTGCTCCATTGGGCCGGAATGGGCTCCCCCCACCCGTACGCGGAATCGACGATCTCGCAAAAATTCACATATAAACATTGGGAGGCATCCCCTCACCCTTATTGTGTGGAGAGTCTCCATGATACCGTATCACTATGCGGTATCATAGGCATTCTCCAGATCGAAAAACACCGTGGCGTAGTGCTGTCTACAAAGGAAAGCCTCGCAGACGGCATTTTCCAGTCGGAGCAGAGCATCCGACGTGGACAGGAACTTGTGGAAGCCACACTGTGCAGAAGACAGATTGACTCCGCTGTCCAAGAAAAAGGCTAATCTAACATTTACCAATTTATCCTTCAACTTGCACACGCAAGAGGTTAAAGAGATTGTGCGGAAACCATGCGAAGGAGAGTGATCTATCCCCGGTTTGCAAAAGGCCAGCACAATAGCGAGTCGCCATCCAGATCCTGTTGAACAATTCTAACAGAAAGGCCATGCCTTGCTCACCCAGGTGTCAAAGCATGGCGTACGGGACATCGTCCGGACCATGAGCGGGATCCGCGCACGAAGCAAGAGCGAAGCGCAACTCACTCACAGTAAACTTGTCGTTGAAGGGGTCTTCTCCTCTAGGGGTAAAGTCCAGACTGGCGGCCTTCCGCGACATGACGACGTATAATGATTGCTGGCGGAGCAGCATCCCGGCTAGAGAATGCGGAAAAAGTGGTCACTATGGATTCCGCCACGGACCCGGAGTCCGAGATTGCGGTCACATTCTCCTGTAGAACGAGAGGGGAGTCCTGCGGGAACTTGCCCCGAATCATTTTAACGCTTCTGTTTGAGGGCCGTCTCACATTCGGCTGACCACCATGAGAGTGATCGGCGAGCAAAACGGCCAGACGCCCTAGGAATAGTAGTCAGGCTCATGGCGATGAGGTTGCCGGAGAAGAACTCAACGGCCTCATCTACCGAACTAAAATCCTCGACTGAGATAGAGAATTCAGTCATTTCCTGAAATGCAGGAAACCGCGCCCACGCCAAGCCCCACCGAGGTGGTCTCTCAGTCGGCAGTTGCCCTAAAAATGATATTTGATTGTGAAAGTGACCATTTCCATGAAGATAGTCGACCACGAACGAATAAAAATAAGGCTGTGCATCCGAAGAGCGCAAAGATAGTTTAAGGCAAGAAAATGAAGCGGTTCTCGGACAGTGATGCGTAAACTCATCCACGTTTAGGACACCCATCTCAAGCTCTTCGATCAGATCGGCAAGGACTTGAGCCTGGTATTTATGGAGTAATCTCCCCAGAGAGGATGCCTGCCGTTCAGATCTCCAAGAAAGAAATAGGGCCTTGGCAACCGTGCCAGGACGCGGTGGAAGTCCCCCACGTCGAAGTCAGCTGACGGTTGAATGTACGCAGAAAAGATAGTATACCTCCTATCCAGGTGCAGCTGCACAGCCACTGCCTGAAAGGAGGTATTTAAAGAGAAAGGAAGAACGGAGAGATCATGCCAGGTGTAAACCACGCATCCCATAGCACGTCTATCCCACGGTGGTGGGGGTGCAAGACCCATATACCCCGGGAGGGCGGGCAGGGGGCACGTGCCTAGCATGGTATCCTGCAAAAAGATAGCTAACGGGGAACGGGACGAGACGAGCATCCGCAGCTCCTCCCAGTTAGCCCGGAGTCCACTGAATTCCATTGAAGAAATATGCCCTCTAGGCCTAGCTCGGAGGAGACGCGGGGGCCTCCTCAACCTGAAGACCTTCACGGGAATGGCCGTACGCTTCCGGGGGGCAGAACCCCGGGTGCTGTTGGCCGGACAAAGCGCTGAAGGCGCTGTCGCCTTCGATGACTTATTAAGGGAGGTTGGGCTCGCCATGCGAGTCTTTTTCTCCCTCCGCCTCGTAACCTTAGGCGGGCATTGTGGCTTCGGAGGCGGGGGGCCCTCTTTTCGAGGAACCACCGTCTCCGAGCCACTCGCTTCACCTTGGGGCATGGGCGAAGGAGCCGAAGCTCCTTTGTTTCTGTCCTCTTTTCGGGAAACAGCTTTAGGAACCCCGGAAGATAGCCTAGTGACCATCGTCAGGGGTATGGCCTCCTGTGAGTCTAACGACTCGGTGGAGGCGCGTGGCCGTTTTGCCTTTCGGGAAACGGTCACGCTGGGGAAAAAGGGGAGAGCCCTGGTTTTAGCCGGAGCTGGGGGTGGACCCTTTTTGCACCCAGTTTACTAGGGGAGCACCCGGATTGGGTAGAGCCTGCAGAAGGGCTTCGAATGGGCGCGGAAACAACCATGCTCATTGGCCTGGATGAGACAGGAGTAGAGGGTGCCTTTCTAACTATTGTTGCATATAACGTCCCCGGTAGAGCCGGGCACGCCAGGACCTAGTCCTTAGCCTCGCGGAATAAGAGTCTATCCTGGGCCTGAACGGCCAGGATTTCTTTTTCAAGGAGATATGCACCACATTGCTTAGAAGAAGCAGGGTGAAGTTCTTTGTAATGGACACACTTGGCCACATACGATTTAGACTTATCCTGTACGACCTTGGAGCAATTTACACAGACTTTGGGTGACCCCGAATTTTTACGTCTACATGAGCGATTCGTATGGCCGAAGCGGTGACATTAATAGCACTGCCGCGGCAGTGGCACGAATGCCTTGACGCGGTAGCGGTACCAACCAGCACGCACCGACTCAGGGAGCTTGTCACAGTCGAACGTGACGAAGAGTGTAATGGTGGGTCTCGAGGCCCCTCCCTGTTTTCTCATCACATGTTAGACCTTGACCGCCCCATGGTCGGCCAGCTCTAGGGTGATGTCCTCAATGGATTAGTCAACGAGTTCCCTTGCATAAACTACTCCTTTTACAAAGTTCATGGTAGAGTGCGGCGTCACACTCACCGGGGTGCCATGAAGTGTCCGAAGAGCACTTATCTTGGCCGCCTCGGTGGGATTCCCTGCATTCGCCACAAGGCTCACGTCCGAGAAACGGGTCATCTTCGGCTCTCTACCAATTGCACTAGCTAATCTTCTCCTCTGATGGATAATGTTGCCCTTAGACAACATGGTGCAATCAGTGGAGCGAAAAACGAGGAAGCGTTTGAAGCCAGCGTGCTCGAAAACGCCAGGTAACCTCTGAATCAGGGGCCCCGATGTCATCGTAGGCTCCGCCCTGTGCACTTTTGGTCTTAGTGAGGGGCTCCGCAACCGGGGGGGGCAGAGGGGCCGGATGTGCCGATCTTGGCTTGGTCGTTTGCCAGAGTGGCAGCAGACCCATCCGTCCCCGCAGCCTCCGCGGATGGAGACGAGCCCCGAGTCTTCTTTGTCCTTTTGGTCTTAGCCTTTTTCTTTTATAGAGAGGAGGGCGGGGAATGAAGACGCTTCTCTCCTCCGCCGGCAGAAGCCCCTAGGCCAAATGAACTGGCCTCAGCCAGGTCCTTCTCCAAAATAAAGAAGGTCCTGGGGATCACAGGGGCACCGGTTGCAGGAGATCCCTACCCTTTTTGTACTGCCTCAGAAACCCTAACCGTTTGAGGAGAACCTTGCATAAGGATGGATTTGGGTTCGGTATTTGGCGCCGAGCCCGGATTTATTCTCATGGAAGGCCCTACTCTCTGAGGCTGGGATTCCTCAAGGACCATCTCTATCACAGGAGGGGCCACCAGTTGGCTATTTCCTCCCAGTGCAGTATCGCCAGTTTTGTGTGGGGAGGCACAGGCCTTGACCCTGGCAAGGTTTCAAATTATTGCCAGCAGATCTTTTGAGGAAAGCGATTGAAGGGGCCTGGCTTCCCTCTCGACCCTAAGGGGGTTTGCCCTTCCGAGCCGCTTCGATGTGGAGCGGCTGGCTAAGGGTTGCCTGCTGGCTTTCTTGGCAGACCCCTTAGAAAGAAAAGGAGGGACTGCCGCTGCAAATTGGGAGGTGCCCGAAAGCACCTCCAGAGAAAGGGGTGAGGGAGAGTCCCCTACACCCGTAGGTGTAGGAGAGAAGTGAGCCTCTTCTCTGGTTAAATAAGTATGGAGGATCCCCTGCGCAAGCACAAGAGGGGGTACCTCAATTTTTTCGGTGGAGCTGCCTGAGGGCGGCTCCGTTGATGTTACAGGGGAAGTTGGGGGTTGGGTTTTTTTATATTCATCATTATGCATGGTGACCCTCTTTTTTACACGGGACGCAATAGCTCACCACCTCTCACAGTTGCCTACACTTCAAGAGGTGCTTGCAGGCCCGGCAGCGTCAGGCGCCGCCATTTGGGACCACCCCTCCCACCTGGTGGCCTGGCAGTCCATTGGCATGGCGGCTCCATCTTAGGCACGGCGTAAAATTGATAGAATTTGAAGAGGAGAATAAAAAGGGATGCGAGGAAGGTATGGGTGAAGATAAAGCAGGTTGTTAAAAAAACCCATCCCAAACCGGAGCTCAGTGGTTAGGGAACATCGTCCCCCTTCACCTCAGCCCCGATCCGGGACGGTTGGCTTGAGAAGAAGGTCAGCATCTACTCTGTGAAATTAGAGGCTGAACAGAGAAAGTTGTTGGAGAGGTTATATGAAAAGCGACGAGGTAGGGGAGAAATACAGGCTATCTGAAGGAAGAAAGAGAGGCTAAGCTGGTGCCGGACGGAGCGCTGGATCCCGTCAGCACGGCAGCCAGGATGGCAAATTGCCGCGCCCCTCACGGGGTTCGGAGGGAATAGATAAAAGCCAAGAAAATATGTATATATACAGTTATATATATATATATATATATATATATATATATATATATATATATATATATATATATATCCTCTAATGTACGTACGAGTACGTTCACTTCCTAAGAGTAATCCGTTGATTATGACGTATAAGATTGTGATTTACTATAGGGGCCGATAGTTTTTAATGGATTTACCAAACTGCAGTTCAAGGGTATATTTAAAGAGTGAACCCAAAATATAATTTTAATAAGTCACTCGTCATTGTATATACATACGGGAAAATGCTAGTAATTTAAATAAAGGACAACTCTGACAAAATACAGAATAATGGGCCATTTGTAAACGTAATAGCTTGTTAATCAGTTTTAACTGGAATATTACAGAAATCGGTTAGACCCAGAGAATATTTAGTGGTCGGAAAGTGGGTCAATTAACGGGGGATACAAGCAGGGGTCATTTTACCTTAATGGAGTTAACTCGAGTAAAGGGAATACTAAGCGAGTCGGCGCTGGGAAATGGAGAGGCCAATGTACGCGATACTCAGCCTGAATATACTGACGGTGAGGGGGATGAAGGGGGGGTGGGCAGAAAACGAGTTCACAATTCTCCTTAGAGACTGATGATTGCACCTTTGCTCCAGAGAAATGCAACCTCCAAAAATCGAGAATCTGACTCTGAATAGAGTAAGGCTTTACAGAAGAGGTGGGTCTGCCTGGTGAGATCAAAGCTCAATGGTATAAGCGATCTAAACCGAAGCTTCGGGTTCTCAAACTCAATCTCCAGATATTCGAAAACCCAGGTATTTATATGACGCCTATTTTGGGGGGATTTTCCTCGTTGGTAGACTCAGACGCCTGGCTGAACACTTCCGGCGGCAAGAGGAATTATCGTTAGTCGCCATATTCAAGTTGTAATGGGCTTTACGATGTCTGCGGGAAACTTTCAGCTAACAGCCTCCAGACTACGGAGATTAGCGTTTTCTCGGAGGGATAAAAGCTTTTAGCACGCCTAACTTAATTAACTGCGCTTATGAGGCAGTTGACGGGTATTCATATGCTTTGTTCTTCTTTTTCTTTTGGTTTCGAGGTTACGCCACGTTGAATTATACTTAAAAGACAGAAAGAGTGAAGGAACTCATGGAACAAATTAAAGGGATGTTCTTCTTTGGCTTCCCTTTACCTTACATAAAAAAACAAAACAAATTAATCTGAATTTTTATTTATTTTTATTATTTAGTTTATATTAACCAGATTACCTAATGACATATTATATACAAATAACAATTTATATTTATTGAGTGTATAGTATCGATATTCTTTACATTGTACAAGACCTCCTTACTTCGATGTCTTCTTTTCTTTGCTCATTATATGAATCAAAGTGTTCTATAAATGCTCTACATGATTTGCCCCTTGGTATCTAATGAATAAAATAGACACAAAACAAGCAACAAGAGTCTTAAAAGTAACTCTGACCTCTGAATTATTTTACGCTAATAATTTTATTCTTTTTTACTAAGTTTTAACGAATATAAAAATCGTTCTGGAAGCCTAGACCTAGGCTATCAAAATAACACACACAATATTCGTCTACAAACAGAGCTTAACCATGCGACCCTGTTCGATGGCTGCTGACCAGGTTCATCTTCTAAGCTGCTGGCAGTATTAAAAGCAGACATAGATGAATGACTCAAATCCATGAAAAACTCGTTTTGTAGATTTATTTTAATACAATACTTCTATTTCTATTGTATTTATTTTATTAAGAATAAAGAGTACGCTCCTAGGCATATATATCTAAATAACAGACTGAAACATTACATATATAGAAAGTGAGACCAGCTCTAGTAGTGGGGATCTAAACTATAAGTGTATAGATAATGTGCCCTCTTGTATAAGATTGTAGCCTTAGACAAGACAAGTAGTATACATTGTATTAGTGTATTTATTTCCGCCTTTCCTTCTCGGACTCTAATCCCCTTTCTCTTCTACATGGTGTTTGGAGTGAAGAGAACTCAAAAAATTTCTATCTTGACCCCTCATTCATCTTCGTTTCACCTTTAGGCATTAATAAAGCAAAGTGACAGACTAATTAAGATAAGAGACTTGCGATTACCATTATACCCATGACTAGTGTGGCAATTGTGGGAATCCATGGATAGAAGAAAAAGCTAAATAATTTTCAGGTGAGACTTGGTGTTAGTAGGGGGCTGTTTTTTATGTTAGTGTGGGGATGTTTCAGTGTGGCATTGAATGGGTGATTGAATATGCCTTCTAATTCCAGCTAAGGTTCATCGGAGTATATTGATCAGAGAAGTGCCAATGTTGAACAAGTTTAGGGTGGAAGAAACAAAAGACGTAAAGGTGTTTTTGAGAGAGTATGAGAGTTATTGTTAAGAGACATTGGAGAGAATAATAGGATTTGGGTGAAAGAGTTGGGCGAGTTTCTAGATGCGCGTATAAAAGAGATTTATCGGAAGATTACGGGTATGGGGGAGCCTAAGTGGGACGTCGTGAAAGAAAGAATGATAGAACAATATAAGAGAATGCAGACGAGTGCAAAATTTAAGAAGAAAAATGGGTTTGAGGAAGAGAGAATGGAAAGAATGAAGATGTGAATTCGAATGCGCATCGTTTATAGTCCTTGGTGCGAATAAGATTTAGTGACGATGGAATAAATGAGAATAAAGAGCTGATGAAGAAGTTTTTGAATACCATTCCAAATGAAGTGAGTGGGTATGTGACGTATAAAAGTAAGGATAAGATGAGATGAGCAGGTAAGAGATTGTAAAGGTTGTTATGGAAGGAAGTATGAAAGATGTTAAAGGACCATGAATTCGATTACTATGGAAGGGAGGAGGCCTCGATTCATGCTGTGCGAAACTCAAGTAGGAATAAACTGCCTGATTTCCTGTAATACCGGGACGCGTTGATAGAGAAACTGATCAAGGTGATGTCGAAGCTTTTTGATAACTTCTATGGATAGAATGAGCGGCAGTGTGTGTATGTTGGCCGTCAACTGAGTGCGAATAAAAGTAGGAGTGAGAGTTTGAATCTTCGGAGTAGTGGTCGCGCAAATGATAGGAATGGCAGTAAATCTAGACTGAATGAGCCTAGTTATCGGCTGGCAAGAAATTTGGAGGGCTAACTGTTGCTGGTCACTTGGGAGTTGTTTCAGCTGTGGGTAGTATGGACATATGTTAAAGATTGTAGTCGTGTGAGAGAGAGAGAGAGAGCGTGGATTCCCTGGTTTAGTCGAGCTTGGAAGGAAGCTTATGAAAGATTGTTCGGGTGTGATAAAACCGTTGAGTGCATGGAACCAAATAAATAAGAGTACTGTGATTAAGTGGAATGACTATGGATACATTTAAGAAGTTGAAAGTAGAATTTGCGAAAGATGTGGAAGGGCATATCCGTTGTATGGAGCAAATGCGAGAATGCTTGAAGTGTATATGGATGCGAGTGGTCATTCAATGGGTGATTGTTTGTTGCAATATCAGGTTGTGGATGGGGTTGAAAGGAAAGGAGTAATTGCGTCTGTTTCCAAGGCGTTTAGTGTAGCAGAGCGTGCGTATTCTACGATTGAAAGAGACTTGGCTGCGTTACGATTATGTCTTAAGTATGAGGTTGGTATGATAGTAATAGGCTTACAAAGACGAGGGAAGTTTTAAGTGATTTTGATTTTGTGGTTAATATTTGCCAGGTGAAAGGAATGTGATTGCTGATTTGATGTCACGTTTGCTAGCTAGTTTAAATTAAATTGAGAGTGTAAGTATAAATCTTGAGTATTTAGTAGTGGGTGTAGTTGTAGGATGGAAGTGTAAGGTGGAATTGATTCTATGTTCGACAGTGTGTTGTATGGTTTACGGGACTTAATGAAAGATGGATTGCTTCAGAAAGTACCAGAAAGTGTGGATCCCTTACGAAAGATGGTTATGGAAGAACCTTATAAAATACCAGAGCAATTAAGAATGAAAAATTGAGGTTGGTTAAAGAAAGAAGCGAGAAGCATGTGTCTGCTAGGAGTGATGACTTTTAAAAAAGGGATAGTGATAGTCAGAACGTTATGTAGCATGAAACTATATGTGCATTTTGTTGTAGAGAAGCCGCTGATGTATCGTGGTAAAGGGGTAAACCAAGAGAATGGGTTTAAACTACATCGGCATTATCTGAGTGGAGTGTATTATAATTGCTTAATCAAGAAGAATTATGTAAGAAGAGATTGATGAAGTTTGCGAAGAAATTGGTCCTGTGAGAGAAGATGAATGTTTGGGAGAACAGAAGTGTTTGTTAAACGGAGGTAAGTGTTGAATGCGATGTGCGAGCATGGGATTGAAGAGAGACTGCACTTTAATTGGACTCTGAATAGTAAGAGATATTGTGGAATGATTGATATAGGTGCTCAGATTTCCGTGGTAAATGCAAAAGTTGTACGTGATGCCGGCAGTATGAGTTGGAATTGTTCTAGAAGAGGTGTGACAGTTTCGAAAAGTGGACTTGGAAGTGGACATATTATGGCATGGGAGAAGGTGAGTTTGTCTGTTTGATTAAATAATATATAAAAGGCATATACTTTTAAAGAGGTTTTGGGCTAGTATTATTGTTATTTGTGTTTTTAATAAAATTAAAATTGCACTCTCTCTCCTCATTGCGCTCTCCTCAAACCACTACGTGTGACATGTTGGGGTGGCGGGAGTTTTTAGTTAGGGCAGCGCGGGCCAGCCGCCATAATATTTCCTGAATTATGTTGTATTTTTTCGAAATTGTTCATGCGTAATTCCATTACCCTGACCACCTCCAATACACTAAACCGTTATATAACGACTATAAAGCTCTCGAAGAAACTGGATTTGTATCGTCCGAATAGGCAGATTTAAATGGTCTTTCAACTTCATTGACGTTTATTTTGATATTGATGCGATTTACATTATAAGGTTTAAATTCAAAAGGTGATGTATCATAGCACCAGAAAAGGATGAATGGTCAACCATACCAATCACCATCCGCATAAATATGCTCCACACGCTTTATTGATATTCCACTCACAATTGTAAAAGTTCCCATACGAACTTGTGTGATAGGTTACAGGCGTTTGATGTGAGCAACTTTTTTTTCCATCACCAGATGAATAGTAGCTGAAAAATGGACATTTCTCCATAAAGGAAACTTTGTACCTAATAATTCAAATTTAACTTCTAAACCGGTCTGGGTTCTAAATAGCGTAAAGGAATGTGGTGCTCTGGATAACTTCATCTTTAGTGAGACCCTATTCATCAACAGCTTAATTTGCGAGGAGAAATCGGCGTGTAGTTTTGAATATTCTTCGATTTGCTATATTTCTTTTATATTCTTTCTTTACTAGAGTGATATCCTGCAGTGCAAAAAAAATTTAGATTCATCTTTTTCACTATAGTTCAACAGGCTCTCGAAATATGCACAATAAGGGTAATATTTCATATAGAATTTACAGATGTTTCATTTAAATAAATGTCAACATTGCTGAACAAAGTATGATAAATATTATTCTACGGAAAAATATTCTCCCCATATTAAATATTAAATATCCTCCCCAGCTTTAATAAAAAAATAAACCTCACTCGGGTCTATATAAGACCGTCCGTTACCATATACATAATATTCAACCAGAATGATGGTCGGAGGAGAAATTGATAAGTAGAGAGTAAGAATGATAATTGCTCTCAAAGATAGAAATTTGGTTTGGTGGAACGGTAAGCAAATCGAGGGAGTTTTATCTTCTAACATATATATAACAATGTATGAAGAGCTTTCATTTTTACACGCGTGTGATTTACAGCCGTTGATACCTTTAAAAGAACATTTAGGAAATGTTTTCTTGTTTATACCATGAAAAAACATTCCCATCCTCTTCATCATCTATTGTCAACTTTTTTCTATTCTTCAACTTCTTATTCATCCATTTTAGCTTATTTATTTTACCTATTTTTTCGTATTTCCTCTCATTATCACTCAGATTTTAACTTTCTTCCAGTATATCGTCTAGCGAGCACCACTCATTGAATAGGGTGTCAGATTTCGAAATAGAGAGGAGAATCGGATTCCAAAAACATGTTTCCTCTGAGCCTTTTAAACACACGTGTTTCATTCAACATTTTTTAATTATATTTTAGTGTCTGCTCCTAATGTGTTATTTTATAATCAAATGACCAAAAAAGAAAGTAAAATCTTCCTTTAAAGTCTCTGGAAAAAGATCGGTCAGAGGATTAGCGGTTCGAGAATGGTAATCTTTGGTTCAAACCATTATGTTATAGAGCTAATCAAACACAAACATTATATTGTGAACTCGTAAGATGAAGATAGTAATGCGTACATAGCAAATGTGGAGAATGCTGAACATGAAGAAGTTGACTCGCACGTAACCTATCTTCCAATTGCTGCATTCACAACAGCCTATGTTTGAATCAAGCTATATCCCCTCTTAGACCCTTTGAGTGAACGTTTGTTAGACTGACACAAACAGTGCCATCTTCATTTGCTTGGAAGGAAAGATGACCTACATCCATAACTTGGATAATTCCTAGGTGATCCCACCGTGAGATCAAGGGTATGTACGGTGCTAATGCGTATGGACACTCATTCTGCTCTACGTGTCCCAATTCATACTCAGTACATATCCAAAGAACAAGTGGGCTGAAGTACATATATACTTCTTGCTAAAAGTTTAACTATTTACTCTCAAACGCAAGATATAATCACCTATGATACTATGAAAGGCCTGGTTGATTATGATGAGGGTGGAGTGAAAGCTGATAATCATATCCCTGTACTATTTATGGGTTTCAGAGCAGATAAACACGGTGGATTGAAAGAGGTGAGAGGAGAAAATGTTTTTAGAAATAAATTTTGTAAAAGACTTAATCTCCCACGGAGTTATCGAAACATAACTTTCGATTTCATCGAAAGTTTACATACAATTTAAAAATAGTTTATATTCACGAAATCCTTTTCAGTTTTTAGGACCTCTTTATGTATATATTTTTTATCATTTATAATATTATCTCATTAAGAGGATAAAATAAAGATTAAATAATACGAGTTATACTACTAACGGGTTTTTTCTTCTAGAAAATAACTCATCACATTCTCTAGATTTTGTAAGAAGGATAATTCTTTCATTCTTACCTCTTCATTCTTGGATTCCATTGTATCAGTAAGCTGGTGTGAATACCAATAGAGAAAGCGAATTAACATGGAGTTTGTGTTAAATATAGCAATGTTTACTACTTTATCACCATCATTCACTATGTTAGAATGTATTATGCCGTAAAACTGGTCTCTCTATGTACTCTAATGAATGGATAGACCCCGTACAAACAAAAACTGATATATAAGCTCGTTATTTTTCATTTTTCACCAATGATTAAATCTTGTAAATCCATAACTGTAGATTTTTAATTACTTCCTTTCCGTTATTTTAGTTGAAAGGTGGTTGGACTGACCCACCATACAGAATAACAATCCGATCAATTGCGTGTTCATGAATAATTCGACGAAGATGGTCAAAGAAATCTCACACATCTTCGGTGGCAAAATAGTTACTAAGTCTAGTTGTGACACGGTGTAGATAGAGCATAATCTTATAACGTGTGATACAATGACAGGTTTAGCGACAAATGAATAAAAACAGATGCGAAGGAGGAGTGAAAAGTAAAGTGTTCACTGGCCACTGTGCTGATATGCTAATACCGACAATGCATCAATATTTAAACTGCGTCAAAGACACCATATTCTAGTAGACATTGTCTCACTGTGTCTCCAGATCGACTCGGGGGGGAGGAGCGAGCTCTATTAAAAATGGCATCATAGAATTGGGGATTTTTTTCGTTGGAAAAGGAGGGGGAAGGGGGCCGGGTCCATTATGACGGTCATATGTGTGTATGCTCATTTGTATGTGCACGTATGTGTGCATGGATGTGTAGACTCGGCATCGGTGCAACAATACTGCTACTTATATGCTGTTAAGAATTTATGTTCGTATGTAGCAAATGTTTTAATGGTAGCTGTAATGCTCATAAAAAAGTTTACCAGAACTTATTTCCTAAAAGTATACTTATCCTCAAACGAATTTGCATTATTCCCTTTATGAAACTTGACTAACACCATAGAAATATTTTTTTTAACCTTGAATCCTTTGTTAATCAGTTGAAGAGGATCTCAAACAATTAATCTTTATAACTGGCATAAAGAAACGTCAAAGTTATACTCACCTATTCCACCCGCGTCAAAATAATTTCTATGAAAAAAATATTATTGCATATTTTGTTAATTTTCAGTTTCAGTAGTGATCTACTGTAGAGCTGAATCAGTATATTTATTCATAGGATTGTTATAGTCTTCAAATGGCATGTTAAGAAGCATTATATATTCATTGTTCCTTTGTTAAAAGAGTTCTGCATTCTGCAGATAAACATAAGTACCATTATTGAACCTGAAATCTACCTATTCTTCTGACGCAATGCAAGCCAATATGTATATATTTTAATTTGTTGGCTATGACTTTAAGGAATTCATATGTTGCTGATGAGAGAATGATTATTCTCATATCATTCTTTATGTCTTATTTGATCCGCTTTAAAAAAAAAATAGAAATGAAACCTCTGGCCATGAAAGAATCCTATTTTCCCTCTAATATTTTGTAAAGAGAGTTTTAAGTAGGCCAGCAATAATTTCCCCCAAAGCTTTTATAGATACAGTGCAACCCAATCATCCATCGGTAAATTCATTATTTTCATATATTGCTGTTAACTGCATGTCAAATTTTATTTTTCAATACTGGTCTGACAGTTTATGGTGTACATTAACATGATATAAACATCTGTTGAATAAACCGTTCAACATTTTCAAAAGATTACTTTTTTTCCTTTTGACTTTCGTTCCTTATTTTATTGGGGTGGATTGCCCGTTGCTGTCTGGTAAATTGTTAGCCGTTAAATCTGTGCTATCAATTGTTTCCCTTGAATAAATTCTACGTGATTTTTCATACGAGTTATTACTTCTACTCAGAATTGTTTTTAGCTATCTTTTGAGTTCTTATATATAATAGATTTTCTCTCAAATTCGATTCAGTCTAATTTTTCATATTATTCTCTAAATAAGTTTTCATATCCTCATTATTTGTTATTTAAGAGGACATTTTTCATTTTAAATACAAAAGTTTTTACATTAAAAAATAGTTTCTCTTATTTTATTGTGGTAGATAAATAATGTAGTTATGAAAATTGATGATTACGTTAATCAAACTTAATTGTTAGCTTAAGTTGGAAGTTATGGAGTACAGAGTTGGTCATTATTGTAAATTCAAGAATGTTGTCCACTTTGCGTACCGATTCATCTCACTCTCTGGTTCATCACTCGCTTTATCTTTTTTGTTTGGTACTCTCTTATTTATATTTATTAACATTGTTTCTAAGTTATATATTGTTGGTACCTAAGGTAAATGATAATGTTAATATTATATTTTTTTAATTTTACGTGGTTAAAGAATATCTAATCGATCTCATTATTTTGTTAAATTTGTTCCCATCCGTATTCATCTTCAGCTTTGGCTCTTTTGAAAGATGAAATTTGTAATTTAAGGTAAATTGTGTGAAGATACATAAGATGTAGAGATAAAGGTGCATTTATTCGTATCTTTTTGAGCAAATATGGTTAAAGATGTTGCTATGTGTCGCACAAGGAATAATCCTACTTTAGATTAGAGACGACTATTCGACAGTATCTATATTGTATACTTTCTTTAAAACTTTGCTTAGGCTGATGATACTAAAACTTGTACACCTTGTTCGCCTTCTGATTTCAGCAGTTTTTGTCATATACTTCTGAATATTCTAGGAAAATAGATTCGTTAACTGTGCAGCCATGCACTTTGGCTCGTTCGCCGACAGGATATGGTAGCCGTGTTGTGAGTTTTACAATGGTGGAGGGATTGAAACAGAACTCCCCTCGTTTGCCAAACTTCGATGGAGTAAAGGTGTCACAAACTGTGGTCAGGTGACATGCCCAGATTCTTTAACCCAAAAAGTTCAAAGCCAAAGATAGAAGATGCGTCGACTTAAAACGAAAAAACTTTATTTACAAATGTTTGATAAATGAATCGAGTTGAAAATGCCGATATATTCGAAAACTAAATTATCATAGAAAGAACCTAAAAAATAATCACAACTTTGATAGGTCGAGCTAAGGAATGGCCTTTGGAATATGTAAAAATATTGGTAACACTTCAGATTCGGGGCACACGGTATATAGCGCTGTTAGTCGGCTACAATTTTGGGGTACAGCATATCTCTTATGACGTCAGACGGTAGCGTCAGATGTGAACAATATCGGCGTAATATTTTTTGTATACGAGTATATACTGGGGATCTGCGCACCTTTTTACCCCCCCCCCTATTGATTTAAACCCAGGATCATCGCAGGGTCGTCCTGCAGTGATATCTCCCCCACGAGCAGTCCCCTTGAATTTACTGGGGGGTTTTACTCCCCAACAGCTTTTTACCTGCAGTAAAACCTAACCTAATAACAAACAATTCTTACTTTTATAGGTTTCTTGATTAGTTTATGATCCTCTAGATAATCTAAAAGTTTTTCGTGATCATAGAAAGTAAAGCCGAATTCGAATAGCAAAGAAGCACATGGAGAGCACGAAAATACAATAACGAAAGAAAAACATTTGCAAAACAGGTTCTATTTATAAGCTACAATGTTGCCAGTAAGAAGCTGTTATCGTTCGCAGTAAACAAAAAATACAAAAAACAAAACAAAAAACAATAGAAGACATCAAGAGACCTTACCTAACTTAGAAAAATCTATAAACGAGCAGAGCGCAGATATTTAGTAAATAATAGACTAAAAGTTACAAATCCCCAAAAGAAAAAAAAAATATAACTCAGTGATTGTCACATCTGACGCTACCGTCAAACGTCATAAAAGATATGCTGTAGCCCAAAATTGTAGCCGACTAACAGCGCCATCTACCATGCGCCTCGAATCTCAAGTATTACCAAAATATTCAGAGTATGGAAGACACAAGAACAAATATGTACACAAAAATAACGCATTATGATATTCCTATCTATGAGACCACGGAGAATGAAGGTTGAGCCACGGAGAAAAGCACTCACCGGTAACGTAGCTACAATGTACCTACGCGCAATGACTGACCATATATATATATATATATATATATATATATATATATATATATATATATATATATATGAAGGCTTATACAAAAATAAAGGGGCACTCACGAACTCCAATATCAGGCCTAGTATAGGACACACAAAAACAAGGACACCACACACGGCTGTCCTATCAAAGTGCACGAGAGGCACAACACTCGCGGTAAACCCACCCTAAAGTACAAAAGGGGTACAACTCTGCCGGTTGTCTTACACTAAGTCAATCAATCACAATAACCTTAATTCAGGGTAACCTCAACTCAGGGTAACCTCAACTTAGGGTTACCTCGACTCAGGGTAACCTCGACTCAGGGTAACCTCAACTCAGGGCAACCTCAACTCAGGGCAACCTCAACTCAGGGGAACCTCAACTCAGGGCAACTCAACTCAGGGCAACCTCAACTCAAGGTAACCTCAACTCAGGGTAACTTAGACTCAGGGTAACCTCAACTCAGGGTAACCTTGACTCAGGATAACCTCAACTTAGGGTAACCTCATCTCAGGGTAACCTCAACTTAGCGTAACCTCAACTCAGGGTAACCTTAACTCAGGTTAACCTTAACTCAGGGTAACCCTAACTCACGGTAACCTTAACTCACGGTAACCCTAACTAATGGTAATCCTAACTCACGGTAACCCTTACTCACGGTAACCCTAACTCACAGGAACCCTAAATCACGATAGCCTTAAATCAGGATAGCCTTAAATAGCAATAGCCTTCCGAGCCGTACGAAACCGGAAAATAAGTGCACGAAATCCACTCTGCTCCCGAACACAACTTTCTTCTCCAAGCACAAAAAAAATGGTCTGTCTTCTGTGAAGAATGAAGGCCTCGACATTTAATTGCCCGGAACAATAAAAAATATGGATCGTTCAAAATCCCAATGCTACATCAACAAACAATGAAAATTCCCAACTCCAGACATCAAATACTTTCTTTTATAACAAAAACGCAATAATCTTAATCCAATTTAATATTCAATAAAATAATTAGGAGGGAAACTGGCCGATCAAAGCGAACGAAAATTCTAGAATTTCTTTGGATGACGTGTCAGCCTTAATTAAGCGAACGTAGGTCCCACGATATCACGTCACAGCCCTCGTCAGAAAATAAAGGCAAATTATTAGATATTATGTGTGTAACAAACCGAAAAATCAATTCACTACCTTTTATATACGGATGAAGTGGCGAGAAGGCTAGGATCATGTCACAGATTGTATATTTAATGTATATTTATTTATACATATATGTATATTTATTATATATTTAATTATACTAATATATTCATTTGGGGCTGTAGTGGGCTGTCTGACAGCTGCACCCTACCTGTTAGAGTGAACGGGCACCACTGGTCCTCATCCATCTCATAAACTGTCACATATTGGCTCCAGGTGTTACACCTCAATACCATTCCTCAGCCGGCGGACTAAACCAGGTGAAGGATGGTACTTACACTGCACCATCAACCTAGGCGGAGGAGCTGCCTCTAGCAGCCGTTGGCTGCTAGAGATGATCCTCCATTGATCCACCGACCAAGTGTAGGGGAGTAAATCTTACAAATCAAGAGTGCAACCCCAAAAGTAGACCAGTGCGTTGAGCTCACTGACTCAGGCAGCTCCTGCAGCTCCTGCAGCCAACCCGGTGACAAACGTACTGCTCTGTGTTACTTTAAATGACACCGGCGAGGCCAAGAGAGGGTTCTTGAATACTGACCATCCCAGGATTTCCATACACTTGACTTAGGCCTGCGCCCTGGAAAGTTCACACCAGTGCTGCTGTCTCAGAGACTGAAACAATACGGGTGGCATCAGCTACGAGTATAAATCTAGAGCATATTGGCATGAGCGCGGATGCTATGGGCTGTCTCCGACGGTGGGAAGGATCATCGCGTTCCACTGGTAAGCTATCACCCGCTCCTCGCTGTGCAGCCCCCAGTTAGTTAGGGGCTGATCTGTCACAGTCTGCCTGGTCCAATAGGTGCTTGAAGCTCAGGAACATACCGAAAGGCAAACTGCAAAACCTGCACTCGGCAATGGTGGAGGAAAGATAAGAAAACCTTCATACTGAGACTGCGAAATTTTAATGTCGTTTACATGTGTCCTGGCTTTTCCGACGACCTCGAACAGGTTGATGATCTACGGAAAAGTGCAGATACCAGTCTCGAGCTTATGACGTTGAATATTGCCATCGCTTAACTTCAGGAAACCAGACTTCCGTCTAAAGGCAGCCTAAACGAAAAGCATTACAAATTTTTCGGTCCGGGTAAGCCCCCAAAAGAGCACCGAGTGCATAGCTTAGGCTTTGCAATAAGAAACTCTCTACTCTTTTCAATCAAACCACCTTCAGAAGGCAAGGTCCCCATCATGTCCTTTCGATTCACAACCACCTCGGGTGACCTGAACATCATGAGCATCTAGGCTCCAACGCTCTGCTTTTTAGCAGAGGCGAATGACAAGTTTTACGAGGGGCTCAAGAATGCCATCAAGAATTTACCCGCACATGTACCAACCTGGTAATTTTAGCACTCACATTGGCTCAGACCAAATATCCTGGACTGATGCATCGGCCAGTTGGCGTCAGTAAACTCAATAACAACAGGCAAAGACTTCTGGAGCTATGCTCCTTTCATGCCCTTTGCATCACGAACACGGCTTTTTTCCACAAAAATGAGTCATAAAGTGTCCTGGAGGCACCTCAGATCCCGTCACTGGCACCAGTTGGATCTCGTCATCACTCGAAGGCCCTCACTGAGATTTCTCCTCACTATGTGCAGCTACAACCAAACTGGCTGCAACATTAATCACTTCATGATCGCCAGTAAGGTGCATCTTTAGCACAAGCCTATCCATTGATCGAGGCAGAAAGAATGGCTGCGAATCAACAAAGAGTAGTCTTCAGTCCCTGACCTACGCGAACACTTTAAAGATGCATTGCAAGATGCCCTTAGCTACTGCCTATATAGCAGCATTGAAGAGAGATGGGAACACATCGGTGACGCCATATAGAAGTCAGCTATTGACAACTATGGAAAGAGAGAGGAGATAAATCCCGACTGTTTTAACGCCGGGATCGAAAAATTTGAGCAAACTATCTCATCCAAAATGACTGCTTTATTCAATTACAAGCAAGCCCGCTTTGAAAAGACTTTTTCTGCCCTTACGAGAACAGTCTGTCAACAACAATTGGTAGAACCTATGTCAAAGCATCTAGCTTTCCGCCAACTGCGGCCATATTCAAGCCATGTATAAGGTCCTGAAGAAGGCTTTCGGCCCATTTGCCATTAAAATCGCACCGCTAAAGTAAACTACTTGAAAAATCATGACCGACCCTGCAAAGCAAATGAAGAGATTGGCAGAGCACTATCTAGAACTATACTTAAGTCAAACCGTTGTCACAGACACAAAGGGGGAAAATCCAAGCTCCCTGCTAGTCATGGAAGAGATCAACCTTTCGACCACCACTCTGGAGCTTAGGGATTCCATTGACTCTCTGGCCAGCGGCAACGCTCCAGGAAATGATGGCATCCACCCGAGATCATCCAAGCAGGCAAACAGAGAAGCCTCATAGATGATCTCCATGAACTCTTTTTATAGCGCTGGAAGGACGAACTGTGCCCAAGGACATGTAAAATGCCAACATCTTCACGCTTTACAATATCTCTTCTAAGAAATGTTAGGAAAACCTTTCTGCGTTTCCCACTAAACAGATTGCAGTCGCTTGCAGAGCGTATCTACTCAGAGGTGTAAGGCGAGTTTAGAGCCCAGAGATCAACGATTCTACAATTGGCATGATACTCTCTCTGATGCGGCTGCATGAGAAGTACCGCGAGCAGACACACCCATTGTTCATTGCTTTCATAGAATTGTCCAAGGTGTTTGACGTGGTAAGCAGGTCAGGCTTTTTCACGCTTCTGCAAAAAATCAGTAGTCCTTTGCGGCTCATAAGGGTTGATCATTTCTTTTCCCGAAGACATGAAATACACCGTCCACTGTAACGGCTCATCTCGGATCCCTTCCCAATTAAAACGGAGTCAAACATGACTGTATGCTTGCGCCGACACTTTTCCTCATCATATTTTCACTGTTGCTGTCCTGCGCCTTCAGTAGATGTGAAAAGGGCGTCTACGTTTAAAACAGAAGTCATGGCATCTCGTTGAACCTTGCACGCTTCATGACTGGATCACTCCTCTAACAAGGACGTTCTGGCAAGGGCAGGGACCCTAAACATGTCTTTTCTGCTTACCAAGAGACGCCTGCGCTGGCTTGGCTATGTTTATCACATGCAAAAAAGGCTCAAACTTCGCTACAAAGACGAGTGAAAGAGGGAGCTCAAGGCGGGTGGTATTGCACCGGGGAGCTTTGAAGCGGTTGCTACAGAGAGCAGAGTCAACGCCGTCAGACGACACCGTCTTCAAATACAGCAAATGCAACAGGACCTGCCGTTCATGGATCGGGCTGTACAGTTACAGCAGGCACTGCAGTTCCACCACAGATCGACATCCATGGCGCAAGCCTCATTGTCTTCCAAGACAGATGGATGTCAACAATAGAATCTTAATATATCACTTTAATATAAAGAACGTATGAGTATTATTTACCCTGTGATTTTTTTAAATTTACTGATTTTATTGTATGACTAAACAGGAAAAACATGCAACATGTTGTTTATCCTAATCTTCCTTCTGTCATACTACCAGATTCTCACGGTCGAGAGGTACTCATCTGGATATTTTTCAAGAGGTGATGATGAATAGGAAGAAAGGGACATCTATTCATCATTTATGCCTTCAAGTTTAGTTTTATAAAAACTTTATCCTTTAAATCAAGCCCAACCGAAAGATTTGAACAGAGACTTGGGTGTATCAAAAGAGTCAGCTCAGTTACTTGGTTCAAGACTTGGTAAAAATAGTAAGAAGAAGATCTACCAGGCTATGATACAGCCTGCTTTGATATATCAAACAAAAAATAAACAAGAGGAATAAAGAAAAGGAAAATAACAAATTAGTAACCAAGGAACATGGACCCACACACCAGATACAAATACCAAAAGATATGCTACCAAAATCATAGAAACTCGAGTTACTAACAGAGCAGGAATAAAAATAGCGGTAACAACGGTTTGAACGCCTATATCATTCACACAACATAATAACAAAACAACCACATAAATAAGCAAACAGACACACCTTCACTCTAACGTATTTCGAATTTAACTCTAAAATGAGTTTATAGCACAGAGATTAGCGTGACCTCCACGCAACATGCACCTTTCGGCAAACATCTAACTTCCTTCCGCTTAAATCATCTTTCTCTTTTACCTCTAACCAAAGTTGGGCAAAAAACTAACACCAGGGACAGGTACAGCAAATAGTAACAATTTAAAGGTAGCAAAACATGAAAAAAATACCGTAGTCCGGGTCACACTTTAAGCTGGTCCACAGGCCAAATTGGTCAACTTTTAAGCCTTTTACTTTATTTCTGTCCTATCCTTACTGCTTTCTTCCCTCGGTGCCAAAGGAGAAGGGCAACGGGAAACCTCGAGGAAGCGTGCCTCTTCCCGCTCCTTCGTCTGGGTCCCTTCTCCGGGAGGGACTGCTCGGGGAGGGTGGGAGAGGGGCACGGGGATCTAAAACTTTTTCTCTCACTTTCCCTTTCATTTTATTTCATTTCACCTATTACTGGGACCGCAACAGAGATAAAGAGTTTCTAAAGGTTTACTCCAGTCAAGAAAATACTTTGCTGGTATATTTAAAATATATCAAAGAATTAATCGAAGCGTTAAGCTTCCCCTATAAACAAATAAATGGACACTTTTTTATATACTCATCAACCAGAAATTTAAATGCTGTGACTTAGATATAAGAAATAAAGTACATAGCATATGTTCCAGTGAAACACTTTGTTCAATTAATTGAGATTTATGAAACTATGAAGAGTTTACTGGACTCTCTGAAGTTCAATCTTCATGATTGCAATTGCAAGATTTGTGGAGATCTCCTAGTAAGAAATACATATAAATGTTATTTATTTAAATAAAAGAATTTCCAGTAGAAACTTATATTTAATTTAGTTACCTATTAAATTAATCTCATTTGCAAATAATTTGCATTTAAAAGACAAAAATGGCATCTGATATATAAAAATTGTACACTTACATTAAATTGTAACAATTCTTCCAATTTCAAAATAGTATTTAATTTCAGGTTGTCTTTAATACTAGGAATGCAAGGTGACTAGACAAAACAACACTAGTTCGTCTGTTTGAGATATAGTAGAGCCGACGAGAAGCCCTATGGATGACAAGAATGGCCATCTCTACAGTCTTTTAATCCTGCTTATCATAATATCAAAATAGTCAATCCAAATAAAATTTGACTTCCGTCCCTTCACATTAAAGTGGGATTGATGAGAAGTTTTGTAAAAGCATTGAAGAAAGAAAGACATGCATTTCTTTTTTGCCATTAAAATTTCGGAAAATTAGTGATGCAAAATTAATTGCAGGTATTAGAAATAGTCCTCAAATAAGGATGTTATTGAAAGACTCCGGTTTCACAGCGTCATAAGGGAAAAAGTATCAAGGCATGGCAATTTTTCAAAGCACTTTTTCTTAATTTTATCGGAAATAATATAATTTCAGAGTATAAAACCCTGTTAGAAGGTTTAACACAAAACTTTAAAATCCTAGGAGTGAGAATGTCTGTAGAACTCTCCTTTTTAAGATCCCATCTTGACTACTTCCCAGAGATTGTGGAGATTACAGTGAAGAACAAGGGGAAAGCTTCCATCAGGACATTAAGTGCATTAGGGAAAGATGCCAAGCAAGATGGGACATTAATATGCTAGCAGACTATTGTTGGTATTTAAAAAGTAGAAAAAAAAATCTGAAGACATCTTTTATTTCTAAATAATGCTTTCTTAATTTTGTTAATTTTTCATTGTAAGTTATCACAAATTCTAGCAATTGCATCCTATTTAAAAATTACCTTTTATATATATATATATATATATATATATATATATATATATATATATAAGATATATTATATTTAAAAGAATGCTTCTTGCCAAAAAAACTTAACATGATTAAAAAAAATGCAATGTCAGATTTGGAATCACCGGATTGAAATACATGAGAATCATTTGTAAAAACTTAATAGCAAATATTATTTTTCAATCACAGGGCTGTTTTATTAATGATTAATGACCTATTCTGGTTAGCTTCCCTCTAAAGGTTTATCCTGGATACATTACCAAAATATATAGTTATGTATAAATGCCTGCTGACAAAATTCAACTTGCTAGTTTTTTTGGTAGCAGAGTATAAAATATATAATAACCAACCAGTATTCAATTTGAAATAAATTTTCATGTGCTTAGTTTATTACTGAGCTGAATAAAACAAATAATACATAGTATTCTTGTAATATAATTAATATTAAGGCATTATTTTAAAATTTCTAAGTTCTACCGTTTCATTGCATCATATAGCAAACAAATAAACAAACAACATTTTGTCAATAGAAATATTTTTAATAGCAAAGTTTTGTTAAATTGGATATAGATTATGAATCCAAATTTAATTTCTGATAACAATATAAAATTATTTATTTGTATCAAACGGAACTTAATTAGGGCGGGAAAACCAAAACTAGTTTACACTTCCAAAAATGTTAATGATTTTCTAAGTGAAAATGATACGCATTAACATAGATCTAGAACGCAGAATTTCAGCGCGTGCAAATAGCAAATTTAAGTTTTTATTATAGAAGCCTTTTAGAATATAGAAGACGTTTATCAAAGGCTCGTAAAAGCATCTATCTTCAAGCGATAGCAATTTCATTTCTTTAAGTCTGTCTTTATAACGTGTGTGTTTTTAGCAACGGAATGAGGTTTGACCACTCTGTCGTACATTTTCCAAAGTAGCGATATACTTTAGCAGACAAGGAAAGAGAACTTTACTTTATTTTGCAGTAGAGTAGTATGACTCTTTTATATTGAAAATTTCCAAGATTTTCTCTCATAGAATTGAATCATTTTTTTTTTACTTAAAACGAACGTTAACTAATAGACAGGTATATAATTTCTGAGATCAAACTTCTCTTCCTTTTAAATACATGGCGAAATATTTGCTAACATCCAATTTACAGAAACAAAACATATCCTGTCTTAAGGCTTGGTAAAAATCGGCAAAGAATTTTAACCCTAAACTTAAAATGCTTAATGATATTTGAAATGTGCCTGCCCTCACAAAAATTGCAGAGTTGAGAGAGTGTTGTATTGAAAACAGGCAATTTAACCATGCTGATTTCAAGTTGAGTCATATTGGAAAGTTTCTAAAAAAATAATTTAATTTTGTTATGAAATAAAACACATGTGTCAAGAGGGTAAAAACCGCCTAAACGCAACCACTACCGTAGGACAACAGTGGGCAATAAACTCGTGTAAATTATCTTTAAAAATATATTTCATATTACATGACAAATTAAGAGTTACATGTTACCCACATGCTCACTAAACTTTATGAAACAAACTTTATAGTTGACTTTTCCCTGACACCGGAAATGCAAAGGCGAGGAAAGTAACTGTTTGTTACTCTTTTAATTAGAACCATTTTACTAGATTTTTAAGAATTTTATCACATTTGAGTATAGCATTGTAGTAATAAACAACTAAATAAATTATCGTTCCTCAAATTAACATAACATAAAATTATGAAAATTAGATTAAAATTTCTATAAAAGCACTATTATTTTATTTGAATATACATATGTGTATATATATATATATAGAATTTGTTGGCCGCTAATTTACACCATGCATTTACATGATATTATTGCATCTCTTGAAGAACAAGAAATTTCCGAAGATTTATATGAAAGTAGTTTGGGAAAAACCAATTTATTCGAAATCTTTCATAAATTATTTATTTTCACTTGTTTAATAGTTAGGTTTTCCTAATTGTGAGAATCCAATCCTAAAATAGTTCTTTTAAAACAGATAATGTTATTAATAAAAAAAACGAGGATTATATGAAAGCCCTGAGAGCTAATAGGAGAAGAATCGAATATGAGTTTTTTGTATCAATAAATAATAGTTGTATATTTTGGATAAATAAGAAAAACACTGAAACACATTTTTAATTTTGCTAAGAAATTACACAAACCTATCTATATCGATATCAAACTTTGCCATGTGTAGGTAGGCGACTTTCTATTTTTCCCCGAAATTCCCAAAGCTCACAGAAGTCAGATGCTGTTAGAAATTCGAGGTTTTATAGTGCTTTGAGATCACTATCAGAGAAAATTGTTGATATAAAGGCATAGGCTCTTTTCAATTGAATGTACTCAATGCGGGAAGTGTGATGTAGGCGTGTGTATTAACTGATTTTTCGCAAGGATACACAAAATTGAATTTTGGTTTTTTATAACTTCATTTAAACTTAAAATTTATTTTTTATTCTAGATAATTTTAGTAATGATGACATACAAGCTTTTTAAGTGAGTAAAGAAAATTGTACTGAATAGATACCCTTTAGGATAGGTTTCGGTTTATGCTTCTCGTTCATTTAATAATCTATACTCAACATTTGGTCACAGTCAAATAGGAAGTATTTACTAGTAGAAAAAGATAAAATAGTACAAAGCCAACGCAAGATACCATAGACCCAATAAAAAATTATATATGACCGTTGTTTAGTGACCTGAAATCGGTGGTGCAGATTCGATTTTTTATAGACGGGTTTAAAATTGAAGATAACGTATATCAAATTACAGTATTAAAGACTGCAATTATCTTGAGATCCACTCTGAGGCTAGAGATGTATGGGTTATACATGCAATTATTAAGCATGAGGGGTGGTCAATATGTTTTGCGAATCAGGAGCTCAAAACAGAGGAAGGGGGATGACTTTTTGTGGGTGTGTTAGGACAACTTATGACAAGTCAGGACCTGCAGCCGCACGCTCCTGCCTCGTCTATAGTAGGAAGCAGTAGCTGATCGCAGATCGTCATTCACAAATTTTTTAACAAGGAAGGCAAAAATGCAAAAGAGATCCATGAACGCATGGTTGCAGTGTACACTGACACCGCCCCTTCCTATGCAACCATTGCTTGCTGGAATAGGGAGTACCGACATGGTCGTGAGTCCTTTGAATATGACCCCAGTCCAGGACGCCCGTGCATTGACTTCAACGTCGTCAAAGTCCACAAGGTCAGAGTTGCTCAAGCTGCCCTGCGCGAGTGCGGATTCGATGAGCTCAACCATCCTCCCTACAGTCCAGGTCTGGCCCCTAGCGAATACTTTTCATTCCGCCAGCTCAAGGCTGCACTGCGTGGATGTCGGTTTGGGGACGATGAAGATGTCCAACTTGCCATCCAGGAGTGAATTGAACAGCAGTCGGGAGAGTTCTGGTTGTCAGGAATTCGAAAGCCTCAGGGACAAGTAGCGCAAGTGCATTGAAGTTGAGGGTAGTTATATTGAAAAAAAATATAACACTTTTCCTCATATCTAGTTTCCTTATATCCGAATTGCAAAACTTATTGACCGCTCCTCATATTACGAAGAAAATATTCTCAAATAATGTCTTAGTAACTAGCGTAGCAGAAGAAATGGCGTGCATATTTTCATATTTACCTCAAATGTATAGGTCAATTTTATAGTTATGTCATAGAGTTCATGGTCATAAATAAGCTAAGTGATATCACGGTGAGGTAGGAAAACATACTGCTTTCCCAAAATATAATAGAAGTTATTAAATTGCCTGATCTTGGTGAAATATATGCTCGTCCCTATTAGATCGCTGGCCAGCTATCGGTTATTTTCAATAAGTTTTAAATTCTACATTAGTTTTTGTTCTCAATGATTTTTACTCGCATATGTTAAGTTAGCATTACAAAAATAGTCTAAGACATAGTTGATTCTTAGCAAGCTTATTTCAGTTCTTTCACGATATCACCGCTATATATGATCATTTTTATACTGATAAGCAAATTTATGAGGGCCCAAAGGAGTTTGATTCTGTTCACAACGTAAGAAATCGGGAAAAAATAAGAGTAACCGGGATTAAAAGCAAACTTTTAACTTAATTCATAATTGGCTTACATACTGCGAGTAACCAAAAATGAAAAAATATCCAAATGGATGTCTTTAATAAATGGCTGCGCGCAACGTTTGTACATAGGTTCATATTTTTCTAATTTTCTTAAACAATAACGCGTGTAACTTGTTGTGTGTTCTCTTCTTATAAAAATAAAATGGATTTTGCGCCAAAGATGGCCTAGTCTGTGTCTGCTTGGCATCCTCTACTGTGGTTGTAACTTCTGTTTCCCTTGTTATTTTTCTGCTGTTTATCAGTGGCACTGAAGTAATCTTTCGTGAGCAAGGCTCTGGCCAAGTGAAGGGAAATCCTGAGTTTCCCATTCGCTGTGAACCACCTACTCGTTCTCTCCATCTCCCTTCTCGGCTTTGCTGGGGGATCCATAGGAAAGAAGGGCGATACGTTTGGTAACAGTTTGGCTCGGGGATTTGCTGGCAGAGAGTCGTCATTAACAAACAGATGCCCGACTGATCCCACTTTGGATATCCTTTTAGAGTTTACTCCCGTTGTTTTTCCTTCTACCGAAGGTATCCAAAAGGCAAAAGATTTATCATATACGGTTTGATCTGGAGTAATATATAATGTGAAAAAAAAGAGGTAATGTACATTGGCTCGTGCAAAGTTGAATTCGAATGCAATTTAGGAAAAAAAGTATTATAAGCTCTAACAATGGAATGCAATCTTACTAAGGATTTTCTGTAATATAAAGTTTTCAAAAGATAGAAATCAAGTTAAAAAAATAGACAGAGAAGTGTGGGATTCTTTAGGCGTAATAGTTTTTATATATAAGAAAGTAGAGATATTTTTCCGTTATTTAAATAGAATGTTCAATTGGAGGGTTAGTATCAGTAGTAGTATTGTAGATGAAGGGTCGAGTGCACACAAACTCGGCCTCATATGTGCGTATCTTGATACGTATACACGTAAATACACTCGCACTCAAGTCTTCTTTCCCCCGCCTCTCGCCCCCCTAGCATTAGTTACTACCAGCATTGGTGACATACAGGTAGCCCCACCTCCCCCCAATACTTTAGTCAGTGACTTTTTCGAAGGATTCAGAGTTCACACACACACACACACGTGAAAGCGCTTTGAATTATCAGGTTGATTTCTTCGATCATCTTTGGCGACTTATTCATGAACACCCAATTGATAGGATTGAATTTCTATATAGTGGGTCACTCCAACCACCTTCCAACTATAATAATGGAAAAGAAGAGATTGAAATTCTCCAGTTTATGGATTTAGAAGATTTAATCATCAGTTAAAAATTAAAAAAACGAGTGTATTGACCAGTTTTTCTTTGTAGGAGGTCTATCCGATCGTCACAATACATGGGAGGATAGATTTTTCTGCATATTGCATTCTAACATTGTGAATGATGGGAAAAAGTAGTAAACATCGCTATATTTGACACAAAACACTTGTTATTTCGATTTCTCTCATGGTATTCTCATCAACTCACCAATGCGAGGAAAACCAAGATTGAGAGGCAAGGATGAAAGAATTCCCCTTCTCACAAGTTCAAGAGAATGTTATCAGTTATTTTTTAGACAAAATAAAACATTGGTAGCATAACGCGTATTATTTCATCTTTATTCTATTTATATAAATCAGAAAATACTATTAATAATTGAGAAAAAAATATATATGCACATAAAGAAAGAACTAATTATAGCAGGTATTCTATGGTCTTTTTTTAAAATATCTTATAAGATCCCTTTGAAACCGAAAGGTATTGTTCGGTAACTCCATGGGAGCTCAATACGTTTCCAAAACGTCTTTCTCAAAAGCTTTTCCCCTCTAACTTCTTAAACTCCATAATGTTCTTTGGGTCTGAAACCCATAAATAGTACAAGCATATGATTATCATCATTCTCTCTATCATCATCGGCTCCAACTATGCGTTTTATAGTGTCGTAGGTTATTATATCCTTCGTGTGAGTGTTAATGGTTAATCCTTTAGCATTAAGTATATACTTTACCACACTCGGTGTTTGAATGCGTACCGAATAGGATTTAGGAACGGTAGAGCAGAATGAATCCCCATTTACATCAGCACCGTACACATTTTTTATCTCAACGGTGAGATCACCTATGAATTTCCCGAGAAGAGGTTGTGGATCATCTTTCCTAGCAATGACGATGGCACTGTCTGTCTCACAGTGCGACAACCTTTCGACCAAAGAATCTAAGAGGCCATAGAGCGTGATTCAAGCATAGGAGGTTGTAAATGCTGCAATTGGAAGATTTGTTACGTGGGAGTCAAATTCTATATGTTTAGCATTCTCCACTTTCGCAATGGTCTACATCCAACGAGTTCACAATGTAATCGTCGGTCTTGATCAGGTCGATTACATCATGGTCAGAACCACAGATGACCGTTTGCATTCCGCGAATCCTTTGAGCGAATTTCCTCCAGAGACTGTAAAAAAATAAATATAACCAGGATCAATGGGATCTTTTTTGATTTATTATTATAGTAATATTATCGACTTTAAGTTTAGAAATTATTGACTTTATATTAGCTGTACAATGTCTTAACATTTATAAATATGATCAGGATCAATGGGATGATTTTTTATTTATTATTATATTAGTATTATCGACTTTAAGTTTAGAAATTATTAACTTTATATTAGTAACACATTTCTAAATCACATCTTGAAAGTAATATATCAACACACAAAAAAAATCTACTCGCAGGATGTGAGGCAATCATTACGTGGAAGATATTTAACAGAAAGCAACTCCTTTGTGCAGCAGAAGGCCCGGCTAGGCCTAAAGTGGTAAGCCTAACCCACCTACTCCCTCCACAAGCGGTAGCCTCGAATCAAGTCCCCCACGATTCACCTTTATGCGGGCTAAAATATCTCTGCAAGAAGATTCGAGGCCCTTCGAGAGTAGAGCTGTTTCCCGCTAACCCCTAACTCCACGGAGAGCCTCGGAGATAAATAACGATTGACTCCCCGGAAGACACACAGAGGTAAGAAGTCTCACCCAGACCCCAGAAGATTCCCCATGGTTCCAAGTCAAGTGCTAGCAACAAAGCAAAGTGACAGCTGGACTATTTTGTGAATTTGGAATTAGCCCCAGTCAGGAGGTAATTCCACTGAACGATCACCCCCGAGTGATTTTCGCGACTTCTCTCAGCAACTCCTGTCGAAGCCCTCCTCATTTCAGGTAGCCGAAATATTCTCCCCTGGACCGGAAGTTCCCCCCCCCCTCCTCCTCCTCCTCTGTTTTGGGAGAACCATCATCACTCCAACCTCCCGCTCAGAAGTTCCGAACGGCCTCACCCCACGTGCAGAAGACATCCGTAAGCCACCCCCTCTTGCCCTTTTAGTAACCCAATTTAGTTAATTTCCTCCCCCCATTTGAATAGTCTCCTCCTGGAATACCTTAAGTTCATACTTCATAGCCTGATTTATAACTACAATTTTCCCTTACATTTACCTATGTGATTTTGCCCGTTAATTCTCTGAGGTAAATTTACCCATCAATTCTTTCATTATTTTTGTTTAAATAAAATTATTTTTTTGTACATGCCTCTTTAAATAACCTTGAGCTTTGCCATTGTCCATAATTTACATGACCTCGTTGTACTCTCTCGCTACTCAGCCCGTCTGAACTCGTGGTTTTCTGTCCCTTTTGTCGGTTCGCTTTCAAGTTATTGGTCCCTCCCTGATAGATATAATATGGTATTGATATAATGTAATGTCATACCACGACACAGGAAGAAATCCTTACCTATTTAGGCAGATGTTCGTTTTTAAATTCTTTCCAGGATTCCTTTTGATGTTGTTTATTTGGATGTTTATCCCCTCAACATGATTCACCCTCTTCACTTATTCTATTTTTTCATTCTCACCAATTACTCCTCGTAGGAAGCCAGAAGCTTTTATTTTTTCTTCTAGAAAAGTTTTTATATACTCTGAAAACAAAACATCTCTCTTTTCAAACTCTCAAAACTCGTAGATTTTTCTTGCAAGTTTCATTTCAGGGGTTCTGTACACGCCGGAAATCATACGTTGTTTTTCAGAGTGATCACATTGGTGTGAGTTTTGCTGAGCGCATGTGGTGCAGATTATGAAAATAAGTTTACCATCTACGGATCGAAGGAGAACTTGACTTTACAGATTATTGGGAGAGAGAAAATCAACTTTGACGATACCAAAATATGCCTCATTCACACCCTGAGTGAATTCATACAGTACGGATATAAGGAGCAAAAATCGACATAATTGTTTTTCACACTTTCGGTTGGTGGGTAATATAATATAAATGGGTTACATCTGCCACCAAAAAGTGCACTCCCTACATCCAATACACAATTGATTACATCGGTAGATATTCTATAAATTGCCTCACAGCGCTCTGGAATGGTTTACATCATAGTTTCAAATTCACACACCCAGAGAATGATAACCTTGTATTTACTACTAAGAATTCGATCACTCTCTACTGTCTGATAATATCGGTCCAACGACCCACGTCCACCAATGGAAACATCCTGTTTTAGATCACAGTTTTCTTTCTGGCTCCCAGGCCATTAAAATCCATGACAGAGAAGCATAGTTCCTCCTCCTGATGGCGAAAACCCGCCAGGAAAAAATATTCTTCCACCAACAGCAAGGCTTCGTTCACCACCGTTTCTTGCATGAAGAATCGGGATTCCTCGAACATGTTCTTCAAACATAAGCCAACGTATAGCATTATAAGAAAAAGTCTTGGATTTCTTCCTGTCGATAACTGCAATATAATTTTCTGATAAGTAAACATCTTTATGAACCTTGTAACACAATGATGCTATCGTGATACAAGACTTCATATGATCAATGTTAAATCTTCTTATGAACGAACACCTTAACTTCTCAAAACAGTGGCGAAGGATAGAAACATCTTGAATGCAATACTTAATACATTCTGTACGAATATTATATACTTCTTTTTGGAAATTGGAATAAAAATTACTGTCAAAGTGTAATTTTTCCTCGCTGTTCATTTTTTATAGTTAAAATATATTTTTCCAGGAACGGATCCAGTATAATTCAAAGTTTCCTCTGGAAGAAAATTGTAAAGAAAATAACCTTTTTCTATCTTTGAGATTCCCATTGTTTTGGGCTGTTTTTTCAGCGAAAAAGGGATGAATATGAGTGTGTCCTTAAAAGTTATGTCCTGAACGAGCTCTATCTTAAAAATCTTTTGTCCTCGCTTCATTGGATGCGAAGTAAAGAGATTAGGATTAAAATGTTGAAGCAGTTCGTCCTAGGTTAATTGGGGAATCGAATTTGGCATTTTTATGTGCCATCCCAAATGTTTTCACCTTTTCTCTCGATCCTCTTATTCGTATTAGTTCTTCTATAAAGGGTTTACAAGGGGATTTTTTACCATCTCTTTGAAAAATCTTTGTTCGTGTATCACAGTGACAAGCTCTTCGTACCCGAGATTACATTTTCTTGCCAACTCTTGAGACTCTTTTATTATTGTTGGAAGCCAAAAGGTTTTGCGCGAACATTCTCCTTCATTTTTTTGCGAAGACTGAAGAAACAAATGCGCAGCCTTTAGAATTTATATGACCTCTATATATATTATGTTGATCAAATCTTACATTGGATGGTATTACAGCATGCCCTGAAGGAATCCTGTAAACACGAACTGTGAGATAGAAGGTACTAAACTCTATTGTGGTCCGCAAATTGGAATGCTGTCTGGTACCGTTTCATTATATTATCAAATAGTGTCGACTCATGTAGTTGAAAAATGGAATGTATAAATGTATTGTATCACCGAATACATACATAATTTGCAAACTTATGTCAATGATCCAGTTTAAACAAAAGATAGCTATCTCTTTACTTTATTGCGACTTTTTTGAGAAAACAAACAAATATGTTTATTCAAGTAGGATGATGGAGCGGGGTCAAGGTTAGAAAATAAGGTTTGATAGACGGTCCGGTTTAAACAAAATATGGCTATCTCTTTACTGTATTTTGCCTTCTTAGAGAAAAAGAAGCAATATTTGTCTCATTATTTAACGATTGGAAAACACTTAGACCAATCAAAGATAACTATCTATTTGCTTTATTAAATATCGTGCCCTGAAATAAAAAAACAGAGGAGAAATAAACATCCAAATAAACAATATCGAAAGGAATCGTGGAAAGCGTTTTAGAGAGAAGGGCCAATGAATGATAAGTATCTCTCTTTGTTTCATTAAATCCTGTGCCCTGATAATCAAAACTGAGGATGGATAAACAACCAAGTAAACAATATCGATGTGAGTCCATGCCTTAGAAAGTCTGAATCCTTCGAAAAAGAGCCACTGACCAAATTATTAGGGGGCAATTGGAGGGCGGGGGTCACGCCTGCATGTCACCAAGGCTAGTAGTGACCAATGCTAGATGGGGTGGAAAGGACACCGGCATGCAATTAAAATCCTGAAAATTTAAAACGTTTTTAAGTGTGTGTGTGTACCTGCATCCTTCGAAAAGGCCACTGACCAAAGTATGAAGGGAGGGGGGGGGGGCACTTTCATACCACCAAGGCTGGTAGTGAACAATGCTAGGAGGAGGGGAGGGGCGGGGCGGGGGAGAGGAGACTTGAGTGCGTGTGTACGTATCTAGATACGTACATAGGAGGCCAAGTTTGTGTGCACTTGACCTGCCATTAGGATAGAGTTTCTCTGACCCGGTTTGAATTTTCAGATTTACTTCGATAAAGGTCACTGACCAAAGTATTGGGCGGGAAGGGGAGAAGGGACACTTGCATGTCACCAAGGCTGTTAGTGACCAAAGCTAGGGGGGGGAGGAGACTTGAGTGCGAGTCCATGTGCGTGTGTACGTATCTGGATAGCACATAGGAGGCCGAGCTTGTGTGCACTCGACCCTTCACCTACAATACTACTACTAGTATCGTGCCAAATTCGGCTCATGTTCATTAGGTACACGGCTTTTTTATTTCTAGATTGCAGTACAGACAATGAGACGACGCCAAAAGAAAGTTGTAAAAAAACAAACAAATCGCATGAGAAGCTAGATAATAAAAGTAGTTAGAGAAAGATTGAGAATGAAAAGCAGAGATTTCTAAAATAAAGTTATTATTATTTAAAAAGCTGTCATCTTAGTATAAGAAGGCACGAGGCAACTTGAAAATGACAAAATAAAATAAAAAGCTTATTCTTTATTGGTTTTAATTTTAATGCTACAGTCGTAGGCTACGAAGGCAGGAGGAGCTCCAAATTGAAGTCCCCGCAATCCGGTACACAATATAAACGAATACATCTGCTACGAGGAGCGTGGAGACCTTTCGGTCACAGTGGCTCCAAGAATCTCAAATTCCTTTATGTGCACCTTTATTTTTTCTAATTACTTTAATTTTACCCTTATTTTGCTACTTCTATAGGGCTAGTTTCATAGCGGTTGCTGATTTAGCAGCCTCGTGTGTAACTGATCTGGTCCATTCATCCGTTTTATTGAGCATGATAGAAAGGGTTTGGTCTAATTTATCACCCCTATTTTGTCTCCTTTTGAAGTAGTAGTGTTTAAAATGTAAACAATCTGTCTAGCACTTTCTCTTTCTACTGTCCTTTCATCAATATTTTGTTTCTCCATCATTTCGCGCACCCGTATTGAGATGACAGGAGAAATCTGGAGGCTTGTGGGCCCTCCTGACCAAAATATCTACAAGACGATCTGTCCGCGGACTAGTAAAAGGATCGGGACATGAGATGTGGCTTAAAAACACCCTTGAAGCAACAAAGAAAGAACAGGAACGAATAAAGTAAGTTGGCAAGGCGTTCCACAGTTTCTAAGCATAAAATGAATACCCGGGGATCTCTAAAGTGCTGAGAGAGCTACGAGGAGCGCACCGACAGGGTACAATGGTAGATTGCACTTCTCTGGCAGATAAATAGGCGATGATAGAAATAAAAGCACGCTCCAAAGCATCATTGTTGCCCGGGAGAACTAACCATAAGTATTAAGAACGCTAGATGCAAAGTTCTGCAGGATTTTAAAACAACAAAGAGTAGTGGCCTTGGTCCCGGCAAGAAAGGAGTTGCAATCATCAAGAAGCAAGTTGCCAAATACTTGAATTGCTGAGATTACGGCCGAATTGTATAACAGACAGACATTCAATAGTATGGAAAGAAAATTGACTATAAAATGGGACACCTAATTTTAAATTTCTAAAGAAATACGAATTTAAATTTATATATTTCAGTCATTTAAAATTCTCATTTTTTGCGCAAGAAGAATTAGCTTCTATTGTAGATGTGCATTAGAGTTGTCTAAGAATTGACTTGTCCTAATTGTCTCCATATTAATTAAATAGGCAACGGATACGCTCCATAGCATGCCCTAACACTTAATAGTGAGTGATCTGGGTTGCTATTTTGCTCTTCACCTAAGTAAAAAACTTACCGAATCTTGTCTTTAGCTCCGCTTCCCTCACTTCACTTGTTTCTGGAGATATCTTTTGAAGTATATTTTTCATTTCAACTTCATTTCTTTTCAATACTTTTATTTTTACTAACTTAATTTACAAGAAATAAATATATAAATAATCCCTTTAATAATAGGATTTAAAACAAAATTTACAAACAAATTTTGCTCAACAATTTATCTTAACCTTATTTTGTATTTCATTAACTCTTAAAATTCGTTATAAAAATATTTGCTTGAAAAGTTCAGCGAGACCTCTTTTACCGATTTCAGAGAGGTAAAAAGGTACAAGAGTGTTTTTTCTCGCCTTTTGCAGTTATACAATGAAAACAAAGGCTTTAAAGCCTCATATTATGTAAATGTTTTAAGTTTCATCGTTGTCAAATATTGATTTGGTTCTAGTGTATTTGCTTCTTAGCAATTCTGTGAATAATCGTTCTCATATTCTGTACCTGTCATTATCTTTGAAAATATTTTAATTAAGGAAAATTGTTTCCTTATTTTGCTCAGTAGTAAATATATATATATATATATATATATATATATATATATATATATATATATATATATATATATATATATATATATATATATATATATATATATATATGTATATAACCTTAGCGAAAAGTATAAATATCCCTATAGAATCATTTAATCATCCATATAATATAATTGGAATAGGAATTTGTGGTAAATGAATTCCTTATGTATCTATTTATTTTCAATTAATTTCATAATTTTTTTAACCCCTTTTTCTTTACGTATTCCTTTAATTCTTCTGTGCTTAATTCCGATCTCCCCGTTCCTAAGCCTGATTTTACCATGGGTTCTAGGTCTGAATCCGAGGCTGGTGTAACAACAGATACAGCTGAGATTGAGGCATAAAAAAGGGAAGAGGGCGACCACATGGTGCCATTTACGCAAGATGAACTCAGCGACCATAAACAAGACCTAAATCTTTCCAAGTAATCTGCTCAGCTAGCGGGTTCACATATTCGAGAGAAATGTAGACTGGCACCAGGAACATGATTCTATTGGGATCGGGACCACCAGAATGAATTGAGGAAAATTTTAAAGTTTGATGAAGCCTCTTTACTGGTTTGGTGTCACAACATTGATGACCTGCTATTCTTAATGGACCTAAAATATGATGCTATGGAATGGAGACTTTTCATTGATTCAACTAACAGAATTTTTAGGCAGTTCTTCTTCATACCGACAATGAGTTTTCATCGATCACTATTGGACACTCAGCTACAATGGAAGAAGCCTGCAACAGCATGGACCGCCTGTTGTCTGCTCTCAACTACAAGAAACACAAATAGCTAATCTGTGGAGCTCTTAAAGTTGTATCACTTATCCATGTCCTTAAAGGCGGGAAGACAAAGTATCCATGATTTATGTGCTTGTGGGACAGTTGGGTTGGTGACCAGCATTATGTCAGACAAGACTGAACGTCAAGAAAAGAATTAAAATTTGATTTACACTCCGTTCGGCCACACCATCTGGGTCTACCGAGCAAGATTTTTGCTCCCACGCCTTTCCACGGGTCAGCATGGAAAAACAGAAGGCAGGGGTATATGATCCTTCTTCAAATATGGGAGCTCACCAATGACACCAGTTTTAATGAAGCAACCACAAAAGTCCTCAGTATGGGAAGATGTTGTAAGAGTGCATGTCAAGGGAAGTGCACTTACATCAGGCCTACCTGGACTATTTTCCCGAAAATATTGGAGACATCATTGAATAACAGAGTGAGCGGGTTCGCCACCATATCCGTGTGATTGAAGAACACTACCAGGGGGATTAAAAGGTCAAAAATTTGGCTGACTGCTGCTGGTGCCTGTAAGAGGATTTGGTGTCTGCTAGGCACAAGTAGAAGTCCCTAAAGAAACTATTCATCTATGAATAGCTTTTTTGTATGTTTTACTCTTTTAGGTAGAAATTAGAACATTCTACAAACCTTATGTGTATAAATCAGTTCCAAATTTACCTTATTGTACATATATATTCGCCTAAAACTAGATCTGACTATAGGAATTGCTGGTATGTGCTTATATATCAAAAACATGATCTGATAAGATAAAATTAGATATTATAAAATTAGGTATTATATGTTAAACCTTGAAAACAGCGCAGAGGAGTGCAATAGGTAATCCCCCACTGTACTTGTTAGTGAACCCACCTATATCTACCTATCTTTATTTTTTTCGCTCTTACACTTTTCCGAACTTGCTTTTCTATCCACAGAGTTTTTGGTTGCACGGCGCACTTTCGTCCTTTAATGAACCTTAGTCGAGCGTCAGTGTATACCGTGAGGTCCCTATCTGCCTCTAGGTCCGAAGGCCCGCTGGCTAAGACAAATATGTGTTGGGTGAGTTAGGCTGTTAACTCTCCTCACCTTCCTTCGTGGAATATATATACGGTAGCTACGGCAGCACCATGCTTTATAGTTAAAGTTCATCGAAATTTTCTTTTTAAAGTCTGGCTAAGTTGGCAAATCACATTAACGATGGATCGGGACCGATTGTGTGGATTCGGGGTGGCTTAGTGTCTACTTTCCATAAGTCTTTTTTTGTTATCTATAAATATGGTGACAATGAATGTAAATGGTGGAAGAGGACATTTGGATGCACCTCCAATCGAAGCATCGCCCCTACTATATATCGGCGATGACGAAGATCTCTCCTTACACAATCTATCTCAAAAAACGGGCTTCCACTTTGCCATCGTTGAAGCCGCTCTCGGTAAAACTCCACTTCTGAAAAGTAGGTGCCCCCCTTTGTTTTTTTTATCTGGACCGCCTCAAATCCTTTTTTACCTGAAGAATGTTACACCCTTGCTTTCTATTGTAGAGCTCGCCTATGAACGACTCCATCGTCCGACCAATGCCACTCCCACACGTTTTATATCATGGTGAACTGTCAAATAGTAAGCAGGCCCCGAGAAATCGAGTTCTAACGCTGACAGTGACTTCATAGAGCCAAGCCTTTTTTTGGGGGGGAGGGTAATCAAAGCCCATCAGGCATTGCCCCCTGTAGTCCAGCAGTCATGCATTTTGATATTGCGGGAAACGATGTGCCTGCTCTTCCTCTCTTCCCCGATGGAGGTCGGCTGGCCAGCCAGAGACTTGACTCCGAATAATGATACCTCAAATAGGATCCATGATGGTTTAGAGGGATGGCTGCCAAATCTAACCCACCTCTCAGAGATGTACATTAGTCCCGGATGTATTCTAGCCCCAGATGACAGGATCTTCCATTGGATCGATCTTCGGTTCTTCACCGCACATCGAAACTGAATCCACACCTGTACAATCTTTCCTTCAAATGGCTCGGAACTTTGTGGAATCAAATGGATAGGAGTGACCACATCCCTAGGCCGGTGTCCATTTTCCATTTCTGAGGAGAGTTTGGCTGAAGCCGGTCTATCCGTACTAAACGTTCCTTCAGGTGGTGGATAGAAGGGGGTTCATTTACCATCCACCTCTCGAAAGAAAAGAAGTAACAGGAAGACAAAGATTATGAATTTTTCCTCTCCCTCGCCGGTAGCTCCATGGACGGACAGATGTAGGCTGCCATTACGGCAAGCGTCCAGCCCAAGATCGACATGTCCATTGGCTATTGTTTCACTATTCCTCACACCCGAAGCATGGCAGGAATCAGGGCAGCCCTCCGCTTATTAACATAGAAGATGGGAGACAGTCGAGGGGAACTTAGAGTGGCGTGCTATTCCGTCGCAACTTTTCCCACTGATCTACTCCAATACTGTGACGGCTTTAGCTCGCTTTCTTTCCGCTTCAAATTGTCCACATTCGTGAGCCGGACTGCTAATTTTTGGAAAGCTCCCATGTACACTACTGCAGCAACAGCAATGTCCCTTAGAGTGTTCCGTATATTCATGTTGAATGTCTCATCTTTCACTATCTTCTAGCACATTACGTGTCCCGGTATAGGGATGAGGGTATTCACTACTGTTTGTTCCTTACACCCGGGACAGATTAGTGAAGACTTACTTGGTGACCATGTGACCAGTTTTGAGAAGGCTGTCATCATCCATTTCATTATTTGACTTTTTGCTGTATCTCGCATGTGCCTGCGCCCAAGGGGAGCATGCCTCCTCTCGACGCCGGAAATTGCTTCCTTCTTGTTTTGTGTTTGTTTGTTGTTTTTTGTGTAATTTTTTGTTATTTGCTCTTTTTTGCCTATATTTCAAATCAAGCCTAACATTAGGCTATATTGCGCTTGCGGTGACCTTTGCCCTAGTAGGCAATTGCCAAATAGGCTCTTTAAAAACGCAGTTAGCAATCGTTGGCAACACCAGGAAATTTTTTGCGTATGTCACTCATACCCTCAATGGAAAAGGAATTATTGTTATTCACATTGCCTCTCGTTTGACTGCCACCATCGCTCGAATGCGATGGCCAGCCTTAACATCAGCTTCAACGAAGGCTCTGCATCCACGTGAGAATCAAGGCCCCTGACTTGATTCAACCAAGAGGAATTCGAAGGATTGACCTTGTTTTTAAAGCTAAATTGTGATCTTGTTTTCTTAACTAAGAGATTCGAGAAAACCGTGATAAACTGAAAGTTATGAAGTCTTGAGCCATGTAATAGAAACCAAATTCTAACAAAGAGCACTTTATTTAGATATTTTGAAGATAATCTACTTGTCCCACGTTCGGCGGAATTTGATACCGACAATAACCTTGGTGTACTTCACCGCGCAATCATAAATCAGTGGGTGTCGAGGAAACCTTGATTGACTATTTTCATTTGCATTTCTCATCTCCTACTCAACTATTGCAATAGGAGTAATAAATCTACTCTGGCGTTTTGGTATTCTCCCTAGCTCGTTTCCTGATCCGCTTTCTTGTCCTACCTATCATGTTCCTCTTGTTAATTTCCTGCATCGCCTTTGTCTTCTATTCACTTTCTGAGACGAAATTCTATCCCTTCTTCTCCTCAGCTTTGTTTGTTCTGACTCTTAGAGATCTCATATGCAAATATATTATTACTACTAATTGGCTTTCAGGTACCTTTTCTGAAATACAATCAGAGTAAAACTGAGGTAATACTGTTGGGAATCCATTCGATGCCGCTCACCGTATAGTAATCGCTCCTTTCGATGAAGTAAGTAGCTTCCTCCTTTTTGTACGAACATCTTTAGAATCCTTGGTTTCACCTGTTATAAACAATAATCTCTGAAACTTAACTTTGGTGATGTCTCCAAATATCTCTTTCATTTCTCATTCTCCTAGTTCCAATTTGACTACTATAAGTCCAGATTATTATCCACAATTTCATTACCTCTACCTATGCGTTCTTTAACTCTGTCTTGGCTGTATCAAGGATTCAAATAAACGATACTTTTAACTTGTTCAAATCTTTGCGGCCACTGTTATTCACCATGGGTTGTTTCTCTTCCGCAACCTCACTGCACCGTAATTTGCATTGGATGTTCTTAAAATAATTCGACTCAGAATCACTTTCTAGGTCATTTCTCTGCATATACAATATAAATAACACGGCAACCTTAGGCGTATCTTCCTGGTAAAGAGAATAACGACTGTCGTAGAATGGACTCTCGACGATATACCATATATAACTATTCGTCGAAGGAACTTATTTAATTATCTTTAGAGTGCGTGGATGTCTAGGCGGGCCGATATTATGTATCTTTGATATGCTTAAGAAGTGAAACTAAGCTCAAGGATAATAATATTGCTATCATTAATAAAATAGAATTTTATTAATAAAAAATATCAACAACACACAAAACGGAAAATATTGACGTAAACTGAGAATAGAAAGGATCGTGGGAAATCTAGCTAATCCGAGGATTAAGATATATTTAAAAAGGTAAAACAAATATGAAGTTAAAGGTAGGGGATATCGCTAAACCATTTAAAGCACAGGATAGAGTTGACAAAAAAGGTTATACTCAAAGGTAACGTTCGGCTTACGTAATTATACTTGTTGTGCAGAGGAAGGCGACGTGAAGGAATTTTCGGTTGGCTGGCGAGTTCCAGCCGAAGGGGGGAAGGGAATTAAATGATCCTGACGTGGCGTCTTGGGAATGAGAACCGTTTCTTGACGAGCGGCTTGAAAGGCAATGGGTGTTCTACGTTGTTCCCTTCTGAACAACAGGATGGGGAGGGAGAACCGTCTCTTGTCTACGGGCTCGAGAACAATGGCTGTTCTAATGTTGTTCTCTTCTGAACAACAAGGTGGTAGCGTGAGAACCGTTTCTTGACGAACGGGCTCAAACGAACAATGGATCTTCTATGTTGTTTTCTTTTGAAAAACAAGAGTGAGAACCGTTTCTTGCCAACGGGCTCGAACGAACAATGGCTGTTCTAACGTTGTTGTCTTTTTGAAAAACAGGGGAAGCCTTGTGGACTTAGCGTCACGAAGGCTCAAACTTTGGCACTCAAGGGCTATTGTTCTTCTTCTAGACAAGTGATGGTGGATCTCGAGGTCGAGGGCCCTTTGGTGCATGAGGTGAGACTGGACCGTAGTGATGTCTCGCTAAGAAAATCTGGATCTCTAATCTGAACTTAGTGGTAAAGTTTCCAAATAAATAGTAGGGACACTTCCTTGGCGTGGGGGGCGATGGAGTGGGAGCTTCGAGGAAATGCACAGCCAAGCTTGAGAACAATGCTTTATCTGCCCATAAGCCTTACTCAATCTGGCGAGGTCGACGCATGGGGAGAACGGGGAAAGATAAACTTTCTTGTTTAAACATTGACTCAGGTGGCTGCGATAAGGCCCCGAGCTTCAAAGCGAAGATGCACGTGGGTAGCATCGTGGTTTTAAATAACATGTGATAGTGGTTGAAATTAAGCGGCCTCAACCCGTTTTATCACAACGACCAATAGGAACTGTGAGGGTATGGAATGTACATACTCACATGCCGCCAGAAAATCGTGGGAACGAAAGAAATTTGTCGTTTAAGTTGACCTTCGTCTCCACTCTCTCCCCCCACCCTCCTCCGACATTCTACCGCCTTCCTTTACCTTCCCCTTGAACTAAGTCGTAATCTGCGCCAAAGTTCCCCAACAGGCAACAGGAAGTCTGACGAAAGAAGGCCTATCTCACAGAGAAGCCTAAATTCTATTAGCTTTCTTTATGATAAAATGTAGATTGTTCAGAAGGCGCTGCGATAAGCAAGTTGTCGTATATGGGAACGCCTCTCTCGATTTCACACAGTCCGTGGTATAAATGACAACGCCGTTCATCCCTCGGCAGAAGTGTTCCAAACCTATTCGCGTAACCCTCACGTTGAACGAGAGTCGTTGCCGTAACGTTTCGACTGCCAACGCGCCGCTGAGTTAACTTGGTCGCGGGCTCAATGTGTTCCTGAGGCAAATTTCGACTTAAAGATTCTGTGACTAGAAGAATACGCTCTGTTGCTCAACGTAACTTAAGAAAGAAAAAGGAACATCCAAATAGTTACTGGAAGTAACTATTTGTTAGTGTCACGTCCAGTTAGGACTGAAATAACCGGAACTACAGTCATCGGCCCCAAACCCGTCGTCTTATCTCCCCTCTCCCCGATAACTCGTGTTAACGCCACCCGAACCATCCCGTCTGGACCTGAGTGGTTGTCTCTCCAATCCATCACAATTAATGGTAATCTGTAAATCCAGTGTCCCTCTAATCTTAAATTAACTATTTAATTAACAGTGATTGATACTCCCATTGAGTCATTATAAATCTAGACGCTTAACGTCAGTGTTTAATATTTAATCCTTAATTTTGCCCGTTTAACTATTGCTAATTATTATATTTGTGTAAAGTAAAGTTTATTTTTTGTACGTGTGTTTATTTGTTGCTCCTCCCTTTTGACGTACCCTTGGCAAGACTTTAATCAAGAATCCCTTCGGCTAATTTATTCAACCTGTAGTATGCAGTCTTAGAATTCAACAATCACAAACCTCTCCCCCAGTAATAAGTGGGAATTTTATAGTGAGAATCCTGGCCGTGGCACAACCCGCCTCTAACCAGCTTTCGCGCGTTCAGTAGGAATTGAAGCCTATATATATAATTAATAATCGAAGATTGAGTTATAAAGTCTCAATACCATCGACTTAAACAAAAGCCGTGTGTCCAGATCAATGACTAGAATAATTATTGGACCAGACTATGAGCAATTCTACCACAGGAACCCTAGGCTAATACTGTTCCTCCGCCTATTTCTTCAGAAATCATTTGTCCTGCATGGATGATAATACTTCCTCCATATTTTCTCCTACAATGTGGAATTATATGCAAATCGCTCTAAAGTTTATTTCTTTTAGACCAATTCCCACGCGTTGATTTCTTTGAGGGTGTCCAGAAGACCCAACTCTTTTTAGGAATTATTTTGTAGTTGGTAGAATGGTGCTCTGTAAATTTCCCTGGGCTTGAATAGCGCCATGCTAAATTTAATATTATTTCAATTATTATGTAACCACATTCATCCTTGTGTTCTCTGTATCAATTTTATGGATAAACACTTGGCTCTTTCTTAATTTCTCTCCAATTTTTACCTTAATATTATCCAGCTACACTCATCTTTGGTTTCACTGTATCGCTATTACGTATAAAATTCATGATACCGTTACACTCGTTACGAGACTCTCAACAAAGGAGACAATGATAATTTGGGTGAATTTTGACAGAGTTTAATGTTTTATCATATAGATAGTGTTTAATTCGTAATATTAATCAATGTGGACGCCCTCGGCGGCGAGCACAAGCTCCACGCGAGAAGTAAACACTCCACACACGTTGCGGACGAAGTACTTCCTCATGTGGTCATACACGTGGTTAATGGAGGACAACAGATCATCAACATTGTTGTGATGGAATTTTCATGCACACATGGTAGTTGAGGGGATTGAGGTCAGGCAACTGCAGAGGAAAAAATTTCATCGAACACACGTTCATATTTGACCCAAAATCCTCTTACACGGTAGGTCGACCGACTGCCGTGAACAACTCTGATTCTTTTTATCAGAAAAATAAGAATTCAATTGCCATAACACTTCAAGTGGTTGACAAGACGACGACAGCGCCCCCGACCATGTTCTTGAAAACCGTCGGTAAGTAGAAGCCTTTACACGGACCTCAATCTCTTCTAATGCTGTTCTCCTACTTGATAGCCCTCGATACGGTGGTAACCGATATCTTGTTCTGGGTGATTATGTCTTTCTCTTTCATTTTAAGCTTTCTAGGTCTTTCGAAGGCTTTTTTCACAGCCAAACGGTTAACTTGAGATCTGTCTAAACTATGTCGATCTTTATGTTCTTACCTCGTTCTTGAGTTTCCTTGCGACTCTTTGGGTGGTCATTCGGCGGACTTTGAGCCGCTTAGTGGCCCGTGCGCAGGGTCGCCGAGATCTCGATTCTTTTCAATACACCTGGGCATAATGAAATGGACGTTATAATGGCGCGTGCCAGTAAAGTAAAAATTTAAGTATGTTTGACGAAACATTTTCTCTCACACTTAAATCTCTCATAATATTTAAACAACGAGTGTAACAGGACTTTTGCCAAAGCTGGTAATTATTTTGCCATTCATACTTTACAATTTTCAGCAAAATCTATATATACTTTTAACCTCAACTGCACCATACGCATCTGGATCCTTGTTTATTTGAATTAATGAGGGTGTAGGAAGGAGATAATGGGAAAGATGAAAAATCAAAATCATGGATTAATTCAATATGAATAAGTCAGCAACAGATTTTATGTTTAGGGTCTTACAAAACCGAGAATTATACAAGTAATTCGGGATTGACATTAACTTAAATTTCCTGTTTGATTTCTATAATTTCTGGACCAAAACGTTAATGTGATTATTTGCGTATATATGCAATTTTTATGCGCATATGTATTATTATTTCTATCATTACTTTATAATTATGGAGATTCCAGTTTTAACTACAAGTTTGAAACGGAAAGTTATCTTTCCTAATATTATTTTAAAATTAAAGAAAAACGGTATTTATTTAAAGATTAATGTATTCTGGATTTTTTTTTAATAAGCCAATGTCTTACTTGTAGGTCTTTATGCAGAAATGAAGGTCAAAGTGTGTAATATAAATAACAAATGGTCTATGGGCGTGACGTAAAAACAATCTGAGTTGGTTTTGACTGTTGATGAGCCTTATACTTGGTATGCTATTAACATAGAGCATTTCTGACTTGGCACATGTCCATACTTAAAATTGCAGTTAAAGGAGCATAATTTGAACAACAGTAATCTCAGACCTGAGGGATATGATTAGCTCATATTAGACAGGAAGTTACCGAATCAGTTTTGAAAACTTTACTAATCGCTTTCATGTACAACTAAGGCTCATGAGTTTTTAAGACTAGAATTTTTATCTTGCACTACGAGTATATATAGATATACGTTTTTATAATAAACAGTGCTCATTTATGTATTTTAGCAGCGGCAAGGTCCATGGAACCTGAAAATTATTGCCGAAATTTTCACCTTTACAGTATGTTCGAAAATCTAGTATTGACACGGTTCATTGCATCTTTGCTTCTGATGTGGTATCTGAAATTATGGAAAAAAAGCAAAATTGTCGAGAGACCTTACAATACTTAAATTAAACCAACCTCAGGAAATTTGATTATGACATCATTAATTGCCACCTCGCAACAAATATCCGGTTAGTCTCCATAATAAACATAGTACAAGGCTAGTGTTCGTATTAAATAATAGATATTTGACTAGGGACCAGTACTATATGGTGAGCGAGTAAATAAGTTCATAAGGAATACTCCTCTAATGAGTTGGAATACAAGTCATGAACTCTGATCCAGAGAGATGCGACTACCACGCATAAGCGTCTCCAGTAAAAGCTCTCTGTTTGTATTTATTAAAGGCACTACCTGACAGATAAAGTCCATGAGTGATTATTAATTTTAATTTTAATGTCCTCTCTGTTTACATCACTTATTTTATCTTGCTTCTACCCACAACCACAACAGAGGTGAGGTTAACGTTTCTTGAGTTATATAGTAAATACTATCCAACAACTCGGTGAGACTTTATTTCAAATTTTATTCCTTCTCCTCATAATATTGGAGCGTGAGTAGGCAGGAAGTGTGGCTCAAATAGTTACCGGATAGTCGAAAGCAACGGCAAAGAAATTAATCAGAGCTTGCTGTATTCTGTCAAGTTCAATATATTGATGCACTTTAGGTATAATTAATTCCTAAAAGACTCTATCCAGAACATTTATAACTCAATGAGCTCCAAATTTTCTATTCCTTTCGTAATGGCTCTTTGAGTAGTATCCTCCTTTTTATCCTATTTTATCCATTTTTATATTTCTCTCTATAAGCTAAATTAATATGAATGTAATGCACAAGCTTCCTATTCTATTCTAAGTTAACAAAATGTGAATTCGTTCATTATCAATAATTGAAATCAAAATCCATTCCCCTCCTACTTATCTCTCCCTTCCACAGAAATTGGAGTGAGAAGAGAGGAGGTTAACCCCATAATGATATCTACTACGAGAAAAGACATCTATGAAGAGGAATATCGTGACTTATCTTGGTATTGTCGCCATTTATCCTCCTCAGATCTTAAAAAAACACATATAAAAATAAAAATATGACTGTATATCTAATTCCCTAGAATCTTTCGTAACCCATTTATCTATTTTTTCCTTTCTAAATATATAAAAAAGTATTTTTATGCAGGATATATCGCATCTATAAGGAATTTTGAGCCACAATTTTAAAAATAATAATATAAATCCCAAATTGGATTAATTATAGCATAGACAATTTTACGGTTTACAAAGAAGTTATTTCTAGCCCCCAAAAGGAAATAAACAAGTGTGATTTGTGGAATGGAGTCCTGAATGGCGAAAGAACTTACATTACTGCTTTCTGACTCAGAATGCTATTATTCAATCAGCCAAACAAATAAACTAAACTAATCAAAAATAGGTGGTGGTTTTTATACATTTAAAGGGCAAACGTGCGATTACTCATCAATATCATACCACCAATATCAACGCTTCAGAAAATGAAAATTTAATCACAGAATCATGTTTGTGCCTTGGATCTAATTCTGCGAACATATGTATATGTGTAGGAGTGTTCCTACTCGTATTTGGGCGAAGTATGATCGATATCACTCAGGTTTATTTCTCTTCTAACAGAACCATCTAAGCAAGTATGCGTTTATGTATTCATTTATGATGGATAAATTAATGGATGAAAAGACAGATTACAATGTATGTTTAGATGTGCCCCTCTCGAACGTAGAGGGAACTCTACTTTCACGTTTAAGGGAAGGCAAACCTCATTGATTACGTGAGTCAGCGGATGTAGTTCTAATTGGGGTCAACATTGCAGTTTTTATTTTGTTATATGCACTCGTGATTTGAATGCCTTTCCAAATATCGCTGTTCATGTGTTGGTGATGAAGTCAGAACAAATAAAAATGTATATAGCAATGTAATTAATCGGTAGTGTATGTTTGTATATTTGAGTTCTTTCTTAGCTTTATATTTTTTTATACTTATGTTGCATTAATCAATCTACTTACATATTTTTTTCTTTCATGTCCCTGAGCATTATTGCCTAATCAAGGAGAGTTTACTTCTGAAAGTTGAGGAAATATATGACTAAAAAATCTTCTTTCTTTGTTTATGAAAAGTTCCATATTTTAGTCCTTTTAATGAATTTTCTTATAAGGTACAGGATTTTGAGAGGTTTATGTATGTGAAAACTGTTTAAATATTGATCAGATTTTTAAGCGTGTATTTTCAGGCAACTGTCTCAAAAAGTTTAGTAGTGTTGTTGAATAAATGGAAATGGTACTATGCCCTAGGTGACCATCGTAATGCAGCTTGTCAATAATCAAATATTTATTTTAATTGAGAGAGTAAAAATGAGGGAATGTATATGAAAAAGAAGATCTAAGTATAGAGAATATCTCCTTATAAAACTATATACAGGTAGAAGAAAGAGGTCAAAGTAAGTAAAGGAAAATTCTCGAAAGTTAAGGGAAATATATATGACCGTTTTCCATTCACAGAATTCACCATAAGTGCAATCTCATAAGACTATTATCCTGTAACCAGTTTAGTAGTAATTTGGGTCTTATTGATCTGTTTCTAGAGAAAATGATTATTATTAATCTTAAATCTAATTTTGAAATCCTTAAACTTTTGTTGGAATAACATTTTAAGCAGTTTTTTTGTTGTGTGCGAGTCTAGTCGTGAGCGATTCTAAATCACTCTGTCGGTCGATCGGCCCCGTTTTGCTTTTTTGAACACCTTATAGAGTTTTCATTCTCCTTCGAATGGTCTAATTTTGAAGGTCTTCTAAAGCTTAGTCTGGGAATTTTTAAACTTTTGAAAGTTGTAAGGTCATAAATCAGATAAATTGAGAGCACGCGACTTTTGGTGAGTATACCTTGTTCGCTAGCTATGCCCCCAAATTCTCCATTCAGCTTTAAATTGTCTTTGCAGGAGAGCCTAGCTCGCACTAGGTAAGTATAAGTCTTTTTTTTATGGCTATACATTTAACTTTCAAACAGTTTGTCTGGATATTAGTTTTGACCCCAAAAATGTTTATTTGGCTCGAATATTCTGAATATGTTCTGTAAAATGCCCCTGTGGTGCAATCTGTCCATTATACTATCTTCGATGGACCAGAGAGTTTTTACCTACTCTCAATGATCATTTTGAGCGTTTTGGATGTATTTACTTATTTTTACTTTCGTATTGCCCTCCTAGTCTATTGGACTGAATGCGAAGGATCTAATGGCGTACATCCAAGAGGAGGAGAAAGCAGTAAGAGCGGAAAAAAGGGAAAAAGAAGAGAAAGAACGTGAAGAAAAAAGAGAAGAAAGAGAGAAAATTCGTTTGCATGAACCCGTAATAACCATGGCAAGAAACAAAATGATTTCAATTAATTAGAGGAACATAGTGCAAATAACCGCCTCCATAATATTGTCTGTTATCAAGAAAGGAGAAGATTTGAGGTCATACCTCATTCACTTAAAGTATATCTTTGAGATGAATCATTGGGATATTAAAACACACATTATACCAAGTTGTTACCTTTACTTAGTACCAAGCTCAGGGACATTTTCATTTCGCTCCTGTCAGAAGCAAACATTGATTATTCCACGTTAAAACCAAATTGTTTGCTGCCTATAATATGACTCCGGACTTTTACTGGGCAAAGATCTGTCACTATCGGATCCAGCCTAATCAAACATTCTGTTAATTTGGATATTACTTGCAACGTAATTTTAATTTCAGGCTAGACGCGTTCAAAGTTCCCCAAGAATAAGATGCTTTGGTTGACCTTGTCCCCAAAGACCAACTCTTGTCGTTACTTCCGTCGCAGATCCGATCTTTCGTTAAAGACTGGAATTGCCTAGCATTTAAACAGTGTATCGAGGAAGCGGATGTATAAGCAGCTAGTCATAATTGCTATCTGAAAGAAGAGAAGAAAACGGAACCAGGCACTCTCAAAATAAAAGCTCATAAAACCAAATTTGTTCCCCACAAGAGGGTTAACTTTATCGAGATGATTGGTCCGTCTGAGCCTAAACCCTTCTTTTCGCCACACAAACGTTAGATAATACCCTACTCCTCTAATCTCCAGGGTTCGTGGTTCCCCAGGAAAAATGTCGTATGTTACTCTTGTGGAGTAGACGGTCATGTAAGAACTAATTGCTCTCAGAATTCTCAATTTAGAGGCGGCTATCCCCACCAAGTCCCAAATATAGGTTTTACGCCTGCCCAACCACCGTCGGAACCATAAGCATCTCTCCCCTCAAGCGAACCCAGTCCCGCCCACGAGCAGGTGAACTTTTGTTTGAAAAAATCTCTCCTGGAGGTATCCAATTCGAAACTGGATCAGGGAACGGTTGCCGGATCTCAACTTTCGTTCGCGAGACAGGGTGCACGTGTATCTTGATATCTGACTAATTACTTCCACCTGTAGCCCTGGATCACGACCACTTGGAAACTGTCGACGATTGCCTAGGGCGCGCTAACAGATTCCCCATTGTGAGATACTACATCGAGTGCGCCCTTTTCACTGGCTGGGCCGAGGGCGTTGCAGCGCCCGTCAAGTTCTGTGCTGCTTTAATTGACCAGAGTCCACGGGTATAAGCTCAATCCGTGACCACCAGAACTCAAGCGGTTGGAGAATCGGAAGAGCCCGCAGCTCTGAAAGCTCCCGGCGCTTCAAATCGGCAAAATTTCCTCAACGAAGAATTTATGAAAAATCAAAAAGAGTGTGAATTTCGTCGCCATCTATGGATAAAGGCACAGAAGAAGACGCTAGAGTCCATTAAGGGCAACAAGATAATCTCTTTCATTGTTAAGGATGACCTCCTTTACCGCGCATGCTCAGCAGACAATAACACGTATTCCGAAGTAATATGTGTCCCCCGATCCCATGTCAAACTCATCATTTAAACTGCCCACGATAGTCTCTTTTTGGGTCCTTTTATCTAATCTAAGACAGAACAACGAGTCTTTAAATATTTTTTTTGGCCAGGTGCATCGGACGAAATCTTGCGTTACTGTAGTTCGTGTAAATTCTGCCAGAAGACCGCTATTAAAGTTTGCCCACTTACAGAAAGGCCGAATAATCTCCGAACACTTAGCTCAAGTGGCGTTTGACTTGATTGGGCCGATTAACCCACCTTCAAGTGAGGGCCATATATATGGTTTAACTCTAGTCGATTTTGTCACCAAATTGCCCGAGGCTGTGCAGCTTAAAAGATTGACAGCACCACTTGTGCCGAAGCATCCATCACGATTTTCCCGTGTTGGGCTGCTGGAAGAGATATTTTCGGATCGTGGCCGCCAATTTACGTCTCAATTAATCAAATATGAGCGTAAGTTGCTAATGATAAAATCCTTGGTTACGATTCCGTTTCACACAGCCGGAAGTGAAATGAACGAAAGGGTAAATGACAGTCTTAAATCCATTCAGAAGAAATTTTGTGCTGAGCAGCTAAGGGAATGCACAAATATCTTCCGGGAACACTCTTTGCGTACCTTAGGTTTCGCTCCGTTTGAATTACTATACGGAAGGAATTTAAGAAGCATATTGAGCATTTTGATCGAGCTATTTACAAATCATTACTGGATCAGGAAATCCAATCTTCGTAATCGTATCTGCTGAATTTACGACAGAGGTTGGAAAATTGCGCCGAAATAGCGTATCAAAATGAGGATGTGAACCTGGATAAATTTCAAAATTAATTCGACTACAAATCTGAAGATAGAAAATTGAAGCTAGGTGAAAAACTTTTGTCGTTGCTCCTAACTGAAAACAACAAATTACTGACCTAATAGAAGGGCCACTATCAAGTGATAGAGAAACGGTCCTGGTCGATTATTTGATTCAAACGTCAACAGGAAGAAGGCTTTTCCCCAGAAATCGTCTTAAGAAGTATCACCGACATGCATGGGCTAACCAGATTATGGCTATTGATGAGCAATCGACTTTGAATGCTAATTATCCTATAGCACTCTAAGTGTCGTATAAGTTGCCTGCATATAGTAAGACAGCGAATACCCCCTACACGTCTTGCCAGACGCAACTAAATCCTCGTCAGCCGAACTAAAATTGAGTGACCAGCTGTCGCCTCATCAGAAAACCCATCTACAAGCACTCATGAAGCAATTCGGTGACGTCATCTCTGAAATTCCTGGTTTTGCAGCCCAATTTGACCATAACATCCAATTCTTCCCCCAAGAACCCCTCCGATCTAAGCCATATCCGAAGCTCATACATCTGATACAAGCATTTAATGCTGAGGTTGACAAGCTCTTAAATTTGAAAATAATAGAACCATCAAAATCAGATTATTGCCCTCCGGTTGCTATGGTTAAGAAACTAAATAGATCATACCAATTGTGTATAGATTTTAGGAAATTAAATTCATCTTTTTGAGAAAACCAAATTCTTATTTGAGCTGGATTTGCGAAGAATTATTGTCAAATTCCGTTACGATAAGAGGGCCAAGAACTGCATGCTTTTCCAAAAGAAAAAGGGGCTGATGCAGTTTAGACGACTTCCGTTCGGGTTTCACTGCTTGCTGTAAAAAATTTTTGTTTGGTGAGAAGGATATTTGATGGATTACCAAATATATCATTCTATTTTGATTATATTTATGTGGCTACGAATGAATGGAACAGCACCTGAATGCTCTACAAGCACTTTTACTAAGACTTCAGGAGCATAATCTAATTAATGGGCCCAGTAAATGTTATTTGGCCCAAGGTACAATTGACTATTTAGTCTTCCTTATTAGAAATAACTTGCTAGCTCACCAGGAGGATAAAGTTAGAGCCATTGTTAAAATGCCTCTTCCATCAACTAAGAAGCAATTAAGATCCTTTATGGGTTGCAAGTTCTTATACAGATGTTTTATTCATAATTTCACCTCATTCTCCGTTTCCTTGTGAAAAATTAAAATAAAAAACCACAAAGCTTCGTATGGAACCCGCTGTCGGTTAAGATTTTAATGAACTTAAGAAAAACTCGCGTCGGCGCCCATATTACGTTTGCTCAATCACGATGAACTGTTTGGCATTCGAAAAATGATGAGAGCTTTCCCATCGCATATGAAAGTCGGAAATTGCTACCCCGCGAAAAGAACCACGCTGTGATTGAGCGAGAGGTCCTCGTGATAATTTAGGGAATTCAAAAGTTTAAAATGTATTTGGTTGTGAAAAAGTTTGTAATAGAAACTGAGCCTAAACCCTTATCCTACATCCGAGATGTAAAAAAAACCATTATTGTTGTCTAATGCGCTGGAGTTTGTTTTGACAAGAATTTCAATTTAGGATCTTGTATATTAAAGGCTCCGATAAATGTATGGCCGAAGGCTTAAGCAGGAATCCATTTAATTCTTCTTCGAACTGATCATGATTGAGAGTAAATTTTTAAGATGGATTTTTTAATTTACATACGCTCAGGCAATATTTCCATTAAGTATAATGGAATATGTACCTTTTTTAATTTCTTTTTATGGTAGATTGATTGTGCTAACTTTATATTGCCATGGACCCGAGGCAGGTGAGCCTCTTTCTTAAAGATATTTGTTGATAATTATCGTTATTGTCAGTTATTTTTTTGTTTTTGTTTCGAAATTACGAGGTTGTGCCCCTTGTGGTTATTATGGGATGTCACGTTTTTCCTGAAGTTTCCTTTTGAAGGAGAAGGAGATGTCAAAGATGAGAGAAATGTAGATCAGATATATATATATATATATATATATATATATATATATATATATAGAGAGAGAGAGAGAGAGAGAGAGAGAAAGAGAAAGACGGGTAGGGCGGAAAAAAACACGCGATCGGCTTTTTGAGGTAATTTCCGTTTGATAAGGCGCCCTATAACTAGCCTATTTGTAACAACGAGAGGTTCTGCGAGATGGCCTGTAACTCTAATTCAACTCTCGGCGTCTCTGTATAAATAAAGTAAAATCCACTCCCGGTGTCTCGATAAAATTCACTTCCGGCGGGCCCGTATAAATAGTTAAGCGATAGCCTCGTCAAGATTAGTATTTTGCCAAAGAGGACGCGACGCAAAAGAATTCTTTCTCTCGGCCAGTCTTATCCCAAGAGCCTGAAGTCAAGATAATTAAATAATAAGAAATAGAAGGAGGAACGAGAAGACTCCCACACTTAGCTTCTCCGCAGCGAAAAACTACCTCGATTCCTCCTTTCGAGGCTATCAGTGGTTGTTATAACAAAGGTTGTATTCTCTTTCATAACTTCAAGCAGGCTGAGTACTAATCGTCCAAGTGTAAACTCAACTATGCCGTTGGATAGCAATCGAGCTCGACGCTCGTAATTCGCCTCCCCCCCTCCCGTTCAAGCCTTTGTCTCGGGTACAAATATCCACCCGGAATACTAGTTTCCCTTTTGTCGGTCGTGTACGTTTGTGTGTACGTGCTCGCGGATCACGCCAAGAGCGGACGTGTGTAAACCCCTTGATCAGTTAGTTCTTTTGTATTTCTATGTTGTATACATTATTTTATTTTGTTTGTAGAGTAATAAAGATTATATTGTTTCCTCCATTTTGATATCCAGAACTTCCTAGTTAGTTGATTTAATTCGACCAATGGAAAATAGTCACTCTTACTAGATTTTAATGCAACCTTCGTTTAAAGTGCATCTTTCAGCTCAAGAAATCTAACCTGACTCACGACACTTCTAAATGGCATTGCTGAATGAGAGGAAGTAAAAGTAGGACAAAGTAACATCTCAGTAGGCTTGAAAGAGTCTTCTTCAGATTGTAAATGATGAACAAGCTGATTTATGTGGGCAAAACGATATCGACCTGCTTCTTGCTTCACATTTCTACCTATTGATCCTACACCGTATTCTCTTTCAGGATGCAGTTTCAACGGATCTTCATAGCAGGATGCAAAAAATAACCTTCAATTTTAAATAGATTCAGTGCCATGATAGTATATTAGCGGAAAGGAAGGCAATTCTAACTCTTCTCTTTTCTCTAACTCCACTCGGAGATTCAAACCTGTCGATCATAGTCCACCTTCAAATTATAATCTATCATCATCCCTGGCCTCTTCACGCCATCTGTTTAGCTATTGGTCGCCGTGGTACACTCTTTCTATTTATTATCTCCGATGAAGAAGAAAGTTCCAGCCTGAGGCACATTGTTCCTCACTTAGCTTTAATTTCCGCTACACGCTACCCGTCCTCTCTTCACATTCTTACTTTCCTTTGCGTAGACCTGCTCAAGCTATTTGAGAATCTTTTGTGAGTTCTTTTTGTTCTATTTACCCACTTTATTACATTTCTTACATAGAGACTATTCGCACCGTCCTCTTAAACATTGGTGAGATTGGAGTGTATCTGGATTACATAGGGTGTTCCATTAAGACGGATTGAAGTTAGCAGCAAATAAAATAGTGTTATTGGTAAAAATTTATTGATTTCACTATTGGATCATGTTATTTGAGTGATGGCAATTATGTGTGAAAAAATAATATCGCCTCTATGTCCACCAAGGCTTCGGCGGTACAGCTCCACTCGATGGTAACAATTTTTTATGACGCCTCTACATAGTTGCTCCTCGATCTCACCAATATGCCTTATTATTTTATCATTTAGCTGTTAAATTGTGTTGCCTTGTTGGCATAGACCTTACTTTTGAGATGACCACAAAGGACGAAATCTAAGGGCGTCAAGTCACACGATCATGGTGGCCAATTAACCTTGCTGTTTGGAGAGATGATGCGACCTGGGAACTTCTCATTCAATAAAGCCATTGTTCAATTGGCTGTGTGGCATATGGCGCCGTCCTATTGAAACCACAAATCTTCGAAATCCATAGAATTCAATTAAGGCCATAAAAAGTTGGCTATCATGGCACGGTATCGCTTGCCTCTTACCTTAACAGAATTCTCGGAAGCATTTTGGAAGAAATACGGCCCAATGATTCTGCTAGCAAAAGAGGCACACCAAACAGTGACCTTTTGTGGATGCAGTGGCTTTTCAACAATCTTCCTTGGATTTTCATCAGCCCAAATACGACAATTCTGCTTATTAACGAATCTGCCAAGATGAAAATGGGCTTCATCACTAAAGATGATGTTTGCGAAAAACCATCATCGGCTTGTCTTTGCTTGTGCACCTAAGTGGCAAATGTATGGCGCTTCAAGTGGTCAGCAGTCTTCAGTTCTTTTTTCAATTGAATTTTTTAAGTGTGTAGAGACAAATCTTTTGTCAAAATTCGATGTAACATTGTTGTGGAGAGGTTCAATCCCTTCGCGCGATGACGAATAGAGGTGTCTGGATGTTTGGCCACATGCTCGCGCACTGTAGCAATGTTTTCAACTGAACGGCGTAAAGTAGCACGTAATGGCATTTTCGTATCTGCCACTGACCCCGTTTGTTTGAATTTACAAACAATTTTCCAAATTGCACTCTCATTTGGTCGATTATGCTTACCCAAAAATTCGCGAAATGACCGAAATGAGTTTCTGTTTAAACGTGCATTTTCGTAATAGGCTTGGATAGCTTTAGCACGTTGTTCGATATTTAATCTTTCCATGGTTGAAATTGCCAAAGACTGAAGTTGTTAAATCTGAAAGAAAAAGAAAAAACTTATTAGACGCTTAAACTTAACTCACATTTAAAATCTGTCCATTTTATTGGAACACCCTATATAAGGCCCCATGTAGTATGCCTTGTTAAGATATTAAAGCATAAAGATCTCGTTTAAGTGACATGGATACCCTGTTTTCTGTAAGACATGTCTTATCGCACAAAACGGGGGGTTATAATGTGAGTTCGGCTGATATATCATGTAGTTCTGTGCCTTGTTGAGATTTACCGGTGCTCTCTTGAAGTATATATCTGTAGATTTTCAGTTAATGTACGGTAAGATTTTTATAGCCGGCTCTTATAAACTTCAATCACCTGTCTTTTTGTATGAATTGAAGTCTAATATTGCCAATTACATTATCTGGCTTGTTTTGCGGCGATTTCAATGATGCTTACGGACTTTACTATCGTTATGTTTACTCCTCCTTCCATAATTATGTCTTAACCTGGTTTGCGGTGCTTTGAGTTCACTTGACTTATTCATAGGCTCTGCTTCGCTGACAGAGCCAGATATCATTTCAGGATCAAATATTTCGAGCGATAATCTTTCTGTCATTGGGACAGTATCAGGTGATATTTGTGTGTCAAGAAGTTATTGACGACAATACTGTAAATTTAGTGTTCTTGAATGGTCTTCATATTAAATGGCTGTCCCTGTGCATAAAATATTAGGATGAGGAAAGGGAGTTAGTCATGCATCCACTAACTCCCTTTCTAGCTTTAACCAATAATTTCCAGCGAAATTAAATTCACTCTTCCAGCATGCGACCACCAGCTGACAATTTTGAGAACTTTAAGTCAGTCTTCTATCGTTCAACATGCTCTCTATTTGTATAGAAGAAGTCTTGCCACGGATTCTACTGTGAGAAAGCTTAAAGCTCCGCCCCTATTTTTTATTTTTAGAGTGCTTTCAAAGTTATTTGGTTATCTCTTTTCCTTCAAACTTTCAATTAACCCAGCAAATAGCCCTCAGATCTCTGAGGCTTAGAACGCTAACCTTTACAGGAATTACGTTTCCGTCATTTCTCTACTTCCTCATCCTCTTTTCTCCTTTCAAAAATATAGATTTTCCTTAAGATAATCCCTGTCTGACAAGAAGAATGACTATAACATTCAATTGCATAAGATGAGCTAATTTCAACTATCTCAAAGATGAAGTCGATTTATTCACTGGGTGCTGACAACATACAAAATGTTATGCTCAAAATTTACCTAATACTGATGTTCGAAATGTGTTGGATGTATTCAACAATCGTAGGAGCTTTTTAAGTGTTCCTGATGCTTGGATAGAATCAGTATGTATTCTTATCCCAGGGATAAGAAAGGATATTCAGTTCACATCATATTATCACCTTATTTCATTTTTTCCTTCATAGCCAAATTCTGGGAAGGCTATTTCACGCGCGCCATTTAGCGATTTTAGGCCAGGTAATTTAAGTCTGTATCGGTATCTCTAAAAATTATATATACTCGTATATTTAAGCTACGTATGATACCCAAGAATGTTATAGGTGTAACATTTCTGGACATTAATAAGGCTTTTGACTCAGTTCTCCACAAAGCCCTGTTCTTCTAAGTCGTTTCTCTTTGTAATACGTGTAGATAAATCGTTGAGTTCAGGAATTTTTCGAAGAAAGTACATTTAACGTGAACCTTTTATACAGGGCTCTGTATCATTTACATCACCTTCCACTTTGTTCCCCTTTCACCTCTGCAGATGAATGCTCCATGGTAGTCTCAGTAAATTATCTCCAGGAATCCTCAGATATTATGCAACGATCCTTGGATACATTTCGGTGATGACATTAAAATTTGAGTCTCTCGACAAACTAAGATTCTGATCTTTTTTCATGTATTTCGCACGAAAGCGAATGATTCCAATTCTACCTGTTTTTGTTAATTAATCTTCCGGGCAACTAGCTACTGCGAACAAGTTACTCTGGATGGTCTAGAATTCCAACTATCTCACTTGAACCTCACACATAGATTATAATTATCTAAGTGAAGTTTGCTTCAAAGTATACAATATACCCAAATATCTGTCTTCCCCTCATGGGGATATGACTGCAATCTTATGCTCACTTTTTAATCAAGACTATATTTCTAGACTGCCATATTTTTCTGTCGCAGTTTCCTCCTATGCAGCGGACTCGACATGGATGTGCCGTTATGTCAAAAAATTGCTCTTAATGGACATTGAAGTCCTCTATGTTGAAGTTATAAACTTCTTCCTGAGTAGAAGGGGGAGTAGGCTTAATATTCGCATGAATTTTACTGCAAAGCAAAGCCTTGATCTATTCATATCTCTCTTATCATGATATCGTGAATACAAGATGGCAATCTTTGTGCCTCGCTAATTTTTATTTTATTTCAACGCAAAATATAGTCTTTCCAATCTGTAAAATATTATATCAGCGAAAAGAGCAAGATGATGGTGAAGGTAATGATTCCTCTTGTTTGTAACTAACAATTTACTATTTCACCTCAGAGGCAGAAATGCCTTATCATTTCTAGGAAAATAATATATTTATTCAAATATCTAATCATGTCTCTCTCCGCTTTGGCTTATTAGGAACTCCAAATAGATCTATGTAAACTACGAGGGGTGGTCAATAGGTTTTGCGAATCCGCAAAACAAAGGAAGGGGATAGCTGTTTGTGTGGGGTGTTAGGAGAAGTTACGATACGTCAGGACCTGCAGCCGCATGATCCTGCCTCGTCTATTTAAGAAGTAGTAGCTCATCGCAGATTGTCAGTCACAAATCTTTCAACAATGGAGAAGGTGGAACACCGCGCAGTGATCAAATTTTTGACAAAGGAAGGTAAGAATGCAAAAAAGATCCATGAACGCATGGTTAGAGTGTACACCGACAACGCCCCTTCCTATGCAACCATTGTGAAAAATAGGGAGTTCCGCCATAGTCGTGAGTCCCTTGCCGATGACCCCCGTCCAGGACTCCGGTCAGACGTGACCACGAGGACAATGTGGCCCGTGTAAAGAGGATAATCCTCGTGAAATCACGTGAGAACTTGAAATATCACATGGAAGTGATATCAACATCATCCAAGACAATTTAGCTATGACCAAGGTCTCTGCCAGTTTGGTCCCTAGAAACCTCATGCCCCATGATTGACTTCAACGTTGTCAAAGTACACAAGGCCAAAGTTGCACAAGCTTCCCTGCGTGAGTGCGGATTCGACGAGCTCAACGATCCCCCCTACAGTCCATATCTGGCCCCTAGCGACGACTTTTTATTCCGCCAGCTCAAGGCTGCACTGCATAGACGCCGGGTTAGGGACGATGAAGTTGTTCAGCTCGCCGTCCAGGACTAGATTTAACCGCAGTCGGGAGATTTTTGGTTGTCGGGAATTCGAAGCCTCAGGGACAAGGACGCAAGTGCATTGAAGTCGAGAGTAGTTATATTGAAAAATAATAAAACACTCCGACATATCTCGTTTCTTTATATTTGAATTGCAAAACTTATTGACCGCGCCTCGTAGTTATATAAATGTGTAGAGATATGCCTGTGTAGAGGAGCTCAGAGCATTTATTCGTACACAAGCACGGGCAGAGAGCCGACCAGAAGCCACTTGAGATATGTTCTTGGGCGATTAATAGAGATTGCGATTTACGCCTAAGCGGGTTTTGACTAATAGCTTGCCAATTCAAGTTGCAATTTACAGGATATAATAATAAAAATCTTGGAATCATGTACTGCCAAGTCGATGGAGTTGCTATGAATTCTTCCTTAGGAGTTCTCTTTGCCAATTCTATATGGGAGTGGTTAAAAAAAGTGTCTTTTCAAGATCACCCCCATATTTACTGCTGGTACATTGACGACATTTACATCAACGTAAAAACACAACAAGAAATACATAATCTGGAAAAAGCCTTTAAAGAATGTTTTTTCTTCAACTACACCATCGAAGAGAGCCACAAAAAGCAATTAGCATTTTTAGATATCCTCACTACCAATACTAATGAAACAATAACACTAAAGTTTATGTCAAACCAACCAACCCTCCATTTTGCATCAATGGGGACAGCAAATGTTCTAAGGGCTACCGAATAATCGTGATATCATCGTACATCAATCGTGCTTTTACCCAATGCACCAGATCGAAGGACACACACAAAGAAATCGAGAGAGCCACTCAGGTACTGCTAAATAACGGATTCTCCAATAATAAAATACAAAGAGCGACAAAAATTAAAATGGACACATGTTGCCTCTCAGAACCCCAGAAGAACAGGAATACTGATAATAAGGATATTATAAAACTTTTCTACAAGAATACTATGAGCACCGAACACTAAGCAGATAAAAGAGCCATCAAGGACATTATAGACCGCGGAATAAAACCTATACTCGGCGAGAAAAAGATCTCACTAATCATCTTCTATTAAAATAGACGTACGTCAACCTCTTTCATGATATATAACCCCAAACCTCCTGTGGGGGGCTCCAACGTGGAATTTCATTTCCAGCACGGAAGTGATGTCCATGCACTGGAAAAGATTCTGGGATTTGGTTAGGCTTGAATTTGTAAGCCTCCGCCCCTTCCCCCCCACACCATCCACAAGCGGTAGACTCGAGCCGCGTCCACCACGAACCACCTTTACGCGGGTTAGAATTTCCTCGCGTGAAGATTCGAGGCCATTCAAGAGTAGCGCTGTTTCCCCTACCACCGCGGGGGGGATGGGGGAAGCCTCGGATATATATAGTGCTTGTCTTCCATAGGGAAGACCCATAGTTAAGGAGTCTCGCCAGGACCAAGAAGATTCCTCTAGTTGCAAAGCAGATGCTAACAACAAAGCAAAGTGACGGCTGAACTTTTTGTGTGTTGGAATTAGCCCCAGCCAGTGAGGTAATTCCATTTGACGATCGCTACTAAGCAATTTTTCGGACTCCACTCCTCAACTCCTATCAAAGCCTTCCTCGTTCTCCCCTGGTTTTCGGGTGGCCGAGATACTCTACCCTGGACAGGACGTTACCGCCACGCGGAATTTCGGAGAACCATCATCACGTTAACTTTCCTCTCAGAAGCTCCGAGCGCCTGCGCCTCACGTTTCTTGCCTGCAGAAGACATCCGTAAGGCCTTACCCTAACCTCTCACCCGGAATCCTCCGTAAGCTAACCCCTCTGCACCTTCAGCAACCGATTTGAGTTAATCGTCGTCATTTGAATAGTCTCCTTCTGTAATACATTAATTTGTAATTTCAGAGTCTGATGCATAAGTCAACAATTCCCCCCTCGTGTATCAATGTAATTTTTTCCATTAATTCTTTTATTTTGAGGTAAATAAAATTATATTTTGTACATGCCTCTTTAAATAACCTTGAGCTTTGCCATTGCCCAAATTTTAGCTGACCTCGTTGCACTCTTTCTCGCTGTTCCGCGCGACAAAACTCGTGGCATTCCGTCCCCTTATCGGTTAGCCTTTAAGTTATTGTCCCTCCCCCATAGATATAAGAAGGTATTGATATAATATAATGTCATACCACGACACCACCACTACAACCGAAACAAAGGACACATCTGATATACGAGTACACATGTAAACTAGGAGACTGTTATCTCCTACCTAACTCGTATATCGGCATGACCGAAACCACTCTATCAAGAAGAATGTCATACCATCTCAACATCGGTGCCCCTAAAAAACATACACAGGAAATACACGGACCATGCCTCAAACGAAAATTCATAGAAGAAAAAAACAAAATTTTAGACTATACTCCTAACAGGCATCAACTGCTCTTCCTTGAAGCTATATACTCGTATATCCAATGAAATCCTGCCCAGCGCAAGAAAAGCAAACAGAAGGCAGGTGTAATCAGAGCTCCCCCTAGCCACTAATCGCCTCTGGCAATCAGCATAATTGTCCTCCCCCTCTCTGGCTACCTACTCCTCATCACCTTGATCAAACCTGCCTATACGTATATAGCTTCGTTCGTAATTTTCTTAATACATTTTGTAACATACAAGTATATAAACTGAATACTTTGTAATAATCCCCCATTGTAACTCTGAAGATGATACTCGATGTATCGAAACGATTCAGTTAAATTAAAGAAAGTGCTAAATTACATCAATTTACTTCTACCTTTGGCAAAATAACAGGCATCAGTCCCCGATGAACTTAGGTACGCTTATCCACAGGTTAAACAATGAAGAAAAGGCGAATATAAGACAAATCGAGAAGATTGAAAAAAGAATTATTAATTCGAAACTAGTGGTTGCTTTTAATAAAACATGCTATAATGAATATATAAATATACAAAAGGGCAGAACAAATTACTTAATCAAGTTAGTTTAATGAATTATGTTGATTTATGATATGACAGACACCAAAATTAAAGTTAATTCGCACGAGGGGTTATTAATTACTGTAGAAATCTAAATACCACGTACATTTGTGTACGCAAAAAATCCCCAACACAAGCTCTGCGTCCCTCACGTATTCCAAAATCGCTTTTCGCATCGAATTCTCTCCGCCCCTTTACGCACCAGAGAGACGATCAAATTTGCGGCCAGCCGCTCAGGAAAATGTCTGTCGTTAAAAGATACCCGAGCCGACGAAGGGCCGGGATTTCGCGCAGTCGTAAGCCACGACGTGGAGCAAGGATAGCTAGAAGTTGTGAAGGATTTACTTTCTCAGGGAGTAGATGAAAAGGTCTTTCGCGCAGCGATACGGATTTTATGAGAATTCGGTGCTGCCTCTCGATTTTTGCTCGTCACAAAAATAAAAGGGAAAATTCTCCCTGGAGTCAGGTAAAATAATTTTGACCTTCGTTGAGTATGGAGAGCTAGTCCCACAAAGGAAACTTAGTCCGTTGTAAGATAGAAACTTTGGGGAATGTGTGTGTTGCTGTTACGTTACTTGTAGGTGCCAAACTTGTCGCAGACCCATCCCACATCCCTTTAAGGTCAGGGGTTACACAAGACCTGCCTCTGCGGTGTACCCTAGATTTAGCTAGGTAATCAGTTTTGGCTACCAACCCCAGGAGCTGAATAATCAGACAGTCACTTCGAGAAAGAACAAGTCTGATTTGAGCCACAGTTTGGCTCGCCTTCGTGATCCGGCATAGGATCATTAGATCACTGGTCTAGGATTACCTTTTCATTCGGTAACCTCAGACGGCCGGACTAAGTGTGATCATCGTCACCAGAAGAACATTTTCCCCGTCATTCTCAAAATACTTACGAACTCAAAGGTATCGTTAAAGTGAATTATCCCCTACCCTAACTTAACAAGTTTATTTGTTTACTAGAATTCTCATCCCGAGCCTATAACTCAATTATTAGAAGTGATTAATTCAGTGCTTAATTCAATAATATTATTCCCTTCATTTTGTCGGGTGTCATTAAGACGCAAGCATCCTGGTGAAAAATTTTGAAGTATAATCCCCACATTATGTAGACTTACTTATTCTGTGCAAAGATTAATTCTATTTATACCTATATACGCTGTTTCATATTTCAAATTCATGTGCATTAAAGAATATTTTGTATCTGTGTGTTTAACTATTTTGGACGATCCTTTGGGAATTAATAAGCAATCCACTCGGCTTAAATCTCAAAAATTGCATAAGTCCACCCATGAATGGCTTTTACTGAGTGAGGACACACAGCGAATCATTATTCTAATTTTGATCAAAAGGGAAGCACTGGGGTAAGTCTTATTCACCGGAAGTGGTTACGGTAGGTGTATTGGATACACTTCACCTCCACTTCACCTTGGTGCAGTAATAAAATATATGTCCAGAAAGTGGGACTGGGATTACTCACTCACTAAAGCTCGACAATTACATTTAGCGGGAAGTCAAATCAAAAGTGAATGCGGGCAAAGATTAAGGAGGTAAACTGGGAATGACTATACAAGATCGCTTTACCTTCAAGCGCGAGCGAATTTGAGGAGGGTTGGAAGACATCAGCGCAGGTCTTCAAGAACTTACTTCGGGGACTCCTGAACAGCGATTTATCCAGATGATTCTCGGCGCAAGTATAAGCACACATACTCCGAGATTATGAGTCGGTCCAGACTGCTAAACTTCCTGCCTGATATAGGGGTAGGGTTAATATGGCTGTCTTCGTGGTTGAATAGGTAGGCCTGGGAAGCCCAGGTTAGAATTAGGATGGCGGCGCACAGCGTTATCGCAGGAAAAAGGGGAGAAACAAGGGGTGTCGTAAAGAAAATACAGCTTGGTCGGGTGATTCGCCACTGAGATGTTTCCATCTTGAACTTTCCAAACTTCTCACAATAGACGCACATGGTTTAGAAAGAAGGAGCTGAAAAGGGGTATTTCCGAAGGGACTTCCTTCGCGCTGGTGCTACGAGGGCATCCCCTCACAATCCGATTATAATTGCTGCAGGCAGTCACTAACCCGAAAAGAAGTCGGTGGAACTGCATAAGTTCTTTGTCGGTGGGAAAGGTGGTGTATTTCTTTACGCCCTTTTTCAGTGTAACCTAGTAACGCCCTTTAAATAGGTCAAGCTCGCTAATATATTTTGCCTTTTCGAACAAGTCAAGGTTTTGATCGATTAATGGTATTGTCTCCGCATTGAAAACGGTCACAAAATTTAATTTGCGGAAATCTACGCACATGCGGTAAGAGTTATCTGGTTTCCACACCATAACTATTGGGAACAATAATTTGACGTAGAGGGTTCCATGATATTGAGGTTGAGCAAATTGTTAACCTTGGCGTTAAAGGCATTTCTCAGATGAATACGAAGGGGGCAGGATTTTGATCAAACCAGTTCTTTGGTATTGAGGGTTATACCATGCTCGAAATTATAGCACGCCCAGTGATCTCAGAAATCACATACTTATACTTACTTAGAATAAGCTGATACTGGCTAACTTGGTTATGAGTTAGCTCCATATCGATATCAAAGCTGTTGGGTAGTGAATTAGTAGTGCCGGGCAAGGCACGTAGGGGATAATCCATATCCTGTTCGACGCACACAACCTGTAAAATGTTCAGCGCATCTGTCGTGTACTCGGCCTCCACAACTGTCTCTTTATTGATGGTAACAATGTTGTTGATACACGCTCAGCAGTTATATTTTTTAACATGATGACGTGGAACAGTTTCTCGTTTGTGGGTGTCTTAATTAAATAACCCACAGGTCCTCGTGTCACAAGAATTTGAATGGCCCTTTCAATTAGCCCTAGTAGTTTGTTGTTCTTCATGGAAAGTAGCAATAGAACTTCATCACTTGGCTTGAACTTTCTCTCCTTAGACTTGACATCGAAGTACGTTTGATAATTTTCCAAATGAACGTCGGTATTTTGAGTTTCAATCTCGGCACACTTTTTTAATCTCCGTTGCAGATCCAAAACATACGTGTAGGAAGATTGAATTACCCTATCTAACTTAGCGTTCGAGAATAACTCCTTTATGGAGCAAACCCGAAGGCCCCGTGGAGAATATCCCTGTATGCAAATAGGGCCACGGGAAAAATGCGATGCCACTGACGGTGCTGTTCGTCACACAGCTTCTTTAATATCGACTTCAAGGTGGCATTACATTTTTCTCAAACTCCGTTTGCGCATGGTTGAAAATGAGTTGTAAAGAGTAGTTTTACCAGCAACAGGTTTCTGATGTATTCTATCAATTCAGAGGTAAATAGTCTACCTCTATCAGCTGATACTTCCTTTGATATGCCTACCCTAGAAGATTGAAATTAAGGCTTCGGCACTCGTAACACTGTTGATTTTCTTTAATGTTGCGGCTTCGGGAAAACGTATGGCACCGCCCACAAAGGGAAGGACATAATAATTCCCTTCGCTCGAAGGGGAAAGAATGGGGCCGACAAGGTCTATGGCCACTCGGGAAAAGGGTTCCGATATGATTGTCCCTTCAGAAGGGGGGGGAGTGCGCTTTAACACGCCCTTTTGCTGTGGTTTTCTGGCAGCTGTCACAGGATTAGCAGTATTCAGAAATGTCAACTGCAGCACTAGACTGGTAGAAATGCCTGAAAATCATCTGAGCATTCTTATTGTGGCTAAAGTTGCCAAAAAACACACTATCGTATGCAATATTTAAGCCCAGTGGGACATGCGAAGGGGGAACACATAAGGTGTAAATCTCGAGGTTAACGCCGTCCGAGCAAGCGTAAAAAAAAAACGAGGCTTCTTTTACGATATAAGGGACAGTTACTTAGCGCAGACAGAATCCTGCTCGAGGCTGCGAGATTTTTCCCACAAGAGAAGGAGATTTGAACACTCCTATCTTTGAGCGAATTCCTAGCTCATAACGCCGCTAAAATCTGAGTCTAAGGCGGTTTTAAGGGTAGCACGCGTCTGTGAATCCTTCGTTGCCTCGTCTCTTGTGATAACGGGCTGAGCCACCAGTTAGATGTGACTTGGGGGCACTGTCCTACCAAGACGAAAGATAATTTCATAGGAGCCGACACGATTTCATCCGATCATGAAAAGTATTAACACTCCAGGTAACAGTTTACAATGGGAAAGCGATTTGAGCGTCCCAATTAGTCACGGTCTGCTGCAAACTTTTTGTGTTTGGAACCCACCGGGGAAAGAAGTTCATTCGAGACCAAGATACACGTGTACCCGGTATCGCGGACGAGGGTGGAGACTAGGCACCCATTAACGCTTTCGTTTTCTAATTTGAGACTACCGGGAGAATTCTTGTCGAAGAGGAAATTCACATGGTGCACTGGGGCACTAGGAGACAAGATTCGAGCTAGAATTTCTTGTCGCGATGAAAAGGGAGCGGAAGCAGCGTAAACTTGGGAGTCTTAGTGAAAGGGATTACACCGGAGTTAGAAAGTTTTTGAGACAGTACGGGCGTGTGACCTTTGGCAATGCACGCGAAACCAACAATTGGCATAGGGGGGAAGGATGACGTGGGGGATTAGAGATGGAGAGCTTGACATTACGTGGCTCCGATGGAGACGAGCTTGTGGGCTTAAAGGGGCCCGTAACCTTGGCGCTTTTTGTGGAATTCTTAGGAAGAAACCTCGAGTTAATAATTTTATTCTTTGGGGATGAACGAGGTGGGGTTTTATTTTCCTTCGGGTATAGATTGTGACTCGCCGCATAGATATCTGCTTCTCTATGCACTCTTTGAAGGAGTTGCCCCGATGATCCTACACGAAGGAGCGGATCTCTGGTGGTAGCGACGCGGGCAAATGATCCCTTAGAACGAAGTCTACCAGGGAATAATAATTGTGAGGGACTTTCGATGCGTCTAAGCCGAAATTGAAATGACGGGACATAGTATACCCAAAATGATGAAGTCATATTTGGTTGTATGTGGGCGTGTCAAAATTTGGTGCTGGAGAAGTCAGGCGTCATATTATATGAAGCGAAATGTTCGGATTTGAGAGTGGATTAATCCACCGTGGCTTCCGAAGGAAGGGAAACCCAAAGTTTCAGGAGCTGAGAACTAAGCAGGGAAAGAAGCTTGGCAACACCGTCTGTCTCGATGTCTCAATGATTAATTTCAAAAATGTTCTCAAAGTGAGTGAGAAAAGATCCGAAGTATTGTCCTTCTTTGAAAGTCGGGAGTTTATTTGAAACGGATTCAGGGGCCTCTACAAGGGAATTGACTGAAAGGAATTCGACCAGATGGCGATTTAACTCCAATTCATCATAACGAATTCTCTTGCGCTCTTCGCTCTCTCTAATCTCCTTTTGCTCAGCTCTCTTTCATCTCTGTTTGTTGAGCTCTATTTCTCCCTTGTTCTTCTTATTCTCTTCTATAAGTTCTCTCTTTTATCTCTTCTTCCTCAATATAGATGACAAGGTTTTTGTCCTATATACCGAGGCATTCTCCCTGGAGTTTAAATCTCTCGGACGACGAAATTTTGTTTGAAACACTGGTGTAAGTTGCCCGAAAAAGGATTTAGTGGACCGTCGGTACGGGTGGAGAAGGGGCTTGAGTCACAAAGTACTCACACAGAGAGGAATACGCTTGTTTAAACGCGGAAGCTTTGCTAGCCAAATTCCTACACTAATATAATGTACAATTAACCCCAATTGGCTAAAAAAATGAAGCCATTATGAGATAAGAAGGGGTCGGACTCTGCTAATCCGACGGGGATTAAAGTGACCACGGGAGAAGCTCTGTCTCGTATCGAAATTTTTCTAATAAAGGTTGTTTGTCCAAACACACAAAACACAATTAGAGATGTATAAATATGGCAAGGTTGATTCTTGGTCTTTTATGCAACTCAAACGGTACTCAGCTTTAAAAATTACAACAAAGTTAAAAGGTTGACTTTAAAAGAGCTCTTTAAAAACCTTTTAAAGACCCTGGCACACCTAATCACTAGATATTATAATAATGAGTATATATATATATATATATATATATATATATATATATATATATATATATATATGCCTTTTTTGAGTTTTGGGGTCGATGATAGCCTGTTCGTGACGGCAAATAGTTATGAATTCAGTGGGGATGGTTTACTTATAAATTTTGCGGGGTCCTTTTAAAACAAATGATTCAAAGTTCTAGTTGGCCAAAGATAAACAGTTAGCTGGTACACGCTTAAGGTTGCAAAAGAAAGACAATAACGGAAATATACGTTTACTAAAAATAAATGAAATAGAATTTGAATATACACAGATATTTGGTTAAAAGGGAATAATCTCACAGGAGAAATTAAATGTCGGCACGAGACACAGGAGGTGTAATTATGAGATTAGTGGTTGGGGACAGGTTGTTGATTTAAACGTGATTTTAAACATGTGCTCGCACACAAAGGATGGGACGATTCTGGTAGGTGAGATTATAAAATAATCTGTAGGCCTTAATGCTTGCACTACTTACGTGTTCGTTGAAATGAAAGGCTAGTCGGGATACGATTATTGTAATAGGGAAGTTGGTTACCTCACAGGGTGGATAAAGGAGCACACGTAGTCTGGACTTCGAAGATGGAGATTCTCGTTAGATACTCGCTGATTGACTATTGTGAGTTTACAGAAGGCGATTTAGCTTTGGTTGTCGAATCTAAATCGTCGTTGTCTCCGACCACGACCGGTGAGCATTTCTCTGCGTCATGCGCGGTATTAGGCGGGAAAACATGAAATACTACACGCTAAAAGAAGTCGGAGTTATATACACGATCTGCGAGGTGGTTTGGTGGGAGCTTACACAACTCGTGCGATATTGAGGAAGAGGGACCGACTCCTTCAAGGAAACATAGATAAAGTTGGCGTAGAATGTTTGAAGAACTTTGACCTCCTCGGTGGGCAGGAAGGCTGCCTGGAAGGTTATGTGAAAAGACGGAAATTTGTCCCTAATAAAATACAGCTGGGTTGCAATAAAACGGCGTGGACCGCCTCCTCGCCGTAGATCAGCCGCACATTCAAAGCTCCATGCGGTGATCTCGATAGCGTGGGGGTACAGAAGGGCACGTGTTGTCGCTATTCGACCTTATTCCTGTACAATATATATATATATATAATGTGTTGTGTTTATTTGGAGACTGGATTTTCTATTTTTTTTAACGTTTATAATATCACTCTGTGAAGAGTATATGTGTATTTATACTTATGTTTTTATTTATTTTTATTGTAGGATGGTACAGAGGAGAAAATAGAGCTATGAATTACGCAATCCCACGAATTTGGAAGGAATTAACTGACTACTCAAGCATTTGTTTCATCTGCATCGTGAACCCTTCCAATCCTCAGGCAGGCACAATTCGCTTGTTATCATATATCTAGAACTTTAGTCATATATTGCGCCAGTGCCACACGGTTCTGAGCTCCCTGTACCCACTCATTCAAAAATAGAGCAGCAATTTTTAGAAACGAAAAATCAGGTCAGAAGCGGATGAACTCATTGATCGAGATTAAAGAGGTATAAATAAGCACAGAAATCTATACTAACCCATCCAAAAAGATCTCACTGTCCTTAGGGCTCTTGGTCTCACAAAGTATAATGCCAAGCTTTTAACTTTGAGACTCAATCAGTGGGATTCGTTTGTTAGACACTCTGCAAATATCAGGTTAGAGAAAGCGTCACTAGTGTTTTTCAAGCTCTTTTACACATCAAGATGAGCTTTGCTTTTTTCATAATGTGACCGGTCTGTTTGACGTAATCGGAATAGCCTGTAACCACAACGAGTGGCGTTTCTTCATCGAAAACTAGTCCAGGAGCCTCAAAGCCGTGCTGCCTCATAACGGGAACATGTATCCATCGTTTTCCCTTGGTCACACAGTCCAGCTCAAAGAGAAATACAGCAGTGTAAAGATCTTGCTAGATGGAATAAAATATGACGAGTACATTTGGAAGGTTATTGGTTACTTCAAAATGGTGGCTTGATTGGTCTCCAAGGCGGCTTTACCAAGTTTTCTTGTTATATTTTCCATTGAGACAGCAGGGACACCGTATCGCACTACCACCAACGGGATTGTCCACAACGGACCAAATTTATTTGGGGGAGAAACATCAAATAGGAGCCTTTGTTAGACCCCTGAAAATTACCTTTTTCGCCGATGTACTTAAAATTTGGCCTTATAAAACATTTCGCCAGAGCTCTAGAAAAGGAATCTGCAGCTTTCAAGTATTTCCAAGATTTCATTCCTAAGCTATCTGCGGCAGTGTTTCTGGGCTCCCTAGGTAATCACAAAGCCGAAAACTATGTAGAGCTTGTTAAGAACTTGTTTTAAAACTACGGCAAGATGGATTGCAGGATGTCCCTGAAAGTCTATATTCTTGATGCTCTTTTGATAAATTTAAGGAGAACATGTGAGTGTACTTCGAGGATCATGGCAAGCGCTTTCACCAGGATCAACAGGACTTCGAACGCCGCTATCAAGGATCGAATAATAAAAATCTGATGTGAAACTATATTTGGCGGCTGATTCGTGAAAGTACTTTACCGTATAAGGTTAAATCACGGAAAACTACTTATTTCGAATATTTTAATTGTCTCACTTCGGTATTTCTAGAATAAATAAATGTTATTTTTTATCATGTCAGTTTGTTTCAATTTCATGCAAAGGAAAGTTCAATTTGTCACTTCCTTCCAGATAAAATAGGTAAATTTCACATAAATATCATTTGCTAGAAGTAAAAGCAAAGTTTGAAATAAATAAGTGTTTTTTCATGTATCCTAGGCACAAGCAGATAGAAAATAACAGTTGATACCCAAAAACAAAACTCGTGTTACACATTGTATGATCATTAAGCTATAACGATTTTAAAAAACTCAAAGTATTGAGGTGGGAGTAACTATTTTACTTTATTCTCAAGGGCTATTTAGAATCGCATTTGGAAGCTGACTGAAAACGAAAAAAAGGCAATATAAAAATTATATTATACACTTAAAGTGACGAAAATATACCGATAGGGGCTTATTGTATTTTCTCTTGAATGTTCAGAGTTACGTACCGCATTTTTGTGTTCGACATTTTTTTCTTTAGATTATAATCAGTTTGATAAAGACGCTCTTGAGGAGAGATATTATTTTATTTTTCCCCTTCAAAGGAGTTTAAATCATTTGGAGTAAATAAATGTTTATTCTGTTGTGAAGTTGTATCTAAAGTGTAAAAGCAATTTCGTAAAATAAATTTAATATTCGGAACTGTTTTTATTTACCAGGTAAGTTAAAACACGCTCGACGTTTATTGCACATTTGATATAAAGAAATCTAAATTTATGGGAGATATCTAGGTTGCCTTCGATTTGTTGTTTACCTAGTAAGTGTTGCCTAAAATTTCCAAGAAAGACAGCCAATAAAGTTTTTAAAGTTAAAATAATTATCAATAATGTTACAGAAGAATTAACCATTTTATTTTCGAACGGATACAAAATAAATATGCTTATGAGTGTGGAAAAGCAAATTTCTAGAAAACAGTTAATTTGGCGAGCAGTAGCAAAGACTAACTATATCTTTAGAGTTGACATGCGTCTATGCATTTATTGTAAAAGATATAATTAATGCATCATAATAGTCTTAAATTATGTAAATAAATATTGTAAATTGGAACTATAAGAGTTTGACAGAAAATGAAAACAACTCAGAAACATAGAACGATACAAGTTAAGAAAATCCAGCGCGCGCTCGTAAAATGTTAAATCATTGTTAGTATATTATATGATAAGGATAGTGCACAACTCACCAGAATCTGCCGCCACTACACAAATAATAATAATAATCATCAAGTAAAGTAATTTTTATGCCACAATATAAGAATTTTAAACAATATGTATCTTTATTTTGTGCGACAGAACATTTAATCCCCGGCCACGCTTGGTACTTACAAGGAGGGGTCAATAAGTTGTGCAATTCGGATATAAGGAAACGAGATATGAGCAAAAGTGTTTTATCACTTTTCAATATAACTACCCTCGACTCCAATGCACTTGCGCCACTAGTCCCTGAGGCTTCAAATTCCCGACAACCAGAAATCTCCCGACTGCTGTTCAATCCACTCCTGGACGGCAAGCTGGACATCTTCATCGTCCCCAAGCAGCGTCCACGCAGTGCAGCCTTGAGCTAACGGAATAAAAAGTAGTTGATAGGGGCCAGAACTGGAATGTAGGGGGGGATAGTTGAGCTCCTCGAATCCGCACTCGCGCAGGGCCGCTTGTGCAACTCTAGCCTTGTGGACTTTGATGACGTTGAAGTCGATCATGGGGCGTGAGCTGTCTAGGGACCCAACGGGCAGAGACCTTGGTCATGGCAAAATTGTCGTGGATGATGTTGATAACACTTCCATTGGATATTCCAATTGTCGCTCGATATATTCGACCTTCACCCGTCGATTTTCGAGGATCATCTTCTCCACACAGGCCACATTATCCTCGTTGGTGACGTCTGGCGGGCGTCCTGGACGGGGGTCATCTTCAAGAGACTCACGACCCTGGCGGAACTTCCTATTCCAGCGAGCAATGGTTGCATAGAAAGGGGCGGTGTCGGTGTACACTGAAACCATGCGTTCATGGATCTCTTTTCATTCTTGCCTTCTTTGGTCAAAAATTTGATCACTGCGCGGTGCTCAACCTTCTCCATTGTTGAAAAATTTGTGACTGAAGACCTGCGATCAGCTACTGCTTCTTAAATAGACGAGGCAGGAGCGTGCGGCTGCAGGTCCTGACTTTTCATAACTTGTCCTAACACCCCCTCAAACAGCCATCCCCCTTCCTCTGTTTTGCCCTACCGATTTGCAAAACTAATTGACCGCCCCTCGTATGCTAGTCTGTATCTATAAGACACTCAACCTTGTCCTGTAGCAAAACTTTGTTCGCTTATAAGATTTTATAGGATATTATACAATATTTTACGATATTAAATGATTTTTTATATTACATGATACTATATGACATATGATATTATACCATATTATATATGATATTACATATACATTATTATACGATATATGATATTATCTGATTGGGAGAGTGCGCAACTATCCAGAATGGGCATTCATCTTTGAAATAATAATAATAATAAGCAAGTGAAGATAATTTTCCCCGACAATATAAGTATTTCAATCAATATGATTCTGCATTTATTTACGAAGCCGTTTTATTCCCTGCAACAGCGGGGACCTCTGCTAGTACATGGTTAATAACACACATACGGTTTTCCTTAATGGACGAGGTCAACAAACTCATCTCTTATGCGTCTTCATTTGCCGATGTTCTTTAATGCAAAAAGTTTAAAAGATATTGTTGAGAATTTTGGTATAAATGACTCATTGACTAATCGAATAATTATTTCTCCTAACTGTATATATATATATATATATATATATATATATATATATATATACATATATATATATATATATATATATATATATATATACATATATATACACACAAAATGATATTGAAAAACCCACCCAAATACTCGTCAACAATGGATTTACCAACCGCGAGGATTAGGCAGCTATCAAGATGAAAATGGACCAATTTTAGTTCAAACAATAACCTAACGGAAACAACAACAGAGAAAATAACATAAAACATTTCTACATGAATACTTAGAACTAGGAGTACAAAATCGATGAAATGGAAATCAAAGAAATTATTAACTGATCCATAAATCTTACAAATACAGAACAGAAAATAACATTAACACTATTACATCAAACTAGACACACCATCCCCCTTATCATAAAAAATAGTAAGAGCCCATGCCTTAACTTAAACGAAGCACCAAATTAATATATGAGTACAAATGCAACCTAGGAGACTGTCAGCTCCCCCCCCCACTCGTATTTTGGATTAATGGAAACTAAACTAAGGAAAAGATTGACCTACCACATAAGCAACGGTGCCCCCCCCCCCAAAAAAAAAACCCATGAAAGTAAAAAACATCGAACTATTCTCAACAGAAAAATGAAAGAAAAGAACATCCAAATTATTGACCATGCCCCAGATCGCCGGCAAACTAGTTTTTTTAGAAGCCATTCACATACAAGAAAAATAACCCAAGCTTAACAGTCAATTCAATCAGAATACTAACAAGCCACAAATTAAGAGCCGAACCACTAGGGATACCTAATCCTCCCCCCTACCTATCAAGGCCCTTCATCGCCTTGAATGTGAACAAGAATTTGACATGCTTTTCTCCGCCTAACTCTCCCGACCCTGTTCCAAGATGCTCATAGGTTCGTCCCTATGTTTACAGTAGCAGATCTCCCCATTCGTTTGTACATCTGTTATAATTCACTGATATATAAACCACTGTTATTTTTACTTTAATCTCGGAAGATGGTACAAGTGTATCGAAACGAGTAAGATAAAGTGTTTTACTAAAGGAATCTTTTCAAATTCCCTTTCTATGTTTAAAAACCGACTTTTAATGAATTTCGAAGAACTTATTGACGAGCTCAACACCAATATAAAAGCAAATATATTGCAAATCAAAAGATGAGAAAAGAAAATCACGAATGCAAAATTAGCCGTCGTTTTCCACCAAACTTATTACGAAGAATATTTGTTGGAATGGAAAATTGTTTGAATAAAAATTATTCCAAAGAACCATTCTACAAATTGATTTTAATTATTCGAAAATCAGATATCTTTATTAAAAAAAATGCAATGATTAAAATAACACTTCATTATGAAGTTTAGTTATTTGTTACTGCAGGAAAATACTCAACTACTGAAGAGTAGTCGTTAAAAGATGCAACGAATTTCCTAATTTTTCATTTTCGTCGCGGTATTTTTTAGCGCTCTTAATACTTTGACAACCTACTCTTACTTTTGCAATATGGATTTTTTGCAACTCCCTGCCCTTTTAAGAACGTCTAAGAATTTTTATATTATAGAATGATAGGATCATACTTTTTGTAGCAAAGACCCTTTCATCGTAATGGCCTGAATCATATAGCAAAAATTGCTTTATTAGTTATTACCTGTTGATTTATGAAAAAGATTTCTCTTCTATGAATGGGATTAGCTAAACCGACTCTCTCATTTTTTCTTGCATTGTGAATAGTTCTTTTATAAAACTCTTTCATGGTAAATCTTTTGCTCCGTGAGCTCACTCAGTTACAATAATTTTTTTTCTGTTGTTTCAGATTATGGCTGGAAGTACTCGTTCATCTGCGGCAGTCTGGATTTAGGACATCCTGCAAGTAAGCTTTCATATGCAAGACTACCAGCATGTTGGGATGTGCTTCGGGTTGTTCAGTACCACCATCAACTGGGGTCAATGACTTTGACACAAAGTTATAACCTCGCTTGCAAAAAAGTCATAAAAGTATGGGAAAGAGCCCGAATTCCCACACAGCGAATAGACTCTTGCGTTAGGAAACTCTCAAGGTTCTATGAAGAATACCGTTTTTTGAAGAATAACTGCAAAACCGAACTGTACTCATGTAGAATGAATGAGTTTAGTTTCAGAACTACTCTTTCAAACTTTTTGACATAGCCTCAAAAAAGGCTTTAAATGTGGTAGAAAATGAAGAAGACCGCCAATTTATGTTGATGCAGAGAGAGAACATTTTCTCCTTCAGCATGTCGTGCCGTGATAAGATTACTTCAACAAAGAAGGCTTTAGAATAGAAAGATAAAGTATATACTTATAAAAATCAAGCAGAGGCTGCTGCTCATGAAGATTTCGGGTCATCATCATCTGAAGGAGAAAGTTTACTTGCGGCAGACAAAGAGTTTTGTTTACCTTCTTCAACTAGAAAAAGAAGGCACAATGTAGTCCTTCAAATTCAAAAAATATCTTTGCAACTTCAGGTGTGGCTGCTGTTTTTGATCGTGCGAATATTACAGATAGAAAAGCAACAATGGTTGCTGGATCAATAGCACAAGCCTTGGGTCAGAATATGGCAGCTATGACACTTTCCAGGAGATCTATACGACGTTCCAGAAAGCAAGTAAGAGAGGCAACATACAATGGAGACAAAAGATTAGTTTTCTGTTGAAGGAGCGATCCTTCTTCACTGGGATGGAAAACTATTACCTGCTATGGATGGGGCAAAGGAAACAGTAGAACGAATTGCAATAATAGTTTCTGTAAATGGAATGGAAAAACTTCCTGGTGTGCCAAAAATAACATAAGCAACAGGAGAAGAACAGGCTATGGCATGCATTTCATCAATGAAATGACTGGAATCTTCGTGACGAAGTTCAAGGACTTGTATTTGACACAACTGCATCAAATACAGGCCTAGAAAAAGGAACCTGTACCATAATTAAGAAAGTATTAGGAAGGGAGCTTGTTTGGATCGCGTGCCGTCAACATATTCTCGAAATTATGTTGTCATGTGCTTGCAATATTTTACTTGTGCCTACAAGTGGTCCAAAGAGGAGTCTCTTTAAACTTTTTAAAGAACAATGGTCATCACTTAAAAAGTATTCTTTTTAGAGGTGGATAACAGTTTATTCATCAATCCAATAATGCATAATCTTCGAGGAGAAATGGTCCCATATTTTCAGGAAGCTTTGAAATCTCGTCAGTTGCGTGACGATTATGAAGAATTGATGCGACTCAGTCTAATCTTTCTTGGAGGCATTGATAAGACCGAAGTTAAATTAAGAGCCCCAAGAGTGACTCATCATGCACGCTGGATGGTAAAGGCTATATATGTCTTGAAAGTATACTTGATTAAGCATCAACTGAGCCTAACGGAACGTGAAAAGGCCAATATTACAGAGCGTTCTCTTTTTATTGCTTTGGTCTACTCGCGTTTTTGGAATTAAGCCCATTTTGCAATCAATGCTCCTTCAAATGACATTCTGCTTCTTAAAACTTTGAAAAAGTACCCAAATCAGACAATATCTAAAGAAGCAACCACAGCCCTTCACAGCCCTTCTTGGAGAACATCTTGTTGGTCTTGCATTTTCCGATCATAGAATTAATTCTGAGATCAAACAGAAGATGGTCTCCAATCTCCAACGTAATGAAAACTTCAAAGTTGTTCGCCGATTGAATCTTTCAAAAAAACATCAAGGATTTAGACTTGCATGAACTAGTAATCTTCAGTCTCCTAATGAAAGATGGATACAAGTTTGCAGAGGATACATTCCTAAAGAGTAACCCAAGTTCTTGGGAAGAGAATACGTGCTTTCGAGAATTTCAACGTTGAGTGATTAACTTAATGGTTGTTAACGATCCAGCAGAGAGAGGTAAAACACTTATAAAATCTTATAATGCATCCCTAACAAAAGATGCAGAACAGAAACAGTTGCTTCTCAGAAATGTGGAGAAACATCACAAAAATTTCCCTCCTGCTCAAAAGGATCAATGTTTAATCAGCAATTTTAGCTATAATTTGTGTCAAAAAGAAATCATTTACAATTTAACTATTTTCTTTTCACTTTAATATAAATATTTTTAAAAAAATTGTCTTTTAACACCAAGATCGGTTTTAAATAACATAGTATTTGCAAAGACTGTTCATTTCTATCGCCAAAATTAATTTACCATCAGACGAATAAGTTAAGATCCATATAGGGACCAGTAAATATTGTTCGATTTTGATGAAATTGAGTATGTGACCTACTGTTCAATGTGGTAATACAATCAAGCATGTGTAGATAAAAAAATAAAACAATTTTTTGGAGGGCCCACCCTAATAAATATATATATATATATATATATATATATATATATATATATATATATATATATGGATAAATGGCTAGCAGACGTGCTTGTATGCAGATTCTTTTAAAGACCTTAGTATATTTCTCCTGTATTAATTTTTGGGGAAAACGTTCCATTTTTCTTATTATCTTTTTTAGTTCATCTTGTAGATAGTAAACAACTTCTCCTACCTTCATCTCTTTTCAAAGGAAATGTGTTAAGTAAAAATTAGACTTGAAAAATCTATGTCATCATCTTCAGGGTGTCTTTTCTCCTTTATCGGGGAAGCATGGTGGAGTTAGAATGAAAATGACAATGAAATTAAAAGGGATTTTAGGTGGTAATATTCCTCCACGCTTGAAGGTTATATCACGGGAACGGGCCACTCTGTTGTGAGCGGAATTTTAAAACAGCTTTAATGTTCGTTTCCAACACATAGCCTATATGTTGATTGCGGGCCTTTTTCGTTAGAAACCATCTTAATTTACGAAGAAATAACGTAGGGAGAAGTTGTTTACCATCTACAAAATGAACTAAAAAAGATAATAAAAAATGGAAAGTATCCAAAGAAAATGAAATAAAGACGAAATATATGTACTATGGTCTTTATCAAAATCTACTCTAACTTTGCATATATAAATTTATATATTTACATATATATATATATATATATATATATATATATATATATATAAATATATATCTATACATTATGTCAAGTAATGATAGACCCTTTCAAAATTGCTACAAAGTGAGTTCAGATATGGTTTCACAGAATCTGCGAGGCGGCGTCTAATACCAATCTCTCGTCTAAATACATCAAGTATAAGTGACTCGGAGAAAATTAGGACACGGGTGCCATGCCATTTCCTTGATGAATCTCAACTAAATGACCAACAAAGGATAAAGTTAACTCATTATTTGTTCATAAACCATAACAGAAATTCACAAATGACATTATTTATCAGGAAATTACTTATAAGGAAAATCATTTCTAATCATGACGTCATTAGTTCCCCGCCTCTAGATATTTGAAAACAAAATCAACGTAGTTTTGATTTACCTCCATCTACCAACTTAATATTAAATCTGATATTTTTTCTGTCTTATCAAAACACTCTTATCATTTGTTACTACTATAACTAGTTACAGTTAAAATATTCAATCCATTGACTCTATCTGTTTTGCATCAAAATTTCTATTTAATTAAGTGGAACAATTAATTCTATTAAAGAATTGTTGCAATAATTGAATTCTCTCAACCTGTGTGTAACAAGAAAAACTCGCATTAGTATTTTGAGACTATTTTGAAAAGATCTAATTTTTTTGATATTTACTTTTCTTTTTCATTCTTTTTCGGATTAATGATGGTTAAAATAAAAGTCAAAAAGCGAACGGAAAAGAAATCTGTATTCGTTGCAATAAAAGCTCACCATAATTATATATAAATTTTTTGCTCTCTGAAAATTGCTCAATCCTTCGTTGCTAAGGCTCAAAAATACCTGTAAGCTACTGATTGAGATCCACCATTAAAAGTAAAATGCTCGGCCGTGTGATCCGTGTTGGGTACCCTCTCGACCCCGTCGAATCTCCAGATCGGCGCCAGACCTACGGCATCGAGGTTTTTCGCGCGAGCCTGTGGGGCGCACCGAGAATATCCGCCCCTCTGGCACGCCAATTATAATGAGTTCCCTGTCCCCTTTTGGTGGCCTCTGGCGACCCGGCTCCACCCAGGCAGTATAAATACTTTGGGAAAAGCTTTGAGAACTTAGTACTATACAGCAGCCACGTACAGTCTCGTACGTCGTGCTCCGCCTACCATCGGTTTCCAGCTACGAACGTGACGCGTCACCTCTCTACCCGGCGTTGCTTATACCTATTTTCAGAATTCCTACTCCCTCGTTCATTTGTCAGCGGGGTTAAAAAAGAAGGAATTTTGCAATTGGAACTTCGCAGCACCCCACTTCTTCCTCGTCTCCCAAAGCTGCCGGTCAAATTAGTCTTTACGCGAGTCTCCCCGTTATCTGCACTCTATTCCTTTCCCTAGAAGCAATCACCATGCATCTTATCATAGACTCTCGTCCCCGTCAAGTCATTTGTATCGACCCCTCCCCCCAGTTTAAAACCCCGGTCTCATCTTATTTATTGTCATTTATTTACTCTTTCAAATAATATTTTCTTTGTACATAGTAATGTTATTTTTCGACAATCAGTTTCTCTAAATCGAGAACCTTTATTTAGGCCACCCGCGCTCAATTTTGATTACTTAACCCTCGCCCTGGGATTTATATCCCAATTTCCCGCGTCACAGCAGAGTCAATCCTCAGCTAGCATCGACGTTAGACTCTACGACAAACATTATATAGTTCTGGTGTCAGGTGTCGGGTCTCCCTACGACCCCTAAAGACACCAGAAATGGATGTAACATCTTTAAATTTTCACAACGTTTTGAAAAGTAAAATAAAAAACAATACTACATAGACGTTTCTCTCTATCGTCCACCTACTATTCAATTCCTAATGAATTTATTTTTTCTTAAAAATATACTTTACAAAGAATTTATTTCCTTTTGACCTGTATGATAGATTTTTTAAAACTGGCTTGATAAACTCATTGACCCACCTAAACCATCCCTAAAATTTCCTAAAATGGCCATATATTTGGTAATTTCCGAGATTTTTTTTAACGATAGTTTTAAAAGAAAAATCCCTTTCATTTTTAAAGATATTTTCCCAAAATTAAACACAAATAGTTTTTATAAACAAATTATCAATAGGGAGTTTCTTCAGCACTAAAGATTCTATGTCTTTAGAGTTCCGCAGTGATAGTGTTTATTTATTTAAATGTCCCAGTTGTACTGGAACCCCTTACATTGGCAGCACTGTCAGATCTCTTGGAACTAGGTTCTTTGCTTGTATGAGAATTAGTCGGCGCCCTTCAAAGTATTAATTAAGAATAAGAAGTCTTCTATTAAGGAACACGCCATAAATTATAAAACTGACATTTCTATTGCTAATTTTAAAGTATTAGCCTTTAATAACAACCAACAATTCCTATGAGCTCTTGAAACTTTATATATCAAACACTGCAAACTTACTAACCAAACTAATAGTTGACTAGATGCTTTTTCCCTCTCTCTCAAGCGTTACTGTAACCTATGAATATTAGTCCTTATTAAATCCACCATTTACTCTCTAGGATAGATCCACTTTACGAGATAGCAAAAGCAAACACCTTTTTAAGTTAAATGTTTTATACTCTTGCAGTTTATTACTTAATTTTTACAAATTGTAAAACAAATGTAAATTTATTCATGATATTATAAATGATTATCTTAACTATTTTTCAGTTAGTTTTAAAGCAAATTTAAATACTGTCAGGTGAATTACTCTTTCCCTTTTTAATTAAGTAATCTCTTGCACGATGCCTAGATTTAGCCAAAAATATCGTTTTACACAACTGAAATCCCTCTCGCATACAATTTTAAGAACTCCCTTGTTTTATCTCTTTCTGAGTCCTTTTCCTCGCTTCCTCGCCTCTTGAATAAGTTAAATATTTCTGTCATATTCAAGTATCAGTCTACCAGGTACAAAATGTTGATTCATAATAATAACAATAGAATAGGGGATGTTTACTCTCTCGATTGTGGAGTTTTCCTGAAGCAATACTTTGGGCAAACCGGTAAATCATTAAGAGTATGCTTGACGCAACATAAATACAATATTATTAGGGGGGAAGGGGGAAAGCAGCAGTGCTTTCTTTGTCTATTTATCTGAAAACAGTCACTCTATTAATTGGAATTCGCCTGAATTTATTTACAAATCTGATGACTTTGTTCTAAGAAATATTGTCGAAAGCTCATTCCTTAATTCCTCGCCTCACTTTAATATATCCCCTGGCCTCTTTAAACTAGACCCTGGTATTATAAGGCTTATTTATAATGAAATTTTTCATTTTAAATTTATCCCTTTGATTTATTAATTAGTTATGTTGCTCTCACTTATTTTTATTTATTCACAATTACGTGTGTATGTACTTATTTTTGTGACCTAAATGTCTACATTCTTTGCTCACATTTGAAATTTTCGGAAGTAGACCTTATCTATTTGGTTTATTCTTCCTATCTGTCTTCGATAATATATTTTTATTTTGTGTCCTTTCGTTAAACAAGGGCGGGGCATTACTCTGTTGTTCCTCATATATATACCACCTTTATAAAATTTTTCCTTATTCCTTGAGAATGAACAGAACAAGTTCAAAAGTACTAAGAATCACCCATTCATTTTCTTATGGGATTTTTGCATTTATTACTCTACTCATGCGCTCGAGTTTAAATAAGCCAGGATAAATGTTTATATTCGGTAAGATGCCAATTTTCGAGTGTTTTTTAATTGATATCTTCCTCGAAAAAAACATTTCTCCTGGCCTAGTTAAACTCTACCATGTTTTAAAAAAACTTATACTAAATTGAAAAACTTCATAATGCAGCCTGTTGACACTCTTTATTAGTATAATATCATTCGCATTGCCTCCCACACCACGTGTCTCTTTTGTGACTGTGGATTAACTCTTAACCCTAAATGTTTTCGCTCATATTATAATTCTTTAAAAAGTTTTTTTTCTTATCCACAATATTCTTTTCAGATAAATGGCGTTGTTGTATCTATATCGTTTTAGGGATGCATACATCTGTTGTTAGTTGCCTATTGCTCATTTTCCTTGTCTTTTTCTGTCTGGTTTTGGTGTTTTTTTCCATTGGCGTGATAGAAAGGGTTGAAGCTGCGTTAATTTCAACTTCTAACACATATTATTTAAAACCACGATGTTGCCCACGTGCATCTTCGATTCGAAGCTTGGCGCCTTATCGAAGCCACCGGATGTCAAGGAGGTTATCGTCCCACCGTTCGCCCCCATACGCCGACCTCACCAGATTGAGTTAGGCTTATGGGCAGATAAGGCATTGTTCTCCGGCTCGGCTGTGCGTTCCCTCCAAGCTCCCACTCCATTGTCCCCCACGCCAAGGAGATGTCCTGGCTATTTATATGGAAACTTTACCACTAACATCAGATTGGAGATCCAGATTTTCGTCGCGAAACATCACCACGACCCTCTCTCCCTTTGTGCGCTAGCGGACCTCGACCTCGAGATTCACCATCACTTGTCCAGAAGGAGGACAATATTCCTTGAGTGCTAAAGGTTCGAGCCTTTCGTGACGCCAAGTCCCCAAGGCTTCCCCCTCGTGTTCAGAAGAGAACAACGTAGAACAGTTAATTGTTCTTTTTGAGCCCTTCGCCAAGAAACGGTTCACACTCTTCCCCCTCATTGTTCAGAAAGAGAACAACGTAGAACAGCCATTGTTCTTTTGAGCCCTTCGACAAGAAACGGTTCTCACCCCCCCACCTGTTGTTTAGATGAGAACAACGTAGAACAGCCATTGTTCTTTTAAGTCCTTCTCTAAAAAACAGTTCTTACCCCCCCCCCCCCCTGATGTTCAGAGGAGAGCAACGTAGAACAGCCATTGTTCTTTTGAGCTCTTCGCCAAGAAACAGTTCTCACCCTTCCCCCTTGTTGTTCAGAGGAGAACAAAATTAGAACAGCCATTGTTCTTGAGCCCGTAAACAAGAGACGGTTATCAACCCCCCTTGGTTCAGAAGAGAACAACGTAGAACAGCCATTGTTCTTCAAGCCGTTCGTCGAGAAACGGTTCTCATTCCCAAGACACCACGTCAGGATCCTTTGATTCCCCTCCTTCGGCTGGAACTCGCCAACGGACCGAAGATTCCTTCAAGCCACCTTCCACTGCACCACTAGGGTAAAGTTACGTAAGCCAAACGTAACCTTTGAGTAATTAACCCTTTTGTTAATTCTATCCTGTGCTTTAAATGGTTTGTCGAACCATCCAATCTCTTTAACTCTATATTTGTTTTACCTTTTTAAATCCTTTAAATCCTCGGATTAGCCCGAGTCTCCACGACCCTTTCCATTCTCTGTTTATGTCAATATTTTCCGTCTTGTGTTTGTTGATAGTTATTATTACTCAAACTCTATTTTATTAATGATAGCAATATTATTATCCTTGAGCTCAGTTCCACTTCTTAAGCATATCGAAGATACATAATATCGGCCGCCAGACATTAACGCACTCTAAAGATAATTAAGGAAGTTCCCTCAACGAATAGTGATAGATGATATATCGTCAGGAGTCATTCCACGACAATTGCTTTGTATGTACAAAGATATGTTCCCATTGTATCTCTGTACCCTATAATAGTTGACTTCTTCCTTTTCATGCTATTCCTTGAAAGTGAACTTGCAAATATAGTTTGAAAGATTTTGGATTCATCTTTTAATTTTTTCTGGGGTTAATTTTTATATATATATATATTATATATATATATATATATATATATATATATATATATATATATATATATATATATATGTCAAGAACGGGATAAAATGATAAAATGGGTCATGCCACAAAGAAGTAGAAGATAAGCGGAATCAATTTTCCTCGCACAATGTTTCCTTCTAAATTCATAAAGGGATATCGAACAAAACACTCTGAGGCAGCAAGCGCAGCTATGATCTCAGTTAAACCAACCGCTTGGACCAATTGTCTACGCGTGAGAGTAGAATCCTGATGAATAGGCGTGATTTTAGGACTAGTTTTGCTAAGATTGATCAGAAAGACTGAAACAAAAAGAAAAATTAATTGAAAATTGAAATGACACAGGATAAAATAGACTTGATCTAGCTGCTAAAATAACAATTGAGAAAAGTAATTTTTCTGAAGAAAAATTATTCCATTTCTCTTGGGTTTCTTTTATCATTCTCTCGCATTCATGGAAAATTATAGAGTATACTTTGGCCGCGCTGAATAAAAGACTCCTTCTAGCTTCACCCATAAAAACACCAACTATCCCTTTTTGAGATGATATCACATCAGGAAGTTGGAAATATACTACTAAATTTTCTTTGAACTTATGTCATTCCTTAATTACTCGTATAAAGCGAATGTGTAAATTAGGAATTTATTAATAATAAAAGGGGGTGGTGATATTTGTCTAATTAAATGTGAATGCGTTAAAAAAACATTTCAGACCTAGCAGTATTCTATTCATTATCAATGACCATATCAAATTAAATACCATGGATATTTTTATTTATTCCGCCACATTCTTCCGATTTCCCAAGTTTAAGATAAAATCTTTTTGAAAATATACTATTTCTGGCTATAAAATTAATAAAGCGTTGAACTTCTAAATTTCATGAATTATTTAGTCTCCAAACTTATTGTATAAAATTGCTTAATATCATTCTATTTTGGCCCATATTTTTCGAATTTATAAAAGCCAGTTTTGGACGAATCCTCCCATTTTAGCGACCTTATTGCAGCCGAATGTCTCTCATAATAAAAAATATTAATTCACTTCTTTCCGAATGTAATAAATCTTTTAAAGTGTTCCGAACCCACAAAAAAATGTGTAAATTTGGCTTATCCATATTTAAACACAGCAGAATGAAAAACTGTTAAAATATTCATGTATGATGAAAACTTTTTTCCTTAAACAATAGTTGAGCAAACATAACTTTTATTCATATTCTTCAGTTATATACATATGTATGACGAAATATACTTTACGCAAGTCAAGTCCGCTTATATATAGAGTAAGTTTATGTCTGGACTAAGTTTTTTCCTTTTTCTTAACATACGACACATTTAAGAAAGAAAAACTTTTCAAAACTTTTTTAATTAATCACATGTATGAAGAGATTAAAACTATATTTAATACAAGTTAGATACATTTCAAAAACTATCTTAAAATATAATAAAATAAAATTAAAGCGAAGTTATAATGCCTTTGTAACCTTCAAAATAAAATGATATATCACTTTTGTTCAAATAGGTCTTTTCATTTCATGTTGGACATACATAATTAGATAAATCTGCATGCAAAGAACTAAAAATGCGCATCATTTACTTAGTAGATAATAATAAATTAATAATAATCTACATAATAAAATAAAATAAAATAGGCTTGAATTGATAGTACTAGTAGTAACCGCATTAACTAAGAACCCGTCACATTTATACGACAAATTTTATTATTTAATTAAAAGAATAAAAATTAAAGATATTAAGACTCATTGGTGCATCGTCGATATAAATATATATATTTATATATATATATATATATATATATATATATATATAAACCTTATTGTGATGAGATTCAAACCAAGCACACTGAGGCAGCGATAAACCACTTTGATATCAATTAATGCGAGGCCATTTATGTACTCATCTACGCGGAAGAACAAAAGTTTTTCTAAATAGATTTTGAGGCACGCTTCAGTAGGGTGATCAGGACTATTAAAGAGAGAGATATTAATTGAAACTTAAAAAGACAAAGGAGAAATTAAGATAAACGCGACGCCAATATGCATTTTATATCTCGCATGAGCACGAGAGAACGAGGAAATATTACCAGCATACCGTATGAAAGAGTAAATTTAATAATTTTTTTTCCTTAGGCCAAAAAATCTTTTTCGTAATTAGAAAAAAATATTACCGGAGTTAGATTCAAACCAAACACACTGAAATAGCGACCGCCCGCTTTGTTTTCAGTTAAAGCGTGATCTTTTATCTACTTGACTATGCGAAATAACAAAATTCTTGCGAAAGTCAAACTTTTAAGCCACGCTTAATTCAAGTTTGTATCTTTTGAAGAAATTTTGTTCTTCCGCCTAGCTGAGTGAATAAAAGGCCACAATTTATTTACATCTAAGCCATTGCACGCTTCCTCACTGTGCTTTTTTCCTTCATATATATATATATATATATATATATATATATATATATATATATATATATATATATATATATATATATATATATAAATATATATATATATATATATATATGTATATTTATATATATATATATATATATATATATATATATATATATATATATATGTCGTAGAATAGGCTCTCGACGATATACCATATATAACTATTCGTTGAGGGAATTATTCTAATATTTCGAGTGCGTGGTAATCTGATTGACCGAGGTTATTTATCGAGCTCAAGGATAAAAATATGGCTATCATTAATAAAATAGAGTTTTATTAATTAAACTATCAACAACATACAAAAAGAAAAATGTTTACATAAACGGAGAATGGAAAGGGTCGTGGGAATATCTGCCTAATCCGAGGATTAAGATTTGGAGAGATTAAAAAAGGTAAACAAATAAAAATAAAAGGGGGGGCGGATGGTTCGCTAAACCATTTAAAGTACAAGGTAGCGTTGACAAAAGATTAGATAATTAAAGGTAATGCTCAGCTTACGTAATTACAAAGTTGTTGTGCAGAGGAAGACGATGCGAAGGAATCTTCGGTCCACTGGTGATTTCCAGCAGAAGGGTTCTTCGGGGGGTTGTTCTTAGTGAAGGGGAAGGACTGTCTTCGAAGAGTGAGAGCGAAGTGGGGCTCGGAAGTACGAGCGATCTTTGTGTCAGCAAATCGAGGATGTTCTAGATGAACAATGGAGGTTATTGTTGAAACCAAGCGTGCTCTTGAAGAACGTTAAAAGGGGGGAATTAAATTATCCTAACGTGATGTCTTTGGAATGAAAACCGTTTCTTGACGAACGGGTTTGAAGAACATTGGCTGTTCTAACGTTGTTCTCTTTCTAAACAACAGGGAGGGGGGGGGGGCGAGTGATAACCTTTTCTTGTCGAACGGACTCAAAGAACAATGACTGTTCTAACGTTGTTCTCTTTCTGAACAACAGAGGGGCCTTGTGGACTTGGCATCTTGAAGGCACGAACCTTGGCACTCAAGGGATATTGTTTTCTTCTGGACAATAATTGTGGATCTTGAGGTAGAGAGCTCTTATGGTGCACAAGGGAGACCGAATCGGCGTGATGCCTCACGAATATAATCTGGATCTGATCTGCTTCAATCGGGAAAGCTATGATATAAATAGTTGAAGCCATCCACTTGCCATAAGGAACAATTGAGTGGGAGGCTTCGAGAGAATGCCCCGGTCGCGCCTGGGAAAATACTTTATCTGCTTATAAGCCTAACTCAATCTGGCGAGATCGACGTATGGAGGCGAAACAGAGGAATGAACCTCCTTGATTAAATATTGGCTCAGGTGGCGATAACGCGCTCTGCTTCTTCTCGCAGATGCACGTGGGTAGCAATGTGTTTCTAAACATGTGATAGCGGCTGAATTCAAGCGGCCTCCGACCGTTCTATCTCAATATATATATATATATATATATATAATCCAGGTAGTTTCCGCTGTGCGGCATTAATTTAATTTTCAATAAGAAAACAATGGCCGGGAGTAGACTTAAATCCAACATCAAAAAATCTTTATTAAGTTTGAGTAGTGCAACATTTCGACCTTACGGTCCTCTTCTGGCTCTAGAAAACAGATTAAGATATACAAATATACAAAATAGGTTTAAGTGGTCACTGCAAATTATAATTATAATAAGAGAGGAGTAATATACAACGATTTAAGGAAAAAAGCAATGTAAAATCGTACAGAAAAAACAACTAAACAAAAATCAATACAAAACAAACGTATCAAATGAGCAACTTAGCTCGAATATTTGATATCCAGTTAGAATATAGTGTGGTAGAGAGATGACGGGAAATATAACAGTTTCGCTTGTAGCGGTTGTTTAAAGGATGTTTAATGCAATAGAAGAGGAATCAGAATTGAGTGAGAGATAGTGTTTTGATATAAATAGATTCAGAGATAAGTAGTGACAGTGGGATTGTGTTGGAGTCTCAAAATCTCGAAGTCATTCAGGGATGGAATTGTTTGGCATTTTATCGTGTGCTATCTTATAGAAAAATGTTTTTTTTATTTTTTAGTGTTTACCTGTTCTAAGGCTGAAGGGTATGTAGGGTGTTTCCAATATTTTTTTCCAGAGGTACACTCTTAACAAGAGTAAAACTAAACTACACCACTACGTAATTCCTTAGCAGTTTGATCTTTAATTTAAAAAAAATTCTAATTATGTGGTTGTTGAAAAAAACAACTTTAAATTCATTTTGCATAAAATATTTTGCTAATAGTTTAGAGATATCTTTTTTGAAGGCTCGATTCCAAAACCCATCTCAAAAACAACAAGAAATCTAACTTCTTTAGGTGCCGTGATTTCAGGAAAGGGAGTATAATATATGTTATTTAAAAACTGTTTTATTGTCCTTTCAATTAAGAGTGACGCAAAGCTGTATTTTATCAAGAGTGACTTCAAGCTCTGCAACTCATGGTGGATTTGGTTGAAGGAAGAGCAAAGGTGAAAGCCCCTGTGTACAAAACTCTTAATGGTATAAATTTTATTTTTCAAATCGCAGAAACTATAAAAGTTAATCCCTAACCCTGTGGAAGTTGGTTTTCTATGGATGGAAGTCAAGATATTGCCGTTTTCTTTGGAAATTAAAATGTCTGAAACGGGATACTGTTTGTATTTTCTGTTTTAATAGTAAAAGAAATATTCGGGTGTAAAGAATTAATAAAATCAAGAAACCTTTGAGCTTGTAAAGGTTCATTAAAATCTGCGAAGCAGTCATCGACAAAACGACGATAAAAAAGTGGTTTATAATCGTCGGCACACTGATGAAAAATTAAGTGTTCTAAAAAATTCATGAATAATTCAGCAGCGGTTGGGCCAATAGGAGACCCCAATGCTACCCCATATGTATGTTTGATAGATATTATTATCGAAAGTGAAATAGGACTCATTAAATATAAGCTCCAAAAGTTGTTTGAAAAGAGGTCTAGAAAATCCCTGAAAAGTTTTGGTGATTGAAAATTTTGTTAATAATTATTTCAATGGTTTTGATTGACAGGTACATTTGTGAAAAGTGATTTGAAATCAAAACTTACAGAATACTGAATATGTGTGAATTTCTGTTTTAGGATATCCTTTTGAAATTCATAAGAGTTAATCACAGTAAATTTATTACCTTTAATGGGAGACAACAGTTTGACAATAAACTTCGCTATTTTATAAGTCGGTAGAGGATAGGAAGCTATAATATGGCGTAATGGAATATGAGTGTTTCGAATCTTTGGCAGACAAAACATTTTAGCTAATCAGTACTCATAGCGAAAAATCTTTATAGGTGCTGGGATGAATAAATACCTTGGGACTTCAATATCATAAGAAATCTATTTACTTTGTCTTCTATTCTTAAGATCACATGTTTGGCTGGTTGGGTTATAAGCTAAAACTTATTATGGTCGTTTAGGATATCTTTTGTTTTATTAATATAATCATCACGGTTTAAAAGAACCACGCCGTTTCCTTTTTCAGGTTTGGTAATAATTAAGTTAGGGACACGAGCGAGTGTCCTGAAAATATCTCTGTCGAACCTACGGAAAATAAGGGAGCTAATACGGAATCTTCTAACTTTGTGATAGTATATAGAACACAGTTTTCTAATCTAGTATGTAGATGAATAGTATAACAAAGTTAGAAGATCCCCTCGGCTTAAATCTGAATATTACACAAATACACCCCTAACTGGCTTTTACTGATTGAGGACACACTCAGGGAATCATTATCTTAATTTTGATCAAAAGGGAAGCACCGCCGTTATCCTTATTCACAGGAAGTGGCTACGGTAAGTGTATTGGATACACTTCACTTCCGCTTCACCTTGGTGCAGTAATAAAATATATGTTCACAAAGTGAGGCTGGGAATACCCACACACTAAACATCGACTCCTTCGTACAATACCGATATTTGTTCAATGCTCTTTCTTGTTTTTGGGAGAATCAACTTTCCTCAAATCTCCCATGGCACGCTGGTTGGGAATCGTTGCAATGAATTATAACATTTTAGGAATGAAGAGGTTTCTCCACGTGTATATTTGGCTTGTTATTTGACCAACACCGTTAATTCTCTCTTTCGATGAGATAGGATTGATCATCTCTTTTGCGATGTAAAAACATAGCATAGGGGTCAAATAACCTATGATTGTGATAGAAAATTCTGTAATCTTTTTGTACGTATGGATATTATATCCAAGATATTAAAAAAGTAAATAAAACTTTAATATTTTCTTTTTTGAATGCTTCAATTTCATTTTGGAGGTTGAAATAATGACTAAGGAATTAGCGTTTTTATTCAGGAACAATTTTTGTACTCTCATTGTATAAGTAATTCTCGTGACCTAATAACTAGAATGCAAAACTACTTTGGCACTATCCCATGAAATAACATCGTTATAGAAGTGCATTACATAAACAAAGCATCCAATATTTTTCTTACACTGAGTTCTTTAACTTTCCGTCGAAGAGAAATCGTTACATTGATTTTATAAATAATCCTTGTTTTTGTATCAAATATTTTTCGAGAAGGGGGTACAAATTATCTAAAAAGGCGCAAAAAGGCTGAAAATGACTAATTAAACGATAAAAGTAGGAGAGTTTATCTTATATAAGTTTGTTTAGTAGTTTTATACTCATAAAATGACCTTTCCCATAGACAATATTTTTGCTGGACAAATTAGATTTAATAAAACCACTTTGGGGGTTTGTAAATAAATAACCATGAATTTCGATTCTACCCTATATTTTTATTTTATTTTTAATTGTAAGACAAAATCTTCAAATAAATAACAAATTATCTTCTCAATATAGATTCAAACGAATGCCAATTACCCATCTAATATAGTGATGCATGATAAAAAACAAGCGGAATACTCCTTTATATCTCCGACTAATTATTATTAACATTTATTTAATTTTTTTATTTGATTCCTGCCTTCTTTTCCTTACCATTAAAAGTTATCTGATCTTCTTGCCTTCTCACTCTCATTTCATATTCTCTCCATAAAGTGAACTAAAACTTCATTTTTATACGCAGGTTCTCTTTTATTTCTTTTACCTAACATTCAGCTATCACATACAAAACAAATCACCATGGTCACTTTGCCTCCATTGAAAAACAACTGATAACCACTAAAATTACACTGAAAATATCTTTCCCTCGCTGGACTCTAAATATTCTCAACCTGCCTTGATGACCAGGGACCAAATTCTCTTGCCCCCTATCGCTCAATGTGCCGCCACTGATTATCTTATATTACTTCGGAATAAGTGAAAACAGACGAAACTGTGAGAGGCATATTTGTACTGCTTGCCCTTTTTGGAATGATATGACAACAACCTCTCTCAGCTATTCCTTACATCCACCTTCTGATGTTTGCCCAGCAACTCAAATAACAAACTCAGGACACAAACACTGTTCCCCCTTATCACTCACTTTATCTTCTTTGTCCATTAGTTTGCCATAGGTAATTAATCTTCGCCATTCTCTCTTCTAAAAAACATGTGTTCCTCTTGAAATTTTTACGCCTCTATCTTCAAATCTCAGTCTTCTTCTGCTCCGTCTAAATCGTAGGTTTACAATTCCATCTAATCTGGTGATGTAAGCTCTAATTTTAAAAAAAATGATGTTCGTACAATTCTTTACAAAAATGGCATGATCTACAAGGCACACACGATACTGCCAAATCTTTTAATTCACTTCCTTTTTAAACTTATTGAAGTTCTTGTATTAAACAGGATTCTGCATCATATGGCCTGAAGCTTTCAATTAGTGGAGCAGCTCTCTGCTCACTACTCTCCATAATTAAATGGGTCTCCTTTTTACGACTTTTGGAGTTGCCCCCGGGCCGCTTTGCCTTTCAAGACCAGCTGGATGCACATTTGCCCTCTTAGGTGCCTATCAAAATCTTCTTTCCCTCTCCTATGTTTACGAATTAGTCAGTTCTTCCTTTAGTCTTTATTTGGAATCGTCTTCGGGCAAGTTCACTCTTAGAAACTGCAATTGCTCCCCTTTCTGTTAATCCAGCCAAGAATGCTCTTAGCAAGCAGCACTTAACCGACAGCTCAAGATGAAGGAAATTGGTAAAATATCCGTAGAGGGATAAATATTGGCTGAGCCTACAGGTCCGGGCCACACACAATATCCGACCCCCATTTTTCATGGTGGACTTTGGCGCGTCAGTCCCAATGACAAGGGCTAGGGCATGGCGACAGTTTATTTTGCATCTCCCGTTATTCTTTCCAACTCAGGGAGAATTGGCAAAAGTTATGCCCCTCCAGATGCAACCGTGGACCCATGGTGCCATCGGGAGAGAGGAATAACTCAATTGGTACTACTCTTGACCTGAAACCAGCTCCTGAGCAAGGTTTTACCTTGCAAAAAAGACTTTCTGATTCCTCATGATGACACAAGCTCGGAAAAGCTATCCCAAGCCAAAATGGAAAGGAGTTACGTGGATATTACTTATCGGGATGTGTCAAAGGCATTCGATAATGTGTGGGCCTAAGTGAAAATTTAGAAACAACTATCTGTGACTATGTCATGGAGAGAGCGGCGTATATCAGTTTAGGGTGCAAAGATGGACCGAGGTTTCCACTCACTCTCCACTCGATTTACCCCGCAGACGTCTTAGCCCCTGCAAACCTCACTTCCCTCACCATTCAATCGCCGATGATTTCAGCCAGATAATCAATTTTCCTTGGAGGAATGCCCCTATGCAAGCTCGAATGACTGCGGCAGAAATCGAGAGATTGAACAAACTTGATGCTCAATGGAAGATTCGAACAAATCAGGAGAAATTCAAATTAGTTACATTTGGCAGGAGACTACTCTTAGATGTCTGTGTGGAGATAGATGCTATACCTACACCACTGAGTGCAATGTACTCGGAATGAAGCTTACTTAATCTAGGTTCAGGAAAAACCTCGATGGTAAAATTTATAAGCCCTTAGATGCAGTCCGATCTCTATACGAGTTCAGAAATTTCCGTGAGAGTAACAAGAAAAAGAACTTCAATGCCATTGTAAGATCTATTTTGCTCTACCAAGCCTCCCCCACTCTTGTGTCTTGAAGAAACAAAAGAATGGACTACAATGAGCGCCAAAAAATTGCGTGCACCTAATTACGGGTACTCGCTTCAAGAAGGAAGACGCTAAGAAGAGCTGCACCTGGAGGTGGGGTTAAATTGCCATTAACAAAGTCATAGAAGAACGGACACGGTATATGCAGGGTCTGCTTAATAGTGAATTGAATGAGAAAATCATTCAAATGAATAACCGGAACAGAAGAGCTATAATTCGCGCCAGATTTCCAAGCTCCGCATGAAAGAAAAGTATATTTATCATCTAAAGTGACAACAAACAAATTAACACTTAATACCGCCGAATTATGAAAAATTACCGACTTTGTCCAACTATCAGCGAACAAGACTGACCAAACCAAACATGACGAGAGAAGAAAGACGACAAGAAGAAACAAAAAACAGTAATTTACACTCAATACAAAATAAATAAGAATCAATAAAAATTAAGCAAAGAATATAAAGTATTTTATTACATAAACAACAGTAAATGCACATAACATACCAAAGAACATTAAGTTCATGAAGACAAATGTCTTTAACACCATAAAAAATGAATACTATAATCAAAAACAACAAAAACGAGAGTTAAATTTTTCGTAGAATAGGCTCCCGACGATATGCTATATATAACTATACGTTGAGGGGGATTATTCTATATTTCGAGTGCGTGATAATGTGATTGACCGAGGTTAGTTCAAACACGGGGGGGGGGGAAGAGCTGGAGAGGCTTATTTATCTTCAATATACTTAAGAGGTAAACGGTGCACAAGGATAAATAATATGGTTACCATTAATAAAATATAGTTTTATTGAATAAACTATCAAACAACACACGGAAAATGTTTATATAAACAGGGATTAAAAATAGGAGAACACAGGAAATGAAAAAGGTCATGGGAATATCTAACTAAGCTGAGGATTAAGATTTGGAGAGATTTAAAACGGCAAACCAACATAAAAGTGGAAATGGTTCACTAAACGTTTAAAGCACAGAGTTGCGTGGACAAAATGTTAAATGATTAAAGGTAATGCTTAGCTTACGTAATAACAAGGTTGTCGTGCAGAGGAAGGCGATGGGAAGAAATCTTCGGTCCAACTGGCGATTTCAAGGAGAAGGGGTTCTTCGGGGGGTTGTCCTTAACGAGGGGGAAGGACTGTCTTCAAGGAGTGAGAGCGAAGTGGGGCTCGGAAGTACAAGCAATCCTTAAGGCAGGATATCGGAGATGTTCCTAGATGAACAATGGAAGTTATTATTGTAACCAAGCGTTCTCTTGAAGAACGTCAAAAAAGGGGAAATTAAATTATCTTGACGTGATTTCTTGGGAACGAGAACCGTTTTTTGATGAACGGGCTTGAAGAACAATGGCTGTTCTATTGTTTTTCTCTTTGTGAACAACAGGTAGGGGGGTAAGAACCGTTTCTTGTCGAACGAACTCAAAGAACAATGGCTGTTTTAAAGTTGTTATCTTTCTGAACAACAGGGGGGGCCTTGTTGACTTGGCGGCTCGAAGGGCACAAACCTTGGCACTCAAGGTATATTGTCCTCTTCTCGACAATAAGGGGTTTTTTTCGGCAAAGTTCCTAGGTGCATAAGGGAGACTGGATCAGCTTGATGCCTCGCGAAGATAATCTGGATCTGCTTCAATTGGGAAAAGCTATGGTATAAATAGCGGGAGCTAGCCCCATGGCGTAGGGTACAATTGGGTGGGGGACTTCAAGGGGATGTCGCGGTGGCGCCTGGGAAAATATCTTATTTGCCCATAAGCCTAATTCAATCTTGCGAGATCAACGTATGGAGGCGAAACTGGGGAGTGAACCTCCTTGATTAAACATTGTGATGGGAGATAACGCGCCTTCTGCTTCCTCTCGCAGGATACACGTGGGTAAGCATGTGTTTTAACATTTGAAAGAGGCTAAATCAAAGCATCCCTTTACAAACTCACACACTACTTTCTCTTTTCACCACTCTTCTATTTTTGTATATGGACCACAAACCCTTTTGTCTCTAAACACACTTACAAAAATTCGCAATTTGCAATACAGCCGCCATACTATTAATTTCGCTCTCCCATTGAGTGTAGGCCAAAGATTTTAATGTTGTGTCCACATGCTTATTTAAAGTGGATTACCTTTTGTTACAGGCAGAAAACAATGCGAAAATTTTTGCAGGTAGCCAAAGTAGCTAGGAAAATCGGCAGAGCTCTCTGCTGCATCAGAAACAACTATTTGGATTGTAACATTAAGTCTGCTTGTACTGGTTCCTTCTGCCCTTAAGAGAATCATTCGAATGAAAAATACACAGACCAACTTAGAAAAATATCTGTAGAAGCATTAATAATAATGATATTATTTTGAATACAAGCTGTAAAAAACATATAATACATGAGATACAATTGAATTTCTGGCCTCTGTATTCATTATACATCTTAAGTACTTCATTATAGCATGATATAAATAATATTTTAATAGTATTGTAATCGTTGATATATAAGAAATAGATAAAAAATGTAATTATTTTAACAAACAGCATAATTACTCACTTGGAATAAAGAGCTGAAGCTTTGCATTAAAAGCCGATGTGTTGCTCCTGGTTGATGCATCAAACTTAATAGATGCCGCTGTGTAAAATACAAAACAACATGGCATACAAAGACATCTCTGTATTCATTTTACCTTCAAAGTTCTTCATTATAATATGATACAAATATGATTTTCATATTGTATTTCTAAATAAAATATTGTCCATAAAAGGAATTGTACTGCATCATATTTCAAATTTTATTAAACTTACACTCTTACTCGTTGAAACGCTGAGGTGAATACAAGCTGTAAAAAACATATAATACATGAGATACAATTGAATTTCTGGCCTCTGTATTCATTATACATCTTAAGTACTTCATTATAGCATGATATAAATAATATTTTAATAGTATTGTAATCGTTGATATATAAGAAATAGATAAAAAATGTAATTATTTTAACAAACAGCATAATTACTCACTTGGAATAAAGAGCTGAAGCTTTGCATTAAAAGCCGATGTGTTGCTCCTGGTTGATGCATCAAACTTAATAGATGCCGCTGTGTAAAATACAAAACAACATGGCATACAAAGACATCTCTGTATTCATTTTACCTTCAAAGTTCTTCATTATAATATGATACAAATATGATTTTCATATTGTATTTCTAAATAAAATATTGTCCATAAAAGGAATTGTACTGCATCATATTTCAAATTTTATTAAACTTACACTCTTACTCGTTGAAACGCTGAGGTGAATACAAGCTGTAAAAAACATATAATACATGAGATACAATTGAATTTCTGGCCTCTGTATTCATTATACATCTTAAGTACTTCATTATAGCATGATATAAATAATATTTTAATAGTATTGTAATCGTTGATATATAAGAAATAGATAAAAAATGTAATTATTTTAACAAACAGCATAATTACTCACTTGGAATAAAGAGCTGAAGCTTTGCATTAAAAGCCAATGTGTTGCTCCTGGTTGATGCATCAAACTTAATAGATGCCGCTGTGTAAAATACAAAACAACATGGCATACAAAGACATCTCTGTATTCATTTTACCTTCAAAGTTCTTCATTATAATATGATACAAATATGATTTTCATATTGTATTTCTAAATAAAATATTGTCCATAAAAGGAATTGTACTGCATCATATTTCAAATTTTATTAAACTTACACTCTTACTCGTTGAAACGCTGAGGTGAAGACAGTGATGCCTGCTCTGCAGCAGCTTCCACAGCTGCTTCTCGTGGCTGTAAATATTGCATTGCGGTCAATAGCCAAGCTTACAATTAACATACCTTTTCACCAACAATGCATTACTGGCGTTAGTATTAGGGTACGTTCTTAGGTTAATATAATACGAAAAATAGGTATTATACTAACTTATCTTATCCTATACTTTAAGCACATGAATTTCTGCCAAGCGTTCATTATAATAAGAGGTAGGGGGTGATTTATTGAAGGACCGTCATATTTTCTGCAAAACTTCGTTATTGAATGATGAGTTTTACAGAAATATCTACGACTGTATATCGGTGTTTATCGCAGCTAGCGTAGCTTAAGTGGTACTTTCAGCAAAATAACATGAAAATTCAACACGTAAATGCTTTAAAAGTCAATTAACTAAATTAACATACCTCTGCTTTGGGCCCGTTTTTCCTCCTCCTTCTTTCTTTTTCGCTTTCTGAAAGCAGCACCTGACAGCTTAGATGAACTTTTCATTACAAAAGATAAGTGTTAGAGAGAGAGACATGTAGAACGGGAAGCATCCTTAAGCAGCTTCTTTTAAGGTCACTTCCTTGCGATAACACGGTCCATAGCGAGCAATATCGTAACAACGAGAGATTCCGCGACATGGCGTGCTTTAAATTCACTTCTGGCCTCCCTCTATATAGATTAAGCAAAATACCCCTTTCCGGTGCCTCTGTAACTTTCACTTCCGGGGCTTTGTATATATAGTAAAGCATTAGCGTGGATGAATTAGTATTCTGCTAAGAGGAGAGTCAAATAAGGTAAGGCCTATTGGACCTGATTGCTGGCCAAGCGAAGGTGGGAATTAAGTGTTGATAATTGTAAAATATTAAATAAAACATTCATTACCCTCTGAATAATTCTGTACTTAAAGTAAAGCCGGCCATAATTTTTGTAATATTACCCAGTACCCTGATCGCTTGTATTATCCTTACGAGTGTCTATTTTGTCTCTCTTTAAAGCTTCTTTCTCTCCGCATCCCAAACCACAAGAGCCCAAAGACAAGAAAAGAGTAAAAAAGAAACAAACGAGAAAAAATCTCTCAAGCTCGGCTTCCTCCCTGGCAAATATTCACTTAATCCTTACCTTCGAGGCTGACTGTGGTTACTCAAATACTGGTTGTATTTTCCGTCATAACTTCGAACAGGCCGAGTAGTAAACGGCTTTAGGTGCAATCCAAACCTGTGCTGATGGAAAACAATCGAGCTCAGTTCTCCCCACCCCCACCCCCTCCCACTTTTGTGCTCCTCTCAGGCACTCGATCTTTGAGTTGCTTATCCACCCGGAATTGTTTTCGGTCGTGTGCGGTTGAGTGTGTATACCTTGATTTATCTTACAGGTCTATTATTTTATTTTTTATTTATCTTTCATGTCCAGTACTTTATTTGTGATTGTACAGTAGTAAAGTTTATTTTCGTTTCGCCCAGTTTGATATATAGAACTTTCTAGATAGTTGAATTATTTCTGGCAAGTATAATTAGTCCTTCTTATAGATTTATTGGAATCAAAAGTTGCCCTGCGTGTTATCCGCCAAACGTTCCGAGACACGAAAAGTAAACAGAGGTCAGATGATCTAACCTGACCTAGGAAAATAAGCAATTGACTCGGTGACAAAAGTAACAACACAACGGCGTTCTTATGTATCAATTTGAGAACTGGTGATGGCCTGATGTCATACCCTTTTTCGACTTTAAGAAAGTAAACGTCTCAGGCATGAAGAAAATGTATTTAAGAGAAAACGTGTCAAGGGTGTGTTTCAAGTTTGTGATACATATATTTTTATTTAGTTATTTTTTAATGTTTATTTAATTATAAAGGGAGATCCATTAAGACGGATGGAAGTTAGCAGTAAATAAAACAGTGTTATTGGTGAAAATTTATTAATTTCACTATAGGATATTGTTATTTGAGTCATGGCAATTATATATGAAAAATAATATCGCCTAAATGTCCACCAAGGCTTCGGCGGCAAACCTCCACTCAATGGACAAAATCTTTGATGACATCTCTGCATAGTTGCTCCTCGATCTCACCAATATGCCTTATTATCTCATCCTTTAGCTGTTGAATTGTTGTTGACTTCTTGGCATAGATCTTAATTTTGAGATGAACCCAAAGGAAGAAATCTAAAGGCATCAATTTTACGATTGTGGTGGCCAACTGACCTCGCTATTTCAAGAGATGATGCAACCTGGAAACTTCTCATTCAATAAAGTCATTGTTGCATTGGTTGTATGGCATGTGGCGCCGTTCTGTTGAAACTAAAAATCTTCGAGATCCGTAGGATTCAATTCAGGCCATAAAAAGTTGTTTATCATGGCACAGTATCGCTCGCCTGTCACCGTAACAGAATTCCCTGCATCATTTTCGAAGAAATACGGCCCAATGATTCACTAGCAAAAAATAGACACCAAACAGTGACCTTTTGTGGATGCAGTGGCTTTTCAACAATCTTTCTGGGATATTCATCAGCTCAAATACGACAATTCTGCTTATTAACGAATCTACCAAGATGATAATGGGCTTCATCACTAAAAGATGATTTTTCGCGAAGTGCCCAAAATGCGTTTCTGTTTGAACGTCCATTTTTGTAATAGGCTTTGATAACTTTAACACATCGTTCGATTGTTAATCTTTCCATGTTTGGAATTGACAAAAACTGACGCTGGTAAATATGAAAGAAAAAGGAAAAAATCTTAGACGCTTAAACTTAACTCACATTTAAATTCGGTCCAAGTGATCGGAGCACCCTTTATATGTTTTAAATCAGAAATTTGTCGCCCCCTCTGTAATTTGTCGCCCTAGGCAGCCGACTATGTGACCCATGCACAGAGCCGGCCCTACCCTTCAAAATCACAGCTTTACCCCAACCAACATCTATTCCTATAAGTCTGCATGAGGTAGTAGTTACGTTTCCTCGGACTTGCTTTTGACCAACGCCTTACTTGTGGTTCTAAGATTAACAGGATTAAGGGCTGTGGTATCTGCGCTATGGACATAACCCTTTCAGTTACTTTAAGGACATGTATTGATGATAAAGTTAGCGCACTTTTTTTATACCCTTCCTTTGTTCGCGCCAAGGTAGAGTATGAATTAAAATCTTTACGCATCTTCTGGCGTGCGTAAATTACAGAAGACTGATTGTATCCACCACACTCTTCTCGATTTTACGACCGATGCATTTCTCTTAGCTCATATAAAGAAAGTTAAATTTGATAGTGGAATGATGCCCCTTTTCTACCCCGTAGACTGCGCATTTTAAGATTTTACGCGCTAGCCCATTGTTTCCTTCAGTCGCAAATGGATCTCATTTCATCCACAGGTGAACTCTACGGTAGCTTTGCTTAGGAAAGTCTTAATTCATAGCCTACAAATTATATATATACAAATTTGTAGGCTAAACGAAAGGATAGAGGAGAAATACATTTCATTACTAGATTTTCGAAAGGTTCTGGATCTTAATTTCATCCATCTTCTAGAAAAGGAAACCTACAAATTAGTGAATAGACTAACATTAACAGTTAAAATTAAAGCTTTGTAATTAAGGAATTAATAGAGGATTTTACCCGTTAATTTTGAGAGTAATGCAGAGCTTACAGATTATTACATTGAAATTTATGTTGGGGAATTTAATTAGTAACATTTGGCTGAATAATTTAGTGGAAACACTAGTTGCAAATCCAGTAAAGTCTAATCTTCTCCAATTAGTTGTGAATGGAAGACATTTGCGAAATCGCGGGGAATGTAAGAAAAAAGAGAAGGTTAGGAGTTTGGTTCATATTTTGAAGTAAAAGTAGTGAAATGGCAGAGAAATCTGAATTTAGAAATAAGAACAAGTAGTTTATATACTTTTCCCAATATATTTCTGGAGATTAAAAATGAGGCAAGTAAATTCCTATATTACAGAACACTTTCCATCTAGCGGAATTCTGTCCTTATAATTTAAATATTTTTCTAGATCCTTTTTATTTCTAAAAATTATCTTAAAATTGGTATAGATAAAGATCTTTGTTAATAAAGTTGTAAATTTGGGGGAAGGGGGCAAAATAAAAACATATTCTGAAGAACGTATATTATTATAAACGGGTGATAATTTCAATTTAGGTTTTCTCCACCAGAAAAACATGAAACTGGTTTTTTTTACGTATAAACACAAAAGTTAAACTGTTTGAAGAAATCCAGTGTTGTACATATATACGGAATATTAGTTTTCTTGGCCACTAAAGGTTGGCTAGCGATAAACTTTGGTTACAAATCCTGTTGGACAATGGGAAATGTGAATATCCGAAATTAGATGGAATCATTAAGCTCCTTTTCGCAAGTAAATTTAATATTTGGTTGTATGTGTTTGGTCTATTGCAAGAATCTATCACATAATTCATCGGAACTGAACAGGAGGTATGTGTCATCATCAAATTGGTGGTACATATGGGTCTAATGCTTTCCAGTTCCTGGTTGAATGATTATTATTCAAACAAGGTCATAAGGATATCAACAAAGGCCGGTTCAAATTACTTCCCATGTCCGCCGCATCTATTTGATAAAAAGTTTAATAGTGAAGCATAAAATAATTGTCTTTATCAGCTCACTTTAGTAGTTCTTTAAAAAGTAAAGGATCCCTAAAAATTAGCGTTGGGCTGGGGAAAGGCACGTCTGAAATCGGGTTCGGCATAAGGTTGTAGGACCAAATTAACTAATTATTGCCAAAAAAAAACAAAAAAAACAACAAATGCTTTGAGAGCCATTTACACATTCCTGCCTGCACGTTTCTTGGCCTTATTTGTGGGTACTATACGGGCTTCCTAAATGTCTAAAGGACGGCATTACCATTTGCCCCATTTTATTAACATCATACAGTCTCCCTTCTTATAATCGGCAAAATACTTTTTTCCTCTAATAGCTCTATTTTCCCAAAGCATTTCGAAAATAGATTTTCTTTTCTCAAAGAATTACTAAATTGTCAGCATCCTTTACGGCGTTTTATGAGTAGTTTTGAATTTTTCTCACTTGTAACCAATATTTTACTAGACAGAACAATCGATATCATTATCAAACGTACTTTCTCCCGACTCAACTCTCATTTTCATGGTTTTAATCCTCCGCCTTTTAAAGAACGACTAAAGTTAGCGGTTAAAGTCCATTATTTCACGTTTAACCGCGTACTTGTTGTCAAATAGATCTGGTTGGCATGAACATAGGATCCTTTGGTTTGGTTCATGTTCTCAGATCTTTTTGTAAGTTTCGCCACTATTCCAGCATCTTACACTTATTCAATTTATGTATGTCTTACTTTCGATAACTATTATTTGCACCCTGAAAAGGAAAAGACAAGTGCACCAAATCTAAAATTTCCAGAATCCCTTGTAGAATAATGTTTCACTTTGATTACAAACTTTGGTTGAAGAAAGATCTATTCCTTGAATCTGTGTAGTCTATCATTTCATCATTTTAATTCATATGGCGAAGAAAATACGAAGTTAGAGAGGAAATTAAGATTTTCCTACAAATTTGCTTAATTATATCGAAGGATGTAGTTCAGTGTTTTATAATAAGAAGAGAATTTTGTCTCAAAACAATTGTATATAGCTCTGATAGAAGGAGAAATGAACCACTGCACCTTGTGACCATAAAATAAATTACCGCTATTTACCGTGCTAAACTTTTTCGGGTAATTCTTTTTTCTTAAAATGGTGAATTCATGTGCTACCAAAAGAGTTGAAGGCGTCCTAGTGGCCCTGAAAATCACCTACTACCCTTCATTTTCATTCTTACTTTTGTTAAACTACTCTTGAAATTTCTATTCCGTCACTACTCTCTTTCTTTTTGCACAACATCACTTCTATTCATATGACTATAAATTATTACATTGTTGTATACAGTTTGATATTTAGAGATAAAAAATCGTCGTCCAAAAATGTTAATTGAGTAAAACTATAATTATAAACGCCATAAACATCTTTTCTAGATTACCCTCAATTGGAAGGTTCATAATACGGTAACTTATGTCAAGATAATCCCAATTCCCTCTCCCGTTGAAGAATATCCAATTATATAAAACCTCGTGTCTTCATCTTCCTTAGGAGACTAACGAGGGATAAGGGAAAAATTATGGGGACAGGTGAATGGCCTTAATTAAAATACTGCGCGAAATTGAATCAAGAAAGTTTTGTAGGACCTTCGAGTTTACAGTCTCTCGTCTCGCTTTTGTTGAATCCAGTATTAACTTCTCTGTTAATTGATAAAGTTTGCAAGATATAAAGTTTGGGGGCCCTTTGCCAGTTTGAAAGGGGGAGAATTGAATTAAAGAGAAAGGTAGCTGACGCAAAAATATAAAGGTTCGAAGCTTTAAAGAAGGTAAAAGGGAATAACAGGAAAATCTGGGAGCCCAAAAATTTAAAAGAAAAAAAATATTGAATCGAGAATGATAGGCAAAGTTAAGGGAAAAATTTGAAAATATTAAATTTAAATCCAGCGTCAGATATATTATTTTAACGATTGCTTTGTTTATCTTTTCCTATTTATATTTTATTTCTCTCTTAAATTTTTATTTTTCAATTATATTTCGTTTCCTTCTTATTTTTTTCTTTTTATTTAAATGTTTTTCATTTTTAAATTTTATATTCTTTAATCTTTCAAATATTTCATTTTAATTTTCCATCATTATTTTTTTATTGTAACTGTTTTCTTTATTTATTTCTCTCTTTTTTTTATCGAAACCATTTTTCCAGAATCAGTTGACAACATCCGTTTGTCTCATATTCATTTCGAAAGGCTCCTCTAGACTCTGCATTTATATTTAAACATTAAACAATAATAAAGATAAAGGCTCCTCTAGATAATGCATTTATTACACTGGTCTGCGTCAAAAATGTTCATGAGGGTTTCATAGGTCATTCTTAATGGATTTTGTCTCTTAAATCCAAATCAAGCATTCATATTGCTCAATCAGGTCTAGTTTTTAAGATACAGACCAAGCTCCCTAGATGGCGTTAGAGAGCTCAGTCTCTAGCTGACCGCGAGCGCGAGTGGTTGTGTGTTGCTTGCTCACTCTCCAACTAAGTGTTGTTTTTTTAATCCATGACTTTTCTCATCTATGAACAGTTTTTAAAGTGTATTTCTAAAACTTTATTTATCTTTGTTAATTTTTTTGCAGGCGAATACATTAGCAAAACTCCTTATATTTCATAAAAATGAATAGAAAGTGTAAAAACAATCCTGATAGATTTTGTTTTGTTTGTGGAAAGGTAACTTTTAGTGACCAGCAATGCACTATAACTCCGTTAGTAAAGTTCCTTTACAATGTATATTTTGGAATAAAGCTAGGTGATCAAGACAAAAACTTTGCTCCACATATGTCCTGCAAAGCCTGTGTCATAGCCTTAAGATGCTGGAGTGAGGGCAAAACGAACTGTTTGTCATTTGGTGTACCTATGGTGTGGAGAGAAGGCAAGGACCACATTACAGACTGCTATTTTTGCATGACAAATCTTAAAGGTGAGATAATTACTTTAACAATATAGTCCTTGACAAATCTAAAAATGTTTTAGAAAAATCTTTTGGTAGCCTATTAAAATTATAATTGTGTATAAAAATAGTGTATTATGCTGGTAGTAAAATTGTGGTTAAATTGTATATAAAAAGTGATTGTATTTAAAAATTGTAAATTTACCTGGTATGAAAAATGTGTATAAAAATGTAAAAACGAGGGTCGAGTGAATTAATTAAAAGTATGTAAATTTAGTATGCGAAACAATTTTTCAGGGGTCAATAAGAAGAACAAACACACTGTAGTCTATCCTGATGTTCCTTCTGCCATTAAACCACAACCACATGGTCCAGGAGTTCCAGTTCCTTTCACACCTAAAAATACTGAGCTACAAGACAATATAGAAGATATAGAAGTGGATGACACTGACACTTCAGTGACATATCAGCCTACGTCTACAATGACTTTGCCAAGACCACTTAATCAAGGTCAATTAAATGCCTTGACTAGAGATCTTGGTCTTTCTAAAGAGAACGCACAACTTTTTGGCATCCCGTCTTAGTGAAAGCAACCTCCTCTCTCAAGAAACTACATACTTTTGGTTCAGAAATAGAGACGAAGAGTTTCGAAAGTTCTTTGCAGTTGATTCTTGCAGCTCTTTGGTGTATTGCAATGATGTAAAAGGTTTAATTGACGCACTTGGCGTTCCTTACCAACCAAGTGAATGGAGGCTCTTTATTGATTCTTCCAGCAGAAGTTTGAAGGCAGTACTCTTAAATATTGGCAATAAAATGGCATCTGTACCTATTGGCCATTCAGTTCAGTTAACAGAAAGCTACGAAAATATTAAAGTATTGATTAATACAATCAAGTACTCTAACCAGAACTGGTTAATATGTGGTGATCTCAAGGTAAGATATATTAAAACTTTATTAAACTTGTTAAATATTTCAAGGAATTGTTGTTTCTAAATACCAATGACAGAAGGATATTATACACATATTAGTTTCTCCCTACCCCTAATAAACTTAGTGAAAATTGCCTATGCAAAAAATAGAAGTTCTTAGAAACCATGTACATCAATATGCATCAATATGTTTTCTTTCAGGTTGTGTGCCTTCTTCTTGGGATGCAAGGATGCTACACAAAATATCCATGCTTCATGTGTTTATGGAATAGCCGGGCGGATAGTTTTCACTATAAGCAAAAAGACTGGTCACCTCGAGAGGCATTCCAAATTGGCTGCCACAATGTGGTAGCTCAACCTCTAGTCCCTCCCAAAAATGTTTTACTGCCTACTCTTCATATAAAGCTTGGCCTGATGAAGAACTTTGTCAAAGCACTGAATAAAAAAGGCCAAGCCTTTGGGTATCTACTGCAAAAATTCCCACAGATCAGTGATGCCAAGCTTCATGCAGGCATATTTGATGGTCCCCAAATTAGAACTCTGTTAAAGGACAAGCATTTTTACACCAATATGGAAGCCAGTGAACAAGAAGCATGGCGAGCGTTAAGTAAAGTAATCGACTGTTTTCTGGGAAATAAAAGAAGCTCAGAATATATCTCACATGTAAATGAGCTTATGAAAAGCTTCGAAAAAATGGGAGCTCGCATATCGATAAAAATGCATTTTATCCAGTCACATCTTGACTATTTTCCGGCAAACTGTGGAGATTATAGCGAGGAACAAGGAGAAAGATTTCACCAAGACATAAAGACAATGGAGACAAGATATCAAGGACGCTGGGACATCAACATGTTAGCTGACTATTGCTGGTGTCTTAAACGCGACGAACCAACATCGCTTCACAAGCGGAAGTCATCAAGGACTTCTTTTCTTAAAAAATAGATTCTTTGCACTCCTGGGTTAGCTCATATGTAGTCTGTATGTTTAAAATTAATTAAAAGAAAGTTGAATTGAGTCGCTATTTTTTTTATTACAAGTGATTGAAATTTATTGAATAACTTTTATATAAATAAGGGATTTTTTCAAAAATGAAGCTTTTCTAAAAACAGTAGTGCGCTGTATCTCAAAAACCAGACCTGTCTAAGCAAAATAAATGTGATATTTCAATTTAGGAGAACAATTTCATTAGGAATCACTAAAGAAAACCGCAGGAACAGAAAAGCTTTTTTCAAAAGCAGGCTTGTGTTATTAAACATTAATCAATTATAAAGATAAAGGCTCATCTAGATTTTGCATTTATTTTAAACATTAATTTTTCCCAAAGATAAAGTGTTCTCTAAATTCTGCATTATTTTAAAAAAATATATCACTTATAAAGCTAAAAGCTCCTGTATATTCTGCATTAATTTTGAACATTAATCAATTATAAAGATAAGGTTCTTCAAGATTCTGCATTTATTTTTAAACATATATCAATTATAAGGATAAAGGCTCCTGTAGATTCTTCATTTATTTATAAAAATATAACAATTATAAAGATGAAGGCTCCTCTAAATTCTGCATTTATTTTTTAACATATATCACTAAGAAAGATAAAAGCTCCTGTAGTTTCTGCATTTATTTTTAAACATTAATCAATTATAAAGATAAGACTCCTCTAAATTCTGCATTTATTGTTAAACATATATCAAATATAAAGATAAAGGTTCCTGTAGATTTTGCATTTAGGTTTAAACATTAATCAATTATAAAGATAAGACTCCTCTAAATTCTGCATTTATTTTTTAACATATATCAATTATAAAGAAAAAGGCTCCTGTTGATTATGCATTTAGGTTTAAACATATAACACTTATATAGAAAAGAGCTTCTGTAGATTCGCCATTTATTTTTGAACATTAATGAATTAAAAAGACAAAGGCTCCTCTATATTCTGCATTTATTTTTATACATTAATCACTTATAAAGATAAAGGTCCCTGTATATTCTGCATTTATTTTTAAACATATGACAATTATAAATATGGAGGCTCCTCTAGATTCCTTATTTATTTTGACAACATATATTAATTATAAAAAGAAAGGCTACTGTAGATTTTGCATTTATTTTTAAATATTTAACAATTATAAAGATAAAGTCTCCTATAGATTCTGCATTTATTTTTAAATATTAGGCAATTATAAAGGTAAAGCTTCCTCTAGATTGTGCATTTATTTTTAAACATTAATAAATTATAAAGATAAAAACTCCTATAGATTTTGCATTTGTTTTTTAACATATATCAATTATAAGGATGAAGGGTCCTATAAATTCTGCATTTATTATTAAATATCAAACAATTGTAAAGATAATGGCTCATAAAGATTTTAATATATTTTTCAACATTAATCACTTATAGAGATAAAGGGTCCTGTAGATTCTGTATTTATTTTTAAACTTATAACAAGTATAAAGATAAAAACTCCTTTTGATTCTGAATGTGTTTTTAAATATATCTCGATTTTAAAGATGAAGGCTTCTGTAGATTATGCATTTATTTGTAAACATATATTATATTAGGATAAAGACTCCTATATATCTTGCATCTGTTTTTAAATATATCTCAATTATGAAGATAAAGGCTCCTGTAGATTCTTTATTTTTTTTTAAGCATATATTAAATATATAGAGTAAGGCTCCTATAGATACTGCATTTATTTTTAAACTTATATTAATTATAAATATAAAGACTCCTATAGAAACTGCATTTATTTTTAACATATATCAGTTATAAAGATAAAAGCACCTGTACATTCTACATTTATTTTAAAACATTAATCTATTATCAAGATAAGGCTCCTCTACATTATGCATTTATTTCAAACATAAAACAATTATAAAGATAAAGGCGTATGTAGATTCTGCATTTATTTTTAAACATATATCACTTATAAAGCTGAAAGCTCCTGTAGATTCTGCATTAATTTTAAACATTAATCAATTATAAAGATAAAGCTCCTTCAGATTCTGCATTTATTTTCAAACATATATCAATTATAAAGATAACGGCTCCTAGAGATTCATCATTCATTTGTAAACATAGATAAATTATAAAGATAAAGTCTCCTATGGAGTCTGCATTTATTTTAACATTAATCAATTATAAAGGTAAAGGCTCTCCTAGATTGTGCATTTATTTTTAATCATTAATTACTAATAAAGGTTTAAGCTCCTATAGATTTAGCCTTTATTTGTAAACATTAATCAATTATAGAGATAAAGGCTCATCTAGATTCTAAATTTATTTTTTTCAAACAAATATCAATTATAAAGATAAAGGCTCCTATAGTTTCAGCATTCATTTGTACACATAGAGCAATTATGAAAATTAAGTCTCCAATAGAGTCTGCATTTATTTTCAAACATTACTCAATTATAAAGGTAAGACGACTCTAAATTCTGCAGTTATTTTTAAACATATATCAATTTTAAAGATAAAGGCTCCTGTAGATTCTGCAATTATTTGTAAACACATATCAATTATAAAGATAAAAGCTCCTGTAGATTCTGCAAATATTTTAATACAGAAAATAATTATAAATATAAGACTCCTCTAAATTCTGCATTTATTTTTAAACATATATATTAATTATGAAGATAAAGGCTCCTATAGATTCTGTATTTAGGTTTAAACATATAACACTTCAATCAATAATCGCTCCTGTAGATTCCGCATTTAGTTTTATACATTAATCACTTATAAAAATAAAGGCCCCTGTATATTCTGCATTTATTTTTAAACATATGACAATTATAAATATAAAGGCTCCTCTAGATTCCTCATTTATTTTTAATCAAATATTTATTATAAAAAGAGAGGCTACTGTAGATTTTTGCAGTAATATTTAAAAATATACCACTTATAAAGATAAAGGCTCCTATAGATTCTGGTTTTATTTTTTAAAATTAAGCAATTATAAAGGTGAAGGCTCCTATAGATTCTGCATTTATTATTAAACATTATATAATTATAAAGATAAAGGCTTATCTGGATTATGCATTTATTTTTAAACATTAATTTTTAACATAGATAAAGGGTTCTGTAGATTCTGCATTTATTTTCAAACATATATCACCTATGAAGCTAAAAGTTCCTGAAGATTCTGCATTAATTTTAAACATAAATCAATTATAAATATGAAGGCCCCTATAGATTTATCATTTATTTGTAAACATAGATCAATTATAAATATAAAGTCTACTATAGAGTCTGCATTCATTTTTTAACATTTATTAATTATAAAGGTGAAGGCTCTCCTAGATTCTGCATTTATTTTTAAAAATTAATTTCTGATAAAGGTTTAATCTCGCATAGATTTATTCTTTACTTGTAAACATTATTTAATTATAAAGATAAAGGCTCCTATAGATTCAGCATTGATTTTTAAACATAGATTAATTTTAAAGATTAAGTCTCCAATAGAGTCTGCATTTATTTTCAAACATTAATCAATTATAAAGGTAAAGGTTCTTCTAGATTTTGAATTTATTTTAAACATATATTATTTTCAAAGATAAAGGCTCCTGAAGATTCTGCATTTATTTTTAAACATAAATCACTTATAAAGATAAAAGCTCCTGTCGATTCTGCATTTATTTTTGAATATTAATCAATTATAAAGATAAGACTCCTCTAAATTCTGCATTTATTTTTAAACCTATATCAATTTTAAAGCTAAAAGTTCCTGTAGATTCTGCATTTATTTTTAAACACATATCACTTATAAAGATAAAAGCTCCTGTAGATTTTGCATATATTTTTAAACATTAATAAATCATAAAGATAAGACTCCTCTAAAATTCTGCATTTATCTTCAAACATAAATCAATTATAAAGATAAAGGCGCCTGTAGATTCTGGATTTAGGTTTAAACATATAACACTTATATAGATAATCGTTTCTTTAGATTCTGCATTTATTTTATACATAAATCACTTATAAAGATAAGGGACCCTGTATATTCTGCATTTATTTTTAAACATATGACAATTATAAATATAAAGGCTCCTCTAGATTCCTCATTTATTTTTAAACATATATTTATTATAAAGAGAGAGGCTACTATAGATTCTGCATTTATTTTTAAACATTAATCAATTATAAAGGGAAAGGCTCTCTAGATTCTGCATTTATTTTTAAACATTAATTTTTTATAAAAAAAAAGCTCTTATAGAGTCTGCCTTTATTATAAAACATTAATTAATTATAAAGATAACGGCTCATCTAGATTCTGAAATTATTTATAAACATTAATCACTTCTAACATAAGGGGATCTTTTAGGTTTTGTACTTATTTTTAAACACAAACAAGTATTAAGATAAAGGCACCTGTAGGTTTCTAATTTAATTTAGACGAATAGCACTTTAAAAAGAGAGGCTTATCTTGATTCTGCATTTATTTTAAACATTAATCACTTATCAAGCTAAAGGCTGCTCTAGAATCTACATTTATTTTTTAACATATAGCAATTATAAACATAAAGGCTCCTATAGATTCTGCATTTATTTTCAAACATTAATAAATTATGATGAAAAAAGCTCCTGTAGATTCTGCCTTTTTGTTTTAAACATATACAATTATAAAGATTTAGGCTCCTGTATATGCCGCATTTTTTTAAAAAATATATCAGTTATAACAATAGAGGGCTACTGTAGATTCTGCTTTAATTTTTAAACATATATGAATAATAAAGATAGGGGCTTTAAAGATTTTGCATTTATTTTTAAACATCTATCAATAAAGATAAAGGCTTCTATAGATTCTGCATTTGTATTTAAACATATATCAATTATAAAGATAAAGGGTCCTATAGATTCTGCATTTATTAGTAAATATTAAACAATTTTAATGATAATGGCTTACCTGGATTCTTCATTTATTTTTAAACTTTAAACACTTATAAAGATAAAGGGGCCTGTAGACTCTGTATTTTTAAATATATCTTAATTCTTAAGATAAGGTCTCGTGTAGATTATGCATTTGTTTGTAAACATATATTATATAAAGATAAAGTCTCCTATAGATCTTGCATCTGATTTTAAATATATCTCAATTGAAAGATAAAGGCTCCTGTAGATTCTGCATTTATTTTTTAAGCATATATCAATTATATAGATAAAGGCACCTATAGATATTGCATTTATTTCAAACATATATCAGTTATAAAGATAAAAACACCTGCAGATTCTACATTTATTTTTAAACATTAATCAATTATCGATATAACGCTCCTCTACATCATGCATTTACCTTAAACCTATGTCAATTATAAAGAAAGAGGATCATGTAGATTCTGAATTATTTTAGAACATACATCCCCTTTAAATTTAAAAGCTCCTGTAGATTCTGCATTAATTTTAAACATTAATCAATTATAAAGATAAGGCTCTTTTAGATTCTGCATTTATTTTTAAAAATATATCAATTATAAAGATTAACGCTCCTATAGATTCATCAATCATTTGTAGACATCGATTAATTCTAAAGATAAAGTCTCCTATATAGTCTGCATTTATTTTTAAACATTGAACAATTATAAAGGTAAAGGCTCTTCTAGAATTTGCATTAATTTTTAAACATTAATTACTTATAATGGCTTAAGCTCCTTTAGATTTCAGCCTTTATTAGTAAACATTAATTAATTATAAAGATAAAGGCTCATATAGGTTCTGAATTTATTTTTAAACTTATAACAATTATTAGGATTTAGTCTACTATAGATTCTGCATGTGTTTTGAAATAGATCTCAATTCTAAGATAAAGGCGCCTGTAGATTATGTATTTATTTTTAACCATATTTTAAGTATAAAGTTAAAAGCTCTAATAGATTCTGCATGTGTTTTAAAATTTATCTCATTTCTAAGATAAAGGCTCCTGTAGATACTGCATATATTTTTAAACATATATCAATTATAAAGATAAAGGCAACTATAGATACTTCAGTAGATTTTAAACCTAGATCAATTAGAAAGGTGAGGCTCAAATAGATTCTGCATTTGTTTTTAAACATATTTTTAATCATAAAGATAGAGGCTCTTGTAGATTCTTTATTAATTTTAAACATATCTCAATTATAAAGATAAAGGTTCATGTAGATTCTGATTTTATTTTTTATGCATATATCAATTATAAAAATAAACACTGCTATAGATTCAGCATTCATTTTTAAAACATAGATCAATTATAAAGATAAAGCCTCCTTTAGGGTCTGCATTTATTATTAAACATTAATCAATTATAAATATAAAAGCTCATCTTGATTCTGCATTTATTTATAAACATAAATCACTTCTAAAGATAAAGGATCTTGTAGATTCTGCATTTATTTTTAAACTTATAACAATTATAAAGATAAAGTCTACTATAGATTTTGCATGTCTTTCTTAATATATCTCAATTATAAAGATAAAGGCTCCTGTAGATTATGCATTTATTTTTCAACATTTTTAAGTATAAAATTAAAGGCTCCTATAGATTCTGCGTGTGTTTTTAAATATATTTCTTAATTCTAAAGATGAAGGCTCCTGTAGATACTGCCCTTATTTTCAAACATATATTAATTATAAAGAGAAAGGCAAAATAGATACTGCATTTAAATTTGAACATAGATAAATTTAAAAGATAAAGACTCCTATAGATACTGCATTGATTTTAAACATATATCACTTATAAATATAAAGTCTCCTATAGATTCTGCATTTTTTTAAACATTTATCAATCATTTAGTTAAAGGCCCCTGTAGTTTTTTTTTTTTTTTTTTTTAAATATCTAAATTAGAAATGTCAAGGATCCTTTAGATTCTTCATTTATTTTTAAACATTAATCAACTATAAAGACCAAGGCTCCTGTAGATTTTTTATTTATTTTAAACAAATATCACTTTAAAGATATTGGCTCATCTTGATTCTGGATTTATTTTTAAATATAAATCACTTATAAAAATAAAGGCTCTTTTAGTATCTGCATTTATTTTTCAAACTATAACAATTATAAACATAAAGGCTCCTATAGATTCAGTATTCATTTGTACACATAGATCAATTATAAAAATTAAGTCTCCAATAGATTCTGCATTTAATTTTAATCATTAAGAAATTATGATGAAAAAGGCATCTTTAGATTTTGCATTTATTTTTAGACATATTCCACTTTAAAAATTAGACTTCTGTATATTCTCTATTTATTTATAAAAATGTATCCGTTATAACGATAAAGGCTCCTGTAGATTCTACTTTTATTTTAAAACATTAATCAATTATAAAGATAAAGCCTCCTTTAGATTCCTTTTTTTTAAACATATATCAATTATAAAGAAAGAAGCTGCTGTTGATTCTGCCTTTATTTTTAAACATATATTAATTATAAAGATAAACGCTTCTGTAGATTCTGTATTTATTTATTGAACCCATATTAATTATTAAAGATAGAGGCTCCTTTAGATTCTTCATTTCTTTAAACAATAAATACTTATAAAGAGAAGGCTCCCGTCGATTCTGCATTTATTTTTTTAACATCACTTACTTATAAAGCTAAATGGTCCTGTAGATTCTGGATTTATTTTTAAACTTATAACAATTATAAATTTAAATGATACTATGTATAGATTCTGAATGTCGGTGTAAATATTTTCTCTATTATAAAGATTAAGGTTCCTGTAGTTTATGCATTTATTTGTAAACATATATCAATTGTAAGCTAAATGCTTTTATAGATCTTGCATTTGTTTTTAAATATATCTTAATTATAAAAATAAAGGCTCCTGTAGATTCTTCATTCATTTTTAAACATAAATTAATTCTAAAGATCAGGCTCCTATAGATACTGCATTTATTTTTAAATATTTATCACTTATAAAGATAAAAGCTCCTGTAGATTCTTCATTTATTTTTAAACATTAATTAATGAAAAAGATAAGGCTTCTATAGATACTGCATTTATTTTTAAATATTTATCACTTATAAAGATAAAAGCTCCTGTAGATTCTTCATTTATTTTTAAACATTAATTAATTATAAAGATAAGGCTCTTCTAGATTCTGCATTTATTTTTAAATATTAATTACTTATAAACTTAGAAGCTCCAGGATATTCTGAATTTATTTTTAAACATTAATTACCTATAAAGATAAAGGCTCGTGTTGTTTCTGCATTTATTTGTGAACATATATGAACTATAATGATTAAAAATCATAAAGATACTGCATATATTTTTGAACATATATCAATTATAAAGATATAGTCTCATATAGATTATGCATTTATTTTTAAAGTTATATCAATCAGATAAGATAAGGGCTCCTACAGATTCTGCATTTGTTCTCAAACATATATCGATCATAAAGATAAAGGCGCCCGGTAGATTCTGTATGAATTTGTAAACATTTATCTAATATAAAAATAAAAGCTCCTATAGATTCTGCATTTATTTTAAACATTAATCACTTATCAAGATAAAGGCTTCTCTTGAATCTACATTTATTTTTTAACATATAACAATTATGTATAAACATAAAGGCTTCTATAATTTCTGCATTCTTATTTAAACATTAATAAATTATGATGAAAAAGGCTCCTATAGATTTTTCATTTTTGTTTTAAACATATACAATTATAAAGATAAAGGCTTCAAAGATTCTGCATTTATTTTTAAACATATATCAATTTTAAAGATAAAGGCTCATATAGATTCTGCATTTGTATTTAATCATATATCAATTATAAAGATAAAGGGTCCTATAGATTCTGCATTTATTAGTAAATATTAAACAATTGTAAAGATAATGGCTCATTGAGATTCTTCATTGATTTTTAAACATTAAACACTTATAAAGATGAAGAGCCTGGTATATTCTGTATTTTTAAATATATCTTAATTCTAAAGATAAGGTCTACTGTAGATTGTGCATTTATTAGTAAACATATATTATATAAAGTAAAGGCTCCTATAGATCCTGCATCTGTTTATAAATATATCTCAATTAAAAGATGAAGGCCCCTGTAGATTATGCATTTATTTTTAACCATATTTTAAGTATAAATTTAAAAGCTCTAATAGATTCTGCATGTGTTTTGAAATTTACCTCAATTCTAAGATAAAGGCTCCTGTAGATACTGCATATATTTTTAAACATATATTAATTATAAAGATAATGGCAACTATAGATACTGCAGTAGATTTTAAACCTAGAAGATAAATTAGAAAGATTAAGGCTCCAATAGATTCTGCATTTGTTTTTAAACATATTTTTAATCATAAAGATAGAGGCTCTTGTAGATTCTTTATTCATTTTTAGACATATAACAATTATAAAGATAAAGTCTACTATAGATTTTGCATTTATTTTTGAACATTAAGCAATTATAAAGATTTCAGCTCCTTTAGATTTTGAATTTTTTTTTTTCACTTTAACAAGTATAAAGATAAAGGGTCCTTTTAATTCTGAATGTCTTTTTTAATATACCTCAATTCTAAGGATAAAGGCTCCGGTAGAATTTGCATTTATTTCTAAACATAAATTATATAAAGTTAAAGTCTCCTATAGATCCTGCATGTGTTTTTGAATATATCTCAATTATAAAGATAAGGATCCTATAGATTCTGCATATATTTTTAAACATTAATCAATTATAAAGATCAAAGCTCCTCTAGATTCCATTTTTTTTTTAAACCTATAACAAGAGTAAAGATAAAGGCTCCTTTTAATTCTGAATGTGTTTTTAAATAAATCTCAAATGTAAAGTTGAAGACTCCTGTAGATTATGCATTTATTTGTAAACATATATTATATAAAGATAAAGTTTCTTATAGATCCTGCATGTGCTCAAGAATATATCTCAATTATAAAGATAAAGGCTCCTGTAGATTCTGCTTTTATTTTTTATCCATATATCAATTATAAAGATAAAGGCTCCTATAGATCCAGCATTAATTTTTAGAAATAGATCAATTATAAAGATAAAGTCTCCTTTAGAGTCTGCATTTATTATTAAACATTAATCAATTATAAAGATAACAGCTTATCTAAATTCTGCATTTATTTATAAACATTACACACTGCTAAAGATAAAGGGTCTTTTAGATTCTGCATTTGACCTTAAACTTATACCATTATAAAGATAAAGTCTACCATAGATTCTTCCTGTGTTCCTCAATATATCTCAATTATAAAGATAAAGGCCCCTGTAGATTACGCATTTATTTTAAAACATTTATCAAGTATAAAATTAAAGGCTCCTATAGATTCTGCATGTGTTTTTAAATATATATCTCAATTCTAAAGATAAAGACTCTTGTAGATACTGCCTTTATTTTTAAACATATATCAATTATAAAGAGAAAGGCAACTATAGATACTGCATTTAATTTTAAACATAGATAAATTTAAAAGATAAAGACTCCTATAGATACTGCAGTTATTTTAAACATATATCACTTATAAAGATAAAGTCTCCTATAGATTCTGCATTTTTTTTAAACATTTATTAATCATAAAGATAAAGGCTCCTGTAGTTTTTTTTATTATTTTTCAAACATATCTCAATTATAAATGTCAAGGATCCTTTAGATTCTGCATTTATTTTTAAACATTAATTAATTATAAAGACAAAGGCTCCTGTAGATTTTTTATTTATTTTAAACAAATATCACTTTGAAGATTCAGGCTCATCTTGATTCTGCATTGATTTTAAAATATTAATCACTTATAAAGATAAAGGCTCTTTTAGTACAGCAATACCCCGGTTACTGCGGTTAATTCGTGCGGTAAAAACACCGCAGTAAGCGAAACCGCAAAATCGAAGATTTTAAATACATGTAAAATCGTAGATTGATGTCTAGACTTTTGAAAAATGCGTGTAAATGCGATATAGATGCGACGTAAATAAATAAGGAAACAAATGAATTGGACACCATATAATTTACATTATTACGGTTTATTAAGTTTCATGAGCATATGAAAAAAAGATACAGTAAATGTCATTTTTTATGAAAATATTGTAAAAGGGTTGTTTGCGTTCTCGATGCCTTCTTCTTCCTTTTGTACATCACCCGATAACAACTTAGCGCATTTTCTATCTGTCTTCTTACTTGTATTGCCCTTTTTACATTCGGGTCTGCATCCATTATCATTTGCTTTCCATCTTCAAATGTCCGAAAAATAGAATCGAGTTCTTTTATCGTGAATTCCTTCGTTTTTGCCATTTCTTCCGTTTCGTCATTGTCTACGTCATCGTATGCACGTTCTTGCTCTAAATCTAAAAGTTCGTCGTCATTGAGATCTCCAAAATGCGAGTCGAGCAATTCCCTAACGTTGCCATCGTCCATATCCGCCATTCCCATTTCTAGCCAAAGTTGCATAATTTCCGTTACAGCCCCTGTAACTTCCGCCTCGAAGCTTGCAAAATCCTTTGCACAGTGAGGAATTATATTTTTCCACACTGCCCTCATTTTGCTAGCTGTGACCTCACGCCATGCATCATTAATGTTTTCCACAGCGTTCTTTATGTTAAAGTTTTTCCAAAATTCCGTAGGGTTCATAGCATTTTTTCCCGTTGTTATTTCAATTGCCTGGGCAAATGTTTTTCGCAAATAATAGGCCTTGAAAGTTGCTATCACCCCCTGATCCATCGGTTGCAACAGAGATGTTGTGTTTGGTGGTAAAAATACAACTTTAACATTTTCGCATAAGTCACTAAGTGCCGTTGAGTGACCCGGAGCATTGTCCAAAATTAATAGAATTTTAAAGTCTACATTAATGGACTTGCAATATTTTTCGACCTCAGGACAAAAGCAATTTTTGAACCAATCTTCAAATAAAGATTTTGTCACCCACGCTTTTTTATTTGACTTCCAAAAAACTGGTAAGCAATGCTTGTTGAATCCTTTAAGAGCACGTGGGTTTTCTGATCGATAGATCAACATAGGCTTTAATTTTAAATAACCAGCAGCATTTCCACCAAGCAAAAGTGTCAGACGATCCTTAGAGACTTTGAACCCAGGCTGTGATTGTTCTTTTTACGCCAAGTACGTTTTGGTAGGCATTCGTTTCCAAAACAGCCCTGTTTCATCAACATTTATAATTTGTTCGTCACCATAGCACCATCTTCAATAATTTTTTTCAATTCAGCGGGATATTTGGCTGCTGCATTAACGTCCGCACTTGCACTTTCACCTACAATTCTAACGTTGTGGATTCCAGTTCGTTTTCTAAATCTGTCAAACCATCCAGAACTTCCGGAAAATGTTTCTTCAGTTTCCCTTCCAGTTTCGGTTTCTTGCCGTTTTGTTTGGACGGCGGCAAACAGAGACACAGCCTTCGTTTTTATTGTCATTTGACTTAGAGGAATGCGCTTTTGATTGCAATCTTCAATCCAAATAGACAAAAGACGTTCCATTTCAATCATTGCAGGGCTTCGGTTTCTTGTTGTCTGCAAATTTGATGATGAAGTAGCACTTTGCCCTTGTTCTTTATATAGTTTCGAATTCTGAATAATATTGCGGATGGTAGATTCGGCCATACTATGATCCCGACCTATCTTAGCTTTGGTGGCTCCGCTTTCATGCTTGCTTATTATTGACAACTTTTCTTCTAATCCAATAACTTTTCTCTTCTTCTTTTGACTATCACCACTTGTACCCGCGGTACTCATTCGTTTAGAATACATGATAATAGATTGGGGGTTGTTTAAAAGCAATGTATGTAAAAAACATAGCGAAACAATGTGCACTGTATGGCGGTGACAGAGTTACTGAGGCACAGACCTTCAGAAGTTCAGCGTGAGACAGCGAGGCACGGTTGGATTTGCGACGATGCGCATATTTACGCACGAACAAACAAGCAAAATTCTCGGGTACCGCATTAAATCGAATTCTACCCGCTGTATTTGAACTTTTGGGGTCAAACTACCAATCGCACTAAATCGAAAACCGCAGTAATCGAACCCGCAGTAATCGGGCTATTCCTGTATCTGCATTTATTTTTCAAACTATAACAATTTTAAACATAAAGGCTTCTATAGATTCTGCATTTATTTTTAATCATTAATAAATTATGATGAGAAAGGCACCTTTAGATTCTGCATTTATTTTTATACATATTCCAATTATAAAGATAAAGACTCCTTTTTATTCTCTATTCATTTTTAAAAATGTATCCGTTATAACGATAAAGGCTCCTGTAGATTCTACTTTTATTTTAAAACATTAATCAATTATAAAGATAAAGCCTCCTTTAGATTCCTTTTTTTTTATACATATATCAATTCTAAAGATAGAAGCTGCTGTGGATTCTGCCTTTATTTTTAAACATATATTAATTATAAAGATAAACGCTTCTGTAGATTCTGTATTTATTTATTGAACCCATATTAATTATTAAAGATAGAGGCTCCTGTAGATTCTTCATTTCTTTAAACAATAAATACTTATAAAGAGAAGGCTCCCATCGATTTTGCATTTATTTTTTTAACATCACTTACTTATAAAGCTAAATGGTCCTGTAGATTCTGGATTTATTTTTGAACTTATAACAATTATAAATTTAAATGCTACTATAGATTCTGAATGTCGGTGTAAATATTTTCTCTATTATAAAGATTAAGGCTCCTGTAGTTTATGCATTTATTTGTAAACATATATCAATTGTAATATAAAGGATTCTATAGATCTTGCATTTGTTTTTAAATATATCTTAATTATAAAAATAAATTCTCCTGTAGATTCTGCATTCATTTTTAAACATATATTAATTATAAAGATCAGGCTTTTATAGATACTGCATTTATTTTTAAATATTTATCCTCTATAAAGATAAAAGCTCCTGTAGATTCTGCATTTATTTTTAAACATTAATCAATTATGAAGATAAGGCTCCTCTAGATTCTGCATTTATTTTTTAAACCTATATCAATTTTAAAGATAAAGTTTCCTATAGATTTTGGAATTTATTTTTAAACATTATTCAAATTTAAAGGTAAAGGCTCTTCTAGATTCTGCATAAATTTTTAAATGTTAATTACTAAAAAACTTAGAAGCTCCGGGATATTCTGCATTTATTTTTAAACATTAATTACCTATAAAGATAAAGGCTCGTGTTGTTTCTGCATTTATTTGTAAACTTATATGAACTATAACGATTCAAAATCATAAAGATACTGCATATATTTTTAAACATATATTAATTATAAAGATATAGTCTCATATAGATTATGCATTTATTTTTAAAGATATATCAATTAGAGAAGATAAAGGCTCCTATAGATTCTGCATTTGTTCTCAAACATATATCGATCATAAAGATGAAGGCGCCTGTAGATTCTGTATGAATTTTTAAACATTTATCTAATATAAAAATAAAGACTCCCATAGATTCTGCATTTATTTTAAACATTAATCACTTATGAGGATTAAGGCTTCTCTAGGTTCTGAATTTCTTTTCAAATATTAATCACTTATAAAGATAAAGGCTCCTGTAGATTCTGCATATAGTTTTCAAACATATAACAATTATAAAGAAAAACGCTCCTATATATTCCGCATTTATCATTAAACATATATCACTAATAAAGATAAAGGCTCCTGTAGATTCTGCATTTATTTTTAAAGATATACCAATTATAGGGATAAAGGCTTCTATAGATTTTGCAGTTATTTTGAAACCTTAATCAATTTTAAAGATCAAGACTCCTTTAGATTCTGCACTTACTTTTAAACATAAATCTTCTATAAAAATAAAGGCGCCTGTAGATTTTGCTTTATTTTTAAACATATGACAATTATAACGTAAAGGCTCTTATTGATTCTGGATTTATTTTTAAACATTAATAAATTATAAAGATAAAGGCTCTTGTAGATTTTGCCTTTTTTTAAGATATATCGATTATAAAGATAAAGGCTCCTCTAGATCCCTCCTTTGTTTTTAAACATATATTAATTATAAATATATAGGTTCCTGTAGATTCTGCATTTTGTTTTAAACATTAATCCCTTATTAAGATAAAGGCTCCTTTAGATTCTGCATTTATTTTTAAACTTATATAAATTATAAAGATAAAGGCTCATCTAGATTCCTTATTTATTTGTAACATATTTAATTTATAAAAATAAAGCCTCCTGTAGATTCTGCATTTATTTTTAAACATATTATAAGTATAAGGAAAAATTCTACTATAGATTCTGCATTTATTCTTAAACATTAATCAATTTGAAAGATAAATTCTCCTGTACATTCTGCATTTCTTTTCAAACATATTTCACTTAAAAAAAGATAAAAATCACGGAAAAATATCCCATAATCCGTCATCCAACTTCAATGTACGTAGTGATGGTATTCGGTTTGTATAGTTATAATGTTTCACCTTCACACTCCATTGGGTACAGCTGGGGCGCGCTCTTTACACACGTCAAGCAAATGATTTTTTCCAAGGGCAGTTATATTGGGCCATTGGATACTGTGACTTACGTGGCGTGGAATTAGCGCTTCGCATAGGCATGAGTGATGGAATGTGAAGGGGGCTACTCATTAATATCCAATATTAACCGCATATTAAAAATCTGCTAACTCTCGGCATTGTCAAAAACGCTGGTGTTTTTTTCTCGACAAGTAAAAATGTATTTTACCTTACTCTATTAAGATTCAGTCGTCGATGTTATTTAATTTCAAATTCAGGCAAAAATATTTTCCTTCCTTACCGACATATTTTCTAATAATTAATCATGATAAATTCCAGTCGTATCGAAACTCTATCAAGTAACTAAAAACAATTGTTGTTACTTAACCCTCTCTAAAATGTATGGGAAATGCATTCGGCTAGGCGGTAGAAACCTTAATTTCAAAAAGCCAAGATATCAAACATATCTTAAGCTTTAATTGCCTCTTTATATATCATCAGCTCTTTGCCAAATATATACTCAGCATAAAATTTTAATTTGTTTAAAATGACCGTGAATAGTAATCAACTGCAAGCTTCACAGATTTTCTAGTTATTCATTTTTATTTATTTGTACTAGAGCTTCGTTTTGGAATACCATATTTTTTCATATGAGATACTTAATATAGATAATCAAAATTTTGTATTTTTTATTATTCTTGCATCACCGTTTGAAGGAATAATATAGAAAAAGTTACAGCCCAGATTCATTTTATTAATAAATACATTCAATTGATGCACGCAGTCAATATGTGCAAGGCCTGCTTAAATTCGTTGTAACATGCTGAAGACCAAATATATCATGATATCTTGATCCATGTTCCTCCATTTATGTTGAAATTGTTTATGTTTCTCTTTTTTAATCGTAAATTTTCTCATCACCGACAATTTTCCATTTGCTCAAATCTGCCTAATTTCCGGGTCAAGGTCCCAAATGTTCGATGTTATTTTCATCCAAAAACTTTTTCATTGGTTTTTCTTTGTGAAAACCTGTTTAATCATGATAAAAAATACAATTACCATCCGTAAACTGGTCCTGACCATTAGGGAACCTGTGTTAACGAAGAAATGTTCTTGTACCAATTTGAGTTTATTACAATCTTCTTATGAAAAAAAGATAATGCTCATCTTTCCTTAGATGAGATGCAGTCCCATACATAGAGAGTTTCAAGATTTTTCACCTTAAGTAAGACACACGACTTTTGAAAACTTTCTTTCCCCTTCACTCCTCCTAACTAGAAAACGGAACTTCATCAAAGAATATCATTTTTGCCCGTCGTGTCAGTCTATGCTTAATATTTCTTACAAAAGTGGAGCCTATCCATAGGCTTCTTCTGGTGAGATTAGGCTACTTCGCAGCCTTTCTGGAGTTGAGACCTTTGTCAAAACGTCTTGTACTCAGGATGTGCTAAAGCGTTTATATCTGTCTCATTCCGATCGTGCTGAAGATTGGCACAAGAGTGTAACCAGTATTTCTAAAGTCAATATTGATCCTTAATATGGTGCTCTTAATGAAATACTATTAGAAACTATCTCCTTGCATTTCTGGCCACGCTCGTGCAGAGGAGCAATGCTTGCTCTCTTCTGTTTGGAAATAACCATATTTGGAATGGAAAGGGTTCAAACATTTATTTTTACAAAAATATTACGAAATAGATTATAAGAATACAGCAATATTCATTTACTTATATTTTAATTACTTTACTCTTTTGATCGAATATACTGGTCTTTGTTTCAAGCTTTTGTGGGGAGGGGATCATATTTGCATGCTGAATTTAAGAATATCATTTTTTTCTTCGGTCGGGTTTGGTTTCTAATATATGCTTGATTTATAGCAGAACGAATATTCCAAAATTGCGCTAACATTCAACCGTTTATTAGTTCTGTTTTGTAACTTATAGTGATGAGTAACCATACATAACCTATTTTTTTTTTCAGGTTTATATTTGCATTACAGTGGATCCTTTCTGTAAGACTCATCAGAGTATGATTTGTTATATCTCCGGACATGATGCTCTTCCAGAACTTAAAAATAAACTCACGGATTAGGTAAAAAGGCATATCATGCTTACATAGAAGTGAAACTAGGAGGCCCGGATAAACCATTTGCTTCCTATATTTGCTATAAAAGATGTGTGTAAAATTTATGGGGTTGAGTAAGGAGAAAAGGAAGATTATGCCATTTATTTTCTAAAATGGTGTGTAGGGAAGGCAAAGATCACGTTACCGACTGCTACTTCTGCATGAAAACTTTGAAAGGCATCAATGGCAAGAATAAACACCATGTTCAATACCCAAATGTTCTATCTGCTATAAATTCAGTCACACAGGTTCCGGATCCTCTGTTCCTGAGCCTGATTTTACCATCGGTTATAACTCTGATACTGAGGCTATTGTCAAAAGCATAAAAGCTGAGTTTGATGCATGCACGCTAAATATGTGACTAACTGGTGAGATTTACGCAAGCCAAACTCAACGACCCGACACGAGACCTAAACCTTTCCAAAGAATCTGCTCGGCTATTGAGTTCATGTCTTCGAGATAAAAGTATGCTGGTACCAAAGTCAAGATTTATTGGTATTGGGACAGCGCGAAGAATTTAGGAAATTTTTTACTATTGATGAAGCCTCTTTACTGGCCTACTGTAACAACATTGCTGACCTGCTCAACTTAATGGGCCTGAAGTATGATGTAATGTAATAGCTAATTTTCATTGAGTAATCTTAAAGAAATCTCAAGGCAGTCCTTCTTATTAAGCGCAATAAGTTTTCATCGATCCTTGTTGGACAATGAGCTGGATTGAAAGAAAATGCAACAGCATGGACCGTCTGTTATCTGCTCTAAACTACAGGGAATTAAAATAGCTGGTCTGTAGAGATATTAAAGTTGTTTGATTTATCCTAGTCCTCTAAGGTGAGTTCACAAAGTATCCATGCTTTATGTGCTTGTGACACATTCAGGCTGACTACCAGCATTATGTCTGACAAGATTGGCCGCCACACAAGTCTTAAAACCTGGTTTACACAACCACTCTCTGGCTGAACCGAACAAGATATTATTTCCACACATTCACATCAAATTCGGTTTGATGAAGAACTTTCGCAAGCTAATAGAAAAAGAAAGTAGAGGATTTGCTTACCTCTGTCCGAAGTTTACACGACTCAGCAAAGAAAAACTGAAGTCAGGCGTATTTGATGGTACTCAAATAAGGAAGCTCATCAAGGACACCAGCTTTGATGAATCACCAAATCCTGCTAAAGTCGCTGCTTGGTTTTCCCTTAAGTCAGTCATTGCAAACTTCCTTGGCAACCACGGAACTCCTCAGTATGAGAAGGCAGTTTATGAGTTAATGCAGAATTTCTGCTAACCTTGTGCGCGCAAGTCAGTGAAAATGTACTTCCTTCGGTCCCACCTGGACTATTTTCCCGAGAAATGTTGAAACTTCAGTGAAGAACAGGGTTAGCTCTTTCACCAAGATATCCGTGTGATGGAGGAAAGCTAACAAGGGCGATGAGATGCCGGCTGTCTGGATGAATACTGCTGGTGCCTACAAAATGATTTGGTGTCTGCTAGGCACAATTGGAAGTCCCTGAAAATAACACTCATCCATAAGGAGCTTTAAGGTATGTTTTACTTTCTTGGTATCAATTATACTATTATGTAAACCTTCTATGCATACATCAGTTAAATATTTACTATTGTGTTTATATTTGTTTACAAATAGATTGCAATATAGAAATTTCTGACATGTGCTTATATCTCAAAGACTCGATCTGATTAGATAAAATGAGCAGGATTTTCGGATTAAGCGCAGAATGAAACTCACTTATTACCCAAAGAGGTCCAGAGAGTGAATTTGGATTCAACTAAGGAATTCAGATTTTCTGATTACAGTTGACTGTTTACGTCTTAATAAACCTCCAATAAATTAAATATTAGGTTTTTTTTACAATCAAAATATTTTTAAAAACGAATAAAAAAATTAAAACTATATATTATTCTCAAAACCTTTGGCCATCAGTGGTTTTCCCTTTGGAGGAATTTTTCTATATATTTGGGTACTAATATTATTCATATTATATGTAGGAATATAAGTAAAATACGTTTAAGGCTTTAAAAAATTCATCGTATTTGATATTTGAATTTGGTTGCTTCTCTTTATTTAGAAATGGTTCTAGGTCTTGTTCGTTTTTGGATGTGTAAATACAAAATTATAAAGTGGTCTAATATGTCGTCTATTTTGCCAGTCTTTGTAAATACTTAAATCCTGCTCTTAGGTGTTCCCTAATTTTGCAAGATTTGAATCTATGATGAATTGACCTCGCTAGTAGTGTGTTAGTAGTTTAGCCGATATAAAACAAGGTGCAGTCGTCCTCAGCGCAGTCAACTGATGTACCAGATATTTGTCATATCAATATTTTTGTTTGGAGAAAAATCTGTATGAATGTTTGATGCGTTTTTAATAGCATTAAACTGGTATTTATGTATTATGATTTCGTAGGAATTTTTTTCTAATATGCATTAGCTACTTCGTTTCTGCATTAATTTGGTCGATATCTTGTTATTCAAAATCAAATTTTATTTATCGCCATTCATTTGTTAGTTGAATTTTATTGTTACTCTCTTGTTATAATTTACTTATTAATCTGGAAATTGTTTTGTCTATCACTATCAGTAGAAATTTTTTTTAATGAGATTTTTCTTTATATCTTTTATTTTATGGCCTAGTTAAGCATACCTTATAAGCTTTGCCTGGACCCTTTTCTAGACAAGATTGTGTTGTTTAACTTAGTATATATTGTTTTGGAATGATGCCTTCTCCTACTCGTACAGTGGTTTTGTGAGTGTCTATCAAACAATTTTTCGGCACAATGCATTACAAAATTAAATATAATATATATGCGATGCAAATTCTTTATTTTGATAGCCAATTTTTTAGAAGAAATAGAAATTCTAGCATTTTTGTAACGACAAATTTTTCTCTTATTTTACTAGGATGTTAACGAAGTGCATATATACGAAAAGAATATAAAGGTTTATGTTTGATTATAAGTCTCAATGAATTAATAAATTTCAAGTATAATAGTTAGAAATTCTGAAATAGATCATAGTGATTAACAACTAATTTTCATTATTTACATTAAATTTATTTTGCAATTTCCAAAAAACTTGCGCTTTTTAGATAAAAATGAATGTCATGTTAGCGATATAAATACCAAAATATCCTGGAAAATTGTTTTTAAGTCAATGTAGCATTTTCCAAGATGAAATTTGTTAGAGAGTGCATTTCTTAATTTAGATGAATAAAGAAAGATTCAACCAAATAACTTTAAAAACGAACATATAAATTAATATACGACCATATCAGCTTTACTAAATTTAGCTGCAACTCATCAAAGGAGAATTCATTTTGGAATTATTTAAAAAGTATACTTAAAAGATTATTAAATACTTCATCATCATCATTATCAGACAGTTTATCCCAGTAAACTTATCTTCCATTTTCACAAAAGAAATTCATTGATATCCTCAAGATATCTTCTCCGAATGCCAATCCAGCGTACTTTGATGTGGACTTCTTATTTTTCAATGCACCAAGAGTAGAACCTTGTAAATTGAAACAACTCTTGAAGATTTGTAGATGAATTCTCTATTCCGAAGCTCAGATGGGAAGTCATACCGATAGATCGATAGAGTAACCTTTGCTCTGCTACTCGGCCCTAAATTTTCAAATTTATACAAGATCTACCTCTAAACTTCTAAATTAACAAAATTATAGAATACCCCAAAGTTATAACCGAGAAATATCGAAGAGTTTTTTTCTGATAACCATCGATGAACATCAATTACTAGAACTCCAAGAAGCCATTAAATCAATGTGAGGTTCCATATTTATGTATTTAATTGTAAAGGGACGATAATGAATGCTGTTCGTTAATATTGATTTGAAAAAGAACGACAAAAAATACACCAGTGTCTACTGCAAAGAAACCAATCTTGGGGAATGCATTAACTATAGAAGTTAATGCAATTTAATACTGAAGTCTTTGTAGATTCAATATATGCCGTAAAAGCTCACGCACTATTCAACCAAGACCAGCTTATTCTGGTTTTTGCATGATTACACGGTATAAAATGATGAGAAGGTTTCCATTTTCTTTTATTTCTTAAGGGTATATTTTTTACACGAGAATGATTTTCAGTTTTCTGTAAAGGATTTTTTTTTGCGTAGCAGGGTACTAAATTCTACACAGCTCATTTACTTCTCCATCCGAAAAATGAATGGTGTTGTTACATGATGTATCTTCTATGTTTGAACTTTCACATTCTATTGCGAATTCTACATCTTCATCGTCAGAACTCATTGTAATTACATTGTAGGTAAAGTATTCTTTATTCCTGTCTATGAAAAACTTTATCATTTCCATCATCATCATCGTCGTCGTTGTCATAATTATTAGGCACACTAGTTGGATTAGAAGTAGCTATGGGTAAAATTTAACCGATGACCCTTTCACTCGATGAGTGGTTTGATGAAGAGGAAAATAGTGGCTTGTTTTGGTACATCCGCTTTCGTTTTGCAGGAGTAAACATCGCTTTTCATGATCTAAAGAAAGAGATAAAAGAATGTGTTTATAGTTATCTGAAATAAACTGACTCATTAATTATAAAAAAAGGAAAGTATGAATTAAGGAAGTATGAAAAATATTTAATTTGTAGTGGAGGAAGTGTGAAAAAATTTAAATTTCTATCCCCATGTACTTCCTCCATCATTGGGCCAAGTCTAGCGGAAAAACCCACTTCCTATTTCGTATATTACGGAATAGAGATAAAATGTTTACTTAACGCGATAAAATCATTTGGTGTTACAGTGTATGGCAGAAAGACTATAAAGAATTTAAAAATGAAGTAATAACTCACGATAGTGTGTGATGTGTCATCTTTGGATGAAAGAATCCATACACTCCTTTTTTTTTCGATGACTTAATGCAGGGGATAGAGGCAAATATACCAGAGATATTTACAGTGACCTCCTACCATGATCATAAGAATATATACATATTCCGAGTGGCCTAAAATATATTTTAGAAAAATTCTTATATGCTTAATATTGTCTTGAATTGTCACAACCTACTCTTATTGGCCAAAAGAGAGACATCTCCACGATAAATATATTCCATGCACAAAATAAAAAAACAAAAATCAGCGTTGAGGATCGTTTCTACCGATCTTATTATCTGTTCTATCAACTAACTTCACTAATCTTCTAAGATGAAAAAAAATATTGTAAAAGAGAAGTGCCAGTCATACCACAAGAAAGACGTATATCTTTGGAAAGAGAATTAAATACTATACAAAATAATTCAAGCGTCCCACCAAATAAACGTGTTCTCCTTTACCAGAATACGTTGAAACACTATTTGAAACAGTATCATAAGGTTGTAAACACATATACCGTTAAAGTTAATAAGAGTAACAAAGGTCAAATAAACGGTTATACAGATAAATTACTGTAAACACTGGCAACTAGTGTTCGTGAAAGAGGTAGATTAATTTACCAGACACTAAAAGATACAATATGATTTAATAAGGGTAATGATGGGGTGATTACCATCAATGGTAAGAGATTTCCACGATCGAACATTATCGACCTACTCAACGATTTAGTTAGAACGTGGAAAAGATCATCACCCACCTTCCGGGACGAAGTAAAAGTAAAATTAATATCTTCTAATTTCTATAAATCTATCATAAAAAACTAGCAACGTGGAAAAGGATTAAAAATATTACTCACACATGAACTTCCTCTACCTCAAACTAATTGGTTTATGCAAACACACGTCGTAATTCTCTTTATCGTAAACAACAAAAGCTTACGAACTGGTTAAATTATTAATCAATTTTAACAATGAAAGATATCAACTAGCCGGACCAATCAAAAGATTGTAAAAACTTCAGTGGCAACTCCACCCGAGACAATACATGAATATTCAAATCGCGTCAAATAAACCTTATCTTATCGTACTTTGTATCAGTGGCTATCCAGATTCCCTCGAATACTCACACTTAAGAAGCTTTGTCTCGATTACAGGGGAAGAAAATTATACAACAGGAATATAAAATTAATATATTTAGCCTTTTGAAGATTACTAGAACCAAATCCGGTTATGTTAGAGTTATTTTTAAAAATAACTACGGAAGAACGCGCTATAACGATTAACTATTTCTTAGTGAGGATGAGTTTTTGCATGTGTTTTGGTAACACACAGGTTAAAAAGGGAAAGTTTCCCCTATGTAGATCGAATATTGGAAGACGGGTGTAGAACATTTGGGGACAAACCAATAGTGGGATGGAGGCTATACTCGTGGTGCAAGATATATAATAAACCTGCAACCTTTGAGATAACTCTCAGAACCAGTACCATCGGAACTCGGCCAGTGCTACAGAAGGAATTGCAGCTGGCTGTTGTGGCTGCAAGCAGCCTGATAACCAAACTGTTGAGATGGCAATATTTTCCATAAGTGCGCTATGATTCCTACATCAGCAGTCCCACACAAGTTCATCTATTCATCCATTTATCATCACATGTTTTTGATAGCTCATTATCAAAAACCTGAAAAGGCAAGTCTTTCTTTTGATCCAAGTAAATATTTAACAGATCAGCAGTTACCTCAGAAAGTACAAAAATAATAGACAATAACCACTATTAGATCGTTAGAATCAGGACAAGCTGAAAGGAGCGAATTAGGTCTCACTAACGGTCATGTAAGTCATAGAAAAGAAAACAAGTGAACAAGTACCCCAAACTCTCCATGCTGAAATTGACTCCGTGATATTCAGGCGAAAAGAAGGATATAATCTTTACCACCTAACAGTGTATTCATGTGCTGTGTACAGAAAACTGAGAAAAATTGAGATAGCGCCCTGAACACCATTCGTCATGACCAAATAATCGGTCCTATTTAGATACATTGCCCGAAGGTAAGGGTCAACATGCAAAAAGCTCCCAATGTCAAAATTTAGACACACTAATACCAGGCGAAAGAAGAATAAATCAGTAAATTTACGAAACTGAGACGAGAACATTCCCCCTTTTTCAAATTCATATTTAACACAACTGAAAAGGCCAGGAAGACAGTGTAAGTGTAGCTACTTGTTTTCTACAGGAAAATAACGCCTCTGAAGGTCGTAAGAGAGATATATGCTTTCAACACACAGAGAGTAAAAATATCTTAAATTTAAGGGGGAAGATGCTCAAAATGTGGGCGCCATTCTCCACGAAAATTCGAAAAAGAAACTCAACGGAAAATATAAAAAAACCCAAAATATCATAAAAAAATTCTTTAGCATACAAGATAACGGATGGAGAGGAAAAAATTACTTTACCCAAATATAATAAAACAAGAGATTTTAGCACATAAAAATCCTAAACTACAATATATATAATCACTACCAACTACATACACTGAAAGTAGATAGGATATATCTTTCATAGGGATCAAAAGAGCCATCAAATTTCTATAAATACAAGACAGTATAATCTTATCTCTCTAAAAAAGTAAAAATGACCATCGATGACCCAAAGTCCCCAGGAATTTTCCCATCTCTAACTGCTTCAGCATCTTGCTTGTTGGAGATCTGATTGCAAGGTACAGCAACACTATATGTACTAATATGTGGACTCAGCAGGGCCGGCAAATCCCTGCAACTACTGGTAAATATAAATATAATTCATTGAAAAGCGCCATATTTATATATATATATATATATATATATATATATATATATATATATATATATATATATATATAACTGTAAAGTCTTTAATCTCACCAGACTTCATATTTACTTACTCAAACTTCAGTTTTAATCAACTTGCTATTCCAGGACAGGTGAACTAGGCTTCATCATCAAATTAGCCAATTTTCTAATAAAATTGAAAATATCTGGAATAAAAGCCCTTAACAAAACAGAACAATGCAGAAAAATACATTGGCTTAAAAATTGCAAATACAGATACTAGCACTGATAAATACAAATCCATTCGTTATGGAACTGGCTAATCATGAACATGAACAGAGATTTCCAAAATATCTGGGAACCATACATATAACGACCTAAGGGGTGTTATGTATTAGGTTGAGGAATAATTTCTTGCGTTTTTATTAATGTTGTGTTGATTTAAGTTTTGTTGACGTGATTTGTGCACATATTAAGAAACAATATTAAATAATGAGAGAAAAATTTGCAAAGGTTAGGCTACGTCTATTAACAGCGTAGACTATTAGGCTTTTGCTTAGCTACGTTTAGTAATAAGTCATTGCGGTTTATTTAAAAGTTGTGTTAATTTAATTTTCGTTCTGTACCCTCAAATCTGAATGTCAAGTTGAAAGAAAGGCGCATTTTCGACACTTGTTATTCATTTTCGATCGAGACGGGATCAATGCACGCAGCCAAAGCTCGTCGCGATATTTGGGCTGTGTACAGAGAAAATGCTCTATCAGAAAGGAAAGCTCAATGGTGGTTTTCACGTTTCAAAAACGGTCATTTCAATCCAAATGACGAATAACGTTCTGGTTGCACAAGTAAGTTGGATGAAGATCGATTGAAAGATCTTCTTCATGAAAATCCTCGTCAATCGACTAGAGAATTGGCTGTACAATTTGCGTGTGATCAGAAAACTGTAGAGAATCACTGTCATTGGATAGGGAAAGTTCAAAAACTCAGTGCATGGGTTCTGCACGCTTTGAGCGAAAGCAACAAACTTCAACGCGCCATTATTTCCGCAGGTTTGCTTGCTCGTCACAAGGCTACTCGTGGATAGAAGGACAGGTTTCTTCAGCGTATCATACCTGGCGACGAAAAGTGGGGTGTTTATGCCAACATGAACCATCGAAAACAATGGCTTAGCCACAATAAAAAAACCACTTCCGCGATTAAAATAAGAACTTCATCCACGAAAGACGATGCTGTGTGTGTTGTGGGATTGTGAAGGCATCATTCTTTATGAGCTCCTTGTGCACAACTAGATTGTCAATGCAGAACTCTACGTTCCACAAATGTATCGACTCGCCGAACCTATTCGTGAAGAGCGACCTCATCGACGTTATGGAGTCCTTCTGCAACACGACAATGCTCGTCCTCACATTGCCAATATGACAAAAGACGCCATCCAAACGCTTTATTTGGAAATCCTGCCGCATCCTCCATATTCGCCAGACTTAGGTACCATCCGATTTCCATCTGGTTCGATCTCTCTCCAACAATTTGCACGGCGTTTCGTTCAATTCTGATGAGGAATTAAGAACTTGGTTAGTCAAATTCTTCGAGTCAAAATCCAGAGATTTTTATTGCACAGGCATCGAAAAACTGGTTGAACGTTTGAAAGAAGTCGTACATAACAACGGAGAATACATTATTGATTAAATTGCATATTTTTCTCAATTAAAAATGAAGTTTTTCTGAAATTGTTAATGGTAATGTATAAATTTGATAAAACCGCAAGAACTTATTCCTCAACACATTAAATATCCTCGCCAGAAAACCCTATATTCAAATACCCAGATTCCTACCTACAGATAGAGTAAAGCCCCATTCTCCCTAGTAAACGTTAACTTACCCATCAAATCTCCTAAAACTCCAAGGCCACAGACATAATATGAATCATTCACGAAAAAAAATAGAAAACAGCACTTTAAACAATTATTGATATTCTTAACAACTCTTATCTCAACAAAATCATTCCGTCAATCTGGAAAATAGCATATCTCATGGCCTCATGCAAGACTAAACCAGATACGCATTTCAACAAACCAAACTCCTGAAGTATGTCTCACTAACTGTGCACGTTATCTACATCCCTTGAAAAACTCATCTTGCAATGAAGCTGGAAGTATTTGTTTGTTTGAAACCAAAGCTTTCGGAGATAGAGTGAGCAATTAATGAAATTACAAAATTAAAATCTTGTTACTTTACCAGTATATAAAATTTGAGTATTTACATGATGAAATGAAGATTAAGAAATATTGAGGATCATCTATGATAGTCAAACTTTTCATCTTTTAAGATTTTGGATCCCCAATTTGACCTTAGTTTAGATAGTGGCATAAATTGTTCCTAGCTTACTTTATTAGGAAAACGATTAGTTTATAGCGGGAATACGAGCTAGTAGGAATACAATTAAATCCAATTAAGTTTACTTTTCTTTATTTTCATCACACAGCGGAAGGAAAGTGGAACTTGTTCTACGTCAGTGGTATGTGGATACAACTATTTATCAGAAAGAATACTAAGAAAAGAGGAGAATATTGTGTGTTAGGCTTTGAAGAGAGGATAGGAAAGACAGCCTTTGTAATTGGTTAGGTGCATGATAAAAAGTGTGATATCTGCCTACCTAAACGAGAGTCACCAAATGGCGTCCACCAATCTATGGCTAGACATCTAAATACGTATGCGTTTGAAACAGGTCTCGATTTCAGATTGAACCCAGTACCAAGACGGAGAAATACTAACGCCATATTTACTAGCTAAGTAAAAAATCCTATTTGTGCACATGTAGACATTAACAAGAGAAGACAAGCGTCAATCCTTAACTTGAATCATCCTATATTATGCACAAATCATGAAGAATAAATAGACACCCACAGTGAAATGATCAACTGTTTTTCTTCCGAGTGTTGCCAACTTTATTAATAGTATTTGTTTCCATAGTTTAAGTGTATTATTGGAAATTGAGGGGAAATCCCGAAGACAAAATTGCTAGGACATAGGTGTCTTCACTTAACGTAAAGACCGCTCTAAAGATGTGTGGAAGCAAGTCAAAAGGATTCTTGGCATATTATGGCAGGACCCCTGTCTTGTTTTCGTAGGAGAATATAGCCGCAACCTCAGACCGTGCGTCTGTGGCTAAGTCCGTCTCGACCGCTTCCTACGCATTCTCTAGCCGGGGTGATGCTCCACTACAATCAATGTATATGGCGATGTCGCCAAAGGCCACCTTTTCTACTTTAATTCCAGAGTCGGGGAACCCTTCGCCGACAAGTTTACATTCAGTGATGTTTTGCTTTGACTGGAAAATGCTCACTGCGAGACCTTCTTCCGGAGACAGAACTACACCACAGAATTTTTCGATCTGAAGAAGGCTTATGATACCGCATGGCGATCCGGTATTATGGAGATTCTTCACTCGATGGGGGCGAGGGACGCCTCCCAATCAATATTTATGAGTTTTTGCGAGGTCATCGATAACGCGTAAGGCTGGGGACCTTATCCGATACAATGGAGCAGATAAAATCCGAGAGGAAAGTGTCAATATTTTCACTTCAGTGCTGCCGGAAGATGTTCTCGTTATGCTCTTCGTGGGTGAACATTCGATTTATTTTGGTACGGTAGAGATGTCTCTCTTGAGAATAATCTTCCATAGGCAATGAACCGCATCTCTGTATGCTGAAGCGCATATGTTTCGATTTTCCTTAGCCTAGTGTAAGGTGATGTATTTTTACCGTACCGTCTCTTTGGCCTTGTTTTCGAAAGATGCTCCACCTCGGAGGCTCATATTAGGCACCATAGGTTCTCTTTTTCCTGTACAATGGAATTTTCCTCCCTCCATGATATTCAACACCTGAGGTGGTAATAGAGCTACTAACTGTCTCATTTGGCCATCTTTTGTTCGTTCGATGCTTGACTAGGAAAGTGTTTTTTATGCAGCAGCAGCTGGGCTTGTATTGCTAAAGGTGGACTCGATCTGCCACACCGGCCTTCGCCTGGCAATCGGTGTCTTCTGCCCATTACTAATTGAGAGTATACTTGTCGATCCTGGGGGGGGGGGGCCATCGTTCTGTGCCGTATACAGTGCATTATGCTCCTGTAAGCGTGAGTCCGGTGCATTCCTCACTCACTGCATCCGCAGCCGACGCATGGATGTCTATGCCGTTTGGAGACGCTAACCTTTACTTTAAGAATAGGAAAATCCTTCAAAAGCTAGTTGTATATTTTTAGACCAATTGTGCCTCTGGTTTTGCCGAGGCCACAACCTGATTATTTTGCTCCACGCTTCTGCTCCCTACCCTTCTACAGCGACAGGAATATTGCGTTGTGTCTTTTGGAACAGAACGCTGGATCCGTACCCGTGAATAAGGATTTCGCCAATTTTCAGTGGGAGGCGGTGGGCGGGGCAGTTTTCACTGTCCGTCTACTCTGTTTGAAGTTAGCAGAGGTATGCAAGGCGCTTAGTCTGTCTTCTCGGCCAAGCAGATTGCAATACATTCCTCTTAGGTGAGATAAGTCTTCTTACTCGAAAGGTTCGGCGACCGGAACTTTAATTTTTAGCAATTCCACAACCCTTGGTTTGCGGTATCAGTGATGCCACAACTCTCGACAGCCGGTTGAATGTCGAACTTATCCTCTGCAGGGTTACTGGATACGTGAGAATTGCGGTAAATTAGCGCTCCGATGATGGCGAAAAGGATTCTGCGAAGACAAAAGCAAAAAGACCAGAGTATGAAAGATGGCCAACTGAACTTAAAGTTACGTGTCATTGCACCGCGACTGTTTCCCTGGACCTTCATCTTCATGCCGTGACAACTTTTAGTCGTTTATGCTACCTACGAAATGGGCAAAAATGCGGGACGCACCACTCTTTGATAGAGCACTCGCCCAACCTTTATTGCAAGAACTGTGTTGTCCCCTAGACTGTCCGGCACATTCTTGTTGAATGACTAATTCTGAGTTATATTTACGTAGCGGGGTCGCTACCGTTAGTACTCTGTACTCGGGGCGGGTTCATAAACAGAGACTTATGACCTATATGACCATTTGGAGTAGGCAGGCCTTCTTAATTTTATGACTCTCTTTGTTGTTGGTCCCATGTTCTTGTGCCAAGTGGGGCTTCCCCGGACGCCGAAGTGTCCTTCATTCTTGTTCTTATTTTTATGTTTCTTGTTTTTTGTCCTTTTTTTTGTTTTATTATTTTGTTTTGGCATGTTTTTTTTAATCTAGCCTTAGCAATAGGCTATACGATAATTACGAAGATTTTTGACTTAGTAGGCAGTCTCCAGTATGGCTCTTCCAAAAAAAAGATCGTAGAAACTTTTTTCTAATCATTGAAAGGCGCCTTAATCCCCTAATTTAGGAAAATAAAAATGAATTATCTTCTCGAGACAAAAACGGGTTGATAAATCTCATTGAGAAGAGTATTTTCTTCGGCGATCAGAAAAAGTATGAAAATCCACCTGGACTTTTTCTCTGACGGCTCGCTTGCAAATCCATACGCTTGCATCACTTTGATACTTTAGAAGTCTCCTCTTTCTCGGCAAGACAATGAAATCTTAAAATTAGGCAAATAAATCGAACATTGAAATAATATACTATCCTGAAATAATAAATTAATCTGAGAGAAAACAAATGCTTGTATTTTGTGTGAAGTTAAGTGAAATCGTTGGGCTTCCACGAGAACCTACAAACACACATACAGTAGGAAACAAATGCGAGCTGAAGGTCTAGCCAGAGAGAAAACAGAGTTGTTAGAAATACCTGTGTGAATATAAAATGTAATCCAATCTTACCCGCCAAATTATACATGATGCTCTGAAAGAAAAAAATCAATATTTCTCTAAATGTTGGTTGATAAAGCACGGCTAGGTTCCCAAGTCAGATACTGTCTTGATACACACACATCCTTTGACCAAACAAGCTCCGCCGATCAGTCTTAGTATAAAACACACGCACATACTTTGCGTTCAGATTAGGAGAAGAGAAGCCACGCCCCCTTAATTGGCGTTCTTATAAATAAGCGGACAGAAACATTCTCATTATAATTCATTATTCTCATTCTGATTAGTATATTATTAGCGTTATTATTATTAGTATCACCATTTCATATCTTGTCCTCAATCTTTCTGTCCATAGTCAAACCAATCTGATGCGTATTAACACTGATAGTCAGCCAAAGACGTTTGAACACAAACGAACCACGGAAAATTCAACAATTTAACTTGAGTAAAATGAGATATCCCTAAGCCAAAATTTAAGACTACAAAACCGCCATTTTACTTCTTAGCCCTTTCTTATGCCAAGTCGGCTTAACATTCAAACCCTGTATATAAGCGGATAACACACAATAACACTTTAGAGTCAGATCAAACTCGACTGTAAGAGCGCCAATGCATCCCCATAATTAATGCCAGACCCCGCACACTTGAAGAGTAAAAACTCATTTTAACTCCTTTCCCCAAGGAAATTGGTTCATAACCTATCCTCAACTCATGTATACGAGAATTTTTAAAAATTTCTTGTACGTCTATCAGATCCTGTTGAATGGTTTTGCATCAAGATTAAACTATTTAAACAATGCTTATTTATTTTCATGTCACACCATATTGGCCTTTTAAGCTCTCTCTAAAAGATATTATTCTAGTTATTTCTCTTCCTTAAAAATAAAGATTTATCAACATTACTAATAAAGTTGCCAAATTGTCAGAATCATTAAACAAACTTATCTTTCCATTATGAGACAGAATTAACCGTCGACTCTGAAAAAATACATCCTCTAAAAGCATTACTTCCATTGTATAAAACACCTTATATAAAACCGGTTCTAGTTTGGGTATAAATCTATGGGCTTCCTCAAGTAAACAATCCTAATGAACCCGTTTGTCCTATCCTGGCCGTTTATTCACTGCCGATATTCTTATTTGCCAAACATGTCACACATCTCTTCAAATTATTTATTACCAACCAGTATAGAATATCAAATAGTTTTCTTTTTCTACAGAAATTCATGACCTTATTCTTATATCCGCTGAAACATTAATTATCATTTAGGATAAAAAATCGTTATTCCCCCTTATACCTGTAAATGAAATAATTGAAATGATTTTTCACCAAAGTTTTGCTAACTCGAACTTTTTTAACGGTTTTAGCACTCAAATTCTTAAACAGTCACTCTAACTCATATGTATGGAGAGCTACTCGTAATTCATGGTAAATGACAATGTTTAGCAATAAACAGATGGGTTCACTATAAGTGCCCCGTTATCTCCAAAGAAAGAAAAGTTTTATAATTCTTCTCCAATTTGTCCCGCCTTTATTTTAACCATTATATAGACGACTGCTTCGGTAATTTAAATTCTACAGAAAGAGCCAAAACCTTTTAGAATATATCAGTGCCTTACAACCCATCATTATATACACCATTAAGCTCCAAATGGAAAAAGCCCTCTCATTTCTAAATATTAAGTATCATAGGTCTGGCAATATAATTAATACATCTATATATATCGTTAACCCACTTTTACAGGCTTTCGACTAAATTTCTTCAGGGATTGTGATCAACCCTAAAAAAATCAATCCTATTAAAATGAACTTCATCGCGCTTATCATTTTTCTTAAAACTAATCGCTTATGTTGAACCGATATTTGTTAATGATCATACTTTCAGGGATACGTTTCCATTTCCAAAAAGAATTTTTCATTGTACATGTAAAATCGCAATGGATCCCTTCAATGAAGCCCTCGATATTTAAATTTTTAAAAGGTACGCTTACCTTTTTTGGGTTTAGGTATAGATAAAATTCTTACGAGTCTTCTGATTGCCACTAGGAGTTATTTTACTATTCAATGAAACTCAATTCAGGCATTCGGATAGAATTGCCATGGGTACCCATTTGGTTCAACTGGCTTCTCTTTTTATGATGTTTATTGAAGAATTATGATTGAAGAAATGCCCAGTTATTTTCATACTAGTGTATTATAGAATATATGTTAATGACATTCGTTTGTTATTTACAGCCTAAGATCATATTCAAAAATTTTTATATTAGCTAAACAAGCAAACATCCTAAGATTGCGTTTACAGCTGAAACTGAAGTTGATGGCACAGTACATATTTATTATAGATACAAACTTACAAGGTCAATTAAACGACTAGTCAGCTCAGTTTACAGAAATGCAACATTCATAGGAATTGGAATAAAATAAAAGTCATTTGTTTTAGCTTTATTCAAAAAGAAGCTAATTTCGAATTTATTAAATCAGACTTAAAAAGTGTGTCTACTTACAATGCGTTTTGCAACGAGTTGAATTCTCTTTTAAGATACCTTGTGAGGAAGACATTTCCCACAAATAAAATTCCTAAGTTGATTAAAAGACACCTGTAATAAATTTTGCTTCAAAGTGTTGACAGAAAAAAGAAAAAGTTTAAAACGCTTATTTTAACTATAGAATGGTAACTTGAGGTGAGTTTCTCCAGGGCCAGTATGGTGGTCACGTGATGCACCTGTGACGGATGGTGGACGGAGCTTGGCGAGCTCAGTACTTTCAGTGTTATGTCAGTCTTGGTTAAGGAAGGGTGTGCTATCCGGCTCTCTAACTGGGGTTTTTCCTAGGATCGGATTTAGGGAGAATTTCTCCGTAGGTTACTGTTACCGTAAATGGTAAAGTCCCGGGTAGAATTCTCCCACTGTGACTATAATCGTATTATTTTCTAAACCCCTGTGTAATATTTTTTCTTCTTTTCAGGCAAGATTTATTGCAAAACACTGAGTGAATTATAAACAATAAGCCATGCCCAGGAGAAAGCGATGCAGTGATGATGAACTTCCTGTTCTTATGAACACAACTGGAGCTATATCGGATATTGTTGGTGGTAAACAGGAATCTGAAATGATAAAAGTGAGGTTGATGAACTTGAAGTGGACTTGTTTTATGATAGTGATGAAGAGACAAAATATGTTCCTAAACCAGGAGAAGACAGTGATGAGAGTTCTGATGAGGGAGAATATACCAGGAAGAAAAAATGAAGAAGTACTGACCATGCCATATCCCCAATTCCTACAGACCCTGCCACGTCCCCAGTACCTACCGCTTCTATATCAGCTACTCCTGCAGCAACTCCAGCACTTACCCTTTCTACCTTAGCTACTCACAGGTGCAACAAGTTTGTCAAGCCCATGTGTCCTCGCCATCTGTATCCTGTCTGTGGTGACTGCATCTAACATGGTTGCGCATATACTGTAGTTGTTTCATTGATGTTGAGTCATTTCATGCATAATTTGCCATACTGCAAGTGTGGGAAGAATAAATTAGAAAATTAATTATATTTTATCTACTGAATAATTAACCCTTTTTGTTTGCCTCCTATACAGATTGTAGAAGAGCTGGAGGGACATGCCTTAGCCAGGGCATAGTCAAAGAACCCAAGAACACGCCTATAAAAAAGAAAATCAATCTGTCCAGTATGTTTTTTGTCAAATTTATGAAGTTTTTTCAAGAAAAGTGTCTTTTTTGCAGTTTTTTTAAATTCAAAAACAACTATAATGCAAAGGATGATTTCATATAAATTTTGTTCAATAATAGAGTAATAGTTATATGTTTCCAAAATAAAATAACTTCCAGCATAAGTGTTTTATTTCAAATTTTAATTCTCAGGAGAAATTCTCCCGGGGTTGCCTTTCAGGTTCCGGAAATAGAGGGTCACCATTCTAGGGTTAATTAAACTTCTGTATTATGGTACGATAGCAGAATTTTAAAGAAAAATTGTAAATCTTGCCAAATTTGAACTACAAATTAAAGTTATATATAGTTAAAGCGTAGAATGAAGGTTGAATCTTTCTCTAGCCTGCAGGTCTGAATTCTTGCACTTCCGTCTACGTCTATTATTTATCATTTTTATCGTGATGAAAGTATGTCATCCTTTGTTCGTCAACCTAAGCACCCCAAATAATCTATCATTGATGAGCACAGGGGCGTTAGTGATGGAACGGGTCACCGCATCTGTAAGTTCTCCCTGTCGCGGCCTCTATACGGGATCATAATTATGGCCTGATTCCCTTCACGGAATTTCCTTATATACTCGTATTTGCTAATTAACTCTTTTAAATCAATACACTGGTTACAAAAATTTTTCTAAGTCAGCTAAGTTTTTTAACTAATTTAGGCCAGTTTGGCACCGAGCTAACTCAATCTTTGAAAATTATGATCTTAAAAATGAATAAATTACATTTTTGTTTCATTTTATATTGAGTTCTGTGAATATTTCTGATTTGAAATAGGTTTATAAGATAAAAACATCGTTTTCTAACACAAATTATAATTACATTAATAAAGCTAAGTACATAAAAATTGGATATTAGTTAATCATTATCAGAATTCAGAATTGCGTTTCTCCCAACTCCTAGAAAGCTCAGTGGTAGGGATGTCTCTCTTTAGAGTTAAACAGTAATCAGCCATCATTTGTGCAACCTAGTGTCCTTGATACCTGATCTCTATCTCTTTCATGTCATGATGAAATTTATCCGCCTGCTTGTCCCCTCATTGATCTAGATACTCAGAAAATCGATTCATATATGTAAATAAGTAATGCCGTTTGGTGCTCATATTTCATCCGAGGTGTGTAAAAGCACTCAGTATATTGATGACAAGATAACCGTAGTTCTTAGCTTTCTTGTTTTCAAACTCTCAAACTCTAATGAACTGACAGAGTTGATCACCGTCAAAGCTGCCAGTTTTTAATTTCTCCATAATCTATTCTTGAAAAACGTGGCAGGAGTAAATGAAGCAACAACCATTCCCATTGAGAGCTTTGGTGAACTGTTTGATCAATCCTCGCTTGTTGTGCAGCGGAGGGAAAAGTGTCGTGTCTTTGTCCACCAGTTTGTGATTCGTGCATTCCTTGAGCTGCAAGTCATTAATTCCTTCCCTACAGGCAAGTCTATATTATTATATCTCTGGGCTAGGTTCATAATATCTCACATGCACAGAGAGCATGGGTACTTGGCGAGATCGGAATGTTGTTCAAAAAAAAAATTTATCATCCTCAGGTTAACACAAATCAACATCTCATGCTGATCATAACAATTTTTTTCCAACACATACTTCCCCATTTCATAATTCTCGTTCAGTGTAGTGGAGTAAGCGATGAATACAGAGGCAAGGGCTTCCTCTGCGCAGCAGAACACACTTTAGCCGACAGTTTGGCGCCTCAGCTGCCCCCTGGTAATTCTCCAAAGTAGGGGTTATTCCCCATCTTCCGTATGAGTAGACATTTCATATTTAAACCACTCAGGTGCCTTGGAATAGTAGTAAAGAAAAAGGCTCACTCGCAAGAAGACATCCCTCGTCCCAAGTCGGTGTTTATGTGTGCCCCCAACCGAATGTTGGACATTCTCTTCCTGGTGAGGCATCCACGGTCAAACGGAAGCTTCTGCCCCCGCCGTTTTCGGAAGCAGCTGCGTTGGATTACTCCTTCGAGTCCTTGAAGCACCCAGACCAGTCGAAGTTACCCTGATGTAGCCATACTTCTCGAGAATTACCATGGATAACAGCTTTCTTCCTTGAGTCCCAGCTAAGGTTAGAACTTACGCTTGACACCCCTGGAAGTAAGCTGCCGACCATATTCTTCCTTTCCACTCTTCTTCTGACGAAGATCCCTCCTTTGAAGACGCAGACAAGGTCGTCTCACTGAGTCACTATCGCCCTCTGATCCATAAGCTCCCTTTTCTCCACTATAATCTTGTGAGCCCATTTAGATCTGAGCATAGGAAACGCCTGCAAACCTGCGCGAACATCGTTACAAGAATGCAGATGTGAGGCTGAAGAAATATAGAACCGATTTCGACCTAAAATAAAAGGAAAGAAGATTTAAGACTAGCGAGAAGGTGCTGTTGCTACTTCCCACAGAGAGCAACAAGCTTATTAGTCAGTAAAAGCGCCCCTTCATCGTTCTCGAGGCCAAAGGTCCCGTGGATTACCTTATTCGGACCCCTCTAGAAAAAAAGGTATTTCACGTAAACATGTTGAAGAAATACCACCGCAGCGATATGATAATAATTTTGTGGCGCTTGACGGAGAGTCCCCCCTCCCCCTAGAACCGTCCTACCCCTCTGACTACCTCAACGTTGTCCAGGTGCTTTGCATCGAACAAGATGGCGACTACTCTTTTCCATCTATAACTGAGGCCACAGAATCCTCCTCCTCAGCGCTAGACCTCTACCCATGATTAGCCCCTCACCAGAATAGTCAGCTGCAGCAGGTACTGAACGACTTCGGTGAAGTCCTTTCTGAGATCCTCGGCCATGAAAAATGCTTCAAACATGACATCGTTCTTACTACGCAAGTAACTCTCCGTTTGAAGCTGTATCCTCTTCACATCCACCTAAGGCAGGCATTCAATTTTAAGGTGGATAACTTGCTCAAACGCGATATCATCGAGCCCACGAAATCTTATATCTGCTCCCTTATTGTCAAGGTTTGATAACCCGATATGACTTTCTGAATATACGTATACTTCTGAAAGTTAGACTTCCTGACGGCGGTTTTCAACGCAGAACCAATCCTGCTGATCGCCGATTACATCTCAGAATTAGATCTCTGCAAGGCCTATTACCAGAAACCCTTCCGTCAAAACGCACCAAAATACACGGCGTTTCCCACCTACAAAGATGTCATGCAGTTCAAGCACCTCTAATTCAGGTTTGTAACTACATGCAGCAATTACAACCGGATGATGCAAAGAATTGTGGACGACTTGCGCTATGTGTTATTTTACTTTGACAATCATACGTCGCTAGCACTACATGGGACCATTAATTGATTGCCTTCCAAGCCATTTTGACCAGGCTCCGTAATCATAGTCTCATCCTTTGCCCCAGTAAGTACCAATCCGCTTACGATACAATGAAGTACCTTGTCTTCCATATCGGGAAGAACCGAATGTGCCACCAGGAAGAAAAGGTTCGCGCTATAGTAGAAATGCTCCTTCCCTACAGTAAGAAGCAGCTCTGGTCATTTATAGGTTCGGCCTCGTTCTACGCGAGGTTCTCCTAAATTTTGGATCCATTACTGCCCCCCCCCCCTCTCCTGTGTGTAATTTTGTAGAAAAGGTTTCCGGATCCCCTAGTCTGGAACCCCAAGGCCAATTTCAGCTTCCAACAACTAAAGGACAACCTGGCGTCCACCTCTATCTTAAAGCTCCCACACCCCAATAATCCCTTCGAAATCCGGACGGATGCCAGTGACGAAGGCCTGGGATGCGTACTTTCCCAGGACGCTGATGCGGGGAAAGCCACCCTGTGGCATACGTGAGTCAAAAGCTATTACCGCGCAAGATAAACTACTCGGTAATAGAACGAGATGCTTTAGAGATTATATGGACAATTTCAGAATCTAAAATGTATCTAATTGGTAAAGAATTCTTAATAGAGACAGACTACCGCCCATTGTTATACCTAAAAAATGTTAAGAGTCAATTTTGTAACAGTGTCAATTTAAAATTTTGTATATTTGCAGTTCAGACAACCGCACGGCTGATAACATCAGCCGCAACCCCTTAGCAGACAATGTTACCTCAACCTGCTACTCTAAAATAGGAAGTTTATAGTAATTTTAAATAGTTTGTATTATACCCCTAGCTCAGATCGGTCCTTTAGATGTGTACACCTGTCGATACAGGCCAGGTGTTCCACTGACCCTTTTATAATTCCTTTCAAATTTGAGGATGTCTCTTTTCTTTTTCTTCGCTCGGAAAAGTGCCATCTTTCGAAATGTAGGAGATGTAGAAGGATACCCCCTTTTCCTTCTTTGCAATGCTTAGCACGTTGCTAGAAACCATCTGGTTAGCCAGACCCCACGAGGCTGAGGAGCACATGGCGAAGCAAGCTCAGATGCCCCCCCCCTCCCCATCGCGCTCGTAATTGACAGCACTTTCCTCTGCGGAGATAAAGAGAGAGGATAAAAAAACTGTTTATCGCCGACAGTTTGGCGCCTCAGCTGCCACCAGGGAATTTCCCAAAGTAGGGCTTATTCCACATCTCCCGCCTGAGGAGACTTCATATTTAAACGCCTTAGCCACCTTGGAACAGTAGTAAAGAACAAGGCTCGCTCGCAAAAGGACATCCCTCGTCGTAAGTCGGTGTTTTTGTGTGTACCCAACCAAAGGCTGGACACTCTTTCCCAGGTAAGGCATCCACGGCCAAACGGAAGCCTCTACCCCCGCCGTCTTCTGTATCAGCTGTAATGGATTACTCATCGAGTCCTCGAATCACTCAGACCTGTCATAGTTACCCTGAGATAGCCATACCTCTCCCGAGAATCACCACGGATTCCAGCTCCCTCGTCGAGCACCAGCTAAGTTTAAATCTTACGACTTCACAGCCCGGGAATTAAGGTGCCGACCATTCGATTCCTTCCTAGTCTTCTTCTGACGAAGATCCATCCTGTGAAGACGCCAACAAGATCGTCTCGCTGAACCCCTACATTCCCTCAAGTCTCCTTGAAGTCGCTGTCGCCTTTTCCCTTTTAATTATGTCAGCCTTTATGATCTCAGCAGATAACTCGAAACTAATTAATAGAAACTACACTTTTCTACCGGTAACGATAAATCATTATCCAACCGTTAATTTTCCTAATATTATTTTGATAATTTTTAATTTGTAAATAAAATTTATATTTTCTTACGTTTATCTTTAATTAACCTGAACGTGACTCTCGGCCTCGTAGAGTTCAGTCAGTGGATAGTTCGCTTTAATATAGCCTGAGCTCTTCCCCTTCATACTAATAATTGATATATTATATAGTCGGATACACCACGAATATATATATATATATATATATATATATATATATATATATATATATATATATATATATATATATATATATATCTAAGTTATGTTCTGAGGACTTCATGCAAATCTTTTTAAGTTTCCTTTCTACTTGAACAATTCCGAACTGCTAGAACGAGAATAAATGCCAAATTGAATTGTATTTTAATAAATCCTCTTAATTTTCTCAAGCCTTTAATGAGCATGTTTCTCTATGTTTAGAATAATGAACAATCTCAAAAGAGAGAGGAAGTTGACCAACCTTAAAGAGATTATCTCGAAACGATTCCTGATGGAAAAAGGTTTTCCTTGCTGGAGTTAAGATTACTTGGGCAAATAATCCTCTTTAAATGTGACTTCTTTAGCAAATTGCACCAAATAGTTAGAATAGGTTGATCAGGTTTATCATTACTGTACCAGGAAGGTTCAGATTTTGTTATTTGCAAAACTGATCCCAGACTCCCTTTTATCTCGTCGTATTACCTTTTATTTGGAACTTGATTGCATGGTACCGTAAACTACTATTTGTTGCCAGCTAAGGAAACTACAAAAGAGTTTAATTAATTTTATATTTAAGAAAATAAAACATGGAAAGCATCCCTAGCAAACTGTTTTGGAAAATAATATGTTTAAAAATATTTTTCAATTTTGCGAGCCCGACTGACTAAAATAACCTAATTTTTGCGGCGCTTTTGAATACATGTAGTCGATCTTTGATGCCTCTTCCCATCCGCCTCCATTTCCGCAAAAAGGGTCAGAATATTTGAGTGTACATATTTACAACTTACTCTCTCAATGAATGAAAGTAATTAAGTTCTTGAGACTTAGGCCTTAGTCACCTACGTTTAGTTTTTAAATATTTTTATAATGTGAATGAAGTAGCATCTCAATCATTTTACGGTGTACACTAAAGTGTTTTAACACAGATGAAGAAGATTTTTTGCTCTCTTAATTTTTATTTTGGGATATCAATATATACTCAAATAGAAAAGCATTTTACTTTTATTTCTGTTCCATTGGGAAATATTGTAAGAAATGAATCGCAATCATAGCTACTCAAATATTAGAATTAAGAAAGAAAGATTATACCAAAAATCAAATAAAGTTACTCAAAGCGAATCTAGGGAAGGATTACTTAAAAAATATATTTAATAAAAAAGTAGTTGTAAGAGAAGTAAGAATTAAAGTGAGTGAAAAACGTCGAAAATAAGTAGAAAGGAAGTAAAGGCAATCTAAGACAGAATGAAATGTTTTGTTAGCATTGGGTGAGACTAGATAATAGTCAGGGAAACATTTAGATATCTCACAAGATGATACAGAATGCCAGAAATAATAGGCACTTGATTCTAATTTATAAGGAATAAGAGTTCTCGAGTCTGCGGAAATTATTGGAGAATTATACTAATGATCCATGATATGAATATTTATAAGTGAATAATAGAAGCAACATTAAGAAGAGAGAGAGTGACAAATGAGGAAACGTTTGGATTTATGCCAGGAAGAGATACAAACAATGTGACATGCTTTGGAAAAAGTTATAGAGAATTATAATGAGAAAAATAGTAATACGTAATCTAAGGAAAACTTAAGATCAACTATCCATACCCAAAATTTAGAGTTACATCAGTGAGAAGAATTTCGAAAAGTATGTAAAATTGTTTTAATTACATTTATGAAAGAGTATCTACTCAGATAAGATGCAGTGTAGGTGTAACAGAGAAACTTGAATTGAATGTCGGATTGGATCATGGCAAGTATTTAAATTTACATATTTTTTCATCCTTTGATGATAATTTACTTCGATGCTCATTTCGGATGACATTGTTTAGATTAAAAACAGTAAAAATGGAATCGATAACAAATTTGAATAGCAGAATGACAAGGAGTAACATGGAAAATGAGTACCCTAGAAGACCTTACGACTCATTCATTGAGGGTACCTTTGGACTAGCTTCGAGCCGGAACATCTCCGCTCAATTGCCTTACATCCTCCATAAAGAGCCTTTATTCAAGACTTTGTCTAGTCAGGTCTTGAACTGGTCAATAGAATTACTGTTGACAATCTCCATCGGGAGTGCGTTCTAGCTACCGCAGATACTGTACGTTGAAAATTTCCAACACAGATCGCGGTTGTAACACTTCAGCTTAAGTTTGATGCCGTAATTTCTTGGTGTGCTCTCATTAAGGCTGAAAATATCACTGTTGTCAACATTGTAGAACGCTCGAAGTATTTTGCAAACTTCGATGAGCTGACCATGCAATCTACGGGTTTCCAACGAGAACAGATATACTTCCCTTAATCTATCTTCTTTACTTTTATATCTGATAGAGGGAATCAGTTTGGTTGCCCTAGCTTGCACGCGTTGTAATCTCACGATGTCCTTTCGAAACGAAGGACTCCAAAATGATCGGTGGATTTAAAAGCAGTGCCCTTAAGAATATAGGGTGCGTGGGGATTACGGTGGCCGATATGCATCACTTTGCATTTGTTTACGTTGAAAGGCATTTGCCACGTATCAGACCACTCCCTAATCTTCCGAAGATCATCTTGCAGGCGGGCAGTATTTCTATCGTTTGCGACGTTCATACCAAGCTTGGTATCCTCGGCAAATTTAAAAATCTTGGCAACCATGTCACCGTCCATGTCGTTGATGTAGAGGATGAATAGTAGTGGTCCCAGGACAGAACCTTGAGGCATCCCACTAGTAACGGGCACCAACTCAGAAGCCTCTGCATTCAGCACTTCCCGTTGCCGTCTGCCATTTAGTTAGTTCTCTATCCAGCCGGCTACCTTTTCGTCTATGCCCACTGCTCGCACTTTCCAGGGAAGGCAGCGGTGTGGTACCTTCTCAATGGCTTTCTGAAGGTCTAAGTAGACCACATGCACACCCTTGTCCCGATCGTGCTGACTGATGACGAAGTGGAAGAATTCCACAAGGTTCGTTAGACATGACCGTTGGCTTCAGAAACCGTGCTGGGAACTCCTCAGTAGTAGGTTTGACTCTAAATGCGATGGCATTTTGTCCACCATCATGCTTTCCATGAGTTTACCGTCTATCAAAGTTAGACTGATAGGTTGGTAGTTTGACGGTTGGCTACGGTCTCCTTTCTTGATGATAGGAGTCACCTCCGCTTCACGCTAGTCTCTAGGAACGCATTCGGTCTGAATTGGCATGTTGAAGATTGCGCTCAGATGTCGTGACACTTGATCGCGCACTTCTTTTAACAATTTAGGTAAAAACCTATCCGGGCCAGGTGACTTATTCGTCAATAGGTCACTGATCTTCTTTTTTATTTCCCCTTCGGTGAAGTCCATATCCTCCAGCTTTTTCCCCCGAGTAGGAATCCATTGGCTGGGGTATCGGACCACACTTTTTAGTCTACACTGAAGAGAAGTGGGCGTTGAGGAGTTTAGCATTTTCTGCATCTAAGTGCTTTAATTTCCCCTCCTCATTTCTCAAAGGGCTCATTCGTTCGACGGATTGGTTTACGGCTGTTCACATATCCAAAAACTCCTTGGGATTCTCTTTACAGAGTCTCGCTACTCGGATTTCCTCAGACCTCTTAGCCGCCCTTATGCTGGACTTTACTCTCCTGGCTATCCTTCGGTATTCGTCAAAGTCACCCGAGATCTTCGATTACCAGTACACAGTTTTTTCTTCCTAATCAGTTGGCCAATTTCTCGATTACACCACTTTCGTTGAACAGAGGACCGACGGGGACATTTCAGAGGGATAAAACGCGATTGAAGACATGAATGTGGTTTTGAAACTGTTCCACGAGTCTTCAACAGCCTCGCACACTTCTAGCCTCGCGTCAGTCAGTCCAGCACGAAGACCTGCAAAGTCTGCTCTTCTCAAATAAAGTTTCCTCGATTTACTAGTTGCAGGCCCTGCCTTGGTGACTTTGACTACAAATCTAATTAGTCGGTGGTCACTGCCACCGAGCTGTTTGCCAATAGAGAGTTACTGAATGATGTCATCCTCAGGGGTGAAAACCAAGTCGAGGATATTGTCTCCTCTCGTTGGCTCTCTCACCCATTGAGTCAAGAACTCGTTGTCCGTGAAATCCAGGAGTAGTGCGTTATCGCCACATGGTTCTCTGGTTTCCCAGTCAACTCGTCTGTTGAAATCTCCCATGATGATACCCACTTGGCTTTTACAAGTTCGCCCAACATTTGGTACAGACTCCTGTCCTGTTCTAAGAGATGGGCAGAGGGTCTGTAAAGCACCAGGGTCCTGTATCTGGCAAGATCTATCTCTAGGTTAACACCTAGTAGTTCATGGTCAATACGATGTTGCAATCCGTCGAGTTGGGAGTATCCTTAACAAGCAACATTACACCGCAACTCTATCTGTCTGTCCGATCTTTCAGGAGGAGCTGGTAACTGGGAATCGTGAATTGACCTTTAAAATCTCAGCTTGCGGTTTTTATCCACGAATCCATTATGACGACCATCTCAGGTTCTTTTGTTGCTACGAGGCCACGAAGTTCAAAAAACTTGTTTCTGATAGACCTTGCATTAAACAGAAGAACCTTGAAGGAATCCCCTACTGTAGGACTCCCTACGTTCTTCCGTTTCCGGCTCTGTTTCTTAGTGGTGGGGTCGCTCCCCTCTTTGTGACCCCAGAAAAGTTCGTTCCTGGAGTAAGACGGGTGTACAGGCGTACGTCCTCCCTTAATCTGGGCCTAGCACCTCTTTGGGTTTGCTCCACAACATCCTAATTCATGTTTGCGAGTACAGATTTCCCTTTAAAGGAAAGATCACTCCGTATCTTTTGGACAGGTCATTTCTCCCGTAAAAGGTGCGGCGCTTGTTTATGGAGACGTTCCTCACGTGAGCATTGCGAGATAGACCTCACTTGGGATTATCCCGACCACGACACGTCTGCTGGTTTTCAGCCCACAGTTGTCAACTGCTCCCATACACATGGTTAGAATATTCCCGCTGGCGCCGACTTTACCTCCTCGTATGTCGAGATCGTTGCCACTTGCCATCAGGGCAACTACTGAGCTCTCAGAGATCTGAGCTTTCAGAAATCTAGGCCGCCAGCAAGGATTGTAGATCCCGCGCTTGGGAGTCACCGATCACGATGACCCTCACGCATTTGGGTACAGAAGACAGAGGCTTCCCTTTTAGTAGAGACTGTTTCGATTCATCTTTCTTCCCCACTTTTTTTCTTCTTTTTCATTTTTTTCCGTTTCTACTTTCTCTTCTGTTTTATATACTATTTCTTCTGTATTCCCTTTCTTACTCTTCCTTTTATTATTTTTAAAGCTCTGAGTAACTCTAGCAGTAGCTGACTCTGGGACGTCAGATGGGTGGCCTGTCTCTGTCAACGCGGTGCTTGAGAGGTCAACAGAGGAGCTACCCGCATCGTTGGGAGTTTCCTTTTGATCTATCTTGGTGGTTGTCATCTCTTCAATGCTGGCTTCAAGACGACGGAGTGGACTTGCATGCTCAGATTCGATGATCTCCACTTTTTCTTCCAGCCGTGGTGATTTTTCCTCAGAAGATTTGAACAGTTCTTTAAGCTTCTGCAGTTCTGCCCTTAGGACACAGTCCGTGCAGATACTGCCAGGGTGGCATTTAAGAAACACTCCTTCGGGAAATCTACGTACCACTCGTCCTTTTGGCATGTGTAGCACGTATATTTTAGCGCACTAGGTCCTTTCTTTTTAGTCATGCTGAACACTTTATATCTCGGAATAATTTGTGACCACTCAATAAAAAAGAAGGGGCTGCTAAGTTCGCCCCGTGTGACTCGCTCCCGCCTATCCATCAAAGATGTTTCGGATCTTTCAGAAGGCACGCTCCATGTGCTGCTGTTCGTCCGACCAAGTCGTCAAACCTCAACGTGCCGTGGCTCCCAACCCAGCAGCACTGACGGTCCCCGAAGGGGCCATCGGTTTCTCACCAGGTTAACAAAGAAGCACGCCCCGTATTAAACTCCTACTACTTCCTTTCACGACCAGAAGGATCTCGGAGTAGCGTTTAATAGATATCCCGCCACACCAAGAGATTCAAACGAAGGCTCTTAATTTTCCTGGCAACCAACCTGGGAACAAAGGGGCAGCACCTCGGACCGATGTTATCAGAGGCACCCGTCAACAGTCCCTGGGAATGGCGAATAATTACGTGCCAGTGAAGGGTTTAACGGTGCACTACCCTCATCCTATTCATTGTGCCCAACCGCCTAAAACACATCTATTCCTAGTCTCTCGCAACCAGTGAGCGTCGATTAGCGTTGTTTATAGAGTTTCCAAAGCCTCTCTTCTGACGCATGAGGTAGCTACCAGGTCCTTATGAATAGATAGAAGGAAAAAAAAGTAAGAGTGACATGATCGAGTAGGGTTTTTATTCTTTTTTTTCTTTTTATATAATAAGTTGAAGAGATAGGATAAAATTGAAAAAAGGAGAAGGATAGAATAGAAAAAGGAAGGAAGGACACACTTAGTCTGGAACCTCGTTTCCGACCAAATTAACAAGTGAAGCCCTACCAGGGGTACCCAGAAGAGAGGTACCCCCGCCGACCTAGCTCAAAAAGTCAAAGGTACACAAAAGCTCTCTTTCCGCGACAAAGGGGCGTTACATCTCCCTCTGAGAGATAGAAAGGTAATAGAAAGGCAAGAGACGAGTTAGGAATGGAAATTAGTATCAAGTGGTCCAATGGAGATGATAAATGGGTGAAGTAAGACTTGTCAAGATGCGTTGAAGAGAAGAAAATCTTTTAAATACATTGGATCGCAAGTGAGAGTGGGTGGAAAATTAAAACAGAAACATAAACCCCTGGATCCAATCAGAATGTAGTAAGTAGAAGAAAATAGATGAAGTTTTAGGCGATCAAAAGATCAGTGGGAGGGTATAGATGATAAATGGGTGAAGTAAGACTTGTCAAGATGCGTTGAAGAGAAGAAAATCTTTTAAATACATTGGATTGCAAGTGAGAGTGGGTGGAAAATTAAAACAGAAACATAAACCCCTGGATCCAATCAGAATGGAGTAAATAGAAGAAAATATATGAAGTTTTAGGCGATCAAAAGATCAGTGGGAGGGTATAGTTAGGCGGAGTGACAAGAATGGATAAAATGCGGAACTAGAGAAACTGTAAAAGTAGTAGATGCTTCGAATAAATTTCAGGAGGAGTGATTGCACTGAGATATGAATGGTATAAAAGGGATGAGAACTACGTTGGTATGCTAATGGTGCCTATGATGTTGCAGAGGAGAAAAGTAGAGGCAAGCCAAGATTAAACTGGAAGGATAGTGTAACCAAAGATCTGCGTGAAAAATGATAAGCGAAAGGCGGGGATCGACCTTTCGCGGCGGAAGAGGTTAACAAGAAAAAGTAGCCACACATGAAGATAGGAAAATATTTCATAAGAAGAGAAAAGAAGCTACTGATGTCTAACAACTTATTCTGAAAATGAAACCAGTTACCGAGTAACATCTATATTTGGCCCAACCTTAAATGAAAAAAACTTATTTAGTACAACCTGAAGAGTATAATCGGTAAGAAATACGATTATGAACCTTAGGACCGCTTGTGCAATAACATTTTGATCGCTTTGGCTAGCTACTCTGTTATTAAAAGGCCTCTCTGTGTAATCCCTTGTCCGCTTTAAGTCCTATCTGCAGAAATTACAGGTTGCATTTCTTTTCAATTTACTTGACAGTTCATAAAAATAGAGGGAAAATACAGGTTAAATAAATTAGGGATATCAATTAAAAGCAAAACAAAAACAATTAAATTCAAGTTGTTTGGCAAAAGTGAGGAAGCTGGATGCCTAAATAAATAGTTATTCTTATGTTATATATGATACGTTTTTTTTTATGACGAAGTAAAAGAAAATCACTGCAAAAATGCATCATTTGACATTTTTCGACAAACTGGTTTCACAGCTACAAAACCTTTAAAACTACGCCTCTACTCTATTTATACGCCTATTAAGTAAAAGAAACTCCTAATTATGTACACGACTTAGTTCTTTCGTAATGTTGGATTGCAATATTCTGTAACATTCTTTTACTATCTGATTAATCCATTAGGAGAAGTCCGAAGATCACCGACACACAAACTCCCTCAATGTACACTAATCATACAAAGTATGTCTTTTGCTTCCACGGTGAGTTTTCTCTATGAAACACCCCTTAGGATAATCATCCGACATTGTACGCGGTATTCTATCTCTATGCACACACCCTCGCTCTCTCTTATATTATTTTCAGAATATATATATATATATATATATGGAAACTAGTTTGATTGTATGTATAATATTTGGAAAACCATGGATACTGTTGAAAATCGAAACTGATGCCTTTAAGAATAAGAATAGCCAAAAGGAACACCAAAAGGATCATCAATATCAAAACGCGCACCAAGATTTTTTTAGGTATGTATATGATTGGTCACCTCCAGGCTGTCGAGAGACTCCTTAATGACGAGGAGGAACCCATAGCGGAGAAATTATTTTTAAATGAACATTTTGAAAAATATTTTACCAGGGAAGATACAATAAATTGGAATTTAATCCATGAGCATTAGAAATTGTAATGAAGATATACATATATGTTTAAATAACAGTATAACTAATAATGAAATTATTATTTAGGAAAAAGAAAATTTATAATGCTACTTGTTTCGACAAATTACATCCAATTCCATCTTAAAGAATCAGAAAGTGAAATATTAAGACCCCTTGGAATAATTTAAAACAAAATAATTAGTAAGGCGGCCTATTATCCGCACTACTCTTGTCGATGAACTCCTGAGTGTTGGTTATTAATAATATCATAGGCGCATCTAGAAGTCAATATTTTATAATCAGATGACATCGAGACGGTTTTCGACATAGCCAATTATTCTAAAGTAATTTGATGGAATATTTTCCTGAAATGATAATAAAGTTTAATCAATGAAAGCTGTAGATATAGTGCATCTCAACTTTAAAAAGCTTTTTACATGGTTCTATATAAAAGACTTTGGATAAAGCTATTAATCAAGTAATTTTCTTCAGCATATTAAATTTGATTGAAGACTGGCAGGAAAACCGTAGGCAGAGAGTTGTACATGAAAAAAGGTCATCGCAGATCCCGGAGTTCTGCAATTGGAACTTTGCTTTAAGGATATTTATACACGTTCTAGACATGGAATTATTTTATAAATTTCCAAATTTTGCTGATGAAACTTATCTTGGTTCTAGGACAAAATATCCTAGAGCCTGAAAACTTGCAAAATGAAATGGATAGATTATTTGAATTTTCGGAAGGATGGCAAATACATATAAAAGTAATAAAGATTAAGTTAATACATAATCTTTGAAGTGATTAAAATATATGTGAGCAAAATTTAATTAGAGTATTAATAAAAAAGGAGCAAGATAAGAGAACGATTTTCCTTTATTAAAATATTTTCTAAAATAATTTTGTTGAACAGGTAAATGAAATTTGCATAGTACTTAAAGACATGGATTTAATATTTATTATGAAAATTTCATATGATCCAACGTAAGTTTAAGAAATTCCATTAAATAAACTAACAAAATGAAATATTGACACGTGCAAAATAGGAAATAAATTTTTCAGGAACGTTCTAGGAGTTTCAGAAAATCATCTGACAACATTTTTCTCCCAAGGTAAGAACTGTGTACCTGCCATGGATGTCGTAATCACTCTGCTGAGATGATACCACACCTGTATGTTACTATTTTGCTCCGAAATAGAATTGTTCACTTAGAGACTTTGGGAGGAATCTTCGACTTCCAGAGAGGTATCAAGGTCCAAGACTGATTTCGCACGTGCTGAAGGTATACAATAAAAAGTCTAGAAAACTCTTGAAAAATAAGGTCGACTGGCCCCTATTAATCATCGTCTGAAAAGAAAAAGCCATTTCGCGCTTTTCCATGAATGATCCCTTCGAGACTGCAGCAGGAATAGCTTGAAAAATTACAATCGATAGTGGCAAAGAAATAAGGCGATTAAATGTGTTCCGTCGCCTCAACGCATCTGATTTAAAATCTCGTTCTTTAGCAACCAAATTAATCATTAGTAACAAGTATTAGAATCGAGACTTGAATATGATGAAGCACATATTTTTGTAAGAATGAAGATTGGAAGAGAATCCATTTCAGCGACGAAAGTAAATTTAATATCGTTATATCTGATGGCAAAAGCTTTGCTAGACGCGCTGCATGTGACAGAAATAAACATTAATTCTGGCAAGCATGGAAGAAGCAGTGTCATGGTATGGATGATGTTTTTGTTTGTAATAGTTGGTCTGCTTATGCAAATAATGGTAACGCTAAATTTGATTGTTCATCTAAACCTCGTACAATAACATGTTATACATTCACTCCGAGCATCTCTGAACCAGCCAGCAGTATTTAGGCAGGATAACGCGCCATGCCATATTGCAAAAAAAGCAAAATAATATTTCTAATAAAAAAAAAAACGAAGTAAGGAAATGGCATTTTGAGAATCCGCACCTCATGTCGTCACATACAAACCTATGCCATCATAATCCTTAGTAAAAATGCTTGTTAAGTTAAAGCTAGTAGTGTGAACTCATGGATTATTTATTTTGGAAGTCACTGGAAAGAAAGTTTCTCATGGGCTCACGAAAGGTTTCCTTGTAATTAAATAAGGACAAAATATCATGCCAAAAATGAGAATAATGATCTTCAACGAAATATATTTTCTTAAAAAAAGAAGTCTGATTACTCTACTAACCGGAGGGTGGTACAATCGATCATTCAATTTGACAATGTAAAAATATCCAAATATTTGTTGTTTTAACACTAAATACTTGGTTAAGTAAATTCGAGAAAACAAAGGATATCGTTCTTAAATTCTAGCCATTGTCAAAATGTGTTTTGGCGTCAAATGTTTGCTAGGTTTTGTCTCTATATGTTCAGGGTTCCTAAGATTGGACGTGATGAAAAATGCCATCTTTTCTTTGCCATACATATAACATCAGAGGCTTGATGACGTTAATGAATTATAACAAATGTATAAATAAACGTTTGAAAATTCACATATGCTTAAGGTTAAATCAACTATTTTATAACTTAAGAAATTACTATATTAAATTTCATACAATATTAGTACTTTTATATTTAGTAGACCAATGACAAAATCAAACGAGAGGAAATAAATTGCTTCATTTTCTACTTTCTCTTTAGGAACAAAATTAATTAATATTACTAGTTCTATGATTATTTAAATAAACAATGAATGTACACTGAAAAGCCTTGATTCAGCAATATGAATAATGAAGGTTATTCAACCTTCCATATCAATGTCGCCCTTTTTCGTTAAATTGAAGAAGGTAACTAGTTAATAATTTGGACCAATATGGTTTGTTATTTTGAATTATGATATAGTCCGAATGGCTACTATGATTTATGGGGACTAATATCTTACTCATATCAATCAAAGAGCATGTCTCTTTTACTTTTTTTGTCTAATATCCAATATACATAGTTAACTAGTTTGAAAAACTTCTTATTTAAAGTTTCCGATAAAGTCGTCCCTTTGACTAATTTACTCGGGAAATTAGTCTTTACAGCTAATTCCAAAGGTTACATGACTATTAAGGCAAAAGCTACTCATCCTTTACTCAAGCCTCTTACAACCACATAAGTAAGGAAAATGTGTTAAAGCATCTCGCCCAGTTATGCTACATCACTCTACAGATAACAAAAGCACTCAACTTTATTTAAAATAATCCTCTGCCAATCTCCTTTACCTTAATCATTGTGTAGACTTTTTCCCAATTGGGTCAGCACACTTAGCCCCTCGCAATTCTTAAATTCACCATTATTTCCTTCCCTCTAAGATAGGAGTATTCCTAAAATAAACCTTTGTTTCCTAGGCACTCGTACACTAATTAAAACTTTTAAACTCAACGACAAGATTCGGTTTATAACTCAATCAATACCATTATCTAGGATATATGCTAAAAATCTAAAAGTTTCTTTTTTTTTAAATTACACAATTATATATCATAAAATACAATAATACAGTTACATATCCTAATACACCACACACTTTACACTTTTAAGCTGATATTCATTTCTACACCTTAATGCCTATCCATACTGCAGCAACTCAAATTTCTGTTGCCATCTACGTTTAACGTCATGATCACCTAAAACTATACTTCTAGTTTATTTTGATGGCTTTTTGAAATATATGATTTCACATTTCCTTAGAATACTCTGATGCACTATGAAGTGTCTGGAAGCGTGCATCTCACTTCCTCTCAACTACGAGTTTCACATCATCCAAATATCCGCTCTGATAGAGACATACATTTCCATTCTCTCTAACAGTTTCAAAAACACTTCTCTATCTTCAGTGGTCCAACAGCCATTGTAATATCTCTCCCGTGTTACATTTATCATCATGGTTTCCTGTCTATAATCCAAAAATTTTAACTTTACAGTGAAAAATAATATGATTCCAAAGATCTCTAATCATACATGCTTAAATTTATGACATTGTTATTATACTCATTCCTCTGTACATCTCTCTCACAAAAAGCAGATCTATCATATTTTTCTTTTCTGCTGTCGAGCATATCATGTACTTGACCCTTTTTCAGTGATACAACACATTTCAGATAGGCCCATATTATATTTCTAACACTTTATATCATATAACTTCTTTATCACTTTCTATCAAAAGATCAAACCAGTCGTACTCTTACATTTCTCCTATTTTGTTGATACAAATCATGTGCAATAAGGTATATCATTGTACCCAATCAACATACAAATTCCTATATAAAACCTTGTCTATCCTCAGATGAATCAGGTAAATAGTTATCATATTATTGACAAAACAAAATAATTTCCAGGCTAACCTTGTGAGGAGCTTGAATGTTCCATTATTCTAAAGAGAATATAAAACAACATAAGGGTTTCAAATTTCGTTAGGATGGGTGGAAAAGTTTTGATGTTATTGCCAAACAACCAAAATAACTCCCAGGCTAACGTTGGGAAGACTTTGGCAAATATAAAATTTAAAAGAAAATGTAAAACAACACAAGGATTTTAAGTCTCTTTAGAATCGGCTGAATAGTTACAATGTTATTACAAAATGAATAAAAAGTCGATCGTGACTAAAAATGGCAGCTTATCGAAGCATATTTTTAGAAAACATCTATTAAAAGATACTTAACAAAAAAACCGAAGTTAAGCTAATGCAAGTGATTGGAAATTATTGATATAACAACATGAGCCAAATGAAGGTTAGTCCAAGTAAGGGAGGCCGTGAAACCGCCAATACTTTAGAGCATATATGCAACTATAAAGGCAAATGCAGGGATGAAATTTATTAATAACCAAAAACATCATGGATACAATTTAGTGATGTGTTGCTGAACTGCATATTTTAAGTTCTAATTCCGCTATTCTCATGAAAAGGCTGACCTTCGATTTATATGGAGCCTTTCATCCGGTCGTCCGAGCACTGTTTATCGTTTTCAAGTTTGTTCTATCCTACCAGTCTTTTTAGACCAACTCTTTCCTGTATACAAATGATGCAGGTTTGTACTTAATTTTTCATATAGGATGTATTTTTTAGATTTTAGATTTTGAGATAATACACCATTAAAGGAGAGAGAAAGGGATGAAAAAATTCACTAAGAATTTATTATCCAATTAAAAACTTTTAACTATAGAATTTACGACACAAGTTTTGTAAAAGTTTCTTTGTAAATTAATCACAGTGATAAAGAAAGAAAAATATGTTGAAGCTAACTAGCCCGATGGAATTAAAGTGGAAACTACTTGGAACGCTAAAGACCGGAAGAAATGAGCAAATTTTCCTAGTTCTTAAATCAGATATTATACAATTTTATAGTCCTACAACACGTAACACTATCTATTAGCACAAATTCCAAGACTATCATAATTTAATAAGTTACAATGAGTACATAATTGATCACCATCTCCCCTTGCTCCCTTCCTTCACATTCTCTGTTCAGCCAAGAAAGCAGTTGATGAATGAATTTCTAAATGGACTTTCACTGGATTTCAACGATCAATTATGAATGTGTCAGGAGTTAAGATTAGTCGGGAAATTAATTTTTCAACACAGGTAGCCGGAAATTTTCTGCTTTAACACAAATCCTGAGAAGGAAATATTGCTTTGAATCCATGAAATGTGATGCATCGATTAAAGAAATTGTAATTGCATTGCTCGTGATAAATTTGCAATGCGGCGAACAAAATTGTATGCGCATTAAGGAGCCTGAAAATAGAAATGATGATCAGGAAAAATAAAAGAAGATAGGAATAGTAGACATAGATAAATAAAATTTAAAAAAACGGAGGGTTGAGAACCCCTCAAAATGATTTAAGGATGGAATAATAGTATAAAAATTACTTGATTAAGAACAAAATTTTAAATATTTCTGGGAAAAGGAAAATAACTATGTACATATAGAAGCTGAAACCACGGAAAGAATGTGAAAGATTTTTACTAGTTTCGTGTGAAACTTTCTTTTACTAAATCTGCATTCACGTCAAAATTTAATACTGAATTACAGCATTTCGATTTTATTGCGATGTGTGTAAGCTGCATAAGTCTCACATCTAGCGAGTAAATACGTGTAAATTTAATTGATTGAGTGTAAATTGATAGCTTTAGCAAAACTTTTAGCTTTGCTTTTAGGCACTAGCTCATAACATCCTCATCTCTATCTCATTTAAGTACATTCTTGGGCTATTAAGGGCATATCTATTAAATGATTTCTACAGAGGGTCGACACCTAATTAATGTTTCTTTCGATCGTTTTTCGAGTCTTATGAATGTTAAGGTAAGATGTGTGCCTGGAAGCGTTTAAAATAGATTAGAAAAAGAGACCTCACCAGTTCCGAAATAATTTGATCCAATATATTAACTAATTAATAACATCAATGGATTTGTAGAATATTCATATTTTGCATTCGTATTTATGCAGTATGATTGAAATAATGTCTGCTGCTTTAGCGCGGGAAATAGTTGCTTTATTGTTACGTAGGACGATACCCTGTATTCAGATTAAACTAGGAGAAACAGTGAAAAGTCCTACCCTCTTATACGTCATTTGTCATGGATATTTAATATTATGATCTCCTCTGGCAACCTTCAATTCAACGAAAGTCACTTAAATTTAAAAATATAGGCCTATTTCTGGACAACTTTAAAATTAAGCAAACTTGAAAACAAAAAATCAAACCTTAAAAGTAACAAACAAATTAACTAATAGGGAAAACAAAAAAATAAAAATAGGTATACCGTGGTGCCAGATGGGAGGCCAACTTCCCTCCTAGTTTGAGACAAGCCACTAGCCTATTAAAATATTAAAAAGTCCAATTATTAAGGAAACCATCTCAAGATAAGGAAACAAGCAGCAGTGACTCATCTTCACACTTGCTTGCGAGAGGTTTATGACACGAAGCTACAAGAGACTGGGAATTTCGACCCAAAATATGCTTATGTACTGTCTGGGATAGAAGGCTTTCTTGGCACAAAGGTTCAAGGGAACACTTGCTTTAAATGGTGCCCATTTCATTAAGTGCGTAGGATTTGTCAAAGATATAAAATGACTTAGGGAGTTAAACCCTTGAACGATAGTTACAAGGGAAGAGTGGAGAAGAAATAATATGTAACTTTAAATTCTCACCCACTTTCTGAAGTACTTCTGTCATGCAGCTCTAAGGAAATCTCTAAACTCTGTTAAATAGTGATTGGGGAGAAAAGCGAAACACCTATGCGGCTGCTAGATTTGTGCAAATAGCCTGGCTCGGTCATCACAGCGCTCTCTTTCGCCCAAACATAAATGTCTAGAAACCCGGCAGAGGACAAAGTTGACGTTTGTCTGTGACCCAGCAGCTAGAATTATTTGGCCTGATGGCACATGTAACTCATTATATCCTTCTTTCATAAATGTTTTAAAATAAAGTTGTTGATCTCTCTTTCGATTCAACCACTCTAGCTTAAACAATCTACATAAGCTTTTGATACGTTTCATAGCTTACTCACCTATAAGCTGCGATGTTGATGTTCACTGCACTAATACAACACACTTACTGGAATGTCCCAAAGGTCACGATCAATTTGATCAAAAGCATCACTTTAAAATGAGGAGCCAAAGAGGCGGGAAGGATAAAGGAACAATCTCTTACTAATTCTTTATTTTCTTCGACAAGGCAGCCAGGTTTTAAAGATATCTCATTTCAGACTAGCAGATGAGGGTTCAGTCCTTTGTTTATAGGCCTTGTTTATATAGGTTCCATCCTTCTTTATACATTCCAAGAAGTGATTTATTATGTCTTTATACTATTTAACATTAAGAGATATTTGGAGATTTTAAATAAATGCAGATTATAACCCGATTTAAAGCTCTAGTTTCATTTATCATGGAATGTATTGATCACATTTAACACAACTATCGAAAACTTTCTAACATATGATGGGGACTGAAGGGCACAAAGTTCAAATTTCAACTGTACTCATGATTGCCTAGTCTCTCACGGAAGTTGAGAGAAATCACCACATAGAGAAGAAACCAAGAAAATGCATGCCACTTCTTCAGATTTTGGTGTAACAATCTACACAGTCCGCATTTTGCCGGGATGAAATCCTATTGAGAGGGTCAAATCATTTACTAGATCATCAATAGTGAGAATAATCTTTTGTATATTAAAGTAGTATTTAACTTTTGCACCTACAGTGCATCAGTATGTATATGCAAGATTGTCAGGGCTTTCATTAAAATAAAGTTAAATCTTATTGACACATATTTTTCTCATAGTTCGTCATGAATAGTTACACAAAAAATTAAACTACAACTAGTTACTTCAGTAGATGTTTTTGTGACGTTAAAAAACGGTTCTTTTTTGCAATTCTAATATAATAAAAGAAAACCTTAAAGTCAATAAATTAACCATTTTTTAAGGAAATATTTAGATTTTAGGTATTAAAATACTTTGAAGCTTAACCATGTATGTTCCTGAAATATAATGTCGAGGTTTAGAGAATAAATAGTTCGCTAAAGTTATTTATATATACAAAAAACAGCAATGAACTTATATATTGCGGGTATTGCAAAAGTCCTGGTACACTTATTAGGACGCTCTTATCAAATGATACAATGAGAGTTTTGATACAGTTAGAGACGTTTTTATTGTTTAAGATATAAATTTGTTTTTAAATTGTAATATTAATCAATGTGGTTGCATTTGGCTTTGAGCACGCGCTCTAGGCGAGACCTGAAGGCCGTTGACTGATGACTTCAGGTCGTCAAAGTTGCTGTGGTGGACATTGCACATCTTGTCATCGCCATGCACCCACATGCTTAGGTCAAGGGGATTGAGGTTTCGCTATTGCGGTGGCCAAAATTGGTACAATCGGAAGTTCATGATCGAGCCCCCAAAACACTTGTGCGGGATATAACAAGCCATCACCGAAGGAACAAAAAAGGTCTACCAATCAATTATATAGTTAGCTGTCGTGTACTCAATTATTCCTAACTTGAAAGATTTTAGCAATTATACATTCCCTAATTTAAATATTTTAAAATATTTTTAGTCATACTCGTATTACTGTAAATTTAAGCCCACTTTTAAATTTTTTATTTAACTCTAAGTTTCCTATTTAGAGTTAGCACAGGCTATCAAATTTCTGGTTGTACCTTTAGCAGTGAGGTCTTTAAACAATGAAAATATTTTTTAGCCAAAACATCGGCGGTAAAATAAAAAAGTTGACGCCAGCTATTTTCCGCGCCTTGGGATTTTAGCTAAACATAAATGTATTTTAAGCGGAGAATTTTTTTCCTGAAGTAAAATTTGTGGAGTGGAATGATTCTGTACCGAGTCAAAAAGCATCGTTCGCACGAAACATTTTTAAACTATTCACCTCTCCGCTTGTAGGACAACTAGAATGTGATGGTGGCAAGTGGATAAATAGTCGTGACAATTCCTTCGTTTCCAAAGGCTATTTTAGGATACTTACAGGTATCTCACAGGTATGAAGAAATTGAAAGATTTATTTGTTGTACATATATTGTGTTCATGATGTTTAATGATGGTCATAACGATGACCCTTTTTTTAATGGGTAAAAAATATGCCAGTGGCCCAAATTAAGTTGGATGATCTTTTCTCTCAGTAAAGGAATCGTCAAGATTTTATGGAAACATTTCTCGTTCACGCAATGCTAACATTGTTGAGGAGGATATAGAACCCTGTCATGAAAACCCAGAGGACACTGTTGTCATTAATTTTGGTAAGATATTTTCTGGAAATAATATAAATGATATAGAAATAGTATATGCATACTTTTTAGTTAGGCCTAACGGAGAGGAGAAATGACTCCTGTGTGATTCAGCCCCTCTACCATATTATATATATATATATATATATATATATATATATATATATATATATATATATATATATATATATATATATATATATATAACTAGAAAAAGTCCCACTTTTTATGAGATAAAGCTTACCTAAGACCGACGCATGCATCTAATTTGGTTGTAAAGAGTTCAATATTAAAAAAGTTATGCCGTTCTTTCTTGGTATAAATATGAATTTTTTTCAGAAATCCACCGATAAATCCATATTTTACACAAGCTGCAATAAAACTGCGATATAGACCTGAAACCTGTTAATTATTTGCATTCAGCATTTTCCCCATAATTATAATTCTCAACCATAATAATATAATTTGAGGCCTTAGATCTCTTATATATAGAATATAGAAACAGCCAAAACCTTAAGGCCCATAAATATAACAAAATCGCTGAAGGATCACTTATTTATTTTAATAATGTGTGAAAATCGTGGATGAAATGGAAATATTGTTATTCATGGGTTTTCTTTTTTTAAATTGAAAACAAGATTTTATATAATTATTTTCTAAACTTATGCCTTTTGAAGTGTAAGAATATGTTTTTGTATATATTAATAGAGTTTTTTCTGCTTGTACACACACCTCATTTCTCAAGCCTTTTTTCTAGTCAATAGATTGCGTTCAATGTCGTTTGGGCCTTAAAGAGCGCCACATAAGAATAGCTATATAAATAATAAGATTATGAATAAGAATAATAATAGGAAAATGAATAATAATAATATGAATGTTAATAGGAATAAGAAGAAAAAGAAGAAGTATATGAAATAGAAGAAGAATAAGAAGATGAAGAAATAAAATACTACAAATAAATAATATTAAAAAGGAAAAGAAAAGGAAGAGGATGAGGATAAACGAACAACAACAACAACAATAAAAATAATAGGAATAAGAAAATGAAGAGAAGTAACAATAAGAAGAAGAAAGAGAAGAATAAAATAATAATAATAATAAAGAAGAACAAGAAGAAGAAGAATGAGCAGAAGAATGAGAAGAAGACTGAGAATGAGAAGAAGAAGGAGAAGAAGGAGAATAGGAAGAAGATGAAAACTCAGTAGATGAAGATAAAAAAGAAAGAGAAGAAGGAGAAGAAGAAGAAAAAGAAGAAGCAGAAGAAGAAGAGGAGGAAGAAGAAGGAACTACAGAACTACAGAATCTAGGACCAGCAAAGACCCTAAGGTCCGCTCGAGGCTAGTCCGCTACACTAAATCAAAAACTACGATACACCCTTTTCTACGAGTGTATCTCTAACATGCTTTTAGGGGTCGGGGGAGATAGAAAGTTTTTCTTCTCATCTTCCGCAGCCACTCGACTGCTAGTGGTGAAAAGCTAATTTAGGGATAGAGACTACTTATAGGATAGGCGGAAAAGAAATGGGACATCTAAGCTACACATGCAGAGAATCGCCGGCATCATTTTTAGTCATCATAATTTCATATCCTTAAACCTCCGCTCCAAACTCTCTCTCTGCAAGGACGTTTAAATTCACAGTGCTCAACTACGTTATATTTAAACTATTCAAATGCACGTCGAGACGATTTTTGAACATATTAACCGAAGTGCTATCTACTACGTGGGTGGGCAGCCGATTCCAATTTTGAGTAACTTTAAATGTAAAATAGTTTTGGGCTATACTAGTGTTAAAACGCTTGTTCACTAATTTTAACCCGTGCTGACGAGTATTTCCCCTATGATCCAGTTCGAACAGATTGCGAAAGTCAACGTTTGAGAAACCCTTTAGTATTTTAAATACTTCTATTAGCTGGCCACGTAATCTTCTGCGTTCTAGCGATGGCAAATCTAAAGCCCTGAGCCTTTCCTCGTATGATCTATTCCTCAGCTCTGGAATTAATTTCGTAGCCCTACGCTGCACTCTTTCTAATTGCGCGATATCTTTCATTAAATATGGAGCCCAAAATTGAACAGTGTATTCGAGAAGTGGCCGCACAAGGGATTTATATAAAGGTAAAATTACATCCTTAGATTTGAAGGTGAAATTACGCGCGATATAACCCAAAACGCGATTTGCTTTTTTACACGCATCCGCGCATTGCTTCGAGAATTTAAAATCGTCTGAGACTAATACTCCCAAGTCTTTTTCAAATTTAACCGCGTCGAAGACTTGGCCTTTCATGGTATATTCTACTCTTAAATTATGGCAACCCAAGTGCATTACCTTGCATTTGCTTAAATTAAATTCCATTAGCCACTTGTCCGCCCAATTGGCAATCGAGTTTAGGTACCCCTGCAATTTATCGACATCCGATCTTACATAGGCACGATTGCCCAGCTTCGTGTCGTCCGCAAATTTCGAAATCCGACTAAGTATGCCTTTATCTAAATCGTTAATATTAATTAAAAACAATAAAGGGCCTAAAACAGAGCCCTGCGGTACCCCACTACTAACGCTGGCCAAACCTGAACATTCCCCATTTATTACCACCCGCTGCGAGCGATCTTTCAGCCAATTTCTAATCCAGTTTAAAATCTTACCAGTCACCCCAATCGCTTTAACTTTCATTAATAACCTTTGGTGGGGGACGGTGTCGAACGCCTTTTTAAAGTCTAAATATATTACGTCTACAGCTTGCTTTCATCGTACAGGCAAATCATTTTGTGGAAGAATTCGAGCAAGTTAGTCAAGCACGATCTCGCACGCCTAAATCCATGTTGGGTATCGTTAATCAGCTTATTTGCCTCAAGGTGGCTCACTATTCTATCTTTAATTACAGATTCTAAAAGCTTCCCAACTACCGAAGTTAGACTTATAGGCCGAAAATTCGTTGCTTCAAATCTATTCCCCTTCTTAAATATAGGTGTAACGTTTGCTCGCTTGAAATCCAACGGAACTACGCCATCCTCTAATGAGCGATTGAAAATTTCACGCAATGGCTTAACGAGTTCATTTTGAAGCTCCTTTAAATGAATTGGATATACCCCATCGGGGCCCGGAGATTTCGACTTTTTCATTAGCTTAATAAATTTAAGGATTTCCTCGTCATTTATAGTTACATCGGATATGCAATTATCAGCACCACGAACTTCCCCAATCAACGATTCCAATTCGGAAGAATCTTCCACAGTAAACACGCTCGTAAAATGCTCATTTAAAATTTTGGACATTTCTGTCGGAATTTCAGTCAAACGACCATCCGTATCTTTGATCGGCCCTATCGATCCTTTTACGGGTTTCCTATTATTTACGTACCCATAAAACCGTTTCGGTTCATTCTTTGAATCCTTTGCGAGGTTTATTTCATACTTCCTCTTCGCATCTCTGACCGCACGTTTAACTTCCCTACGAGAATCTATGTAATTTTGCCGACTTATAACTGACCCATTGTTTTTATGAATTTTAAATTTTCTATTTCGGTCCCGGATTAAGCGTAGTATTAACGGACTAAGCCACGGATCTCTCACCGACTTCCCGCTCTTACGCACATACTTAACCAAATCAGAATTCACACGAAGCAGCGTACATCGAAGTTCTGCGTACATCTCTCCTACCGACCTGTTCTCGAATCGTATTCCCCAGTCTATATCCTTAATCCTTTCGCGAAAAATATCGGAATCACAGCTACCAAAACGAGGGATGAGCTGCGAACTCATTCTAACTTTTACGCAGGTGTTTAGTTCGAATCTAATCGCATTATGGTCGCTGGAAGCTAAATGTTCACCCACACGTACGTTTTCTAACAATGACTCATCGGTTGCCATGATTAAATCAAGAATATTGCTATCACGAGTAGGCTCTTCCACTTTTTGTACGAGAAAATTCTCCAACATAAAGTTTAATAGCCTCTCCCACGGTTTATTCAGAAGTAAGGTTGCTAAAGTTAACATTAGGTACTTTTAAATCACCGCAGACTAATGTGGTCCCTTTTCTAATCCAAGACGTAAGCGTATCGAAGAGTGCAGCATCTTCTCTTTCCAATTGGCAAGGCGAAGAAGAAGGAGAAGAAGAAGAAGGATAATAATATCCAGAAGTGTGATAAGAAGAATCAGAAGAAGAATGAGAAGGAGAAGATGAATAAAAAGAAGGAGTAGAAGGAGAAGAAAAAGGAGAAGGAGAGGAAGAAGGAGAAGAAGAAGAAAAAGAAGAAAAAAAAGAAGAAAAAAGAGAAGAAAAGGCGGAGAACAGGAGGAAGAAGGAGGAGAATGAGAAGAAGAAGAAGAAGCACAACAACAACAACAAGGAGGAAAAGAAGGAGATAGGGAAGAAGAATAAGAAGAAAAAGAAGAACAAAGATGAGAACAACTACAGAACTACAGAATCTAGGACCAGCAAAGACCCTAGGGTCCGCTCGAGGCTAGTCCGCTACACTACATCCGAAACTACGATACACACTTATCTACGAGTGTATCTCTAACATGCTATTTTTTTTTTTTTTTTTTTTTTTTTAATATATAATCTACTGTACACACTTATCTACATGTGTACATTATCATGCATATTAAGTACTTCAATCTAGGGGTGGGGGGGTGATAGAAAGTATTTCTTCTCAACTTCCGCAGCCCTCGACTGCTAGTGGTGAAAATCTAATTTTAGGATAGTAAGACTATTTATAGGATAGGCGGAAAAAAAAATGGATATCTAAACTACACATGCAAGAGAAATCGCTGGCATCATTTTTAGTCATCATTTTTACTCCCATTGTTCCTCCGCTCCAAACTCCTTTTGCAAAGACGTTTGTATTTACTGTGCTCAGAATACGTTATATTTATACTATTTAAGTGCGCGTCGAGACGGTTTTTAAACATATTTACCGACGTACTTTCTACTACATGGGTTGGTAGCCTATTCCAAATTCGAGTAATTTTAAACGTAAAATAGTTTGGGGCTATACTAATGTTGAATCGCTTGTTCACTAATTTTAATCCGTGTTGGCGAGGGTTTGCCCTATGATCCAATTCAAACAAATTCCTATAATCAACGTTTGAAAATCCTTTCAATATTTTAAATACTTCTATTAGCTGGCCACGTAATCTTCTGCCTTCTGCCTACTCTAATTCCCTGAGTCTTTCCTCGTAAGGCCTGTTTTTTCAGCTCGGGAATTAATTTTGTAGCCCTATGCTGCACTCTTTCTAATTGCTCGATATCTTTGTTTAAGTATGGAGCCCAAAATTGAACCGCATATTCGAGCAGTGGACGCACAAGTGATTTATATAACGGTAAAATTATATCTTTGGATTTAAACGTAAAATTACGCGCGATATAACCCAACTCACGATTTGCTTTTTTAAATGCATCCGCGCATTGTTTCGTGACTTTGAAGTCATCCGAGACTAAAACTCCCAGGTCTTTTTCCAATTTAACCACGTCAAGGACCTGGCCTTTCATGGTATACTCTACCCTTAAATTATGGCCACCCAAATGCATCACCTTACATTTACTTAAATTAAACTGCATTTGCCAATTATCCGCCCATCTGACAATCAAGTTTAGGTCCTTTTGTAATTTATCTACATCCGATCTTACATAGGCACGGTTGCCCAGCTTCGTGTCGTTACCAAATTTAGAAATCGTACTAAATACGCCATTATCCAAATCGTTTATATATATATTAGAAACAATAATGGGCCAAGAACTGAGCCCTGTGGCACTCCGCTACTGACGTTGACCCAATCAGAACATTCACCATTTATAACTACTCGCTGCGAACGATCCTTTAGCCAATTTCTAATCCAATTTAATATCTTACCCTTCACACCGATTGCTTTAACTTTCATTAATAATCTCTCGTGCGGAACGGTGTCAAACGCCTTTTTAAAGTCTAGATAGATTACATCTACAGGTTTGCTTTCGTCGTAAACGCAAATCATTTTATGGAAGAATTCCAGCAAATTTGTCAACACGATCTCGCCCGCCTAAACCCATGTTGGGAATCTTTAATCAGAATATTTAGCTCAAGGTGGCTCACTATTCTATCTCTAATAACCGATTCTAAAACCTTTCCAACTAATGAAGTTAGACTAATAGGACGAAAATTCGTTGCTTCGTATCTATTTCTATTCTTAAATATTGGTGTAACGTTTGCACATTGAAGTCTAAAGGGACTACGCCATCTTCTAATGAGCGATTGAAAATTGCACGCAACGGCTTCGCAAGCTCATTCTTAAGTTCCTTTAAATGAGTAGAGTAAACGCCATCGGGCCCGGGTGATTTCGACTTTTTCATCAAGTTAATATATTTAAGAATTTCCACTTCATTAACAGTTATATCGGATATGCAAATATCCCTATTATCTACTTCTTCAACTAACGATCCTAATTCGGACGAAGTAGGAGGAGAGGAAGAATAACTACAGAACTACAGAACTACAGAATCTAGGACCAACAAAGACCCTAAGGTCCGCTCGAGGCTAGTCCGCTACACTACATCCGAAACTACGATACACACTTATCTACGAGTGTATCTCTAACATGCTATATTTTTTTTTTTTTTTTTTTTTTAGTATATAATCTACTGTACACACTTATCTACATGTGTACAATGTCAGGCATATTAACTACTTCAACCTAAGGGGGGGTGATAGAAAGTTTTTCTTCTCAACTTCCGCAGCCCTCGACTGCTAGTGGTGAAAATCTAGTTATAGGATAGGCGGAAAAGAAAATGGATATCTAAACTACACATGCAAGAGAAATCGCTGGCATCATTTTTAGTCATCATTTTTACTCTCGTTGTTCCTCCGCTCCAAACTCCTTTTGCAAAGACGTTATTATTTACTGTTCTCAGACTACGTTATATTTATACTATTTAAGTGCGCGTCGAGACGGTTTTTAAACATATTTACCGACCTACTATCCACTACGTGGGTGGGTAGCCTATTCCAAATTTGAGTAATTTTAAACGTAAAATAGTTTTGGGCTATACTAGTGTTAAATCGCTTGTTCACTAATTTTAATCCGTGTTGCCGAGTATTTCCCCTATGATCCAATTCGAACAAATTCCTATAATCAACGTTTGAAAATCCTTTCAATATTTTAAATACTTCAATTAGCTGGCCACGTAATCTTCTGCCTTCGAGAGATGGCAAATCTAATGCCCTGAGTCTTTCCTCATAGGGCCTGTTTCTCAGCTCGGGAATTAATTTTGTAGCCCTACGCTGCACTCTTTCTAATTGCGCGATATCTTTGTTTAAGTATGGAGCCCAAAATTAAACCGCATATTCGAGCAGTGGACGCACAAGTGATTTATACAATGGTAAAATTATCTCTTTGGATTTGAACGTGAAATTACGCGCGATATAACCCAGCACACGATTTGCTTTTTTACATGCATCCGCGCATTGTTTCGTGACTTTGAAGTCATCCGAGACTAAAACTCCCAGGTCTTTTTCCAATTTAACTACGTCGAGGACCTGGCCTTTCATGGTATACTCTACCCTCAAATTATGGCAACCCAAATGCATCACCTTACATTTACCTTAATTAAACTGCATTTGCCACTTATCCGCCCATTTGACAATCAAGTTTAGGTCCTTTTGTAATTTTTCTACATCCGATCTTACATAGGCACGGTTGCCCAGCTTCGTGTCGTCAGCAAATTTAGAAATCGTACTAAATACGCCATTATCCAAATCGTTTATATATATTAGAAACAATAATGGGCCAAGAACGGAGCCTTGTGGCACTCCACTACTGACGTTGACCCAATCTGAACATTCACCATTTATAACTACTCGCTGCGAACGATCCTTCAGCCAATTTCTAATCCAATTTAATATCTTACCCTTCACACCGACTGCTCTAACTTTCATTAATAATCTCTCGTGCGGAACGGTGTCAAACGCCTTTTTAAAGTCTAGATAGATTACATCTACAGCTTTTCTTTCGTCGTAAACGCAAATCATTTTATGGAAGAATTCCAGCAAATTTGTCAAGCACGATCTCGCCCGCCTAAACCCATGTTGGGGATCCTTAATCAGATTATTTACCTCGAGGTGGCACACTATTCTATCTCTAATTACCGATTCTAAAAGCTTTCCAACTACCGAAGTTAGACTAATAGGACGAAAATTCGTTGCTTCGTATCTATTCCCATTCTTAAATATTGGTGTAACGTTTGCACGCTTGAAGTCTACAGGGACTACGCCATCTTCTAATGAGCGATTGAAAATTGCACGCAACGGCTTCGCAAGCTCATTCTTAAGTTCCTTTAAATGAGTGGGGTAAACGCCATCGGGCCCGGGTGATTTCGACTTTTTCATCAGGTTAATATATTTAAGAATTTCCACTTCATTAACCGTTATATCGGATATGCAAATATCACTATTATCTACTTCTTCAACTAACGATCCTAATTGGGACGAATCTTCAATAGTAAAGACGCTTGTGAAATGTTCATTTAAAATTTTAGACATTTCCGCCGGAATTTCCGTCAAATGACCATCTTTGTCTTTAATCGGCCCTATTGAACCTTTTAAGGGTTTCCTACTGTTTACATAGCCGTAAAACCGTTTCGGTTCCTTCTTTGAATCCTTCGCCAGTTTTATTTCATATTTCCGCTTCGCATCTCTAACCGCCCGTTTAACTTCTCTTCGAGAATCTATGTAATTTTGCCGACTTATAAATAACTCGTTGTTCTTATGTATTTGAAATTTTCTATTTCGGTCCTTAATTAAGAAGAAGAAGAAGAAGAATGAGAAGAAGAAGTATAATGAGAAGAAGAAGACTGAGAAGTAGAAGAAGAATGAGATGAAGAAGAAGAAGAAGAAGGAGAAGTCGAAGTAGAATTATGAAACGAAGAAGAATGACATGAAGAAGAATAAAAAGAATGAGCGGAATGACACGACGAAGAACAGGAAAAAGAAGTAAAAACCAGAATTAAATTATTTAAGAATATCAAGGTAGGAACTAGGCCGATTTGACAAAAGATACATCATTAGATGGGCGTTCAACGTATATATAGTACAAATATACACACACATATATATATATATATATATATATATATATATATATATAAAGTGTATAAAATAGTATAATAGTAGATATAATAAATCAGGGAAGCCTGATGGTTGCCAGTGCGATCTCTTTCCAACGCCTCTAAAAAACCTAAACCATTGGCAAGCTTTATCGATTTTAATTCATATGTACTTTATAAATTGTATTATGTACCTACATGTTTAAAAAAATAACTTATAAGTTCCCATTTCGGTCTTTTTATAGCATAAATCTGGATTTAGCATCTTTCCCCTAATTAGCAAAACTATAGGAACGGGAGAACAGATCCATGCGTTGGTCATATGTTGGTTTGATCTCGTAAGACGTGGGATTTTTCCGTATTATATGAGTATAAAACGATCAAATCAGTCTTAATACTTTTACCATTCTTCCTTTCTTCTTCTTATTATTTCTTCCTATTGTTATTATTATTATTATTATTCTTATTACTCCTATTAATATTACTCCTATTATTAATCTTATTATTCTTATTATTCCTATCAAGAGTAGTATTCTTTTATTATTCGTATTATTATTATATCCCTAATAATATTATTCATATTCCTACTATTATTAATATTATTTTTTCTTTTTCTTATTTATATTTTTCTTATCTTCATTAGATTGTAAAGCGAGAAAAGACCTATGCGTGGTGGGTCGAAAGCTGGTTTTAACTGATAAAACTGGAACTTTTTCGGGTTATATGAGTATAAAAAAGACTCATGTAACCCGAAAATGTAACATGCGTGGGTCTAAAGTGGGTTTTATCTCATATAAAGTGGGTTTTTCCGGTTATATGAGTATAAAAATACTCATATAACTCGCCATAGTCTAACTTTCTATGAGATAATACCGACCAAAGTCCCACGCATGGGGCTATTTCGGGTTATGTAAGTATTTCTTCTACTCATATCACCCGAAAACGTCCCACATATTTGAAATAAAACCGACCTAAGGCCCACGCGTGGATCTTTCCTCCATTTACAATCTGATAAAGATAACAATATAAATAAGAAAACGAACAAGAAAAATATTAATAATCTTCTGATAGAGAATTTTCTCATCTTTTGAATGACTTTAGTCCCGTCAAAGTCCACTAAGTAGTTCTCGAGAAACTTGCCAAAGAATACAAATTTTCTTTTTTTATTTACTCATAGTTTACCATAGTAATCTAAGCCCCGTATTTAATTTTTTTAAGAAATCTAGGCAATTCCTAGACGGATTTGGACGAATTAGACGTCATTCGAAAGAAGGCGCAATATACACTACGAATACACATATGAAAAAGTGAAACAAATAGTAGATTAGTAAGTTTTAATAATCAATGAAACCTCGGGGTGGCCAGTTAGTTCTAGTTGAAAAACTAAAAAAAGCCCGAATTAAATTATTTGAAATTATCTCGGCAATTACTGGATCAATTTGCACGAAACAAACCTCATTCAAAAGATGATGCAGTCCTCAGTACGAATAAATATATATAAAATAAAAGTGTAAAAAATTGTAGACTGGTAGATATCAATAATCCCTGGACCTCCGAATGCCAGTTAGTTATATTTTCCACGTCTAAAAACACCAGAATTAAATTTTTGCGAATATCTAGTCAAGTACTAGGTCGATTTGGACAAAACATACGTCATTAGAAGGGGAGTTCAATTTAAAGTACAAATATATGTATATATATATATATATATATATATATATATATATATATATATATATATATAAAGTGTAAAAGATAGTATAATAGTAGATATTTAATATCAGGTAAGCCTGATACTTGCCAGTTCGTTCTATTTTCAACGCCTCTTAAAAAATTATACCATTGGCAATCTTAATCGATTTTATTTATATGCAATTTCTAAATTGTATTATGTATCAACATGATTATAAAATTAACCTAGAAGTTCCCGATTTAGGTCTTTTTATAGTATAAATCTGGTTTGTTCAATTTTCACATATTACCCAAACTATTTTTATTATAATAACAACTTAGATTTGGTAAATAAACTAAGACAGATTTGATCTGTTTTATACGCATATAACCAGAAATGGTCTCACTTTTATGAGATAAGACCGACCTATGGCCCACGGATGGATCTTTTCTCCCGTTATAATCTAATTAAGATAAGAAAGAGATAAATAAGAAAAGAAGAAAAATTTTAATAATAAGAATAGGGATAATAATAAAATGTGAAACATTTTTGTATTGGAATGACAATCATATCAATAATAAGAAGAAAAACATAATAATGATAATATGAGAATCATAATAATAATACAACGATAATCATAATATAATAAAAATCGAATCATAATTTTAATAAAAAAAATTATAATAAGACGAAGACTAAAAAGGAGTAATAAGAAGACTACTACTAATAAAAAGTATAATAATAGGATTAATTAGAAGAATACTTATAATAATTGTAATAATACTGATAATAAGAAGAATAATAAAAGCAATAATAACAATAAAAATATAAATTATTATAATATGAACAATAATAATAATAATAATAATAATAATAATAATAATAATAATAATAATAATAATAAAATAATAATAATAATAATAATAGGAATAATAATAATAATAATAATAATAATAATAATAATAATAATAATAATAATAATAATAATAATAATAATAATAATAATAATAATTCAAAGAAGAATAAGAATAATAATCAGAATAATAAGATTAATAATAAGAAGAATTCTACTAATAAAATGAATAATAATAGGATATTAAGAAGAATACGCATAATAATTTTAATAATACTTCTAATAATAGGAACAATAACAATAATAATAGGAATATTAAGAATAATGATAGTAATAATAATAAAATAAAGTATAAATAAGAATAATATAAGCGAGAATAATATTAAATGAATAATGAAAAAATAATAAAATTAAATAAAATAGCCACTGCTTTACCATTTTCTATCAGGTAATGTTACGTTTTCATAAACCTTTTGATCTGCTTGTGTTTAAGGATGTTTTTATGGTAAATTAATTGGCACCTTTCACACCCTAACTGGCAACTCAGTCGGTCTACTGGATTGGCCGTTGGTGGGGTGTTTGTTTGGTATATAGAGGTGACCAACTTCTTCATTCTTTTGGTGGTAAATTGGTACAAACATTACTTCCTTATTTGGGAAACTGAAAGTTATCATTTTCAGTTGCGATCACTAACAGAACAGAGAACTTCAATATTCCTATTTTTGCTCTTACAGGTTTGATGGTTTTTATTCGCAAACTGTGCTGGTTTGATCGGTCAACGGGAGCCGTTGTCCCTCAAAGGGGCAATTGATCCGAAAATTTTACTTCCACCACTGTCTGGAAAGGAAAACAAAGGCGGAGGCTGCGCAAGAGACTGTGGAGGGATTCCTTAGGATTTAAGAAAGAGCCGTGTCCCTACCTCCAGACTAAGTTACAACAAGGCGAAGCTGTTCAAGTTAGTGGCGGCCTACGAAAGTTTTCAGAAGCACAAGAAAAGAGCCTCGGGAACCGCAGGGATAAATGAGGAGACCTTTCAAGTGGACCTTGATGACTTCTTTGATGTGCCCTTGAAAAAACCACAAACGAGATGGACAGGGCCTTCCTCATCAGCCGAAGCGAGGATCGATGGACTTCCCCCATGAGCGTACTGGACACTGGATCAGCGAGGCTCCAAGAGAAAAAGTGAAAGTGGAAACAGGCTGCGGAGATGGAAAAAAAGATAGCCTTAAGTTTGGTGCCTTTAAGCCAGGTGGCCACATCGTCTCCATCCTCTCACGGGTAAACGGATGGAAGCAATGCAGAGTTAAAATGCCTAAGTCCTCCTAGTCTACTATGATCTTGTCAAAAGAAAGTGACCACCAACCTGGACCTCTTCAAGGTCTCAGATCCGGCTGCAATGGCAGTGTTATGAGCCGTGGCCAAGGCAATCGGTCAGAACATCAACAAAATTATGCTCTCTGCGAGCTCCATCAGCCGCAATACGAGAAAAAACGAAAGAAAGTGGCCACTGCAGAGAAGATAGAATGCCTTGTGCTACCTCACTTGGATGCCAAGCAGCTGCATGACATCGCTGGGGGACGTGAACACGTTGAGAGGCTCACCATTCACGTCACAGGTGTAGACAAGGAGTACCTCGTGGAAGCAGCCTAGATCCTCCAAGGCACTGGGCAACACATGGCTGAGGCTGTCCTCAATGGAGTATTCGAAGCAGGACTGGAGGCGCGCATTAAAAAGAATCGTGTTTGACACTACTGCCTTGAGCACGGGTCCCAATGGAGGAGCCTGCATCAAGATCCAGGGTATGGGAAGCAATCTCTCCTGGTTTGCGTGCAGGCACCACATCTTGGAAGTAATCCTTTGGGACGTTTTCAAGCACTGTTATGGACCACCTAGCGGGTCTAACTTCCCTCTCTTCGTCATGTTCTAGGACCAGTGGAACTTCCTCGACCAGAAATCCTGGACGTACTCTAGGATGAAGAAAGCCTCCTTCCTCTCCTGAGAGGCGAGTGGTTGTTGCGAGGGAGACAGCTTTTAGCGAGCTCAAGAGTGCCATCAAACAAGGGAGTCTTCCAAGAGATGACTACAAGAGCTCTTGGTTCTCTCCTACATCTTCCTGGGAGGCAATATTGGGACTACTTTAAGATGCGGGCACCAGGAGTGTTTCATTAAGCGAGATGGATGGCCGAGGGTATCTACGCTTTCAAGATTTTCTTCTTTAGGTTTCAGTTTCGGGTGACCTCTCACGAACTTCCAACCATTGGAAAAGTCTCCCTCTTCGTCGCCCTCCTTTACGCCTTCTGTGGGACGAGGACATGGTTCCTTCCCATTCTCCCTACAACGACCCCCTTTTCACGAGGGAACTTTGCAGAGGAATTCCCAATAAGCGCCTTGCTGAAATGGCCCTAAATGCATTAAGGTGCAATCTCTGGTACATGTCAGAAGACTTGGTGCCTCGTTCTCTCTTCGACAAAATGGTTACAAAGGAAAAGAAGGCCTCCATGGTCCAGAACATGAATTGGAAAGGGAAGGGACTGAAATGTCTGCACGGAAAGGCCTTTAATCCCAACAAGACTCTCAGGCTTCTGAAGTTGGAGGCCAAAGAAGGAGGGGGTGTACCACGACCTCCAAGGCAGCCCTACTGAAGACCGAACGATGGATTCTGAATAAAGCTTGGATGTCCTTTCGGAACTGTTTTTTTGTCTTGTTTCTGTTTTCAGTGATGTCATTCTATTTACATTTCTCTGCGTCGAAAGGAAATATATTAGAACTTCTCTTTTAATATTTGCTAACTTTTTTTTCCTTTTTTGTTTGTTTTTAAAAAATTGTTGCTTCATGGGGGACCCCTAAGCAATGTCTGATTACAATAAAATTTGGAAGAATCTTTTAATTTTTTAGTTAAACAAAAATAACATATGGTCCAAAATTGTTTGCAATATGTGACATTTTGAAACATAGAATATTATATATATCTACATATATAGGCAGTTGTAGCTAGTATATTTATATCTATATTATAATTTCCAGAAATGGATGATGATGATCATGCTAATATCCCTTATATTAACCTGAGAGACTCTGAAGAACAACCCGTTGAGGAGAAAATATTCAGGACACAAGAGGGTATGATGCAACACCTTGGCGCATTGGCTCAGATGAGAACGACCCTCGAGATTCTCATTGTCGGGCTGTTAATATCCTCTAACTGAATCACTTCGTCTGCCAATTCAATATTTCAAAGATTTCATTAATGATAGCATTTTGGATTTCAGAGCTACACAAATTAATTTGTATGCGGCTCAACGAAATATAAATAAGCCATTGCGACTTGAAAAAAATAAAGTACAACAATTTAATTGAATCTTGTCATTATGTCTTTGGTAAAATTATGAAATACGAGGCGTTACTGCAGTGAGACATTGAATTCCATTCGATATCCAAAGTTTTTAGTAATAATCAATAGGAAGAAATAAAGAGCTCTCTCCTTTTCACTGTTAACTTGCAAATGCCTGATAGGAATGACCCTAATCTAGACAAGCTTTTCAAGGTTCGTCCTCTGATCGAGCATTGGAAATCAAAGTTTCGCAATATCTCAATGCCTCGAATTTGATGCATAGATGAGATGATTGTAATTTTCAAGAGATCCTCCAATATCAAACACAATAAATGGGGATACCAAACTTCTGGCTTGTATGATACTTCTTGGATTATATATGACTTTCCTTTTTAGGATGGGATCCTAAAACCAGTAGAAGGAGAACCAGACTTGGGTGCAACTTCCATCAGTCAACATTCAGAGAATCACCATCATTCTCTTAATTCTAATTCATTTACTATATTAACTTCAGCCTTAACTTCTCACGATTTTAAAATCTTAGAGTCACTATATATCATTAAAATAAATCCAAAGTTAAATAATTACGCCTCCTCAATTAAATTATTCACAATATAACCAACCAACACTTCAATAGATTAACTAGCCAACCAACCAACCGAATAAACTTCATCAGTAATTTTAAATGCTTAGTTAGTTGATTTCTCAACTCTCTCGTTTAAGGTCAGTCCCCTTGTTCATTCTGATTAATTTTCGGGGTTTTTGTCTTTTTATGGTGTGTTTTTACAATTTAATATAATGTTATTTTTTGTTTACTTCAGTAACTTTTAATACGTGATAATCAAGTCAGTTTGTTATAATTTCACTTTCTATTTTTTTTTCAATACCACTGGGTAATATTATTTCATTGTATATATTATTAGTGTTTTTACTTTAATTTAAATTATTGTCAATTTTATTATTTTACCTTGCCTTCTTGCGCTTTTTTTGTAATGCATTCTTTTAAGTGTTATCAATTAATGTACCTTCCCCTTCTCATTAGACGATATAGTCGCTGAAGATGGTCCTAGTAAAGGTCCGAAACGTCCGGCCAATAAATGATTAGTAAAATCACCTGGGTCTTCATATTCCTGCTACATATCAGATTCCCAAGGAACAAATCAATTACCAGTATTATTCGCAGAAGATACAATGAAGACACCGTCAGAAGATTTCGTGCATTAGATTTAACTTCAAAGAAACTGGAGAAAGCTAAGCTTGACGTTTAATTTTTGTCCACTTGCAAAAACTATAATTACGTCCCCCAGTTTCTCCGCTTTAAACTTTTCAGATCATCTCTCATGCAGAGTGATCTTTATAAATCCTTGACCCTCAAACTTCTTTCGAAAGAAATCCATCTTAAACAGGGTCTTGTATCTAAACTCTCGACTAAAGTATCACGAACTTCTTTATCGTTGAAATATTCCACGTCTCATTTGGATTTTATTGTTTTAAATGGTTTTATATCACGCCAAATAGATAAATATATCTCTTTGACCTTAAATAGATTAAAGCGTAAACTTAATAACCTGGGCCATAATTTTAATTTTAATATATCTAGAGATGAAGTCATCTTTAACTTTTCTGATAAAGTGTTGTCTCCATCAGAAAAAACGTCTTATATCTTTAGGATTAGATTTCAGGCTTCTTGTTTTCAAATTAAACTTCTATCAATATTTCCTTGCCTTTGAAAGACTTTGTCACCAGCTCAACACTCTTCCATCACTTAAATCAACTCCAGATTTGATTAATGAGATCAAAGGCTTGGCTAATAAGTTCTACTACAAGTGGGACAGTTTCAAAGTTTCCAATCCTGTTTTCAGTTTTAAACTTTTTAGTGTCCTTTCCATCTTATGCAAAGATCACTCTATCATAGTTTGTAAACCTGTTAAAGGCAAGGGAATAGTAATCTTCAAATCGTACTGATTATATGCGCAAAATGTATACCATTCTATCAGATTTGTCGAAATTTTCCAAAGTGAATACAGATCCCCTTAAGGATATTCTGAAAATTGAAGATAGAATTAATAATTTTCTACGTTCTCTTACTAAACGAAATATTTTAATTGATGTTTATCATAAGCTTTTTGTTTCTGGTTTATTCCCTGGGGTCATCTATGGTATTAAAAATGAAATACCTCTCCGCCCTATCTTATCTGCAGTCAATACTCCAAGCTACAACTTAGCTAAGTTTTTTGTTCCGCTTATTGATCCTTTGATACACAATCACTTTACCTTACGTGACTCTTTCGATTTTTCAAAATATATTGGTGATCTCCGTTTGGGGAATTCTTCTTTTATGGCCACAATTGATGTGGATTCATTATTTACTAATGTTCCGGTACAGGAAACCATTAATATTATTTCAGAAACTCTTTTTCATAATACGAGTGAAATATTGGGTTTAACTAAGCAACTTTTCATCAAGCTTTTAAAGCTAGCCGTGGGTGATACTATTTTCCTTTTCAACAATGAGCTCTATCTACAACACGAAAGCATGGCTATGGGTTACCCACTGGGTCCCTCCTTTGCCAATAGCTTTTTGTGTCACCACGAAACTCGGTGGCTGGACAAGTGTCCATTAGAATTCAGGCCTATAGATGACTGTTTTCTAATTTTTAAGCACAGTGATCATGCACTCCTATTTTTAAATTATATTAACCAACAACATCCCAACATAAGGTTTTATATGGTAACAGAAAAGGACAACAAAATCTCATTCTTGGATGTCAACGTTCTCCGAAACAGTTCCTCTTACAATACATCCATTTACAGAAAACCTACTACCTCTAGATTAGGTACACATTTCTTTAGTAGCTCTCCCAGTCAGTTTAAATTATCCAGTATTAAAAGGCGAATTTTTAGAGCATACCATATATGCTCTAACTGGATATCGTTTCATGAAGAACTGACTTATTTAAAGGATTTCTTACAATTTAATTATTACCCCGATTTCATCTTCGACCAGTTAGTATCCAAATTTCCCTCCAAAATATAATATCCTCGACCCTTACTTACTACCGTTTCTAAACAGAAGGTTTTCATTAAGCTACCCTATCTCGAGCATTTGACATCCGAGTTTAGCAAACTCCTTCTCTCTCCCCTTAACAACCATTTCCCTCAATGCCAATTCATTTGTATTAACTCCAAACCTATATCATTAAATTCCTTTTTCCTCCATAAGGAGCCAATCTGTTTGGGCTTGCGATCCTGTATAATTTACAATTATACATGTACGACCTGCCACAGTCATTATGTAGGCCAAACTGGCTTACAATTCAACTGCAGGATCGCGAAGCACTTGGGTTTGTCTCATAGGACTGGTATTCCCATTTCTAAACCTGAAGCCTCTTCCATCAGGCAACATTCAGAGAATCACCATCATTCTCTTAATTCTAATTCATTTACTATATTATCTACAGCCTTAACTTCTCACGATTTTAAAATCTTAGAGTCACTATATATCATTAAAATAAATCCAAAGTTAAATAATTACGCCTCCTCAATTAAATTATTCACAATATAACCAACCAACACTTCAATAGATTAACTAGCCAACCGACCAACCAAATAAATTTCGTCAGTTATTTTAAATGTTTAGTTAGTTGATTTCTCAACTCCCACGTTTAAGGTCAATCCCCTTGTTCATTCTGATTTATTTTCGGGGTTTTTGTCTTTTTATGGTGTGTTTTTACAATTTAATATAATGTTATTTTTTGTTTACTTCAGTAACTTTTAATACGTGATAATCAAGTCAGTTTGTTATAATTTCACTTTCTATTTTTTTTTGGAATACCACTGGGTAATATTATTTCATTCTATATATTATTAGTGTTTTTATTTTAATTTGAATTATTGTCAATTTTATTATTTTACCTTGCCTTCTTGCGCTTTTTTTTGGGTAATGCATTCTTTTAAGTGTTATCAATTAATGTACCTTCCCCTTCTCATTAGACGATATAGTCGCTGAAGATGGTCCTAGTAAAGGTCCGAAACGTTTGGCCAATAAATAATTAGTATAATCACCTGGTCTTCATATTCCTGCTGCTATATATATATATATATATATATATATATATATATATATATATAATATATATATATATATATATATATATATATATATATATATATATATATATATATATACATATCGGTTAAGAGCGAAAAATGTCCCCCTTTTTAATTTCCTAATTTGTTAGCCATCATTAAAGCTTAAAGATAAAAATAAGTATCATCCCAAAGCGCATATTTGAATTTTTATTTGCAAGCTTAGGTATCATAGGCTTCTGTTGATAGTCTATCTCAGTGTAGAATAGCCTCTCTACGAAGATATTAAACAATTATATTTTATGATCTTAAAAATGTGAAAATTAACTCTTGAACAGCGCAGCCTTGTCGTGGAATTAATGATTCGATATTGCTACATAATCAAATCATTCGTCATTTTTAAGCAAGATATAATATACGATTAGACAATAAAACAAACAAGAGAAATTAAGCCTTATTTATAATTTAAATAAAGGAAATTATACTCTTAAGAAAATTGTGAGGGCTGAAACGAATATTTACAAGGTAAGGACTTTAGATACTGTTGATGAAACAAAGTCAGTCAGAAAATGGCTTCTGAGAGACATTAAATAGAGAAGCTGTTTGAACTATTCTTAAATAAGATCTTAATTCAAAGCTATACAAAATTCTATTTCATCAAGAGATCTCAATGCAGGATAGGCAACGAAGGATATAATTTTGCGTCAGGGTTAAAGAATTGTGCAATCACAAACAATTAGTATTGAAGAGAATAATTTTGTGATGTGTGTCACGTTAACCTAGAAGGCAAGCCAAATAAACACAATTATCGGAAGTGGTCACTAACTAAGCCAAATAATCAAGTTCAAAATCTTTTGCACTTCTCAAATATATGCTGTGATGTAAGTGGAAATAAGATCTATGGACTTTATTTGTTTAAGTTCCATGAAACATTTCAAGATCAGTCAATTAAAGCTGCCATATATCTTGACCTCAAACGTATTCTAGCCAATAGCCAATATCCTGAAGAATGGTTTAAGCAAGATGGCACTACATGTGATACCATGACATGGTTAAAGGCTCAAATTTCTTCTTCAACGAGTAATGTCACATAAGACAAATTTGCCCTGGCCGGCCATGTCCCCTGACTTGTCCCCTTTAAACTAAATTCTATGGAGTTTTGTAAAGGAAAGACTTTTGAACTGCCTCATCCAATAAATCAGAACTGAAGAATGAATCTCGAAAAATCATTTCATCGATCAGTCAATATTTTTTAGAATGCCATAAGAAATCTTCTCTACTCGTAATGATTAGTGCCTAGAGTCCCGTGGTGGTCATTTCGAATGTTAAAAAGCTTTCTAATAAAATATCATAATTGTTCTTTGTAATGATACTGATTTCTAACTTCAAGCTTTAAGAGCTAACAAATTACAGCTTTATAATCAGGGGAAATATTTTGCTCTCATCCTGTTTAGAAAATTGTGCTTCCGTTCATTTTCTTGAGAAGGTGAGTTTCAGTCCCTGGAACTTTGTTAATCGAACAAAACTGAAATATGAATATAAATATGAGTTAAATGAATGATATTATGTAATGATAATCTATTTTCATATTTTTTATCAAAATAAATGGTTGAGTCTTTTTCGAATCCAGAAATGGTTCTTTTCAAAGAAAAGCAGGAAACCATTGTTTGCTCTGCAAAAAGAGGGCTGAAACGAAAATAGATAGTAATCATGGGGATTGCATCAAGGATCACCGTCTTTTGGTTCATTAACGACTTTAACAGGACTGGATACTTTCATGTGAATAAGTATACTGAACGCCTAAGAGCTTTAAGTGAAAGGCAAGATTGCCTTAGGGTTAGGTCCCATCTCACTGCCAAGTTGCTCACGAATGGAAAGAAATTGGTGTGAAATATTCAGCGGAAGCACTGAGACGGAGACTTTATGATAAAAGTCGAAAGTCTAGAAGTGCCAAGAAGAAGTCTCATCTCTCCAATAAAAACATTACTCATATGCTTCACTTTTGTATGAAATATAAAAAAATGGACTGTTGAAGACTGGCATAAACAGATATTTTTCTGATGAAGCTTCTTTCGGCTTCTTTGCAACTTATGTAAGATCCATCTTTAGGCCTTCTTAAGGAAGCGATTTTACGAGTCCTGTGACTTTCCCACGGTGAAACACCCAAGGGAACTAAAGCTCTAAATATTGTTTTCAACAACACTGCTATGACATCTAATTATCCAAAACATGCTTCACCAGCACCTCTTCCGAAAACTTATAGACCAATATTTGAATAATCTGCCATGCAGAGAAACAGCCCCGAATATACAAAATAATAACTTTACAGGAGAAGCGTTCAAAGTTTTCCTTTATTGCAATGCCAAAAAAAATAGTATATTTTCAAGATTCTGTTAAACTTTTAATGTATTTACTCCAATATGGGCATCATCTTTCATATTTGTACTTTCTTTTGTGCATTAATTTTAGATTTTTGGCTCAGTTGCACAAAAACTGTTTTTTCTTTCGTTTATGGATTGCTATTCACCACAAATGCAGAGGAAAGAAACCGAATATAAGTATATTCGGTGTTTTTCTTCTTGAATGACCATTAATATTGAACAATTAGACACCGATTATACCTATATTCGGCATTTTTACTTTGCATTATTGACAATATTAAGCAATCAGACTTCATTATAATTATGGCAACCACATTATATTATACATTCATCACTGTTCTTGTTTATTATTAGAATTTTTAACAAGTCATTGGGAAAGTATAAACAATCCTATAAATCTATGTAATTTTTATTGATATTTTGACCATAAAAATACAAATCAAACAGAATCTTTAAAAAATGCAATGAATTTATCTTTCTATTTGCCTGTTAATATTAGTTTGAAATATCCTTAATTAAATAAAGAAAATTGTGAACATAAAGTCATATTTAAAACGATCTGAGTAAAAGTATAAAACTTCACAAAAACTGTAGTTATAGTCCTTTTTAAGGAAAAATGACTAAATAGACAAAAAGTAAATCCATTTTAAACTTAACGGGAAAATTCATAAGAACTTGATGTTTAATCTCCTCTAGAAATCAAGAGATCGGAGATATTATCACTAGTAGGGAGATTATTCCAAAATGCTCGACGGGAAATAGGGATTCTCATAACAAGACCTGAGTGAATTTTATCCAATTTTTCTTTTTGAATTCCTCTGGGCTTTGATGAATATTTCGCTGAATAAATTGGGGGAATAATTTCTTTCATGAAGTCTCGAATCGGACTTCACATAAATCTTGTAAAAGAGGAATATTATTCTCAGAAGTCGCTCTTGGGGTTGTTCTTAACCTTGATATGTTTTCGCTTCCTTGAAAGTTCCAGTGAATCGCAGAGGTCTCTCATATCATACAGATTCTTCGTTTTTCAGGTTACTTGTTCAATTTTTCCATGAACGCCATCTGCAGACTTCACATAAATCTTGTAAAAGAGGAATATTATTCTCAGAAGTCGCTCTTCAGGTTGTTCTTAACCTTGACATGTTTTCGCTTCGTTGAAAGTTCCAGTGAATCGCAGAGGTCTCTCATATCATACAGATTCTTCGTTTTCCGAATTACTTGTTCAATTTTTCCATGAATGCCATCTGCAGCAAAGAATGTCTGACCGGTGACAAGATATTTCAACGTGATTTACGAGGGTCCAAGATCTTCATTGACAAGTAAAGCGAATCCCGAATATAATGTCCAGTTTTTATTCTGAGCAACGTAATTATCTGTCCAAAATATAAACTTCTTTATATCTCTATTTTTCTTTATTACTTTGATATAGGATGATGCAACATCAGGAGCATTCCTACCTCGAACACTTTCATTCCGAACTACACAATAGTGATGTTTATTTTCTTTAAAAAAGCAAATGTTTCATTAAACACAACCATTCTCGAGCAGAAAAACTCTCTTTAACATCGGGCATCCTTGAGTGAGCAAACCTTTTTGCACATCGACGGCAAATATTAGGAGTCAATCAATTTGTTTGTATATCTCTCTATCTTTATTGTATTCTTTTCTTGTTTCCTTTTACATTTCATTGTGCAATTGAGCCTTTTCAGCATTTTCTTCGTTCATATTCAATTTATAAAATAAGCATGTTAAGCATTTGTCAACACAAGGTTCAGAAAAACCTATGTTTATTTTCTTTGGTATACTCAGATAGGATTCATATCAACAAGGACTGGTGCGTGTTTTTCTTTTAATAGTTTGTACATTGAAGCAACGGAGAGATCTGTTGGAATATATCTTATATGTGGAGCATGGTCTCTTCTGAAATGAGAAATAACTGGATTGAAATATTTGATGTGATTTATTATTACTTTTCTATTAACTCGATTGGTATGTTCACATTTTCCTCTGTTATCTGGCACTGCAATACTTGCTGACAAAATTAGTTGTGGATGAAGAAGCTGCGTCAATGGAATGAAATAATGATTTTATAACCTGATCTTGACTGTACTCTAAAGTGCTGAGAAAAAATTTCTGACAGACTTTGATTGCTTGTCCTTGGGCATCACTCAGTGTATACACATACGATGACTTCTTCATTGATAAATCTTCCTGAATATACCTTCTTTCTATTTTTTTTCTTGTTACTTTGATTGACAACCATTTTCGCCTCATATCGTAGCAGTTTTTCCAAAATTCTGAGTAAATGTGGTTTCGCATTTAATCTGAAAATTTAGTATGACATTTGTATGGGCATTTATCTATATCACATCCACTGAATAGTGAGTGTTTTTTCTTATCTTAAATGATCTCTTCTTGTTGTGTCATTTACTTCCTCCTTTTTAAACCTCAGAAGCAACAGAGGTGTGATGGGAAGCCATTTCATTATCATACACTGCTTCATGAGCATCGGAAAATCCAGGAGATTGAACTTCGATAGCAGCTGCTATATTATTCTCTTGAATGCATAAAATGTCTTGACCTTCTGTCCTCAAAACACCTCTGAAAGGAGAAAAATGAAGAAATATTTATGCATTGCATTTAAGTAGCACATACAATAATTTCGGGAATTACTGCATTACCATAATGATAATCATCACCATCATCATCTTCCCTTACTTTCCTCACCACCACCTTACCTTATGCTTTTTACTTTGTATTCACAGCATAACGGTGCAAGTATTTTTGTGTAAACAAATGGACACATATGTAACTTACAGGCATACAAATATTTAAGGCTTGTTCCTGAATATAATTATATATAAACAACGATATGTTAAAGATAAACGATATTGAAAGTTAAATGCCAGTGACTCAGCAAGAGATGCAAGCAGCCGCGCAGTGCCGTGAACATGGCAAACACACACAATGCACAAAAGAGAACATAATCTGGATCCAAATAAAAAAAACCCTAATTACCGGTTTATAGACAGACAATTCACTCATAGTGGGTCTAGCAGTCTAGGCTACTAAAGAAACAAATAAAAAGAGGCTGTACGAACAGATGAAGCAAAACAAGCGAAAAAGAAGATCAGCAAAAGAAAAATATGCTGGGGTCAGGAGGGCACTTAATCCTCCAAGAACAGACATACGAGGGAGTGTAAGCCTGAACCCCCTCGCGGGCTCATATTTAGTTTGATATGATTTAATTTGATAAAAGATTAAATATGATACGAGACAACACAAACTAATCACCTCTCAACAGCCAAGCTATTCTACTTCATCTTGAAATCAATAATGAAAAGATTCAATGAATTATTATTTCTTTTACATTCCAGTAATTATGACTATTATTTATAATAAAGGCCATATTATTAAAAAAATAGAGTTAATATAAATATAAAGAAAACATTTAATTATAAATCTAAAAATAAAATAGAGAGGCAAACGCATTTTGTGATAGAAAACAAAACTACATTGAAATTAAAGCTTAATATGTTTTAGAATTACTGTTCTTTTAAAAATTGGAAGACGTTTGATGGTGTATTGTAATTGCAAGCCATGGCTACGAGCACTTCTGCTTTAGAGATTATTTCTGACTGAATTAAAAAGATAAAACTTGACATAGGCAGAAAAAAAACTCTCTTGTCCATTTCAGTACAGACGCGTAGCTCACAATTTGTACAGGAAAAAACAAGTTGCTGCATGAGAGGAGCGGCAATAAATTGATAAAAAGCTTGCATATTCGGTGTTTTACGTCTGGATATTATGCTACATATAAATGAAATACACCGAATATTCAGTATAATCGGTGTTTAACCTCCGCAATTGTAAAAAAGGTGTTTCTTCTATGTTAACATGTTGTTGTTTCGTATATTCAGTGTGTGGTCAATTTCTAACTAAAAACGAGTGAAAGATGGGCGTAAAACAATTCCAGAAATGGATTCTACGGGTCAAACTACATAAGAGTTAATATATAACTCAAATTTGGAAAATTTGTATATTCGGTGTTCTTCCTCTGCACGGTAGTAATAGCTAATTTTCAGTATGATTGCAAAACATTTTACAAAGAAAATGCCATAATAATGGTTTTAGCATAAACTAATCTCTATTGTTTCGAAACTTCGCCTTGAAATTAGTCAGAATTTAACCGATTAGAAATTCTCTAGAAACTGTAGTATATAATCAAACTGGCCGTTGATAAAAGTTAGCTATCAGATTGTAAGCAGTTTCGATTTTTTATTGAAATAAATCAATCAACATCAGTCAAGATATGATCAAAATTTAGCTTTCAGCATTCTACAACGAATCAAAAGAGTCGTTAATAACATGGGACATGGTTTTAAAGATTGACAGAGTGAAATCACTTGAATGTATTTATTAATAAAATAAGTATTTTCTCTGAAGTTTTGGATATTTCACATTTAAATTAGGATACAAGCAAAGTAAAACAAAATGCATTCTTTTTTAGTTCAATTACTTTTCTTATATGAAAGAATAGAGTAATCTCAAAATTTTTAGACATATATATATATATATATATATATATATATATATATAAGAGAAAGAGAAATTTTACGCTAATGAGCAATGAGACAAGAAACAGATTTTTTTGAGCTAAGAGAAAGCGATATTGGAAGAACACAAAGATCAAAGAGAGCAAAAGACGGCACAATGAAGGCAATCCATACTAAGTAGACAAATAACACCCAGGTTAAAAGGTTTGAAATTCCGGGCCTGGACTCGAACCCGAGTCTCCTTAGTGAGGGTCAGAGGCTCAACCGTTAAGCTACAGGCAAGATGTCTAAATTTGGCCCGAATCGTCCCCCTATCAAACCCATTATCTCTCTATGCTAATAACCTACAAGTGATTTTTCTACCATACTTTCTTACCTGCTTACAGTTTCAAGGCTCATTATCCATGTCACATATAAATAGGAAGCAAATACAAGCTCTACGGGTGGTAACAATCACCACATGGCTTTGGCCATATTTATTTTCTGCCTTTCAGAACTCTCTTCAACACATAAAGTAAATGCACAAACTTTGTATTGTCGTCCATACAACAATATAGTACAAGAGAAAAAGAGGTTTTTCGCTATTATTTCACGGCCTAAATTATATATGGCGAAAGTCTTGTGGTAGTTGTTAGCACGTACAGAACTTGCGGTTGACATTAGAAAAGCTCAGTAAGAATTTTTCTTTCATGTGGGTAACAAAATACGTGGTTTCTTCCTGACTTCTTCATTTCTTTCTCTCCATTCCTCTCATCTTTATCTCGCATTTTTTTATCTTCCTCCTTAATTGTTTTATATTCATTTTAACCTAATTGGGGAGAGTTTTTAAGTTTGCATTGAATTTTCATTTTTTGTCATTTCAGATCTTTCTCCTTTAATCTAAAATCTAAATGGCGGTAATTAATTTTATGATTGGTTATATTTCTTGTTTTGCGCATCGATCTCTCTTGCTTACATATTACAGTTTCCGAGATTCTTTGATAATGAAAATGGAATAGCGTTCAATGGTGCTTGGACTCTTCGTTTGCTTTTCCTTGTTGGCTTTGTTGCATATATATATATACTTGTTATAATGTACATATTGATTCGAAGCTTTTTATAAGCTTCCTCCACCTGAAATTTGGTCATAATTGACGTAAAACCTATAATAATTTATCGTCATCCTTTCTCTGAGGCAAAATTAAAAAAAGCAAGAGTGGTATTTAAGGTGACAGAGAAAGAAAGGTGTAAGTGATAAAGGAGATCTAATGAAGTTTAAAAAAGGTTTGCCCGGTCACCGGCCATCTCCTTTATAAATATCTAATCAATTTAGTAACTAATGCTAGTATTTGAGTGAAATTCCAGTTTTCTATCTGAACTTTATCGTATGCAAAACATAAATAGAAAATTTTAAAGAAGCTTTTATGTAATTTATACTATTTATGGCATCCAATAGGTCTATTGGCTCAAATCTGATCCTATTTAGGCTAAAACGTATGCTTATTTTGTCAGATTTGTTTTGGTCATTTTAAATCAAATGAATTTATTTTCCGTTATTTTCTGATTAAATTCATACTACTATGGCTGCCAAAAAAATGGATGTTATCAGAATATATTAAAGATTAAATCTCTAAAAAATATGGAAGTCACAGGGTACACTGGTCAACAAGTTTTGGCTCGAGAACCAAAGGGAGAAAAGCCTAATACTAGAAATAGTACAATTTCTTGGACATCAATATGGAATAACTACCCAAAATTTAATTACTTTCCTCGAACACACAACGTAGGAAAACAACATGATTCCTTTTGTTCTGCTGCTGCAAATTAGAAAGGGAGGTACCAAAAGAAGTGTTGCCCTCAAAATCCATCCAAAATCCATCTGATTATATAAACCGATGACGTCAGAATAGAATCGTATATGCCAAGTAAAATTAGCGTGGTTATTCTCTGATCTAGTCAACATCGCTATCAATCAAACAAAAACTTAGAACATACAAAAGAAATTATAATTTTAAATTATAAAACAACAAAATGTGTTATAGAAAATGCTGTCAAAATGTTTAAGTAATTTTTTATCACAGGATTTCAAAACGATGTTTATTTTTTCTTCTCACACATATAAATTTTTATCTTAAATGCCTTTTTTGTACTAAATGAAGTACAAAAAAAAAAAAACGTTGCTGACCTTCCTAATTGTATTGGGCATTAAAGTCATCGAGTGTCCTATCAAATCAAATCTGTTACTCCAAGAATATGAATAAAAACATCAGGTAAAATAGCCATGGCAATAATTATTATAGGTCCTTTTCCTGAGATTCCGTTATTTGCAAATATTTGTTCAACAAAATGAAATAGATGTGGGATTTGCCCAAGTAAAAATGATAATAAATACAGCACATTTGTTCACATAAACCAAATAGTTAGAAATAAAAGCTTAAAGATTCAAAACGGACACGCATTTATACACACGGCTTATACACAATTTTATATCGATTAATTTTCTTTCCTTTAGCATAATTAGGAAAGCGAATATTGCGAACGATGGATATTTTGAAAAAATTTCTTTTAGTAGTCTCATTTATTCTATAATGTCACGTAGAAGAATATAAGGATATATGGCCGTCACTACCAGGGTTTACTTAAGTCAAATTACAGCGAAGAACGTAAATTATTCCAAACTAAAATTAATACTAAACGCAGTAAATTGTCCCAGGAGAAAAATAGGAATTTTTCTTAAGAAATTGATGAAAAATTGCAAGTTGAACGTTTTAACGAGTGATTTTAATTGATATATTTAATGTAAATTTTATTCATTTAAACAAAATATTATATTATTTAATTCTTTTATATACTCGTATTTACATGATTATAATAATTTTTTCTATCAAAAAAGCACAACCCCAAACCTTTTCACATAAGTGCCAATTTAAGTTAGCTTCGATGTATATAATTGATGATTTTCTTTTGACATATGTAGAAATAATTTCGCGGAGAGGGCAACAAGTGGCATATCGCATTTATGTTCATTCATTCGGTTAGAAAATCTGCTGCCTTTGCGATATATACTTCATTACATGATTTGCATGGAATAAAATAAACTCTCTGTTCTTTATCGATTGATCTATTTTTAGATATGCTAATTCTGATCGTATTCTCGTACTGAAAGGCAACATTGATGTTGTTGGTCAGTGCCAACCTTTTGAAATTGATTAACTGGGGGAAATATTGGAAGGTAACATAATATTTGTCACATATGTTTTCCTAATAATTAGCTAGAGAGTAATGGATGGTTTTGGCTTTATAGTGACACTTTTCTATGAACTAAATCAGATAGTACAGTTCATTGAATATTTGGATGATTGTATTAATTTCGTCTTGCAAGAAACAAGGATCACAAATGAGATATGCTCTCAGGAACATAGAAGAAACTACAAACCTTTTAACGGATATATCGTGACAGGAGAAATAATGAATATAGGCATTAGAATTAGTTGGTTTCCGGTAGAGGGAATAATATGCTTTGTCGTTTATTTTCGATATTTTTAAATCCAGAAACGGCAATCAGTTGTTCAGTTTCCATTTTACTTTAAATGCAATAGTTTAGTGGATCTTATTCAATTTTTCAAAGAAAGAATCAAATCTGTTAACATTGATTGGCCATGTGGCACATATATCGTCTATATAGCGGAACACATTGTCCGTCACACACAAACAGACTAATTTTAAAATGCCGACACATTTTCGCATAATCCAGCACAGCGCCAATGATCTGTGTGTTTGTACGTTAAGCAACTTCTATATCTCACTTGTTCACTAGCTATTGACAAGGAACGGATATCTCTACAAAGGGTAAACGCAATACTTCCGGCGCTGTAGAAGCCTTGTGAGCAGAGGCAATATTACTTATAACCAGGATGTTGTCTAAGTATGTTTAAGTTTTGACATTTGTTAATTTTACTTAATAGTTAAAAATAGAGGATATAATATTCAAAGGTGGTACCCTCCAGGGTGGCCTCCAGGGAAGATCTAGGAGTGCCACCGGACCGTGAGCGATACCTAGCTCGCGAAGGAGTTTTCTAGCCACTGGCGTCTCTCAGCGGCAGATGCCGCGGACTCACGTGTATAGGCAAATAATGAAATGTGCACGGCGCAGAGCGAGTGGCATCTCCTTAGCATCGAAAAGTAGGCTCACTAGGAGTGAAGTGCGGAAGGGCCAGGCAAAGGCCGATGTGGTGGATCTAGTACACCTTCCGCCATAAAAGTTCATATGCAGATGCATAAAACTTGGACGAAACCAAGAATTTCCATGACACGAGTACAAGAGACCCTAAGGCTGCGAATATGAGCATCCCAGTTGAGGCCTCGGTCAAATACAAGACCGAGAAAACAGTGAGAGTCCACTACTTTCAGGCGCGCCCTGTTGAGAAACAAGTCTGGTTCAGGGTGGAGCCATGGATGGCGGTCAAGTGCACCACCTTAGTCTTAGCCAAAGAAAACCGAAGCCTGTGCACTTTGGCAGAACGAGAGACTTGGTTCAATATCTGTTGGAGTCGATAATGTAGAGAAATGAAGCAAGCCATCGCTCAGGGTTAGAGAATGACGGTTAAGCTACTAGTAGTACTAAGAGTACTACTACTACTAATAATTGAATGAAGTGATTAATAATAGATTCTTAAACAATATTTAAGTATCGCATGGAATAACTTTATTTACGTCCTATTTAATCCTAAAACCCTTCTATCAATTATTTCTCTTAGACTTTTTGTACTTGATGAGGCAAAAGTCTATACCCAAGTGAATAAGTACACCAAAAAGATAAGTAATTAAAAAAATAATTTTTTCAGACATTTTTACACCATATTATTGATAGAGTTACAGCAAACAACTTATTTGTGGAGATCATTCGAATTTTTCAAATCGTAATAAAAAAATATCATATCCAATTAAAAATAAAAGTAAAAGATGAGTAAATAGAAAACCAATAATTATAAAGAGAATCTATAAAAGTTGTAGTGTTCTGATAAACATCCTATTCAGATACTTATATCATCTTTACCTAACGGCGTAGCCTTGAAATTAACGTATCAGGACAGAGAGTTTCAAAGACTCTATTCTAACATAAATCTTCCCACTCAGATACGTTGTCATATTTTTACGAAACTCTTTCAGTTAACCAGTTTTCACTTTCCACATCCTCCTTCTTAAACAAGATTCATTTCCACTGCAAAGGTTATGGCTGTACAAAGTAGCCTTTGCGTATATAGATGAGCAAAAGTGCTATGGTAGCTGCAAAAAGCTTAATAGTTATGCTGTTGACCGATAAAAGCGTAAGATGAGCTAGCGACAGATTATAATTGAAGCCTTATTAAATGGTGGGCAATTTAAAACTCCGTGGTTATTAAGATGATAAGAGAGGAGTTTAGGTGCGTGTTAAAGGGCTAAATTGACAGGCAAATAAAATTTAATACAAGACAAATTTAAATGAGAGATGAGAACTTTGGAAGAGAAAACAAAAAGAAAGATTTTTTTGGTAAATATATATGCGATTTTTTCAATTATTTATCCTTTTTTTATAAACCAGTTTAAAAAAAGCGTAGAGAAAATAGATTGTACCTCTGCGACAAAGTTACTTAACAGAGGTTATTTTTGTATGTATCTTTGATCTTTTCTGATTCTAATAAACTGTCGTAGATTGGACTCTCGACGATATACCATATATAACTATTCGTTGAGTGAACTTCTTTAATTATCTTTAGAGTGCGTGGATGTCTGGCGGGCCGATATTATGTATCTTCGATATGCTTAAGAAGTGGAACTGAGCTCAAGGATAATAATATTGCTATCATTAATGAAATAGAGTTTTTTTAATAATAACTATCAACAACACACAAAACGGAAAATATTGACATAAACAGAGAATGGAAAGGATCGTGGGGACTCGAGCTAATCCGAGGATTAAAAGATTTAAAAAGGTAAAACAAATATAAAGTTAAAGAGATGGGATGGTTCGCTAAACCATTCAAATCACAGGATAAAATTGAAAAAAGGGTTAAATACTCAAAGGTAACGTTCGGCTTACGTAATTTATACTTGTTGTGCAGAGGAAGGCGACGTGAAGGAATTTTCGGTCCGCTGGCAAGTTCCAGCCGAAGGGAGGGGGGATTAAATGAACCCGACGTGGCGTCTTGGGAATGAGAACCGTTTCTTGATGAACGGGCTCAGAAGAACAATTGCTGTTCTACGTTGTTCTCTTCTGAACAACAGGGGGGGGGGTAAGAACCGTTTCTTTTCAACGGGCTCGAACGAACAATGGCTATTCTAACGTTGTTCTCTTCCTGAACAACAGGGGAAGAGTGAGAACCGTTTCTTGTCAACGGGCTCGAACGAACAATGGCTGTTCTAACGTTGTTCTCTTCCTGAACAACAAGGGGGAAGGGTGAGAACTGTTTCTTGGCAAACGGGCTCAAACGAACAATGGATGTTCTACGTTGTTCTCTTCTGAACAACAAGGGAGTGGGGTGGGGGTGAGAACAGTTTCTTGTCAACGGGCTCAAAAGAACAATCGCTGTTCTAATGTCGTTCTCTTTCTGAACAACAAGGGGGAAGCTTTGTGGACTCGGCGTCACGAAGGCTCGAACCTTGCCACTCAAGGGATATTGTCCTTCTTCTGGACAAGTGATGGTAAATCTCAAGGTCGAGGTCCCTTGGCGCACAAGGTGAGGGAGGGTCGTGGTGATGTTTCGCGACGAAAATCTGGATCTCCATTCTGCTCTTAGTGGTAAAGTTTCTAAATAAATAGTCAAGACATCTGCTTGGCGTGGGGGACAATGGAGTGGGAGCTTCGAGGGAATGCACCTCCGAGCCTGGAAACAATGCCTTATCTGTTCATAAGCCTAACTCAATCTGGCGAGGTCGGTGCAATGGGGCGAACGGGGGGAAGATAAACCTCCTTGTTTGAACATTGACTTAGGTGGCTGCGATAAGGCGCCAAGCTTCAAAGCGAAGATGCACGTGAGGTGCATCGTGGTTTTAAATAACATGTGATAGTGGTTGAAATTACGCGGCCTCAACACGTTCTATCACATAAACATATGTTCATTTTTCTCCTCTTTGGGTGAAAGGTAAAAAATGCCTACTTATAGCGTCACGTACGCGTTTTAAAGCTAAATTTTACCGAATCTGCGCGTGGAAGGGGCAAAGAAGCTAAGCGAGTAAATCACACTTTCGTCTCATAAATTCATAACTGATTTCACAATCAGTGAATTTTTAGGAATACACGCTGTCACTTTTATCTTTTATGGAGCCCTTTTCTATCCGGCCATATCTCTTCCCCCTCTTATCTCTTATCATCTTTTTCTCTTATTTAACAGATACATAGGAACGACATATTCAGACCTATCCAATTATGATTCTTTAATAAATTTCCCAAAATGATTGAATCAAATAAGAGAAATCTTCTGAAACCTATTCCCTATCTTTACATTTTTTAAAGAAAAGAGAAGCTTCACAACTAAGATTTATTGCATGGCGGTTTCTCATGTTTATAAAATTAAACTCATATCAAAGTAAATTCGGAAAAATACAAGAAAATATCCAGGCCCAAATCTTAAAAAATATCTATTTAGAGCTCTTGACAAAATATCTTTAAAAATAAAAAAAATAGTTTATGGTGATATTTATGAGATCTACGGTAAATTCTATATAAGGCCAGCAGTGAGTCCATTTGTTCATTGTATGATTTAACTATTTGGGGACAAGAGATATCCGAACGAGGTTGCCGGAAAAACTATGTCACGAAACAGATTTCAAGAGACCATAAATTATATCGATTTTTCTAACAATAAGACTATTGAACTATCCAACAGAACATAAAAAAAATCAGCGTCTGATTGATTTACTAAAGAGAAAATGTCAGGAATTGTATACCCCTGAAGAAAATATAATCATTGATGAAAGGCTCATTCCTTGGAGTGGCCGCTTGATTTCCGTCAATATATCCCTTCTAAGGAACACAAGTAGAGCATAAATCTGCTCAAACTTTTTTCTGCAGAAAGATATTGCTGGTCATTACAAGTATATGGAGGCAAGTAAGCAACAAAAGGAAGGGAAGTTGACCAGGTAAAAATAATATGTCAGAAACTAAGAAAAAGACAGAGAAGTGAGTGGAGACCGTCTTACGTCGACAACTTCTACACGAGCTCTGATCTAGCTCAAATCTTTTTCATCAGAAAAAAACATGTTTTTAAAACCCTAAGAGAAACTAGGAGGTAACTACCAAAGGACGTGATGCAAAAACAGCTAAAAGGGAGAGACATGATTCCACGAGAAGAATACCACGATATTTGTTGTTCTATGTTGGAATGACACATGAATGTAAGGATGGTCTAGACAAAGCATAGCCCAGAAATGGTGGAGCCAAGGGTATTAATGATCAAATATCCTGTGCCGGATGCGTCCGCAGTTATTATGGAGAATCAGGAAGAGATATTAAGACTAGGATTAATGAACGTAAGAGAGACATTATAGCCAATAGAAAATCAAACGGAATGGTAGTATATGTTGATGATTAAGCTCATTTACCTAATTTCGTGGGATCAAAGTAATTCATAAGGGTTTAGCAAAAAGAGAGAGAAGAATGATTGAAGCAGTGCATACTATCTCTGATAGGTCAACCAATCACCGCGACGGGTTTTTCCGGCTGACTAATGGTACAGCTAAGGTCATAAGAAATGGAGAAAGATAAATTAGACATGATTTATAAGCAATGAGAAGAGAAACAGGAGTTTTGTTACAGGTAATACAAGCACACTGAGGCAGCGAGCAATGACTTTGATTTCAATAAAAGTGAGCCTTTAACCACTCGACTACGCGGTCTTAACGCGTGTTGGATTTAATTCATCATTCCCGCGCGCTCATGAGAGATATAAATAATATATATATATATATATATATATATATATATATATATATATAGTTATCTTCATACCCTTTCCTTACTTAAGGTAGTAGACGGCCACCAGTGCCTATATGTACCTCTCTTGGCTCATAGTCCTTTCAATTATCTTCAGGCGACTAGTTCCATAGATACAAATTGGCCGGCCCCAACCATAATTTTTTGTGGAAATTTTACCGTTTTTGAACACAATTTGGAGGAAATTCTTCACCTGGCCTCCTTCTCACGCTTTGCAAGCGATCATCGAACACTGCTATTGTAGATTCGTCAGAAAGCAATACAGGCATTATTTGAAGAATATATTTAACTAATAGGGCACACCGAATAAGTGAATGTTCTTTTTAATTAATTCCTCATCACACAATTCTTATTAATAACACAATACGTAAGGACACTAATTCACTCTTTTAGATGGTCTTACCAGGTCCCATTGCTCAGAATTTTATGCAATGTGATTTTTAACCCATGTATGGTGTGCCTCCACCATCTTCGGGGTTAGTCTAGGTTTTTTCCTGTGATCATTTGCGAGGAATCCACTTTCTAAATAATAATATAATAATAATAGGTATTTATAAGGCGCCCTTCAGAGCTGTTAGCCCTTGCAGAAGCAGGGAGTTTGTTAGTTTTTCTAGGATTGACAGTGATGATCTCTTCAATTAATTCACGGGAAATCTTTCTTCAAGATGCTCTCCTATTGTTAGCAGATATTTATTTGAATTTCTTATCAATCATTCTCGTATTTCTTGCTTACGACCACAGTTATTAACCCTTGTTAGCAACACATCCTTGTTATTTTCCAATTTTCTCTTAATTGCTCTAATTGTCTGAGTTGTAATAGTTAGTTTGTTTTCAATTTCTACCTACTAAAATGGGACTTCAGTCAAATATACTTTATTTTTCCAATTTCATGGGGACTAATATCACTATTTTTAGCTATTACGACCTAGAATTAAAATAACATGTTGCTTACACTTTACATGAAATTTATTATATGAATTTACTACATAAATTACAGAAGGAAACGTGGAATGCAGCAGTTTGACTGCATGATAGAATTGAATATTGCCACATATCGACGGCTCGTTATTTCCAGATGTCACTAGAAACCTGCTAAAGAGGGACAAACTGATTACTGAAATACTATTTTTTTATAAATAATAAGAAATAATTTATCTATCAATAAATAATTTCAGTTTATTTGACCTTTATTTATATAAATACAAAACATCACTTAATAATTTTTCCAGTACTATATATTTAGTTAATAAACCAAGGAAAGGATAGGTGGTGTCATAACCCGGTAAAACGTTAAGGAATATATACATAATACGTAATCAAAAAAACCTAATAAAGATAATGGGAGATTTAGAAAGGAGGAAAAGAGGGAAAACTAGTTTACCATGTATATGAAGGTAAATACAGGAGTTGGATTCGAACCTGTTTCGTCAAGCGCTCATTGCTATCAACTCCTGGGTGCTCATCGACTGAGCCACCATTATCAACCTAAAATGGCTGATTAGAGAAGACTTTTTAATAACGAAGTGTAGGTTTTTATCCAGTGAGAGAGACAAGTGTTTTTTTCTAGTAGGAGAGAGCACAGGTTTTTTTGTCTATAATAAGTGAAAATTACATGAAACGCCATATCCAATAGATTTAGTTACTGTAATAGTACAAGGAAAAGAAAAGTGGTATCACAGCCAGATAAAAAGCTGCACTTGGTTATTCAAAAGGGTTCTTGAATGACGTTTTAGGGGCTTTGAGGATGGTAGCTTAGTTGATGAGCGCTTGACGACACAATGTCGAATCCAACTCCTGTATTCACCTTCATATAGCAGTGAAAATAGTTTTCGCTATTTTCTCCGCTTCTAAATCTCTCATTTAATTTCTTAAGCTTGGAATGGTTCTAGTACTATATTCTTCACCGTTTTACTGGTTAGTGACAACACTTTTTCTATTCTTGGGCGATTCTCACATATATATATATAAATATATATATATATATATATATATATATATATATATATATATATATATATATATATATATCATATATATCATATATACATCCTTATTGTAAGACAGTTGCAAGGTTCAGCGTATTGGTGTTCATTTACTGTTAAAGACCGATACTTCAGTCTTATCCTTAATAACCAGTCTTCGATCAACAACTCCCAGTTATACAGAAAATCGTGGTAACCGTCCTTCTGTTGATCGTTTAGTGATCAGAGCATGTAGAAGCATGAATTTGGGGATAATACTTACTTGGGTAGCTAAAAAACTAAGAATTGCTGTATCTTTTGGCAAATCATTGGAAATAAATTTTAAGCAATGGTAAGTTTGATTCAATGATGTTTAATAAGCGTTATGGATTTTGTTGAGATATACCTGTGCAGAAAAGCTCGGTGCTCAGAGCCGTACACAAGCACGGGCAGACAGATGACCACAGGCCGCTTAAGATAGTTTTGGGTGATTAATAAAGACTGCGATTTACGGTTGACCGGATTTTTTGACTAATGTTTGGCAAGTTGCAGTTCAAAAGATATATAAAGACAATACCCTTAAATATAATTTTAATATATTTAATAAAAGGGGGAATTTATATATATATATATATATATATATATATATATATATATATATTTATATATATATATATATATATATACATATATATATATATATATATATATATATATATATATATATATATATATATATATATATATATATATATATATATATATATATATATATGTATGTAAAGGCGAACGCGTAACTCACTTCATGCGTCCCTTTGTAACTAACAAACTAACAAGGTCGCCAGAATATTTATTAAGAAGGAAAGCCAAATTCACTTCGAGGAGGACATAAGGTCGCGCCACAAGGCTACACTACGTAGGTTACGGTTGGTTACCAGGTGGGGTCTAGAGTATCAGCGAGGAAAAGAGAAAAACAAGCATAATTCTAATCTTATAATTCAGGGAGAATTTCTTGATCATAAATACAAAATCTATATTTGGTAAACACAAAAATAAGATTTATAATAACTTTAAGTCACCTTGGCCACAAACGACCCAAGTGGTTATATAAAAGGGGTAAACAATTACACAGAATTCACGTTATATTAATTAAGGGGGAAACAATAGGCTTCACTCCTCGAGTACGAGGTACACACGGAATAATCTTCCCGTCTTAAGCCCTTTCCTACGATGCGGAGGGATACCCGAGACTTACTCGGAGGCCTAGTAAGGGCGCAAGATGAAAGAACTATTCCAAAGTACCTGATCCTGGAGCAGTGAAGAGAAACCTGGGATAAGGGGAATCCAACGCAGGACGAATACAGGGATGGTGACGGCGGCGAGAGACCGGAGTACCACACGGGGATAATTTTGAGTTACACAAAAAGTAGGTGAGGGGGCGGGGAGTCAAACGAGCCCACGGTTTTCAGACTTCCCAAATGGATTAGTGTTAACGTCAAAGATTAGTAGCACTCGTACAGCAGGTCAGCGTCAAACTAGCAGGAGATAAAGCAAGGGTCTTCACCGCACGGACTTGAACGGTTTTTTCCCTTTCGAGAGAAGGAAGAGTCCTTTTATACGGGTGCTGTGACGTAATAGCCTCATGCGTGCGCCGCTTTTCTAGGAATAATTATCGACCGCGCGCGTGAGGTGTCGATCAATGGGCAGGGTTTAGAGACGAGAAAATAACTTCCAAATGGGCGGAAAACTTTGCCCCTCTTACAATGTATATATATATATATATATATATATATATATATATATATATATATATATATATATATATATATATATATATTTATATATATATATGAAAGGAAGGGAACATATTACCTTTTGCAGTTAAATGAATTAAGTAAAGATTAACGAAGTAATCTGGGTATGACCATACAACGAGGCAGGTCTTCAAGAGATACTTCGGGGATTCCTGACGAGGGGGAGTCGAAGATGGGGTTGGATTACTTCGTGATTTTTTTTTATGGTATTTTTCTTTATTTTTATTGATATATGTTTCCACTACCCTTTTAGGAATGAATCCTTTCAATTTTTTTAGGGAACTCGGATTTATTTACTTTGTGTGTTTTTTTTACGCTGGTTAACAACTATACCTTTTTTAAGTAATCTCAACTCAAGACAATTCTGCAGATAGGCAGGAAGTTTCAGTCTCGAAAGAACTGGAATCTTGAAGGGGAGGTGTACAGGAGAGGGCCGCAAAACACTCCGGGAAAAAGGGGGCTCAATAGCTTTTCTCTGAACAGGGGCCAAAGCTAAACGAAGGTAGATCTGCTGATGCGATCTTCTACGACGTACGACGAAGGGTTACGAGTATTTAGATAAAACAGACGGCAGTCTGAACGGAGTGTATGTCGGGCTTTCAATCTCCTTCAGAGGTGGTGAACTTCGGGTTAAATCCCAGAGTGGCTGATCCGATAGACGCCTTAGGACCTTACGCTCCCTAGGAGATTCTTGGCGCCAGTCTAAGCAAACACATTTCATGATAACGCGTCGTTCCAGACGATGAAACTTGCCTCGCGATATGGGATTAAGGTTATTGTGGCTGCGCACGGCGATATCGCTGGGGAGAGCGGAGGGGGTGATATTTTGAGGGACATTACTAGAGAATGGACAATAGGACAAAATACATAAATTATAGCATGAGAATATCTACAGTGATAAATGTTCATTGCAGTGAAATTTGAGTAAATGTAGTAATTTGTGGAAATCAATAGGTAATTTTTAGATGTTTTAAAATAAATGCGGCTCATAAAGTAATTTCGATACGGAATTGAAAGCTGAAGTTGATGATGGTAAACAACAAATGTATTAAAATCGAATAAATGTATAATGAGCACATTTCTATATAATTCCAGCCCTTGTATGGTCTAGGTATACTTAATGAATTGTTGGTAATTTGTAGTATTTAGGGTTAAAATATTTTTTAATACTAAATTTAAACGGGTAATCTGTGATAGTTGTCTTGATAATAAAAATGACCATAGAGTGGGTATGGTTTCATGCCGAGAAGCTTGTTTGTCTATAAATGATTCTAATGTTCCTAAGGTATTTGTGGATTATATTTATTTTATTATGAATTAATCCTACAATTTTTACATGACATATTTATTGATTGTAAAATTTTAGCAGTTTAACAAAGTGGTTATATTTATATGCAACTTCATGCAAGTATTTATTGTTATGATGTAAACTTTTCACGATATCAATCAAGGCGTTTCTGCATCAGCATGCAACAACAAGAAGGATAATATGAATTATTGGATTTAAAAACAAGTCCTATTTGCTATCTGTAAGAATATGTGTGCCAGTGAGAGCAATTAACTGCACTTTAAGGTGGTAAAATATTGCATTTAGAATTATTATGACTCTGTAAGCGATAAACTCAACTCATTTATTCAATTTACCTGTGCCTCTCTATCTAAAATTGCATCAGTAAATAAACCATTTGTTATATAGCTAATAATTAATCTTAACGAGTATATCTTGCACCTATTATTCTAACAGGTATAATAAAGTGTTAGCACCTAACAAATTATTATTATTTTCATAATAGTGATATTCATTGGCATTATGTTCTCTTATGTCTTGCTTACGTTTTTCAGTATTATTTTTCGTGAAAATCGAAGCATATATTGCCACAATGGTACTTTACGTATGGGTCAGTTGCTCTATCAGTAATACATGGCCAAATTCGGGGTTGTATGATTGTGCGAGTGGGGTTATGGTTTGTGTTTGGATTATCACAAAAGTATATATTTTCTAAATTGATTTTATGGAAAGGGATTTTTTTTAGTCGAGTGCGAATCTAGTCACGTGCGACTCTACATCTTACTATGTCAGCCGGTCGGTCGGTCCCCGTTTTCGTTTCGCTTTTTTTTTGTCTTTGCAATAACATTATAATTATTCGTCCGATTCTAAACTAAGTTTGAAATCCTTATGCTGTTTTAGATTCTCTTTCAAATGATATAATTGCCAAAGTCTTCCCAAGTTTAGCCCGGGAATTATTTGGTTTTGGCAATAACATCATAACTATTTGGCTGATACTCTTTTAGACTAGAATAAGCTAAAATATGCTATACTCTGGTAGGCAAGCCTAGAATAGGTTATACTATACCAGGCTATTATAGGCTAGGCTATACTATGCTAAACTATGCTAGGATATAATGTAGAAGGGTAAGATATACTATACTAATTTAGGCTATAATACACTATGCTAGGATAACATATAGTATGTTAGGCTAGACAATACTAGGCTATGCTTGACTAGAGAATAATATGAAAGTATAGGCTATAATTGTCTAGGAGATTTAATGCTAGTCTAGGTTATACTATACTAGGGTAGGCTAAGCTATGCTAAGCTTTACTAGGCTAGGCAGACCTATACTCTGCTATGCTAGGGTAAGCTAAAGTATAATAGGCTAGTGAGGGTTATACTCCGCTATGCTTGGCTATGTTAGGCTACGATAAGCTAGCTAACCAAGTCTATAATAGGCTAAGCTATGCAAGGTTATTCTAGTCTAGGTATGGTATGCTAGGCTAGTCTAGGCTATAATATGATACGCTTGAATATATTATGTTATGTGTGGTTATGCTAGGATAGACTATATCAACCTAGCCTCTAGGAAACTCAACTCTAGGCTAGACTCTGGTATACAATGCTAAGCAATATTTGGTTATGCTAGGCTATAGAAAGCTTGGCTACAATAGGCAATGCTACGCTAAGGAAGGCTATACTAGGATAGGCTAAGCTAGGCTATACTCTAATATGCTAGGTTAGACAAGGGTCTACTAAGCTAGGCTAGGCTATACGAGTATACGATAGGCTAGGTTATTCTAAGTTAAGGTAGGATAAAGTAGGCTATACTAGGCTAGATTGTACTAAGCTAGGCTATTCTATTTTAGGCTAGGCTATCCTATGTTTGGTTAAGCTTGGCTATATTAGGCTTAAACAGGGTAGGTTAGACTATGCTATGCTTAGCTATGATATGCTATAGTATACTCTTCAAGTTTAGGCTCGGCTATTCTAGGCTATGCCATGCTAGACATTACTGCGCTATGCTAGGCTATTCTCTACTATGCTCTGCTAAAGTATGTGGCTAAACTATTATATTTTAAGCTAGACTAGACTATGCTATATTATAATACTCTGTGCTATGCTATACTATGCTATAATATACTATGTTATGCTATGTTATGTTATAATATGCTGTGCTATATTATGCAATGCTGTGCTATGCTATACTATGATATGTAATAATATTCTATACAGTGATGGCACGCTAGACTTTTTGGTCAGAAGAACTTGTTTTTATCCTTACAACTGGAACTATCTCCTCGTCGGTAGCAGTTCTTACCACACCATGACTAATAGTTTTGTTAGCAAAATTGTTAAAGAGTAGCTTTGAGTATCATATTTGAAATAATGAATGAGTTTCAGTAGATGACGGTAATAATGCCTTTTTGATAATGTGTTGTTTGGAATATATGGGATAATTGATGGATATTCATAAGGCGTCTGTATGAAGGATTAGTAGTTATGTATGTTCGTGCTGGTTGGTGTGGATGAGATTTATTTGTGTATCCCAGAGTATGTGTGTCCCTGCAAATGCACTGCAATGTTGGTAGTAAAATCAGTAAAGCGAGTACGGGTATCAGTGGGTACCCTTGTTTAGATTTGAGATTTAAGAGAAATGGCACACCGGATAAATTGTCGCTCTCTATGCTACACATAGACTACAACAAAAATGAAAAAGAAAATATGCTTGGAATGGACGATATCTAAATAAACTAGCAATAACCACTAAAAATGAAATTTATCATATAAAAAAGCAAATAATAATAAGAATAGTTGGTTTGAACTATAAAAATCTTTCGACCGTACATTATTTATGGGAATTTACCCGAGTGTATCCCTGGTATATAATACCTGAGCTTTCTTTGTTTGGTAAGCTAAAATAAAATATAAGTTACTTTTTTATTTTGAAAAGACGATGTTGGTTTTTTTTTCATTGTATTCGAAGAGAAATCCAGAGGGAATGGGTAGTCTTGAGCCAATCTTAAGAAAACTTTAACGCAATATTGAAGATTGTTGCTTCAAAGATTTAATAATTGATGAGTTTATAGGGGCGGTGACACGTTTAGAGTGGCGGCAACAAAGATCCGATTACTATGAGATTTGCACCTATTTTTTTATACCCAATCAAATTTTTAAAGTATTTAAATCGAATCTATTTACATTCATACCTTATACTAGTATTTCCTCATATGTACTTTGTTCTTAATGACTCGTTTGAGCCGTTTCGGTATGGATTGTATCAAATTATAGCACATTTCTTATGCTATCTCAGTGCACCCGACCTTTTTGATGGCTTCTGTGAGATTGGGGATCGAGTCCGTATTGTTACATTCGACCATATATTTTATAATAAGCCATAGATTCTCGATCGGATTAAGATCGCGAATTTTATCAGGATAATCTACAATACAAATTTTATTCTCGTTGAGCAATTTACTGACAATTTTTCCCTCGTGACAAAGTGTCCCATTGTACCTAAAAGTTGTTTTCTCCTGCATTACCAGTGTAGTTGGAAATTATTTCTTTAGCATGGCTAAACATCGTTCAGCATTCATGATCATGTTCGTAGGAAAAAACTGTAAATTATTCCCTAACAAATTAGCTAAAGCAACCCTAAACCATCAAACTTAGAGGATGTTTCTTTGTCTTGATAGTGTATTTAGGATCCATCATACCTGAGCCACGCGGGCGGTGCACCATTCTAGAAGAGTTTCTGAATGTTAAAAGAGAACTGTTTTCCAATCATTAACTGTCAAATTGACGAGATTTTTACAAAACTCAACTCTTTTCTTGCATATTTAAGCATTCAGGAAAGGTTTCTTGGCAGCAGGCCGAGATGGCAGTTTACCTCAAGTTTATTTCTACCTATGTTAGGCCATATTAAACAGCTTTCTTCTTAATCTAAAAAAGATACATAGGTTATAGCTGGTGATTAGATTATTTGTTTTACTGCCAAGATGCCAAGAGTGCCTGGGCCCTTGCCCCGTTTGCGAGGGCCAGACTGCAACGAGCTTTAATGGAAATTACAGAGATGTAGATTAAAGAACTAAACTACGGAAGGAGACAGTTAGAAAAATGCTGTCGAAAAAATAGAGGCAGGATAAATGCGGCGAGAAAAGGACCACCAATATGGTAGGTAGCTCCAACGGAGTGGAGGCTGGATGGAGAAGGTCGCCAGGCTAAAAGACACTGGACTCGGTAAATCTTCCAAGTGCGTGTGGGGACTTGTTTGATTACTTTCTTTTAAATTGATGAGGCTAGAGTGAATGTGAGTTCATGATGAAAGAGCCGGACTTGTTTTAATACACAAGAGGTGGTGCTAAGATTTATTCTCGCTGAAAATCTCACAAACTTCTCTTTATATGTGAATAACAAAACACTCCACTTAGAATGATATTAATCAATCAGATAGGAATATTTTTTTATTTCCATTGGCTATTTTTCAATGACGTATAACTTTGATTTTTTTGCAAAAATGAATCAGTCAAGGTTTCATTTTTTTTTCTTTTATTTTTTTACCAACAATTTCTCATATAAGAAAAATGCTGGGCATTTTTATCTTCTTCAAATCCAGTTCATTTCAGGTGAGTGAATTAACACCAATTTTTTAATCTTAATAAAACCTATGATTTTGTAAAAAAAAATGTAGGACAAATTTATATAAAAGGAAATGATTGGCTTTACCTGTTTGACCATTTAATCATTTTTGCCATAACTGAGTAGGCAATTTTTAGTCGCGTGCGATTCTAGGCGCGAGCGAATCAACATCTCACCATATCGGTCGGTTGGTTCCCGTTTTGTTTTTTTAGTTTAGTAATAACATTGTAACTATTCGGCCGATTCTAACAAAATTTGAAACCTTAATGTCGTTTTACATTCTCTTCAGAATGATATAATTTTCAAAGTCCTTCAAAGGTTAGTCAGGTAATTATTTTGTTTTTGCAATAGGTAACATGATAAATATTCGGACCATTCTACCAGAATTTGAAACCCTTATCTTGTATATTCTCTTTCGAATGATTAATTGCCTTATGAATTATTTTGTATTTGCTTTAACATCATAACTATTCAGCCGATTCTAACGAAATTTGAAACTCATAGGTTGTTTTAAATTTTCTTTCGAACGATATAATTGCTAAAGTCCTTCCAAGGACCGCCGGGAGTTATTTTGTTTTGGCAATAACATCATAACTATTTAGTCCATTCTGACGAAATGTGAAACCGTCTAGTTGTTTTACATTCTATTTCGAATGATATAATGGCCAAACTCCTCCCAAGGATAGCCCGGGAATTTATCTGTTTATGCAATAGCATCATAACTATTCTGCCCATTATATGAAGTGTGTAACACTCCTTTTATTTTAAATTTTTTTCGAGTGATATAATAGCCAAAGTCTTCCCAAGGTTAGCCCCGGAATTAATTTACGGGGCCCATTCTAACAAAATTTGAAATCGTTATTGTGTCTTACACTCCCTTTCGAATGAAATAATTGGCTAAGTCATCCTAAGGTTAGCCCATATGCTATTTTGTTTTAGCCATAGCAGCATAACTATTCAGCCGTTTCTAACGAGATTTTAAAACTTTATGTTGTTTTACATTCTCTTTTAAATAGTATAATTGCGAAATTCCTTCTAAGGTTAGCCAAGGAATTATTTTGTTTTGTCAACAACATCTTAACTTTCAGGCGATTCTAACTAAAGTTGAAACCCTTATGCTGTGATGCTGTGTTACATACTCTTTCGATTGATAGAATTGCAAAGGTCCTCCGGGTAGTCCGTGAATTATTGAAAGTTTTCAAGCGTATTAGGTCATAAATCACAATAAGTGACGTTTTTTTCTGGAGACATTTTTAAAATTAGAAATATACTTAGTTTTTATAGTTGTAATAAAGTGACAAACATTGATTCACAATGTACAACTATAATTATACATATATCTATATATGTATATATTTATATATATATATATATATATACATATGCGTATTTATTTATTGGGAGAATAGAGCCTTAACTAACAACATTGACATGAATGTTATTGTTCATAAATATACAAAAATATATTGATAAAAAGCAGCTAGAATAAGCCGATTTTCACTTTTTGTTCAAGCCCAAGCAAAATCGTACAAATGGCGTCTTGTTATTTTACTTTTTAGAGAAATCAATGTTTGCCCATGCCTAATGTTAGTTCTCCAGAAGAGGGTTAAGGAACTCACATACTTTTATAGCGAATTAAATAATTCTTACTTTTACTCATACCAAACTACATTGACATAGACATTTTATTTATTTATCAATATATATATATATATATATATATAGAGAGAGAGAGAGAGGGAGAGATAAAGATAAAATATATTCTCTTATTATGGCGCTATTTTGTCTCTTCATCCAGACTGCTGAATGGTCGGTTACTCGGTTGATAAGGCTATGATATCTTTTTTTTTAAGATGTCATTTGTTTTTTATTTTAAAAGAAGCATAATCAGCGATTTTCAACCTTAGAAATTAACAACGTACGAACTTGTTAGAGAAAGAACAATGTCTGAAGAGTTTTACCATTGCAGTGTGTTTTCCGAGTGATTTTCGGACAAACGTGCGATTGTTTCATGTTTGCAATACCTAATATAACAGCATAAATATTATTATATATAATTAATCCTTGCTAGAGATGATGTATAAACATATGACTCTTAACAACTCGCAGAATATTAAAGATTCACTTTGGGTCAAGGCGAAATGGGGACTAAAGTGAATGTCAAACTCGTTGTTCTCTGATCGACTCCTATATTTGTAAGTTTTTATGGTGACAACGAAATAAAGGGAAAATCTTACTTGCTCAAGTTTACAAAGACATTGCAAAGTTTTATTTATTAAATAATGTTTAGCTATTACTTGTTTGTTTTCCTTACCTATTATGTTTTTTAATTTCATCCTATTCACCAGCCAAACCCCCGAAATACTTATAACATAGGCTTGATCCCATTCTTCGATTCTCGCGCTTGAGAAAGGCAGTTCAGCCTCTTCAGACGGCCGTTCAGTCTTCGTAGTAGACGAAATTGCGCCATAATAATAGAAAAGATTATATATATATATATATATATATATATATATATATAAATATATATTATTGATATATACATGTAATATACCCTTCAAGTAATGCTTGCAACTCTTGAAATCTACCGCGAACATCTAGTATGCCTTCGTCGAAATACTGTCCCACGTTTCGAAGCATTGCTGCAACACACGTGAAACCTCTGGTACTCTCAAGATCTCTAGAAAAACACTACCTTAACAGCTAAAGTGACCAATCTGAAACGTAAATTTTTTTTATTATACATCGCTTTATTTTAATTTTCACATGATCATTTTTAACTAACCTCTTTCCCCTAATTTAAGAACTCTTTTCTCACTCAATATATATCTATTTTTCTTTGGTAAGACTAACCTCTGATGTAAACCTTTTTAAACTACAGTAATTCATAATTATGTAACTAGTTTCAACTAATCAAAAGCTTATGAATACGTTTTATCTAAAACTCTTTAGGTTTTGAAGAAAAACTTACCTAGACATAGTTTGTAAGCCTAATCCAATCAATGTGCCTCTGAAAACTTAAGACTAGGTATTAATCACATGGAACAAGCTCTTGGAAATTAAAAGGCTTGTGCGATTTTCATTTAAAAATATTCTATCTATTCAGATATGTAATTTTGTTCTTTGGCTCTGTATTAGCATAAAACAAACTGCCCATGCAAATGATCAGACGTCTTTACTTTCAAAGCAACGTTTAAACAGGCAAACTTCTAACAATTCAGTTCAGCACGAACTCGTCCCGAAAACAGGGGACAAGCGGTAGCGACTGGTTATTAAGGATTAGGCTAAGGTATCGGTCTTCAACAGCTCATGAACACCAATACGCTGAACCTTGCAAGTGTCTTACAATAAGAATGTGGTCATTTCTGAAAATGATATATACATATGTATATATAATGTTCAACAGAAATCCCAAAACTAAGAAAATGGCTGGTATCATCCTTTTTATTTACCGGCGACGTTTCGACCACAATACGGTAATCTTCTTAGGCCTAAAATACAAATAAACGAAACAAAATATTTTGCACTGTTAAGAGAGCACACTGTTAAATTTACATCTAGAACTTTAATAGCTACTATTAGATTTGAATTGCAAATTTAGAGTTAAAGGAAATATTTCGAAATGGGGCTCAAATTTACAATAAAAAGACTAGGGAAGGATTTTAAATATTTGAATTAGTTAGCGAGTTATTATTGGTAAAATTTATTAAGGTAAGGGAGATTTGATTTATGAATCTAATGATTATATAAAACTGTTTTAAAATGAATTTTAAACGAATAATTGAATGAAAAATTGGCAAAACCTAATATACAAAATCACAAACCTTGCCAACGAGCGTGTTACGTGCTTCAGCCGACCCCAAAGCACCAAAACTGCGCCCCGCTACCCACATCCAAACGAATTCAGGTAACAAGGAGGGGAACCGACGAGAGATCATTATTTAAATTCGGGAAGAGCTGTTTTATATAAAGTGTTTGTAAGATTTGAAGGGTAATAGGGCATTTGTGCGAATTCAGAATTTCAAAGTTTTCTAAGGAGATATCACTTTTACACTTTATTACGTGATCTCTTATCGCTGAATTTTCTTTGGTTTCAAGCATCTTACCGGTTCTATTACTTATACCCATATTGGAAGAGATTCTTGCCTTCAGAGTTCTCACGGAGCTTCCAAAATATTTGCCTTGGGAACACCGATAACATTTAAATAATTATATAATCGAACTCCGAAGACTCTTTGGAACTGGATCCTATATTGTAAAGAATGATTTTATATTGATTTGGTTGACAAAGGCAATTTGAAATTTTATTTGACAGAAGTATTTCCTAGCAATATGTTTAATTTTCGGCTAAGGACTTTATTGTGAATACCCAGCTCTGGCATTATTAAATAATGTTTGTCTTTTGCCACTGTTATCTCTGGGTGGCTTGGTTGATACAATCCACTTAAAAATGTGCGGATTGACTCTTCCACAATAAAAGAAGGAAAAGCATTGTGAATAAAGAAAGATGTAAGGTACTGAAATTCTTGGTCTATAAAAATGTAGGATGAACAAAGATTGTATGCGCGGTGAAGAAGGGTCTTAATGGATGAGATTTTGTATTTCAAATCTAAGCAACTGAAAAAGTTTAATCCTAACCTCGTATTAGTAGGTTTCCTATATACTGATGTTTCTAGATTATTTTGTTTTTTTCTTATTAAAAGATCTAAAAAGGGGAGGGTGTTATCACTCTCAGTTTCCATTGTATATTTAATACCGGGGTGGATGGTGTTTAAAAAATTAAGAAATTCTAAAGTTTGATCTCGTTGTTTAAATATAGCTATGGAGTGATCTACAAAACGTCTATAGAAAGTTGGCCTACATGAATCAGGAACTTCAGAAAAACCCTCTCCTCCAAATAAGTCATGAAAAATTCGGATGCCAAAGGGCCGATTGGTGACCCCATACCAACTCCATCGATTTGTTTGTAAATCTGGACATCAAAGGTAAACACCGACCCACCAAAAACTTCGTCCAACAAAGACTTAAATTCTGATTTCGGGAAACCATGGAAGGTTGGTGAATCCTTAAAAATTCTGTCTAAAATAATAGTCTTGGTTTCATTAACTAGTATTTTTGTAAACAGTGACTGAATATCGTAACTCACTAAAAATCTACTGGAATTTGCTTTATATGCAATCAATTCTGCTTGAAAACTGTAGGAGTTGGTAATTGTATATTCATTCCTTGATAATGTGGATAGTAATTCCACAACGTATTTTGCCAGTTTGTAGGTAGGTAAGCTATACGAGGCCAAAATGAGGCGTAATGGGATTCCAGGTTTATGTATTTTGGGTAAACAATACACTTTGGCTAAGCCAGAACCTGTGGCATGTAATTTAGAGTAAAGTTCATGGCTAATAATTCAAGAGAAGATTTACAGTAGTAAGGAAATTGATTTACTTTGTCCTCCAATTGAGTTACAATTTGCTCTTCGGGTTTTTGCATTTTTTGGATTTAGAGGAGTCTGCCAAAAGAATTTGTGTTTTTTTCTATGTAGTCTTGACGATTTAATATTACTACTCCGTTTCCTTTGTCTGGTTTTGTAATCATAAGTTTTTTATTTCTCCCCAAGTTACGCAGAATTCTTGCGTCAGATTTCCGAAAAATAATTGAAGTGGACTTATGTAACCTCAACTTCTGATATATGTCGTGAGAAATATTTGAAAGTTCAGTCAGAAATCTATTGAAAGACCCATAGCAAGGGACAGCTTTTAATTCCCTGGCCAACTTCTCAAAGTAAACAATGAAAGTAGGCTTGGAAAAAGAAAGGTTGGGAAGTTTAAATTCCAACCCAAGTGATAGCAAATATTTTTCTCGGTCTGAGAGATGATAATCTGTAAGATTTGTAACTACCGTATTAGGGTCCAGAAATTTGGGAAAAATTATACTGAGAGCTTTTAACTTACGATCATGTGTTTGAATGATGTTATTTTTAAATATCGATGGGTTTCGCCCAGTAATAGTTTTAACAAGTAGGCCATCCAATAGGATTGAACTTTAGGAGAAAGCTCATCAACCTTCGTTGTTTTGGAACTAATTTCATAATTAATTAAGTAGTCGAGGGAGTCCTGGTAAAACTGGGAGTTATAAAGAGATTTACAGTATAGTTTGAAGTACAAAAATTTAGGATACACTTGGCATGTACGACAAGTTTCCAAGAAAATCGCATCGAGTTCGGCCTTCAAAAGTCTTCTGGAAGTTTTCTCGTAAAAACGAAAGAGGCTCAGGTTTTCTTGCCCATAATGGGAATATATATATCGATGAGAATTGCTTCTAGAGAGCCTAAATTTTCTGTTACGGAGCACGAAACCCGCTCGTTGGTAGGTTTTGTGATTTTGTATATTAGGTTTTGCCAATTTTTTATTCAATTATTCGTTCAAAATTCATTTTAAAACAGTTTTATATAATCATTAAATTCATAAATCAAATTTTCCTTACCTTAATAGATTTTACCAATTATACACTCGCTAACTAATTTAAATATTTAAAATCCTTCCCTAGTCTATCTATTGTAAATTTGAGCCCCATTTCGAAATATTCCCTTTAACTCTAAATTTGCAAGTCAAAGCTAATAGTAGCTATTAAAGTTCTAGATGTACATTTAGCAGTGTGCTCACTTAACAGTGCAAAATATTTTGTTTCGTTTATTTGTATTTTAGGCCTAAGAAGATGACCGTATTGTGGTCGAAACGTTGCCGGTAAATAAAAAGGATGATACCAGATATTTTCCTCGCATAGGGATTTCTGTTGAACATTAAATTTAGGCTCTGTAGAAGCAATCCTCATCGATATATGTATATATATATATAAATGTGTGTGAGAATCGTATGACTTGCGATAAACAATGGATGTAGTTAATAGCCCAAGGATAGAAAAAGTGGTCTCACTAACCGGTAAAACGGTGAAGAATATAGTACTAGAACAATTCAAAGCTTAAGAAATTAAATGGGAGATTTAGAAACGGAGAAAATAGGAAAAACTATTTTCACTGCTATATGAAGGTGAATACAGGAGTTGGATTCGACATTGTGTCGTCAAGCGCTCATCAACTAAGCTACCATCCTCAAACCCCCTAAAACGACATTCAAGAACCCTTTTGAATAACCAAGTGCAGCTTTTTATCTGGCTGTGATACCACTTTTCTTTTCCTTGTACTATTACAGTAACTAAATCTATTGGATATGGCATTTCATGTAATTTTTACTTATTATAGACAAAAAAAACCTGTGCTCTCTCCTACTAGAAAAAAACACTTGTCTCTCTCACTGGATAAAAACCTACACTTCGTTATTAAAAAGTCTTCTCTAATCAGCAATTTTAGGTTGATAATGGTGGCTCAGTCGATGAGCACCCACGAATTGATAGCAATGAGCGCTTGACGACACAGGTTCGAATCCAACTCCTGTATTTACCTTCATATACATGGTAAACTAGTTTTCCCTCTTTTCCTCCTTTCTAAATCTCCCATTATCTTTATTAGGTTTTTTTGATTACGTATTATGTATATATTCCTTAACGTTTTACCGGGTTATGACACCACCTATCCTTTCCTTGGTTTATTAACTAAATATATAGTACTGGAAAAATTATACGGAATGTTTTGCTTTATATAAATAAAGTTCAAATAAACTGAAATTATTTATTGATAGATAAATATTTTCTCATTATTTATACAAAATTAGTATTTCAGTAGTCAGTATTTCCCTCTTTAGCAGGTTTCTAGTGAAATCTGGAAATAACGAGCCATCGATATATGGCAATATTCAATTGTATTATGCACTCAAACTGCTGCATTCCACGTTTCCTTCTGTAATTTATGTAGTAAATTCATATAATAAATTTCATTTAAAATGTAAGCCTCAGTTTATTTCAATTCTAGGTCGTAATAGCTAAAAATAGTGATATCAGTCCCCATAAAACTGGACAAATAAAGTGTATTTGACTGAAGTCACATTTTAGTAGGTAGAAATTGAAAAAAAACTAACTATTACAACTCAGATAATTAGAGCAATAAAGAGAAAATTGAAAAATAACAAGGATGGGTTGCCAACAAGGGTTAATAACTGTGGTCGTAAGCGAAGAAATACCAGAATGATTGATAGGAAAATCAAATGAATATCTCTTAACAATAGGAGAGCATCTTGTAGAAAGATTTCTCGTGAATTAATTGAACAGATCATCACTGTCAATCCTAGAAATATTAAAAAAAAACCTACGTTCTGGAAGGGCTAACAGCTCTGCACGGCGCATTATAAATACCTATTATTATTCTATTATTATTTAGAAAGTGGATTCCTCGCAAATGATCACAGGAAAAAACCTAAACTAACCCCGAAGATGGTGGAGGCACGCCATACATGGGTTAAAAATCACATTGCTTGGAATTCTGAGCAATGGGACCTGGTAAGACCATCTAAAAAGAGGCGAATTAGTGTCTTTATGTATTGTGTGATTGATAAGAATTGTTTGCTGAGGAATTATTTAAAAAAAACATTCATTTATTCTGTGTGCCCTATTAGTCAAATATGTTCTTCAAATAATGCTTTGTTGCTTTCTGACGAATCTACAATAGCAGTGCTCGATGATCGCTTGCAAAGCGTGAGAAGGAGGCCAGGTGATGAATTTCTACCAAATTGTGTCCGAAAACGGTAAAATTTCCACAAAAGATTATGGTTTAGGGCCGGCCAGTTTTATCCATGAAACTAGTCGCCTGAAGATAATTGAAATGACTATGAGCCAAGAGAGGTACATATAGGCACTAGTGGCCATCTACTTTCTTAAGTAAGGAAAGGGTATGAAGATAACTATATATATATATATATATATATATATATATATATATATATATATATATATATATATATATATATATATTATTTATATCTCTCAGGAGCGCGCGAGAATGATGAATTAAATCCAACACGCGTTAAGACCGCGTAGCCGAGTGGTTAAAGGCTCATTTTTATTGAGATAAAAGTCATTGCTCGCTGCCTCAGTGTGCTTGTATTGCCTGTAACAAAACTCCTGTTTCTCTTCTTATTGCTTATATATTATGTACAATTTATCTTTCTTCTTTTCTTATGAGCCTAGCTGTATCATTGGTCAACCGGAAAAACCCGTCGCGGTGATTGGTTGACCTGTCAGAGATAATATGCTCCGCTTCAATCATTCTTCTCTCTTTTGGCTAAACCTTTATGAATTACTTTGATCCTACCCAAATTAGGGAAGTGATCTTAGTCGTCAACATATACTACCATTGCATTTCATTTTCTAAGGGCTATAATGTCTCTCTTACGTTCATTAATCCTAATTCACCATAATAACTGAGGACACATCCGGCACAGGATATTTGATCATTAATAATCTTGGCTCCACCATTTCTGGGTTATGCTTTGTCGAGACCATCCTTACATCCATATGTCATCCCAACATAGAATAACGAATATCGTGGTCTTCATCTCGTGGAATCATATCTCTCTCTTTTAGCTGTTTTTGCATCACTTCCTTTGGTAGTTACCTCCTAGTTTCTCGTAGGGTTCCAAAAACATGTTTTTTTTCTGATAGAAACATTCAAGCTAGTTCAGAGCTCGTGTAGAAGTTGTCGACTTAAGACGTTCTCCACTCATTTCTCAGTCTTTTTCTTAGTTTCTGACATATTCTGTGTCGCCTGGCCAACTTCTCTTCCTTTTGTTGCTTACTTGCCTCCATATACTTGTAATGACCAGCAATATCTTTCTGCAGAAAAAAGTTTGAGCAGCTTTATGCTGTACTTGTGTTCCTTAGAAGGGATATAATGACGGAAATCAAGCGGCCACTCCAAGGAATGAGCTTCTCATCAATCATTTTCTCTTGAGTAAATTAATCAGACCGTGATTTTTTTATGTTTTGTTGGATAGTTCAATAGTCTCATTGTTAGGGGAAGGAAGAAAATTTATGATCGCTTGAAACCTGTTTCGTGACATAGTTTTTCAGGCAACCTCGTTCTTGTACAGGTGTTGTGAGGGCACATTGGAAGCAACCTATCCAGATATTTAAACCTAAATCTTTAAAAAAATATTTTTCATTTGTTGGTTTCCATGCACTCATGTATGAAGGGCTAAATAACAGGCTCCAACATACATTGCTGAGCGTATGTGTTTTTTTTTGTTGTACTATTTATGAAACAGCTTCTTTGTCAATTACGCTTTCGAAACATTGCAGCAGACTAATATTCGTTGTTAATGCTTCTTTTTTAACCCTTTTTGTCCAATATAAGGAAATGCCTGAGTTCGTTTTAATATTTTATCCAGCAAACTCTACTTGTGATGTTAATATTTAAATTTTCTCTTCTTTTAGGATCGCTTTCACTTGCATCTCCATTTGGGCTGTAGTTGGAATCTCGTATAGGCATGCATCATTGTCCGTAAACTCAGGAAACACGTGTATTTTGTATAACCTCCTTGTTAGCCAAGGAAAATATTTACCATTTTCAGATCCACACATATGATCCATTTCTGTTCATCATATTTGAGTAAATTCAATTAAGATCTTATGTGATCATGCTTCTATTTTAAAGGCACAGAGTGATCAATAGGAATAGCACCCTAACAAGTTTCCTTTATAAAGTAACATACATTTTAGACTTTTCAGCGAACTATCTATAGTAAGTCTCCATTTACTTGGATCATACTCTGAAACACCCATCTCGTTTAACACTCCCCCCACGTCAGAACAGTAAACAAAATCTTCTTCAGTTATAAAGAATGCCAAGAGATCTCTCACCCTGTTCCGATAATAAGCTACATTCATTTTTCCTGCAACAAATTCGTCTCCTTAATTCTAGAAGTTAACACTTCTGCTAACTCTTTTGGCAGGCCTAGGACTCTTAACTAAATCATTCAGGTCTAATTAGCTGAAGTTTTCACGTTCTTGGGTCGATGTATATACAAAGTCTGGATCACCCTCAAGCTCATTGCTTGCATCAGATTCACATATATCACTTACATCGTCCAGTGAAGGAAGTTCCTTGAAGACAGGTACTTGAATTTATTCTGAATGAAACACTGGACGAAATGCTGAATTAAGGTTGGCTAACTTATTTTATGTCGCGTTTTCTTGCTATAACCAGAAGTCTTTGTGAGGCAAAAGTAGCAATAATTTTCAAGATTTTTTGGCTCCCGCCACACCATAGGAATGCCAAATCCTAGGGGTTTCCTTGTGCCCTTTGTCCATTGGCATAGATTTTTGACACATGGTTTACAAACATTGTGCGGGGCCCACGGTTTATCCTAATGACCTAATGTAATCTTAACGTAAACCAAGTATGCTCTATTAACAAAGATACTAATGTTCCTTTTTTGAGTTGGTGCAGTAAAACAACCACATATATGTATAGCAAAATGAGTCAGGGAAATTCAAACATTTCCTTCCTAATGAGGCATACTACTGAGTTATTTTATAAAACAAATCTGAAAAAACAGAAAAATTATATTATACACAATTGCTTTATATATCTAGATGTGCATAAAGAGAAGTCTAAATAACTAGATAAAATAAACTAAGAAGAATACCAAACGCCTCAACTTCCGTTCACTTGGACTTAAGATAGCCTGCTACCCTGAGTAGGACAAATATGGACCAGTCCCTCAATAAAAAACGTGTAGGAAGAAAGTTATTGCCATTTCTAAACTCAGTGACACATAATTTTCCAAGAACAGGTCTCAAACTTAAGTCAGCACAATAAAAGTTGAAATTTGTTGACCAGTGTAATTTACTCAGGCTGGAAAATGCTATCTTGCAGAGCTATCTTCTCAGAAAAGATTTCGCTACAGTGTTTTTAGATGGGGTAAAACTCAATGATACAGCATAGTGAGACGGTAGTAAGGAAAGTCTCCAAAATATGGGGGCGAAAGGACATCTCCCATTCTTCAATTCTGAGTTCTTGCGAGATTCTCGATTCTGAGACTGAATTGCCGAGCCATACCGTCAAAATAAGTGAAGAAGATAGCGCCAGAAGGGAAGGGTCCACACCTTAGCCTTTAACTTCAACGTATCACCAACGTAAGTGCTGCTGGAAGATATTCTTGATACGTTCTCGTAGACGACCTCTTGGTCTCTTTTTTTCTCCCCAAATGCGAACTCTCGAAAATGTATTCAAAAAGGCAAAAATCTGGACTTCTGGCTATGCCGAAGCTCAGAGGTTTCTAGTTTTCTTGGTCAAATCTCAGGTAGTCCAAATCTGCCACCAACTACCTTTAGAGCTTTGAATAGACTTGTAGCTAAACGGATTTAAACTGGATGTGCTAGATTTAGACCGTATCTACATCCACAGCGTTATTATCTCTTGTACCAGCACCATGGGTATTCTTCGTTCTGACCTTCAGCACTTAAAGTGCTGTTAGAGTTACTGCCTTGCAACTTTACCGATCCGTTTTTTGTTCTAACGTTGATTGTGGATTCTAGGTTTACGAATCTGTTTTCGAGCGTCAATAGCATGAGTTGGCTATGATTGGCAATACATGACTCCGATTAGCGACCAATCCATCTGCAAGTCATTAATTAAGAGCTTACTTGTGAATCCCAAAGAGATGCCTGTCTCTGCATCATACACAATGCAGTATGCGCTTGTACGCGAGGGCCCATTTCCACGATACCTATACCAAAGAGAGACGCCAGGCATAAACTAAGCTTTTCGCTTTTAAAGATACAAAACTGTTTAGAGAGTTTGATTTAACTCTCGGGCAGAAGTTGTCTCTCGTTTTACGCAGGTCGCATCCCTGGTGGGTATGAACTTCGAATATTTTTCGCAACGATTCTCTTCTCAAAGCTTCTACGGTACCGGGAGTATTCCATTCGACCATTTTAAAGCAAACTTTGTTTCATGCTGGGGGCGGCGTGGCATTAAATATGGATAAATAAAATTCAGAGGAATGATTTGGCTTCCACATCACTCGTATTCCATTTGTATTAGATCAGCAAGACTCTACCAGGCGCTGCTTCTTTCTTCTATGCCTGGCTGCTTGCAAAAATCCTTTATGCAGGTGATATATCTTTGTGTCTGGTAGGAAGAGAGGATCGTGCTGAGCAGATACTCAAAAAGGTCTCTAACCTCTTTAAGAACATTGATCTCTACGCTCGCTCTGGTTATTAGTATCCCTCACGCTTCAGTTGCCACGAGTCTGGCTGATTGCAAGTTTATCATTTGTTTCTGATAGGTTCCTGGGAATGTAAGGAGTGTGGTGAATGAGAGCGCCAAAGAAAGTGCCTAAGTGTCGGCAATGAATGGGCCACCAGACCGTTGTTTCGCTCTTCTTCAAAAGTAATACATGGTAGGAATCAGGTCTAGCCACTGGTTCACCTAGAAAATAAGATGGGAGAGAGCAGACTGAAACTTAGAGTATAGGGCGACCTATTATGCTATTGGCAGTCGCTAGCTGGGCGCTCTTTTCCCCCAAAAACCAATATTTGGCAAAAAAAAAGATCAGTATGACAATTACTCATGAACCTGTTCGGGCCAGGTGCCATTTCTCTTTGGATAGAGACCTTACTCGCCTTGAGGAAGAGGGATATTTCCATGTCAAAGGTCATATGGATATTAATCCCCAGTGGCACGTGTCTTTAAGACGGATTTGTAGAGAGTGAAATGTGCTGTGAAGACATTCAGTTTGTCTTATTTTCCTTCTTGATATGAAGCAAAGAAAGTGCTGTAGCATTCAAGCCACAGCCGCTGAAACAGGGAAGGATTTGGGGATTGGATGGGTCTTGACGATCTGAAAAATTCACATTTCTCCATGCCCGCCTCATCAGTCGTGTTCATTTCTATGAAGCGCAAGCTGCTTCCCACGCCGAGAAAATCCAGATAGCCTTGGACATACTATCCATCCATAACTCCAGATTTCTTAATAGTTGGTTCTAAAAAAAAAATAAAGTTAGAAATCTTCAGTAATGTGCAAAATCCTCAGTCTTGATGCCTTTAGAAAAAATACGGGTAGAATAATCTTAAAGGGTAAAAAACCTAATAATTGCGGCACATTTATTTGGGAAATTCTTCCACAAAGTGATAGATATGAACAAATTGAGGCATCGCCCCCAAACCAACTCGATAAAGTAATAGTTGCTGGAGGAGGCTACACTAAATAATCGATATGTGTCATATTTTTTTACACTGAACGCAATGCTTGGCATGATAACAATAATTAACACTATCACTAGTAAAATTAATAATAATGATTATGATAATAACATACATAATAATAATAAAATTAGTAATAATGACAATATAATTAGAAAATAAATTCATTAACACGATAAAATAATTACAATTTTATAATACTATCACTTACTACTATTAAAATAAATTAATTAGCAGATGGAAAAAATACTATGCAACACGTCCTCAAGCCAGGTTCATTTACGTGAAAGTCTATGCCATCTTTCACACATTGTTGAGTCTAACCAACCATTGACAATAGAGATGGTGTGAGAGTTTGTTAAGCAATTGATAACACTGTAAAGGAAAGATGTCTAGAAGAGCTAAAGACAGTGGAGTGTTAGTTTATCTTTGAGTGTTATGCAGCACTGAGGAGGAAATGGCGTGCCACACCTTCACAAGGAAAGTGAACAACCATATTTCACATGACACCCATCATGTGGGGTCTCAAGCAAAAAGAAAGAACGGTGGGTAGATAGAAAAGAGGGGTATGGGTGAAATGGAAGAGAGAGGGCGAATAGTGTGCTTTTTACGCACGCTAAGACGTAAAACATCTATTTATATCAAGTTGGTGGAGCTGAGCTGAGTAAGTGTTTTGCTACCGCCGCAGATACTGTTATGCAACCACTGCACCTTTACATAATATATAGATATATATATATATATATATATATATATATATATATATATATATATATATATATATATATATATATATATATATATATGAAGCTACTTGTTTTCTGATTAGTTTTAATATCTATCACAAAATCACAGGTTAATAAAATGGGGATATAAATTATTATTACATTAACATTTATTTCAACTCGAATTATCTCTTACCTTTTTCTGCTCTTTTTTTTCAACTCAGTCGTTTGTTAGTACACTTTAACTGTTTACTGATGAATAACAGTAGTGATCTTTACACAAAAATAGTAAATAACGGATTAATTATCAAGGGAGTTTCTGTGAATAGTTTCCAGATATAACTTACTTGATCTGAAGCATTTTGAAGTTTTTGACATGACTAATTGGACCAACCGCATAATTTCCTATCCCATTATAAAAGAAAATGTAAATATATGTTATATTAATATCTCATTTCCTTAAAACACTTAACAATTAATCTTACTTCAATGTGAGAGCAATTTTATATTCATTTACCGCTTGCATATGATCATATATATCATAGTTAAATTAAACTTGCTTGTTCACATTCCTGATTGCAGTGGAGGGCTCCCGAAACAATAAAGTAAACACAATAATAAGGTTAAGTAAAAGATATCAAGGTTAATCAGTACATCCACTACAACTTGAAGTAATAATTCTTTGGGGGATAAGAAACGTCCGTCACCTATAATAAAATGTAAAACTATATAAACGTAACTTTGTTTCAGTATAATTTTGTTATTACTTATTTTGATCTGTTTAGAGTCAAATTAAAATGTGTGAGTAAGAGAATATTTTTATCTTTGTTGTGTCTAACTTTACGTTTAGTTGAATGTGACCGTTCTACATACAGGACGGTAGTCAACTAGGCTTGCTCATTCCTTAGATTTTCATGTTTATTTTATTAGCCCTGCTGTTTGCATTCTTTTTATCAGAAGTATTTCAACGCACATATCTTAGGCTTATAAATATTGTACAGGGTGATTCAAAAGTCGCCATACATAGGAAAACTAATGTTTTTTTCAGCTTTATATTTTTAACGTGTTATTTTAAATTTTCAGATACCCTTAGGATACCTGGATAGGTGGTACACGTGGTCCAGTTGAGTGGCTTCTTAGGTCTCCAGATCACACCCCTCTTGATTTTCACTTTTGGGGACACTTAAAAGACATGGTGTATCACGAAAAGATAAAGACATAAACGATTTAAAGGAACGCATCATCAGCTCATTTGCGCACATATCTCTAGATGTGCTACTGCGAGTTAATAAAGAGTTGCGGAAATGTATTTCAATGTGTATTCGAAACAATAGTAACCATATTGAGCCTGTTACATAAATACATTTTTTCTTATAAAAACATTAATTTTTCCTATGTATCGCGACTTTTGAATCACACTATATATTTATCCATATGCATATTTCCATGTTATACATAATTACATATCTTTAGATCATATATAAAATTATGTATATAAATGTATCTTTTTTATTCCTCTAACTGCAGATGAGATAGCAACACTTATTGAAGCAGACGCTGGGTCTTACCCTTACGGAGGTATTGATATTCCAATTCTTCCAGCGGTGAATTGTTGCGATGTTCTAACCGATGAAGTTTCAGGTACTGAATTTCAAGTATGTATTAATAATTTGCCTGCAAGTCAGTTTCGTGTAGAGTCCGATATCAGTAGTTTAGAGGCATCTGTGGATGATGAAAGTTCGGGACTTTTGGTTCAGGATCTTAAAATAAAATAGGATACTCTAGAAGGAAACTACAACTGGCGTAAAACAGACGTAATTGTAGCATGTTTCGATAAATGGAAACCGATGATGACAGCTCACGATGAGAAATCTCCGGTTGACCTTTAAAAGCTTTTATTATGTTGAAATCATAAATATGCTCGTGACTTTTTCCAATACATATGCTGCCTAACGGAACCGCATCGATGAATAACGCATCATGACGGGGGAAATTTATTCTTTTCTTGGATTATAACTCTAAGTGGTTATGTTCCTCTTCGACGCAGAAGAATGTTTGGGGAAAATCAGAAGTATACTCACATTAATCTTCTTTTTAATGCATTATCAAGAGATCAATTTGAATTTATTGTGGATAATTTACAGAGTTTTAATAACCTCTAACTTGATAAGCAAGATAAATCTTGCTTCAACAAATAAATAATCGATTTCTAGCCCATGCCCCTCATGAGGAGTACAATAGTATTGATGAGGGAATGGTTCCATACTATTGAAAGCATGGGTATAAACAATTTATCCGACGCAAACCCATTAGATATGGGCATAAAATGTGGGTAGGAGCTACCAAACATTTCTATATCACACACAAGGACTGGGGAGTAGAGGCTAGTGTCATCCTTCAATATTGAGATTTTCTTGGTCAAAAGTCCAGATTTCCTTTTTCTTTCTAATCTGACAACTTTTTTACTGGGTTTCCCTTACTAAAAGAGTTGCTCAGCGTGGGATTAGAAGAACTGGAACAATTCGAGAAAACCGATCTGGAAGGTGCACCGAGCCGATACAACAAGAATGAAAAACAGCCTCGGAGATCGTACCATTTCAGATGCACATGAAATGAAATAACTATTGTCAAATGAAATTACAATAGTGTTGTTTTTGTTACATTAAACAGCCTGTCTGTTCACCCAACTCACTCCGCAAAACGATATTCCTTAAGCCCAGAAGAAAAGAATTGTTATTGATCAGCTCAATATGATTTACATGTATAATCAAAAAATGGGTTTAGTTAACTGTGCCGATCAAAAGGTGAGTCAGGAGAGAGTTGTAATAAGAGGAAATAAGTGGTATATTACACTCATAACACAATGTATGGACGTCACCAAACAAAGTGCGTGGTAAATTCATAAAAGCAGAGTTGGACAACTTTATCACCTAGCTTTTCGACACCAGGTAGTTAATGCACACCTAGAAAGACATGGTAAAAATAAAACAACAGCAACAAAAAGGCATCTTGCCATAAAAATGCAGACAGTCGCTACGATCACCTGGACTAGATTGTTATTCCTCAAGATAAACAAACTCGATGAAGAGAGTGTCAATCATTTAAAATGCCCAACACATTGCCAAAAGTGTGATGTTGGTTTGCATGTAAAATGTTTTGCTCAATATCATACTAAATAAGTGCATACATATTAATATATATATAATGCAAAAGGGTAGATGTTTTACAATATATTGCGAAACATTTTAAATTAGTTTATAACAAACAATTGTGCGTTTTTTCCTCTTCCATTTTCCTAGAGTCCTGCAGTTTTTAGGACCCCAATTTTTGTAGGATCTATGAAATATAAATTATTTCTACTCCCTTCAGGGTTAATGAGAGGGTAATCGAAAAAAAGTTCCACAAATTAAATATTCACTTAAATGTAAAAATGGGAATAATAGTAAGAAAGGGAATAAGTGATTAATATAAAAACTTTAACCGAAAAATAATGTCAACTTAGGGAAAGAGCCAAGCTCACTAATTATGGGTGGTGGAAGCAACTAAAACACTGCAAAATTAATGGCTCAATCATCATATTATTTAATTAAAGACAATCAATCATATTTATACTATCTCACCCTCCCAACCTAATTATATCCTCCCTCGTTTCTTATTAATTTTGGCCATGGTTTGAGAGTACCACTTTTTGCCAAGTTGAATAGTAGCAAAACCTAGAGAAGAATAAGCATAACGTGGAAAGACATCATTCCTAACTCGATTTTAATTTTATATTTAGTTCAAGTGTCACTGTATATGTTAATATTTTTTTAATTTAACATAATGAAACTTTTGGAATTTAATTGCTGTTATTCAATGGTTTGGAGGTTTTTTAAAGAAAAAGGGTTGGAAAAAAACAGATTTTCAGAAATTATTAAAATTAACGCTGGTTTTTCGTATATTTGAAGGTGTATTATTTATTTCGAAATAATTTAGAACAACTAACTATAATTACCGAACGCTTTTCGAATTTACAAAAATGAGTACAAATCATTAAGTTCAGAAAAAGCAGTAAATTAAGGGAAGGATGTATTTATGTAATTTTTCGTATAGGAAAATAATTGGGTTGGAAATAAAAAGTGCTGAGGATTGATTGTTGAGTAAATCAAAAGAAATCCCCCTCTCCAAGCTTTTCTTTCTTTTAAGACTCAAAAATAATGATAGATCTGAATAAATAGACCAATATTTTTAGACCAAATCGTGTTGCTAAAGCCAGATAAGCCGTAGGCAAGGGCCCAATTCTCTGCCTGCGAAGCGCAAGCTCCGCCTTTAAGGAGGATTGGATAAACAATTCCTCATGTTGAAATATATAAAAAAAACATAAGTATGTGAATACATTGAAATTTTAGTTGTAACAGTAAAGATTTTTTGTATGAGTACTGTGCCATACTCGAAGAGGAGTGCCAGTTGTAGGGAAAATTGCCAAAAATCAAGAAAAAAATGATAAATAAATATATGAATCCTTGAACTAAATAAATGTCATTATTTATTTAAAGATTAGAGAAATATATTAATAATATTATAATATACTCGTAAATTCATTATTCTATTCAAATTTATCATTCGTCCAGATTTATTTTTCCCCCATATTATCATATAATATTAGAACCTTTCTATATGTTCAGAGCAGATCAGAATGGTAATTATTTAAACTTGGAAAATAGCTTTTAAATCATAGACAACCTTAATAGAAAATATTCAGATATGATCCATTACTTAGGTTTAACTTAACCAGTAGGAAAAGCCAAAACAAAACGGCGAGACAAATAATATCTAACAAAGCTTTGGTCCTCCAAAAGTGAAATATACTCGAAAAATAATAAGATTAAAGAAAATAAAAAGCTATACTGAGATCAAAACAACCTTTTCTTTTGGGAAATATAAAGAGAGTACAGTAATAAAGTATTTTCCCCCATTAACAAGTCTAAAGAAATAAAAGATTATGGAACTAGGCTTTGAACTTCTCATGTGTATTTCGAATGTCTTCCCGTTCTTTCAGGATTGTTGCTATATATTTAGTATGATTTGGGTCTCGAGAATTTCCATGTAGTTCTATCGAAGAGAAAAATGCGATGAGTGATTATGTGATCATATTTTACATCTGAACAGTGAAAAATTGATTGCTGCCATGGAGGAACAAACAACTGCAAAATACAATATATTCTCATAAAGCTTCTGCATCGAGATGATTGTATTCAGCAGAAACTTTGCCGATATTTGCATGATATCAAACTCTGTTGCTTATTTTTAGTATTCAGAAGAGATAATTCACAAACCAGTGAAACCTCTCAAACAAGCAAAGTGTAACCCAATTCTAGATACTTTTAGTCGAGTATATTCGCTTTTACTATAGGTTAAGATCCCGAATAACCCGAAAAAAAGAACTTGTCAATGGACAGAGGTGAGTGAAAATTGTTCCTCTATTTGTTTATACAAGAACAAAAAAAATCAGTAACTATTTCACGTACTATTACCCTCTTTTTTCTATTAATTGGATGATCTTCATTCTATCTAGTATATCTTAATATCTTCGCTGGTCCGTAATTCGATAGATAAACAAAAATAGAGCAAATATCTGAATATTAGTGAATTAAACGCACATGCACGTTGAATTATAGAAGTAATGATTAGTCTCGTTAACCCTCTATAAAGCATGTATGCATACTCATCTAGTCGATGTTAGTCACTTTATCTAATATACTTATGTCTCCGAGAGAGCGAAGCTTGCTGTTTATTTTATACAACCTTGAACATGAACTCTTAACCCCAGTATAGTTCGGGCATTACACTTCGATTGCTTGTTCCAGGATGCATTCAAGGCAAAAACTGCCCCACTTCTATGGAGGGAGAGGGGGTTCCTGGCAGGGGCGAAACAGGCGACCTATAAGCTTGGTTTAAAGTCAGAATATTATTTTACCTTTTGTCAATCATAGAATCATACTACTTTCACAAACCAAAAACAATCCGTTTTAACTGTCTTTTTTTTCTTCACTTTCGACGTGGAAGTAACCTGGTGGTTTACTCCACTTTAAGAAGACAGGCAGTAAGATCAAATTTTCAACTAAAATCAAATTCACGCCGTCTGGATTGTGGTTATAATAGCACAATATTTAGTGATCATTGTAATCGTTAATAAAGCTATAACCGGTGCATTGTGAAGACGTCTAAACAAAGCTACATTAGTCATATTAAGGTTTAAAAATATTCAAAAAATGTTTGATTAAAAGGCAACAATTCTACAATTGATGTTTAGTATTATCACTTCCATTGTTGAAACAGCACAAGATATATGACTAAGCATCGGTTTATTAGTCCCGTGTTAATTAAATATTTTATTTTAAATTATTGAAATAAGCAATTGAGAGCACGTGACTTGGGTCTTCTGATCTCGTTAATTAAATTTTTATTTGGCAAAATTATTAAAAAAATTGAGAGCACGCGACTTAGTCTTCTGATCTTGTTTTTTTAAAGAACCAATTCTACTAAGATCTCGCAAAGGCTCATTAGAAGTGAAAGAATTTTCCCCAAAAGGAATCAGGTGAAATAATCTCCAGATGGGAAAGCATTAGCTAAAATGAGTATGGATTCTTTTATATGCGTTTTTTTGTAGAGAAAGAAGAAATTTCATTACCGGAGACCAATCTAATTTTGTGCACCAGTTTAAGTGAGTTTACTTTATTACTACTAAAGAAAAATTTTGAGGTAATTAAACATCATCCTCAATCTCAAGAGTTTTTTAATCATTTTCTAAAATTTCTCAGCAAATATTTCCTAACAAATTTCGTAGCCCGGGCATAATAATTTCTTTAATATATTACTCACCTATCAAATAGTTTTGAAGATCAAGTACCAAATATCATTAAGTTGATATAACTATGATGGCTATAATAAAATTCTACCTAATTTATCCAAACCCGCTTCTAGAACACATTTTGATGAAATACTTATTTTTTTAGTTCCATCATATTTTCCTCTACTTCCTTAAAAGTAGTCGAATTCCCCCGAATACAAACATCATTAATATTATCGAAACATAAAACTTAATCTCATATTTCCAAGCTACTTTACAAAAATTCTTCTTTTTCAATTTCAGTTACCCCTTTCTTTAATTCTGTTGCAGAGTTTCTACAATTTTGCTCCCAGGAATGAAAATAAGATTGCATCTTTATTTTGGCTTCCTGCTTCCCTACTCATTTCCTGCTCACTGACTCGTGGATTTTCCTACTCTTTCCGTCACTCTCCTTCGTCCGGCGAATATAATTTAGTTTTGTGGTAAACTTTTTGCCTTTAACTTATTTTATGATGCTATCATAAAATATGACAAAGTTTGGGTTTTTTTCTATTTACAAGATAGCTCTTTAAAAAACTATTTTTAAAGAATTGCTAGATAATTTTATATAAACCTAGACCATAACAACTTATGGAGTCAACAAATATCTATTAACAAGTTATGTTGCATTGAATAATCCGGTCTAATCTTATATAGATAGTTGTATATTAAATGGTGCATGTCTTTTTCATAACGTCACTATTTAAATTATACAAATTATAGCACAGAGAAGTATACCCTTATTGAACTTTAGCACTTTCGCTCTAAATAATTAACATTTGTAAGCGCTATTATATGTAAAAGTATCTCTTTGTAATTTTATTAATAAAATAAATAAATAATAAGAAATAGCAAGGTTTTAATATGAGGGTCGATAACACTGATAAATCCTCAACCCTTACCTTGATTAAAACAAAATTTGTTTAGGAATTTTTATTATTATATTAATATACTGTACTGTATTTATACAAATTCAGCGCTATTGTTAGTACATTATGCGATATAAAGCTAGAGGGAATAATCTCTAATTTTCATGAAATACAGCTTGTGAATCACAAGAAAATATGTAAGAATTTTCGAATTGCGTTTAGGAATTATGTTTTATTTTTCTTAAAAGATACGGAACCAACGGGAACAATTGATGACGAAAGTATATATAGTGAGTGTTTGGAAAAGAAAGTGGTGAATTTTTCAAAAGAAATATTTCACATATTATACTAAATGGGAAAAATAATAGGAGATTTTAGAAAGAAAAATTAAGATGGTTAGCTCATACTTGTCCAGATAACCTATCTCTATAGTGGTGGATGATCGCTTTGATTGTCTATAAAATTGAAGCTCCACAAACCTAAAAGCAATTCTAAGCTTAATGCATGCCATGTTAAGGCCTATTGACATTTTTCGGTACTGACCATATCTTATTGCGAGCTTAATTCGACTCAGAAAGCATCAAGAGCTTTAATTTACTCAGAAGCGAATCAAGATTGACAGCAAAGTTTGTAAAAATAATTCAAATATACAAAGGTTTGTATCGAACTGCACTTGCAAATTTAGTATTTAGAAATGTAAAGATTTCTTTCATGATAATAGATATTTGGTTAAAGTTAGTTTATTTGGTCTATAATTCGATGAATGCATTGAACAGGGTATATAGTACCTAAGACTAATGTAGCGGGATAACGTATGCTATTCTGCTGCACTGCCAAAGGGCTCGGTAGCTTGTCAGTCATTTGATGCCTTTAAGAGGGCTACGCAGAGATAGAAAATTGTCTTATCTTTCTGGAAAAGAAACCTTTGGAAAATACAAATTTGTAGATGTATTTTACAGGTTGGAACTGAACACAAGGCAGTGCCATGGTTCAGCGACCTAATTCTCGTAGAAGTCTGAATTCGGCGTCACCGTATGGAAAAGGGGTAATAATCCTTCTCAAAACCGCTGCTTCTGCTATTGAGGGATATTATTCGTAGTCGAGAGTTTATGTAAGATCAGATCACAGGTAAAGAGGTAACCAAACGAAAGTGATTCCAGCTTTCCAACTGTGCGTGTCTAAATTTGTTAGGAGCAATAGAAGCACTCCCCAACAACTTCTGCCTCCCTGACCATAAATTCCTAAGTAAAGGAAAGAAGTTTGGTGGAAAGAATGACTCAGTAAGTTGTGATATATTCTTACCTGCATTGTCTATTTGAAGTAAACAGCATGACAATGATAGCATTTAAATCCACCATTTCATATGTAAATCTGAGTTATAATTTATAGGCACATCTACGGACTAGGATAAGCCGGGAATATAGGCCTTGCAATAAATTTTAAAATCATCAAGCCGATTAAATAGCAAGTATTACGGGGAGAAATTTGGGAACGTAAAGTATCGTATCCCTTTTCCTTGAGGATGCCTTCCACATGATTTACACCACTGTGCAGATAAAGTTATTTAATAGAGAGAGAGAGATTACTAGTTGTATTTTAATGAAACGTCTGGATTTGAAGCCCAGTCCATTATTCTAATCCATCGCAATCGTACCAAGAACTTCCTTCGAATGAATTTCTGAGGCCATTAAAGCAGCAGGGGAGTGATTTAACTCGAAAGATCGGTGCTGTGGCTCTCAACGCCTCATTCAGATACAAATTTGTAGGTTTGATTATCCTATCACTCATGGAATACTAGGCGCTCCTTTCCTGATCTTGTTAGAAAATACACAGGGTAGTTTCCTCCATTTGTATGGTGGAACTGACGGCCGAAGCTAGTGGTAATGGTTTGAGGTACATCAAAGTCTGCTACCCAAATTCTGAAGAAAAGACTGCGATGAAAACGATCCGGCATTGTAATTTAAGTGGCTCGTTATTGGCGCCGAGGAAGTCTGCGTTCGATGCCCAGGCGGATTTTGCAAACAGTACGAAATTAGCAGCGCAGTATTGGAAAGGTTTAAGAGACTTTAGAGGTATTTCTTAGCGTTGGTACCCTATTTAGGTGTATAGACATCGAGGAACTACTTTATTTATCCTCACCCAAATTCAATGCGATGTAAGAGCCATTCGGGATGTTTTATTGACGAGATGACATATGAAATAAACAGTAGTAACAACACTATATATGAATGCTAAATAAATATACGTCCATGGCTTTTCTTTTGATACAGCAAACAGAATCTAGAAATTCCATGAATCAAATGGAACCTATTAAAATATTCATTTCTTCGGTAGGCTAAATTCAGTCTATTACGTCCATTTCATCGATTAGAGAGTTGGATATTGCATATTTAATTTATCTCTGACCAGGCAATGGCTACTAAGATTAAAATTTAAATCGGAAAACAGCAGGCATGGTTAACTTTTTTTAAATTTTCTGAACTTCGCCAATTATAATAATTTTTAGAAGGAACTCTAAACTAAATTTCCTCCCTTTCGAAAAAACGTTGCTAAAATATAGTTATAGAAGATATATTTTAAATTATTTTTCTGAAGTTCACCATTTGTAATTCTTTGGGTTTTAAAATTTCACAAAATTTCGATACATAGATTTATTTTTGAACTTCACAATTTTATTTTTTGATATTATAAAAGAATTATTAGAAATAACTTTGATAAAAAACATAAGTCATCACCACACTAAGATGAAATTATTACTCAAATACTCAAAAAATCCCCTTCTTAAATTATATAGTTAGTAATAATTAGTGCATACATGTAATTTTTGACATCGCTTTGCGAGATAGATAGCAGGGTACTATTAGCTTCTGTCCCATAAGAATGACCCTGTGGATAATTCTTTCCTGCATGTTCCTCGGAACTACCGTGGAGGGGAAGTTGCCCTGATTTCCAACTTATCTTTCTTTCTGATTCTTCTCTCCTACCCCCTCTCTACCCTCATTTGAGGCTCTTATTGCTTTCTCACGTGATGTGCCCGCTCTGACTCTTGTGGTCCTTTACCGCCCTCCCAGCTCGTCTCTGGCATTATTTCTCGAGCAGTTCAGTAACGTACTCTCTGACCTATCCTAGACTAGTTCGCTCCTTATTCTCGGTGACTTTAATCTTCCTAGCTACAAGGAGAATTTTCCTGCATTCATTGACATCATCGACCTCTTCTCTCTTACAAAGCAGGTGTCATCCCGAACACACATACATGGTAATACCGTGGACTTAGTCATCTCGAACCTCCATCTCTCTAATCTAACGGTAACTGACATTTCTGATGCAATCTCTGACCACTTCTTAGGCAATTTTAAATTCTACTTTCTCTACCACCTACCTCCTCGCTTGTCCCGACATCATACTCCTTTCCGGCGACTATCGTCAATTGATACTTATCTTTTTATGACGTTCTCTCTACCTTACCATTCTATTGATACTACTGCTTCACCTGAGCAAATCTCAAACTATCTGCACCAATCATTACTCACCTGCCTTGACGTACACTCCCCCCTTATCAATCCTTCTTCAAACCGCCATCACCTCACCCCTTGGTTCACATGAAACTCCTTCGCTCAAGGAGGTCCGTACGGCCTCATGAATGAGCCCTTCATAAAGCACGCTCCCGTGGGGAGGACACGACCTACCTTTAACTTACCTATCGCCTTGCTACTTCGACATATTCTTCCAAATTGAAATCAACGCGCGAGGCTCATTCACGCAATCTTTTTTCTGAGAGCAAGAATGACCCTCCAACTATCTTTCGTCTCCTCTCTCGTCTTTCCTCGCCTAGCCCCATTTCCTCCATCTCTCCCCCCATCAACCCCTCTACTCTTCCTAAATTTTTCTCTGATAAAGTTATTAACTTTTGCGCCGTACTACCTTAGTCGTCTGAACAAGCCCATGCTGTTCTCCCCGACCATACTCGAATCTTGCTTAACGTCCTCACTCGGGCGTCCTCTAAAGAAGTAACTGCCCTGATCTCACGCTCTAACAAATCTGGATCCCCTAAGGACGTCTTTCCACCCAAACCCCTACACCAAATTCTCTCTTCTCTTCTCCCACTGATTATTCATCTCTTTAACACTTAACTTGCGAAATAAGTGGTTCCCTCTTCCTTCAAACATGCCTCAATTCGTCCTATCCTTACAAAAACACACCTTAACCCCTCTGAACTATCTAGCTATCGCCCTATTTCACAGCTTCCATTAATTTCTAAGATCTTCGAGAGAGTGGTTTTCTCTCGCCTTATTGACCATATTTCTAACTGCAATATCAATTAAATGTACCAGTCGGGTTTTAAAGCGATGCACTCTCCTAAAACTGCTCTTTTAACTGTTCCAGACGGTTTACGTTGAGCAGCCGATAGAGGTTATACGTCCATTATAGTCCTCCAAAGACCTCTCCTCTGCTTTCGACACCTTCGACCAACTTGTCTTCCTTGATCGTGTTCACACTTTCTTTGGTCTCTCGAGCACTGAAATTGATTGGTTCCGCTCATAGCTCTCCTCCCGCACTCAGTCAGCCGCGCTAGATAACCTCTCCTCCGAGCCCGTGCCTATTTAGTTTGGGGTGCCTCATGGCTCAGTCCTCGGTCTCCTTCTCTTTCGCATTTACTTACCTTCTCTTGGCTCCCTTCTTCGTGATTTGGGCCTGTCCTTCCACCTCTATGCTGAAGACACTCAGATATAACTTTCCTTATCCCTTGTATCCTTCTCTTAATCAATTACCAAGCTCCTTTCAGCCTACACCTCCTTTAAAGAATGGCTCTCTGCCATCTTTCTCAAACTTAACCACGAAAAAACTGAAGCTCTCCGTGTTGCCACCGCTTCAATGTTGAGGAAATCTAAAGCTCTCTTCCCCTCTATTAACCTTGGGGAAACCAGTGTCGCCTTCTCTGATATCGTCAGTAATCTTGGTGTTATTTTCGACGAGCAACTCTCACTTAAACCTTATATTTATCGTATCTGTAAATCTTTCCTCGGTTTCCTCCGCAACTTTTCACGTGTTCCATCACATTTTGATCGAGAAAAGCCTTGAGATTGGTATTCATACCTTCGTCACCTCACGATTAGAATTCTGCAATTCTCTTCTAGTGAAGCTCCCTTTTTCGTCACTTCGCCCCCTATAAATCGTTCAAAACTAAGCTCACTCGCTCCTCCCTCGCCACTATAAAATTCTCCTCCTTCCTCACTATAAAAGTCTTCTCATCACCTACAAGGCACTAACCCCCGAGGCCCCACCTTATCTCTCGTCTGCCCGCTCCGGTCGTCAAACTCCTCAGGCATTCCGGTCTAAGCTCGCTCTCTTCCTGAACTCTACTCGTTCTGTCCTCTGCTCTATAGATGATACTTTCTTCTCAGTTTGTGATCCTTGACTCTAAAATGCTCTTCCTGCCGAAGTCCGATCCTCTCCCTTTCTCGATACTTTTAAACGTCTCCTGAAGACTCATCTCTTCACAATTGCCTTCTCTTCTCTATAAACTTTCTATACACTCGCTAAACAACTTGCGCTCTGGGAGGGCTAACAGCCCTGAAGGGCGCATTATAAATACCTATTATTATTATTATTATTATTATTATTATTATTATTATTATATACTACAGCAGGAACGAACCAACTGTCGACACGCTTGCTAAGTAATCTTCTTGCATTCATCTTAAAGTATTTTGCAGATATTTTAACAGTTTTTGGCTTTCTCGCATTAGATATCTTCCAAACATTTCCATTGAGACTCACATCCAAATTTCGGCAGACCAGTTTATAGCAGTCATCAAATCGGAGTCAAAAAAGGTTTTCGTTTTAGTGCATGAAAATTGCAGATTGATCTTCAGAGGGTAGCAGATCTGACAAATCATATCGTAGCGGCAATTTATTCTTAACATCTGCCTTCACTATGCCTCTCAATGCACAGCTTCCATTATAGCACTTCCTCCAACCGATTCATTTTATACTAAAATAGAGCCAGCATTAATCTACCTGCAACGAAAAAACTTCCCACCATCAGATCCCCAAAATTGAATGTATTCCCGTCAATGAAGTGGACATGGCTATATTGATCATTGGTCTATATAGCGTGTTCATTGAAGAATGCAGAACGAGTCTTCTTGTTCTTCGTACTGAAAAATGTCTTGAACACGGGAGTGAAACCTCTAAGAATGTCATCTTCCACTAGAAGTGACATGGTCTACCTGAAGATCTTGATAGCCATTATCCACTTGCTCTAGCAGTTTTGAAACGGTCGGTGTTCAGAATGTGAAGAATGGCTCGGTCTTCCCATTTAGATTTCTTTCTTGGCACACCCTCTAATTTTCTAGGCTTAAATAGACGTGTTTTTATGGGTGATACAATTTTATAGCCCTCAATTTGGAGCACTTGATAGTAAATTCAATGATCCAAATAAAAGACCACCTCGGTAGCTCACGGTCAGATAGAGGGTGACACATTCCTTACTCATGTTATCTGGATGGTATCTGGTTGAAGAATGAGCTAACCTACAAGAGAGTTAACTGAGATCAGTTGCTATGAAATAAATGTAGGCTCTACTAGAAACCTAGACGTTCGGTTATTGTAAATACTTGATTTCTTCTAGTAAATTGTTTAGATCTACAGATGATGTTCGTTTAATTTATCCAAATTTGCATAACCATTACTTATATGTAAGGTAGAACTGTACATAGGTTATCATACGCCAACTAAAACTTGGGATTTTTTCTTGCAAAAGTTATAGACGCTGTGATAGAAATACAAGCTCTTTGATCTGTCTATATGGTAATATACTATCAGAATACTTATTTGCGGCAACTTCTAAAAGTTAAACAAGATGTACACACGGTGTTACGAAAGGATAGTAGAAGTGCAGCCTCCCAAGAATGTCATTTCATTGATGGAATTACTCGGCATTCAAAAATTTGCTAATGGTTAACTTGTTTGTTGCTGTAAAATTGCTATATTTATTAATGTGTTCGTTCATACTGTATTTCTCTGACGCCACAAACGTACACTCTTTCATCTGACTCTTAAGATGGCCTCCTGATGGTAATTAAAGGGTCTTTGTACTTGTAAGGTGTGGCCTTTTGGGCTTTAACGTGCTAATAAGATGTACAATGATACTGACATTGTAACGATAAAGGTATGGAATGTTTGATCTCTCTTTCTTAAACTCACTGGAATTTTTGAGTCCACTGAATGCAACTAAAGGGCTCATAGTATCAGCATTTTGTTTCAACTTCGGATCACTACATACTTGCTGTTTAGCCTTCAAAAGATCCACTTCGAAAATATTTGATACCCGTGTAATTTCATTCGAAAATCCACGATATTCGATACCAGATTCCAGTCACTTATTGTTTTGGACACGACGGCGTTTAAAGTTGTTTCAAAAAGAAAACCCGTCTAGATCGTTACACATGATAGAGGGAAGAGCGGTGCCCCTTCGCATCCCAGTTTATGTACTTGTCAGTGTCAAAATTAATTCAGAGTTCTTGAATCTTTATTCCTTCTAGATATTTATATTTTGCCTTCTTTTACACCACTTTCATTTTAAGCTCTCCAGCACTTAAATTTCACCAAAATTTGCCGAATCATCGGCTAAGAACTATCGTATATTGTTTCCGTTTCATGGCATCAAGTGTCTAGCCCAAGGGTTTCACACCTCCCTCTTTGCATTCTTCCCAAACTTTTCTTCTTCTAATGTCCCTTATCATTCTTTTCTTTATCAATTCTTTTCCAAACAGGCAATTGGATGTTAACGGTAGCTTAGGTAAGCTATTTTCTGCTAAATTCGAAAAAATCGCATGACCTCAAGACACAACGCCATGAGTTCATGAGTTTACTCTACCTGGCTCAATATGCACAATTTCTCTTTTTCTCTCTCTCTCTATATATATACAGTAGTTGCTAAATAGTTGGAACAGTGGTAAAATAATATAATTATTTGATAATTGTTGTTTGTATTTTAAAGGAATACGTCAATGATAAGATAAATGGTACACTTAATATAAAATGGACCGCCCTTTGATTTTAGAACATGCTTCACTTGCTCTGGCAGAAATTCGACAAATTTGAGCATATTTCTGCCTGTTCTACATTATGGTACCAGGCATTTATAACAGCACAACTCATCTTATGCATCTTCAAACAGTAGGTTTTCTTGATTTTACGTTTAATTATAACCCATAGATTCTCGATGGGGTTTAGGTCAGGAGAATTCCTAGGCCGATCTATAACGATAAGTACACTTTATGGAAGACAGTGCTCATTATTTGGGAAGTATGTCAGGAAACCAGATCCTGCTGGAAAATGCCGCCTCTATCAGAAAAGTCTTTTTGCATCGCGGGAAGCAAGTGAGTCTGCAGGATTGCCTGGTATATAACGCTGCTCATTATTCCATCAATAGTACGAAGCCGCTTTAGGCTTATAGCGATAAATAAACAACTTCAAAACATCTTATTAGATGGGTATTTTGGCGCCTGTTGAATGAGACCTGGCTGAAGTGATTGACCGTTGCTTCGCTTACTCCTACTGACCTATATGCCCATGTACATAATTCAAAATGCGATTCGTCTGAAAGCATAACTTTCCTTCAGTGAGCTGCCTTAGATCCAGCATACTTGCGTGCCCAGCGAAGATGTTTTGTGTTTATAGCACAAGTCTCTATCTGTTTACCTACCGTTTTTTTTAGCAAATCTGCCAACTTTAATGAGCCTTTGCCGGACGGCTGAAGCAGAAACATTTACATCAGCTATAGACAAGTCTCTCTGGAGGTCTTTACTGGTTTTCTTGGGATTATTCTCTCTATTTTTGCTGAGAGCCTTGTCATCGTGAAGTGTTGTCTGTCGTTTTTTTCCATATTTTCCTTGTCGCAGTGTTGAATGTTCACCAGTGTCTTCAGCTCTTTTCACAATGTCGCCAACAGTTGACTTTGCTACCTTTATTTGCTGAGAAATCCGTCTGATGCAAAACCAGCATGTTTTCTATGAGCTATAATACTTGCATGCTTCTAGTGTTTGATATCCATAATAAATTTATAACCTAATAATTATTGGAAGGTGGATTTTCCGGCAGAACCAAGTACAATAGGGAGCACGCTCCCAGCAATATTCATCCACAAACTTTGTTGTAGTACTGTCGGTCTTAGTGTAGCTAAAATGTTACCGGTATACTATTCTGCACGGGAAAAAAACAACTTCATCAGTGTTGCCAAAAATTAAGACATATTATGAAATAATCCAAAATTGGGTACACTGTGAGAACTAATTTGCACACTACTGTATTGATAAATATATATTTATATGTGTATATATATATATATATATATATATATATATATATATATATATATATATATTTGTTAAATGAACAATAACGTTCTAGTCAATGCAGTTAGGCTAGAGTAAAAATAATAATTATTTAATCGACTAGAGGAAGTCTCCTGGAGGTCCTCATCCCTTATCAGGAGCATTACATATGCGTTCCAAGGCAACCATCCAATTCTCTAAAAAAGAAATTTCAAAAAGCCTTTTGTATAAGCTGACGTTTAACTTGAGCAGAAAACAGAATGTAAATTTATTTGGGGATCTTCGCCTTTTCTATTTTTTGGAATAAATGAACCATAACGTAGTAGTCAATGCGGTTAGGTAAGGGTAATAGTAAGAATTCCCTAATCCGCTAGATAAGTCTCCTGGACTTCTTCAACTCTCTTAGGGGGGTTTCCTGGCGGCCATTGTGACGGCACTCAGCACCCCGTCCGGCCCAAGGATAGAATTTTTGCCTTTCTGACACCCTGCCTTACTACCTTGCTCCCTCACTTTCCCTACAACCTCTCTCGCAACTTTCTCTGGTCAGCCTCTAATCTCACATGGTAGAGGTTGACCAGCTTCCTCACCCCCAACTATCCCAGATCGGAGCGGAGGGGTAAGGGACAACGCACCCTCACCCTTGAGCTACGGCTTTGGGTAGTCGGTATTTGACAACCTGCTTCACCCCCACTTTTTTTACCTTCCTCACATTCCCTTACTCTGGAAGCAGCTGAGCTTATCGGCACCGTATTCACCACTTGCATAGCGGACTACTGCGTGAGATGATTGCCGCCTCTCGGCAGGTCACTGAAAAAATCGAGGTCCCCTCTGTGCTTTCTCAAGGAACCATCCAATTTTTTTCTAACGGAGAGGAGGCTTACTCCGCACCTTGGCCGCCTACCGCCGCGTTGGACTCCTCCTCGCACCCTTCTCTGGTGGCACCTTTGGGCGCCTTCCTCTTTCCAGTGGCTTCTTTCACAGGGGACTGCCAAGAAAACACGCAGGCGGCCTAATATTAACAGTCCCGCTTTTAGCTATAGATATGGCCAACCCAGTTAGGGAAGCCGTGATTGCAGAGCCCGTTGGTCTGTGACCAGCACTAGTGCATTGTCAGTTTAAATGGGGTCAATATATGTGCTACCCTTTTCTTTCCCGACAGATGTTAGTTCGCCGGCTCAAAACGAGACAAACTGTTCCTCGAATAGGATCAATGATGTCTTGAAGGGGGAGGGGGGCAGATAGCCATATGTAGGTCTTCTTTAAGATAAGCATGGTCCCTTATTTCACCCAGCCTCAGAATGGAGGATCTTCCTTGGGGACAAATCAGGGATTGCTTCAAAGCACAGAACCCAATTCCGTCCATGTTCAAGCTTCTCCTCAGACGGCTCTGGTCCCCAAAGAACTGCAAGGATAGGAGGGATCTCCTCCCCAGCTGGGTCGCATGTCAGCCAAAACCTTCTCAATTTCCAAGAAGGATCTTGCATAGGCATGTCCATCTGGGCTAGGGGTTTCTTCCGTTGGAGGAGAAAAGCGAGTTTATTTCCTACTCTCCTCTTTCCCTGGATGGGGAGTCCCTGACTAAGAGGAAAGTTGCAAATGCGCAGAGCGGAACCCCAATTACTTCGGGGCCCCTCATTCAGAGGTTACTCGGAATTTTCAAGCCTTCTGGCTTTCTAGTTATCCGCTGCCCTGATGGCAGCATGTTGAGCAACAGCAACATGTTTCATCAGAGAAGAACATTAGCTTGCGTGATTGGTAGAGAGATGAAGGTGACCGGTTTCTCGGACGGGAGCGTTCAGGTGAATGCGTCGGATCCCTTCGATTCAGCTAAGATTAGTGCTTTCGGACTAAACGCTGCTCTCAACCATGAACTAAGTGAAAAGTGTAGTTTATGGGAGGAAACTCGTGGATTATTTTATAGATAACATCACATTAAAGCTTGCTGACTAAGGAGCGGCCAAGGTCAAACATGTGATGAGAAAATATGAGAGGGGCCCAAAGCCCACCAATACACACTTCGTCACTTTTGACTGTGACAGGATCCCTGAGTCAGTCTATTCCGGTTGGTATTGCTACCACGTGATGGCATTCGCGCCAGTGCTAAAAAGGTGCTACCTCTGCTACTTATTTGGTCGCATGAATCGTTCCTGTAGACACGCAAACTCGGGGTTACCTGAACTATGTGTAAGTTGCTCCAAGTTCAATTGATATATCCAAATAGTGCGTGGCCAAGTATGTCACTTGCAGAGAGCCGCATCTCACTTCTTCGAAGCAATGTGTTGCGTATCTTCTTTAGAGGGAAATCCTGCCGTTCAGCGCCTGGCGCTGCCGGGAACGTCTTATACCTCAATGTTAATAAAGTCAGCCTCTGCTCCTCCCCCCTCCAAGCCTACCTGCACGGTTGTTTCCGCGCGTATTCGGAAGCCTTCTGCCGGTTCAACCCACTCTGAGCGCTCCCTTGGTAGAGCTGGTGGCACAAAGGGTTCCTAAAGCTGCCCACTAAAAGTAGGACCGCAATTATGGAGCTTCGGCTCTTACATCGTTACTCAGTGTTAGACTCGGTGATTCGAAAACGGTGGAAGCCCACCTACGACGCCGCTAATCCTTCTTATGGTTTCGAGGCAGAGGTAAGAAAAGACGCAATACGAGCCTAACCTACACTAATAAGTCCTAGAAGGTTACAGTGCCTTCGGCGCATTGTTCGGCCAACATTGCCAGGACTTGTTTTGGGGAAAGGTACGGCCATTCAGTTGATGGTCTTCTCTTTGAAGAGGGACACAAATTCTTCTTCGAGTTAAGCATGGATGGCATATTCCTTCATTAGATTTGCCGTGTACTCCAGGCATACTGGAAGGAGCTGCGGAGGCTCCTTTCCTCTAGTTTCATCTTAGCTATATAATTATTTTGCGTCCCAACCACCAAGGAATCAGGGCCGAGCCGGAGGATTTGCCATTTACACCAGGCATGATGTGTCCTTTCTTCTCTTTCCTTTAGATACCTCCTTTCAGGCAGTAGTTGTGCAGTTGCACCTGGATAAGAGGTATACTGTTATTTATGCGTACATTCTACCGTCAGCCGACTTCGATGCGGGGAACTTTCGAGGCTTCGTGGCATGGTTGCCGAGGCCCTTTCTCGGCAACCTAGAGTGGATACCCACTCTGGGTAGAATATCGATCAGTTCCTGGTCAGTTTCTTGACGTCTTGATTGAAGAGCTGATAATTGGTGTCCTGAATATAGATGAGTTAAGTCGTGGGTTTGACTACTATTCCTAGAACGTCTGCCCGTTTGGCACGCCGAACGATTCCGTGGAGGTCAGCCAAGTTTGAGGCGGCCCTCACACAGAAGCGCTATGCGTACATGTGCTATAAGCACCTGCCTGAACGATTTCACTGTTGGTAAATTTGGTCGGGCCTGGGCTTGGTTCCAAGATTTTTCGAAGCCCGCAGGCCGCTCTTCCTGTCGTGCATATGAGTCTTCACCTAATGGGAAGATTCCTCTTACAAAGTTGTGGAAGCAAGTCAATTAGGATTCGTGGTGAGTTCACGGAGGACCCACCTCCCGTTCTCTATGAGAATGGGACCGCATTCTCGGACCTCGCGTCCGTGGCGGATTCATTCACAACTGCTTTTTCCGCATACTCTTGCCGAGATGCTGCTTCGCTAGCATTCAATACATGTCATGATGTCGTAGAAGGCAGCCGAATGAACTTTACCTCGGGAGGCAAAGAAATCTGTAACGACAGGTTTACATCGAGTGAGTTGACTTTCACTCTTGCTTCGAGTGCAGACATAACCCGGGGTCCGGACGATGTCCTGTACTCCATGGTTCGAAACTTGGGTGAGCCAGGTATGGCACTTTTGTTCGATTTGTTCAAAGAATCTGTGTAGAGGGTATCCTCCCAAAGTACTGGCGAATTGCTAATGTACTCGCTTATCTCAAACCGAAGATAAGGGGTCGGTTCCGCATAATCTCTCTATTCCAGAGCTGGGTATTTATAATAAAGTCCTCAGCTGAAAATTACACGCATTGTTAAAGAAATATTTTTGTCAAATAAAATTTGAAATTACCTTTATAAACAAAATAAATATCAAATCTTTCTTTAAAATAAAGGATCCGGTGCCAAAGAGTCTTAAGAGTTTAATAATATACTTATTTAAATGTCCCGGGGGTTCCCATGGCAAATACCTTGGGAGCTCCGTGAGAACTCTGGAGGCAAGATTCTCGTCTCATATGAGCATAAGTAATCGAATTGGCAAAATAATTAGACTAAAGAAAATTTGGCAATCAGAGATAACGCGATAAAATGTAGAAGTGATATCTCGATAGAAGATTTCAAAATTTTAAATTCAGATAAATGCCAAATTATACTTCGAATCTTGGAAACATTATATATATATATATAACAGCTCAATCCAGACTTAAATAGTGATTTGTCGTCAGTTTCCCTCCTACTTAACTAAATTAAAAATTCAATAGTGCTTAGTATATCGTTTAATAATATATATTTTTTTTAAATAGTTCAATATAAATATTAAACTCATAATCGTACTTATTAAATTTAAATTTATTTTTGCAGTTCCTAACTAATTTAAATAATTAAAAAAAAAACCCTGTCATTTTACTAGAAATCTAAACTATAATTTTAGAAATTGTTTAAACTATAATTTTTCCGATTCAAAACTAAAACTATAATTATTATATTTGGACCTTTAGAATTGTGCTTTAGTATATATTTTATAGGCCTAAGAAGATGACCGTATTATGGTTGAAACGACGCCACTAAATAAAAGAAAAAATTTCCGCAGCACTTTCATTGACTTTGGATTTCTGTTAAAAATTATATTTATATATATATATACGTGTGAAACGCGTAAATCCACCTTGGTCCTCTTAATATAATCATTCCCAAAATAGATAGAATGATGAGTCATTAGTAGATGATAAATAGGAATGAAACTAGGAAATGGCGTTTAGACATTCAAGAATTCAGTAAGATGAAGATTATTGATATTGACACAATTTAATGCTACATGTGGATCGAATTAAAGGGAAACTGCTATCCTCTGCTCGATGAAGGAGGTCCTATACTTGTAAGAGAACATAATATTTGATGTGTCCAAACTTTATCCCAATCTGTAAAATCTAATTAATATTGGACAGAACATGTAATCTTGTATCACACATGACAGCCACTCTTCTAGTATTATAAAAAGGAAGGAGAGTTAGAAATTTCGCGCTAGATTGCCGGCACTTTTGGGCTAATTATATATTATATAACGAAGCATACAAGATAATGAAATCAGATGAAACAATATTTGATAAGATGAAAGTATAAAAGATGGTAACTAGATAAAGAATAACAGCAAAGAATTGAAAACAAAGATTAAAATGAAGAGAATCTAGGTGAAATTAATATGAGTAACATATTCATAGAACAAGGCATAAAAAATTACAGTAATGATTGGACGAATAGACAGGTGTGTCAGAGGGAAAGATAACGAGCAAAAAGTGTAAACTTTATCTAAAATTTTATTTTTTATCAGCAAGGTTACCATGGATGTTGGTTTCACGGAGAGGTTAGGAAGGGGCAGTGTACGGTAAAAGATAAAAAGGTAAGCGATGAAAACAGTGCCCTCTCAATGTCTTAATAACAAGCATCGCATAGTCATCTCTGACATGTATTTCTGTTTTTTTTCAGGTCTCTAAATAATAGGAGCGTAAAAATAGGAAGGCTTCAGCAAATGCAGATGGTGAAAAAGGGTTCTTTGAAGTCAAGGCTGGACAAGGGAACGCTGCAAAAATTGCCAAGTGTTCTTTTAAATTAGTCGTAACACTGTTGTTACCAAACGATAGAAGTAGTGAGGCAAAGTCACTTCAAAGCTTGCGAGTCGGTTGTGATGAGAAAAGAGGAGGAAAATACAGGTGTTTTTTTGAAGGAGGAAGTAGTAAGGGGTATGATATAGGATGATAGAATGGAAAATATCAACTATAATTTCATGTACGAGTAAAAGGGGATTATAAAATTGCGAAAGGGGGCAAACCACAAAATATTCAGAAGTCGAATATATATTTAAAGATTGGAGAGGATACTAAAATCACCCAAAATAAACAAAATAGGTAAGTTTAGGAAAGGTGTGTTGTAGTAATTTTCTCATCAAAGCAGCTATTGCATATAGACCAAGAGACTATAATTATCTCCAAATTGAGTGAAATATCCAACCCAAGATGTTAAAAAGAACTACGAACGTCTTAGAAATGTTGATTTCAAAAGAAGAAGACATACAAGGGCAGTTAAATCCTCATCTCCACCATACAATAACTCTCGCAACGTGAAAGAAGGAATAACTGTTTGGAGCTGAGGGTACAAAAGGCGTGGGAAGGATAATTGAGAAATAAAACAACTAAACCAATATCAGCTAGATCCCAGGTATGTATTATAAGGTCAAAAAAGAATTTATCCTCATTTATTGATAAATAAGAAGAGTTAAGAAAGCCACCATAGAGGGTAAGTCGGCCTTGATAAGATGTAGTGGGGTTGGCAGGAGCTGGAGAAAACGGTTAATTTTGTAATTCTAGGAGGCGAGGAGACAGGGTCTTGTATGAAGAAAGTGTATAGAAAATATGCTATGAAAAACCTTCAAACAGAATTTTTTAAGTAAAAAGTCGAAAGAGAAATCATTCTCTTCAAAATTGTGCGACGGCATTAAGTACACCTGAAATAGAAATCGTCGCTTTTCCCCTTATCTTCTCCCGTGAAACAAGGAAGGCCATCACTCATATAGTAACGTTGTGTAACAGGCTTGTTCCTTCTATATCTACATTATATATTTAATTATTGTTTCCCTAAAAAATATACATAATATATTTAATTATTTTTGCCTTTCCAAGTGACCTTGTGGTAGCAAATGCACTCGTTTTGGGGGGATGTGGTGTCCCCTGTAGACCTATTTCACGAGCGATTTGTTCCGCATTAGCTGCGCCGGATTGGGAGAAATCCTAAAAGCTCCGCAGCTTCTCTTGAGTTGAAGAAATTCTTTGCTCCTCCTTTTGTAACCGGGCAAGTTTTTCGGGAATACCTCCCTTTGATATTGGGAATTTCTTTGTCGAAAAATAAGAAAGACATTGTGATCATTTACATCCATCATATTATAAAATACTACCAGAGGCCAGTGAACGGTTTTCCTCTTGCATGTTTTCATCTAATTGGTCAACTCCTTTTGTTCCGAAATTATAATTTAAAATTAGAGCAGATTCATTAGCTTTATCAGGCAAACACTTATCCCAGCATGAAGAGAACTAAGTAGTATAACATTCTTCTTTTTCTTCGGAATATAGAAAATCAATATAATGTTACTTTGTTGACCATAAGCAAACACATTTGATTGCACTGGTCTTTTTATCTGCCTTAGGGGTTGAGGAATCTCTTTTCTGTTTGACCTGATTGTTTACAACAAAGTAAGCTTCTTTTATATTAATTCAATAGCTAAACTGTCGTAGAATTAGTTTACCCACAAAAATTGTTTAACGTTTTCTCTACACAAAACAATAATATAAGAATTAGGCTTACGGACTCATGTGGAGTTTAAAGGGCCTCAGAAATGTTATTGACTCACGACGCGTGCCATGTGTCCAGTTGTAGATGGGCGAAATTCTACGGTCGTTTTGGCGAGGGTAGCAGCTAGGGGGTCCACAAGTTCTTCCGGGGGGAATGTTTTCAAGGACGAGGACCAATACGGTGCTTTATGCAACACCTAGGCAGTCGTGGTCTCTCTGGCGAGAGTGAATTGAACTTGTTTCTTAAATCAAGTTAACTTGGAGTGCGGTGTGATCACCGAGTAACGGGTTCGAGGAGGAGCTTTTCTCCTTCGTTACTTATTTCCTTATGGATGAGGACTGAACTCGGGGAGGGTCTTCTTCACAGGCGAGGATAACGGAGGGGGGTTTCTCTGGCGAGAATAAATTACTTAACGTTCGGTTTGGTAACCTGGAACTAGCTCGAGGATAAGCTTTTTCTTAATTCCAGTCTTCCTCAAAGGCGAGTATAACGGAGGGGTATTTCTCTGACGAGAACAAGTTGAACTTGGTTCCTCACCAAGTTAACTTAGGAGTTCGGTGTAGCCACCGAATAACGGGCTCGAGGGAGGAGCTTTTTCCTTCTTCTTTTCTTAATTCCTCAAGGACGAGGAATACCCCTGGTGTTTAAGGTGCACCAGGAAATGAAGAGTCTCTCTGGCGAAAGTAAGTTAAACTTACCAAAGTTAACTTATCGTTTGGTTTGATAACCAGGGACTTAGCTCGAGGATGAGCTTCTTCTTAGCGCCTTAAGGTAGGTAGCCCTGCCTCTCTTGCAGGGTACTTCTTGGTCTGGCGAGCCAAGTACACTACCTCTCTAGTCTCGGTAGTTCGGTTTGATCCGAAGACTTAGTACCTAGAGACTGACGTATACTACCTCCTTCTTTTCTTAATTCCTCAAGGACGAGGAATACCCCTGGTGTTTAAGGTGCACCAGAATATGAGGAGTCTCTCTGGCGAGAGTAAGTTTAACTTACCAAAGTTAACTTATCGTTTGGTTTGATAACCAGGGACTTAGCTCGAGGATGAGCTTCTTCTTAGCCCCCTTAAGGTAGGTAGCCCTGCCTCTCTTGCAGGGTACTTCTTGGTCTGGCGACACAAGTAAACTACTTCTCCAGTCTCGGTAGCTCGGTTTTGGATCCGAGGACTTCGTCACCAAGAGACTGACGTATACTACCTCCTTCTTCTTTTCTTAATTCCTCAAGGACGATGAATACCACTGGTGTTTAAGGTGCACCAGAATATGAGGAGTCTCTCTAGTGAGAGTAAGTTGAACTTACCAAAGTTAACTTATCGTTTGGTTTGATAACCAGGGACTTAGCTCGAGGATGAGCTTCTTCTTAGCATCCTTAAGGTAGGTAGCCCTGCCTCTCTTGCAGGGTACTTCTTGGTCTGGCGACACAAGTAAACTACCTCTCCAGTCTTGGTAGCTCGGTTTTGGATCCGAGGACTTCGTCACCTAGAGACTGACGTATACTACCTTCTTCTTGTTTTCTTAATTCCTCAAGGACGATGAATACCACTGGTGTTTAAGGTGCACCAGGATATGAGGAGTCTCTCTGGCGAGAGTAAGTTGAACTTACGAAAGTTAACTTATTGTTTGGTTTGATAACCAGGGACTTAGCTCGAAGATGAGCTTCTTCTTAGCCCCTTAAGGTAGGTAGCCCTGCCTCTCTTGCAGGGTATTTCTTAGTCTGGCAACCCAAGTAAACTACCTCTCTAGTCTCGGTAGTTCGGTTTGATCTGAAAACTTCGTCACCTAGAGACTGACGTATACTACCTCGATTTTCCCCAGAGTTCCTCATTTATACCTCGCACCCCCACTGGGGGAGTGGTAAGGGGGGGAGGGGCTTGAGGACGGCCCCAGGAGAGTTCTTTTTCTAAATGTTCTTTCCCACGAAGTCAAACATCGGCTCCACGTTAGCCTTCGAGATTGGGAGAAACACGTCTCCAATTTCTTGTTCGACGTGAAACTGGATCTCACTCTCCTGTGGGAGATCTTACATTTTGACCTTTAGGGTCTTTCTAGGCACCAAGTTGTGCCACACTGCGGTTAAGCACTGAACCCACCGATGCCTTCGACGGATGTCTTTGCGGTAACCGCCTTATGACTGCACCAAGAGTGAACGGGAGGGGGGGGGGGTAACCATTCCCCGACATAAACCATACAGTGTAAAGAGGTTGTATGTAACGATGTCACGTCCAATCTTTTCGTAGGGTGTGCATAATTCAAGCACAACAGCCTTTGCAAGATTCCGATGTACTCCTCTTTTTTTCCTAGTGTAAATTTTGCATACGTTCCAGACGATTTCTGTAATTATCAAAGCTTATTGCTCTTAGGAAAAACAAAAACGTTCCTTTAACATTACAGCTCGAGGAATTGGACTCGCATCAACTGGATTCTATAAATTATCAATAGAATTAAAATTATATACATCGGCTCCTGCATATAAAATGACCCCAAGACACGCTTGAATGTCCACGACTGTATATTCCATCATGTAAGTTTACACAGCCTTTGCCTCAGCTCTGAGATTTTAAGTAATCTCTCTCACTTTTCTGTTTGTATATCTGTGAATATGTAGAAACACGTCATTTGTAATGAAACTTAATATAACACAACTGTTATCTTATTCTATCAGTTTGTATTCCATATCAGAAGAACCAGCTTGCAATCGATCTTCCCTATTACCTTTATGACACGTAAGTTGCTCAAGTATATTATCTTTTTTATTTGTTTCCCTCTTTGTGCCAAAAGCCACTGTATAACACGTTCCGGAAAGATTGTTTGCCAAGTGTAAGAGGTCCAACATGTATTGTAGCAAAATGTAACACATGGGAGGTTTAAGTGTATTTTAAGTATTTCATTGATAAGTATAGTAATATTGAAAAGAAGATTATTCAAAATATTATTATTCCATATGTAATAGCTACATTGTCAATATATTGTACCCCGGTAGAAAAGGCTATATTTGTTGCAAATATGAATGCAATTATTTTCGAATATGTCACAAAACATTTCACATGAGTGGGTAAGTGTTAAATGGTTCTATAATTCATCTTGAAAGAATTTTTCTCCTTGATGTAGATTCGTTGCTAAGAAGGCAGAAATTTACCAAATTTCTTCGAGAATTGCAGAATCTATGTAAGTATAAGGGCACATATCATTAATATGATAATGACGGAAAGAGCGAATAGTATGGACCAAAAATGATCAAATAGAAAACTAGTTAAGGTTATGGGGCTCGAAGCAAGTATAACATTCAAATGAAAGATTTAAAGGGTTCGCACAAAATCTTCGGGGAACGTTTATTATTTTCACTTGACTTCACCTCTTTTTGCAAATACAATGTACGGTAGGAATAATCCTAACAATCATTTGGAAAGATATATAGAGATATATTTAGAGACAGAAATACAATTAAGTTTTTACAAATATTTAAAATTTAATACATATATGTAAAAAGAAATGGTAATAGTGGTGAAAGATTTTGTTAAATTAGTGGAGAAGAGTAAGAAATGTCTGGGAATCATATTTTTTAAATCTAAACGTTAGTTCTTTTTATCTTTGATATTATACATCTAATGGGTTTGTTTTTGTATAAACCATATTACTAATTTTTAGAATAGGTTGTTAACATTATTATTAACATTGTTGAATTTTAATATAACTATATACCCTTTTTGGTCGCATTCAATTACTGTAGTATTTACACAATTTCAATTTGAGTTATTCTTTTATTCGTTGTTATTTATTTTAGTCATGTCTGGTTATTTATTGGAAACATATTTTAATCACTTTAATGTCATTATTTAATCACTTTTTTAATATTATTTACTTTTCCCACTTTAGATTATTTATCAATAATTTGTTTTAATCCTTATTTATTGTAGTCACTCGTTTTAATCACTTATTATTCCTTATTTATTCGCTTTTCTACTTTATTTATTCACTTTTTGTTGTTATCCAATAACTTGTTTTAACCATTAATTTAGTCACTTTATTATCGCTATTTATTCACTTATTATCTTTATTCACTTTCCGTTATTATTTATTTTTCGCACTAATCACTTTATATGACCATATCTTTACCCATGAAGATATGGAAGGATAAATGAGGGAGACTCGGCGGTTACAGCTAAAGATCCTCTCCGATGGCCCCTAGTCTGATTGGGGGAGGGTCTTCGCTAAAATTTACGGGGATCTAGAGATTGCCCTAGTGAGACTTATCGATACTCACAATGGTTTTGCGGCTATTTGCTCAAAGGAGAGTAAATGCGAAGCACCTACCTCCTAAAGCAGTAAAATACCTGAAAACACTCAACCTCAAAACACACACTCCACCGCAAATAAAACCACATCAAAGTAAAATCCTTCGTCACCTCGATCCATGGGATGGGGGCACAGCATTGAAGAAATTCATTCTGAAGTGGAAAAAAAACACACCTGGGCGGAGTTAGCTGAGATAATTAAGTTTAAAGAATACATAAACGTATTCAAAATAGTCTTTTACGATACGGGAATGGCGGTAAAAACATCGAAGAGAGGTATGCTCCTCTTTAACGTCCGTTTCTACCCTGAGCTGATCGAACGCGAGAAGTTTATCGACTTTAGATGTGCTTCAAGTGCTACATGTATGAGGAGCAAACCACGTCCACTTGTCCCAGAGGGAATGTTCTTTTGTGCTCAATCTGTTTGTCGGATGCACATTCTTGGAGGAGCTGTAAGAGCACCTCTATGAAGTGCTTGAATTGCGCAGGAGAACCTAAGACGCCCTCCATGGCTTGCCCGGTCAAGAAAGAACTTTGAAGAAAAAAACTAACCAAAAAAGACAGGATGAAGAAAACAAAGTGAATAATACATACGACAAGGTTGCTAAAGCTGCTGTTGCGGAGTCTAAGGTAAATCGTACATAACTCCACGTCTAGAACGAAAACTCGGCAAAAATTATCTGTTCCATCTATTATGCTCACATTGCAAAGCTCTCCTCACCGGGGTGTTTTGGAGATGAACTTAATAGAATGCTGACGCATAATGGAATGCAGAAGATGTGGTCACCCCAAAACTCACGGTCGGGGGAGATTCTCAAGATTAGTCTCAAGCCCCAGTACGAGACTAGCTGCCAAAAGCTCCCCACTCCCACAGGAGCCCCAGCTTCCTCCAGGGAGCAGCAAAGAAGGCAAAGACACGCTCCCATAAACAGAAAAACACGTAAATTTCACCATACACAAACTCGATCGCACACATAGGTAGATAATGAGGCTACGGTGAGTAAGACTGCGCAACCTGAGGGAGATAGGGCACGTTCGCCTCACTCACGGAAACCCTTACAGCCTCAGAGACGTCCGAGGTCGTCCTCCTTTTGTAAGAGGGAATATAAGTACGCTTACCATTCAAGAAAAATTAACTTGAAGGTATTCACTGCTGAAAGGTCTATTTTCCCTAGGAGATGGATGTCCTTGATGTGTCAGAATGTGTAATATCTTGAAGATACAAATGGGAATTCACCTCGGACGACTACAGCGAGAAACAAGTTCAGGAGGCTTTACTCCAAGGCTTGATCAAACTGGCACCCCGAATTCAGGAAAAAACGAACAGAAAAAACCATTATGCCACCAAAGTCTCCACAAGGACCTAAGCTCGTGAGAGCATAAGTCCAAAAACAACACGACCACACACGGGAAACTTTAATGAACTAGAAAATGGAGAAATTAAAAATATTACATTTTTACTCTGATGGCTGGACGAACAAAAAGATACTATACAGTAACGTAATACGACAATGAAACCTAGACGTTATACTTATCTCTGAACATGGAATAAATGACACAGGCAGGATGAAGATTTTGCCCTACGAAGTCTTAACCAATAAACACAGCGGAGAACTTTTCGACGAATGCGCGATAGCTGTGAAAAGAAGTATTAACTTCAGATCAATAAGTTGACTCAAAGAGTCATACGTCGCTGTTGAGGTCCGTACGGCAGTAGGCCCCCTGTTTCTGGAAACAAGGTTCCAGCCCCCAATGAGAGGGTACTAGCCCCTTCAAAATTTCTGCAGTTTTAAGTTCACGGCAGAACGATTATTTTGGCCGTCGACCGCAATGCGGGGAGTGCTGCCTCAGATTTCACGTCAACCAACTCAGCCGCAGGAATCTTGAGATACTTATTGAAAGACAAATTATGACAATAATTGGAGCAATAACCTCCCAACATACATTACAGACAGATCAGCCACAAAACCAGACATAGTACTCACTAGCACTATGTTTCCTTACAATTACTTCATTGAGCCGTCCCATCCTATCCCCAGCGACCACCAGGCTATCGTTATTAAAATCTCAACCTCGTCCATTCGTCCCTATCTTAGAACGCAAGAGCTACGCTCGAGCCAACTGGGATACTTATAAACGACTTCTCGAAAATTACCACCTTGATCCCTTAATTAATGCCACTCTATAAGAGATTGACGAGGAGTTGGTTAAAATTAATGATAATTTATTAAAAGCCGATAAGGAAGCTAATCCTCGAGGTAAATATAAAACTCTTCCTGCCCTTACTTGGACCCCTAGAAAGAAATCCCTCGCGAGGGAATACGGGGAACGGATCAATAAAGTTAACTTCACTGGCCCCAACATCACTACGTACAGACGAACACGACAGATACGCGACAAATTAATGACACTTATTATGGGCTAACTGAATATACTTTGGGACAATTTGATAGACGGACTAAATATAGAAAACGACTCACGTACATTCTGGCAGAGAGTAAAAAGACTAAGAAGCGGATAGCCACAAAAGACCATAAAACTTACACGTGACAATACCAAAATTACGGATGCGGAAGAAATCGAAAAGGCATTCAGGCTCTTCTGTCATCTATATTTAAGATATCGCCAGAAGAGAGTGATCACTTTGATTTAGACTTCGAAGACGGAATAATAAACCACTTGAGCGACCAGATACAGAGAACCCATCCTCACCATTATATATCGCCGGAAAGGGAAATGGAGGGACTCGGCGGTAGAATTACTGCCGAAAAACTCTCAAAGCCCTTAAAATTATTTCGTCAACGAGCAGCAGGGCGTATGGGACTGACAATGGAGAATTTTATTTAAGCCCTGCCTAACATCTTATTGGGGTTGATGAACATCATGAATGCGTGCGCCTGAACTTAAATTACTTCCCTAACCACTGGAAGGTAGCAAAAATGATATTCATTCTCAAAGACTGTAAGCCACCAGACCGTCCAGGTAACTTCAGGCCTATATCTCTCTTAGAATTTTCAGGGAAAGTCTTGGAGAAGATATTCGCCAAAAGGGTGAATACGTTCATCGAGGATAATAATTCTTAAAATAGCCAACAGCATGGCTTCCGAAGGAAGCGAGGAACAGACAGGGCGCTAGCCGTGATCACCGAGACTTTGGTAAAGGCTGAAAGACGCCAAGCAAATCTGGTACTCTGCAACGTCAAAAAGGCCTTTTACAAAGTAAGGAGAAGAGGCCTGAAATACAAAATCTTACGACTGGGGCTCAATTCCAGACTTGAAAGGATTCTCTGCAACTACTTAATGCAGAGTAAGGCGTTTCTGAACATCAAAGATTTCAATGACCCCGAGTTCGAGCTCGAGGCGGGGGTGCCACAAGGCGAGTGATAAGTCCTCTGCTCTATAATATATACGACATCGAGCTTCTCCAACCTCTGACTGAAGGCTCGTTGTACGTCCGATTTGCGGACGATATAACGATGATCTGCACGACACTTTACGTGAATGTAAATTACATTGCACAGAGCACTGCGTTAAAAAACATCAACTCTTTCAAGAGAAGATGGAAGATATCTACCAATGCCCCAAAGTTTCGTGTAATTTCACTATTCCGACGGACTCTCGCAGACATCCGTGTGGGGGGGGGGGAGTGCAAGCATCCCATACCGCACTGAAGGCACGGTTCTGGGTTTCCGTATTACGACTCGTGAATATGGGAGTCATGTAGCTAAAACTACATCGAATACACAGAGGGACATGGGGAAACTTATCGAGTTCAGAAATGTGAGTACCTCCAACAAACTTAAGATCTATAATCAATGCATTCGGATCAAAAAACTCCTGTATCCACCGGTCCCTTAAAACGCCATTCTCAAGACCCAAGTCCGCAAACTGCAAAAGGTCCAAAATAAGGCTGTCTATATCATACAAGGGACCCAAAGGAAAGAGCGGAGAAGACAGAGTGAGCTCTATGGTGAACTGCGGATAACCCCCATAAACGCGGTGCTTACACTAAGGAAAATTAAGATCTGGGAAAAAGTACACCGACACCTTCCTCCTGAGTTTGTACTCGAGCGCATAAACTTTGATGACATAGGATGCGCAATATCCTTTAAAAGCAGCAGACTACTCATTGACGATGACGTAGACCCAAGGTTCAATTAGACTTTTTCACAGTACCAAACAGAACCAAAGCCATACAATATCATCTCACTAAATTAGAAAAGTGCTAATTTTCTAAATTTCCCCCGAAATTTTAGCGCGATAAACTCGCCAAAAAAAAAAAAAAAAAAAAAAGTACAAAATAAACAAAATAATAAAAAATTCAAAATCTGGTTGTAAACAACCCAGATAAGAAGATACAAAGTCTTCACAAAAAGCAGTAGAGAGTCAGAAACCTGCTGCTACAAAGGCTTGAATGTCTTCTATATATCTATATATATATATATATATATATATATATATATATATATATATATATAGATATATACTATATATATATAACTTAAAATATATACCAAAACGCAAAGAAAGGCAGAGATTTCCTATCACTAGGGTCCTGTCTTTCATTCTAATTTTCATTTATAATTCTCAATAAATATTCCCATTTTTCCCCACTATTTACTCCTACTAAAAACCCTCTACTACTATATTCCCCACTTTATATGTCCAATGTCCTAAAGGTGAGTACAGAAATAGTTATCATTATTAATCAACAAGAAAAGTTGTCATTACTGTTCGTCATTTCGAGGCTTATTCCAGCTATTTACCAATGAATAAAGAATCCAACTATATATATTTTACTTTATCCTAAGGAAGCTCGCTGATCACATATCCTAACCGAAGGAACGAAAAGTGAGAAAATACGTTACGAGAGACCCTATAACTGGTGACCCCTTTTCCCCGAACGAAACGTGATCACACAATAAAATGGATTCGCTAGGCGACGCATCAAGCCATCAACAAGCTGCCCATTTTTTTACACCATAAGGTGGAGCGTTCCCTTCAATCACAATCAGACCTCCTGTCGTCAATGAAGTACCGGTGGCGTGATTCAAATTTGTGGAAACAAAATTTCACATCTCAAAGCTAATTCAGGAGGACACAAAATTCTAAGATATATTTGCTGCATTACCTCCCGTGACCTTCGATCTACTTCAAGTTGCATTCCTCTTATAGAAAGAAAGACTACTCTCTCCTTCGGACATAAGTGCTAAGTGTTTAAAAATTAATAATACCATAATAGTGTGAAATGTCCCAGTGTATAAAGTTTAATAGTGTATATTCAGTGCCTATTTAGTTTTAAAAATAAAAAGTGTAAATAGTAAAAAATCAAGGGTCAAGTAATGAGAATAATAAAGTAATTTTATGTGTGTACAAAAAATATTAGTGTAGACATCAATATAAAGTTAAGTCTGTTTAATTAGGGAAAGTGGTTTGGTGCCTATAAACAAGCTAAATTACATAAAACAGGTTTAGTTCGCGACGAGAAACTGCAGCTACTTTATGCGGAACGCTTTAATTAATGTTGTTAAATCGCTTGGCATAACATAAGTTATACAAAGAATTTCAAGACTGCTGACCCCTCTCAAATCTATGTTATGCAGTCAAGAATAACAAATTAAATACGGAAGTATATAATGTTGTGGGTGCGCACAAAGCCGTAGGTATGCTTAGAAATATGATTAACTTATACTGCAGCTAATAATAGAAGTAAAGGAACAGCATAATAAAGTTGTAGCGCGCATACACACATACAAACATAACTTTGTTCGCATTTAAGTGCTGTAGTTCCTGTGTCCGAACGCTCTAAAGTACTTCTGAATTTATTTAAAGTACCTCTATGTTAATTCATAATATGTTAACACAATTCACGTTCTTGCGGCGAACTCCTGTGGAGCTTCAACCACATTATAGAATCGAATATGACTCAAAAATACCTCAAAGACTGGCATTTTGAAGTCTTAGAATATTCTATAATTGACTCACAGTAAAACACAGCATATTAAAATATATTTGTATATATATATATATATATATATATATATATATATATATATATATATATATTGTATATATGTTGTATATAGATATTTAAATCGGCTGACTATGTTAAGAGAAGAATCGTAGAATCGAGCTTGATATCGTCAGTTCCTAATTTAAATTTATCTCAGGGTCAATTTTCTTTCAATCCTGTAATAAGAAAGCATATAAACAAAATAGTTAAATGTCAGCCCTTCAATATGTTTAGGTCTAACCTCCCCCCCCCCAAATTGGCCACAAGTTGGGGATTGGGGAAAAAAAGAGGGGATCTTGTGTTATGCTTATATGCACTTCTCTTATATTTCCTCGCATTGTCAGTTGAAAAATGGTGTGAGATACACCGAAACTGTTCTGAATTAAATTGTCTTCGGAGAATGTGGTTTAATTCCTCATATATATATATATATATATATATATATATATATATATATATATATATATATATATATATATATATATATATATATATATTTGTTTATAATTGTAATGCTATAATTGCCAAAGTCCTCCCAAGGTTAGCCGGTAAAATATTTGCTAATAACATTATAACTATTTGGCCGATTCTAACGAAATTTGAAACACCCATGTTCTTTTACATTCTCGTTAGAATTACATAATTGCCAAGTTCCTACTTAGTTTAGCTTGGGAACTATTCTGTTTTAGCTAAAACATCATAACTATTCGGTCGATTACAACGAAATTGGAAACCCTGAGGGTATTTTACATTTTCCTTTGAAGGATATAATTGTCTTACATTCTCATTCGAATGATATAATTGCCAATCTCGCCCTAAGGTTAGCCTGGGGATTAATTGGCAAAACTTCATAACCGTTGGGCCGATGTTAACGAAATTTGCAACCCTCAGGCTATTTTACATTTCCTTTCGAATGGTAGAATTACTAAGGTCCTCCCAAGGTTACTCCGGAAATGTATGAAAGTTTGGAAGCTCATAGGTTCATAAATCAGAATAACTGTGAGCACGTGCCCTTTGGTAAGCAGACCTTGTTTCTTGAGCCTGAAAATTATTGTAGATTGTTATCATACACCTTGTATTCATATTGATGGAGGCCATAGGACTCTCTACTGTTGTTTATATCTGAAGTTGTTCCATTATTCAAGCAATTGTTTATTCCAGCTCTTCAATTGCAAATTCGTGATAGATGTGATCTTTTCCGGATTCTGTTTACAATTTCGTTGAATTTCTCTTCTGAAGAGAATTCTCTATTCGTTGGAGATGAATGTGTAAATGAGTAATATTTTTCACATTACCGAAGAAAAAGATTTACATTTGAAGTAACATCGTTTAACTGCTAGTTTTATGTACATGCTTGTTGTGTTAAGCTTTCGTGTTTTTAAATTATTTTAGCTTCGGAGAAATAAATTTTACTTCATTGTTTTACCAATTATTAAGATACTTTTAGTAATTCAAATACAGTTCATATGCCGTTTATATTTTGTTGAATAGAATTATAGATGAAAATAAATATTATTTTCAATGATTCTGTTTCCAAATTCATATGTTTAAATGTGCGAAGTTTGGGCCGAGTCCTATACCCATGGTAGCGCCGTCTTTGGAGAGTTAGAATTTATTTTTGAAGTTTAATCGTATATTTAAAAGTTGTGTACGATTTTAGTTAAAATTCTTAAATAAATTTTATTTCCATTTTCGTCCGGACCTCTTTATCGGGAAACTATCTTACTAAATAACATCTATGCCATAAACCTACATCAAGCAATTATCTTTATTTTGCCTTCGTGCGCAAAAGACTGAAAATATTCCATGAAAACCCTACCCATTTAAGTTAGATTTAAAAAAAGGAGAAATAGAAAACATATACTTAAGGATTAGTAATATGTTAGCGCACATAATCAGACTATCAGAATGATGAAATAATAAATAATATTACGGCAGTAACATTGAAACTGTCGGCGATCTTTATTTAATAAATTTACCAGGCAATGGCTTCGCCACTTGCCCTTACGGGGTGAGTTATAAAAGAAGATATATAAAAATACATTATCTGAAGTTCACCATTTGTAATTCGGTGGATTTCAAAACATTCAAAAAATTTCGATACCTATATTTATTTCTGAACTTCACCATTTTGTTTTTTGATATTATAAAAGAATTATTAGAATTAAATGATAAAAAACATAAGTCATAACCAAACTAAGATGAAATTATAATTCAAATACTCAAAAAATTCCCCTTATTAAATTATAGAGTTAGTGATGTTATTTATTGATGTGTTACTCTGCAAGGGGCAACAGTTTGTAGTTTATTACATCTGAGACTAGGAGAAGGACCTAATTCTCCAGGACTTAAAGCCCGCATTCAAACACAATCTAGCATGGCATTCCGGTGCCATTTGCCTCTTTATGCAGTCTCTCTGCCCCACTGTTGGAAAGATCTACAACTTTACCTCTTCCAATTCTTTAACTATCCATACAATGACCACTTTACATTCGGATCTCATTTTATTGTCTGCTGCAACCTAAAGTTTAAGGGCATGCACGCCCTTCCTATTATAGTGCAGCGGTATGATAATAATAGGATCTAAATAACCCAACCTCTTTTGGACCCACATATCCCTATTTATTCTTCTTTCATATATGAAATAGCCTAGACTTTTCAATTTTACCTCGAATTATCCAGAGAAATTCTAATGTCCTTGTGCACTTAGTGGCTCTTACCAGAACATCTCAACTAGCAATATATAACGTAACCTGCTGTGACGGTAGATCTGTTGGCTGGTTGATTTATTTGATACAGAATGGGCTACTGACGCTCTTTACCGATTCGAGTGCTTATAGCACACGCCTCGGCAACCGGATCCTTTATGAGTTAAAGGCAAGGACAAAGGCGCCAACTACGTTGGCGAAGGGTGTTAGAACGGTTCTTGGCTCACACTCGCACACCGAGTATGTAGGAATGATCATATTCTGGATACTTCTGATCATAACTAGACATCTGCCCAGACCTCCCAATGAATTTTAAGGACAGTTTATCTTTTTTCGATGTCTCTTTTTCTTTCAAATCTTAAGTATTACCACAAAAAAGGAAAAAATCGGAATTCGATACCTGTTGAAAAGGGAGCCGCCTTCAGGTAGAGTGACTATACCACCAGTTATCCCTAAATTCCAAATGGGCTTCCCCTTTGCAATATTTAGAGCTGCTATGGGCGTCTCTCCCTGTACTTTCTTTTGGGGGTCCTCCTGACTTTTAGCACAGATGAGTTTTTCCTCTCCTACACCCCTGGGTTAGATAGTTTTCTTCTTATCCACTTCTTTAGAGTCTATCGCGGGCGGCATTCTATTTGAGCAAACAGGAACCCCTCTTTCACAAATCCCTGTTAAACCAGGTAATAAATAAGTAACAGGCACTTATACTCGACCGCTTCAGGTTAGTGAACCTTGATGAGATAAACACACTGACGAATGTGTGGCAGCCAGGTCGATTAGGCCTAACACCGTCGTATAATTGATTATTTTATTATTACGGATGAATCACCGAATGAAATTCCTGACGCCTTGGGATGCTTAGATGGAAGCTACTGACGATATAAAACGGCAGCAGGCTGCAAGCTCTTCAACTGTAATAAGCAGTAACATGGTAGTAAACACCCCCAAGCTTACAGAACCGAAAGATGATTATGGATTTCTTACATTTGGGGTATTTTATATATAACCATTAAATAGACCAAATTTAATTAGTGCAGAACTATTGTTCAAATAGCAATTTTGAATCCCTCTAGGAGAAACAAAGGTTTAAACGTCATCTGACAAAGTAGATTTTGTTGAAATGGAACCAAATTTTAATTTGCACGATGAGAACAATCAATGTAGTTCATATCCGGCGAATTTCATGGCCATAGTACAAGTTCGAAAGCATTTTCTATAACCCATGTCTGTAAAGATTTGACAGAATGACTTGGGCCAGAGACATGTGAAAATGTTGGTTCATCATAAAATACTAGCTACAAAAATAGAAAACAATAAATGAATAGTAAGTCATTCACAACAAGTGAGAGTTTAACAGTATTACAAGCAGAAATTAATTAAGTGTAATAAAATCTTTTATTTTTTATTTGTGTAAAATAATCCCATAACTTGTATTATTTTAATGGCCAGTTTAGATAGTAGTATTTGTTCCAATTTTTCAATAGTTTCCACAATGATAATTTTGCAAGGAATAGGGCAAATTCTTGGTCTTCGAAGTAATCCTAATTCATTTTCTTAGACGATATGCGTGTTCTCCACTTTTCAAAACTGTCCTCTTAACTGTTTTTAGATTCAGATTAATGTTATATTACCAAACCTCCATTACAACACATCCACGATGTTTTCAATGTATTTAATAGCATTAATCGTTTGGGATTAATTCTGTATTTTATTTATGATTTATTTCTGTTTAAATGTGATTTTACACAAATACACTTCTATTGGTCCAGTTTATCGTTAGAAATATCACTATTTTTACCCATCTAAGCCATGAACTGAAATATGACTTTATTTGCAATGTTCATGGATTTAACATAGTAATTTGTAACGACTACACCACAATATAGACAAACACTCCAAACCGAATGCGACTGGACTAGAACTGGAAGAAACATGGTTGCATCACATCGTGCTAATGAGTGTTGTCACAAAACATTGACTCATTTTTGCTATATAATGCTAGTGTAACTTGTATTACACATGCAAAAATCAAAGTTGGAGAGTAGAACATTGTAATTTAGGATATTTAATGGGTTTAAAAGTAATTTGTTCGATCAAAGTGTCTTTATAAACAATCTATATAGTTATCTAAAAATCCTGAAAATTCTTTCCATTAGTGTACGAGTAAATTACTCTTAGGGCAAGATCCTGCCAGGCGTTGATGGTTGAATCCTCTGGCATCGGAGGAGGGTGGGTCTCGCTCAGATGCCGATGAGTGTATTTTTTTCTGATTTTTTATTAGTCTTTGTTGGCTTTTTGTTATATTTTTTGTGATCTTGTTTTAACTCAGATTTTCCTTTACATACTTATATTTTAATATAGCTAAAGAATTAGGCTTAATTTTTTAATGAATATGAATTACGGGGCTATCATCAGATTAGCGCCTAAAAAGAAAATCACCTTCTACCCAGCTACTTCGCAAAGGCGGAGCGGCCGATGATCTTCCACCTACTATTCATGAGACTCAGTTTGAAAAATTCCATCACAATGAGGGTTCCTTGTCCAGAAATGGAAAAGAGCTTTGTAGTCCCAGGAGCTTAAAAAGGACTTGGTAATCTCGCCCCTAACACAGCCCTACCAGACAAAGGTTTTGAGGTAGCGGATCGTGAATGCTCCCACATCGGGCCAGTTATCCCTCAAAAAGTCGTTTAAGGCAACTGTCCATTCAGCAGGTTTTTTTATTCTGGCATCCACCTGTCTTCTGACTGCAGGAAGGCTACTGCGATTCCATTGACGGTCTACACATTGCGTCAAAGACCTCGATAATCCTTTACAATAGGTCCGGCGGGCTAATTCCTCCAATCGAATTTCTTTGTACTACGGACTACATTATTGGTAGCAGCTGCGAAGGATCGTCTCTTCCCGTTGTCCCATGGCTGTTTGTCTTCAGCTGAATAAGTTTGACACGTCCTCTCTGCCTATCCTTCCTAGGTATGAGAGTTTGGCAACCACAGCCCTAGAGGATTATCTCTACATTCTCTTATTGGTTAAACATATCTTCTCATAGGCTGAAAGGTTGCAGTTACAACTCTATTTGTGATATTGAGTAATTTCAATATATTTTTAGCTGAACTCTACGTAGTGGATACTTGACACGTTATGGCAGAGTTATCGATGCCTTTTATCTTACTCGAAGTGAATTTGAAAGATAGGCATGAGCTCTATGGCGAATAGGGACGACAAATCGCAGCCGCTTCATTGGCACCAATTAATAACCTTTAACAGAATACCGATCTAATTCATCGCCGAATTGATTCATTTTTGCAACTAAATTCATAAAAGTTGCATGAAAATTAGTTCCATTCAAAGTCATGCTCATTCAAAATATATCTACCAAGTTACCCATAAACTATACTACCAAGAAAATAAACACCCCAAAAAATCTGGTAACTTAAATTCCTATTAAGATATGACACAGACAATCTTTCAGATCATAAATTTAACGAACTTTGGTTTAAATCGACTTCATAATTTTTATAGTAAGCCATATCAAAGAGTTTGTTTCAAGCTAGAGAAGCAAATACAATTTACATATAATGTTCATTTATTCATCTTTGATAATTAAATAATGTTTTTGTGGTGCAAACAACTAGGTAGATATAAAATAAGCATTCACGCCTGATTTAGTGCATAACTACTCGTATGTACTTACCGAAGCAGCAAATACATGAAATTAGGGATACATCAACATTTTGGGAATTTATCAATGTACTTATTTAAATCTGATGAAGCTCGAAAGGCATCTAGAATTCCTTTTATTATTTCATCTTTTTAATAATTATGATTAAAGCTGTTTTGTTTTAACTTTTACGTTAAAATACTTTTAACATTTTGTTTGCTAATTTTTATTATAAAATTACTGCAAGTTCTGATTAATTTAATTTAAAGGTGTGGATTTTAAAGTTAGAATAGATTGGTTGAATTGTCAGTCAAATGAACTGATTTGCTTTACAATTCCACTAATCGTTTGGCCCCCTCTATAGTATTTAAAAAAAAGGCGTTGGTTGCATTTTCAGGAACCTGAGAAGGCGAGCTTTCCTATAGGGCCTATGCACGCTTTTATATTCTTCTGTTGTTATACTTTGTTTTGCTTTATTTTGATTAGTTTATTTCTTTTATGTGTCGTACTCATTTGAATTCGACTAGAAATAGGCTTATAAAATAGACTGCTTATATATAAAAAAGAGGAATTAAATGAAATTCAGTACTTACAGCCTTAAAAGATAATTTTCATTACCAGTTTTCTTAACCAAACGAAGTTTAAATAAAGAGCTGCATTTTGAATTATGAACCACAGCGATGAGTTTTCTATTAACCGAACGCAGAAAATTACACTTCGTGTCTAAACTTGAGATTTAAAAAAAATAATATTTCAATCCCCTTTAGAGTTTAGAACTAATAATACGGAATGAGGAAACGATTATTTAATACTCCTCTATTGCGCGGCTTACAAACACATTAACTTTTTATCGGATGGAGGATGGGAGGGGGGGGGGCACACACACCCCAGCAGGACTCAATTTGGAAATGCATGTGTTCATAAAATGTTCTATTCAGATTCGTAGCGGAGAAATTATTGAGACTTCTTAGCAAAAATATCCGTAATAACATTAAAAGTAGTTTAATAAAGATGTCTTTTACAACAAAGTGATAATTGTCTAGTATCCAGTTCAAAAAGTGTTAGGTGATTTCAAGTGTAATTTTCATTATATAAAAATATATGAGGGTAAGAGAATTGGTATTTATATTGTGCTATTCGTGCCAGTGCCAGTTTGTGAAATTGAAATACTTTTATTACGTTTCTTTAAGAGTGCTATATTATTTTACGTTATTTAATCTTTGAGGATTTCTAGTGCCATGTGCAGCGTTTCGAGGATTAAATTAAATACTTCTAAAAATATATATCTTTAACTACACCATTAAAAGTCAAATCTAAAAAAAAGAAACTATACAGCTATGAATAAACGAGTTTAAGTTAGAAGTACTAAGTTAAATCAAGTGAATATAAAGTAATGGTTGACTCCAAGCTCACATTAATATTGGACGCTAATTGACCTTCAAAAAGAATTGAATTTCTTTACCTTTAAAAAATACACAGGTGAATCCAACTGAAGAATGACCTTGGCCTTGAATTTTTATGTAAACGAAAAATTTGGGAAGGGGGCGGTTAGACATGTGGGCGTTTTCACAGACACAAAGCTGTTTGACTGGCGCGGAGACGAACTGGAAGCAAGAGGTGATTTCGGTAAAGGGAACGGATCGCGGTCAGATTATTTAACAACGGGACCGTGATGGTATGCTTTTTCCTATCTTCGGGTGAATCTTGGAATCGTTCGCATTGACGAGGGATGAGCAAACAAGTGGTTTTTGTTTCAAACCGGGATAGGGGGCTTATCTGACGAGAAATTTAAGAGAGTGATTCTTAATACAAAAAAACTAATTTTCGGTGTGACCACCAGGAACTGGCTCAGCATGAACTTCTTTTTTGTTCCTTTCTTTGATTGCCGGGCACTGCCGCCACACTTCGTCGTGTCAATCTCTAACTTGATCTTTCTCTCTTTTCTCCAGTTATCCGCCTATACACTTCATCAATCCACTGGGAGAAGGGGAAGGGTGGGGGAGATGAGGGGCTTAGAAATTAATCCTGGCTCCTCTAACGACTCTACTCCGAGCGTCTTTCACTTAGCCCTAAAGGCCTCTTCTGGCTTTAGGTCGCCGCTCCTATAAATTCGGCTATGATGCGAAATTAGATCCCACCTCTTAGGAAAATAGTGCCTGTTTAACCAATGCTATTGCACTTGGTCTCCTTCCCTGCGTTTTATTATTCTCGCTGGCCCAGAAATCTTATGATTCGTACTTCTTGTGGTTGGAGGAGACCTTCTGGTGGGCCACGAGTCGAGGTGAGAGAGGGAGTTAAGTAATCGGGTTACACTGCCAAGCGCCAGGACGTTGTAGTGACCGAACAGGGCCTCTGTTATTAGAGTGGGATATCGATTTCCCTACATTCCTCCCTTCGAAGAGGTTAATTTAGGGAGAACTCCAGTAATAAAAACAAATAAACAAACATACCGACAAAAGCAAACTTAGATGTCTTAGAACATAATACTGATTCTTGCCGTTAGCTGGGTCAACCATCCTATTAACTTAAGTTTCTTTGAACTCAGCAGCACACGCGCGCGCGCGTACAAAGGCAGGTGATTGACATAGGCCTCGTGGCTACTGGGTACGTTTCACAACACCCAATTTAACAGAAAAACCAAAAGAACCCAAATCATCGATTGCACATTAAAATTTGCCTTGCCCTTAAGTGGTATCTAACCAGGAACTCCCTCACATTTCTAAACTTTAATACCTTAAATTTAAACACAAAACACGAACAACAAAAACAAAATGGTTTCAAGATTAAAGGGAGATGAAATAACCGTCGATGGGTGTGGAGAAATGGCTACATTAAGCCTCCTGGAGGAGTATAGATACATTCAAGCCCCCCTCCCTTCATGAGGAGAAGCGTGGGAAAGATAGCCGGCGAAAATGCTTACCATGTGTGATCGCCTCGCCGCTGTGGGCAGTTGGAGCTAACATATGTTTGAAGGCGACCTCCTAAGGTCCTTAAACGACGCTCTAACGATCGTATGACCTACGAGACCCATAAACCCGTGGTTAGAAAAAAAAAACGGTGCGAGTCAGAAGGCACGCCAAGTAGCGGTGCGGTTACGAGCCTATAATTTGCGAGCTGACTTGGGCACCCCAGTGCCACCTCAGGAATTCTCGCTCTACCCAGATGCTAACTCACCATTCGCTCCCCCCTCCCTTTTGCATCTGTGGCCTGGTCACTTCCCCCTTTAGATGGGGCGGCAATCCGCCTATAAATAAGCCCCGCAAAGAAAGAGAAGAGGATTATCTGAAGTCGATACGCCAGAGTAGGATTAGGTCGTGAAGATCGATCCATCGGCTAGACAAGAAGATTTTTAGAAGTCGATTCGCCAGAAGAAAGAATAATTCGTAAAGATCGATCCTTCAGCCATACAAGACTATTTCCGTGAGAAACGATAGGATCAGATTGAGAAAATCGATCCCCCCCCTTTCAGGGCCGTATTAACCTAATTAGTCAAGTTTTATATCGGTGCCATACCGAAGAAGCCTTTTCCGTCTGCAAAGAAGTCCGACTAAAGAAAAGTAAAGCCGCTCACACTCGAGTGATTCTCACATCTCAAGCAACGTAAGAGTGAGAGGAGAAGAACCCTGCCCCAACGAGCTCCCGTTCTTTAATTACGTTTAAGAAGCATTCCCTCCTCGAAAATTCAAGCAGCGACAAAGCAACACTTCAAAGCGAGAGATAAGTCCTCCAGCGACATCCGGCAATCCCTAATACCTACCTGTAAGTTAACAATAACATTTATATCTCTATTGCAATAGTAGAAGTTTAGTACGTCCCACGTTTTAAAGGAGAGTAGAAACCATTATTCTTGAACCTAGGTCATATGTGTTTGTAGATGACAGTACATTAAGTTAATGTTTTATGCTAAACAAATAGGGTCGGGATAAAAATACTAATTGGCAATTGGTTGGTTTATTGAAAGCCTACTTGTTTATGTTTTGTCATTTAAAATTCTTTGAGGCCAAATATAGAAATGCTTTTACTGTTGGTTTGTAATATTTAATTTAAAATACACGTTTATTTTTTGGTAGATTCTGGTGTTTCCTCTTATCCTTATGTGTTTAAAAATAGCTCTTCCTGAAGGACTAAACCAATAAAATAGCACTCTTAGAACAAAGCCTACTTCATCATAGAAGTAACTCATGCCCCGTAAAGCATACCGCTACTAAAAGGGTGTCAAAGCGTAGAGTGATCAAAGCCAAGGTTCATTCTACGACAATGGGATTTCGGCTCTGGTTATACATAGGCTTTATTTTATTGGCACCTTTTATATAATTAATATTAAAGTGGTGCTCGATGATCAATACTTTTCAGTGCATAAGTACGCCTTTTTGGTTATTGAGTCTACCCAAGTATGTCAAAAACTGGCTATGGAATTTCAACGTACTTGTACTACCTTTTTTATGGCAACTGACTAAATTTACTCTCCCAATTATGGCTAGGCCAGCCTGTTTTATGGTTGCATAAGTGATGGGAAAAGGAGTCCCATCGTCATCATTTAGCAAGCTTAACTGTGAGATCATGTTTGGGTTTGATCTAATGGGGCTAGGGAAAAGTTCTTTTAAGAGATCGTTAATGGGTGCAGCTATCATGGCGAATTTGGGTTTTTTTTTAGAACTCAGTGGACTTTTCGTTCTGGGGTGAGGCTACTGAGTGTAGGGGATACTCGTTATCCGACTCTACCATCTGACGGTGTTTATATGGGTCTACCGCTTCCATACTTCCTTATTCATCTATCGTCTCCCCATTTGGCTGGGTTTTCATCGTAAGTACTTTCCTAGGTCCAGACCGGGATACACCGACCATGACTTCCAACTGATCCCTTCTCGATGCCCTTTCATGCGTAAGCATTCTTTCTTTTTCTTCTCTCTCTTCCATTTTCGCTTAGGGTAGTTTTTTTTCCATCTGTATTCTACTTTCTTCTGCTTCTATTTTCGTCCGTATTCTTCTTTCTTCGTCTTCTTGTTCCATCTGCATTCTTATTTTTTCTGCTTCTCTTTTCATCTGTATTATTTTTTCTTTTTTTACACTTTCCCTCGGTATTCTTGTTTCTTCTGCTTCTATTTTCCACTATATCCTTGTTTCGTCTACTATTCTTTTCATCTGTATACTTTTTTCTACTAATTCTCTATCACACTGTATTCTTCCTTCTATTTTTCTGTCCATCAGTATTCTTCTTTCTTTCCTTTCATGAGCACATACTCGTCATCTCTCTTATGCTTCCCTTTGTACTTTTCTTTCTTCTGCCGACCTTTGTAATTTTATTTCTTGTGCTTCGCTTTCTCCTTGTTTGTCTTCTCGTTGCTGGACGTAGGCCACTACTTCCTTATCTCTTAGTCCCAAAGATCACTGATATGCTAAAGGTACTTCTTCAACCTCGAACAAGTAGCGCGCTGCCTACCTCACCCTTATCCCAACACTTTCTCTTAATTGGTATACCACTCCAAAAAATTAATTAATAACATTAACGGGATAATGACCGACAATTAACCACAAATTTATAGACAGACCATTTTATGTTTAACGTTTCCTTGAACGCTAGGCACAAATTTACTATTACCGAAAGGAAAGCAAGACAAACAACTCTACTGAGTTCTTCAAATACCCATAAAACATGACACCAAATATTTATGTCGTGGTAAGGTAAGGGCCGAGTGGTTGTATACGTAAGTATGTTTGTTACCTACTTTAATAACTCCTTGATTACGTTTTTTTTAAGAGTACTATATTAATTTACGTTATTTAATTTTTGATGATTTCTAGTGGTATGTACAGCTTTTCGAGGATTTAATTAAATACTTCTAAAAATATATATCTTTAATTACAACATAGAAAAGTCAAATCTAAAAAAAATATTATACAGCTATGAATAAACGAGTTTATGTTAGAATTACTAAGTTAAACCAAATGAATATAAAGTAATGGTTGACCCAAAGCTCACTTTAATATTAGACGCTAATTGACACTCAAAAATAATTGAATTTCTTCATCTTTAAAAAAAACCACACGTGAACCGGCTAAAGAATGACTTTGGCATAGAATTTTTATGTAGACGTTAAAGAATATTTTTGTGGTTAGGCGCGTGGTCGTGTTCACAGACACCCAGCTGTTTGACTGGCTCGGAGCCGGGCTTGAAGCAAGAGGTGATTTCGATGAAGGCGATGGATGACGTTAAGCACGTTATCTTAGTCAGATGATTTAAACAACGGGACCGCAAAGGTATGCTTTTTCCAATCTTCGGGTTAAACTTGGAACGGTTCGCACTGACGCGCGATGAGCAAACAAGTGAATCCTTTGACGAATAGGGGAGGGGGGAGTTCACTTTGGGTATTACTCAATGGTTAGGACTCTCTGATGATTCTTACTTCTCGTGGTTGAAAGAGACCTTCTGCTGGATCGCGTGTCGCGAGAGAGAGGAAGGGGGGCTTAAGTAATCGGGTTACACTGCCAAGCGACAGGAGGTTATGCTGGCCGAACAGGGTCTCTGTTATTAGGGTGTGATATGGATTTCCATACACCCAAGTTTTGGAGAAAAGGAACGAATCACGTGACAGATTGCTATTTCTGCCTGACAACATCCTAATGTCGTCTAATAAATTGAATTTTATAAAAATATTTTGATATCCTCGGTAAAATAATTATTTCAGTTAATAGTATTGCTTCGAACCCTTCCTTTTTGCCATGTTCAATCTGAATGATATAATTACTATGAATGCAGTAGTGGGTCATGAGTGAAGGAAGGGGTCTAGAAGATATCAAATAGCTCGATGGACTCTATATTTTTCTTTTTCCTTAATATTCTTTCCGAAGGGAGAAAATGAATAAAAAAATAAAAATATACAGATTCCATCGAATTATATAATTTTTCCATTAGCGCATCGTTCCCTCAGGAGCCGCCACTGTCGGAATGCTTCTTCTATTTGATATGTACGGTTTAGATCAAGATTTCTAATAAACATATTAGTGTACTGTATACCTTGATATATCCTCGGCGGATACCCATAACCAATGGTTTTCAGTTGAAAAACCATTAGCGCCTGCAAAACTTTTAATGAATGCTACTAGATTTCTAACAAAATTCTCAGGATATTTCCTCCGTAAATTAAGCTAATATTTCATCTTGCCTGTTTTAATTAAATAGACAGGATGAAATATAATTTTAGGATAATTTAAGTCTGTTGCAGAGGTATCCATAAATGTGCCGTTAAACAAACATTTTTAGAGCTCTTAGCGTGGTTTTTAGAAGCAGATAGACTCATCTATCATTTTAATATTTTTTTATAGTGTACTTTAGGGTAATTTTATTTTTATTTTGAAATATTTTTATTTTTCACATATTTTATTCTTTTCCCATCTGCTTGTATTTTAAATCTTTAAATCTTAGTGGCATACAACTAAAGTTCATTTTTCGCTTGAAGTATTAATCGAACCTATCATTAACCAAAAAAGTGCCACCCAGACATGGCAGAGTTGCGTCTTTCAATAAAAGACAATAGATTAAAAATACAACATTGCTCAGCATTTCCCATTTGGTGTAGGAAACTATTTATACAATTGTTTCCGAGAAAGTACACATATGATTAAGAAGAAAGTTGAACTGTGGGAATTGGATTAGTGAAAAACTTTGAAAACTTTATAGTTTTGAATCAACTGAACGTTTTGTCTGAAAGAATAGTAATTTACGATTTTTGTAAATTAATGGACTTACATACGTTAAATTTTCCAAGATTTCGTGGGATTACGCAACATTAGGCCTGTTAAAAAAAAAATGAGTTTTTTATTTTCATATGTTTATGTACATTTTTCGTCCTATATGATCTGAATAGAAGCCAAAATCACAACTATTCTGACCTTGGATGTTGTGACGACTTGTAGCATGGAGGTTGAAATTTTCTGTTAGGAAATCAGCTAAAAGATCCGGCTTATGGGTCCCTTGGTTCTTGTTTTTGCACTATTACTTTTAATTAAGGAAGATACCTACAAAATAGGCACAAAGTTAAAATCTCTTTTATCTTTCATCGAACTTATTTAAATATGTTAGTCTCGGAACATAATTTTTTTCAAATATCACAAAATTCGGTTTTTGTACTCAAAGGAGGCAAGGCCTCATCTTCTTGTCACAAATTTGAAGTTAAAATTTTTACCCATCTAATTATTCAGGATGTCAAAACTTTTTAGGATAATTAATTTTATAATGACATTTACACAGTGAAGTGTTTAGAGTTTGTTTTCTGATGTTGTCAAAGCAAGACCTATGGCACTGCAAGCTTGAAGGAGATAGTTCCATAGCTTGGAATCGTTGTTAAAACATTTTCAATGTCACTCATCATATTTCAAAACAAGTTCAGCAATGTCATTTACTGCTTTCAGATTATTAAAATAGTCAAAAGCTCCTCTGTATTCTTTCTTCTGTAGCTAAGAGTTGAGAGGTTACAGAAAAGACTATGGTCCAATATTCAGTGTGCCAAGCAGGAAATATGATTCTGGGTCAATGCAATGAGATCAACCAAATTGGCTATAGCTGAAACATTCTGGAATGTAAGTTTTTCTCTATAAAAGCTGTTTGTCTTCTTAGTGGGATCTAACTGGGTAGCAATATCGTGCTTCAATAGCTAACACAAGCTACTGATAAATAGAACAATTAGCACGACTTCTGGCGTCAGATACGTTTTGTGTTTTTGCATTTAATTCAAAACCTCGTCAGCAAGCTCTGGTTAAGTATTTTTTATATTTCAACAGGTTGTGGATCAGAAGTATATAATTTATGGAAGTATTTCATAAGAAATTGAAAATAACCACAAGATTGTAGAAAAGTGCAAAGGAAAATGGACAAGAAAAATGAATGTCATTTAGACCATTTCTCTGTAGTTCACTCTAGTATGCCTTTCTGCAGTTAGAATTTCTCTGAGTATATATTCATTTTTCTTCTTCTTTTCCAGCATTCGTTTTTGTTAAAAGCTAACACCTTTGGGTTTTCCTCGAAAAGGGCATCAAAATATCCTTTAGATGCAAAAACTAGAGCTTATATGGCCCTTCATCCTTCCAAAAAAGCTTCTTCTAAAGGGACCCTGGAATGATTTCAAGGAAATAATCTCGAGAGACCAGATAAAACACATTTTTGTTTGAGCTTTTCTCAGGCAATTTGACAACTCCTAATTGAAATCCACTTTAAATAGAGTTAGTGTCGTAAACATGGGTTTTAATATTATCCATAATTTTTTCAGTAAATCCATCAAACTCTCAATCTGAGCTTTGCCAAAGATTGTTGATGAGAAGTATTTCCAATAACTTTCCTTCATTGATTGCTGGACTAGATACAAAGCCAAAGTCGCAAAGGTACTTCCAGCTTCACTGCCCAAAACATCTTTGAGCAACTTTTTATCCTAATGTAAAGCAGCATTTAGGAGGGGTCTTTCATAAATTTGGATTTGTGACTCTACCTGATAATGTACCTTTGCTTATTATGGCTGGGTATTATTGAAGTTGAGATGAAAAAGTTATCCGTATCTACAACTACAACTTCCAGGGTGGCCAAACCAATGTGAGTAACATGATTCTCTAATAAACCAAAACAACCAGTTTAATTGTATATTACATCATATTCCAAAGAATTCCTTGCAAACTTCAAAGTCACTAATCAAAGTGTCTTAATGGTGAGAACATCTAGAATGAGGCTGATAATAAACTTTGTACTCTGATAATCCGCCAATCCGAGCGATCATTCTTGAATCAAAAAGCACTAAACAAACCATTCACTATTGACAGAAACACAGGTCTCCATTAACATCAAAGTAAATTTTAATTTCATTATTTTATTATTAGTCTCTAAGTATTACCCTAGGAATTTCTATTACTTCAGCCCAGATAATAAAAGCTTATCTTTTGAATTTGTAAGACTGAAAACCCTACTTAAATAATCCAGTTTACTTTGATTTGTAAAGTTGTGATGCGTACTCATTGTTGGCGTGAATGCTTTATCCAATTATTTGCTGGCGCTGGTTGCTGAATCTTGGGAAGAAAAATCCATTATAGTTTTGTCTAAGAAAACAGAAATAACAAAATTCAATAAATTCAACCCAAACCTGAATGAAATTAATGCTAAATCCTACATAAATGTAATATTTATCTAGAAAATTACGAGAAGTTTTCCAATTTACATTTTTCTGGTGGATCTGGTCGTGGGAAGTTATCATCATAAGGATTCTGAGGTGCTTGTATTCCTTTAAGTTTCTTGTACTTTGTAATATATACCATGGTGGTTCTACTTCTCTCTTCATAGCTTGAGAATGAAGACATGGCAATTACTGTACTTCTTAACCTTCTATCTAGAAGAGATTGATAACTTTCATTTATAAAATGAGCGTCCAATAGCTTTCTTTCCCCCTCTAACCATTTCATGTTATATATGCTTTTTTTAACTAAAATAACACTACACGTAAATAAATGTATCGGGAGAATTTTTGCATCATCTAGTAACTATTTTGAGAAAGCTAAAATTATATCTTGGAAAACAATCTGAAACAGAAGATATACATTAATTGTAAAATATTTAAATCATAATCAAGTGTGTTATTTAATAATATAAAAATAAATGTATTTCTCTAACGGTGGATGATACAGAAAATCTATCATTTTAGAATCGGCGCAGAAAATAGATTTATGAACTAGAGACATAATAATAAACCTTATTGCCAAAAAAGTTTACTTATGAAAGGCACACAGTGGAAGTTAGCCAACATCTTAGGAATTCATTGTGTGCGCAAGCAATTTATATTTAGAGTTAAGTCAATCTCTCCATACTTTGTCAAACGCCTACTGCACATCACGAGGCACTAAGTGTACTATCGTAGCGTTATTCTTTGCTGTAGCCAACTTCTTCGTTATTCGCGCTAGGGCCACTATCTCTTTACCTTTTTATAATCTGAACCCATACCTGTGGGTGTTAAACCTACGGTTTGTCTCGAGCTACTCCACAAATCTCTTGCATCCATTTGCCAAGAATTAGGAGATACAGTAAAATTTATTACAGTATGTGATTTATTCGGTTCAGGCACAAATATCATCTTTGCCACTTTAAATAGACCGAAACTTATCAAATTTGCAACTTGGCTTTTAAATTTCAAACAGCCTTCAAGTCAGTTTATTCTGAGCTTGATTATATTCTCTCTCATCAATCCTGATGACCATGAGTTTTTTTTGTTTTTAGGTTTAGATTCCTTTTCTTAGTTCTTCCATACAGGTTTTGCCACCGCATTCATAAATTTACAGAGTTATAGCTCGTCATTCTATCTGGTCGATATGTTTCTTTCAGTTGAAGCTTTAGTACCTCAATGATCATGGATGTATGGTCTGCGTGAAAATGGAATTTTTTTTCCCACGAGATCATAAATACTTGGTTACAATGTTCCCTGAATATCTCCTCAATTGCTACTTCTCTTGTTACATACTCATTAGCGTTCTTTAATTTATTCGCATTTTCTTCATTGAACAGGCCTGGGTTCCCCTGAATGTCTAGCTTATCAATATCCAGGCCCCCCCACAACCTATCTCTCCTTACTTTTATCATTTTCTTTACTGTTATTTGGAGCTATCATGTACTTAGATTCAATTCGGAAGATGAGCCTCTTTCCCTCATCATAAGTGGTTAATTAATTCAATCTCTCTCGTAACCGATCTTTTCCTGTATAATGAACATGGAGTAGGGACGGTTTGCTACAACACTTTAATATAAACTCTTCTGCTTCTCTTATCTTTACCTCTGCTCTTTCTCCTTCCCATTCAATATTCTATATTCTTTTACCTTCCATCACTGTCCGCCGGTAATCCTTATAGGTATTGTTTTCTTACCGGGATTAAAGCTTAGATTTAGCTAAATGCAATCAATACTGTTATGGAATTGTAAACCTTTTGTAACTCAGTGGTCAGTCGCAGGAACACGTACCAGAATGTAGCCAGAATTATATCTGGCTTGGTTGCTGCTCTTTCTCTTCCGTATTTGTAGAGCTCCCTACACCTCGTAATACTAAATCGCTGTAGCTCAAAAGATTCAAAAAAATTTCATCTTGTTCCCAGAAGTATACCCTGAATGCAGAGAGTGCGTCTCCAGGTCACCAAGAAAGATCACTACTAGGTCCTTCCAAATTGTCCAAACAAGTTTTGGAGGTAAAAATAATTGTTTCTGGTTCGTTGGTACCACACATTACTACCACTGAGCCTCTCTGGGTATACAACTCTCTTGCTACATAAATTTCTTCTAGCAGAAAAAAAGACAAATTCAAACCATTACCGTACTTTATTTTTTAACTTTTTTTGTAGCTTGCTGGGATATTGATAGTTTATTACTACTTATCGTTATCACAAGATAGAATTCGTAAATTCACACTGTCTAGATCTAGTCTGATCACTACTGAACTAATGAGAGCACTGTCGATGATAATTTTAGAAAGAACATTCACTTTCTTCACTTTTGATACAGAACTACAGTGTTTTAGGTAAAATTATAAGACATCACTCCAATTCTACCTTGTTTATAAGCTCGTATGTCTCCCTCTGATTTAATTTTTTATTTGTAAAGATCACCCCCAAAAAATTAACTTATGGCTAAACTTGCTCTTATTGTCTTACACCCTTCTGGTTCCGGTGCGGGGTAAGCTAACTTCTTTAAACGAGTGTTCTCTGCATAGTAAAGATGACAGAATAAATTTAAACATTGCTATTCCACCATTTATCTACGTATTCCTCCATCTCCATTCAGTAAATTTTTTAATCTCTTTCCTGATAATTAATTACGTTTTATATGTAAAGTATTTCACACCTTCCATTAGTAAATTTTCAATGAACATATATTAATTTGTTTACATCACTTGATTTCTAAGCAAATGAAAACCCCAAACCTATTTTTATCTTTGCCTCTTAATTGCACCAAATGAAAGAGCTTGGAATCTTTTTACTATGGTTCCGCCAGATCAATAATATCGCTGAAATCAGTTGACACTTTTAGCCTGGAAGCCTTATTTAGAGTTGCTGAGAGTGGGTAATGGATCAATAAGTCAACCATTTCTCATCACTATAAAGTGCATTTAATAAGGGTGCAATCTAAAGTTTGTGCATCTGTATAGAATGTTGTGTCTCAAAACCTGCAATTTGTTTATTTACAAATCCACTCATGCAGAAATGAGCTTCATGACCTATTAAAAGGTTGCCTAGAAAATTTACCAACTTGTTTGACACTCTTTTTAAACTAAATAGTATACTGCCTTGGTGGCTGATTATATGGGATTACGTTTGTTGGAACTTGAAGGGTACTTACAGATATCCATCCCTAAAGTTCCATGCATTGGTTAGAGTGCCATTACAAGCTGAGCAGATTAATAACGAATCAACACAGACGATTCCTCGCTAACACTTTGCTGCAATAATTATTTTGCAGTCACTGTGTTGGCGACATTCATAAAAACTAATCATGGAAAATGACTAAATTCCTTGTCATGCTATCACTATTTGGGTTCTTCACATTAAAATACTAACATTATGTTGTTTTGGTCGGAATTATAACTCATCCATGCAAATAAAAAAAAACTATTTACGCATTCTCTTCAAATATAAATTAAAATCTATCTTACAAGACTGGTGTTAAAATTATCTCAAAATTTCATACAAATTGAAATAATAAAGGATGTTCGAATTTTTAAAAATTATTCATCCCTCCGGGAGCAATCCTGTTTTTGTTATTTGATACCACCATTGATAAAATAGAGCGTTTTATACAAAAAGGAGATAGAATTTGCGTCATATACGTGCTAAAGGGAAGCGAATTAAGAAACCTTTGAAGAAAGTGAGATAAACTCTATAGTCAATAAATGTTACGGAAGAAATATGTAGGTCTTAGATATAGTAAACGAATTGTGAAGTTAAATGGCTCTTTTAGTTAGGATTTAATTCAATTATTTTGCAAGAATACTTTAATTTATTGTGTTAGATCGGTTGTTTTTGGACGTTTGCTGTCTTCTCAATTCATTAGAGCAAGTCTGTATGTAGAACTTTTTTTGCTTAATTAGTTGTGTGAATCCCAAAGCATTAAAATTGTCTTAGCTTTATAATTTTTGTTGAAATTCTTACTAGAAGAAAAATAGAGGTGAATATTCACCACAGATTTCATTATCTTTATAAAAGAAAAATTGAGCATAACTAGGAAATAGGTTAATATAAAAGAAGCCTTTTTTATATTTTAGCACTGGAAATTCCATTACTGTGGGCCAAGTGTCGATGATTTTTTGTATAAATTCTTCTTTTCACGGTTTTTATCCAGTCATTTTATTGGACCCTTTCCATATAAGCGTACAAATTGTGATATACATAATTTGATATAGCAGAACGAATCTTTTCATCAAATCTATTTCTTTTTCTTAATTACTCCTATATTTTATACTTTTCATCTGCTCCACCACTCACAATTATTTTCACTCTCGTGAGCACTTCGGAGATTTTTCAAGTTATTTAAAGAATTACATTGATATCATTCTAATATGTTCTCTATTTATCCTGTAATACCTCTATTCCCAATCATAGAATACTTCTAGTAAATATAATTAGATATTTGCATTGACACTTATTCGAAAATTACCGTACCATCGACTAAATTAGTTCAATTACCTTCGGCCATTAGCTTCTCTCATACACTTTCGAATTATTCACAACCAGAACCTTCTCGAGATAAAAGGAATGCTATCAATTAGTTCGAAAATAACCTATCTCTTTTCCTCCTCTTCTGCATTTAACATTCATTTTAGGGATCATAACCTATATATAATGAGAAGCTACTTATTATTTATAGGGTTTTACCAACAATTTTTCAAAAATGACTCTTTCGGTAATAGGTTATGGAAATTGTGGTCACTCTTTTCAGGGAAAGATGCTCAACGTCTGGTATGAATACAGACTGATAACTCTTAAGTATTATTGAAATACAACACGTCTCATTTATAAGTTTGATGAAATCTTAAAATATACACATTTTAACGAGAAGGCTTGGGGAATAAATGAATGAGGCATGAAAAGATTATCAGATACGCATGAAATAAGAGGTAAGAAAGAGTAAGGTTTGATTAAAAAAGGTTAGCTTAGTTTTTATGAAGAGAATACTTGAACCCAAAATCAGGTAAGTTCGATGAAAATAGAGTTATGAATGCCAACCTAAATTGTTGGCAAAATTGTATTTCCGAAAGTTATTATTGAATAAATTTCAGTGCTCATAGATCCGGCGGTAATATTTAATATAGCCAGAATGCACTGATATCTGGAAGAGCGGCACGTCCTACCTCCTTAACCCGCAGGGGTCTAGTATCTAGACGAGCTTCACATCCTTCAGGCCTATTGTAAATTGGTGAGGCCCTCTCACTGGGTTGACATGAAATCTCTAATAAAGCGTAGGAAAGATGTTGCTGCACTTTCCCCTCGGCACCACCTAGCACTACTTTAACATTTTTATTAGTATTATTATTACTAGTTATTATTTTTAACATGATTATTGTTATTATCAATTTTATTATTATTTTATATCGTTATCTAGTATTATTTATTATTATTAGTATATAATATTATTTAAAATGTTATTGATTATTAGTATTTATTATGATTAATTATAAATATTTATAAATTTTTAATTGTTTTATTATGATAAGTATTAAGCTTTATTATTAATATAACTTATTATAATTTAATATTATTATCCTAATGGCTATGGTGCCTTGGTGGACTGCATGCCATCTTAAGGTTATCTAGCACCAGATTATGATAATAATAGATGAACACTCAACCTAATTGTTAGTGGACTCACCTATCTCTAATTCACTTTATTAGACACCCTAATACCATTTTATAAAGTTGCTCTTATAATCAACACATGTTCTGGTTGCGTGACTCTCTTTTGTCCTCTTATGAGCCATAATCGAGTGGCAGTGTAGACCAAGAGATCCCTACATGCTGTGATAGCCGAGAGCCCACTGGCTAATGCAAGTATTAGGTAATGTATTTTGGGCTATCAACTCTACTCATCTTCTTCCACTTCACATATAGAATGGATACTCTGGCACCATTCTTTATGGTTAAAGTTCCAGGACAACTTCGCTCACAAGAAGAGGGCGGGTTGGCAAAGCCCAGATACTCAGGACCGGGTGTGATTATGGGTAAATGCTCACATTCTGAAAGTTAAGATCTTATGGAGACTTTCCTTTTACCCTCCCGATTCATTGAGAGATCTTGTAATCTACGTTATATGAACCCTTTTTTTTGCTAAATATATATAAAATAGAAGGAAATAATCGGAAAGCACATGGAGATCCCGCTCCAAGCGCGGCCTCACCCTCCATAGGAATCCGAGAAGACAAGGAGAATAGAAGCACCCTTTCGATCGGTGGTGGGGCTCCCCTATTATCATCACCATGTAACAAACGGGATTCCTCTTCCCTATCTTTGAAGACGCTCTAGGAAAGCTCTGCCACTGAAAATACAAGGGCCCCCTGTACTTATTCAGAAGCCTAACCAACCATCTTCTACCGGAGAAATGGTTTACTCTTCTAAGCATACGAGTGCGCTGGCATCCCGCTTAACCCCTTCTATGGAGGTGCCCTTGGGTGAGTGCATCTCCTAACTAGCAGCAATTCCTCCTTTAGATAGAGAGGGTGGTGGAAGCGAACCAGCTGAGTAAGACAGGGTGTTCCATGAGGGTGAACCTGGGCTGGGTAGCAAACACCAAACATAGATCCACCCCATTTCAAGCTTCTTTATGCATGTTTTGGGCTCCCTACTTAAACAAGGAGAAGAGGGACCTCTTCCGGCAGGTGCTCCTTTAACAGCTAAAACCTTCTGCATCTCGCAAAAGTCTTTGTTGAAGCCGGTTATTCTTCTCTAGGGCCTCCTCTGGGTGTGGGGAGAAGCAGGTGCAGTCCTTATCCTCCTCTCCAAAAAAGAAAAGGAACACGAAAATAAAGAGCACTATACGTTCCTCTTCCTTTGCGTCGGCTCAGCAAGTGAAAGATCGGCACTTCCGGCCCCGATGCACCGTTGATTAGGAGGAAAAGACCAAGACCCAGGTTCACAAGTGCGCTGAGCCTAGCTTCGATTAGGTCAGGGACCACATTGAAAGATATATCTCGTTTTCGTGCACTTTGGCTTTTAATGCTTTCTGGTTATTCGATCCACTGATGGCAGCATGTTAGTCAAAGTCAATAGGATACATAAGAGAAGAGCATTAGCTAGTTTGATCTGTATAAAGCAGAAGGTGACCAATTTCTCGGAGGGAATCCTTCATCCGAATGTGTTTGATACCTTTGAGTCCGCCGAGATTATTGCCATTCGGACACTTAATGGCTCTACGGTGAGTGTGACGAAGTACATTACCCTGAACTTCGTGAAAAGAGTTGTGTACACGAGGTAACTAGTGGACTAGTCTTTAGATGGCATCGAGTAAGAAGTGGCTGATAATGAAGCGGTGAAATATTCCAACGTGTGATGAGAAAAGAGGGATGGACCTCGAAACCTGAGTCTATGCGTGCCCTTTGGTATCATTACCGCGTGAAGGCACTTTTGCCACTGCCACGGAGATGGTAATACTTCTGGCGCTTTGGTCTTGTGTATCGCCCATATAGACTTGCGAAGTTGGGTTTACCTTAAATTTGTGTAAGTTGCTTCAAGTCCTGTCCTGGTTGCCGATGCCATTTCTACTACCCGATGATTTGTGTACTCTCTGGGGAGAGTACACAAATTGAAAATTGGGTCAATTACGGAGACATGCAACACACTTCTTCGTAGCAATGCGGTGCGTAACTCCTGCAGAAGGAAATCCTTCCAGTTCAGGCTCAAGATCAATTCGAAACAATTCTGTGGGTTCTACCCAGCCCGTGTACTCCCATGGTACAGATGGTGGAAAACAAGGTTCAAAATCAGCCCCTGTTGAAACCAGGGATCTAACATCTTCAGCGTGAACGTTTCCAGTAGGGCGAAACGGTAGCGCGCCTCCACCGATCCGTCAGACTCCCAAGAAGAAACAACCTAGAAAATTGCAGCCTTTCAGGCTTCCTAAAGCTATCTTCTGAAAGGACAACAGTACTCATGAAGATTCAGCTCTGACGCCGAAGCTTCGGAGGCGTAGAATCCTCTACAGGAGAGACTTCGGCTTCCGAAGCCGACCCGACCGCCGAAGATTTCAATAAGGAGGGAAGAAAAGATTCGCATAGAAAGACCAGCCTCCATCAAAAAGTCATCCAAGGTGAAAGGTTTTTCATCACCTTATCTGGACAAAAGCATCTAGATTTCCGTCTCTGGGTAGCGTACGCTCATTCCCATCAATGATCTTCTCCTTGAAGAGCCCCCCCAGTAAGCCGGGAGGGGATATTCCTACAATGAAATTAGCGCAAACTCTGGGCCAAATAGGAAGAACTGCGGAGGCTAGTGTCCTCCCGTTTCCTGTTATGTATCTTTTAGGATGAGATCAGGCTGGGCGTTTGCTTATCGCTTATCCTTCTATAATATTAAGGTTGGGAGATCCCACCACGAGGAAAAGCGGCTGGAAGGAAGGATGCACCATTTACAGCTGGCATAATATCGCTATTCTTCTCTTCACTTTAAATACCTCGTTTCAGGCAGTAGCAGTTCTGCTGCACATGTATAGGATGTATACTGTTACTTCTGCGTACATTCTACCGTCAGCCGACTTCGATACCGGAGACATCCGTCGAATCCTGGTCTGTTTGCCGATGCCATTTCTATTACCCGAGGATTTGTGTACTCTCCGAGGAGGGTACTCAATCAATCTCAGGGGTCAGGCCCTTCACGACCTGCTCGAAGAGCTCAGGATAAGTGTCCTAAATGTGGTGAGTTTACGCATCACCTCCCGAGAACCGTTTCACTTTCCTGTCTTGATCTATCTTTGTGCTCTTTTGATGCACACCAGATTTGGGGTGCGAGGTAGTTGATCACCTCCATGGTAGCGATCACGTTCCGTTTCAAATATCATTTTCTAGATCGCTGTCCCCAGAGATATACCTCCCCCTCCCCTCCGGTGGTCCTTGGCACGGGCGCTGTGGTCAGTATTTCAAAATATGACTGATTTCTCTGTTCCCGTCGAGGAATTTAGGTCGGTGGATGAGGCATTTACGTGCTTCGCCAATATATTCGTTAGCCTTTGGATTAACTACAATTTCTAGAAAGTGTAGCGTTTTGCACGCTCACCTCTACCCTGGTAATCAGACGAGTGTGAACTTGCCCTAAAGCAGTAGCATTATGCTTAAATGCACTATAAGCGGTGCCTGGACTATTTCACTGCCAATGAGTTTCGGCAAACTAGGACGAGGTTTCGGCAGGGTTCGAAGCACGAGCGCCATTGTTCCTGGTTATTCACGTTGTCCAGGAGAATGCGATCCCATTCTCGGAAAACGCGTACGTAGCTGGGTCCTTCGCAAAAGCTTTCTAACCATTTTCTAGCCGGGATGCTGCTCTGATAGCATTTAATGCTCGTTGTGACGTCTCGTAAGGCCGTCTACTGTAGTTTACTTCTAGAAACGTACAACACTTTAACGACAAGTTTACATTGAATGAATTTAATTCCGAACTTGCCTTGTTCGCGGAAACTGCTCAAGTCGCTAACAATGCCCCGTATAACATGCTACGACTCCTAAGTGACCAAACTATAGTCTTTCTGTTAAATTTGGTAAACAGGAACTAACAGAAGGTACCTTTTGAGATTCCTAGCGAAAGATTACTTTGCTCGCTTTTTGCAAACCGGGAACAGATCATTTACATCGGCTGGTTTCCTCCCAATCTATCTAACCTCCTGCATATGCAGTTCAATAGAGATATTTTTAAATGATAGACTAGAGGCGATCTGTTTTCAGCACAGTGCGGCTTTCACAAGTTCCGCTCTACGTCAGCTTCTCTGCTCCGACTCATAAATGCCGTCTGCGAAGATTTTCTTCGTAGCAAAAACTACGTCATGCTGCTTCTCGATCTGGAGTTGGCCTATAAACTCGCATTGAGATAAGGTTTCAACGAGACTCTCTCCATGATGGGGACAAGGGGACGCATCTTTATTTTTATTTCTGAGTTTTTCGAGACCGTTGATTATGTGTAAGGCTTGGGAGGGGGGCGGGGGGGGCTCTATTTCCCAATAGAGCAGGAACAGGCTTTAGCGGAAGCCAATTTTTCTCAATGTTACACTCTTGGTTGTGAGTATAAACGGTATTACATCGGTGATGCCGTAAATTGTTCCTGCTACGATCCGCATCGACGATCTTTCGATCTTTTTTGTTGCGACCCAAATACCAAGTTTGGAGTATCGAACATCATCTCTGGCTATGTCAAAGCGCGCAGGTTTCCGTTTTCATTGCCCTAGAAAAAGCTGTTTGACTTCTAATTCCATCCCCGACTTTACTCCGTCCTCGCCTTGTTCAAAAATGGATTAGCTTGTAAGCGGTACATAGATTCGCACAGTTTTCTTAGACTTATTTTTCACCAACCACTCAACTGGGAGTCTTATATACGCAGCCTTCGCTCTTTTGTCCGCATGCCATAAATATTCATCGTTCCATGGCTTCAGCACCTGGAATGCTGATAGGTCTACTTCCAAGCTCTGCATCATCAACCTAGTGTAGATTGCGCAAGGTGGATTCAATCCACCCTACCGTTCTCCGCCTGGTAACCGATGCTTTCCCCACGTGCTTCTTTGAGAACCTTTTTATCGATTCTTAAGATATGCCATCGTTTTGTTCCGTGTTAAACGCATTATTTGCCTGTAGGCACAAGCTAGGATCCTCTCTCAGTTGCCAACAACTCTCACTGCATCCGTAGCCGATGTTAATGCTGCCTATGCCGCCGAGAGATGCTAGTCATACCTGTCGATTTAGAGCTAGTAAACGCCAGCAAGAGCTCGGCGTAGCTCTTGGGGCAGTGGTGTATCTGGTGCTGACAAGGACGCCACCCTGGATGTTGCCAAATTTGAGTAATGGTCTCCTCGCCTCTGCTACACTAGAAATTTTCTACATCGCTTGGGGTATTGGGTTTAATCTTTTTGTAGCACAACTTGTGTCACGCTGGATCCGAGACAGAGTATGTGGATTGCGCCAATTTCCTGATGAGGTTGGTTTTACGTCTTATCCCCTATATTTGAAGTCATCGGGGGTCTACGAGGCGCTGCATCTCTCTTCAGTGCAGAGTTGTTTAAATTACACTACTCGTAACGGGAGATTACGCGTAATTCCCTGTTCGGAATCTGAATGGTGATCTCTAGCGAGTTACAAAGTTCCATAAGTGCTCTCTTGGCATCGGAATGTCCAAACCCTGTAATTCACGCTATCTGTGAATCCACGGTAGCCGCGAGCGGACTGGATATCGAAATTATCTTCTACTGAGTTCCTGTTAGAAGGGAATTGCAAGGAATGAGGGCTGGCGTCTAGAATAGGGTTTGGATATTCCACACATTGATACATAGAAGAAATCAAGACAGCCCTCCGCTATGCTTGGAAAAGACGATCGGAAACCGCTATACAGCTAACCCCTAATGCCTACACGGCTTCAGGTCTTTTTATAACCTTTTTGAATTTGGTACACTCACGAGACATGAGCCATTTGATGGAGCCCTCGCCGCTTTTTATTGTCAAGACTGCATTGTCCTCAAGTCTGTTCTGCACATTCTTGTTAAATGTCTTATTCAGGATGATATTTGCCTACTTTACCTGTCCCGGTATCGGGATGAGAGGGGTGGCTACCGCTGGTCCCTCATTCTCGTGACTGGTTCGTGTACTCAGACTTGTGGAGTATCTGACTTTTTGTTGGAGTCTGTCTCCTTTATTTTATTTAAATCTCTTAATGTTAGTTCGCATATTCCGGCATTGTCGTGACAGGCGGACATGCATCGACACCGGAACATGCTTCCTTCTTCTTGTTTGGTGTTCTTTTTTGTTATTCCTTGTTACTTTGCTTTTGGGTTGTTTTTTTTGAGAATTTTATAAAAGACTAGTACTAGGCTAAAATTTTAATAACAGTGCCTTAGGCCCTTGAACGCAGTCGCCAGATGGGCGAATTTAAATAAAAAAAACTCCTTCCCCGAGTACCTATGGAGAATTGCTCCCTCTTTCGCTTAATTTGAACTATTTGAGAAGGTTTGTAGAAACTGGTGCGTTCTCCTTTGTTCCTATATTCAACCCCTTTTATACATCTAGCCTCTCCTGTTATAAATTACTTCAAAAAGTTCCTGTGTGCATTGTGACAGCCCTTGTCCAGAGAACGACAGCACAGCCTCCCACTCAGAATGCAATAGGTGAGCCTGGCTCACTATATCGTTTCAACTGCATTGGGGCGCTGATGGCCTCCCCTTTATCTTTTTCCATCTACTTTTTTATGGAGATGGCTTATTTATTTTCACACAAGAGGGTCGATGGTGTAGCGTGGATAACGCCCCTGATGGAAATCAAAACAACACGTTTTTTAGTAATAGGTAATCATCTAGCCTACCCCGCTGTGAACCTATACAACCTTTTTGAGAAAATTAACCACAATACATTAAATATAGTTGTGATTTCTGTATTCTACAGGAAGTCTGTCAAACTAAAATATTTTTCCTTTCAAAATCTTTCAATTAGAGCCTCTTAGATTTACTAATCAATATTTTTAAAGCATTTAAACAAAACTATCGCAAAATACTAAATATATTGAATTTGAATGAATTCAGAACTGTTTTTCTATAAAAATAGACAAAAGATAACACTAGGGAATAATGTATTTGGTGAATTGACAAAAGTACATTTTCCTACCTAATTCGAGCATACTAAATTCAAACCTGAATCATATTCTCTTTAAATGCTTCAGATTTTTCGTAATATCAATAACTAATATTATTCATTAATTTTAATTTTATCACGCATATCATCATGCCCTGAAGTAATTTTGAATCATCCTTTTACGTTAACTATAGTAAAGCAAGGTTTTTTGGCACAAACATTTTATTGCATATGAGAAGAGACTTGAATTACACATTAGAATTACAAATACTGTAATCAAATAGAAGCTAATTTATTAATGATCCTACATTAGGCTGGAGGGCCTTTTCTTGATTTTAATCGGGCAAAGATTTGCGTTTGTAACTCTTCCTGTTGTAAATCTTCTCTAGCTGATCCCTCCTAATCGTCCAGCAGTAGTCCGCCATCATGTGTCTATTTGGTGAATTGACAAAAGTACATTTTCCTACCTAATTCGAGCATACTGAATTCAAACCTGAATCAGATTCTCTTTAAATGCTTCAGATTTTTCGTAATATCAATAACTAATATTATACAATAAATTTAATTTTATCACGCAAATCATCATGCCCTGAAGTAATTTTGAATCGTCCTTATGCGTTATTTATAGTAAATCAGGTTTTTATGCACAAACATTTTATTGCATATGAGAAGAAACTTGAATTACACATTAGGATTACAAATACAGACAATCAAATAGAAGCAAATTTATTAATGATCTTACATCAGGCTGGAGGACCTCTTCTTGAATTTAATCGGGCAAAAATTTGCGTTTGTAACTCTTCCTCTTGTAAGTCTTCTCTAGCTAATCTTTTCTAATCGTCCCACAGTAGTCCGCCATCATGTGTCTATCCCAGTGACCTTGGTAGCGCTCTTCCATCGTCATCAAATTCTAATGGAAGCGTTCCCCTCGTTCGTCACTCACGGCTCCCAGATTCTCTGGGAATCGCTCGAGATAACATTTAGGAAATGCAGCTTCACACTCATGTTGCATCCCAGATCATGATATGCTAAAAGCATATTAGTAACCAGATCCTCATAGTTATGCGCTTTTTTGTTTCCCAAGAAGTTACGAACAACAGCAGAAAATGAGAGCCAGGCTGCCTTCTCTTTTTTATTCATGTTGTTCACGAATCTAGAAAAACTCACAAGTCTTCGAATTTGGGGACCATCAAATACTCCTGCTTTTATTTTTTCGTATAACAGAGCAGGAAACGCCGATACTATGTACTGAAAACAATCATTGTCAGTGCTCATCGCCTTGACATATTGCTTCATCAACCCCAGTTTGAGATGAAGTGTAGGGAAAACGATCTTCTCTCGACTTATGACTGGCTCATTAACAATGTTTAGTATTCCTGCTTCCAAAGTTTCCCCAACTGGCCAATCTATTTTGGACCAGTGTTTGTCACCAGCTAGACTGTCCCACATACAGGTATAGCATGTAAACTTTGTATATCCCTTGTGCTGGTCAAGGAGGAAGTTGACCATCTTAAGGTCTACACATATGATCCAATTGTGTTCATGGTACTTAAGTAAATCTATGACCATTCTTATGTCATCGTTAGTTTCTTGAAGATGGACAGAGTGACCGAGAGAAACTGCACCAAATTCATTGCCATTATGCAAAAAGACACACTTGAGGCTACGTTTGGAGATATCCAAAAACAGTCTCCAATTTCAGGGCTATACGTGCCAAGTCCCAACTCGGTAATCAAACCAGGAACATCGTGGCAGTATACAAATTGTTTATACTCAGAGAAATACTTAACAAATGTACTCTTACTTGTTCAGAAATATGATAATCGTACCGACCTGAAAAGCATATATCTTTCACTCAACCTGAAGGCTAAAAGTTCTGCATCTGATGATGAATCTGCAGACTATGAATTCATTCCGTGGATGGCCATATCAGGTAGATCATTTTCATCCTCGGAGAAAGCATATCCACTAAAAATTGGAATTGGTAAAGACTCAGAATGAGGTACTGGCCGGATCGCCGAGGGAATGTTGAGGTAGTTGATCTTGTGCCGATTTTTTTGTCAATCACTTTAGTATTCACCAGACATAAATAACAGTCCGATACATGATCCTTTGGCTCTTGCTACACCATGGGGATTCCAAAAGGAAGACCATTTCTCTTTCCTTTCGTCCACTTACGAAGATGTTCTACATAACTATGGCAAACAACATGTGGGGCCCACTTTTTTTCTTGATCGCCAAGAGGAACATCAAAATATGCCTTATTAGTGCGGATCACAAAGTTTGATATATTGCGTCTTTGACGAACTAGCATATAACAACCAAATATGTAGCAGAAGTTGTCTGGAATATTACCGCAATTTACTCTTGACGAAGCCATCACTCTAACATGAGACTTGAAAAAAGAAACGATAATATCAATATTTTGCACAATAACTATTATCACTATCTTACTACTATGTACTGTGAAGTATTTGCTTTCTACAAGCACCCTTTCTTTCCGTCCGGAGGGCAGTTTTCGGGGAAACGAGAAAATAGAAATTACAGAAAAAACAATAGCATGTAGGTAAAAATGGATTATATATTTGAAATCAGCATGAAAAAGGGAATTAGAATTGGCAGATAAATCTAAGTCACCAGAAAATGTGATTAAAAGTGTTTCCTTGTGTAATCCGACATTTTTTTCGAAAGCCAAGTTCAGTTGGATTTTAGTACCTAAATTTTGTCTCGTCCCTCTTTTTTCAGCAAAAAGTATAGAGTTTGAGGCACAACCTATTTTTAGATCGAGGGCGACTCTACATCTCACTATGATACTCGGTCGCTTGCTCAGTCAACGTTTTGCTTTTTATTTTTTGAGAAATCACATTGTAACTATTCGTCCGATTCTAATGAAATTTAAAACCCTTATTGCGTTTTACATTTTCTTTCAAATGATATAATTGCCAAGGTCTCACAAAGTTTGGCCTGCAAATTATTTCATTTTGGCAGTAACATCATAACTATTCGTCCGATTCTAACAAAATATAAACACTTATGCTGTTTTATCTTTTCTTTCGAAATAATCAATGCCAAACTCTTTCCAATGTTAGCTATGAAATTATTTGCCAAAAACTTCATAACTATTCGGCCGATTCTACCAAAATTTGAAATCCTTATGTCGTTTTTCATTCTTTTTGGAATGATATAATTGCCAAGTTACTTCTAAGTTCATCCCGCAAATTATTTCGTTTTGGCAATATCATTATAAATATTCGGCCTGTTCTAACCAAATTTGAAACCATTATGTTGTTTTGAATTCTCTTTCGAATGATATAATTGCCAAGTTCCTTCCAACGTTTTTCCTGGAATTATTAAAAGTTTTGAAGCTCTTAAGGTCATAAATCAGGATAATTGAAAGCACGCTACTTTTGGTTAGCAGACCTTGTTGCTTGAGCATCTACTTACATTTTATCTTTCTTACGAGGCGTACGTCAAGGATTGAAAAATTCATCCTGTACGCCTGACGATTTTAGCAAATTGCTATAAAATAAATATTATAAAATTTAGCCTTTCTTCTCCATTTAATTCCAAACAGATTTACGAAAAGTCAATTTTTATATCAAGAAATACCCTAAAGGTTCATAGACAGAGTATTAATTTATCAAGTTTAAGTATACAAAAAAGGTAGCTTTATTCATAAAAGTATTTTCCATTTTATATTACTCTTCTCTCGAATTTGAGGAAAAATATGATTTGATATTCCTTCCCAACCTTTTCATATCACACTAACTTTCCTATTTTTGTATGTTGCAATGACTTATCGTAATCATAAACACATTGTGTAAGGAAAAGGGAATAAATATAGCGGGGAAGAATTTCATAACTATAACAATTAATTTTTTTCCGGGATAATATATGAAGGATCTGATCGTGCAATGCCATGAAGGAGAAAGACCCCGTTTCGGTTCGCCAGTGATGAACGTCTTTGTTTATCAGATTAATTTTACTCTTTTCCATTGTTAATCATACATGTTTTTAGGCCGTAAAATTTTACTTAGGAGTGAGGAAGTCAAAGTGAATAAATATTTTCACACACCAATAAATGAAAAGCATAGCAATTTACTTTTAGAGACAACCTCAAGGAGCATGAAGGTTTTTATTTTGTTTTAGATCAAACCTTTATTATTTGCGATTTATTTTCCCAGAAACAACATAAATTTAATACATCTTAACATTTCTGTCCAGAAATGGCTCACATGCTTTTTGAATGAATAGAAATGATGAAATATTCGCACGTTGTAAGGGTCCTCCTTTCACGCAGATCATGTGGTACCATTAAACCAATTATTTAGTTTATAACAGACATAGGCATTACTATGTAGGTTAAACAGAGCATAAGATTTGTAAGATTAAAAATGTGCTGCAACTTTAAAATAGTCTCTGCAGTCATAAACTTATCAATAAACAGTTTTCGACCAATTGGAAATACAGTTTTATGTCTAAAAATGGCATTAATTTCTTGAAAACACATTTTGAACCTTAATAATGTTGGCTATTAAAAAGAACTTGCCCAAATATGAATTCTTGAAAGGAGTAGTGTAGTCTATTATGGGCAATGAATGATTAAGGAAAAATTTATTTTAGAAAAGTAATATAAATGAATCAAATGTTAAAACAGAAGCCAAACATTATGCTTAATTCCTTCACATTTCGACATTCTTATATTTTTCATATACTCTGTGTAATCCTACATATAATACAGTAAATGCAATTTTAAAAAGATGAGGAAGAATTACAGACCTTATATTAGCTGTAGCAATTATAATGAACAACTCAGAGTAATTAAATTTTTCTAGTGTAGTTCCACCGGTTAATAATTTTCTGACGTTCTTTTAGTAGCTAGGAAAACGGCATTCCCAAAGTAATAGAAATAATAATGCGTATAATTAGAATATGGGATACTTCTGAACATAGTACGAAATTATCATCCATTTATACAAAGTCGTTTAGGTGTCTCGGTTGATAGCTCTAACATTTATATAATATATATTTTTGCATTCGCCATCTTCACAATTTTATTTTCAAACATGCCCTATAAGAAATTCCGGGGAGCTGCGTTCTGAATTTTTAAAAAAATAACAGCTTATTTTGAGTCTTACTTTAAACTATTTTCTTTAATGCTCAGACATAATAATAAGCTTCAGAAAATATTACATATATTGTTCGTCATGCACCATTTACGCTTCTTTGTGGTATAATTGAGTCCATTAAATGAGGATATTTCATTACAGACCTTCGAATATCTTTCAAACTTCTGTTTAAAGATATGGACCATTAGGATTATGGTTCTTATAGTTTTTAACTTTTACTTGAATTAAACTTTTATTCACGTCGTTATAGAAATTAAAATGTTGATAGAAATACGTTTATTTGTCGTTTAGTTCATAATCAAGTGTACGGGATTAACACAAGTTCAGAAACATATTTTAATATTACTGTTAACACTAATCTTCTTTTGTAATTTATAAAAGTGGATTGGTTTTGTGAAAGCTTCCAAAGATAAAGAAAGATTCAATCACGATAAAGGTGTGGTCCGAATTCATGTGAATAACCACTTGCATAATGCGGCACTACAAAAATATTATTCATAATTATGACCAAAAGTGCAGTTGGATATTATTTTACAGGAGTTGACCACGGCAAATGCCACGAGAAAAAAACACGTCGCCGCTTTAAGGATTTTAACCCCAGACATTTGCAAGAAAACGAAACCACAATATTTTAATCTGATTTATTTACAAACATAACTAGCTTCGGCTTTGGCTATTATCAACTGTATAATGAATGTAATAGAGGCGACTCCGGTATATAAGGGCGAAAAGTCAGACTAAGCTAAATGAAAACAATGGAAATGAAATGAGAGATATAAATATATGTGTAGTTGTCCTTCAAAAATATTAAACCTTTCTAATAATGCTTGATTCAGCAATTATCCTCTCAATATAATTGTATTTATAAATAATTTTGGCTTGGTTGAATTCGATTCTTTGGTCATAATTTTGAATATGAGCAAAGAGACTGGAGAAAAGTGAACATCGCCTGATATCTACGCAGTGTTCTCTGATCCTCTTACTAAAGATACCCGACTCTCCAAAGTAGGATTTGTCACAATCATTAAAGAGGATTAAATATACACCTGTGTCCTTGTTGGTGGAACGTAGTATGTTCAAGGACTTTTGGATGGTATTTGTGTATCTGCATGTTATATTTATTATATTTCCGTTAGCATACGATTATAAGGGGTTCGGGCTGGAGTATATGGGAAGATTATACAATTTTTGAAACCGCCTTTTGTGGTGTAGAGATAGAATACAAGTTTTGCTCGCCTTAGAAGGTTATTTCTATATGAAATATATGGATATTTTAGCTCAATAATATTGCAAATAAGGTGGTTGCTTTCATCCTGCAGACAAATTGAGTCACATGTTCTATAGGCCCGGAGGAATAGGGAAGAAAGAAAGGATATCTTAACAGATTTGCCATATAATGTGAAGAAATTCATGTAACCATTTGAATTGGTAGGTTTACGATAGACTGAGCATTTTATCCGATTATTTAAACGGTGAAATTTTACATCCATAAACAGTAAAGAAGTGTTCTGTTGCCATTCTACTTTTAATTTAATCGATGGATCCAATGAAATTCATGTTTATCCACAACCTGCCTTCTTTACTCCCATAGACTTAGAAACTGGAATTTAAATCCAAATTAGTTATGAGTGACATAACCATCAGGTCTTATATTAGTACAAATTTAAAAAGCATACATATATCTTCTTCTTTAACACATTGCACAATTCTTAAATCCAAACATATATCTTCTTCTTTAACACATTGCACAATTCTTAAATCCAAACTTATGGATCTTCCAAGGATGAAATATGTGCAATGATGTCTGAAAAAATAAGGTGTCATGCTTTTGTCAAAAGAAATGCGTAGCTGACGTTCTCTATGAAACCCAAACTTTTCTTGGAGTAGGTAAAAAAATGGCCAATGTATTTCCTTGAATCATTATCTTTATATGTGTCATTATCAAAAAGATGAAGATTATGGAAAAATGGTATAAACTGATAAGGAAGGAAGTTTTAGGCAAATATTTTAGTACGTAATCACCGAGATTTCGATATAGTTTTGTATGTGGTTGAAGTCTTTGAGCAAATAAAACAACCTCCCCTGATAATAAAAAAATATTTTTTCTAAATTTAAATTTAGATTCTTTTCTTGCCTATACATCTAAAACCAATCAAATTTACGCATCCAAAGAATATTTTTGGCACTCTTGCCCCCCAAATTATCACTTTTTCATTCATTATTCCTACTCAGTATGTCGTGGTATAGTAAGTGTAGATATACCTTAGCAGCTGTCAAGGCAATTAGAGTTACGTTGCAGGCTGCTGAGAGATGACTGGCTAATGAGGCAGGACAGTGAGTCCTCCTTGGATTTGGGAAGTTTAAAGCGATTAAATTTATGCGAGCGCCAATTCGTTGGTTGAGGGAGTTCTTTAAATGCCAAGTTTCATTCGAGGTCCTTTAAATTTTAAAACCCCAAATATAGGTTTAATAACAAAAAACAGATAAATATGTAAACATGTACTTAGGGATAAATTGAGAATTAATTTCGGGCTCAAAAGGGAATCATGACTTAATGGCTAAAGCGACAATCAGGGGATAAATGCTTGACTCGGTCAGAAAGGAAAATAATGCAAATAGGGGATAATCTTCGTGACGGAGTATAAAAGGTGGAATTGCTTTTACCTTAGAGACTTGACTTTTGAAGAACAGGGGAGTGATGCCAAAGCTCAGATTCTTCGGGGTGAGATAATTTTACTGCACGGGCAAAGTAATCTCAATGGCAGGATTGGATTACCTCAAGCACGAGTGAGGTAATCTTGAATACTGTGTGAATTATTCTTGAAAGGTGAATAAAGATATTCTTGAACTAGGAATGAGATGCTCTCTGAGGTGGCAATAATGTCTCTCGAACGAGGGAAAGAAGTATTCTTGAAACGGGATGAGATGAATGGGTCACGCAATTGTCCGAGGAAATGCTGCTTCACGAATTTGCCTATTGACTGTGGCCCAAATTCACGGCAATTAAGTCTAGCCGACGTGACCTTCAAACCCTGAGATTCGTCTTGAGAGGAGGCGATGTATCTTCGCGGAAAGCGGACGGTACTCTCTCTCGTGTAACGGGATACCTCCGAATAAATTCCTTGTTGGCTTGCTAGCTGGAAGGCCTCTAGGGCATGGCAGTCTGAAGAGAATGGTGTCGCGCCATTTTTATATTTATATTATATATTAAATTGTTTCCCCCAAAAAACTTTGGAAAAGTCTTGCTTCACAAACTGCTCTTTATTCCTTTCTTAGTTAACAATAAATCAACCAAATGTCACGTTGATAGTACGTTATTTAGTGTCCGTGCCCAGGCAGTCTAGTCGTAGACTAGTGGGCTATCTCTAGACGTTGATCTCAGGAATAATAAAAACAGAACATCATCCTTACTTTGTAATGGAAGTTGAAACAAAGGAAATTAACACTTTATCAGCCTTCGTCGGAGCTTCAGGCAGCTGGTGTCAGTGCTTTGACACCAGCCGGAGGCAGAGCTGCTTCTGCTCTTTGTTCTTTGTTTGTGTGGAGTTGTATTGCTCCATCAGAGCAATGGCCCGCTCCGCAGCATCATTCACGAGACGCAACTTCGCAGCCCGTGACGCCAGTGCAATGAAGGTCTGCTATTTCATGATGAACTGTTTGACGGTAATGGAGTTATCTTCGATTCCTGGAGCCTGGTCATCATTCTTCGCTTCACTTCGAGGGACACGCGCTGGTCTAAGAACGCCACTCCAGCCAAGTTCTCCGAAAGGAACCAAAGTTGTCGTTCGAAGGAAGCAGTGAGCGACTGGACAATTGCTTTGTCTAGGTACCCATTTAGGGCTTGAAACAAGCGCATTTCTTGATATGAGAGATTGCGGCTTGAGGGGCCTCATTCCAGGCACGCGCGTAAAGCATCGCCGAGAAGAGCTACAGCATGAGAAGGGCCTTCGGATCCTTGCCTGGAACATGGACTTTGGATTAGAAGAGGAGAGCTTGAGGAAGTACAAGACCCTGGCCATCCACCTCTCTTAATGAGTGGTGCCGAGCGACCGGAACGTGGCCGGCATGCTTTATCCACCGAGGAAGATATTGCTGAACAGCAACTTATTGTAGTCGGCTATCGGCAGCTGATCTTGCATTGCCCGTTCCTGGTACTCGAGAGTCACCACCCACCGGTGCTTGAGCCCTCACTGCTCGAACACCTTGGCCGTGGGGAGAAAAAAGGTGGCCTAGTTTACTTTGCGCCCCTTCTTCTGAAAGCACCTGAATACTCGAGTCTCAGGTCCTGCGGTGGGATGGAATAGCCCATTAGTCGATGATGGCTACACAAGCAGCTACTTGGGCTTTTGCCTTCCCCCACTCGACTTTGAGAGCACTGATCAGCTTCTTTAATTCCTCAGTGCACAGGACGAGCACGGCAATTCGATCAACTGTGTACCAATCACCCTCGCCGGTGAAATCTGGCAACAGCCTGCCATCCAAGTGGAGAAGACGATGGACGTAAACCGTGACGTCTTCCTTCTCCTGGTCGCGTGAGGCGACGAGACCTCCTCACGGAGCTTTGTAACAGCATCAGATCCGACAAATCATGGGCAAGGGACGATGCAACGGCTCTAACGACGAAAACACGCTTCCGGTCAGTAGGATTCACGCTATCCAAAGCACTTGCAAATGTCGTATCAGTGAAGATGTTCTTCGCCATTTAGGCGTCAGCACTGTAGTTGTGAAAGGGCCTGGAGTCTGATGGTACTCCTCCTTTTGCGTTTCTGGAGATTAAGAGGATGTGAACGAAGAAAGTGCAGCAGCTGCTCCCTGGGAAGACCGCTCCTCCCTCTCATCGTATCGTCGCTGTCCTCGCTCTACTTCATCTTCCCGGCTCCGTTTTCGACCGTCTTTTCCCACTGTGACGATATCCTCTCCTGCCATGATGCAGAATATGACGTCCTGGATCTGTTTCTGATATAAATTCCGGTCCTCTTCATTCTTAATGGTTGCGAGGGCATCCCGGGTCCCGATGTTGAAGCCGTCGACGAGGGTGCTCTGGAATACAGCATCCTTTCTAATCTGAGACTCGAGGTTTAGCTTGTGGAAGAACGGATGCAGCTGACGATCCGTTGCACCAAAATCCTCGCACTCATCCAGATCTCCATGTCAGCCTCGATTATCCTCTTAAAGACCTCCCGCAACGGAGTATTCGACGCATCACGGAATGTTTTAAGGTATCTCAAAGCCTCCTACGTGTGGGGAAACAGGAGGTTGAAAACTGTCCAGAGGGTCACCAATCAGCCACCATTTCGGATCACTTGTTCGATTAATACTGGAAACCGAGGGAGAAAAAACAATCATGAACAGTGCAGACAGTAATTACGTACTGAGTCGCACCAAATTTTATACAGATCTCTTGAACCAATAGACGATCAAGAATAACTTTGTGGAGGAAGAATTCCTAAACTTTGAAAAACTACCTATATGGGATGGACTAGTCTAATATATATATATATATATATATATATATATATATATGTCTGAGAGAGAGAGAGAGAAAGACAAAAAAGACAGAGAATTCTGGGTAGATCGTTGAGTTTAATGAATGAGTTGGACGATATATATATTTGTAATTGAGAATACTGCGATAAATAAATAGATTATTAGATCAATCAATGGATTCATTAGCCTATGGTGTCTATTCCTTCAAAATAAATAATTAATAGTCATTACTAATCAAATAAATTAGAAGGGCAAAGATCTATAAGGAAATTCACGTTCCTTGTTTTCCGTTAAAGTAAACATTCGCTTTTAACAAAGACTTATGAAATTTGTCTTTTTAGAGAAATGGATCGTTGCCTAGTCGTATAAGGAACGCTTATAGAAAGTTTGAGGAACTCCAGAAGATTTCTCTAGCGGATTAATGAATTTTTATTATTACCCTTACTGTACCTAATTTCAACAATAATTTCTAAGAGGCCTTTAAAGTTCTTACTCAAATAAACTTGAATTATAGTGAAGATTATTTATATTTTGCCATAAATTATTGTTACCTAGTAACTTTGACACTAACTTAATAGAAAAAATATTGCTAAAATAATATAAAAATCAATTGCAGCATAAATTAATTTTGTGTATTACTTATCTACTTAGATCCGATAGAAAATTGTCGTAGCACCAGCTTTGTAATTTTAGTGAAAATAAATCTGATTTGCTAGTTTATGATTATTTAAATATATTAATAGTGCAGAAATATTTATGACAATTCCACTCGTTGTAAACTAATTGGCTTCTAAAAAATATAAAATACTGAATTTCCTTTAAAGGTTTTTAATTAACATTTCGTCTTTACTGGGTTAACCCTTGAGCACTGAGCACATGTCACTGTTACACAGTCACTGAACTCGGGTATATTATACTTGATATTGGAAAATGAAAAAAAAATAGTAAATATACAAATTTATTTTTCCTATCATGTACACACTAACTATAAGGCATGTAAATGCTAAAAAACTAATAAAAATCTGTACTTACATTAAGAAAGGTATATTATAAAAATACAAGAAAAACAGTAAAAAAAAGGGAAAAATTTTCAATAAATTTAGGGAAAAATTCACCCACCAAAAACTTTCTACAGAATTAGCCAGAACGTTTGCATAAACTTTCAAGAATGTTAAGCTCTCCTCATAGAGACTTCCCAAGACAATGACGATGCACAAACTGTAGAAAAGACAGTGGGAAACACCTTTGTTTTGTGTACCAAAAATGACTTATGTTTACTATAATGATTTTCTGTTATAAAATCCTTTGACCCACCTCGAAATGACTACGAAGATACAATACAGACTATGATCTATTTCCGCTCACACCAAGCATCTCCATTGGTGTCTATCCCTTCCAACCCCCTGTCACTGATATTGCAACTTTTCATTATTCTCCACTATTTATTGGCATGTGAGTGTGGTGGCTAATAAAATGAACCTAATGATTTCAGTTATATAAACAAAACACATTTGCACACACCCACACGAAAAAAAAATTTCATGTATAATACCTAGCTCAGCCTCAGACGCAATCACAGGAGTAAGGGAAGTTGTGAGTCGTGCAAACAGGTTGGCGGCAGCTGTGACACCTGAAGCGTGTCGTCTTGTCTGCCCTAGAATGACACTTTCTGCAACGTACCATGGGCTCCCACATCTCAGCTGCCGATGGTCCTGCACCTGCAGCTGTGCCAGAGGGGAGGTTGAAGGAGCACACATGTCTGACGACAAGCTTCACCTGTCGAGGCTGTGTTGGGGTGTTGAGTCCTTCCTCAGCTAAGGGCCTGATGAGTTGCTGGGCCAATTTGTGCATGTACTTCCATCTCTGCATGGCGCTGCCTCCTCTCCTGGCAGTGCTGCTCTTGTAAATGATCCACGAATTTCTGACACTCGCATTCAGCATCCCAAAGAACACACAATGGCTACCTACGATGGGGGGTTAACAAGTTTGGCGAATAAGTATTGCAAAGCAGAGGAAGTGGGAGGGCTGTTTGTAAGGCTGTTAGGAAAATTTATGACAAGTCAGGACCTGTAGCCGCATGCTCCTAACTCGTCTATTTAAGAAGCAGTAGCTCATCGCAGATCGTCAATCACAAATTTTTCAACAATGGAGAAGGTTGAGGTCACTAGCCTTGGGCAAATTATATCCATGTTCAGTGCTCCAGGGTTAATGGGTTCTTTATTTTATTAAAGATAACACTTTTTCCTAGATAGTGCCATTGTGAGTCGGTGCTCATTCTGGAGCATGTATATTATACTTGCTAGGCTTTTTCTAGCAGAAAGAAAAGCGTAGAACTGAGCGAAAATGGCTGAAAACAAATGGTGTCCTGGGTGTTGCGAATTTCATTATATGTATATCTGGAACAATCTTCAAGCAACTGTTACCCCCAGAAGCTTTACCCTGTGTAAAATGTTAAAGCTTCTACCCAAAGAAGTGTCATGTCATCCTGAACCGAATGAAAATAAGGTCTAGGAACCCATTGCTTCACCTCTTTCTCTCTATGCACGCTCTTTTTAGTCTCGGGTGACTCTACGTCTCACATTGTCCGTCGGTAGGTCGGTCGGCCCACGTTTTGATTTTTTTAGTCGCGTGCGACTCTAGTAGCAGGCGACTCTACATATCACTATGTCGGCTGTCGGTTGGTCGGTTCGTCTCAGTTTAGCTTTTTTTTGCTTTTTTAATAACATTGTATCTATTAGGCCCATTCTACCCAAATTTAAAACCCCTTATCTTCTTTTACATTCTCTTTTGCATTATTTAATTGTCAATCCTGTCAAGGATAGCCCGGGAATTATTTTGTTTTGGCAATGTTAAAGCTTCTACCCAAAGAAGTGTTATGTCATCCTGAACCGAATGAAAATAAGGTCTAGGAACCCATTGCTTCACCTCTTTCTCCCTATGCATGCTCTTTTTATTCGCGGGCGACTCTACGTCTCACATTGTCCGTCGGTAGGTCGGTCGGCCCACGTTTTGATTTTTTTAGTCGCGTGCGAGTCTAGTAGCGGGCGAATCTACATATCACTATGTCGGCTGTCGGTTGGTCGGTTCATCTCAGTTTAGCTTTTTTTTTGCTCTTTTAAAAACATTGTATCTATTAGGCCCATTCTACCCAAATTTAAAAACCCTTATCTTCTTTTACATTCTCTTTTGCATTATCTAATTATCAATCCTGTCAAGGATAGCCCGGGAATTATTTTGTTTTGGCAATAACACCATAACTCCTTGTCCGATTTTAAGGAAAGTTGTAAAAAATATGTTATTTTACATTCTCCTTCGGATGATATAATTTTTAATGTCCTCCCAAGTATAGCTCGATAATTATTTTGTTTGGACAACAGGATCATAACTATTCGGCCGATTCTAACGAAATTTGAAAGCCTTATATTGATTTACATTATCCTTCGAATAATATAATTACTAAAGTCCTCCTAGGATAGGGAGGGAATTATTATATTTTGGCTGTAATATCATAAATATTCGGCCTATTATAACGGAATTTGGAATCCTTATGTTGTTTTACATTCTCTTCCGAATTATAGGATTGCTAATGTCCTTTCAAGGTTAGTCCTGAATTATTGAAAGTTTGTAGGTCAAAAGGTCATAAATCAGAATAAGTGAGAGCATGCGACATCTTGGTCAGCAGACCTTGTTTCAAAGCCTATTCACTCAATTTCATAAGGTTTTATTGCTTATGGTGGGCGGGATTTATGGTCTTGTTGACTCCCACGTCAAATACAGGTCTCTGATTCCGTCCTTGTGTCTTACACAATAGCTCTTCAGATCCTGTCTGTTTTATGGGAGATTACTACGACCGTTTATGGGATCTATTATGTAGCCAAACATCGAAAAAATGCTTCCTCCTAAGATGAGGTACCTTTGTTTGGTTTGTGCTGCTGTTCTGGCGCAAGCACTACTCTTTAATGCAACCGGAGCTGGAATCGTGAAAAATGAAAAATCCATGAATAGCTTAATAGAAGCGGCTGGTCTAGGCATATAGTCCATCAAATTTTATTAACTCTTCTTTTAAGTCCCGCTTCTCTGAATTTTTGCCTTTTCGTAAACTATCATAAGATTCAAGACTAGGTTCACAATACCAAAACTTACTATACCTTAGTGTAACTGTGTACGATGACGTTATTTCCCCTCTGCCAGTTAGAAGACCTATTCTACCTCTTTTGAAGCCATATTCGAATAACTGCTAGTTAGAAGACCTATTCTACCTCTTTTAAAGCCATATTCGAATAACTGCTGAGGCGATTTTCTAATCAAACGATTCGTTGGAGCCGCTTTCGGTAGACTACCCTTTCGGACCACGGGTGTTGCCACTTTCTCTTTCGCAAGGTCCTGTCAAACCCGTTCATGGCACATGCCCAAAATGACAACTCACAGTGAAAGTGACTCTATTGCAAAAACCCTCTCATGACGACAAAGTGCGCAACTCTTGATCACGCTAGGTTTCTTAGAGTCTTTGCAACCCTCTCTGCTGAAGCTCTTAATGGCATAGATACCGTTCACCCTAATTTCCCCAGTAGAGTCCATGAAATTGGTTTGTTCCCCGTCGCTATCCCTAACACCATTTCAAAGTTGAGCGTGTGTTTCATAATATTCTTATTTTAGACGTCAAGTCTTTCCCCATTGGAGACCACTAGCTTGGTGGAAACCACCATGGAACCATAACCCGCGAATGGCAAGGTCCTGCCAAGGAAAAATTGGTACCTTAGGATATGTGTATGGAGAAGAGGATTCTATTAAGTTTGAAGATGCTCGATGAAAGTTTGTCCTACTTCACGTCTCCACATGAGGGACGAGAGAACAGCGTGCAGTCCGCGCTACCATCTCCTTAAATTAAGAGAAGAATGTTAGAAAGCCTAGAGGTTCCTCTTTTTCCTCGGATGGGTTTCGGTCACCCACTCGATGACGTCACTGCCGCTCTTCTAGAGATTGCTCGGGATTTTAGGGATTTATGGTTTCAAACGCTTTCTAGTAACCATTTATACTAATGGAAGTGTGTTATGCAAAGGATACATGTTTAATTAGCACTACGCCTTACTGAGGTTCTACGTAGAGGTCGAAAGTTTGCGTGATTCTCGGACGCGACCTTCTTGTGATTACGGAGAACACTGCCCAGGCTGCTATGTTGAGTTTTGTGGAAACTAGATTGCTCGCCAGTAGAGGTGAAACCGCACTCTACTGTGAACTTTATGAATGGATTAGTCGATGCGAATGAACTCGTTGAATAACGCGTGAAAGATATCACAGAAAATCTGGCCAATAAATAAGTGGTTAATGTCGTTCATGTGATGGGGAAAGGTGAATGACCTCAAAACCAAACTCAATAAACTTTGTCACGTTTGATCGTATCTGGATAACTCTGTACGAAATGGTGGGATTGCAACCTCGTACAGCGATTATTGTTATTGTTGCGGCGTAGCTGAAATTCTCCCCGCTTTCTTCCCAAAATTAATGTTTCAGATGTGTAAATTCGGGTTAATTCGAAGTACGAGCAAAGTTCTTAAAGGTTTTACATGTTTAATCCGTAATGTAAGGCTCGTATCTTTTCGAGCCCTAAGAGCGAATCTCTTTTAAAATGGATAATAAATTAGTCCTGTCGCATATTGTGCAATCTGAGACTTCTACGCTTGTCAAATTAAGGAAAAACCGTCTGTTCTTAGCTCTTCTAGGCATACAACCAATCTATTCACTGCGTCTCTGTGGAACCGTTGTGCTAGTCCTTCTGAACAAGAAACCAGACTGGTACTCGTAAATCTGGAAGAAATACGCTTAAGCGCTAGTTACAGTTAATCAAGTCATTTTCACTCCTAAGTGACTCCTTCGCATCGAGCGAAGCGACCTCCCAAATTTATCAGGCGTTAGACTTACATTACTACTTTCCCAGAAAGAGGTCGTCGGACCATTCCCGTATCTCCAGTTGTTCCACGAAGGCGATGGCGTTTGAATTATTTTTTCAGATTCACTTAGTTTTTAAATTCCACTAATGATAAAAAGAAAACAGAAAACCGCAAGATATAACAACATAAAACTTGTTAAAATCAAGCGAATTGTACAACAAACACCAATACTGTATCGTTTAGTTTTATCTGAAAGTATTGTCAACATCACGATTTATTCGCATCCTTTACAAATCTAATTAAACATAACACACTAAAAAATGGTTGTACCAATATAGTCGACACTGTTGGCTGGTAGAGAAAACAAACTTTGTAATGCATTGTGACGAATTAAAACTAAAGTAACGCGGCGCATTTGATTTAATACTTTGAAATATACCTGTAATATAGAAAATTTCCATTAAGTCACGATTGAACTCAGAATAGCGAAAATCAGGACCCTTTGATTAAATCTCCTAAAGGGCCAATGCAAATACAGCAACGAACCAAATCATGAATTCCTTTTGGACCTAATTCAACCAGAATTTCCAGCGATACATTCCATTTAAGAGAAGCGATTAGATTTTAAATGATTGTGATTAGTCGATGTATGTGCATGTGACAGTGTAATCGAGAGGGCCAGAAAACCAAATGCCTGCAAGCAAACGAAGAAACCCAAAGTGATAAGGCAGAGTTTTATAAGTTATCCTTTAGTATATTATCAATGCATGATAAGATCCTTTTATTCTTTATTCTACCTCCTAATATTTGTTTGTTTCCGTTGCTAATTAGACAGAATTTGAGTATGAGTAAATACTTCAATTGAGTAAATACGCCGTTTTTCTTTGGGAACTGGATTTGGCGGGATTAGAGAAATGGTGAATCTATACCGGAAAAGGGGTTGAGCGTGGCTAAGGTAGAACAAAAGAAATAGGGAGAAGAGTCTCATATAAAGGTTTAATGGTTTTGTTGAAATTATCATTCATCTCAGCCATGAATCGCTATAATGAAGAGATGTGCTAAAAGTTGCCATTCCGTTATGCCGAGTTTTACAAATTAGCCTCAAATATCAGACTATTGTTCAACTTTTATTTATGATTATTCGTGTTTTTTGATGAAATAATTCGTATATTTTTTAACATACTCTAGTAGAATTTTTTCCCTAAGAGTTAATCTAGTTTTACCTAATGATGGGATGCCAGCAAGATGAGCTCAATTTAAAAACGCATATGTTCCAAAAAGCCCTTATGTACGGAATGGCAGTGTAAAAAATTATTAGGGATCCTGGACCAAAAATATTCTCAAATTGAGCTTTATTTTTTTAATCGGTGTCTTTTACAGAAAAGAGACCAGGGCGGAATTGTTTGACAGCTATTATATGTGGATGTAACCTTTAAATGTGTAATTTTTACTTGTAAAAAATTGATAGAAAGTAAAAATGGTAGTTTTATGCGGGAGCGTCAAGCCGCTGTACATCTTTTGAATTTGGAAAATTTTTAAACTAAATTTTCAAGTGCAGAATCGCATTGGTGCTAGTTGAGTGATAACACTACCAATATAAAACCGAACTGGATTTCTTATTATGCTTCCAGTATGAACTTAAAAGATCTTTTTAAGGGTAGCAGATTTACCCCCGGTTGACATTTATTTAAGGTTCCTTTATTTCTCAATGGGGACCTACTGATTAACGTGTGATCGGAACTGTGGGTATCAACAGCATAAATTGGCCACCGTGAAGGAGACCGGGATCGGCCCTCCATCCAGCGATTAACCACATCCAATGTGCTTTAACTTCTCAAAGAAGGTTTTTTTCTTTAATCCGCTGACATAGTCTGAACTTCAACAGGTGGCTAGCTATAATAATATGGCATTTTCTTGTATTAATTATAGGCAAATTACCAGATTGTTCCATTAGTAAATTAAGCTACCATTACTATGTTTAATTTCAACCTGACTGTTTTAAATCTGTCAATGAGTATACAGAAAAAGGTTTAGGCTCTTTTAAGTGTAGGTATTCATAATAGGCCCGTAAAACTAAGATTTTAAGACCAATGACTTGTTATATCTTTTATTTTGTTAATATTTTCGTGTACCCGTCTTCCTGCTTTCGTTTTACTCACTCTTGGCCAAAACGCAGCCATAGTTTACTTTTAGGTTTAAGTACTACATGAAATTTATCATGGCATCAAAAGAATTATACCCAAACAAAGCTCAGGTGCCTCTTTGGACGAGATCAATAAAATTTATGGCTTTTAGCAATTTATTTTATTTTAGACTAGTTTTTTCTTTTGAAATTATACAAACAAACTTTTTAATGGAAAGAGACTCGTATCAATACATTGTTTCCGAGAAAAAAGAAGCAAGCTGATAATAAAGCCAAAAAAGCTATTTTGAGTTAAAGTGGTTAATCAGCATCTCCCAATCTTTTTTAACTTTGAATTACATAATGTATTCTATTAACAGACGAAGGCTTATGATTTACAGCCATTAAATGTAATTACCTCGGAATATTTTAGATTATTTGTGGCAGCGCAATATTTATTCATATCATATAATATGGAGATGTATGATATCATATGCTATCATAGAATTATATGCCATTATATGGTATCATGGGAATTATATGCCATTTTATGAGCTTTATTAGAAATTAGAGAGGATAATTGAAGTGTCTCAGAAGTAAAGGGACATTTACGAGAGGCGGTCAATAAGTTTTGCAATTTGGATATAAGGAAACGACATATAAGGAAAAGTGTTTTATTATTTTTCAATATATCTACCCTCGACTTCAATGCACTTGCGCCACTTATCCCTGAGGCTTCGAATTCCCGACAACCAGAAATCTCCCGACTGCTCTTCAATCCACTCCTGGACGGCGAGCTGAACATCTTCATCGTCCCCAAACCGGCGTCCACGTAGTGCTTCCTTGAGCTGGGGAATAAAAAGTAGTCGCTAGGGGCCAGATCTGGACTGTAGGGGGGATGGTTGAGCTCCTTGAATTTGCACTCGCGCAGGGCAGCTTGTGCAACTCTGGCCTTGTTGACTTTGACAACGTTGAAGCCGATCATGGGGCGTGAGATTTCTAGGGACCTAACGGTCATAGCAAAATTGTCGTGGATAATGTTCATAACACTTCCATGTGATATTCAAAGTTCTCGCTCAATTTCTTGGACCTTCACCCGTCGATTTTCGAAGATAATCCTCTCCACACGGGCCACATTGTCCTCGTTGGTCACGTCTGACGGGTGTCCTGGACGGAGGTCATCTCCAAGAGTCTCACGACCATGGCGGAACTCCCTATTCCAGCGAGCAATGGTTGCATAGGAAGCGGTGGTGTCGGTGTACACTGCAACCATGTGTTCATGGATCCCTTTTGCATTCTTGCCTTCCCTGGTCAAAAATTTGATCGCTGCGCGGTGCTCAACCTTCTACATTGTTGAAAAATTTGTGATTGACGATCTGCGATAAGCTACTGCATCTTAAATAGACTAGGCAGGAGCGTGCGGCTGCAGTTCCTGACTGGTCATAACATGTCCTAACACCCTACCGATTTGCAAAACTTATTGACCTCTCCTCTTATTTGACTTAAAGCGTCTATATTATGTTGGGAGTTTATTTCACAGTTTTATTACGAGTGAAATATTGGGTATATCCAAAAAGGTATTCCTTAAGCTTTTAAATTTAGCTTACAACATAAAGGCATGGCCAGTTTTTTGTGCCAATATGAAACACAGTAGCTAGAAAGCTGCCCTTCCCAATTAAAAAAGATTTCATTAAAATATACATTGAGGATTGTTTCCTGATTCTCCAGAACAGTGATCATGCTCCCTCATTGTATAATTTCATTAACCAACAACATCCAAGCATAAAGTTCTGAATGGAAAGAGTAACGAAAAATAAAATTTATTTATTTGATGCAAACGTTGTTCAAGTGGAATTTTAATCCATAAATTTATAGGAAACCCACAACAACTAAATTGGGTACTCATTATTCAGCAGCTCTACCAGTCACTTTAAGTTAACTTGCTTTAAAAGTAGAATTTTCAGAGTTTATCATATTTGCTCACACTGGTCAGCTTTTCATGAAGAAATAACTCGATTAAATAATTTTTTATTTCACTACTAACCCGACTTCATTTTTGATCAGATAGTGTCTAAATTTCTTTTTAAATTATAATATCTAAGAACCATTATAAATTGGTATCAAAGCAGAACGTTTTTCTAGGATTGCCCTATCGGGAAAATTTAACATCTAAGTGCAATAACTTGTAATATCAACCATCACAAACTACTACCTACAATGTCTTTTTTATTAATTCCAACCGTTTATTACATTTCTTCCTTTTTATAAAGATTACAATTATATATGCCCGAGCAGTTATAGTCTCTATGTGGGCTAAACTGGCTTGGGTTTGTCTAAGAGGACTAGCATTCACATTGCCAAAACAGAAACCTTATCGAGTAGGCAACAATTTGATAATCATCAACATCGCCTTAATCCAGAATCTTTTAACATCTTGTCCCTCGATGCATCCCTTAATAACTTGTGTCTTCGTCAATCTATCTCTTGTTGCAGTCTTCTACCAACCCATCTGTTAATTTAATTTGAGGTCTTGTCCCCTGTCTTATACTTTATTCTCAAAGGGGTCTTTCTGATCTCAATCAATCTTGCCAAGATATTCTCAGTCTCTTTCACCGATATCACATAGAATCCGTATTTACCCTCAAGCTATCTCTAAACAAGCCATTGTCTTTCAGGATCCTATTTTATATCATTATACATCCTTTAGCATTTAATGAATTAATGTTTTCATTTCATTTCAGCTCTTAATATTTGCCATTTTGGTTCATAAATTCTATATTTGTTCATCGCTTATTGTGATATTAAACTGCTTGTATAATACATGTTAATTAGTTTAGGCTGCCATTAGCTAACTAAGGTTAGGTGCCATATATAGATTCATTCAACTCTATTCACTCAGTCTAACTTAATCATCATGTAAATTACAATCCATTATCACAATAGGAAATTAGACCGATGAAACTAAACTGAGCATTTGAAATATTATTTACGAGTGCCTTTACTTGTTAACTTGAATTCCCTCCCGGAAACCGTACCTGCTTTCTCTCAAACCTCTATTTTTTACTGCATAGTTTTGTCCACTAACATGTATTATCTCCTTTATTTATATTCTCTTTCTTCTTTTTCACCTTTATATTATTTATTTGCGGACAAACAAAAATTGAAAAGGATATTTTTATTTTTCTACCAAAAGTTGCCTAGCATGAAAGCAACGCAAAAATATAGAGTAGGATTCAGCTAAGTATAATTTCTTCGAATACCTAAAAGAACCCCTCTATGTCAATATTGCAAGTAATCAATTGGCGTTAAAATATGAGCAAGATAGCTCCCGAGCTAAAGGTGGAATCTGCTATCATCATGACACCGTGAAAGAAAGTAAGCAAATAGCTCGTCCACGATAAGATTGAATTACCTTTTCTCAGAGTTTCTGAAAGGCAAGGAAGCTTGAGATGTAGTAACGCTTGCGTAATTTTCTAAAGAAGCATGATCGCCTCCCACTTGAAATTATCTCAGATGAGTTAATCTACCTCAAAGATAGAAACTTCTGATAGATCGCACAGTTATTAGATGATGTTAAGGCTAAATTCAGCATCTAGTGACCTGCGTATGTAATATTATTGGTTGCTATGGCCTCAGCCTACAGAAATATGCTCTAAATCTTGTTCAAGCCGTAATAAAAGGTGATTCTGATACGTAAATTTACGACTGAAGGTATCATTTGTCAGCTTGCATCAAGCAAACTATAGGAGGGTTATTACGCATGGACCTTCATGTTATTTGAATTCTGCACAGAGAACGCTGCTAAACTCAATGTGCCTTCATTCCGGATCTTTTCAAGGCATGAATCATACCACTACAAACCTCTACTAAACATCATTTTCACTAAAGAGTCTCCATCAGGTAAGATTGAGCCAAGATTTCTGAAGAAATAGATGATGCAAGGATGCGCAGATTTTTGACAACGTGGGCACTATTTTGTTGCAATTAATGAAGGCTGCATTCTATGGTCATATTTATTTCTTACTTGTACCCATGCTTCTTCAATAAATTGCTCGGTGATATTTAATAAACACATTGAAGAGGATACGGAAAGTTACTTTACAGTATATATTTAGATTACTTGTTATTTTAATACGTGTTTACCTGTTTACAATTGTAATCTTTTAAGCCAGTGCGATGATCTTCTATTTGAAGGTTAAAGTGAATAGCTACTAGCGGTTCCATAAATTATCAGTAAAATAATCAATTTCTTGTCATGGTCATTCTTGATAAGCTTGTTCGACTTTCCGCAAACGCAAATTAGACACGAATTAAAATGCTAATTTTCAAGTGATAATTTGTCCTCGATATGTTCTGACCATTATTTTGCCCAAGCAAGAATTTGTATAGAGCTTTTCAGAATAATAATACCTATCTTTGTTCTTTCTATGTAATTTCATCTAAATCCATTGTCCAATACTCTTCGATGCCTGTCTACCCATTGCTTGTGATAATATAAGTCGTTTTTCCAAGTAGTTTCATGTTAAGAGAAATATTAAGGAAAATTTTTCATAGATATATGAAATTTGTTTTGATATTTGAGGCGAATATTACTCTTTTTATGTAAAATTGACAATATCTTAAAATGTTATAATCGCAATGGTTCGTATTAGTAATTATTTGGGTTTGAAAACATTCTGGCTTATTATTTAAGATTATCAACTCAGTCTAGATATTAGATAGGTTCAGTGTCCATTTCATTATTTGGCTGACTTCTAAGTTGTACACACTGTAAACCAATTGACATCAACAAAATAAAGAATGGATAAAAGCTAAACATGGGAGGACATACTGGCAATATTTTTACCTATAAGGAAAAAATGGACATTACATAAAATCCGCTAAAGTGAAACTATAAACTAATGTTCTGACGCTCTCTTCCCACCTGCTTTTTAACTCTTGCTTAATTTTATCATGACGGAAAATGGCCGCATTAAAAGGCTGATCTTCAAGTGTTAGCAGGAGAGAAGCGAAGCAGTCACTGATTAAATTCCATGGCTAAAGGTTTTGAGACTAAAATATTATTTTGATTTTTTCATTTGTTTTTAAAATTTACGTAACTTTGGCTGCTAGGAATAATATTAAAATTGTTGCAGGTTTATTCAGAAGTTATTATTTCCAAAATAATAAAAAAAACCTGCATTCCTTTGCTAAATTCAAAGTTGCACTCTTATTCTCTCCCTATAAGAAGTGAGTTTCAGGCCCAGGATGTTCGTAAATTGGATTAAATTGGGTTAAGTTAATGTTTCTGTATAATTACAATCTATTCCTAATATTTTCTAAACATAAATGTTTGAATATTTTTTAATTCTAGAAATCGTTCTTTCTAAAAAAAAACACCTATTGTCGCTATACACTAAATTGGCCTGAAGTTCACGCAAATAGTTAGTAATGGTATTGCATTAATTAACACTATCTTTAGGATCATTGTTTGCCTTACAATGACTGGTTAGACTCCTTTCAATGAATCTTGTGGAAGCCTAAGAGATTCAAATGAACATCAAGATCGCCTCTAAGAAGGGACTTAGTTGAATGTTCGGGTAGCGTCTAAATGCCACACTTTCTCAGGAATGAAAGAAGCAGCTCTGAACACTTTAACGTGAACACTGAGAAGTGATACGTAAAAGCCTGATATCACTAAAATAAAAGTTAGGGATAGGCTCCACGATGTAAAAAATATATAAAATAGCACTGTTGAAGACTAGAGCAAAATAATATTCTCTGATAAAACTCTCTTCCATTTATTTCAGCTTCTGGTTGATCCCCATTTAGGATGAGAAAAGAGGAGCGCTTTCTTGAGTCCTATCTTGTGCTATGCTGAAGCATCTGGGCACTCTCTATGTCTGCGGATGCTTCTCATAAAAGGGAACTAGAATAATAAAAATTTTCATAAGAACACTTCCATAAACTCAAAATGGTAACAAAACTTGTTTCATAATCAGCTTTACCCCAAAATTGTGGACTAAATTTGGATGATATATGTATGTTCTAGAAAGATGGCGCAAAATAGCATTAATTTAAATCAATAGCAAAGTTTTTCACTGAATATAACTTCAAACATTTAGGACTTAAGCCTGAGAATATCAGTCAACATATCATCATAAATTTGGTCCCAGGCATGCCAAAAAGAATTGAAGCAGCCTGAAGCACAATGGATGTCAATGTAAATATTTACTGAATGCATCGAATTACTGTACATATTTATTAATAAAATCGGTTCTCGCTTAAAACTATTGTATATTTTACAAACATACTAGAACAAAATGCAACACTTGATTATGTGAGGGTATGGAACCTACATACTCGCATGCCGCCAGACAATCATGGGAACGAAAGAAATTTGTCGTTTGAGTTGACCTTCGTCTCCTTCCCCCCTTTTCCCAACTAGCGACAGGAAGTCTGATAAAAGAAGGCCTATCTCACAGAGAAGCCTAAATTCTATTAGCCTTCTTTATGATACAATGGAGATTGTCCAGAAGGCGACGCGATAAGCGAATTGTCGTGAATGGAATCTCTCTCTCTATTTCCCATAATTCTCGGTATAAATAATAACGCCGTTCATCCATCTAGCTGCAGTGTCCCAAACTTACTCGCGTAATCCTCACGTTGAACGAGAGTCGTTGCCGTAACGTATCGACTGTTAACGTGCCGACGAGTCAACTTGGTTGCTGTTTCGAAGTGTTCCTAGAATAAATCCCGCCCCACAGAGTCTGTGACTAGAAGAATACACTCTGTGGCTTAACCTAACTTGAGAAAGCAAAATAAACATCCAAATAGTTACTGGAAGTTACTATTTGTTAGTGTCACATCCAGTTAGGAGTGAACTAACCAGAACTGCATCCAGCAGCCTCGAACCCGTCGTCTTATCCCCCCTCTCCCCGAGAACTCGTGTTAACGCCACCCGAACCACCCCGTCTGGACCAGAGTAGTCGTCTCTCCAATCCATCACAATTAATGGTAATCTGTAAGCCCAGTGTCCATCTATTCTTAAATTACTTATTTAATTAACAGTGATTAACACTCCCATTGAGTCATTATAAATCTAGACGCTTTACGTTATTGTTTATTATTTAATCCTTAATTTTACCTGTTTAACTATTGCTAATCATTATATTTGTGTAAATTAAAGTTTATTTTTTGTACGTGTGTTTATTTGGGGCTTCTTCCCTTAATCAAGAATCCCTTCGGCTAATTTATTCAACCTGTATTATGCAGTCTTAGAATTCAAGACACACAAACCTCCCCCTACTAACAAGTAACACTTTTATAGTGAGAATTCTGGCTACGGTACAACCCGCCTCTAACCAGCTTTCGCACGTTCAGTAGGAATTCGTCCAAAGCGAACAGCAAGAGAAAAAAGCACGTGAAATGGAAGTAAGAAAAGAAGTGTTAGAAATGGAAGTAAGAAAAGAAGCGTTAGAATTGGAAGAAAGAAGAAGAAAAGAAGTGTTACAAATGGAAGAATGGAGAAAAAAAGCTTAGTTAGAATTTGAAGAGAGAGAAAGGATTCGAAAACATGAAAGGGAATTTAGCAGAGACCAAGTTGAAGTCAGTTCTGTTGGATCCCGTTATCATCAACCCAAGGCCCCCGCTATGAAACTTCCCCGATATAAAGACGAAGAAGATTTGTGCTCATACTTAACACATTTTGAAAACATCTTTGAGGTGAACCGATGGTCCCTAGAATCCAAAGGAGTCAGTAGATTGCTTCTTGAAGGCCGAATTGCTATCCGCCTTCAACTTGAACCTTCAGTTCTACCGCGCTAAGTTTAGATCGGCTAAAATCCAGCCCGGTCAAACTTACCGACATTTTGAAAATATCCTGAAGCGAAAGCTCCAGTTCTGGTTACAATCCTCCAAAGTCGAATCGGAGTATGAGGCCCTGATTGACTTTATGTTAAAAGACCAGCTATTGTCCACCCTCCCCCAGGAGATCCGAGCATTCGTGCAATACCACCGAGCGTCTACCTTTTAAGAATGCCTCGAGGAAGCTGATCTTATGCGAAAAATCATCGCCTATACCCACAGGATACCCAGAAGAATAGTCCCCCGTCCCTGAAGAATAAATTTAGTCAATGTAAGTCCCAACAAAGGAAACCTTTTGTAGCCCACGAAGACAGAAAACCCCCAGTCTTTAATACCCCCTACAATAACCAGCATCAGAATAAGCAAGTTATATGATACTCCTGTGGTTCTCCTGGCCATTATAAGTCCCAATATGTACAGAATTCCAGCCTACGTCCCAGCCAGAGCCAAAAAGTCCACCAAGTAACTTCTACCCTTCCCCCGGAACAGCCGGCCGTGCTTACGTCATCCCCCTCGTTTCCATCCCCACAGGAATTTCAAGTGAACTTCCTGTTCAACAAGAGTTTCCCCGGAGGACTAAATTTCGAAACTGGCTCGATCAATGGCTGTAAAGTGTCCACCCTCGTCAGAGACACAGGGTGCACATGCATTGTGGTGACGGACAAATTGCTCCCCCCTGTCAACCCCCAACAAAAGAAGTACGCAATTGTACACGACTTCTTGGGTCGAAAAAATAGATTCCTGGTAATCCGCTGCCATGTACAGTGTAAATATTTCACTGGTTGGGCCGACGTAGTGGCAGCCCCCATCAAATTTTGCTGGGTACTTATTGGCCAGAGCGACTCAAGCTGTCGTCACTCGAGCGCAAGCTAGCCGTGAGGCCTCTCTCCCAACACACTTTTTCACCCCTGAGGCTTCTTTAGAGGTCCCAACGAGTAATGCACAATTCATCAGAGCTCAGCAGAGCTGCCCTTTACATCAATAACTTTGGGAAAAAGCCCGAAAGAACGAAGAGGTGAACGTTCGAGGGAAGCGTCCCATAAGGTACATCATTAGCGACTCCCTTCTGTTTCGCACCTCGCGAGATGAATCGGCTTAACCTTCCAAGGTCATGTGTATTCCGCGCACACATGTAGATCAAATCCTGCGAGTAGCACATGAAAGTCCCATGGCCGTTCATTTCGGTCATAACAAGACTTCTCAGCGAGTATTTAAATACTTTTTTGGCCCGGGTCAGCCAAAAATATTGCAGGATTCTGCAAAACGTGCGATTTGTGCCAGAAAACGCCTATTAAGGCCTATTATCAGATTACCATAAAGGCATCTGCGAGGAAACTAACAGCCTTTCCTACCAACAAAAGTTTAATGAAATTCACTCGTCTTCCTTTTGGCCTAGTCACTGCCTGAAGTAGCTACAACCGCATAATGCGCCGTGTAATAGACGGTTTAAAAAACGTTTCTTTTTATTTTGATAACGTATATGTGGCTACACGTTCATGGAACGACCATATCTCGTCCCTCCGCCCGCTTTTAGAACGCTTATAGCATCATGGCTTAACGATTAAACCCTCCAAATGCCATTTTTCTTATGAATCCATAGAATACCTTGGATTTAAAATAGGCGAAAGTCATCTGGCCCCGGAGAAAGAGAAGGTAAAGGCCATTGTTAATATGCCCCTACCGCGCACAAAGAAGCAATTACAGTCTTTCCTCGGTGCCGCTTCGTTTTACCGCCGCTTCGTACTACAATTCGCTTCTGTAGCAGCTCGCCTAAACGATTTGCTAAAAAAAGAAACTCCCGGACTCCCTCCAGTGGAACCCCGACGCCGAAGCGCACTTTGAAGAATACAAAGAGAAGCTAGTCTCTGCCCCACCTGAAAAATGCCGAACCCTCTAAAAAAATTTAACGTAAGGACAGATACCTCTTAACTGGGTATTCGCTGTGTACTACTCCAATACGACGAGGACCAAAACCCGCTCCTATAAGCTATGCGAGTCGCCGACTGAAGGCTTGCGAAAGGGCGTACGCTACGGTAGAACTGGAAGCAGTTCTAGCGATTGTTTTGGGGATTACAAAATTTAGAATGTATCTGGTAGGTCGTCCATTCCTCATAAAGACTGATCATAGACCGTTAGCCTACTTAGAAACTTGTAAAAACCGAAACGACAGGCTAATGCGCTGGTCATTATTGCTAGCGGAGTACCGTTATGAAACCAGGTATCTAAAAGGGTCTGACAATGTACTCGCCGACAGCCTTTCGAGAAACCCAATTTCAGTTAGCGATTAGTAGTCAATTATTTATTTTTTGTGTGTATCTCTTTGTATTAATAATTATTTCTTGCCTGTACTCCGTATGTGTTTTGTTTTGTTTTGTATATTTAAGTTAGAGAAACTGACGTAGTAGTAGTATTTTGTAGCCATTAGATACTAAGGAAAATTTCTAACGGTTTTGATAAAATTACCGACTCAATTGTTCAAGTCGAGGAAGATAATTAAATATTCCCCTGGTGAATTTAATTTTCACATTATTCCTTATTTCATTGGGAAATAATTTTCCTCGAAATAGGTAGGCGTGTGGGGGTATGGAACGTACATACTCGCATGCCGCCAGACAATCGTGGGAACGAAAGAAATTTGTCGTTTGAGTTGACCTTCGTCTCCCCCCCCCCCTTCCTCCAACTGGCGACAGGAAGTTTGACAAAAGAAGGTCTATCTCACAGAGAAGCCTAAATTCTATTTGCCTTCTTTATGATACCATGGAGATTGTTCAAAAGGGGATGCGATAAGCAAATTGTCGTGAATGGAATCTCTCTCTCGATTTCCCATAATCTTCGGTATAAATAATAACGCCGTTCATCCCTCTAGCTGTAGTGTCCTAAACTTACTTGCGTAATCCTCACGTTGAACGAGAGTCGTTGCCATAACGTATCGAGTGTTAACGCGCCGACGAGTCAACTTGGTCGCTGTCTCAAAGTGTTCCTAGAATAAATCCCGCCCCGCAGATTCTGTGACTAGAAGAATACACTCTGTTGCTCAACGTAACTTGAGAAAGAAAATGAACATCCAAATAGTTGCTGGAGTTACTATTTGTTAGTGTCACATGCAGTGTGGCGTGAACTAACTGGAACTGCAGCCAGCAGCGCCGAACCCGTCGTCTTATCCCCCCTTTCCCCAAGAACTCGTGTTAACGCCACCCGAACCACCCCGTCCGGACCAGAGTAGTCGTCTCTCCAATCCATCACAATTAATGGTAATCTGTAAACCCAGTGTCCCTCTATTTTTAAATTACCTATTTAATTAACACTGATTGATACTTCCATTGAGTCATTATAAATCTAGACGCTTAACGTAAGTGTTTAATATTTAATCCTGAATTTTGCCCGTTTAACTATTGCTTATTATTATATTTGTGTAAAGTAAAGTTTATTTTTTGTAGGTAGGTTATTTGTTGCTCCTTCCTTTTGACATACCCTTGGCAAGACTTTAATCAAGAATCCCTTTGGCTAATTTATTTAACCTGTATTATGCAGTCTTAGAATTTAACACTCGCAAACCTCCCCCCAGTAACAAGTGGGACTTTTATCGTGAGAATTCTGGCTACGGTACAACCCGCCTCTAACCAGCTTTCGCACGTTCAGTAGGAATTAAAGCCTACCTATATATATATATATATATATATATATATATATATATATATATATATAGATATATATATATATATATATATGATCATATATTGAGTCATAGGGTCAATACCATCGACTTAGACAAAAGCGGTGTGTCCAGAACAAGGACTAGAATAATTATTGGTCCAGACTATGAGTAATTCTACGACAGATTATTTCTATGAATATTTGCTAAACTAATATGAATAAAAGTTAGTTGTAAACATGTAAGTGTGAGCAATAACCTTATACTCTGTTACAATGACCCTTTTAACATAAAAAGAATAATCTACAACTTTCGCCATGATAAAGGTCTGGTGAAAAGGTTACCCAATATTTGCTTGTTGCTGACTACCTGCTGCAAACCACTGGCGTTCAGTCGATAAAATTTGAATTTTCTTGAACGCTACGGATAATTATTTGAAACACCCTAGTTTCTTGGAAAATTTAGACCAATAATAGAGATTGAGCGAGGTATGTCGATGAGTATATTTGTTTCCAAACATAATTAACATTCGATCTCATATATATATATATATATATATATATATATATATATATATATATATATATATATATATATATATATATATACATATATCAGTGGTGACTCCAGCACTTGGGCTATTCGGGCTTTCGTGTATTTGCAAGCTGATTTAATTTCTGCCAACACTGACTTCAAGTAAATAACTCTGGCTCCTTTTATTGAGCTTAGTCGCAGTTCATATATTTACATTCAGCGTCTGAGGGTTGTCGTAGAGGTGCTATATGTCAAAAAAAATCATTCGTAGCAGACATGGGGGGGACACCATTTACATGAGCTTGACTCGGACTGAGAAGTTACAGTCCAAATTGTTATCTATAATCGTAAAAATTAAAAGTAATTAAAATTAATATTTGCTTGAAACAATATATTTCTATAGAGATTGGTTTCTCTTCTACAATATTCTTAAAGGACCCAAAAACTATCCAGGAAATTTGACTAATGCAAACAAACTTTCAGGTGTAAAAGACTAATTGGCATCTCCTGTCAAGAGTACAGTACAGGGAACAGTCAGAGCTCTGTCAGGCCAATGTTTGTTGTGCACAGCGTTGTCTTTATTTGATTGCTGTTATTTTGTGCGTCTGTGTTTAAAGATCCATTGTGTTTTGCAAGGTTGCTTTATATTCACCCTTATCTTATAAATGGAGAAAGACATAGTGCTAGATTTAAAAATATAAGCTATGTGGGGATGAAATATTGTGGAAAAATGTGAAATGCCATCAAACAAAGACGACTGGAGTTCATGTATAAATGAAGTAAGTAATATTTATATTAAAAATATATTTTTGTCCTATTGTTAAATTACGAGTATCAGTGCACATACTCGTATAAGTCTGAATTGAGCATTACTTCCCTTACCTTCTTTTATCCATGTGTCCTTTGCGAAATCTGTAATGAGCCCGGATGACGCTAATGACCTGGAGTCGCCTCTATTTTATATATATATATATATATATATATATATATATATATATATATATATATATATATATATACATACATATATATATAAATATATATATATATATATATATATATATATATATATATATATATATATATATATATATATAATAGATAGAAGATAGAAGAATTTGTGTAGTTTTCGGGACATTTACTGCCTTTCCACATTTCCACATATCAATTTAATTTTCTCCCCAACATGTTGAAAGAAATTCAATATTTGTAATATCACTTTACTGACAGTAATAATTAGGACCACATTATAAGGAATATAACAATACTTTATAAATTATTTAGATGGTCTTTCTGACGATTCCATCACTTTATAAATATTGAATTCTAATCATAGCACGAAAAGTAATGGAATCTGGATGGAAATAGTGCACGTATTAAGTGTAATATCTAGTGTAAATCGGCAAGTACTTAAATGAATATACGTGTGTATAGTAGTACGCTGAAATTACACATAGGCTAGTATAGCGCTAACCACTATCCTAGCCTTCCTGCAAGTATAGTGTTTAGCACGCTTGCCCGTCAATCGTTGGGTCGGCAGTTTGAATCTCCGTCGGGATTCTCTTTAAAAAAAGCTTATAATAGTTACACGGGAGGTTACCTCCATACATGGGCATCACGCTGTGGACGGGTAGATGGATCTCGTATCCATGACAGGCAGTCCAGCTAAGAGAAGGATAACTCTGATTTTAAAACCCTGCCAAGTCCTTAACGTCAGAACAGCTGGACGAAGTTTACACCAAAACACAACAGGTTTGAAGGCGGAAGAAGGTTGAAACAAGTCTGTTAGCTCCCATCGTCTTAGTTTCACCCTGTTATTTGACCCAGCTAATGGCTTATGAAGTTCGTGTTTAAGATATTTTCTCCAAAAGCCCGAAGCTCCAGTGATTAAGTAGGCAAAGTAGTGCCATATATCTGTGCCAGTGATAGCCACACGTCAAATATATATATATATATATATATATATACTATATATCTCTGAAGAAAGCAGAGAATCATTGAATAATTCAATCATGCCGCAAAGGAAGAGCAGATAACAGGAAAAATTTCCTTCTTCGGAAAAATTGTATTTTCCTAAGTGTGAAAACATTAGTACATAATTGAGGATCAAACCAAGCACACTGACAAAGCTAGCAACCTCTTTGATTTAACTTTCTCAACGTTTTACACCAATCGGCTACGCTGGACGAGTTAAATTTTAATTTTATTTCACATGTGTCAATGTACCGGCAGAAGATGAAGGATGATTGAGAGAATGCGTTAAAATAGAAAAAATGAGGTAAATTGACACGTAATTTACAAGATTTCGATTGTTTTTGAATGGCCGAGTGTCTGTAGATCTTAATGTTTGACGGGGGCAGCTACTATCTTGCAAAAGCCTTCGAGTCCTTTACGTTAGATGAACTAACAGAAGCCTCTCTATCAGAGTTGATAAGTAATTTCTAACTGTGCGAGATACTTGGAATGTGTTTTTTTGTATCTCGAGTTAACGAATTAATCCTAGTAAATAATAGAGAAGGGAATTCTAGCATTCCTTATGATTCTTGATCTTCTTTCTTCAAGGATCTCTATTCCACTTTATAGACCTCATCTTTAATCTGCACTTTGTAACATTAACCCTTGCAGAATACTCGTTGAGTTTGTTTTTAAACATATGAAGTTATGAACCCACCATCATTTGGCATAGTAAGCTTTTCAATGATTGTTTAATTATTTTCAGTAAAAGCAAGCACTTATTAAAATGGAGACCAAACTTGAAGTTTAGTGGGGAAAGGATGGATAAGGGATTACCATATACAAAAAGAAGACGATATTCATAGACTTAAATAGGAAATTCTAGTATGTATGTTTAGAAAACATTTAGTGTTTCATTCTTGCTTGGCAGCTTTACGTTTTCAAAAGATAGACCATTAATTTGATTTGTGTCAAGTAAAGAAAGTAAATTAAAATTGCTTCAAAAAGATTGTTGGATAATTCTTTTAAAGTGGATGAAACAGTTAAACTTCGATGATGTAAACAAAGAGACCACTTTAACAGAAGATTTTACAGAAAATAACACGGTGAATAAGATTAAATATATATTCGCCTAAGGCATATGTTTTATATGTAAATGAGGATAAAACCAAAGCTAATTTAAAGCAAAAACCTGCACACGCAGAAAATAAATGTTGTAATTAACGAGTATTCTACATATTTTACCCTTACGAGTATTTTACATTTGGCAGAAGGGCTTTACTTTCTTGTTGGCTGCCTGCCAGGCAAACTAAGAGACCCAGGTTCCCTCTCTGGTTCTGCCACAACAGATGATCCAATTTTGGCCTTCGTGTCAAGGATTACTACGTCTGATTATAAATACCTTCTCTGTAACCCTGCCTCCCTTGCTGCCTATATAGAAGCTGCCACCTTTCTGGTAACAAGCAGCCACTAAGCAACTTGTGAACGGTATGTGTCACTGTACAAGTTTGTGAACACTATTCATTAACGCACTCAGGGTGGACCCCTAAGTAGTCCATAAACCAAAGACGGGATTGAAGGGAGCTGCTGAACATTGGATATAGCCCAATATTCCTCCATTTTTTTATATTTTAAGTGGTCACCTGTGTAGAATATTTCGTTTGTTGGCAAGAATTCACAAGCTTACATAACTTCAGATTATTTCCTTCTTTATAAATTCTCGCTCGACATTGGTGTCTGATTAGACAAAGAGTTTAATGACTCCTTGTCATGGATGGCCAGTTGGATGCCATAAACGATATGGATATTGTCCTGGTAATGACCAATCCGTAGATTATTGTGTCTTGCTTGGAAGATCACCAGGGCTCAGTGCCAGCCATTGAAGGTGATTTCGCCTCTCTGAAAGGCCATTCCAATGACGCACGGTCCCCGAGGAATCACTACGAGAGAAGGACTACCTCTCCTTTCTGTTGCACCCTTACAAACAAGATTTTTATCCTCTTGGATAAAGAACTGGCTGAGTCTGTTTCATTCGACATTGAGGGCTCTTTCATTGGAGATGATAAGTAGATTCACTTCCTGCCATGTTAGCTAAAGGGAAAGAAAAAAAATTAGATAAATAAAGAGGAAGAGTGGAATTTCTCTATCCGTGGAGAGTTCAAGGACAAACAGATCTGCTGAAGATTCACCAAGCTACTAGACCAAGACCAACATGTTCGCTCCAAGGCTCGGTTGAGTGTAGAGCTTCGATTAGGTTTTTTAACTGGTTTCAAACACATTTTAGTTATTCGCTCTACTAAGGGCAGTACGATGGCCCGAGGTGACATGCATCATCAACGGACAGCATGAAATAGTCTCATTGATAGATAGCCGAAGGTAGCCCGATTCTATGATGCAAACCTTCTTGCGAATAGGACGGAACCTTCCAAGATGGCCATGATTAGCTCTCTTCAGAAACTCAATGGCTCGCTGGTGAGTATGGCACTACACTCTACAATGAATTTCGTGAAAGGATTAGTTAAAGGTAGGGAGCTCGTGGAAAACTTCTTAGAAAACCACTGAAATCTGATTAACCATTTCTCTGTGGACTTTAATTTGAGTAGGGTAATATTTGTAGCAAGTTTCAAGGAAAAGACCTGGTAAACATATTTTGTAGTCTTATGTATGCCATGCGTATCTTGTAGTCTTAGATATAACACACCGGATATACTTTCGAAGGATTTTGCTGGTTTTCTGCCTGATGATAAACAGTGAAATAGCTTCCCCTCAACTTTGGGGCAACTTTCTTCATTGTATTAGGTTTATAAGTAGCAGTAAGTGATTTCAAGCTAGGTAACATTCTGTTTTTTGATGAAAATGTAAATTCGCAAACTATTTAATAGGAGAACTTGAATGAAATGGAGTACCAACTTTTTATACCATCATATTGTTTTATTAATTACGGATTAATAATGTAGAACTTGATTTGTTTTGTCCATATACCCAATATTATTATTATAGTCTTGTATACAGTAAGGAATTTGCAAGTCAACTTGATTTTGTTTTGATTTTCGGCTATAGCTTCTTCTGTATTTGAATGCGGAGTTGAAAGCACGAATACGTTTCTCTTTTGCGAATATTGAACTACGAGATCATGTGTCTCAAATGCATGTTTTTTTGCCTCTATCATACCTTTTATTGTTCTTAAGGAAATGATAAAATTTGGGGATGTATAATAGTTATCAATTAATACATGATAGCCTTTACCTAAAATTTCCTTAATCATATCCATCACTACTGTTTTGTTTTTATAAAACTCTCCTATTTTGCTCATTTCTACAGTATAACCAGAGAACGAATTGTCCAACAATTTTAATCTACAAACCTGAAAATGTATGTGCCAAATCTGTAATCTCTGACGGAAAAGAAGCCTTCCTTTACAAAGGAGTAGTGATTCGTCTAAACCAAGGTTTTTTATAGCCTCGTTGAGCAGTTTCAGCAATGAATTTAATTTTTCACTGGGCAATTCGCCTCTTCAGATTCATTTTCGAAATGCCAAAAAGTATGATGAGGCAGACAATATCTCCTTTCTTCACTGCAGGAAAAATCGGTATTATCCTTGTAGGCAATGGATAATACAGATTTGTAATACGAGTCCAATAAAGTTTTTCATTTCCTATACTGTTCGAAAGGGAGCACTGCTAGAATATAAAAATTTATGTTTGATTTCATTGTCATTTTCATTAATTTATATATTTAATGATCATTAATTTAAAGATAAAATATTCAGTAATTTCCTAGAGAATAATAATTTTGCTTGGCTAAACTTTGAGGTTAACCAGGTGTTACATTTTTCACTAAAATATAATATCACGTGACTCATGACAAATGTTCCGGCGCAAAAGAAAAAGCGTCGGATCTTTCAGTTCTCTCAAAAAGGTCAACTTCAACATATTGTTAACAAAAGGCGTTCTGAACGTCTTTTTCAGTAAATTCATGGTTACAAGAAAAAGTTAATGATAGCTTACCCAAAATACTAACAAGGAAAATAAGCTACTCCAGACGGCAACGATATTCTCTGGAACCAAATATCATAAATCCCTGGGTACAATACATATTAGTCCTTTTCTCAGGGTAAGCCAATCATTTATCATTCTCTTTGGTCATGTTGTGTTTAACTCATTAAAAGTTCTTATAATAACGCGAATGAGGGGCAGTTTAGTTTTCTTCAAAAATAGTTCAGTATAATTATTTATTTCAGTTAACATGGTTCAAATAAGCTACATATTTAGAACTAAATACCCCATAAAACAGAACAAACATTTTCTTAGTATCCCATACGAATGTAACTTTATTTTCTCCACTAAACGAACATTGTTACCAAGGTTTTCTACTTTTTAATGTATTACGTTTACATTTTTTGGCAGCAGGAGATGTTTGTGCAGAATTGTCAATTTGATCATTAGATAAATCAACAATTTTTCCACTAAAATCACTAGCAAATTATTTTCAAAATCCAGCAAATATTGAGGTTCCCTACCTTCCCTATCGGTTGATAATTCAATCTCTAAATCACTAAAATTACCGTGATCTCTCTCTGAGTATTCCGTAATTTCACTGCTAGCACTCTCCTCCTCAATATTTTAGAGGATATTAATTTTAACTTTGAATTAACGGGCAAGATTTGCACGCGAGAAGAGGGGGTTGCCAAATGTAACGAGACAAATCCAAGGTAAGCTACAATGACGATAGAAAATTGCTAGGCGGTGTCCTGATAAAAATACAGATGATTTAAGTTATGACATGAATATCATGTCACTAGTCACTGTTTGGAGTTTAGTGTGACAGGATATTCATATTACACCCAGGGAAATGGTTTACCAAGGAGCAGAAATGAGAAAACAGTGGTTCCTCGAGCCCTTCCCATACCTACACTTTTCGTTACGTTTGATCGTGAGAGACTCCATGAATCAGTGTGTTCTCCTTGAAATCGTTACCACGTCAATACAATCGTGCCACTTCCGCGGAGGTGCTACTACTGCCACCGATTTGGTCATACAAATCGCTCATTTAGACATGCAAAGTCGGGTTTACACGATGTTTTTGTAAATTGTCCCAAAGCGGTACACAATAAGTCCTTACCATGTATGGTCAGGTACGCAAAATTAAGAGAGACGCACCCTGCATTCTATAAGCACTGTGGAGTGGATCTCCTGAAGAATGAAATCCTAGCCGTTCAATTGCGGCTGACATCTTTCTTTAAAATGCGAATAACTTCGTGCTGACGTCCCTACTGCTACCTGGGACAGCTTATTTCTCAATATTAAAAAGTCACCCTTGACTCCTGGCCCATCCAGGTTTAAGAGCGCAATTGCTTCCCCACCCATTTTAAATATTTCTGCGGGTACTACTAGCCACAAGCGTCTCCGTTTTTTAAGCTGGAGTTCACATCCAGCCTCAGCTAAAACCAGGCTGTTACCCATCTTTCTGCCTCACTGTTTTCGGTAACCTAAATCAGGTCTGCGCCAACCCCCCAACGAAAGTAATCGTGAAGCCTTTCTTCGGACTACTAAAATTATATACCAAAATGGGACGAGCACCAGTAGAGCTTTGGCTCTTACGCCGCTAACCAATGCTGTACCTGTTCAAAAACTCACTTATTACTTTGTTCGTACTTTGTCAATAGTTCGATGTGGCATAATTCTGAACGATATTAAAGTTTACTGTGGCATAATTATGAACTATATTAAAGTTTACTGTGATTTTATCACCTATGGATGATCTTTAGGCATTCTCTTCTATATCATATTACATTCCAATCAAATTATGTCTATTTAAATAAAACTATGCCTTGTATCTGACCCTCCTTCCCTCATTTTCGGATAACTTCAAATCATGTGGTAAGGAAAGCAGCATCTTCGTGGTATAAACTGGTGACAAATGGCCCTTGTATTTGAAAACTGAACGTTCTCACACTGCATTGAAACAAAGAAAATGTGAAGAGGAGGACACACTAAGATCTATCAATCATTGAAATGCGTCAATTTTATGTTGTTTTAAAGAAATAACATGTGGTTATGGGTTGAATAAGGGCTTTAAATTTAGAGCAACAAAAAACTTGCTAAATTTAACTCGCGGTGTAGGTTGGCATGGACCTTGGCATTATGATCAATGCCACTGCGTATCAATCTCCAAGGGTCGCGTTCATAATAATACCCTTCATTACAAAAGAATTCTTGAAATCTTTATGGAAGAATATCAAAACAAGGTGTCAAAAAATCCGGCTATAGAACAACCAATAACATAGTCAGGTGCCTAAATATCCTCTCGGACAGAAGTATTCTCCAACCTTTTCTTCATGAGCTCTCGCTTACATTACGTAACGCTTATTCAGAAAGACAGATATCTGTTAAGTAAGCCAAGCTGTCTCATATAAATAATATTTTATGCCAGAACCTATCTTTCACAATTAACACAAACTCAGTTTAGTTCCAGCGCATTGCGAGAAAAACTACAACAAAGCAAACTCTGAGGCTAAAAAACTTCTATTAAATACTAGTTCCGTACCCAATAGAAAAACCTAACTTGAACAAATATACGAGGATCTACAACGACGAAATTATATTATTATATGGCTAATTGATATAAGTTTGCAAATCCTCATATAAGATCCTTTCATGCTATAAATGAACAGATAAATTGAAAAGAATACGTGAAATGAGGGAATTTGATTAAAATAATCATTATTACAGAGCTCTCAAGTGCTCTCATGTAGAGAACAAGAGTAGTAAAAGAAGACCTGGAATAACTCATCCTAGAACAGAGTAGTTAAGGCTTGAGGAGGTATTTTACGAGCTACACCATAAAACCTACTCATAAGAATTCAGGAATTAAATAAGAAAAATGTAAGGGTCCATGGCTAATGAGAAAGATAAAATTGATGATATAGAGAGAATATACTGTGAAAAGGAGAAAGAAGAATTTCATTTAGAGTACCGGAATCAAATAATAGTTGAACGAAATAACATTTTCCAAAGGACGCAAACAAACCACCAATTAAAAGCAGATAGGAATATTTGGGAAGACAACGGGGTACAAATAACAACAGTGGAATTAACGACTGCACTAAAATTCTCGAATAAAAAACGCTAATATACTCAGGGCTAAAAAAATTAAACAACCGAGTTCCTGCCTGCCTTTCTAGAAAGATTGATAAAGATCTTCAATATGGGCTCAAAAACCAGCTACTTCCTGAGCGACTTTATAGAGGCTAGATAATCTCCAAAACCAAGTTTGCGAAGCCACCAATAATAAAAAATGCTACCTTTCTTAGTTCACCTTAGAAGTTGGTGTAAAGCTAATTTAAACGAAACTCCTGAGGACGCTTATACACTGCATGAAGAATTATCTCTATAACAGCTAGCAATAAAATACTAGAACTAAACGAAACACAGAAATTGCAAACTCTACCAATTCAGAGAGGAATACCTAGCCAAAAGAGAAGAGAGGAATGTTGAAATATTGCTAAGGCTTTTATAATTTATAACAGAGGAAGTTGTAATTCAAAATACCTGAGAAGAGCCACCTTGATTGTCACAAAATCTGCTGCCTCTATAAGTCTATTTAACACCTCCGTGTCGAAATTGCAATTGTAGGAAAGTTATCCCCAAAGAGGCTGCCTGAATAGAACCCAATAATCGCTATATACGGCAAAAAAACCCAGCAGAAAGCAACTCCACTTGCTTCAACATTCAATTCGATGAATATATCACTGAGATTATAGAATTCCCATATAAAAATGCATTAATGCAATATTAACTGATTACCGAGCATATTAGAAACATTAATTATTACAAGAGATTATTGAAGATATTAAATATCAGATGTAAAGGACTGATATAGAGATTATACCTACACTACTGAGTGCAATTTTTCTTAAATTGAGACTTCTTTAACCTGGTAGAGGAATCATGAAACTAAAAAGTCTCAGAAGCAGCCTAACTCTTTTTCGGAACAAAATATTTCGAATGAAATTCGAAAGCAATAATATACTCAGCCGCCTTTCAGTGAATCCGAGTGCCTTCGAAAATGGAAGGAGGAATATAAAAAAAGTGCCCGTATGTACATAATAAGCAGGACACGCCAAAGAGAAACAGATATAGAGAGTGAGAGAGATAACATGTGTGGAGAAGACGAACTTTTAATAAACAACATCAGACAAATAAATATATTACTCGAATGAGAGCAATATCAATAAAGTATAAAATGGTTCGTGCCCTAGGAGAGGAAATAAGAACACTCAGTGAAAGCAACAAAAAAAGTTTAAGACATGCAAAATTCTCTTGCTGCATCAGCAAAATAAATACTGGCAAATATGCAGCAGTCTATGCATCAAAGAGTGAGAAATACCGATGAAAAATGTGCTCAAGATTTAGCGATACATCAAACAAGCTATGCAAAGTACAGTACAAGAAAAAACACTGTTTTGGGGCATAAAGTTTATTCAAATGAGAATAGTTTCGATAGGTAGTTTCTCCAAATCATCTTGCCATCGAAACTAGTCCCGTTTTAATAAAGTTTGTACTCAAAAAACAGTGTTTTTTCATGTATATTTAATTTATTCGTTATTGAGTGAAACAAGCTATACAATATACTCTGATTATGCACCACTCTGGAAAAGAGTCACTGAATACGATAAAAAATAGTGATAAATAATATAATAATAGTCTTAAAAAATCTACACATGACATAAAATACCAGAAGTAAACAATAACAAGGAAATAACTTCCAAATAATTTTCAAATCTCAACACAACAATATGCACAAATAAAAATATTAAAAAAAGCAAAGACAAAAATAAAACAAATAAAATTACTAACCAGTAACCTCAGGGGTTAGCCTGACGTCCCGGCAGGCATCTCTGCATTTCTGAGCTAACCTAATACTTTCTTCCCATTTCTCCAGTGATTTTCATAACCACTCAACTAGATCTCTTTTACTTTAATGCCTTCGATATATGTATTAATTGAATGTTTAAAGAAAAGTCTTATTTAGGGTAAAATACTAAATGAAGAGATCACATTATACAATTATAGGCGAATATTGGGATATTATTCAGTGAATGTCTGTGAATAGCTGTTTTTGGCTAAATACACCCTCCGATGAGTTGAGATTAATTTTATCTCATTATCGAATAGATTCTCTGATCTTTAGACCTCGCATTATTCCGCTTGGAAAAATGAGATTTCCGTTATTACCTTCAACACTTAATTTAATTTTATCTTAATTTATCAGCAATTTATTCTGTGCATCCACAATCTCATAAAGAAAAGAATCCTATCGTCTTTTCGATTACTATAAGAAAGGGAAAGGGTCAGAGAATGAGGGTTAACACATGGAGAGACACTAAAAAAGGGAAACTTCCACACAACTGCTTATTTCTTCAGGTTACAAGAAGTGATTCTGGGAGTAAGAGTGATACGAGTAACTAGAGTAGAATTGGACTTATCGAATCTTCGTCTTTCAACAAAAAAGCTCCTGTTCTTATTAAGATTAATCTAGGCGGCTATGACGGCATGATTCTTCCCAGAAGGTTTTAACAAATCAAAATTAATCTTCATTCTCAAACAAGATAAATTAACAGATTATATAGTGAAGAACTACCGGACTCGCTCGTAACTAGAGACAATTGGGAATGTTTCAACAACATACCGGTCTCATATAATGTCACCTAAACTCTAATAAACATGAACATCAATGCTTCCGCTGAAAAGAAGCTCGGAGATAGTGATAGATAGCAGATATAAGCAACCTACAAAATGCTTGCATCAGACTACATTGTGGATTTGGAAGGGGGGGGTAAATAGAACTTTCTAGAATGTGTTGACTGACAGTTTATATACGATTACCTTACTCACAATTAAGGAGTAATTGCGTTGGAGTCTACACAGGGAATTCTTACAATCTTAAATCTAGTCCATCAGGGGTGAAAGGCTGAATCCTACCCTCTACTAGATATACATCAGTGAGATACCAAAGCCAGCGCTCCTTGGTACTCCCAACGTAGAATATGCCGAATTCAACATTCAGATTGTGACACAGCTGACTTAGTCTGAGAGGATAATGTAGAGGGAGACTTATCCTAAGGCTCGCCAGATCTCCAGATTAGAGCAGAAGTGGTATATCTAGAACAAAGAGACAAAGTTTATCCCGTTGCAATTAGGACGCGAAGAGCTCGGTGGCCGTGACCCCCGACTAATTAGATTTGTGGTCAAAGTCCCGAAGGCATGGCCTGCAACTAGTAAATCGAGGAAACTCTATTTGAAAAGAGCAGACTTTGCAGATCTTTGTGCTCGACTGACTGACGCAAGAATAGAAGTGTGCGATGTTGTTGAAGACTCGTGGATAGTTTTAAAATAACATTCATGAGTCTTCAATCGCGTTTTATCATTCTGAAATGTCCCCGTCGGTCTTCTGTTCAACCAAAGTGGTTTAATCGAGAATTTGGCCAATTGATTAGCAAGAAGAGAACTGTTTCCCGGAAATCGAAGATCTCGGGTGACCTTGACGAAGTCCAGGGGCTAGCCAGGAGAGAGAAAGTCCAGCATAAGGGCGGCTAAGCGGTCTGAGAAACTCCGAATGGTGAGACTCTGTAAAGAGAATCCAAAGGAGTTTTTTGGAAATGTGAACAGCCGTAAACCAATCCGTCTAACAATTAGCCCTTTGAGAAATGAGGAGGGAGAATTAAAGGACTTAAATGCAGAAAACGCTAACCTCCTCAACGACTACTTCACTTCAGTGTTTCAAAGTGTTTGGTCCCATCCCCCAGCCAATGGATTCCTACTCGGGCGAAAAGCTGGAGTTTATGGACTTCACCGAAGGGGAAATAAAAAAGAAGATCAGTGACCTAATGACGAATAAGTCACCTGGCCCGGAAGGGTTTCTACCTAAAGTGTTAAAAGAAGTACGCGATCAAGTGTCACGACACCTGAGTGCAATCTTCAACATGTCAATCCGGACCGAATGCGTTCCTAGAGACTGGAGTGAAGCGGAGGTGACTCCTATCTTTAAGAAAGGAGACCGAAGCCAACCGTCAAACTACCGACCTATCAGTCTGACTTCGATAGTCGGTAAACTCATGGAAAGCATGATGGTGGACAAAATGACGTCGTACTTAGAGTCAAATCTGCTACTGAGGAGTTCCCGGCACGGCTTCCGAAGGCTACGGTCATGCCTAACGAACCTTGTGGAATTCTTCTACTTCGTATTCAGTGAGCACGATCGGGACAAGGCGGTATATGTGGTCTACCTAGACTTTCAGAAAGCCTTTGATAAGAATTACACCACCGCCTTCTCCGGAAAGTGCGAGCGCTGGGCAGAGACGGAAAAGTAGCAAGCTGGATCTAGAACTGGCTAAGTGACAGATGGCAACGGGTGGTGGTGAATGGACAGGCTTCTGAGTGGGTGCCCATTACTAGCGGGGTGCCTCAAGGTTCTGTCCTGGGACCACTACTATTTATCATCTACGTCAACAACATGGACGGTGACATGGTTGCCAAGATTTCCAAATTTGCCAACGATACCAAGCTTGGTATGAACGTTGCAAAGGATGCAAATACTGCCCGCCTGCAGGAAGATCTTGGGAAGATTGAAGAGTGGTCAGACACGTGGCAAATTCCTTTTAACGTGAACAAATGCATAGTGATGCATTCGTCCACAGAAAGCCCCAATCTCACTATATCCTTAAGGACACTACTCTTGAATCGAGTGACACTGAGAAGCACTTGGGTGTAACTATCAGAAGCGACCTGAAGTTTTCGAAACAGTGCATCGAGGCGGAGAAGAAAGTCAAAAGGATGTTAGGCTACATAAAGCACCAGTTTGGATACCGTAACAAAGAGATAGTACTTTGTCTGTACAACTCCTTCGTTCGGCCGCACCTGGAGTATGCCGTACAATTTTGGAGTCCTTCGTTTCGAAAGGATATCGCAAGGTTAGAACGCGTACAAGCCAGGGAAACCAAGCTTATTCCCTCTATCCGACATAAAAGTTATGAGGATAGACTAAGGGAATTAAATCTGTTCTCGCTGGAAACCCCTAGACTGCGTGGTCAGCTCATCGAAGTTTTTAAAATACTTCGAGGGTTCGACAATGTTTACTACACGATATTTTTACACTGAGTGAGAACAGAACGCACAATCACGGCTTCAAACTTGAACTGAAGCGTTACAACCGCAATCTGTGTGGAAGTTTTTTCACTTACAGTATCTGCGGTAAGTGGAACACACTTATAGTGGAAGTTGTCAACAGTGAATCTGTTAACCAGTTCAAGTCAAGACTAGACAAATTCTTGAAAAGTGGCCGTTTAGAGACGCAAAACAATTGAGCAGCCGCGTGCCTGCTCGATTGCTAGTCCAAAGGTACCCTCTTTGAATGGGCCGTAAGGTCTCCTAGGGTACTTCATTTCTTGGTTACTCCTTGTTAATATAAGCTGGGATGATTCATAGGTTCTAAAGAACTGCAAGAGCTCACTAATATTAAACCGATCAATAATTTTTTTACACGCTCATAGCGTCAGTATCTGACACAGGTTGTATGAAACTCTCCCGCATGAGATGTTCGCTGACCCGACGTGAAAATATGTAGGCGAGATTTATAAAGCATATTTCCCCTGCGCCAGATTGTTTCATAGGGCGGCCATTTTTACATGACCAATCAATATGAACAGCATCAACAAAAGAGAGGTTGAATGAAAATGAGAGGAAATGAAATAAATAGATAAAGGAAAAATTCTAAATTAAGTAAAAAAACAAAACAAGACAATACAAATTGAGATGTCCCGCTGTAAGAGAGAAAGGAAAAAATCCTTAATCTTTACTTTCCTCTTTAGATGATTCATCATCCTCCCGCCCCAACCCCCCCCAAAAAATTCGAAGTTAGGATGGAATTTTAACTAATTCCCAGAGTTTTCCTATGCATTTTTATATTTCCTGCAGATCTACATCTCCTAAAAAAAATCGCTTAGTTTTCTGTCAAGACCGAGTCAAAATGCATCACCAGCGTAAAACGTTTGTTTCTTTAATAGCAAACTCTTGATTGTCTATGTCTTTCAAATATACTGTTTTTCTTTTATTGCTAGCGTCACACTTGGGTGAAATTAGGTAATTATTTTTCTTTTGTTATACGTTATTTACGAGTGTAACCTAAATATTTTTGCATATTATGTAAATAAAACACTGTTTTATGTATAAATACTATAAAATTAATTTTAATTTCTATAGTTAGTAATTAAATGCAATTTTTCATCTGATGCAACAATGCATTATAATGGTTGAAGTTATCAGTTATCGGTGGTATTTGCTACCGGTTTGTGGGTGCGTGGTCGGTAATTATAAAGGGTTATATTAAAGGTTCCTAGTGGCTACTGCGCTCTACGGGTGACGAGGACTTAAAGCATTCAGCCTAATTTATGCCTCTGTTGGTTCCTAGTACTTATAATTTCTCACGAGTGTTATGCGTTAGGCTGCGCTTACCGAAGGTGGCTCAGTAATTGGGGTAAGTAAAGGCCTTTGAAAGGCCGTGGGCAAGAAAATATAACTTTATTCTTGAATTGGGGTACTAAAAGGGGCAAGCGGAAACCTATCCAGTTTTTTTGCGGTCAATGTGTAGACATTCGGTTTTACGCGAAGTATAAAGTCTAAAGGCAACAAGACTTAGGCAAGTAAACGGGATTCCTTAACGTTTCTAAGGGAATAAATTGACTACCGAAATATGAACGATTTGAGTTACTGAATAAGTCTCTCTCCCTCTTTTATGTGTGTCGTCTCCAAGGGGCCGACCTAGTAATCTAGTTCATTCGTTTTGATAAAGTCCACCTATGAAATAAACAGAAAATCTCACAAAATGCTGGTTCAGAATATATACTAACTTTGTAGATGTTTTCCTGCAAGCAGCTTTATTATCTATAGGTATTATTAGAAAGCCTGTTATTTAATAAATACTTAATTAGTTAAAAATCTTACAAATCTATTTTTTTGTTCTATAGGCACATAATAATTTTAGTATATGCTTTACCTTGAAGTTAATTATCTATGCAAAACTTTTCCTGGTCCAGGTACAAACAAAAGAAATATGTTGCCAAAACTATATATTTTTTGCTGAATTGGCATTTTGAATAACTCTGAAATGATTATATATACGTATTTTATATTTGGTAGTGTTGTTCTTAATATTTATAAATTAATTTTAAAATTAAAAGTTAAAAATGGGTTTCTTTCATTCCATAAAAGTTATGCATTTAAATATGCATCACCCCTAAATCTGTCAAGTGATGCATTTTTGCATCACCTCCGTTTAGTGATTTAATATTGTTTTTGAACTAAGAAACTTTGAGAACCTTTTTCTAACGTATACGATGATTAAAATTCACGAAAAAATTATTTTGAAGCAAACCTTTATATACCTAACATCAAAGGGTTAAAGGAAAATTTGGTTAATATTTTGTTATTTATATGAAGTTATCTTTTACGTACGCGTAATCATATTATTTGCATTAATTCATTCGTACCGGAAGTTAGATTATTTCTCAAATGGTTTACAAATTTAGCATTCTAATAAGAGTACAATAAGTAATATTGTGTTTAAGTATATTTTAATATCTCAAGGGGTTACGGAATTACAACCTCTCAGTTATAACGGACGCACGGTAGATCCCATCCTCAATATCATATGCTTGTAAGAGTGTAAATTGGAATAATTATTACCATTCGCAAAATTCCTGATGTTACTAAAGACTAAATATTTTTTAAATGATTATATTTGAATAATGATGATAATAAACACATTTTTAATAATAATAAAATGTATTATTTCAACGTGCAAATTACACCAGAAATTCTTTTTATAAGTAACACACATGCAAATAACAAAAAATTGTTTTTCTTTATAAATTATATGAATGTTTTATATTTAAAAGTATATATACATAAATATATGATATTTTAGTAGTTTATTGAACATGATATTTTTTAAAACATTTGGGATGTAAGCCAATGTCTGATCCCTCGCACTGAAAATGCCTTTTTCCTAAGCATTCCTTACAGCACCTTTCTTTTGGGATGTACACGATCCAATGCCCGATGTTGTCATATCGACACAAATCTTTCACATTATTTGAAATCTTCTGCCTTAAACAATTTGCACTACATAAGTTTTCAAAAGAATGAGTGATACATTTTCAATAAACTGATATAAAGCAATTTTAGCGCCAACTTTGTTCATTAAAATACAGGCATTGCCTACTGCAACTGATATCATATATGAAAAAATAGGCCACCACGTATTTTGTCTCATTCTAATACGATAAGTACCAACATTTTGGTCAAGCTGATCTACATACTCTATATATTTGTTATAATTGTGTATAATCTCTGGTTGCGGAACATTTATATATTTCTTTTCAACTTTATCCCAAAACTGTATTGAACTCGTTGTGTATGAGCTCTGGTTGCGGAAGATTTATATATTTCTTTTGAACTTTATCCCAAAGGTGTGTTTAACTCGTTGTGTAGGTTTGAAAATTAGGTACCAATATCACATTGCTATTAACTTTCCACTTAACAACGACTAAATTATCAGATGAGCGGAAGTCAGCCGTTCCTCTTGGTGATATTTTCATTTCTGCTTTGGATTTCAAGGGAGATCTTCCCGTTCTGTTTTCTTTACAAGTACCTGTTGCACATATCTCAATCTTAGTTAGCTTATCCTTGAGACTATCACTAGTAAAATAATTATGAAAAAATACTTTATAGCTCTTTTCATGAGGAACGCGTATCTTTGCAAACAGATCTATCACAACGTTTCCGCTAACAACAAATTTATTTGAACCTGGTTGTGTTGATATCACACTTTTCCTGTATATAATTAAAAAAAATGCATGTACTTATGATTATAAACAGTGCCCATATTTAGAACCCGAATCTAACTCGATTACTTCTAATAAATTAATTTTAATAATGTTTACCATTGTAGGGTATCATACTTTCATCTATGGAGATATGATCATCTAATCCACCATGCTCTAAAAATTTAGTTTGCATATTCTGAAATAATGGTAAAAGTTTGAATGCGCGATCACTTTTTGTATTGGTTGTGTTTTCGACTAAAAGTATATTCCTTAGAAATTTTTCAAACCTGTCACTCCTAATGTTATTTGATAATGTCTCTTTTTTGAAGAGGGCTGTGAGATGACAATAATAGTCAGCCAAAAATATCAATAATTCAGAATTGCTTATATCAAGAATTTTATTCTTTTGAACATCATATAAATTAGTTTGTTCCAAAATCCGTTTTATAAAATCTTTAGTGAAGAAGACGTTCAAAAATTCACTAGGATATATCTTCTGTTGTAGGATATACAATCTGTATTTATACTCACTTGTTGTTGCAACCTCTTTGATCCTTTTATTTGCATTGATTTTTTTCTGGGTTTTCTTTACTATCGAATTCCTTTTCTGACTCTTCCATACTACTAATTCCAACTGGGTGATTGATCTTTGCAGGAGCTTCCAGCAATCGTTGCTCCAGTCGAATAGATGAACCTGCTGCTGCTTCTTCATCTGAATGGTTACTGTCTCCTTCAGATATTTCATCAGTAGAGAGACCCATAAAAATATCACCACCTTCATTTATCTCTTCTAAGTAGGCCAATGCTGCTGCCATTGTAAGAGAGCTGTATGAAAAATAATATATAATTACGCTATGAAATACTATTTATAAGGCTGAGCCAGAAAGACCTGACTCACTTAGGAAGCGGAAAGAAAAAACAAAATTTGGGGAGCAACGGCAACATTAGGTTCGGTCAGCCTTACTCATTTGACTACCAGCCTACGTTGGCTAAATAGGTAAGGTTAACCTTTCCCATTTAACTACTAGCCTACGTTAGTGTTGTCCATAATATGTTGTTGTTTCCTTTCCGTTTCCTAAGTGAATCATGACCTTCTGGCCAGCCTTATATATATATATATATATATATATATATATATATATATATATATATATATATATATATATATATATATCTATATATATATATATATATATATATAAATATATATATATATATATACATTATTGAAAAATAATTTTTACTACATAATTTTGAACTATTATATAATTATAATTATAAATATAACTGAGTTAGTTGTCTCTAAACTTATCATAGAAAACGGCATTCTCTAGCTATAATTTCTTTGCGATAATTCGTGTATATTGTGCCGAACGTCCGTTATACGAGGGGCGGTCAATAATTTTTGTTTACTGATATAAGGAAATGAGATATGGGGAAAAGTGTTTTATTATTTTTCAATATAACTACCCTCGATTTTAACACACTTACGCCACTTGTCCCTGAGGATTCGAAATCCCGACAACCAGAAATCTCCCGACTGCTGTTCAATCCACTCCTAGATGGCGAGCTTGACATCTTCATCGTCTCTAAACCGGCGTCCACGCAGTGCAGCCTTGAGCTGGCAGAATAAAAAGTAGTCGCTAGGGGCCAGATCTGGACTGTAGAGGGAATGGTTGAGCTCCTCGAATCCCTATTCGCACAGGGCAGCTTATGCAACTTTGGCCTTGTGCACTTTGGAAGACGTTGAAGTCGATCATGGGGCGTAAGGTTTCTAGGGACCCAACGGGCAGAGACCTTGGTCATGGCCAAATTGTCGTGGATAATGTTGATAACACTTCCATGTGATATTCCCTGTTCTCGCTAAATTTCTTCAACCTTCACCCGTCGATTTTCGATGATCATCCTCTCCACATGGGCCACATTGTCCTCGTTGGTCACGTTTGATGGGCGTCCTGGACGGGGGTCATCTTCAAGGGACTCATGACCATGGCGGAACTCCATATTCCAGCGAGCAATGGTTGCATAGGAAGGGGCGGTGTCGGTGTACACTGCAACCATTCGTTCAGGGATCTCTTTTGCATTCTTGCCTTCCTTGGTCAAAAATCTGATCACTGCGCAGTGCTCAACCTTCTCCATTGTTGATAAATTTGTGACTGATGATCTGCCATCAGCTACTGCTTCTTAAATAGACGAGGCCACGCCCCTCGTAACTGATACAGAATTTCAAAACAATTATAATACTGCAAAAGGCCCATACCATAGTAATATTGTGTGAAATATATAAAGCTAAAATAATAGAGTTATGTTATTTATAACATTGAAACACAATTTAAAAGTTTATATAATAAAAAAATTAAATATATACTTACTAGTTGTCCCTTGTTTGTCACTTTCAGCCATGTTGTTTATTCTGTTGTTTTAGGAACAGTGCTACCAACTGTAACTATTTGTTTTCTCAACATTTATCGCCTGGAATGTTGGCAACATATTTATGCAATAAAATTTTTAACACTATATTATTATTAAATCAGTTATACTTGATTTTCTTACTGTCCGTTTAAACTGATAGTAAGCAATTGAGAGAAGGAACGGAGACTAAGAACATACATGAGCATGCTGATAAGCCCACATCATAACGCGAAAAGTAAGATATTCCTGAACACTTATGCAGTCAAAAACTCTCAGAGGGATAAGAAATAATAAGGCAGAGCCCTTAAGTATGATTCTGCAAGCTGGCATAGATTATTGGATGAATAGAGGTGATAAGGATTGTGTGGACGATAAGAATTTGTAGGTAAAAAAGAGAACCATGAAGATTATGTGGTAACGGATTGGTAGCAAATATAATTCGAGCAGCATAGGACTTGTATGGGGGAAACATCTTCGGCTGATAACGTACAAAGACAGCACAATATATAAGGAAATAAAATCGTCTTTTAGATCAAATGGACAAACTCAGATATTTTGTTTTGAATATTAATGAAACTTAAGTCAATTCACGTTATATTAATAAATAAAGCCATCTTACGAGTGAGAACATTCTATATTCATTTTATTTAGCAAATTTAAGACATACACCCCTATCACTCAATATTCCTTTAATGTTAAAAAACTCGAACCAGCTTAATCGAATTAACAATTAATCCTATAAGAATTAAATACCGATCAAGATAAATACATATCTCTAATAACCTACCTTCTTTAAAAAAGAGTTAAGGAGAAAGATGCTACCTAAATCTTCTTCATGGCCCTTCTTTCTTGTACATAAATATTTAACTTGAAACAAGAGAATTAATTAATTACCTAATTGGGCCCAAGCAATACAAATTAATAACATGCTTTCAGTTATATATCCAAGACTCAGTTCCTACATTTCACAAAATAAAAAAAATACGTAATTAATCTTTAAGAGAGGTCTCTGTAACTCTTAAATCATTCGGTTGTTTCGATAATTATTGTTGACAGCTTGATTATATCGCGTATCAACGCAGGGCTATTTATAGGAAAAAACTATTTGCTAAAATTAAGTCATATCGCCCTATATGTATGGACTTTAACTATATTCCTACATCTTAATTGATATATGTCCAGATTATATTTATGAATTCCTATTGCTATTTTTCTAGGCTATTATTTTATACAAGTTTATTCATCTTCAAGTATCACCTATTTACACAGGAAATATTCACAAGTACATTCTTCTGTGTGGGTATATATATTGATACCAATTTTCGTAATTTTGGTTCCATTAAACTGTTTAAAAATAAGTGCATTGCCAAGAGTGATGATAAAACTTTCAACATTATTGCGTAATGGACGATTCGAGATCTAGCCTCATCATCTGAATAGTTTGAATTGAAAAGATTAATTCAGTTATATAAAAATAACTCGCAAAATTTTATAATACGAAGGGTGATTTATAATTGGGACAAATCGGTGCCGTTATTTTTTACATAGCCCCTCGCATGTTTATACACTTCATCCGGCGTACATGCAGCATATGTGGCCCTTCTTTGTAAAAAATAGCATAATTGTACTCTAAGTAGTGGTCTGCAACCTATATTACATACTGATTCGATCAGTGAGAAAAGGGCGTCCGATGAGATTCTTTTACAACTTGGTAAACGAATAATAGTCTGAGAAGACTAAATCACGTGAAGAGAGAATGTTCAGCAAGTTGGAAGCCACATTCTTTGATAGCTGCCTGTGCCACCGCCTATTTATGAGGCCGAGCATTGTCATAGTATAAGTTTACCATTGATGTCATCTTTGCTATGGATATTTTCTTAATTTCCTCCCGTAGCTGATTCATAAATTTAGTGTAGACCCCCCCAGTTTCAGCTTGTCCATTTGCCATGTAGTCCGCAATCCGAACCAATTCTACGTTCCACAAGCGCTTCTTTCCACTGTCTTAGTCCATTGGGGATCTGTATATATTCGGTTTCTAATTTTACTGTTATTTTTTCTAAGGTTAAACGTGTTGAGCCTTAGTCTCATTTATGGTCACAATACGCCGGAGGAATCCCTCGGAAGCAACATCAAAGATTACATGCATTTCCTTTGAGAAATCTGGCAGAAGCCGCTTATATTTAGGTACAAGAACTTTGGTAGCACAAAGAACTAAAATCATTTTAATCTAGAACAGTGGTTCTTAACATTTTTTGAGGCAGGGCACCCTTTTAAATGATGATTATTTTGATTACACAATGATATGTGGCTGGCTTTAACTAAATGTTGTTCGAGTATGGATTAAAAGTAGCGGTGAGCGATTGCAAATGTTTGTAAGCAAGCAGTTATGAATAATGAATGAGGCTAAGAAATTTAGGTGTCTGGTTCGAGGTACTAGCAGCTTGGCATTTACAGTCTTTTGACTAAACTGAGGAAATTTTGTAGGGGAGCCAAAAGCCTGTAGGGAGGTAGGATGGAATCTGATACAACCACCCAGGCAGCAAGATGAGTCCAGATGCTGAAAAGAAAGAAAGAAAGCAAACCATGCCATAGGTAAGTGACTGAAGCTGATCTCTCAATTTAATTTATGGCAATTTAGCAGGAAATTAAGGATTATATATGATTTATTTTGTAATTTGTCATTTTAAATGACATTTATGATTAAGTAATACATTCTAGACTGTCTTTAACTGAGAGCACGAGTTATTTTTAATGAGTAAATTTCGGTTGAGTAATTTTACTATGTAAGCGGTTCACAATAAATATTATTTTTGTAATCCAACATAGCTCGATTAGAGATTAGAAACGAGTACTTTTTTCCCTGATTATTTGATAAATAAAAATTGAAAACAATACAACGTTTTAGCAAACAAATAATAGTGATTTGCAATCAATGCTTGGTTTATACATCGGAAAATAATGAGTAAGTTTGATATACGAAAATAAAAATTAAAAGAACATATTAAAATCCCTCTTTATTTATAAAATAGTTAATATATTGGCAAGAGCTTATATGTATTAGGTTTCGTTGTGACTAATAATACTGGTTGACAAATGTTGACGAAAAGACATTAGTGTTTTACACTATAACAACATGAATTTCAATGGTAATACCCGTCTCACTAAGTCGTGTCTAAACAAGGAATTCAGAAAGAGTGTCATGTGTATCTGATTCAGCAATTCGTCCTCGAGGGTGTGCGGAATATGATTGCTGTGGTGGATCGTGTTTGACCTCGGATTCTACCTTGCAGCCTCTCTTATATAAAGGATAGAAAAGGTCTCATTGCTTTGGAAGTCAGGTGATGTAATAGAGATATTTGCAGGATTTTACTTCCTTATATGTGCGGGTATTATGGCCTTGTTCGGTAGTAGTATATGTGTTTTATTTTTGGAAAAGCATCTTTTAAGGGAAGGGGTAGCACGCGGAGAAAACTGGCAAGTACTTGCCTACCTCAAACGGAAATGGGCTTTCACTGATCCAGGTTATGTGTATTTTAGATCGCCTAATGAACTAATTACCTTAAAATCTGGCTTTATACCGAATCTGGAGCGAATGACTCTCTCAAGTAAAGAAGCGGTGACAGAGAAAGCAAAGACAGACAACAACCATAAATCATTACAAACAGTGGGTAACAAATTTTTACAAAATTTTTGCTTCTTATTTATTGGAGTGTTTGTAATACTAAATATTGCGCTGATTTCTAATATGTCCTTACATTTTCTCTACCATCAACCACTTGAAAGATATAAAAAAAAATGCTAAGATAAAGAAATGTATAGGGTACGGGTAAAGAACACTTACATTTGGCGCTGATTTATTTATTTTCTTGTTCAGGTTTATATGATAAATAATGAATTACTTGCTTATGGCCACAAGAAGATACAGAAATTCACCAGATTCGTGAGTGGTTTCTATATTGAACCTAAGCATATATGTCGTAGAATTGCTTCTAGTCTGGTCAAGTAATTATTCTAGTCCTTGATCTGGACACACCGCTTTTGTTTAAGTCTATGGTATTGACCCTATGACTCAATCATACGATCATATATATATATATATATTGGTAGGCTTTAATTCCTACTGAACGTGCGAAAACTGGTTAGAGGCGTGTTGTGCCGTAGCCAGGATTCTCACTATAAAAGTACCACTTGTTACTGGGGGGAGGTTTGTGATTGTTGAATTCAAAGACTGCATAATACAGGTTGGATAAATTAGCCGAAGGGATGCTTAATTGAAGTCTTGCCAAGGGTACTCCAAAAGGGAGAAGCCACAAATAAACACACGTACTCAAAATAAACTTCACTTTACACAAATATAATAGTTAGCAATAGTTAACAGGCAAAATTTAGGATTAAATATTAAAAAACTGACGTAACCGTCTATATTTATAATGACTCAATGGGAGTATCAATCACAGTTAATTAATTAGGTAATTTAAGAATAGAGGGACACTGGGTTTACAGATTACCATTAATTGATGGATTTGAGAGGCGACTACTCAGGTCCAGATGGGGTGGTTCGGGTTGCGTTAACACGAGTTCTCGGAGAGAGGGGGGGATAAGACGACGGGTTCGGGCTGCGCTGCTGGCTGCAGTTCCGGTTATTTCACTCCTAACTGGATGTGACACTAACAAATAGTAAATTCCAGGTACTATTTGGATGTTTCTTTTCTTACTCAAATTACGTTTAGCAACAGAGCGTACTCTTCTAGTCACAGACTCTGCGGGGCGGGATTTACTCCCAGGAACACACTTTGAGACAGCGATGATGTTGACTCGACGGCGCGTTAGTGGTCGATACGTTACGGCAACGACTCTTGTTCAACGTTAGGATTACGCGAGTAGATTTAGGACACTGCTGTGGAGAGGTGAACGGCAATGATATTTATATCGTGGATTGTGGGAAATCGAGAGAGAGATCCCCTTCACGACAATTTGCTTATCGCAGCGCCTACTGGACAATTTCTATGCTGTCATAAAGAAAACAAATAATATTTAAACTTCTTTGTGGGATAGGCGCTCTTTCGTCCGACTTCCTGTCGCCAGTTGGGAAAAGGGTGAAGGAAGAGAGAGAGGGGACGGAGGTCAACTTAAACGAAAAATTTCTTTCGTTCCCACGATTGTCTGGCGGCATGTGAGTATGTACGTTCCATACCCTCACATGCCTACCTATTTCAAAGAACATTATTCTGCCATGACATAAGGAATAATGTGAAAATTAACTTCACCGGGGGAATTTGTCATTATCTTCCTCGACTCGAACAATTGAGTCGGTAATTTTATCAAAACCATTAGGAATTTACCTTAGGAAGTAATGACTACAAAATACTACTGCTACGTCAGTTTCTCTAATTTAAATATACAAAACACATACAGAATACAGGCAAGAAATAATTATTTATACAAAGATATACACACAAAAAATTAAATAATTGACTATTAATCGCTATCTGAAATTGGATTTCTCGAAAGGCTGTCTGCAAGTACATTGTCAGACCCTTTTAGATACCAGATTTCATAACCGTACTCTGCTAGCAATAATGACCAGCGCATTAGCCTGCCGTTTCGGTTCTTACAAGTTTTTAAGTAGGCTAACGGTCTATGATCAGTCTCTATGAGGAATGGACGACCTACCAGATACATCCTAAATTTTGTAATCGCAAAAACAATCGCTAGAGCTTCTAATTCTACTGTAGCGTATGCCCTTTTGCGAGCCGTTAGTCGGCGACTTGCATAGCTTATAGTAGCGGGTTCTTGGTCCTTGTTGTATTGGAGTAATACGCAGCCAATACCCAGTTTGGAGGCATCTGTCCTTACGCCAAATTCCTTGTGTGGGTTCGGCAATTTTAAGATTGGGGTGGAGACTAGCTTCTTTTTGAGGTCTTCAAAGTGCGCTTCGGCGTTAGGGTTCCACTGGAGGGAGTCCGGGAGTTTCTTTTTTTAGCAGATCGTTTAAGGGAGCTACTACAAAAGCGAATTGGGGTACGAAGCGGTGATAAAATTACGTAGCACTGAGGAGTGACCGTAATTGCTTTTTGGTGCGCGGTAGGCGCATATTTATAATAGCCTTTACCTTCTCTTTCTGTGGGGTCAGATGACTTTCGCCTATTTTAAATCCAAGGTATTCTATGGATTTATAAGAAAATAGCATTTGGAGGGTTTAATAGTTAAGCCATGATGCTTTAAGCGTTTGGATGTTCCTTTTCTTACTCAAGTAACCTTGAGCAATAGAGCGTACTCTTCTAGTCACAGACTCTGCGGGGCAGGATTTACTTCCAGGAACACACTTTGAGACAGCGACCAATTTGACTAGACGGTGCGTTGGTAGTCGATACGTTACGGCAACAACTCTCGTTCAACGTGAGGATTACGTGAGTAGATTTGGGACACTGATATGGAGAGGTAAACGGCGATGTTATTCATATCGCGGATTGTGGGAAATCGAGAGAGATATCCCATTCACCACAATTCGCTCATCGCAGCACCTACTGGACAAACTTCATGCTGTCCTAAAGGAAACAAATAAGATTTAAGCTTCTTTGTGAGATAGGCGTTCTTTCGTCCGACTTCCTGTCGCCAGTTGGGGGAAGGGTGGGGGAAGAGAGAGAGGAGACGAAGGTCAACTCAAACGACAAATTTTTTTTCGTTCCCACGATTGTCTGGCGGCATGTGAGTATGTACGTTCCAAACCATCACAATGAACAAATAAAATTGTGAAAAGTGCAAAAACTGGATTGCTCTAATCAGGAAGTCGGAAGGTTGTAAAAATAAAAATAATGGATGAAACGTTTGAGCCAATAATGAGTACCCGCCCACACTTTCCAAATCAACGTGTGAATAGAATGATCTCATGAGGGACTTGGATCTCATTAAGTAAGGAGCTGAGCTTTTGGCATACACACTTAATGAATGGAATCTGTTGGGGGTAGGCCAGCAGATCAAACATCTAGAGGAAGCGCAATGAGGAATTCAAATTATACCTTGATATAGGTGAGGATCTCTGCTTTTGTAAAGAAATTAATGACTTGTTTTCAACTATTGAAATTCATCACAACCCTTAAGAAAAACGACTTTTTATAGATAGTTCTACAAAAAGCCTCAAAGCCGTTTAATACATAATGGGAATCAGTATCCATCCCTGCCTATAGCATACTCTGTGCAGTTGTAGGAAAAATATGAAAATGTAAAAAAGCTTCTCGAGAAGGTAAACTATACTAGGTTTAATTATATGTTTGTGGTGATTTTAAAATGCTTGGCTTCTTACCCCATTGCAGGGTGGGTACACTAAGTATTCATGTTTTCTTTGTCTATTCCACAGTAGGGGTGATCATGGACATTATTCGAAGGTTGATTGCCCCCTTCAAGATGACTTGCAACCAGGAAAACTAAATATTATTAGATAGCCTCTTGTTTAGCCTGCTAAAGTTTTGTTACCTCCATTTGATATAAAGCTTGGTTTGGTCAAACAGTTTGTAAAAGCATTAGATCATGGTGGAGAAGCATTTCATGAGATTCGTTTACTCTTTCCAAAGCTATCAGAGGCCAAAGTTAAGGGTGTTATCTTTACTGGACCGCGAGCAAGGAAAATGTTTAAGTCAGTACAATTTGAGAATGCAATGAGTGATTTCGAAAGTCAGGGTCGGTGTGCATCTCGAAATTTAGTTAATGGATTCCTTGGTTAAAATAAAAACCCAAACTTTAAGCAACTGGTAGCTAAACTTTTAGAAAGTTCTAAGTATTGAGGATGTAGAATGTCACTAAAGGTGCAAATTTTGCATTCACATTAGGAGATTTTGTGACAATTTGTGAGAATTGCGGGTACATCAAAACATTGCTGTACTGGAGAAAAGATACCAAGAAAGATAGGACACTGCTATTCTAGGGAACTATATATGGTCACTGGTGAGTAAAGATCACGAAGCTCACAGTAAGAAAGCACGTTCTTCAGTGCACTTTTAGTAGGTTATATCTTATAATCACATATTCTCATTAGTTTAGAAAGGAATACAAGGACCACATATTATCAACTATTATTCATAAACAATATGAATATGCTAAATAAAGTGAACTGTCGCAGCTATATACGGTTAGTTTTATATACAAAATTCCAATTATCTCACAAAATATCGATGCTATGGAATTTTTAATGGTATTTTTGGAATTAAATATACATTTAAAGAAACAAAAGTAGTGTTACCCAGTTAATATGACGCTGGACTGGTGCGATTTGTGTTATGCCTAAAGAATTGCAGGCAAGTTGTTAAGCCACTAAGATAGGGGTGCGGATTATAGTAACAGTTGAGTCTCAATGATTCTTTGCCAAAGTTTGAGCATCGTATTCACATTGGGATTGGAGAGGCTGGTAAATATATATGTGGTCAGTGGCCATAGAATTCAAGCGGTTCGTGATTAATTTAGATGGAAAGTGTAACGCAATAAGCCAGTTTCTTTGTCATGGATCCTCCTTATCAAGGTATATTTGGTCCATAAATTATTCATACTTATATATAATACCAAAATTTGATGTCATAGTTGCTGAACAATTATTTTAGAATGACAAGATTAAAGAGCAATGCGAGGAATGTAACAATAGAGGCAACCACAAGTTTAAAAATGACCGCAGTGGCGGTCTATTTGTCCTGGTTAGTGTCCTCCAGGTCGAGATTGTGTGGTGTGTTTGTGGAAATGTGACTCCTAAATTCTGCGCAGTTTGTGTTCTTGTAGTCGTATAGCGGTGATGTGAGGATGAGTATGGGAGATGTGGATAAGAGAAGGCATATCGGTATGTGGCCAGATAGTACGTGGGGACCGGGTGCTATGTGAGTGTAGAAACGTGTGGCATGGTCGTTGTGGAAGACCACATCCGGGGATGTGGTGCCTCCGTGAGGACCAGAGAACATGGGGAAGGCAGGGCCGATGTGCTCGCAGCGGAAGCGCCGCAAGGCACCGGCCAAGTAACTACCCGCATCGTTCGTGTTGTTTGAAAGCAGTGTCGGGTGGAAAGCGTTGAGGTCCCCCGCGAAAAAGATCAGATAGGTTGTGGTTTGATAGGGCTCGGAGTGGGACTTCTAAGTTTAGCTTTATTCGTGGTGGTCTGTAGTGTGTGGCCACTATTATGGGGCCAGAGCTTGTGTCAATTTTGCAGGCTATAAGGGAGGTGTCATGTGTGTTGACGAGGGAGTGGTGTATGTTGCGCTTTACTAGGATCGCAGATCCTAGATGCCACGGCTGTGGGGATGAGTATGTGTCATAGCCTGCAATGCGGAGTCTGTTGTTGGGAGGGTGTAGGTTGGTGGAGTTTAGGAGTAGGAGGGGAACCAATGAGAGATCATTATTTAAATTCGGGGAGACCTGTTTTATATAAGGTGTTTCTAAGATTCGAAGGGTAATAGGGTATTTGTGCGAATTCAGAATTTCAAAGTTTTCTAAGGAGATATCACTTTTACACTTTATTACGTGATCTCTTATCGCTGAATTTTCTTTGGTTTCAAGCATCTTACCGGTTCTATTACTTATACCCATATGGGAAGAGAATCTTGCCTTCAGAGTTCTCACGGAGCTTCCAAAATATTTGTCTTGGGAACACCCATGACATTTAAATAATTATATAATCGAACTCCGAAGACTCTTTGGAACTTGATCCTTTATTGTAAAGAAGGATTTTATATTGATTTGGTTGACAAAGGCAATTTGAAATTTTATTTGACAGAAGTATTTCCTTAGCAATAGGTGTAATTTTCGGCTAAGGAATTTATTGTGAATGCCCAGCTCTGGCATTATTAAATAATGTTTGTCTTTTGCCACTGTTATCTCAGGGTGGCTTGGTTGATACAATCTACTTAAAAATGTGCGGATTGACTCTTCTACAATAAAAGAAGGAAAACCATTGTGAATAAAGGAAGATGTAGGGTACTGAAATTCTTTGTCTATAAAATGTAGGATGAACAGAGATTCTATGCGCGGTAAAGAAGGGTCTTAATGGATGAGATTTTGTATTTAAAATCTAAGCAACTAAATATTTTTAATCCTAACCTCGTATTAGTCGGTTTCCTATATACTGATGTTTCTAGATTATTTTTTTGTTTTTTTCTTATTAAAAGATCTAAACAGGGAAGGGTGTTATCACTCTCAGTTTCCATTGTGTATTTAATACCGGGGTGGATGGTGTTTAAAAAAATTAGGAAATTCTAAAGCTTGATCTCATTGTTTAAATATAGCTATGGAGTCATCTACAAAATGTCTATAGAAAGTTGGACTACATCAATCAGGAACTTCAGAAAAAAACCCTCTCCTCCAAATGAGTCATGAAAAATATGGCTGCCAAAGGGACAATTGGGGACCCCATACCAACTCCATCGATTTGTTGGTAAATCTGGCCATCAAAGGTAAACACCGACCCACCAAAAACAAGGTCCAACAAAGACTTGAATTCTGATTTACTGAAACTATGGAAGGTTGGTGAATCCTTAAATTTTAATATAAAGTCTTATATTCTTTTATTTTTCAATAAAACCTGTTAAATTTTTTGTGTGCCTATTCATACATGTGCATTTGTCTCAATGTCACCAAATTTTGGTACCTAACAAGAAACAGTTTGAGAATTATGATGAAAAATTTTAATTTTAGTTTGGAGTATGAATACTTTCTGAATACAGACCTGCTTTAATAGGGATAAAAGCGGTTGCTCGCTACTCAGTGTGCTTGGTTTGAATCCCACACCAGTACGGATTTATTTCTCTCGCGCTAAGAGAAATATACTTAACATACGATGAACAAATTATTCTGGGATATGAACTCTCGTTCTCGTTTCCTAATAGGGATTCATTAAACTTACAAAATTTAGCGCCCCTTAGTAAATGTAGTAAAAATTTATCGTGATGGATAAAACTCAATATTCGCAAAAATTAAATCACCTCTTAAATTACAATGAAACCTATGAAATTTTAAAATTCTAACCCTGTGAACAACAAAACTAAATTTTAATTAAGCTATCCGTAAAATCTTAAGTTCTAAATCTAAATTATTTAAGAAATTTCAAACAATCAATCTCTCCCTTCCCTATATGTCTGTGTTCCCGAAAACCAACAAAGAAGGCATTCCATTACGCCTTATTATCTTTTACATTGGTTTTCATAGTTATAAGCTATCAAAATGGCTTACTGGAATTTTTTCAAATGCGGTGGGTAGAATCGCTCATTCACATAATTATTATCCATTCATCTCACGTCATTTGCAAAATTAAAAAAACTCGAACTCAGTGGGAAAAACTCTTAAGTTTTGGGGTAAATAGTTTTTTTAACTAAAGTCTCGGATGATAAAGCGCTCAATGTTTTATCAATCTAGCCTACCTTTACCTCTCTCAAAAATTATTAAATTAGTGCGCTTATGTGTAACTAGTAACGTGTTTTCAGTTGTAGATTGTTTTTTCTTCAAAAAATATGACCAAAGCATGGGGAACCCTCTTTCCCCCATCCTATAAAATCTTTTTAGGGTAAATATGAAACCTCTCTCATCCCCAAAAGCCATTCCCGACCTCTTATCTGTTTCCGATATTTAGACAACATCCTAACGGCATAGCCCTTAGATAAAAACGATTTCAATGAATTTTTCTACAAGCTGAATTTGTTACACCCATCAATAAATTTTAAAGTAGACTATGAATAGAACAATTCGTTACTGTTTCTGGATGTAAAAATACACGGTTTAAATAATCAGATACAATACTCGGTCTATCGAAAACCTACAAATTCAAATGCTTACATACATTTATTCTCATTACATGAGAAATCTTTCAAGATATTCGTACTTTCTTCTCCTTTTGTCCGAGCAATTTCATTCAAATAAAATACCCCATTTATTTCATGAGCAGATGCCATTCTAAGGCCCCCCCCAAAATTCTATTTCATCTACACACCCTAAAAGGAGAATTATAAAATGTATTAGTTTCCTATATGCTCCAGCCCTAGCAACCTTAACGTAACCGAAAGGAAATGACATAAATAATACATATAAATATTCAAATACCATATAAAAGTCTTTAACCAAACTGCGTCCCACCAACAAAGACACAGGCGTATATTTATTCCCTATTCCAAAATTGCAAATTGTCATACATGGGAGAGTCGTGTTACTTTAGTAAGAGGGTAAAATAACACCAAGCAGATATAAGAAGAGGTTCAATTTTCTCAAGTCTCTTTACTCTCATTAAAAAGTATGACAATAGAATTGATTTGAACAAAGCTAAAATTATTTATAAATCCAACAATTATATTAAGAGGAGGATTGCAGAATCATCATAATTAACAAGGTAGATAATGTAAATTTATCTGAAGGGCAATATAAATTCAACAAATTTTTTTCGATTAATGTGGCTAAACTCATTTATAAACCACCAAAACCAATCCTTCACAGGTATTAGAAATTTTCCCCCAGAATCACGCAGATATTTGTCTTTTATTTTGTTTCCTCTGTTTTTATTTTTTAAATTTTTTGTTTGCCTTTATATACTGAATGAAGTCACCTGCCTTGCATTTCCTTGTACAGTTGATAATGGCGATAAGCCGAAACTAGTCCTGTTTTGTAAATGAATCAGATACAAATATTGTGGTTTATTATTATTTGTTCTGCACTGAATATATATCTCTTTAATGTGATATCCTATAATATATATATATATATATATATATATATATATATATATATATAGTCATATGAGTGCTGCTGACCGTCTGATATTCTTTATTTACTATTAAGGAACATCGTTTCGGCCCTATTGCCCATCTTCAGGTTCTAAAATCATAAGACAATAAAATACATTCAGATATGATTAAATTTTTATTGTCAGTAAACTTATAAAGAAGTCATAAAATCTGTTCAAGTAGAAAAATTAAGACAGTAAAATAAATTAGGCTATTAAAAATATAAACCAAAAACTTTTTACCAAACTAACATTATATTAAGATCATATTTAGATTAAAATCTGCTAAAGTAAAAGATCTACATATATAGTAACAAATAACGATGCATAATACAAGATTTAAGAAATCTTAAAAAAAGGACTAGATCAAATTTAAACTTGCAATATTAAAAGTAATCAACTTAAGATCATGTAGATAAAAAAATAGATAACTCAGCGATATAAAAGAAAAAAAGTATCAAACCTAAAATTGTTTCAAAGTATCTATCTAATGTAACCACTAATAAAAAGAAAAAGAACAAGTAACGAAACAAAAGCAAATTATTAAAGTATAATATGGCTTACCGATGAAGTTCATGTAAAATCACAAAGTGAAGATAGTATGATGGCAGTGGCTTAAAGAAGGATAGGATTTTGATTGGTTGGTTGGTGAATAAGAGAAAGTTGGTTGGTTGTCGAAATGAGAATGGGGACAGCGCTATTATCAATGTTGACTGTAAGAGATTTTGTCTTTAGCAGTAGGGATTCCAAAGTTCTTAGACTATATTCATTGTAATTGCTAGCAATTATTTTAAAATTTTCGATAGAACATTCTGTCTTGCATTGTATAATATGATTTTTAATTACAGATGCCTCCTTCCTAGACAAATATAACCCAGTGCGATGGCTTATTCCCATGTAAGAACAAAACCTCTCTTTCAATTAGACAAACTTCCTCTTGAAATAAGCAGCGGTATTTTTTACGCCTTTACTTGCCCTTGTTGTTTGCAGGGAACCTATACTGGTAGTATGGTTCGCTCATTGAAAGAGAGGTTTTGTTCTTACCTGGGAATAAGCTATCGCTTGTTGCGCAAATATCTTTGATTTGGGGTATATTGTGATTCAGCGTTACAAGCCTGCATAGAAGGTTCATCAGAAATGGCGGGGAGCGTTTGGTCTTTCTTCTTTCATAAATCTTGTGAATTATTCTTATTTAAATGTCAAAATAATGTCTCCGCGCTTTATATAAATCTTTATAATACAAAATAATCAGACTTCTTCTTTGCCAGGAGATTTAATAACACTTTGTCTCTGAATTTATTTGATAAAACAACCTTGGGTTGATGATAAACCGAAATCAGAATGCACAAGGTCAATAGTTCATTGTGATTAAATGGCAGGGAATGCAAAAAAACTATTAGATATTAGGGATAGCGGGAGTTAAGGAAATTCGAGGATATATTACTTATGTGACATTGAATGATGGCGAATGGTTAGGGTATGAACAATGAAGATGATAATCTCAATAATGGCAATCATCTGGAATCTTACGAAAATCATTTTTTATAAAGAACATTGGTGCCTTTGATTGAGGTAACCATATTTAAAATAAAATGATTTACCATTATTAATTGTCGTAGGATTCTTTCTAATAAAAACCCTACTATCCTGCCCCCCCTTTTATAATAGTGTGTCATATAATTCCCCCCTTTTTGTTCTATTCTAAGACTGCTAAGAGTGTCTAATATATATTGATATCTGAATATCTTAAAGAACAGAAACGTTCCGAGACACGTAAGGATATATAAGAAAAACGCAAAATAATCCCAAAATAAACTTATATTTTAACTTTAACCATTGAATACACAACATCAAAAAATTAATTACAGCAATACTCTGAATATTATCATAAACAAGAATTAATTAAATTAGTTTACCCACAAAAATTGGTTAATTTCTCTACACACAACAATAATATAAGAATTAGGCTTATGGACTCATGTGGAGTTTGAAGGCCTCAGAAATGTCCGTGACTCACGACGCGTGCCGTCTGTCCAGATGTTAATGGGCGAAATTACACGGTCGTTTTGGCGAGGGTAGCAGCTGGGGGGTCCACACGTTCTTACGGGAGGGGGGGGGGTCTTCAGGACGAGAACAATTTCGGTGCTTTATGCAACACCTAGGCAGTCGTGGTCTCTCTGGAGAGAGTGAGTCGAACTTGGTTCTTAAATCAAGTTAACTTGGAGTGCGGTGTGACCACCGAGTAACGAGCTCGAGGAGGTGCTTTTCTCCTTCATTACTTATTTCCTCATGGACTAGGACTAAACTTGGGGAAGGTTTTCTTCAAGGAAGAGGATATCAGAGGGTGAGTTTCTCTGGCGAGAATAAGTTACTTAAAGTTTGGTTTGGTAACCCAGAACTAGCTCGAGGATGAGCTTCTTCTTAGTTCAAGTCTTCTTCAAGGGCAAGTATAATGAAGGGGCATTTCTTTGACGAGAATAATTTGAACTTAGTTCCTTACCAAGTAAACTTAGGAGTTCCGTGTGGCCACCGAATAACGGGCTCGAGGGGGAGCCTTTTCCTTCTTCTTTTCTTAATTCCTCAAGGACGAGGAATACCCCTGGTGTTTAAGGTGCACCAGGATATGAGGAGTCTCTCTGGCGAGAGTAAGTTGAATTTAACAAAGTAAACTTAACGTTTGGTTTGATAACCAGGGACTTAGCTCAAGGATGAGCTTCTTCTTAGCCCCTTAAGGTAGGTAGCCCTGCCTCTCTTGCATGGTACTTCTTGGTCTGGCGAGCCAAGTACTCTAACTCTCCAGTCTCGGTAGTTCGGTTTGATCCGAAGACTGCGTCACCTAGTGACTGACGTATACTACCTTGATTTTTCGCAGAGTTCCTCATTTATACCTCGTCACCCCACTGGGGAAGTGGTAAGGGGGGAAGTGGCTTGAGGACGGCCCCAAGAGAGTTCTTTTTCCAAACGGTTTTTCTCACGAAGTCAAGCATCGGCTCCTCGTTATCCTTTCAGCTTGGGCGAAACACGTCTTCAATTTCTTGTTTGACGTGAAACTGGATCTCACTCTCCTGGGAGAGCTCTTACATTTTGACCTTTAGGGTCTTTCATGGCCCTGAGTTGTGCCATGCTGCGGTTACGCTTTTGACTCGCCGATGCCTGGGTCGGATGTCTTTGCGGTAACCGCCTTAGGACTGCATCACGAGTGAACGGGTGGAGGGGGATGGAAAGTGACGATTCCCATACAACACCTCTCATCGAAGAACTTAACGGGAGGGGCGGGGGGGGGGACGCCCGGGAACTCAAAACAACTTACTTAACCTAGTAGAGATTAGCAAAGTTGTATTTCTTCGAGCCCTCTCTCACATTAAGTTTCCTTACACATGAGCGCCCTCGCGCGCGTTTACACAGGCAATGTGTCGAACTAGACCTACTCGCAATACAATTTTACATAAAATTTAAAAAAACTTAATTCGTCGATTAACCACAAAAAAAAACAAGCTACTTCCTTATATTTCTAAGTTTTTTAGAACTTAAATCCTACCGATAAATATTAACACGTACAACAAATGAAAACATGGTTTTAGGCTCATTAGGTACTGAAATACCCCTAAATGGTTTTTCGTCTCCGCCTATAGAGCAGCTGTACTTTATCGGCTCCTTTGATATAGCTGATCCTAAAATGGTGCTCTAAGACCAATACTTTACCGCGCCTGAGTCAGCCGTTCAGTTTATTGAGTCTACCCAAGTATGTTACTAAATGGTAGCGGTATTTCAACCTACTCGACTTACCCATATTATAGTACTTGACTAACTTCAAACTGAACATTAAGGCTAGAGCGGCCTGTTGCAACGGGGCATAATTGATGGGAGAGTGGGTCCCATAGCTCTCCTTTAACCAGGTACACGGGAAGATCGTGTCTGCGTTCGATCTTTGGGAATCGAGAAAACTTTTCCCTGCGAGGTCGTTAATGGGCGTGGCGCTCACTACGAATTGGCGATTTAGCGGTAACTCCGTGGACGTTCCGTTCAGCGAGGAGACTACTAGGGGTAGTGAATACTCATCCGCTTCTAACATTTGATTAGTCTTACCTGGGTGTATCGCAATAGCACCTCTTTCCTCCTTCCTTGTCAACTCATTTGACTCACTTCTCTTAGCAGGTAGTTCTTCAGGTACACCTGCGTGTACCTCTACCCTACCTTCTACATCTTCCCTGATAACCCCATTTGGTTGGGTTCTTCTCGTAGGTTCTTCCTAAGGTACACATGCTGGGACCTCATCCCTACTTTCTTCTTCTTCCATCGTTACCGCATTTGGCTGGGTTTCCCTCAATGCTCCTTCCTTAGGTCTAGGCCGGGCTACAACTTCCTTGGCCTATATGAGATTTTCGATAGGTGCTCTTTCGAGTGCGAGCAATCTTTCCTTTTCTTCTTTCTCTTTTCTCTCAGCTTGAGCACGTTCTTTTTTCCTCTTCATTCTCCTTTCCTCCGCCTCTTTTTTTGCTTTCGCTATTTCATTTTCCCGTAAGGTTCTTCTTTCTTCATCTTCTAGGTTTATCTTCATTTTTTTTCATCATCTTCTCGTTTTATCTTTATTCTCCTTTCCTCATCTTTCCTTTCTATCCTTATTCCAAGTTCTTTTGCTTCTCTTTTTAACTGTCGTATCCTTTCGTTTGTCTTACTTCCGCTTGAGAATCTTCTTTCCTCTATTTCTATTTTCCGCTGTATTCGGGATTCTTCACTTTTCCGGTTCATCCATATTTACATTGCTTCCTGTTTTCTTTTATCCTCGCTATTTATATTTTCCCTCTTTCTATCAAACTGTATTATTTCTTCTTCTTCTTCTGTTTGTATTCTCAATTCTTCACGGATGTAGGCATCCATATCCTTGCCTTCCAATCCCAGAATTTTGGCTTGTAGGTTAAATCTTTCGACCGGATCCATTTTGTGTTGGTCCGTCGAATTTTCCTTACTGTACTCTCAGGTAATTATGCCACCACTCACCAGGTAGCGCTCAGCATAACTTACCCTTTAATTCCACTACTATGCTGATTGAAATAACACTCCCGACAACAAATTTACCACTTGGCCTACCAATTACCTTTAGATTGTTACCACCCCTAAAGTTACCAATTTTTCTCTCATCAATTATTCTCTTATTCCTGATATGATATCCTTTACGAGTTGGCTCTTTCTTAATTTGACACTGCTGGGTTCTTTCCAATAACAACCTACAAACCTGACACCACTTTTATTTATGTGCTAGAATTCCCCTCCTTTTTGAGGTATTCTAAGAGTGCTAAAAGTGTCTAATATATATTGATATCTGAATATCTTAAAGAACAGAACCGTTCCGAAACACGTAAGGATATATAAGAAAAACGCAAAATAATCCCCCCAAAAACTTATATTTTAACTTTAACCATTGAATACACAACATCTAAAAATTAATTACAGCAATACTCTGAATATTATCATAAACAAGAATTAATTAAATTAGTTTACCCACAAAAATTGGTTAATTTCTCTACACACAACAATAATATAAGAATTAGGCTTATGGACTCATGTGGAGTTTGAAGGCCTCAGAAATGTCCGTGACTCACGACGCGTGCCGTCTGTCCAGATGTAAATGGGCGAAATTACACGGTCGTTTTGGCGAGGGTAGCAGCTGGGGGGTCCACACGTTCTTACGGGAGGGGGGGGGTCTTCAGGACGAGAACAATTTCGGTGCTTTATGCAACACCTAGGCAGTCGTGGTCTCTCTGGAGAGAGTGAGTCGAACTTGGTTCTTAAATCAAGTTAACTTGGAGTGCGGTGTGACCACCGAGTAACGAGCTCGAGGAGGTGCTTTTCTCCTTCATTACTTATTTCCTCATGGACTAGGACTAAACTTGGGGAAGGTTTTCTTCAAGGAAGAGGATATCAGAGGGTGAGTTTCTCTGGCGAGAATAAGTTACTTAAAGTTTGGTTTGGTAACCCAGAACTAGCTCGAGGATGAGCTTCTTCTTAGTTCAAGTCTTCTTCAAGGGCAAGTATAATGAAGGGGCATTTCTTTGACGAGAATAATTTGAACTTAGTTCCTTACCAAGTAAACTTAGGAGTTCCGTGTGGCCACCGAATAACGGGCTCGAGGGGGAGCCTTTTCCTTCTTCTTTTCTTAATTCCTCAAGGACGAGGAATACCCCTGGTGTTTAAGGTGCACCAGGATATGAGGAGTCTCTCTGGCGAGAGTAAGTTGAATTTAACAAAGTAAACTTAACGTTTGGTTTGATAACCAGGGACTTAGCTCAAGGATGAGCTTCTTCTTAGCCCCTTAAGGTAGGTAGCCCTGCCTCTCTTGCATGGTACTTCTTGGTCTGGCGAGCCAAGTACTCTAACTCTCCAGTCTCGGTAGTTCGGTTTGATCCGAAGACTGCGTCACCTAGTGACTGACGTATACTACCTTGATTTTTCGCAGAGTTCCTCATTTATACCTCGTCACCCCACTGGGGAAGTGGTAAGGGGGGAAGTGGCTTGAGGACGGCCCCAAGAGAGTTCTTTTTCCAAACGGTTTTTCTCACGAAGTCAAGCATCGGCTCCTCGTTATCCTTTCAGCTTGGGCGAAACACGTCTTCAATTTCTTGTTTGACGTGAAACTGGATCTCACTCTCCTGGGAGAGCTCTTACATTTTGACCTTTAGGGTCTTTCATGGCCCTGAGTTGTGCCATGCTGCGGTTACGCTTTTGACTCGCCGATGCCTGGGTCGGATGTCTTTGCGGTAACCGCCTTAGGACTGCATCACGAGTGAACGGGTGGAGGGGGATGGAAAGTGACGATTCCCATACAACACCTCTCATCGAAGAACTTAACGGGAGGGGCGGGGGGGGGGACGCCCGGGAACTCAAAACAACTTACTTAACCTAGTAGAGATTAGCAAAGTTGTATTTCTTCGAGCCCTCTCTCACATTAAGTTTCCTTACACATGAGCGCCCTCGCGCGCGTTTACACAGGCAATGTGTCGAACTAGACCTACTCGCAATACAATTTTACATAAAATTTAAAAAAACTTAATTCGTCGATTAACCACAAAAAAAAACAAGCTACTTCCTTATATTTCTAAGTTTTTTAGAACTTAAATCCTACCGATAAATATTAACACGTACAACAAATGAAAACATGGTTTTAGGCTCATTAGGTACTGAAATACCCCTAAATGGTTTTTCGTCTCCGCCTATAGAGCAGCTGTACTTTATCGGCTCCTTTGATATAGCTGATCCTAAAATGGTGCTCTAAGACCAATACTTTACCGCGCCTGAGTCAGCCGTTCAGTTTATTGAGTCTACCCAAGTATGTTACTAAATGGTAGCGGTATTTCAACCTACTCGACTTACCCATATTATAGTACTTGACTAACTTCAAACTGAACATTAAGGCTAGAGCGGCCTGTTGCAACGGGGCATAATTGATGGGAGAGTGGGTCCCATAGCTCTCCTTTAACCAGGTACACGGGAAGATCGTGTCTGCGTTCGATCTTTGGGAATCGAGAAAACTTTTCCCTGCGAGGTCGTTAATGGGCGTGGCGCTCACTACGAATTGGCGATTTAGCGGTAACTCCGTGGACGTTCCGTTCAGCGAGGAGACTACTAGGGGTAGTGAATACTCATCCGCTTCTAACATTTGATTAGTCTTACCTGGGTGTATCGCAATAGCACCTCTTTCCTCCTTCCTTGTCAACTCATTTGACTCACTTCTCTTAGCAGGTAGTTCTTCAGGTACACCTGCGTGTACCTCTACCCTACCTTCTACATCTTCCCTGATAACCCCATTTGGTTGGGTTCTTCTCGTAGGTTCTTCCTAAGGTACACATGCTGGGACCTCATCCCTACTTTCTTCTTCTTCCATCGTTACCGCATTTGGCTGGGTTTCCCTCAATGCTCCTTCCTTAGGTCTAGGCCGGGCTACAACTTCCTTGGCCTATATGAGATTTTCGATAGGTGCTCTTTCGAGTGCGAGCAATCTTTCCTTTTCTTCTTTCTCTTTTCTCTCAGCTTGAGCACGTTCTTTTTTCCTCTTCATTCTCCTTTCCTCCGCCTCTTTTTTTGCTTTCGCTATTTCATTTTCCCGTAAGGTTCTTCTTTCTTCATCTTCCAGGTTTATCTTCATTTTTTTTCATCATCTTCTCGTTTTATCTTTATTCTCCTTTCCTCATCTTTCCTTTCTATCCTTATTCCAAGTTCTTTTGCTTCTCTTTTTAACTGTCGTATCCTTTCGTTTGTCTTACTTCCGCTTGAGAATCTTCTTTCCTCTATTTCTATTTTCCGCTGTATTCGGGATTCTTCACTTTTCCGGTTCATCCATATTTACATTGCTTCCTGTTTTCTTTTATCCTCGCTATTTATATTTTCCCTCTTTCTATCAAACTGTATTATTTCTTCTTCTTCTTCTGTTTGTATTCTCAATTCTTCACGGATGTAGGCATCCATATCCTTGCCTTCCAATCCCAGAATTTTGGCTTGTAGGTTAAATCTTTCGACCGGATCCATTTTGTGTTGGTCCGTCGAATTTTCCTTACTGTACTCTCAGGTAATTATGCCACCACTCACCAGGTAGCGCTCAGCATAACTTACCCTTTAATTCCACTACTATGCTGATTGAAATAACACTCCCGACAACAAATTTACCACTTGGCCTACCAATTACCTTTAGATTGTTACCACCCCTAAAGTTACCAATTTTTCTCTCATCAATTATTCTCTTATTCCTGATATGATATCCTTTACGAGTTGGCTCTTTCTTAATTTGACACTGCTGGGTTCTTTCCAATAACAACCTACAAACCTGACACCACTTTTATTTATGTGCTAGAATTCCCCTCCTTTTTGAGGTATTCTAAGAGTGCTAAAAGTGTCTAATATATATTGATATCTGAATATCTTAAAGAACAGAACCGTTCCGAAACACGTAAGGATATATAAGAAAAACGCAAAATAATCCCCCCAAAAACTTATATTTTAACTTTAACCATTGAATACACAACATCTAAAAATTAATTACAGCAATACTCTGAATATTATCATAAACAAGAATTAATTAAATTAGTTTACCCACAAAAATTGGTTAATTTCTCTACACACAACAATAATATAAGAATTAGGCTTATGGACTCATGTGGAGTTTGAAGGCCTCAGAAATGTCCGTGACTCACGACGCGTGCCGTCTGTCCAGATGTAAATGGGCGAAATTACACGGTCGTTTTGGCGAGGGTAGCAGCTGGGGGTCCACACGTTCTTACGGGAGGGGGGGGGGTCTTCAGGACGAGAACAATTTCGGTGCTTTATGCAACACCTAGGCAGTCGTGGTCTCTCTGGAGAGAGTGAGTCGAACTTGGTTCTTAAATCAAGTTAACTTGGAGTGCGGTGTGACCACCGAGTAACGAGCTCGAGGAGGTGCTTTTCTCCTTCATTACTTATTTCCTCATGGACTAGGACTAAACTTGGGGAAGGTTTTCTTCAAGGAAGAGGATATCAGAGGGTGAGTTTCTCTGGCGAGAATAAGTTACTTAAAGTTTGGTTTGGTAACCCAGAACTAGCTCGAGGATGAGCTACTTCTTAGTTCAAGTCTTCTTCAAGGGCAAGTATAACGAAGGGGCATTTCTTTGACGAGAATAATTTGAACTTAGTTCCTTACCAAGTAAACTTAGGAGTTCCGTGTGGCCACCGAATAACGGGCTCGAGGGGGAGCCTTTTCCTTCTTCTTTTCTTAATTCCTCAAGGACGAGGAATACCCCTGGTGTTTAAGGTGCACCAGGATATGAGGAGTCTCTCTGGCGAGAGTAAGTTGAATTTAACAAAGTAAACTTAACGTTTGGTTTGATAACCAGGGACTTAGCTCAAGGATGAGCTTCTTCTTAGCCCCTTAAGGTAGGTAGCCCTGCCTCTCTTGCATGGTACTTCTTGGTCTGGCGAGCCAAGTACTCTAACTCTCCAGTCTCGGTAGTTCGGTTTGATCCGAAGACTTCGTCACCTAGAGACTGACATATACTACCTCGATTTTCCCCAGAGTTCCTCATTTATACCTCGTAACCCCACTGGGGGAGTGGTAAGGGAGGGAGAGGCTTGAGGACGGCTCTAGGAGAGTTCTTTTTCCAAACGGTTTTTCCCACGAAGTCAAACATCGGCTCCTTGTTAGCCTTCGAGCTTGAGCGAAACACCTCTCCATTTTCTTGTTTTGACGTGAACCTGGATCTCACTCTCCTGGGAGAGCTCTTACATTTTGACCTTTAGGGTCTTTCATGGCACTGAGTTGTGCTAGGCTGCGTTTACGCTTTTGACTCACCGATGCCTGTGCCGGATGTCTTTGCGGTAAACGCCTTGGGACTGCATAACGAGTAAACGGGGGGAGGGGGAGGGAAAGTGACGATTCCCCTACATTAATGATGGTGGAAGCTAATAATGTTCGATTTGAAATGGTTTACCTCTGGCGTGGCGTGTGATTAGCTGCTTGTCATCACAACTTTTTGCACATACATTTGATACCAAAAAGTTTTATATCAGTAGCTAAGACCATAATCTTTTACCAGGGGTGATGAACCGTTCATTGTATTCTAACAAAATTTTGAGATATCGAGTGGAATGTATAAATAGAAAAAACACAAGCTCTCTGCAAGTTTGATCAAAAAATAAATAAATAATTTTACTTGATATAAAAATTTGCGCATAAAAGGTTTTTCATACTTTATTGACTATTTATTAGTAAAGACATTTTTCTTAATGAGCCACTTTAAAAAATTATATAAGTTTTATTTAGGTATAAATAAACTTTGTTTATAAAGATTGACCAAATCGTCTTTGAAAATCTTCTCCTACTCGCCGATATTTTGAGGGTCTCTGGCAAGGACGCGGACCTTCTGTTCTACTAAGAAAAGACAATTTCAATGTGTGCTTTCAGTCTTTTTCGTCTGGAAATACCCTTCTTTCAGGGCAATTTCTTAGAAAATTTCTCTATTATTCTTTATTTAATATTAGCTTGATTAAACGAAGTAATTGTCCATCATCTAATTAATCTAACACTATGCATTATTCTAGGAACACGGGGTAATTAAATCCAGCCTTGCTACTTTAACGCCAAATATACCTGACATCATTTGTGCTGAACAACTAAACATTCATTTCAACTAACCCTCGCTTATGCTACTAAAATATAGGAATCTTTCACCAAATGATCGTTAGCTTAATTATGATAAGATTCCGTTTGAATAATTTTAAACCAGATGTCTTGCTCGCACTATGTTCATACTTTTCTGATTTATGCAACATATTGGACACTGTTCAAACCATGATAACATAGAGGCCTTCCTCTCCAAGTGGATAACTCAACTCTCTTATATTCATCTTAGTGTTATTTTGAATATATTCAAAGCTCCTTCATACCTTGCAAAGCCGAATGAGTAAGATTGGTAACCCTTTCTGCTTCCCTAACTTAGATTTCATGACATTTAGTTTTTTAGAAATCTTATTTTAGCTCATCTTTTATTTGAATTTTGCATGTATTATCGATATGATATCTAGAAACATCTTTGTTTCTTTCTCCATGATGATTGTTCGTAAAAAAAGACTGATATAATGCTAAAGAAAAAGTTGCTATGTCTATATAGACTCTACCAGACTAGTACAAATGAAAAAGAAAATGTCCCAAAATCTACTAGTTTGACTTCGAATCTGTGTCATAAATTAAACCGTATAAATTAAAAATATGAATATGAAAAAAATATCGTTTGAATAACATTTAGTTGCAAATTTTCCTTAAAATATTTTCTTATTTCTTAAATTATATATCAAACTTTTGAAATTTGTGTGTCGAGAATTACATCTTTCTCAATTCCTTCAAACGCCGTTAGCATACAATAAAAGGCGCCGAAACTATTACGAACACTTATGCTATTATGTATGGTTATGACTATTTTCTGGAAAACTGGAGGAATAGCTTCATCTAGATTATGTTGGAATATGGAGTGAAAACAGTAATATGATATGAAAAATGCTTTTCTGTAAGATAATGTGAATAATGAAGCGACCAAAGGAGAATTACGGTGTCTTTACTGAAGTTTCCACAATATCTTGGCTTTTGTTATTTTTAACTAGGGGTCGGGACATTTTATATTAGGAAAAATCGCGTTCAATGTCAATTAATGCATTAAAAGGTTGACATTTTTGACGATGCCGTAAGCTGACATGCTTGTTCTTTATATCTCAAACTAAAGTGTAAATCAACAGTGAAAAATACAAGACATCTTTAATGAGAGCTGATATCTGATAATACCCTTACCAATTAATTAATTATATATATAAGAGAAACAGCTTCACAGGCCAAAGCTATATCCGCTTTTGGCCAAGGTTTATTTGTCTTAACATTTTTATAAAGTTTCCAGTACATATCTCCTAATAATTTACTCGTGATATATTTATTTTTAAAAGAAATCATTCTTTCTAGACCTAAAGACGAAAAAGGTTCATCCGAAGTCTTTTTTTAAATACGAAAAAACAATACTCAAGATTCTTTTTTACTCCAAATAAATTTTGTCTAATAACTTTATTTTGCTTTAATCGGTTTTAGGAGCCAGTAGCTATGTATTCCCACCTGATAAAGATTAACTCCGATAAAACTTTAGAACTATGTAAAAATAGCAACCATGCCTAAATTTTAATAAATTTTCCTAACTTCAACATTTGTAATTGCTTTTGTTTGAAAAATTCCTAAATAATTGATACTCTTTTTTATTTCTAAACATCGCCATTTAATATTTCAATACATTAAAGTAAGTCTTAAAAGAAATTGGATAAAAACTTAAAATATATCAGGTTGGCCAGAAAACCTGGATTCACTTAAGAAGCTGAAAGAAGAAAACAAAATTATGGAGCAACTCCAACATTAGGATAAGTTAGCATTTGTCATTCGACTAAATTAATTTAGGTTAGCCTTACTCACAGACTACATTACGTCCGGTTAACCTTACTCATTTGACTACCATCCTCCGTACGCTACTGCTGTTTGTTGCTCCTGCGCAGTTTATTCTCTTTTTGTAAGCCCCAACTGAGATAAATGAGTTTGAAGAAAGTAGAATTCGAGTTTTGCTTTGCTACAATTACAAGCAAAAACTTTCTACAAGAATTGTTATGAAAGAATTTTGCGATACTGAAGGAGAAGGCAAGGTAATTCAGGCGAAGATCTCGAAGGCACAGATGTTTGAAGTCTGGTAATCTTATCCTTAACGATCAATCACGTTCCGGGTGACCATAAACCTTTGACAGAGAGGTTTTACTGGCATGATTGAATGTTAAACCTTCTCCAAGCAGCCCTGATCTCTCGGAAGTTGTTGGAGTATCATCCCATCATATTGTGCTGAACCGATTCCATCAAATGGATTTTATTCACAAGAAGCTCCGATTGGATCCATATGAGCTCATCGTACCACAATCAACCCGTAGAGTAGAGATTTTTAGGCAACTTCCCAATAACTCTATGTCCGAACAATTCTGGATGCGAATTGCTACATCAGATGAGATGCAGGTGTATTTTGTCAATCGCTATCGGGAGAGGAAATGGGTTCCGCGAGGCGAACAACCGGCATCTGTTCCACAACGGAATCAGTTTGACAAGAAGTTGATGATCTCTCTCTGGCGGAATACCTAAGGAGTACTGCATTTTTAGCTTGTTCTACATAGTTGCGCCATTGACAATAAAATGTACTGCCAGCAGCTAGACAGCGTGTAGGAAAAACTAAAGAAGGTATTCATCCATAAAATTTTGTTGTTTTCTTTCGGCTTCCTTTTAGATTTAGGACTTTCCGGCCAACCATATACCTAGCCGAACAATAAGTAAAAAAATCTATTATTATTCGACCCCTCCCTCCAAAACTTTCCTAGATATAGTGTTATTGATAAAATGGAACAATTTATTGAAATAATGTTTCTTTATGTGTATATTACAAGTAATTTATTATTTTAAAATCGGTTATTATGTACGTAATAACCGATTTAGGTATTGGTGGAGGGGGGGTTATTATCTTAATGATAAATGAGAATGTAACTGAAAAAATCGATCGAGCGTATAAAAGCTTTAATTTAAACATATTAGCTCTATCTCAAGCCATAAACCTAAACATTTCCACATACACTATATCAACCAACCTTATAGACACTCATAACCGTACGTGCTTCAATAGGAAATATTACATTACGTAAATATTGCGATGTAAAAACTCGGGCGCATACCAAAATATGATGCTAATAGTATTGACTCGATTTTGAGTGGCTTCATTCCTTATAAAGAAACTATAATGAGGTTTCAGTGGATGTTCGATCATTCTATATTACGATTTTTATCATTTTAGTCGATATAGTATGGGGTTGCATGACTAGTATAAAACGGGAGTAAGCATTGTGCATTTTCAAGCAATTGAGAGAGAATATTTGCAAGAGAGATAGATACTGGTATAAGTACAGTAAATAGAATAAAGAGAGAGTATGCTTAATAAAAATACTACATTGAATTCAAAAGTCATTTCCTTTAACAGAGCGACTCTATCTAAATGTGTAGTATAGGCTTCGTGGAATAATGGCCGAATATAAAAGATCTATTTGCCTTGTAAATTATATTCAACTCGAGTGCAATAAAAGTGTTTGCTAGCTCTCATGGTTTTTCTAAGACCTTATCAAGAAGAAAGAATTCAGGATCAGTCTTTCCTTATCCTACAGGTCAAAGATAAATTGTCGAATAAAAATACAAAATTTACTATGGCAGTATGTCAAGCTTCTATTTGTATCCGTTTCTTGATAAATTGCATATTGCTATCACTGATATCTAGCGGCGATTGCAAAAGTCCTGTTACACTTTTAATTCTTTCCTCATGATTGCCCACAATGTATGAAGGATGAGTTCGTCGACGCAACTGTGCCGGTCCTGGCAAGCCTTGCATTTAACATAAGCCCAAAGGCTGTATTCGAGGGGAATGAGGTCGCATGACTGCAGTGGCCAATAGTTATTCTTTGACCAGAAGTCCATGTTTGACCTCACCAACTCTTGCATGGTCTTGGCTGTATCGGCCGGGGCAACCCCTTGCTGACAGACGCAATTTACCTTCTTCGTAATCTTTCTCTAACAGGACAGGACTGTCGTGGCCAAGATATCTCTTTAATCGATAGCGGTTAGTTTGTAACCGGCCGAAAACCACACTGAAATGATCTTCATGCTATTGAAAGCCAAGATACTGAGCATCATTATTGGAGCCATGGTGCTATATCGTGGACACGTAGAGGACCTCAAGCACGTCGTGGACCGTAAAAGATCTTTTATCATGAGAAAGATGTGAATTCGATTGTCATGAATCTTTACGGCGTTGAGAAATCTACGACAGCGCTCCCAACGTTGTTTTTACATAAGATCGGTGAACAGAGCCTTTTTCACGCAGCTTAACCTCTCTCCACACAGTTTATTTGCGGCCCTTGCCACCGTGACCACCGATATGATCTTCATGTTTGCGGGAGCTGTCATTTTAATCTTCGGAGCACTTTTGAAGGCAACTGAACGTCTGCTTGGAAGAGATCGAACTTTGAGGTCTTTCTTGATCTTTATCATCTCCACGACTCAGTGAACTATCTTCCAGGTAACGTTGGGTCGCTTGGTTTTTTCGGATTTATTATGGCCCGTGCGCACAAGAGCAGAGATCTTGATTCTTTTCAATTCTATCGTAATACAACTGTACACAATACAAAAGAAGTTTTAATGACACTTGCTAAAAAAGTAGAAATTTAAGTGTGTTTGACAGAACATTTCCCTATCACACACATAATCATGAAAGAAGAAAAACCGATTGTCACTGAAATTCGGCAAAATTGGGTAGTTCTTTGAATAGTATGCTAAGCCGCTATTTTATATTCATAATATTTCAACGCATTCATATTTTTAGTTAGAAATCCCGCGAAATGAAATCTACACAATATTTTGAAGGAACCTCGTTTAATTAGGGATTCTGAAACAATAACCTCTTTACTTCACTTTCCTCCCATCTCTCGAGATCTTCACCTAATCCACTCAAATCTTATCTTTACTGTGTTATTTAACTTTCTTGCATAAATCTTAATTAAAAAGCAACGATACCGTCGTTTTATCACTTTTTAATGGATTCAGGTCAGTTGAAAACAGTGATATACTCGTCAAGAAAAGACTTCAAGGAATGGCCGAGTGGAATGATGCGTTATCCTAGATATAAACTGTAGTTTATGCGTCATAGGCTAGCAGAAAGGGCCAAGCACGCTGTCGTGGCATTTCTTCGTAAACTTGTGCATAGATTCATCTATGGTACCTGAGAACTTATACTCTTTCCCCAGTAAGAAAATCTAATACAATATCATGCAAATATTTATAGTAATTGTTAATAATGTGGTCTATATGATTTTAAGTATAATGGTAGAGATTTTATATCAAGTTATAATCTTTATTTTTATTTACATGTTTTCACTTCCAACATTTAATTCGCTTTCAACAAATAAAGTTCATTCTCGATATAGATTTTTTAAAATTTGGTAAAGGATCACGAGGAACAGACCTGAAAGTTGTTTGAATAGAAAAAAGCCTTATGTTAAATTTAGGGGTAGGGAAATTGTGCAGACAATTCCAGCTGAATTAAATAAGAAAAGCCTCTAATTTGGAATTATATGGAGTGTATAGTAGCCGTCTTTTTGCAGGAGCAATAGAGAAGAAGATGAACTCACATCCATTTTAGATAAAAATAAAACAAGCAACACAAGAATTCATAAAATTGCACATTTCTTACAATTATTTCCAACCAGTTCGATGCAATATATAGTTAGGATCAAATATGTTGGAGTAGTAAAAAATGGCACTTATTATTAAGTAAATATTAAAACTTTAACGATAAAAGGGATAAAACTGTATGTTAAGTAGTTACGAGTTTTGTGTTTGATTAGATGGATAAACAAAGAGGTCATTTAGATTGTTTTTAGTGCCTACGTATAATATTTTCGGTACATAGTTCTCATATACTAAGTTGTTTCTCTGAACCAATCTGTTTCTCTTAGAAAAAATCAGCCCAAAAACGAATGTGCTCAAGGAATTAATTAAAGGAAATGTAAATAATGGATATATAAATTACTGCTAAGGAGAGAAAGTAATGAACATAATAACGCAAGCCATTCTACTTTGCTTTTTTATGTTTTCGGGATTTTCTTGCTATGCACTCTATCATATTTGGTTTTGTATGTGCTTTCTTTTTATTTTGATTATCTTTAACTCAAATTTACTCGACTATACTATATAATTTAGGAAAGCACGAATCAGTATTTTTCTTATTGTCTTTATTATCGGAGACAATAGAAAATCGGAAGAGAGAAACGGGATTCTATACAATTTTAGACATATTAGGTTTGACAGAGATTTTGTGAGACGACGATTCAGATGTTGATTGCCTTTGGTCGATGAGTGGCGATGTATTTCTTAGAACCACGAATGTTTTGGAAACTGTAGTCACGCTAGCTTTCCTCTCTGCTTGATTCTGATTCTGAAGTCATGAAGTGATTTGCAATGCACGATTACTTTGCTCTTTGGGAGAATATATTGTTCTACTACAGCTTGTGATAGAACGGTCTGAGACCACTTTGATTCAGCCTCTATCACATGTTAAAACATATGCTTACCCACGTGTATCCTGCGAGAGAAAGTTGAAGGTGCGTTATCACCCATCATAGCCAATGTTTAATTAAGGAGGTTCAATCCCCCGTTTCGCCTCCATGCCTCGATCTCGCAAGATTGAATTAGACTTATGAGCAGATAAGATATTTTCCCAGGTGCCACCGGGACGTTCCCTCGAAGTCTCCCACCCAATTGTCCCCTACGCCATGGGGATGATTCCGGCTATTTATACCATAGCTTTTCCCAATTGAAGCAGATCCAGATTATATTCGCGAGGCATCAAGCCGATCCGGTCTCCCTTGTGCACCTAGGAACTCTGCCGAGAATACCCTTATTGTCCAGAAGAGGACAATATTCCTTGAGTGCCAAAGTTCGTGCCCTTCGAGGTGCCAAGTCGACAAATCGGCCCTGTTGTTCAATAAGAGAACAACATTAGAACAGCGATTGTTCTTCAAGCCCGTTCGTCAAGAAACGGTTCTCGTTCCCAAGACATCACGTCAGGATAATTGAATTCCCCCATTTTAACGTTCTTCAAGAGAACGCTTGGTTACAACAATAACCTCCATTGTTAGTCTAGAACATCTCAAATATCCTGTCACAAGGATCGCTCGTACTTCCGAGCCCCATCTCGCTCTAACTCCTTGAAGACAGTCCTTCCACATCGTTAAGCACAACCCCCCGAAGAACCCCTTCTCCTGGAAATCGCCAGTTGGACCAAATATTTCATCCCATCGCCTTCCTCTGAACGACAACCTTCCAAATACGTAAGCTGAGCATTACCTTTAATCATTTAACCTTTTGTCCACGCAACTCTGTGCTTTAAACGGTTTAGAGAACCATTTCCCCTTTTTTGCTTGTTTGCTGTTTTAAATCTCTCCAAATCTTAATCCTCAGATTAGTCAGATATTCCCATGACCTTTTTCATTTCCTGTGGTTCTCCCATTTTTAATTCCCGTTTATTTAAACATCTTCAGTGTGTTGTTTGATAGTTTATTTAAAAGAACTCTATTTTATTAATGGTAACCATATTATTTATCCTTGTGCCCCGTTCCACTTTTTAAGTATATTGAAAATAAATCAGCCTCTCCAGGCCCCCTTTCCCTTTTTGAACTAACCTCGGTCAATCAGATTACCACGCACTCGAAATATAGAATAATCTCCCTCAACGAATAGTTATATATAGTATATCGTCGGGAGCCTATTCTACAACACAGCTAGAGAACGTCTCTTCAGCATAGAAACATGATGAACTACCATAAGATACAAAGAAAGATGAGCAAGAAGAAGGGCATATGTGAAGGTGATACAGTTTGGGGTTTGGAAAGAGATAGCTGAAGAGGGGCATATAAATATACAAAGCCTTTTAGCAGCCTTAAAGAAATTAAGAGACAGAGAGAAACCGCATGTATGTATGTATGTAGGTATATGTTGTTTATCTTATCTTGTCACTGGATCAGGTGGGAGTTTCATCGGCCCTGAGGTCACTGATTCCCCTGAGGTTCCTTTCGCGCTAACATTATAGTGTCAGTAGTGCGAGTTTTGCATATACTGTATATAATATGTTTTTTACGTGCAAAAGCTCAGTTATCTATATTCACTCTTACTCATGACGTATGTTTGTTGCACCATCTACAAACTCCTTTGATTTAATTACTACACGACGAATTACCTTCCTCCTCTGATTAACCTGCCTTGTGTGCTATTTCCTCGAAGGGGAAGTTCATTCCATTACCATTTTAACTACATTTCCAATTTTCTCGCATTTCACCCTTTGTTTCTTTCTCTGTCACAAACTTTCCAAAAATTTCAGCAGTCTTTTGTATTATTTTCTCCCTCAGAAATCTTAATTCCAAACCTTGACATTTTTTGCAAGGTTATTTGTTATTTAACTAGAAATTCTCTTTGGTATATGCCCAAAAACTTGAAATGGGTTTGTGTCGGTGAAGAATTATCATATTTTATTAACATTTTTTTATTTGATGAAAATATAGCGAGATTTTATAGTAATTCGATTGGATCAATTTAGTTGGTGTCTTCTAAATAGTATTGGGAGTTATTCTGAAAGGCTACAATAACATATTCAAATGATGTTAATATTTGAAGTCGCTGAAACAGAACGCGAACAAATGGCTAGAAATTAAAATCCAAGCGTTTTCTCTCGAATATGAGAGGGATATTTTTCACTAATAAAATCACTTCAACTAAGAACGCTTTTTCAGTTAATTTATTTACGCTCTTTCCGAATTATGTGATAATGATATTTAAAAATTAACTATCTTTCTAACCCTTTCTATTTCTAGACCTATAGTCTTTTTTGGACTTGATTATATATTTCTAAATTATCTAAAATGAAGAAATCAAAATGAAGAGGAGAAAAGAAATAGATTGTACCTCTAACCAAACATCGCTATCATTAAAAATAAAGAATTGTAAGAATCATTGAAATCTTCAAACATCCTATGAAGGTCGTATTCCAAAAAACAGGAATTTAACGTACGAATCTTTGAACTCAAATTCAAGTTTTGTTGCGGATAATCTCCTAATACCACTATTTCTTCACATACGATCTCTAACATCGTCATTTTCAACCACCTTAATGCCTCTATCTTTCACCTTGAACTTAAAATTATACCAGCCTACCTTTACCATCTTCACATAGAACCCTTAGTATCACAACTGTTACCCAATTGTGTTCGCTACATACCACCCTAACCCTAATATCCCACAATATCTTGCCCACAATCCTATATTTTAGCTTCCAACACCCCTTCATAAATCTCCCCACATCACTTCAATTACCTTTCTTCTGATAAAACAATGAAACTTGTTTGCCTAATTGTTTTGGCTGTTAATGTCACCACATGCTTTTAAAAATGGACTTTTTAAACAAAAACCCTTGTATCAATTAAGCAAACTTTATTCACATGAGCTTTCAAGGATGATAATAGTGCTTTCCTCACATGGTATTTAATGGATGAAAGTAGTGCTCACCATCCGAATATCTGGAGATGGGGCTTAAAATTCCATTAGCGAAGACTAACTGCAGTTTTCCGCCTAGAAACTTACAGATATGGGGATTTTTAACAATTGTGGATCTTGTTATTCCTTGTTTCTCTGAAAGTTTCCTCTAAAAACAAAAGTTAAGTCCAAAGATCTGCAGAACAACACTCGTACATCTCACTCAGCCTTTTCACAAATACTACTTTTACTACGAAAATAATAACAAACATGGAATCAGGAATATTGAAAATACACAAAGCCAAGAAAGAAAGCGGTCAAAGACAGACACAAGATAATCAGAAAATTTATATAAATATTGATTAAAATAATCCAAGGATATACTTGATTATATTTTCATCTTATTTACATTTTCCCTCTAAAGTTGTGAATGAGATGTAAAGAAAGTAGGGAAGTTATAAAAAGATGACGGATAGCTCTATTTTGTCGGATATACAAACTACTCTGGGCTTCATTGTAAGAATGCACTTCTACCAAACTTCACCTAATTGCAACGAGAGATAGTTGTGTCAAGAATATGTACATTTAAGTGTATTATTCACAATTTGGACTTGGAAGCAGTTTTCTGTGTATTCTTGTATATAGTTTGCTATGTAATTTTCTGAGACAATTCACTTCGAAAATTACTTGGAAATTAGATTTTTTTCTTCTCCTAATAAAATTTCCGTTTGAAGCCTCCTTCTTAAGCCATAAATCATGCTCAAAAGAGAAGTACGGAGTGCCATATTCGATTCAACTTCCACGGAATACGAGTTCTTGAAGAGGCATTTTTCCCCACGAATTCCAGTCCTCATTGCCTTTATTACTTGATACTTGAATTTTTTTAGGGAGTTGGCCTGTCAGTAAAGCTTGTTTTTGATATCTGTTTACCTTTACCACGGAGTTAAGACATTAATCTTTTTCCAGCCAACCTTTTTTCACAAAGGGTTTCAAAATTAGAAAACACATTTGCTTTATATAACAAACAATAAAAAGTTTATTATTTATATAACTGTCATTTTTATTATTGGCGTTACTGGCGGGAGGGGAACTCTACAATAATAAAAATTACCTTTTTTAATTTTAACAAGCTCTGCAGCATTGGTACTTGGTTTCTTTAGGGGATTGTCTTCCTGAAATAACGTAAGTCCAACCTAAGCTTTATATTTAACTAGGAGTAAAGCTATAACATTTATTCCTTCCAAAATCATTTTACAGCAGTAGATAAGATTTTATGATCATACTTTTTTCTTTTTCTATTTGTTTCACGTATTTTATTATCCTCCCACCAAGCCCCAATTTCGTCCGGTTCCATTTTCGTAGAAATCAGAGTTAGGAATTTTCTGACTGACTTTGCCCCTTTTCTGATCTGAACTATACTACAGATATTAACTTTATTATCATTAAAACCATGTATGTCGGTTAACTTTGATTTAATTGAAAGGAATATTTTACTGCTAACCTAACTCCGTAACAAAGATCTAGGTCTGTGTAAGGAAGTCCCTCCTCTCTCTAGATAGTGTCTTACTGAGCCACTGGGCAGAACTAAATTCACCCATGTGTTCAAAACGGAAAATAACAAACATAAACAAGGAATCGAAGAGAGAAATTCGCAGAGAGAAGAATTTTAATTTGAGAAAAGATAAGAACGAAGAAATAGCACAAGTAAAAGAATAAATTTTCGGAGTAAACATAAAATAGCAGTAATGTCAGCCTTTAGGAAGAGTACCGAACTTCAATCACAATTTGGAAGAAGTGCACACCAACATATAAAGGATTTTATTGAACCGTTCCATTGCCACGTTTATTTATAGATTCCGTTCAATTGCGAAAGCCTTGCAAAAGAAATTGACACTTGTTTTGTTTATTTTGTATGAAAACTCGAAATTTTATAGAATTAGGAGAGGTTTAGTAACCCTTGGAAAAAATATAGAGGTAAACCAAAAGATAGAGAAATAAAGAAGTACAGTTATATATAGAAAGAAATGTATAGAAGTGTAGTGGTAAAACAGTCTAAATTATTTTACGGGAACTTGTTATCGATGCTTAAATTGAGGCTTCATTACGCCTAGGAGCATTCTTTCATCCTTATGCATCGAGAAGTTTCTTCAATAAAATTCTCGAGATTAGCTCCTGCCTCATATTAAAATTTTCCCTAAGGCCACTACAACTTGTCTAACTTTATAGTGGAAATTTCCCTCGTTAACTATTGTGTTTATATTTAAATATGCAAAAAGACGTATGCAGATGAAGATTAAATTTATAGTTATATTATTAAATAATGATTGTTTTTCTTCGACTTCAACTGTTCTTACGTAACTTATCTGCTTTTTACAAGAAAATCTACCATTTATTTACCCTTTTTCAATGTGGCATGTGCTGTCATCGCAAAAATAATAGAGCAAAAAAGGGATTACACCAAATATGTCCCAAGATTCGTAGAGGGGTGAAGGAATTTCTTCATATTAAATACACCTGTTCAGCATATTCTCATATCTAATTTGTTAAGTACCTCCCCTTAGGAGATGTTTCTTTAGTTCAGATAATTACTACGTGAGAATCACCCGCTGCCTATCAGATGTGGCATCTTTCTCTAACTAACCAGCAAGAGTTTAATGCCGCGGGACTCCATATCGCTCGTCCTCAGTTAACTTATCATAGCTCCATATATACGTATTTACTGCCTGTGACCACTTCTGCTTATTCCACTTGGTCATCTGTTCTGCCTTAGTGTTACTGCTTTCTCGATTTCACTCCAGTGGCTTGGAATCACCTGTTTGTCTAATACCTTCTTACGCACCTATAGGTGCCTTCAAGCGGAGACTGAGTGCTCGGCCCATTATTTATGCCAATTTTGCTCAGACAGGTGCTCTTTAAAGGTCAATGGCCTTGAAAAGCGCATTAGATAAATTAACATAATGAATCTCCCAGAAATCCAGGCTAAATTCATTTAACATCCAAAAAACCTTAAGATCGCTCCCTAAAAAAATTATCTACCGGTTATTGCAAAATTCCTGTTCACACTCGTTTAGACTCTCTCAAAAAAGGATACAATTAGACATTTTTCTTAATATTTAACCATATAAATAAAAGTTCATTTTGTAGTATTAATCAATCTAGCCGACTTTGAAGGCAAGCACGCGCTCCAAGAGAGTACTGAAGGCTGAGCTCACATTGTGGACGAAGTCCTTCCTAATCTTGTTCCGCACACGATTGAAGGAGAAGTTTGGCTAGTCGATGTTGCTGTGGCGTACCTTGCTGATCTTGCCCTCGACATAAGCCCACACCATGTTCCGAGGGCATTGAAGTCGGGCAACTGCGGCGGCCAAACTTCCTTCGAAAAGTTCATGTTCAAACACAACCACTCTTGCAGGTTATTTGGCCGTGTGGGCAGTTGCACTGTCCTGCGTAAACATGTAATGCGCCTTTTTCTTAAATTTTCTTACCCAGAGCAGGAATATTGTGGTCAAGATATCACTGTAATCTGTCTCATTTTGTTTTTAATCTGCCATGAACCACATGCGACATCTTCAATTGATTCAAAGCCACGACGCCGAAGATCATCACAGAGGCCTGAAGCTTACCACGTGGATATTCTGATTGTTAATGACTAAATCGAGGGTGTTTATTTTAGCAGAAAAATTTATCCGAATTTGATTGTCATGTCTCCTAAAGTTTTTAAGAAAATGATGATAGTACTACCGACGCTGTTCTCGAATAAAGTGGGTAAATAAAGGCCTTACAATGCACCTCAAGCTTCAGCCACCATCGTCCTTGACTCTCCTGGATACCGTGGCTACCATGACTTTTCTATTCGCAAACGCTGTCATTTTGAGCTTCTAGCACTTTCAAATGCTTTTCTCACAGCCAAACGGTTGACAACTTTAGGTCTGCTTAAACGAGGTTGATCTTTAGGGTGTTCTTCTTTCTGAAGCCTGTCCATGATGATGTGAGTGGTCATCCGGCTGTAGTTCATCCGCTTGTTGATGTCAGATTTGTTTGAACTGGCGCGTAGCAGAGTAGATATCTATATTCTTTTCACCCCTATCTCGAGACACCTACACAGAATGAAAAACACGTTTTACTGGCAGGTAAATAGAAAAAAGTTTGTAAGTCAATATACCAATATACCATATATTCTTTTCAATCTTTTTCGTTTCCTTTCGGTCTATCAATTCTAAAATGTAACTCTAGTTAATATTTTAATACTAGTCAAATTAGGATGATTATGACAGAACGATCGAAGCAGTCTCTATTCACAGGTGGCCTGAATTGTTTATCCTCTCTTTTTCAGTTATATATTGTATCATCGTAAATCATAAGATTAAAGTATATGTTTGAAAAGCATTTGTGATTAAACAGATGAAGTCAAAGAAACAAGGTCTGCTGACCATAAATTCTCGTGCTCTCATAATTCTGATTTATGACCTTATGGCCTTCCCAACTTTAAATTATTCATGGAGTATCCTTGGGAGGACCTAAATAATTTAATCATTCGAAAGAGAATGTAAAACAACATAAAGGGTTAAAATTTCGATAGAATCCGCCGAATAGTTATGATGTTATTGCCAAAAAAACGTAATTCCTAGACTGATCTTTGCAGGACTTTGTAAATTATATCATTCGAAAGAAAATGTAAAACAACATGAGAAATTTTAAATTTCATTGTAAACGGCCGAATAGTTATGATGTTATTGCTAAAACAAAATATTTATCGGGCTAACCTTAAGATGACCTTGTCAATTATATCATTGGAAAGAGAATGTAAGACAACATAAGGGTTTTAAATTTCGTTAGAATTGGCCAAATAGTTATGATGTTATTGCCAAAAAAATATAATTTCCTGGCTAACTTTGGGAGGACATTGACAATTATATGATTACAAAGAGAATGAAAATAACGTCTTATTCTAATTTATGACTTTACGAACTTCCAAAATTATTTCAATAATTCACGGACTAACTTTGAAAGGACGTTGTCAATTCAATCATTTAAAAGAGAATTTAAGACAATACAGGGGTTTCATTTCGTTGGAATCGGCCGAATAGTTATGATGTCATTGCCAAAAAACTGGTGTAGGTTTTGGTGTTGGTGAGATAGTGGTGGTGTTTGTGGTGGTGGTGTAGGCGGTTGTGGTGTAAGTGATGTAGGTGGTGGTTGTGTAGGCGGTAGTTGTGTAGGCGGTGTATGTGGATGTGAAAGGGTTGTAGGTGGTTGTGCTGTAGGTGGTTTAAGTGGTGGTGGTGCAGCTGGTGATGGTGTAGGTGGTGTAGACTGTGATTGTGTAGGTGATGTCGGTGGTGGTAGTGTAGGTGGTGGAGGTGAAGATTCAAAAGAGAATGTAAAACATCTTAAGGTGATTAAATTTCGTTAGAACCGTCCGAATAATTTAATGCCATTTCCATAAAACAAACATGCAAAATGGGGACCGAACGACATAGTGAGTTGTAGAGTCAACCTTGACTAGACTCACACGTGACTAAAAATGCTTAGCAGAGAAGATGGGGCTGTATATTCTATCACTCATTATACGAAGAAATGCCTTTGTAGGTAGGAGTATATTTACAATATAGACTCATACTATCTTTAATCGCTACCGAATGAGTTTTTACGAGTATATTATTAACTACAGTACAGATAAATATGTATACGATTAATATTATTGCAGAAAAGCATGCCTACTAAGAGACTTTAAATATTCTTTTGTACGTCTTTGTGTGCTTAATCAATTTTTTGGCCTGTTTGCGATGTTTTAATCATATTGACTTTGCTTGTGTTTTATTTCGTCAAATACTTCCTCATTATGTGTTTGTGAAATTAATATTTCTTTGTGTTTCCTTTTTAATTTTTACATGTGTCCTCTTTTGTTTCCGAGATTTCGCCTCATACCGAGCTGTGCATAAGTATTATTTAGTCATTATTCCTTACTTGTTCCTGTTTCTTTCCTTTATAGTTTTTTTCATTTCTCGCATACAATTTCGTTACATTACGCATTTAATTTATAATTCAACTATATATACTTTTTTAATGTTCATGCGCACGCACCTACTGAATGGTTGCTTTTACCTACCAGGTAGTATTTCCCGCCGAAGCTGCCATCGACCAACTATATATACGGTACTCGATGACTGACCTAACAGCCTTCCATTACTCGATACAAATACATATCTCAAACTGTTGCCTTTTACATCTTCTACAAAGTTGAAGGTCTACAACTTGCTTAAATGTTTTGCAAAATCTCATAACGGTCTTTCGTTGCACCAGTCACTTTCTTGCATTTTAAAATATAACTACAAGATCCCAACTTCTCCATCCTTAAGCCATATCTCTCAAGTGAGGACTACATCAATTCTATTCATGAGATCATTATATCGCAGTGAACTGTGTTTAAAAGACAAATTTTGTCTCTGACAATATTATATCGAATAATTTCGAGGTTTTCTGCAAGGGGGGGGGGGCACCTGGTGGCCCATCAGATAACTTCTTTAAGTAGCTGTGTTATCTCCTTAGTCGCTTACTCAAACTCCCCTGCCAGCGTGGTTACACACCCCGAGTTAAATATCTCAAAAAACACTACTTCACCTCACTTTTCTTTAAAATATTCGAAATCTTTCTCTCTTTTAATTCATTATCTATTTTTCTATCAAGAACTAGCTTACAAACTCAGTCAGGGAGCCTTCAATTTTTATCATTGCTCGCTTTATCATTCAATTCGAGTTAACTCATTCCTAAAAATAAACTCCATTATGATCTTGTTACACAGTCAGACCACCGTAGTCTCTCATCCATTAACCCTGAGCTTAATTCTCTGAATTTCGCCTAACTTCTCTAGGATAGCCCAATGTCTCTCTCTCTTCTGAACCTAACGTATCCTTCCGCTCATTTCTTTTTGCCCTCAATCTCCTTCTGAGCAGGAAGATTTTCCAAAGCAATCTAACAACATCTAAAAGATGCAGAACACCATGTCAATTGGGGAGCCCCATAGGTGGTGGCCAACAATACGGATCCCACGAAAAAGACTGACAGGCCTAAAGAATGCCTGAATGTAGCTTTGCCTTTCACCAAGACTAACCTTCTACTTGCTCCATAGTGGTTAACGCTATCTGCATTCAATAAAGACTTTTCTCCTTTCGTCCTTTAAAAATGCCTTTCCCGGAGTGACATTAGCGAAAATTGCTGGCATAAATATAGGATGAATTAGCATGCAGGTCATACTGTATTCCAGCCGAGAGTTAATCTAGAGAAAAACAAAGAACATCACTTGACGCACTCAGTCATGTATAAAGGCATCCACCCGAAAATAAGAGCACCAAGTAAAGGAGGAAAGGACTAGCAAAGGAAGCAAGAAACATGATTATTTTCAGAAAGCTTGGTAAAATAAAATATCAAGAAATAAGAGAAATACGCGCCCAATAGACCGATTGGCGATTTCACCTGCTTTAATTAGCCTGGGGATCTATCCTAACGGTAAATATACCTTTACTTTCCATTTTTTCAAGCTAAAACTTCCATTTATTTCGCCGACTAAAAGCAATATATGATGACCACAGCAATGCCCAGACTCACTAATATAGAGGGGAATTGTAACCCTGAAATAAAACGAAATATCAAGCGTAAACAAGAGAGGTCATTATAACCATAATTCAGAAATTCTGGAGGGCTCCTAATAATACAAGTCCTAATATGTGGGATGGTGGTAAAGGGATGAAATAGATAGGTAAATAGGGATTTATAAGCATTTTTTTCTGAAGAAGGAAGAAATTAATATAAGCTCCAGAAAATAGACAAAAGAAGGAGCACCTAGTTGCTCGAAAACAAGATGAAGGTAGAACAGCCTATACTAGATAAAAGAGTTACTTTAGAATGCTTTTGATCACCTCTACGAATCTTTGATCTCAAAAACTAGTCAAATAATGAAAAATATGTGAAGCGCTATACGAAAATATGAAAGTTGTCTTCGTCAATATTATCCAAATACAAAGTGGCTAGAGTGTAATCTGAAACACAGAGAAGGATATGGAGAAATTAGTATCACAAGAAGAAATCGAAACTTTCAAGATGACAGGAGAAAGAATTGATATCTGCCTGAATGTAGACATCTTGCGAGGTTCACATGAAAAAATAATGAAGACATAAATTGAGAAAAATTATGAAGGTATAAAAATCAACAAAATAATTCATATTTGCCACACACACATGTATTCAAAGTTAGGTGTCTAACTACATAATTGTCTTAGAAAAATCACTAAAGTGGATTCCTCATATTCAACATCAGGATATCCTCAAAAAATATGGAACATGGAAAATAAAAATATAAAAATATGCTTTAGGTATTATAAAATGGAACACTACCAAACCTGGAAGTGGAGAGAGAAGAAAACAGGATGTTTTCAGTGTGGAAAAAAGAATCACGAATGGAGAGACTCCAAAGAAACAACTAAGAAGTACCTAAATTAATATGGTCATGGCAGGCCCCAAAAGAAAGTAAATTATAGAGAGGAAGGAAAGACAATGAAAAACGGGGAGAAAAATAAAAGAAACGCAAAGTATACGGGTGCAGAAAAAGCAACCGTGAGACATTTGAAAGAATCTTAACCACACCTAAAATTAGCCAGGGACCATCGACGGAACTTCGGATGTGCATCCAATATTTTCACATTACGAACATAGGGAAGTCAGGAAACTTTGCATTCATATTAAATACAATGTTTGACAAGAATAAGAGAAGAAAATGTTGTTTCCTGATATACTGAAAATAAACATTGCACCGCCAGCCACAGAAATGAACACCTACGAAGATATCATAACTGAAGATACAAAGAGAGGGAAGAAACCGACGAGCCAAACAGCAACAAAGAGAAACTCAAGGATGCGTCAAATATCAATCTGAAAATATAAATTGAGAAATACCGACTAAAGAGGGGAAAGAGACAAGGAAATGTTATCAAGGAACTCTAATTAGGTAAATTCAATTAGGCATTTAAAAGCAAGTCTAGAAAAGAGGATTAGAAAAAGGTGGAAAACACTATTTCCAAGACTCGACTTTTTGGGAAATGAAAGTTGTGAAATTTAAGAGTACAGCGGAAGCCAAACAAGAGATTAATCCGACAGAAATCCAAGGAAACCTAGCTACTTCAACTTAATAAAACAAGGGAAGCATGAAGGATTAGAAATCTCAGCTTACCTTAAATAATTGGGCAAGTTTGGATCGGTAAACTAACAACAATCGGAAATATTTTTAGGTAATGATCCAGATCTTATATCAATATCTGTACAGAGAATGAATCCGGAAAAAGACCAAGGAAACTCTTCAATTACTTCGTCATTAAACTTAAAACTTCAAGCATGCCTGACGATGGGGTAGCCCTAGGAATCAGAAGAGGCCTAAAATTAAAGGAATTCAACAATTGCTTTGGGAATTCTTGGGCGTTGGAACTTAAACAAAAATGAAACCAAAAATAGTTACCTCAGGATTTTAAGAACATGGAAAAATCTATCTATCTGGGCACAAGTTATTAACAACTTGCTACTGTACAAGGAACAACAGAGAAGACAATTCAGAAATGAAGTTGGAAAGGACAGGACTTTCTAACAGATGTCACATTCATTACAAATATGCGGCCAATAGCAAGAGAGATGATAAGCTAAGGAGCTTGAATATACCATCTAAAATCGAGATGCAGCCGATTACCAATGGATGTACTGACTATGTTTGAACATTACTGCTCATGAATTATTATCCAATACAGGTGACAGAACTGGAGAGGAAAGACAATGTATGTAAGTGAAAGAAAATTGGGAAAGTTACAAAGAAGAGCTCAGTATCTTCATCCCAAACGATTTTACAGACGCACAGCTGTAGGAACCGGACGAAAAAAACTCAAAATTAAAAATAACAATCAACGCGGTGTATGAAAAAACACCCTGAGGGCGAGATTCCGTAGTCTCCCCAATCCTCACTAGATGAAAGATATGATGAGAAAAAATCGAGAGCTAATTAAACGTTCCGATTAATTACAGCTCTTTGGAGCAATAAAAGAAATATACGATGCACTCAGAAGAGGAAAAGAAGAACTACGGCACATAATAGAAGAGCAGTAAGGCCAAATAAGGGATAGCCTAATAGAAAAAATATATGTAGTAAGAAAATCAAAAGAAAACTGTGGATTAATAAAGAGACTTAAATGCAGATTCCTGGGAAAGAATATAACTATCCTAAACAAACCTAGAAGAACGTTTTTGGCAAGGATTAGAGAGTTAGAGATCAGCAAAATCAACATTTTCGAAAGGGAGTGGAATATAAGAACCAATAAGGGAAAATTTTCGATACCCCTAATTTAATCCCCTGTTTAATCAAGTGAAATATTTAAGCAAGCAATAATACCTGAAAGATATAAGAATAAGACAATCGAAATGAACAAAGCAACAAATAAACAACCAATTAATATAACGATAACAATAATACTAAGAGTAAATAGAAAAATTACGTTAGACCAAAGTGAAATAAAGTGACTATTGGGACAACTTGTGTAAATGAATAAATAAATGATATAAATAAAAAATGAATTGAAAAGTGATAAAAAAAGTGAGGTGATATACCCTAAAAGAAGTAAGTGCAATAGGATGTGGGGTCGAACCTATTAAACATTCGTTTGAAAATTTTAAACGGTTCACACATTGAACCTTATAAATGGGAAGACAAACTTCCTGCTTTGTAGTAGTTCTCTTTCGTAAATAGGAAGATAAACTTCCCGCTTTGTAGTAACTCTTTTTTGTTAATAGGAAGATAAACTTTCCGCTTTGTAGTATTTCTCTTTTGTAAATAGGAAGATAAACTTCACCCTTTGCAATATTGCTCTTTAGTAAATAGAAAGTTAAACTTACGGATTTGTGGTATTTCTCTTTGGTAAATAGGAAGATAAACTTCCTGATTTGTCATATTGCTCTTTCGTAATTAGGAAGATAAACTTCCCACTTTGTAGTATTTCCATTTCATAAATAGGAAGATAAACCTCCCGATTTGTGGTATTTCTCTTTCGTAAATAGGAAGATAAACTTCTTGCTTTGTAGTATTTCCCTTTTGTAAATAGGAAGATAAACTTCTTGCTTTGTAGTATCTCTTTTTTGTTAATAGGAAGATAAACTTTCCGCTTTGTAGTATTTCTCTTTTGTAAATAGGAAGATAAACTTCACCCTTAGTATTCTCTCTTTTGTAAATGGATAGTTAAAATCACGAGTATTATATCTTGTAAATAAAGGAATGAAAATCCCAGTGTACTCGGTCGGTGAAGGAGCTTCTGAAACCGTTACCTCCTCTACCGAGTTATGAGGTAAAGGGAAATGTGATGGACCTTTTGGAGCACAAATCGTGCCACTCACAGAGAGTGACATTGTTGAGTCGATGCTACTTGGGAGCTTCTGTTATTTTAATTGTAAGACCTCGTAGATAAAGGCTCACGCCATCGAGGTTGCTGCCACAAAACTTTACTTGTTTTGCCGAGAATACACATTCAGTATCGTGTGCCTTATCCAAGCTCTGATTGAGTGCTTAACAAATTTGGAAATAAAATCAAATGAAATAAAAGGGAAAGTGGGAGACAAAGTCTTAGATCCTCCTGCCCCTCCCCACCCTCGAATAGTCCCTCCCGGAGGAAGGACCCGATCAGAGGGCGGGGCGTGGGCCGATTCCCCCAAGTTCCACAAGCGCCTTCCTTTCTTTGGGCCTGAAGGCACCGAGGGAAAGGAGCTCCGGAGAGAGGGAGGGAAATAAGAAAGAAGTAAGTTTAGGACAGACTGAAATAAAGTCAAAGGTTTGAAAGCTTACCGAGTTAGCCTGTGGACTTGCTCAACGTGGGACTTCCACCACGCTGTTTTTATGTTTTCCTAGCCTTTAAATGTTACGATTTGCTGTACCTGTCCCTAGGGTTAGTGTTTGGCCCATCTTTGGATAGCGGTAGATAATTGAAATGAAAGGAAGTTGCAGGTTTGCAGAGAGGTGCAAGTTGCGTGGAGGTCACGCTAATCTCTGTACTATAGACTAATTTCAGAGTTAAGTTCGAAATAAGTTAGAGTCAAAGTGTGTCTGTTTGTTCATTTATCTGGGTGTTTTGTTATTATCTTACGTGTGTATGAGATAAGCGTTCAAACCGTTGTTAGTGTTATTTTATTCTTACTATGTTAATAACTGGAGTTTCTATGATTTTTGTAGCATTATTTTTGTATCTGTGTCTGTTGTGTGGGCTCATGTTCCTTGGTTATTTATTTTTTAATTCTCTTCTTTATTCATGTTGTTTTTACTTTTTCGTTCATTTGCACTTTATGGTTAGTTTTGTCATTTCTTGTGCGTGTCAAGTCCAATCCGGTGAGTTTTTCATTATTCGGAAATTTTTGTCACAATCGAGTTTCCTTCTTTGGTTTACACGTAAATCTCCTACTCTTCCCTTTGGCCCGCTTTGTTTTAAGCACTAGGAAACAGCAAATGTTGTCTCCATCATGCCCCTCCTGCTATTTGATTATTTAGTTCCTCCCTTATTTCTTCTGGTGTTTCTTTAATGTTTTTTGCGCTCTTTTTTCAATTATTTTGTTTAATGGTTTTATTTTCGCTTCGATGTGTAAGTCTCTTTGTTTTGACCTCTCTAATCGTAGCGTGTGCGTAATTATGTATACTGCCTTATTCTTTATACGTTGCATTCTTATTAGATTGCTTCTTAAAACCGTGTACATGGCAATTGTTGGATATATCAAAGTAGGGCATATTATGGCCTGGTAGATCTTTTTCTTATTTTTCATGTTTAGATTTCTTAATCTGTGGACTAAAGTTAGAATGCCTCGTGCTCTGTTTATTCTTTTAGTCACTCGTTTCTTCTAACCATATTTGGTAATAGTTAAGCTTAAAAACTTTCCTTCACCCTTATACCTTTATCGCTCTCCATCTATGTAAACGTCGGCTAGTTTTTTGCGATACATAGGAATGATTTTGAATTTATCTTTATTTGTTTTAATTTTTACCTTTGCGTTCATACTCATTTAGATTTTCTATTTCTGTTGCCGTTACGCTGGCCTGCCTCTGATGGTTCCAATAAACACAAGGAATTAATTGACTGAAATCATCTGCGTATTGTATGTTCACACAGCCCTCGTTCCTGGGTGGGGGTATGTTTGAGGTATACACTGAGTATAGCAAAGGACTTAAACACCCTCCCTGAGCGATGGCCGCATTAAGCTTACATCTTTCACCTTGGAAATTTCCAGTGTATATTTATGCATAACTTTCCATAGCGTAGTCGCATAAAATTCATTTCAAATAGTTGTTTATTTCCAGATTTAGAATTTTATGTTGTATGCTTCTTTGACAGACTTTATCAAATGCTTTCGATACGTCCCGGCATACAATGTCCATACTGCATTTCTTTCGTTTAACTTTGCTTATTTTTTCGGTAATCACGCTGAGGGCCATCTCCGTATTCCTGTTTTTTCTGAAGCCAAATTGTTGATTGATCCAGAGATTGTTTTTTTTTGTAAGATATTCATTTAATCTTGTGTTCAGGAATTTTTCAGACACCTTCCCGATAAAGTCAAAAAGGGATATAGGTCGGAGGTTTTTCGACCTCCGAAGGTGGTTTTCCCGGCTTTAGTATGAATATAATTTTGGCTATTTTTAACTCATCGGGGAAGTATCCTGTGTTTATACAGGCGTTAAACACTTTCCTAATCCCTTCAAGTATATTATCCGTGCTTCTTAACAGTTTTTTTCTAGTGAGGCCCGATTTCCCAGGGGCCTTTTGTTTAAAATTTGAATGGTATTCTTTAATTCCTAAATTGTGATTTTGCCGTTAAATCCATCGTTCGCATACCGATCCTCTTCTACGTAGGGATATGGGAAGTCCTCTAATCCGTTCATTTAGTTCGTCAATTATTTCGTTTTCGAAGTCTATATCGTAGTTTTCGTTTTCCTCTTCGCTGATGTTAAACACTCCTTTCCAGTGTTACCTGATCAATTCTTTAATCTCGTGTTCATCTTCGATTAATTTCCCGTTTCTGTCCTTAAGCTTTAATTTTTCTTTACCTTTAGCATTTCCCATTCTTTTTAAATTTTTCCCAAATTCTCGGAGCAATAGCTCGTTGTTAATATTTTGAACGGCTATGTCCCAGTATTCTCTTTGTTTGTCTATTATTGCGCTTAGTACTTCTCTCTTCTTCGTTCTCATTGTGGTACTTTTCCCATGACGTTCGTTTATTATTGTGCCCTCGTTTATCGCTTTTATTTCTGCATTCTTAGTTTTCATTTCCTCTGTCCATATAAAGAATTTAATTGTTTTGTATGTGTTTCTGGGTATTGCAATCTCATCAGCTATTTGTATTCACGTCCTTATTTTTTCCAGCTCGCCAATTATTTCTTCTAAAGTAGCTTCATTTAGTCTGTTTGGTGCGTAGTCATTGAATTCTTGTTTGTATTTTTCCAAGTCTGCTCTATCGAATGCCTTCCATTTTTTAGTGGTCTTTGTATTGGTTGCTGATACACGGTGATTAGTGTTGCGGTGTGGTCGCTGCAGATAACATATACAGGTTCCATGTGATAGTTGAATAAAATGTTATTGTTTGCTAGGCAAATATCTGCAGTTGTCGCTGTTCTGTCTTTAATTAGCGTTGGGTACTCTGGTCCTAGTCTTCTTATTATCCATCTTTCTATTAGAGCTTGTAGCTCTTTTCCTGTTTGGTTTCTGTTCCTATATCCTGTGTACGTGCATCTTGCGTTCAGGTCTCGACAAAACAAAGTTGGAAGTCTATTGTTAAATATTCTGATAAAGTTATGTATTGGGAGTCCCGGTTGTCTCCTGGTTGGTATCCCTATTGATTATTATATTGGTTAATTCCATTTTGACCTCAATTGCGAGGTAAGATCCGATTAGTCCTTGCTTTGTTTTGTACTCTATTCCTTTCTATATTCCTATTACTGCTGCGTCGTGTGCTTCATTTGGGTGATTAGTCGCAATTACGTCGTAGTTCGATATTTTTACTTTGTGAGTCTCAAGGATAATCCCGGGATCTGAAATTAGAATGATGTGGGGATCTATTTCTCTAAAGATATTTCCGTATGTGTTTTCCTTTTCCTTCCAGCCATTCTTATTTATCTGTAGAATTCTTAATTTACTATTATCCCTCTTATTTGAATGTTCTTAAGCGGTCCTTCTTTTTAAAAGAGTGGTGATATTGCTTAAATTTATTTTTATCTTTTCCTGATATTTCTGCCGTTCATCTCTGTCCTTACTGAGTTTTGACTCGTATTCGTTTCACATTTCGCGGTTGGTATTTCCGGTCTTTGGTCGCATGGTGAGGTGTCCCTAGTCAATTTTTTTTATTGTTTTTGCGTGTGTTTCTGTTTATGTTTTTCTTAGTATTTTTATCGGTGCTGCTCTCAGATTCTGTTTCCTCGCCTCTGTGTCTTACTCTTGTTCAGATTCACTTTCCTTTCTTTGTGTTTCTTCCAGCCCATTTTTCTTGAGCATGGAGTTCAACGTGGTGGCATATGCTACTTGTTGGGCAATGTTAAGACGTGTGAGTATAGAATGCAAGTCAGTATTTTGACGTTAAGAGTTCTGTCAAGCGTCATTTGAGTGGTTGTTCCATTGTTTGTCGTTGCTGCTGCGGCAGCATAGGAAGTTTCTCTTTTTTCTTCTTTTATTTGTTGTGTTTCAATTTCGTTTCCCTTTATTATTTCTTTTAGCTTCGGGTATGTCTTTGCCATTGTTTTGTGGTTCCCTCCACAATTAACACCCTTTTTGTGCAGTTTAGGCAGCTCATCCAAGATTTTGGGCCACTGTATTCTGAACATATTTTTCCTTCCTTTCTTGGGCAGTTTGCAGTGATGTGGTCTTCCATTTTAAGCATCTAAAACAGATTTGTATATTGTGATACTGGTCCCTTTGAATGTTACCAGCTGTGATTCTCATCCTGTATGCGAGGGCTTCCTTCTGCAGTACCTTTGTTGCAATCTCGGTTGACTCGCACACTATTTGGAACACATGTGTGTATTCCTTAAATTCGATAATGTCGTGTATTTTTATCCAGTGTTGTTGTTCCATTAGTTCATGTTTTATTTCGTCTGGGAAGTGTTCCCCCACCGATAATTCTATCTTATGGCATACGATGCTTTAGGTACCAATAATCTGGGGTGGAACTTTATCCCTTAAGTCGATTTTCCTTAAAGTGATGGTTCCTGTCGATAAAAGTAGCAGTTCGACATCGTGGTTTACTGCACAGATGACAACAAATCCATTAGCTGTTTCTATGCATTAGATCAGGGTGATTTTTAAATCCTTGAAAATTCTTTGTGCTACATCATGTGGTCTCCTTTTTTGCCTTTCTGAATTTACCAAAGTGAAAGTCTTTTGGTGAAGATTTGTGGGTCCATTTTCAATTTTTGATGCCCCCCCATCTATGTAACTCTATGCAATACTATCTCGCCTCCATGCTCTGGTGCGCACACTCCCTGACCACCCTACGTAATTAGGCCTAGCCCTATAAGCGGTCCTGCAGTCAGATTCGGGCTCGTCACCGATAACCAGGCTCCTTCTCTGGCCACCTAGCGGGGTCTCTTAGAGAGTTCACTACACCCTACTAATGACTGCTTCTGAGACCTTGCTGCTAGTCAAATTCTAGTGCCCTAGATGGAAATAAAGTTAGAGAGTTTCAGATATAAAAAGGTATAGTATGAGATAGGAAAAAATTAAGGAGATCACCGCTTGGGTTGATTCCAGGCGAATCAGAAAAAGGAGGTCTCTTGAATTAGTCCGATTCGCGCATATATTTCTTATATCTTCTTTCTTTTCTTTGATATATACTTAAACGTATATAGAAAATACTCTCTTCGCAAATTTATTTCAAGTCAAAAGATTGATGTAACTTAGCAGTGCGTAGATGTTAGTGAGATGTCAGATGAACTAAGCTGTCTAAAAATTCAGAAAATGGATTTCAGATGTGTTTATGTGAATAGAGTTTGAGCGTTAGTAACCTTTTAAATCTATCATGGCGACGATTGGACAATTATTACAGTGTTTATGTCTAAAAGCTGATTGGTCAATCTGTATATCAATCCTGATTGTTTGAATTTTTGTAGTGTTATGAGTAGATGAAATAACTATTTATATAGTTGTACTTTTGTGGAAATGGGAGTCAGAAAAAGTTATTATTATTGAAGAAGAAAGGTTGTCATTACTGTTCGTCATTTCGAAGCTTATTCCAGCTATATACCTAGGAAGAAAGAATCCATATATATATATATATATATATATATATATTTTCCTTCATTCCATAAGCAAACGGTTGATCACTTAACCCAGCCTACGAAACTACAAGAGAGAATTCGATCTCTATCAGACCCTATAAGGAAAACGAAAATCAAACAAATATGCAAAATGGGGACCGAACGACTATACATAAAAATGAAAAGAATATAAGCAAAAAAAATAAATAAATAAGAAAATCACACAACATAGACAACAAACTATGTCATATAGCTTACAGCCTAAAACAATTAAGCCTTAATTGTCACATTAAATACAAGAATGAAAGAGAAGCTTTAAAAGGAAACAATTTTGGTTGCTCGCCCGCTACCTGTATGAACCGAGTGATAGAGGAATGTGTGCTTCGGATTCGATGATAATATTCGTCAGTCCACAAAATAGAATTATTCCATTCTATCAAATTTTTAGGTTATTTGAAGAATATCTAAATAGCTCAACTTTGATTCACTTACTCCCTTTTTCACTTCAGATTTTTTTCTACTCATCTTACTAGTCTCTATCTTCACCGGCTTCTCTCTACCCTTTCCAATCTGGATCCTATGCGGAGTGAGAGGGAAATTAGTAAGAGGTCGATTGAGTGCCACTCTCCACTCCATCTTACACTCATGAGAGTGTACCGAAGAGAAGCTAGTGCTGGCATTCTATCTTTCCCTCCACTATACAAAAGATAAACTAAATCAATAACTTCAGTACAATGAAGACGTGCTCTACCGCAAAACGTCCGAATAAAATCGAAAATTCTACTGTAATTAGAATATATATATATATATATATATATATATATATATACATACAATCGAATATATATTTGGTAAAGTTAATGTAGTGGCATTATTAGACAGGTCCAGCGTGACATCCTTTCGTCCTCAAACTAGGAGACCTCATATATAGGATAGCTCATCCAACAGTCAAAAAAAAACTGGTTTCAAAGTTACCCTTTATGGTAGCCTCTTTACCTTCATAGGAAAATGTTATAATTATTAATATATTAACAGCCTTATTTTAGCCGAAACAATCGAAAGATAAAAAAAGGTCGAAGACAAATTGCTAAGGGTAATGTAGTGGCATTATTGGTGCCCTAAATTAGCAGAAGCCTCTGATGTGCATGAACGTAATACGAGTATATTACTTAAGATGTATGGGTCAAGATTTTGAGGAGACATTGTAGGAAGTTGGTATACATTTCGTATAATGATGTCGATGGTATGAGCGATAGACACATTCGCAATCAGGCTTTCCACAACAAGAGATGCGATTAGTCATGCCAGATTGTAATCTATACACGCAAGAGGATGGAGTGGCTATGGGGTAACCCTAAGGGCCGACCTTCGCCAACTACTCTATGGATCATCTTGAAGAGAGCTTATTTGACCACAGTGAAAATAAGCTACACACATATTGCTGATACGTTGACGACATCTACATCAACGTCAAATACGAAGAACATCTAAAGAACATCAAACAGCAATTTGAGGAGAACTCCATGTTATAATTAACTTATAAATTGAGCACGGGCAATAAACTCCCTTTTTCTGAACGTTAAGGTCCAAAATATCAATGGTAGCTATATTACAAAATTATATAGAAAAGTTGCGGACATGTGAAGATACCTCCTCGCCGATAGTGAATGCCCTGAAAGCTTCAAAAAAGTGTAATCGGTTTGTAAAATAACAAACTCTGACCCCTTGCCCCAATTTATTGGAGTCAACGTGCCATGGTATCTCGCGGTAGACGATCTCATTTCGTGTTCGAACATTCACGAATTTTCGACTCCTCAGCGCATTGGAAAAATATTTCCCAATCTAGCGCCCCCCCCCCCTCCCTCTAGTGATGAGGCGAGAAAGAGCCGCTCTGTCTCGCACCTCGTTGCTAAATGATAAATCCACCCCACCTCCAGATTAAGATGACTGGAGCTTGTGACTCCTTTACCCAATTTCCCCTTCCCCCTCAGAATCGGGCATAAAAATGCTCGGGTTATTCTGTAGTTCGAATAGTCCATCCCACACCTCAAGGTTGTCCTCATCGTCTCAATTCTAAATAAGTCCCGTTAGCGTTCATCAGACAGCATTTTCGCATCAGTCTCCATTCGTTTAACCAAACCGAAAAAAATCTCAATTGATTAACTTTAAGGAAATGAAGATTCTTCTTCCAGTGGAATTACGATAATTCCCACATTCCCCGTCAAACGTTATCTTGGGAGTTTGGTTATCTACATCGGAAGGTTTGTTTGGATCATGCCACACCTGCCTTATTCGGATCGTGTCTCACATGCCTCATCGGATCATTCCCCACTCGCCTCATCGCAAGAAGGACCTTCCTCGAACTCACCGCTCCGTAAGACTGAAACCCCGTCTATTATTAGTAGTAGTATTGTCAAGTTTCTCCTTTCAATTTGAGCCTAGTAACATTAATCAATTAATTCCATTTGAGAATCACTTATCACAATAATTATCAAGAGACTATGTTAATTGAAATAATTCCCATTTTCCTATTTTTATTATTCTTATTTTAATCTTTGTAAATAAAATTATATTTTTGTTGTTTCGTCTTTAACTAACCTATAACGATACTCTCGGCCTATTCAAGTAAATTTTGCCAACCATTTCTGCACTCTGTCTGATTATTAAGGATTTGAAACCCAACGCCTCATGTGTGACCACCTAGTCGGTCGTTAATCCCTGCGAATAGTCCTTCAACAGTTCGCGTTGCAGTAGGTGATTAATTCCTTCCCCCTTATAATAGAGGAGTAGTGTATGGTATAGAGTGGTTGTACCACGACATATTATATATATATATATATATATATTTATATATATATATTTATATATATATATATATATATATATATATATATATATATATATATATATATATTACTTCTATATTATAAAAACTGGTGTCAAGTGTGTGAGGTCTATTACATAGTATATCAGTTTAGTTGATTTACATCCCCTTTGAGTTTTAGTAGTTCCCTCTCATTATTGAAGATTCCTTATTATTCTCTTTTGGCCAAAGTACGTTCAAGTTAGATCTAGATCAGTGGAACTCTAGGCTAGTAACTATTTAAAAATTTAGATTGTTAGTTGGCACTCGTTCTGTGCGTTTGTGAATTCAATTTAGTGGAATATTTGAGTTAATCTTCGGCCGGATTAGAAAGATTAACTCGTCCTAACCGTGTAGGAAGAGTTTTAGTGTTTTCCTGAAGTACTTGCAGCCCCAATGAAATTTTGCTCTGTACTGTTTGTTTAGAGCCCTCAGGTTACAACTAACCCATGTCCAGGCTGCCAAAGCTTCCGTGGAACCCGTTACTTTAGAAAACCCCGTCGATCCAGTGATGGAGGCTCTGCGCAACGAGGATTTTGCTCGCGCCCAGAAGAGGTGCGCAACTCTCTTCCCTCTTTGAGAGAAAGCCAGGATTCAAGAGCAAGAGGCTTCCCGCGGTGGAAAAAGCATCTTTTACCTTGTCAAGGATAAAATTTTACATTGCAAATGTTCCGACGCACTGAACCTGAAATACACTCCTTGTATGTTCCCCGCTCTCACGTTCCCCAAGTCCTCCAGATTTCTCACAATAGTTTATTCCCTGGTCATTTTAGTCATAATAAATCCTATCGGAGGGATTATAAGTAATTTTTTGGGTCTGGTGCGGCCTGAGCAATTGCAGAGGTCACACCGGTAGCAGAGCTGATAAACGTCCGTCCCGGCTCGGGGAGTGTGGGACCTTATATAGTCCAGAGGAGACAAAGGCCCACACACGCCTAGAGTGTTCTTGCAAAGTGCCGAGACGGGACGTCTGCCGGGTTGTGCCTGCTGCGGATATACGAGAAGTTCCGCGACGAGATCCTGAAGGCGGAGGAGAAGTTCAGGAGAGACGTAGTAGAGAGACAAAGGAGTATTGACTCCGGAAGTTTACCTCTCTTCGCATTCCAGATCGCGCCGATGTTATCCCCGTAGGTGAGGGCGCGGGGGGCGAAGAGGGTAGAGAGGATGAGACCCAAGGACTCGAGCTCGAAGATCCTTAGGTCCCATTGGCGGCAGTCAAGGGCCATAGAGGCGCCCTGTGACCACCACCCAATCCCCCAAGGGGAGGCGTCAACGAAGAGACCAGGGGCGACTCCTTTGGGGGGGCGGAAACGAGTCCACCGGCCGTGGATAAGGCGGCTGAGGTGAAGAAAGGCGGTCGGGTTCGGGTGCGCGTCCTGCAGGTAGCACAACTGCACCCAACAGAAAGGAAGGCGGAGTGCAGGAAGGATGAAGTTCAGAAGACCCGCAAGGCGCGACCATGCCTTGCGGGAGACAGGGCGTGTAGACATGATGCGGAGGGCGTTGCGGGTCTTGTCCCGCATAGAAGAGGTAAGGCGAATGCGCTTGAGCTTCAAGTCAATATTGAAACCCAGATAAGAAATCTGTTTCACTGGGGTGGTGAGAGACTTTCTCCAGTTCGCGTTGATGGAACTGCGCGCAATGGTCTTCATGAATGCCCGGAGGGCACGTTTTTGGCCGATGCAGAGCACATCGTCCAAGTACGTGTACACCCTGATGCCGTGATCTGAAGCGAGCTGATTCATGGTAGTAGCAGTCAACTTCGCCATTAAGAAAGGGGCTCCATTAAAGCCCATGGGGAGACGGGTGAATCGAAACGATCGACTGTCGCATCGGATTCCGAACCAGGGGCGAGCTTTCGGGTGAAGGCGGATGTGGTAAAAACCATCTTTGAGATCCAACTTCATGGCCCAAAGATGTTCCGTGGCCGAGTGCATTATCTTTTTAATGCTCGGCAGGCTAAACTTCGGGGGGTGGTAGGCCTCCGCAGCGGGAGACATGTCGTAAATGAGACGAGCCGAGCCATTGGGCTTGGCCACCCCGAAGATTCGATGAGCACAGCGGATGCTGGCCTCTTCAAGTACCCCGCGCTCTACCAGGGTGGAGATCCAAGGGAGGGTGCGATCGTCCGAGGGAGCCCAGTTGCGGTAAGACTTATTGAGAAAAATCTTCACGCCATTTTGGGCATTAGCCTTCTGGAGGTGGGAGATAGGGGTCACGGAGTCATAAGACCCCGGGGTCTCGACATCCAAAGGGGTGTCGAAGTCCACGCGGGGAGTTTCAGGCTCGAGGAGATCGAGCCCGGGGCTTTCCCACTGGTTGCCCTGGTCGTCGTTGTTGCCCTGGTTGTCTTGGTTGTTGTTGTTGTTGTTGTTCCCGTCTCGTTGCTGCTCATTCCCGTCGTTTCCGTCGCGGCCCCTCATGATGTCCGAGGGCCGCTGTTGGGATCGTCGAGGACGTCACCCATCTCCGAGGGGTGGGTATCCGAAGAGGCTATGGACGCGGGAGGAGGAGTGGCAGCAGGGCCCTGAAGGACCGTGGGGACAGCCAAGCCAGGGAGGGGGATACAGACGGTGTAACAGGGAGTAGGGGCGCGTGTAGGGTCCGCGAGGACAAGGGCGCCGAGTTCCTGGGCGGCGGCCTCAAAGAAGGCGGTAACCTCGGGCACAGGCAGAGGGGGACACACAGTGATCGTAGGGTCGAGCAACTCGACAATTTCAGGCACAGGGGCGGCATCAAAATCCGCAAACACTGGCGAGGGGACATGGTCCCGATGTCCAGAGGGGGCATCAAACACATCAATAACACTGCAAGGCGGGCTTGCCACGAGGGGGGGCCTCAACACATCGTACACGATGGGAGGTATAGGCACAGGGGGCACTGAACGCGGTGGGGTTCCGAAGAGGTTGTCACTGTCACAGGGTATCCACTCCGGCGTGGATGAGGCGCTGGAGATGGTGAAGCCCGTAGCCGAAGAGTCCAAGGTAGGGCTGGGACTGGGGAAGTAAGGCGGAGAGCCAGGGCTCAGAGAACGAAATTCCTCCGAAGTGTCCGAGCGGGAGCGGACATCAAAGCCCATACGACGGCGGTGACGGGTGATACGAAGTTTAGTGCGCCAGTCGACGCTAGCCCTAACGTCTAGCAGGAACCTGCGGGCCCGCTCGAGACCGAGCTGCAGGGCGTCGCCGACCAACGCCTCGGGGCGCCGGGGCCCTGTGCCAGGAGCCATACGCAGGGGGCGGCCTGGCCGCTGTAGACCGGTTGAGGATCCGGGAATCATACTCAATGCCGGACTCGTTGGAGGCCTGGAGCCTCGTGTCAATGGTGGCTGCGGACCACCCGTTGATAGACACCGTGTAATAAAGACGGACGCGCTGATGAATCGTATGGAACGTCGCAGCGGGTACACTCAGCCGAAAGGGGAAAAGAGCCAGCAACAGCTCAATCTCAACCCTGTCCCGCGGTCTGAAGCAGGACGATGAAAGATGACGTCGAAGGTGTGTGAGGATCACTTCCCACCGGATGTGCGCGTAGCACTCGATATCGACCGGCTGGGCCCGTGTGGTCTCTTCAGTGGTGGAGCCGTACGCTGGCGGCGGACGACTAGGCGACCTAGGGGTTTCAGGGTTTACCATGTAGGAGAGGGGATCCAGGTGAAAGTCACGGAGAGCCTGAACCGGAGGAGGCGACGGACCCCTGTCGTGGCGGGCCTCCGGCCTCTCACTCGCCGGGGAGTTGGCGAGGCTTCGGGACGCGTCGGGGAGGAAATAGCGCGTGCTGCTTTCCTGCGAGCCAGCGCCGAATCCACCCTCACCCGTACAAGTCCCGGAGTCTTGTGTGTCAGGAACGGACGCGGTTGCTGAGTCTCGAAGATCTGGAAGATTTGAAGTCGGCGGGACAAGCCGAAGCCTGCTACCTGTCGACCTGGAAAGGCTCATCCCCGGAAGCCGCAAGGCGCCGGGAGAGATGAATCAGTCAAGGAAGAAGATGAGCGGAAGGAGCAGGTCACACCGGTAGCAGAGCTGATAAACGTCCGTCCCGGCTCGGGGAGTGTGGGACCTTATATAGTCCAGAGGAGACAAAGGCCCACACACGCAAATCATGCGATGCCTGCAAAAGGACATCAGCAAATGGGAGCCTCAAGCAAGCCCCCCTTCAGAAAAACGAATGATCTTGGAACCTTTTTCTTGTGTGGTCAGTGATATTAACCCTATGGGTCATGAATTATTTTACTCAAATATTATTATGTTGTAGTTTTGTTTTCTATTTATTTTGAAGGTATTAAATGATATAAAACACATTTTAGAAAATCTAGATCTTTATTTTTCAAATACTGACATGAACCATATATGACTCATTGTGACTATATTGATAAAAAAAATCCCAAAATAAAAAATCCAGAAAATTAAAAACAAAATGGGTAAATAATATTCATAAAATAAAAACAAATCATTTACCGAGGAGTATGAAAATCTAGGAAGCAATTTCTATCTTTGTTAAAACATAGCGAAATTTTACACTTGATGCAAAAGGCATATGTGTAGGGTCCATTACACCCCTCCTTTTTGCACCTTTTTCGTTCTTTTTTCCATTCTGGGAAATGGCCAATTCCATCATATTTTACAGCATTTTCTGCTTGACGTTGTGGTACCCTTTTAGTTAGCCTTCCTGGAGTTACATTGGCAAGTGGATTTGATCCGCATTTTATCATGCATTCTGCGATACTAAACCTGAACTTGAGAAGAGTCATTTTCTCCGGGAGAGCCATTCCTACAGATTCACAGTCTCTTCTGTACTGCAACCAAGAAGTGACAACTGCAAGGTCTACAAAATGGAATATGACTCTCAATGGCCATTTTTTAGATTTTATATGAATTCTGTAGAGTGACATCAAAAAATCTAGCTTGTCCACACCTCCCATACTCCTATTATACTGAAGCACTGCTGATGGGCAAGGTATTTCTACTTTAGCTTTTGCTGTTTTGTCCCAACGACAGACATGGCCTGTCTCTTTATTCCAGGCATATGCAGATGAAAGTACAGTGACTATGGAATTGTCATTCCACTTCAGCAAACACATTTGTCCATCACTAGATGTGCACCCATCCATAGAACCTCTGCCTTCCTTTACCAAGTCCTTATTACTTTTTATTGGCAAATTCCCACCAACCCTGTTACTCCTAACTGTCCCAGTACAATATATCCCAAAAGCAGAGAGATGAGCCACTAAACGTGGCGAGGTGAAGAAATTATCAAAAAATAATCTATAATCGGCCAAAGGCTCTAGTCTATTTTCTACTAATGCAACAACTACAGACCCTGAAATCCCTAAATGATTGTATTCTTCAGGAAGGTTTGTGGATTTTCCTTGGTAATCAATAAAGTTATACGGCATTCCGGACTCACCACAAAGAAAAAATAACTTTATTCCCCAAGGATTGGGTTTCCCTTTCATGTATTGTTTGACCTGCAGTTTTCCTTTGAAGGGAATGAGTTGTTCATCTACGCAAACTCTTTTTTCAGGAATTTCTTTGGACAACTCTTTCAAATAGTCATCCATTATTGGTCGCACTTTCCAAAATTTGTCGGTGTCTCGTTGATTGTTCTGCAAGTTATCAACACAATGAAGGTTATTACGCAAAGTGCTAAATCTGTTGAACGTCATGGCATCGGCAATTATCTCATGTCGGCGAGCTCTACTCCAATAAACTCTGCGGTTTGGGAATCCAAGAGAGCCCATCTCAATGTGTATGCCAAAAAGAATTTTTATTTCTTCTGGTTTTGTATTCAGATTCTTCCCAGTGTTTTGCAAATAATACATGTTAGTTTTTTCACACACGTCTTCTATAAGCTTATTATGCATAAACTTAGTAAAATATTGGTACGGTAACATTGGCTCGGTATATTCGTAATCATGAGCGACTTCCATCGACGCTGAAGGAATAAAATCTTTTCTAACCCAAGAAAAATTTTGTTTAGTTGGCATGCATGGTTCCTTCGTTGAAAGAATTTCTCCATCGTCATTCCCTGCACATTCAGCGTTTGTGATTTCTATTTCCATTTCATCATCAGGGTCTACCTCAATGAGTTCGATCTCATTTTCATCATCCGACAATCCGTCCACGTCTGATTCATTTCCGAAGTTTTCAGAATTGATAGCTTCTGCAATGTCATTTCCACTCAACCTGTTTTTAGCCATTGACCCCTGCAATTAAAAGAAATAGAATAAATATTAGTCATATGTAAAAATAAACATTAGAATTCTGCGAGTTCTATAACCCGCCTCATGGGAGCTACCCACCGCTGAGGTACAAGCACCTCAGGTAAATAGGCCTACTCTATTTTTACGACCATTTGGTCACAATGAGTCATATCTGATTCATGAAGAAAATACAGGGATTTATGTTATGACAAAATGGCGAGAAACACTTTATCACTATATATTTTACTTTCATGATGTCTTATGATTATAATAAATCACTTTGAACCACATTCTTGACATTATTATTACAATAACAAAGAGCAACTCACCTGACAACAACAGACACTCACAATAGGCAAGAACGGACTGATGTCACTCGGAGACTAATGGCAACTAGTCATCAGCGGAGATTTTTCTGAATTCTGATTGGTTAAGCAAATATCACTCACGGTGATCTGAAGGCTGCAGACTATAAATCTTGGTACTAAAATTCGCCGAAATTATGAGTCATATATAGATCAAGGTGACTCAAAGGGTTAATGGCACTATTGATCCCCACTCTAGTTAAGGACACAGTTACGTCCTCATTTTGTTAGAATTCACTACCCGTTTTCCTGAGGCTGTTCCTCTTAAGCGCAATGATAGCGTTTCGTGCGCCGAAACACGCCTTTCCATTTTTTCTCGGGTAGGAATTCCTAAAGAGGTAGTGTCGGATCAAGGAAGACAATTTGCCTCAAATCAAATTGTCGGAAAGCTCCTCATGTAAAACCTCTGTTTACCACCCCATACCAATCAGCCGCAAAGGGAGTTTGACAAAAGTTAAATGACACAGTTACAGCCTCATGCCGTTGTAATAACTACAACCCGTTACCAAACCGAAAGGGAGACGGCGGAACTGCATTAAGCCCTTGTCCGTGGAGAAAGCCCTGTACCTCATTACACCTTCTTTATAGGGAATTTGATAATAAGCTTTACATAGGTCCAATTGGGTAATGTAATTGGCCTTTTCAAAGAGATGGAGGTTTTGTTCGATCAACGGGATAGGCTCAGCATCGAACAAGGTCACTAAATTAAGTGCGGGAACAGTGATTAGAATAGCGTGGAGGTTCTATAATCTTTAAATTTAACAATTTGGTAAATTCTGCGTTGAAGACCTCTATTAAATGGTCGGGCGGGAGGTACAGCTTAGAAAGAATAAGGCTCACGGGTGTTTAAAATAATATTATGCTTGAACTGAGCCACACAGCAGGGAACCACGGATATCACGTCTTCAAAGTAACTCAATAACTGTTGCATGCAGCTGACTCTTCATATCGGGGGCAGTTTGGCGTTTCGGCCCAAGTTGGATGACGGGGAGTCTGAGCTCTGGGCATGGTGGGCAAGGGGTACACCTTGTTTTGTTTAATGCAAGCCACTTGCCCCACTCTAGCGGATCTAGGAGGTGAGTGGGTCTAATCAGGTCGATTGACACACGGGCATAGAGTTCAGATATGATGGGTCACTTCTGCAGTGGAGTGGGTCTGACGCATCTTTTTGCAGATATCCTTTGACAGATATAACAGGAATGGCAATAATTAAAGATTTTATCTGCCACACCAGCCTATAAAAATATTTAAAAATTCTCTAGGCTGTTTTAGTATGGCTGAAGTGAACAGAGAAAGGGCTATCATTGATGCAAGACACTTGCCTAAATTTAGCGGATCTAGGGGGTGAATGGCTTTAATCAAGTCGATTGCCGCACGGGCGAAGGGTTTAGATATGATGGGTCCCTTCCGCAGTGGAACGGGTCTGACGCATCTTTTTGTGCCTATCCTTTAGAGTGTGGCACAGAAATGGCAATAATTAAGGATGTTGTCCGCCACACCGAGCCAATAGAAATATTTTAAAATTCTCTAAGCCGTTTTCGTATGGCTAAAATGGCAAAAAAAAGGCTATCATTGGCCGTCGCTAATATGAGGGGTATCTGCGAACGGAGAATGCATAATTTATGGGCCTAGGAAATATTGCTTTCCAAGCAGATGTGGTATAGGAGGTCGTTTTCTCGACGTAGGAAACAAGTTTATTACCGCGGGTTGGCTCCTGAACCTTATTATGAGCTTTGGTCCAGAGTGGGCGGAAAGAATTGCCGTCATTTTGCTTTCTAGTGAATTCATTATTCAGAGCGCCGCTTTATTCCTTGCATTCAACTGTTTTTAAAATGTTTTTCAATATCATATATCCGTAAATTATCTTATATTCAACTACTTGCTTATCATTCTGGTTTCATTTCTATTACCGCTCTTGTTGAGTTTGACTTATTTTTTATATTATAACTAATATTGAATTGTTGGTGCTATTTCTGCCATTTTTCATCAAATTATGAAAATTTCTTGTATTCGTGTTAGAGTTCAATACACTGAAGATGGTCTTGCTAAAGACCAACACTTCCAGCAAAGAAATGTTTAGAGCTATCACGTGGGTCTTCATTCATATTCTTCCTGGGAATTAGGTTCCCAAGGAACGACTCCCTCATCGGTATATATATATATATATATATATATATATATATATATATATATATATATATATATATATATATATATATATATATATATATATATATATATATATGTATATATATATATATATATATATATATATATATATATATATATATATATATATATATATATATATATATATATATATATATATATATTTATACATATATATATTATTCAGAGCGCCGCTTTATTCCTTGCATTCAACTGTTTTTAACATATTTTTTCAATATCATATATCCGTAAATTATCTTATATTCAACTACTTGCTTATCATTCTGGTTTCATTTCTATTACCGCTCTTGTTGAGTTTGACTTATTTTTTATATTATAACTAATATTGAATTGTTGGTGCTATTTCTGCCATTTTTCATCAAATTATGAAAATTTCTTGTATTCGTGTTAGAGTTCAATACACTGAAGATGGTCTTGCTAAAGACCAACACTTCCAGCAAAGAAATGTTTAGAGCCATCACGTGGGTCTTCATTCATATGCTTCCTGGGAATTAGGTTCCCAAGGAACGACTCCCTCATCGGTATATATATATATATATATATATATATATATATATATATATATATATATATATATATATATATATATATATATATATATATATATATATATATATATATATATATATATATATATATATATATATATATATATATATATATATATATATATATATATATATATATATATATATATATATATATATATATATATATATATATATATATGTATATATATATGCCAGGTTTTTCAAAAGCTATCTTACTCGTTTTTTATATTTTCTCAGAGGTTTTCGCCTGTGATATATAAGAGTTCCGCCATACAAACGAGAGGCAATTATTCTTATCCATTATATTTTTTTAACTTGGTGAACTTATTTTAAATATAGAATGAGAAAATAGTACCGGTTCCTGAAAAATTTAGTGGTGAGATTTCTCGACTTTGATAAAAAATAAGAAGAGCATTCGCCAATTTATAAAATTTATATAGGAGCTTTCTACCTTAACTCACTAGAGAAGAGAGGAGAGGGGCATGTTCACCCACATCTACCTCAAATCATAAACAGGTGGGGAGTATAAGGTTTGTTTCTCTCTATTTAACAAAAAATCGGTCGATGAAATCCATAGTGGATACCTCTAAACAACATAGAGACAAATCACATTACCAGAGATGTATGAGCCTCAGGCAAAAGAGTGAAACTTCGTATATGCAGATATTAAAAAACTTAATTTGCGAAATACAAAAGAGGTTCTCTGCAATCGATCTCTAGAGACTGCCGGAAGCTAGGTCCCAATTGTCTCATTTGTTCGGGCACATCATGAAAGTTGGGCTCGTTGTTTCAGAAGAACAAGCCCGAACTAATCTAAAAGTATCTCCCCTATTACTGAACTTTTCGAAAAGAAATGTGGAGAGTATTTAGGGGGGAAAGGAGGTTATTTGCCTTTTTTTTTAATATATTTATTCCTTGAGTTTTTAGATTTTTTAAGTGTGAATTTATTGAGAAAGGGGTGAAAATCATTTAGAAATCGAGATACACTCCAGCTGTACATAAAGGAAAAGATTTCTTTTAAAGTGGGCAAGCGAGAGGAGAGAGAGAAGGATGGGAATATATATATATATATATATATATATATATATATATATATATATATAAATATATAAATATATATATATATATATATATATATTTATATATATGTATATATATATATATATATATATATATATATATATATATATATATATATATATATATATATATATATATATATATAAATTTAAAAAGCTCAAGTGAGTCAAAGTTATGCAGATACACCCACAAAGAAAAAGTGAAAAACGATTCCGAGCACTTTTGTCTTTATTCTTAAAGACCTTTTCAAGGAGTAAACAGGAGGCTGGACACACATTGCCTTAAATAGTGGAAGGGAAGGGATTAAAACACCCCCCTTTGAACCTTAATTAGAGGGTACAAAATCGGGGAACAACTTTATTTGAGATTTTATGTATTTAGTGATAATGGGGTCTAGCGTGAACAAACCAGAGCTAAGATTGAAATTATATTTCGAGAAATAGATTAGAATGTATCACCATTAGCGCGTTCCTAAATTTCAATCTTAGCCCTGGTTTCTTCATGCTGGACCATATTATCACTACATACATAAAATCTTAAATACAGTTGTTTCAGGATTTTTTACGTCTTAATTAATGTTCAGAAATGGGTAGTCTAATCCCCCCTTCCACTATTTAAGCCAATGTATGTCTAACCTCCTTTCCATTCCTTAAAAAGGTCTTTAAGAATAAAGACGAAAGCACCCGGAATTGTTTTTCCCTTTCATTTGTGGGTGTATCTGCATATATATATATATATATATATATATATATATATATATATATATATGGTATTGTACAAATCTTGTTACATTCGCTATGAGGCTCTCAACATGTAATTATCTATTTCTGTTTAAGTTGTAATATAAATAAATGTGGCTGACTTAAGCGTCTACTACGCGCTCCAGGCTAGATCTTATTCAGCGCAAGTGTTGCAGACCAGGACTTGACCTCAGTGACGTTGCTGTGGTGGACCTTGCATGCGTTGCCGTCAACATGCGCCTACAGGCTGTAGTAACGGGAATTGAAGTCTGGCAAATCCATAGGTTATACTAATTCGAAAGATTGAAATCGCCTTTTTGTGATCTTTCACACCAGGTCAGGATCTTCGTAGAACAAATATCAATGTACTCAGCTGCGGTGAGCTTTTATCTAGCTGCTAGCCAGACTGAAGAAATCTTCTCGCCATTTCAAGCCATGATGAAGCACATCATTAAGGTGGAGCGCATATTGGTTCTTAAAAATGTCGTAGACTTTGCAGACGTGCTGGCTGAATCTTACTACGTGATTAATTTTGGCAATGCCAAGTTTCCTTTGCAGATTCCTTACTGAAAGCGAAAAAGAAAAAAACTATAATCTAAATTAAATAAATTAAAATATCTAAAGCGACGGAGCCCGAGTAAATTTGTGGATGGTTCTTATAAAATTAAAACCAAAAAAGGCTAGTCAGAATGATTTATTAAAATTACATAGGTTTTTTGAGGTATAATAAATAGGAAAATAATTAATTATAAAATAATATGTAAATACAAGGATTGGAAGTATAAAAATAATTCTAAATTCAATATATGTGAATTACATTTATTTATTGAATAAAACAGCAATGTTTGAGTGGGTAATTATATAAATACTATTTGTAGAAATGTAAAAATTGAGTGAACTATATAAAGTTAAATTTTTATGTGTAATAATAATACAGGCTGCTACAATACACCCGTCCTGTGAGGAAGTATTACTAACGAGTTTTTAATTTCAAATGATTAGCTTATCTGAAGGTTGACAGCATTTCGTCGCTCTTGACCTGTTCAGTCTTCACTGGGTCAAGAGAACCGGTTTTGGGTTTGCAATCTTTGTCAATGGTTATCCTCTTATCGTGCGGGTAAAGAACCTTGAATGAGCAAGTGTAAGGAGGTACAAAAGGCTTGCGAACAATATAATTTCGGACAAGGACGCTTTCCGACCTCTGTGAGTCTTAGAAAGCAAATTGTTTTCGTAAAACTACGTTGCGACTGGTAGCAGGTTGAACTGGAGTCACGAGGTTCCGGAGTTTGGAAACCTATGATAAAGGATCAGGGAAAAAAACTGAAGTTTAGTGAAGAAGGTCACCGGGTAGCGAAGAGGAGCACCATATACCGTTTCAGCAACAGTAGATTGCATATATTTTTTGAAGGACTTTCGAAGACCTACTGGGAGCATGACAAGAGGTAAGTTGACGTTCAGTGAGTGGCATCTTCGTAAAACATAAGAGCAGTATTCAACTGTCGATGAAGGCGCTCAACCGAACAATTCGCTTGAGGGGAGCGGGGATAAGCAGTTGTGCGAATACAAGCTCGGCAAAAGTCTGGGCCAATTGGCGGAATAAACTGGTTTTGAATTGACGTCCTTTGTGCTTCGTAATGGTTGACCGATTTCTGAAGCGGTAAATCCATCCACTGTCAAAACTGGGAGCGATAGTAGCCGCCGAGATCTGAATCATCGGAAAGGCCTCGGGTAAACTGATAAAACGGTCGATACAGGATAGGATATAAGTATAGTTGTCAAAAGTGCACAATGGCCAAACAATGCCCAGGTGGACATTGTCGAATCGATCAACAGGGACCCAAAATTTTCCCGGCGGCAGATGGTAGTATTGAGAAACCTCTTAATTCTGACATTGCGGAGGACAGTGAATCCACTGTCAGATGTTAATGCTCATCGACGGCCAAATGTAAGTCCCAGAGACCATTGAGAGAGTTAAGCGTATGCCTGAATAGGAGAACCGTGAAAACTAGCAAAGACTTCCGTCCTAGAGTTGTGGGGCACACAAATTCTAACACTGTAGGTCGAAACATCCCACCACGGTAAAACACTGAACTCGGAATAAGTCACCAGTTTAAGGGACAGGGAATGCTCTGACGGGTCCCTAATAAGTAAACTCAGTTCTGCGTCACTGGCTTGTTCTTTATGAAGAAGCTTCCAATCGATGTGTGTAAGGTCAACAGAAGCAATCTTTACTCTGCAAAGGGACTCAGTGGCTGCGTTGTCGATGCCTTGGATGTGCCGACTGTCGAAAGTGAACTTAAATATTAATTCCATGTGGCGAAGAACACGGAGAGAATGCTTAGAGGAATTCAAGAGGAAAATAAATGTTAGAATGTGAATTTCACTTCCTTCGACGAAGTCACGCTGAGATAAATGGCGATAATTTCTCCACCAGAGATACTGTACCGAATAGGCTGGGTTAAATTTCTTCGAGAAGAAAACAATAGGCATCCAGCTGTTATCGACTCTCTGCTGCATAAGTGCGCCGACAGCCAAATTTGATGCATCTGTAATTATAGATGTTTCAGCATCAGAAAAAATGATAATGACGACGGGCTGCTCTATTCAAAGCCATTTTTGCTACCTCGAAGGTGGTATTTACCAAATCACTCTCCTTGACTGGAGTTTGACGCATTTCTTCGCTCATCGCTGGATGTCGTTCAGGAGCTTTAGAATAGCGGCAAAGTCCTTTTAGGAAACGTAGTAAAAGTTCAACATATCAAAGAACTGATAGAACTTGCGTTGAGAGTCAGGGCATGGAAAAACAGCAATGGCTTATGTATTCTTTGCATTAAGAGCAACCGCTTTCGCAATAATATGGTGTCCAGAGAATTCAATTCCGGGACACTAAACAGGCATCTGTCTGGAGGATTGTGAAGGCCATATTCGAAAAGGCGGTATAGCAGATCTCCAATGGACCGAAGACCTGGCAATCAGAAGGTCATTAATATACGCAAAACAGAAGGGTAATCTAAAAGTTAGTTCGTTAATGAAGCGTTGGAATGTTTAAGCAGCATTGCGGAGGCCGATCGAATGAAAACAGCCAATTCAACATCCTAAATACGGTGATGGTGACAGTTTTGGAAACGTCGACATGCCCGACAGGAATCTGGTGAAAAGCTTTCAACAGGTAAGGAGATTGTGCATTCATGTTTTTTGGCCGAAAACCCAGTATGTGAGGAAATGAATACCTGTCTGGAATGGTATTGGGATTGATGGCACAAAATCACCGCACGGGTGTCAGTCTTCATTTTCCTTACGTATTATATGAAACGCTGAGGATTAATTGCTCTTGGAAGGAGTGATGGTCCCGAGATTCACTATGTGCTGAAATTCAACTTCGCCTTTTTAAAATTTTTCAGCCTAAGTCGTCGGAATTTTGCGTAAACAAGAGGTCGAGTGATGGTGATGTTATGAATCAGGTTATGTTTTACATCAGTTGGCTAGTCTACCGGGGTAAGGACTTCAGGTAAATTTGTTCAAGATGCCCTTTATCAAAGTCGACGGCAGGGTGGCGGAGATGGCGCTAAATTCCCCTGAGTTCATGCAAGCACGAGAAAAAGGTGAGATATGGTGATCCACGAGGGAGTTCTTGCTGAGGTCAACAGAATGCATAAAGTGTCGAAAAAAATCAGAGCTTAAGATGGGGGCTGTGGAACGCTGCTACGAGGAATAGCAAATGAAAATTTCGATGGAGTCCCAAAGAAAGTATCTTCAGATGTGTGTCTTAAACAGTGATCTTAGATTTATTTGTTGCAAATGGTTACTGGATAGGAGAAGTCTTCTGCACGCAAAAGAAGTAGGTTGACTTCTGCACCAACATCGATGAGGAAAGTGTTTTGTTGAGGGTCTATGATCCGAAGAAGCTTGGAGTGCGAGTGCTGGATAGCTAGCGCTATGAGCGATAGTTAGCCTAGTTTTCCGATTTGTGTTGACAGGGGGAAACGCATTTATGAGCGTTTTCATCAAACTTCGCAGGGTAAAAACACAGGGAAGAGCTTGATAGTTGTTTGAACGTGATTTCGACACGTATCGTCACCAAGGCCTTTACAAGCTACAGATCACAAGGAGAGTTATCTCCTCACTTTGTGATCTCAAACTTGTTATTTGTTCAACCGAATGGCTGGAGTCAGAAATGATGTATTCAGCAGAGGCTTCGACACTTTGATCAGTCGTTAGCCAGTTGTTCCACGCTTGTCATGGAATCCATCGCGTGGAGGATGCTTTCATTGGAGTGCGTGGGCTTATGTAATCCGAGCCGGCGAAAGAGGGGCTTGTCAAAGGCAGCCGCTTGCTCACCAAGAAGCAGCTTTAGGTGACTAAGCAACTGTCAAGGCTTCCGTTCCACGAGCCCTTTTGCAAGACAAGTTGTCTCAGCCGCTCTACTTCCGATGCAGGCGTTCTTGGGATGAGGGCAGTTTTTAAGTCCTATTAATGCGACAAATTGGAGGCCAAAGAAACCACGACGTCCTAAACCTCAGTAATAATTGACGATGTTAGCCAATTGACAATATGGTCTAATTTTGTCTTACTATAAAAAATGTTTGCTATATTAAATTGTGATTCAGCTTGGGTGAACCGCAGCACAACGTCAAGTGACCAGAATACAGGAAGCTTGATGCCGATGTGAGTGATGTGTGCAATCGACTCAGTCTTAGGGTCTGTACTGGCCTAGAGATCACCAGGTTTTGGTGACAGAGAGCGAGCAAGTCCATGAGGCTATCTGATGGCAGCCAAGGTTAGAGAACAACGTGCTTGTAGCATGCCGCGTTTATTCCGATAGGCCAGAGTTTCTCAAAGTGCTCCATGTGGAGCCACTGGGATCCTCGAGCTATTTTTTTCCTTTAGTAAAATATTAATCCGGCCGATTTTGTAACTATAACAAGAAAGCAATAATGGCATTAATGAAATAAGGCAGAGGGGTGGAGAAATGTGACAACAGGCACGTAATGTGTCACTTTGAAATAAATGTGAAATCTGGCATGCTTAACTGCAATAAAAGTCACACTTTTTGCAATTTATCATATGATAATGGAAATATGCCAACATTGTCTATCAGTTTGCTTGCCAAACATCAATTTCATCATCCAGGCATCTTAGTGTGTTCATGTTATTTCTGTTGAAGTGCCGCGTTAATTAATTGTTGCATTTACGATAAAACCTTTTGTAAGATTTGTGGACTTTGGAATAGCAGTGTTGCTATACCTTTAATATAAATACAAGAAATGTGATTACTTATTTTTCGTGTTTCAAAAGTTAATTGATTTATACCCTTAAAATTGATAAATGGTCAAAAACTGTAAAAGGAAACCAAACAAGGCCTACTTGAACTGAAATAAGTGGAGCAGCTGTTCAACCTGTTGCAAGCACATTGTGTTCGTCATCGAAACTTAATAATAATAATAAAACTATAGAAGCTTCTAAAAAGAGAAAATATGATGAAAGGTAGATGAGTTTGTGCTTCACCTCGACTGGTAATGAAGAAGAGCCAAATGGAATTTGTGTAGAATGTGTCACTGTTCTTTCAAATGGAAGTCTTTTCCCAGCAAAGCTCACACGGCACTTAGAAAAAAACCATTCTCAGCATAAAAATAAAAATATTATTTAGTTCAGAAATCAAGGCAGAGAACTGAAAGTAAGAAGATTTTTAAATCGTTTGCCAGTGAAGATCATAAAAATGCCTTTATTTCTTTTCACACAATAGGTGAAAATTTAATAAAACGATGTGCAAAAGATTTAGTTGAGAATATGATCGGCGAGAATTATGTTCGCAACATAGAATCTCTACCCGTTTCTAAAGTGTACAGTTTCCAGGCATATTACCCACATATCAGAATATTCTCAAAATGAAGTAATTAAGAGAGTTAAACAAAGTCCAACATTTTATGTTCTAATCGACGATTCCACAAACGCTGCGGGCTTAGTTATATTACTTGTATTTTTTTGTTACATCTATAATTTTAAGACTAAATAGGAAATACTTTTCTGTCAACCTTTAAAAACTCATACAATAGATGCAAATATATTTTTATTGGTTGATTTTTTTAAGGAGTATTATATGTCATGGAAAAACTGTTCGAGTGTATATACAGATTCAGCTGCAACGATGGTGGGCAAATATTCAGGAGTTGTTGCTCAAATAAAAAGTAAGATCTCGGAAATTGTTGGCATTTACTGCTTCTTACACCGACATTCTTTCGCAGTTAAACGAATGCCTCCTAATTTAACTAAAGTGTTGGTGATGTGAGAAAAAACGTTAATTTTATTAAAGCTAGGCCGCTTAATTCAAGAAAATTTAGCTTATTCTCTGAGGATATGGAACAGACTCACAAAGCGTGATATTCACATATTGAAGTTCCTTGTCTTTCAAGAGGGAAGGTGTTTGCAAGATTTTATGAGCTGCATGAGGATGTTTCCCGCTATTTATCTGATCAGAGCACAAATTAGCTTTGAAATTTAAAGATGAAGCTTTAATTTAAAGATAGGTATATACCTCAGGGGAAGATCCTTGCAGTCCAACGGAAAATAAATATGTGTAAAGAATGCATTTTTGATGAAAAATATAAATGCTTTGGAAATTTATGCGAATATCTTCTTTCCAACCAACTTCCTTTGTAGGAGAATATGAAGGCATCCATCTCTCAGTATCTAACTGTTTTATCCGAATTAAAGAGTAGTTTGTTTGAGACATTTACACCTTTCTCTGGATTCAGACCCCATTTTTTGATTGTCTTAACATGCAATCCTTGTCTTTAAAAGAAAAGGAAAAGCTGATTAATATTTCAGCATATTTGAAATGAAAAATAAATTTAAAGAAACTGAACTAACAAAGTTTTGGATTATCTTGAGCGAAGAATTTCAAGAAATTTCGGTTCAATCTTTAAAAGTTTTAATGAGGTTTCTAACGACCTCTCTGTGCGAGAAAACATTCTCATTGTATGCAGCAACGAAAACTAAATAGAGAAACCGGCTAAATGCAGAATTGCAAGTTACTTCAATTAAACCTGAATTTGAATCATTTTAAGTACAAAATTGCAGATGCAAGCTAGTCAGTAAATAAATAACAATCTTACTTACTCAAGAACCTAAATTGGTAACGGTTCCAGAGCACCAAAGGTTTGAGAACCTCCCGTGCTAGGTTCTCTGAAAGCAGCCGAAGATAAAGAGCGAACGTGATGGTAGCCCGCCGTATTTAGATCGCTAGACTCTCTTGCGGCATCCAAAGCTAGAGGGCAAACGTGATAGTAACACGCCTTATTTAGTCTGGTAATGTTTGAGGGGTAACTAAATACTTTTGGTAAAAATACTATTTAAAAGGTAAATTGTAAAAAAACAACATTAGAAGTATTAGACGTAACATTATCCTTTAAAATCTATTAAATTTAACTTAAGAAATCATAGAGCACACTAGTAAAGTCCTTAGCGTCCTTTTCAATCGAAAAATTAATGGTGTATCGACAATTTTCCCCCAAATTATTAAAAATTCAAACATAATACTGTACAAAAAATTTCAGTTTCAATAAAAATATATATATATATATCTCATCTGCATTTTATTTTACGAGTAAAGTTGTTTGCTCTGGATTCGAATTTGCTACAAAAATTCCCATCACTTTACATTTTCGAGTAAATTGGCGATTTAATAATTACGCAATTGTAACCGAATTCCACTATACCCTAAATGTAGTTCGCTCCCAAATCAGATTAAATATGTGCATTGTAATTGATTTATAAATATATAATGAATCATCATGTTTGTTAGCATTATATAATGTATTCACCTACATTTTAATATTCTTCGTTTTTAATCAGTCTTAGGTGTTTCACGCTTTAGGTTCAAACAGATATCAGCCAGAATAGCAGGGCTCAATTTTCTCTTATACCTCTTTTCCATTGATGCTATATTTTGATGGAACTTCTCTCCTTTTTCATTATTCACATCTCCTTCATTCTCTGGGAAGAAGGACAGATATGGTGCTGAGGCTCACTTTCATCTCAACAAGACCCGAAGGTAGTGCGCTTGACCTAGGTCGTTAAGTTCCATCTAACTTTCCTCAGGGAGAACCTTTTCCTTAATTATCTGCAAACAAAGTGAAAAGCCAAGGAATCTCCTATAATTCCGGCCCTGCTTGAATTATACTTGGAAGAATCGAGAGGAAAGGTAAGTATCTCCAATCATTCTGTCGCGTCCTAATAAAATCCTAAATGGAAAATAACGAATGGTCGGTGCTTTGGGCTTCTTTAGTCGTATTTTTCTGACAGGCAATCCTAAACTCGAGACATTTTCAATTAATCCACCTGAACCTGTTTAAATATACTTAATGTCTTCAAATACAGGAGGCATCACCACTCATTCACCGCATCCCTAAAATGATAGTACTAAGAAAAATAGTAATAAAATTTCATGACGTTATCTTCAGCACAGAAAGAGAGATGGAGAAACTTAAAAAATTTCATCTGGAATCTGCTTACCTCCTTCTCTACAGTAATGGCTACAAGTTTTGCGACTACAGGACTTTTATCAATAAAAAAATAAAAGAACTAATCAAAAGATGCAATTGGCTAATATATTTGTATCATGCATAGAAGTAAAGTAAAAGAGAAATTTAGAGATATCTTTACAATGATGTCACTTGTTCTTTAAACTGCTTCAATTCCTTTTGGCATTACAGAAGAAATTTGTGATAATATCTCAACTGATAATGCTTTTTATTTAATAAACAGTAGCAACTGCTTACAACTGAATGGCTTCTGCTTATCAACCGCCAATTTGATTATCGACAGAAGTTCCCTATTTGACTCAAATAGGGTGAATTCCCAAGTCAAGGTAACAAAGAATCAATGTCATTTTTTGCCAAAATTTGTTTTATTGATTTTGCTAAGTGACAAGATGTTGAAGAAACTCGTTGTGGTACGATTTTATGTTTATCGAAGTGATCTTGGGCAAAATTGCTAGTGCTTCGGTTCTCTAAGACGAGAGGTATCGCCAGAAATGGAGTGTCCAGAGGCTTCATCATGGACTTGTAAAAGGGCTTCCCATTTGTCCCCTAAAAGATCAATCTTTCAGAAGTTCCGAATACGCGAAAGGGAGCTTCGTCAGAGAATATTACATTTCAACTCTTTTCAACAGTCCATTTTTTTATATTTCCTAAAAATGTGGAACCTATCCATAAGTTCTTTTGGCGAAATGAGTCTTCCTTACAGCATTTATCGACTTCAGACTTTTGTTAAAGGTCTCGAAATTGGTGTGCTTCCTGCATCATTCGAACCTGCCTTTTACCAATGCTGAGCAAGTTTTGCAATGGATGCAACCCAATGCTCCAGCTATAACCTTATTAGGAGGCAATATTTTCTTTACTTCGATTTATTGGGCGTCCAGAAGATAGTGTTCCTTGAGGAAATACTCATAGCAATTATCTTGAATTCTAGGCAACTCTAGCGCAGAGCGAAATGGGTGCACTGTTTTCTTTGAAAAGAACCAATCCTGAAGGGAAAAAGATTCAAACAATCTTGAATAAAATACTTAGTAAATTATATTTCCACATCATTCATTTAACCATTATTTCCATCAGTTTACTCCTTTTATAAAATAGCAAAGATCTAGTGAGTGAAAGTCGCCTCTTTCCCCTCCTTCAAGTACAAAATCAGAAGGCAAGTATTGATTCAGCCGCGGAAATTAGTGGTGCTTTATCTTATTATTTTTTAAATGCTGAATTTTTAATAAATTTTCAATAATTTAAATATTAGAATAATTATTCATATTATGTAAATTTAAAAATAAATGAAAAAAATATATACATAAATTTGTCTCAAACTTTTGGCCATGATATTCCGAATGACAGCGAAAGTCGTTTGTTTTTTGTGTTTTCTCTTATCATCCATTTTCTTATTTTTCTTATTCATTTTAATACTTTTAATTTATTGATGTTAATATCTTTATTTTCTCGCTCTCACTGCCTAATATCCTACTTGATTTTAGCTATCTATTTTTTTATTTTCTTTCTTTCTTGCATTTCTTTCGTAATTTTTTCTAGTAATGAATCTATTTCCGAAACTTGGCATTATTAGGAGAGTTGCGCTTACTTTTAGTACTGAATGCCCTTCTACTGTTTACACAATATTTTGGCCTCTTAATTCCTACACTTTTTCTTTTCCCTTACTCTTGCCACTAACTCTACAAAAAGTTTAACAAATTTGATTAGCAATTTTGCATTTCCTTAATGAAAATAATGGCAGAAACATAAGAATATATGCAATCTGATAATTATTAGGTGGAATATTAACTGATTATTAATATTAACAGATAAACTAGGAGTATAAGTATAATAAAAGAAAAAAATGAGAAGACGAGATAAAAATGACTAAAAAAATAAAGAGTAGAATCTAATTCTTAGAAAACCAAATGGAACACAGCAATAAAGGAGAAATAATGAACTTTAATGTACGCAGATAAGTTTAATGCTTTTAAGCCAATGGCGTAGTGAGCAGACTACAATCATATGAGTCTTTCCAAGTCTTCCTCTTCTTTATTTGCTTTGATCATAAAATTATGACATTAAACAAAGTTAGCTTAATTTTGGTTGAGTTTTGCTGCCTTTTCCTTCCCTACATTCTACGTAATGCACTATTTTTCCGCTGCATTATATTTGGTTATAATTTTAATGCATTTTTATTATATTTAAAACCTGAGTATTCTATTGGATTTCATTTATTTTTTATGTTTGCTGGCGTATTTGCTTATGGTACCTCTTTTGAGCTAAAAAGTAATATGTTCCGTTGTGTTTTCTTCAAGACTTATCATTATAGAAGATATTAAAAAGTAAATAATAAATCGAAAACTAAAGAGGCAATGTTCTGCAAAGGTTCTATATAGAGAAATGAGCAAAGTGACGAACGAGGAAGTATGGATGCGTCGAGTATATACACTGAAGGGCCAAAGCTCATGGAATATCAGTATGTAAAGATATAGTGGGCGCCACCACTGCCATGACATCATGAAAATTTCGAATCATATATCAGTTATAAAATGATATTTTCTATTTGAGGGTGAAAATCAGCTTGGTTTTTTATGGCAGGGCGGGTGAATTATCGGAGTACAAACCGAACATGATAGTGAGTGTTAGACAGATAGGGAGGGAATTTCATTTTTGAAACTGTCTCGGAATTAAATACCCCTCTATATACGGTGTCACGTATGTAACTAGTATACCTCATGGAATGTATATAAGTCCCATAGTGGACAGCGCAGGTGTGGCCAATTGGTGCTTATTGATCGTGACCATAATGAACTATGTAGATAGAATTGTCCATGCTAAGAGACAAGAAATGCCCACTCAAATCTCATCCCAATTCAATGCAAAAGCTAAACGACGCATAACCATTGGGTAATTCCAGCGTTCTTTACCTTCCATTCGATATGGAAGCCGAGTTCCCACTGGATTTCACCTGTTAGCACCATGCAATAAACGCATTGCTCCATTTAGGATTGTGAAGTCCTTAATTGCACCATGAAAGTATGACAACATATGGCGTGGTCTAATTACTAAAGTCTTCAGTTTTTCTTGCTGATAATAATTTCTTATTTGGCGCAGACAGCCTCATTCTATGGAGCACAAATATCAACTAGGCACCATGCAGGCTGATGGTGGCGTCATACTGGTGTAGCCTGTGTCCACTTGGCATAATAATTGGGTGCTGGTCCATCCAAAATAATCTATTGACCTGTGACAACTCTGGTGCATTAGTTGGTGACCGTGTGCATCCATATTTGGAATCCCTATATCAGAACAACAATGAATATTCCAGCCTGATAATGCACCATTTCATCGGGACGAAGTTGCCCCATAATTTGTTTGATGTCTTTTGGATTTTTCGGATGAATAGTGTGGCCACCTCTTTTAACTCTCATGAACCCAAAAGGGGAATTATTGGACTTGGTAGCTTGGTCATTTGCACCCAAGATCTTGCACCAACATTAATCATGGAACCGTGGACGGCTTCCGAGAAGGCAAATATCAATCTTACGTCAGATCACCTTTCTCCATATGTAGAGTCGTGGGGCTACGTCGAGTTGCTTCTATTTACCTGGCAAGAGCGTTCATACAGACTAATCAGTACAAGTTCCCTGGTTTTTCTCTTTTCTATGTAGATAAACGAGATAACCGTGAAAGCAATTGGAACGGGAGACCACGCAATCATTCATACGTTAGCTGCAGCAAGGGTGCCTTAGCTATACCTGAAACCTAATTGTGCTCAAAGAGGCGAAGGTGAGTTTAGAGTAAAACGTCAAGCTTATAAAATGCATTTGACTCCTGTTTGGTTAATTACCAAATATGTTAATTACCAGATATTGATTGACAAAATTATGTTCATGTTTATCGTCAAATTATGAACGCTAATGAAATAGATAATCTTATTAGTGATGCTTTGGTTACAAACTTGGTTCAGGTTGGTCAGAGTTAAGGAAGATCTTGGTCGTTATTTTTTGGTGATCTTGCAGGATGAAGAAAGCACGGTTAAATATTTGATTTATATATGAAACATTTCAATTGGAAATAAGCTCGTAGTTATGAGTTCGGTTGTTAATTTTAAGTTGTATATACTTGTAAAAAGGGCAAATTTACTTATATATGTATACCGTATGAGGTATTTCTGCTCGTCATAGACCCTTGATGATTACAATGTCATTGTTTTTTTCTTGTTTTAGATCTCCTGGTAGAAAATTCCCACATCGAATTACGCCGGGGATTACATAAGAGTACTCCTCTTTTGGCTAAATCCTCTATGTAGCTTCTTACATGTTTATTTATCCAAATTTAAAAGTATTTAACTTCTTTTTAATTACCCTATATCGATATTGTGCTTTCGAATTTCTCTGCATCGAGTCCACAACACATTTTAAATTTGTAATATCTCACCATATGTCAAATAGGTTCTGACGGAAATGCCTCCGTTTGTTTACTCTGACCTACTGATAAATAAATAAAAATAAATAACCCAGTCTATTTGGAAACCTTAATAAGGAAAGAAATTCCTTCAAGTAGCGAAAAGCTCAAATGTATCTCTCCCTGCTTTGTTGGGAGGTAGTAACGATTTTTATCTCACTGTCAGAAATTTAAAGTCATTTCAACATGCCTCAGCAAGTGCTATTAGAGGTAATATTGCATATAAATTCCCCTACCTTTTCTTAGTGTTTTTTCATTAAAGCCAACGGTGTAGCAAAAAACTACAGCGAAAACAGATTTCCTTGTCGTTTTCTGTAATGGACGTTGTCAAGCATAAAAGCGAAATTTCTTGCTGCACCTGAAACCACATTAGATCAAAGATTTCCATGTAATCTTAATTTATATATGGGATGATATGAACTTGTTAGTTAAAAAATATGTGATACACTTTGCAGCTGATATTATGGTTGTTTGTCAAATAACTGAAAAAAAACATAAAATAAAATAGTTTGTTTGTGGGTAAAATATTATGAAAATTTGAAAAAGACAACATTGTAAACGTACTCGCCTGTAGAGGAATATGATAAAAGAGAAGAAAGTTCCGTGGCATCTTTTAAAGGTGCACGTATCTATTGACTTACTCAAACCATCACTCGGTTCAAAATGGAACAACTACCTTTTACTTTTTGTAAGGGAATGGTTACTTCCCCCCCCCCCCCTCGTTCACTCTTGGTGCCGTTCCAAGGCGGTCACCGCAAAGACATCCGGCCGAAGGCATCGGCGGGTCCCGCGTGACCGCAGCACTGCCCCAGACCGTGCCATGAAAGAGGTCACCCCCCCCCCATCGTTCACTCGTGATGCAGTCCCAAGGCGGTGGTTACCACAAGGACATCCGCCCCAGGCATCGGCGAGGCGAAAGTTTGACCACTGGGTGGCATAACTAGGGGCCATGTAAGACCCTAAAGGTCAAAAAGGTAAAGATCTCCCCCCAGGAGAGTGAGATCCAGTTTCACGTCGAACAAGAAATTGGAGACGGTTTTCTCCCAACCTCGATGGCTAACGAGGAGCAGATGTTTGACTTCGTGGGAAAGACCGTTTGGGAAGAGAACTCTCCTGGGGCCGTCCTCAAGCTCCCCCCCCCTTACCACTCCCCCAGTGGGGGTGCGAGGTATAAAGGAGGAACTCTGAGGAAAATCTAGGTAGTATACGTCAGGCCAGGTGACGAAGTCCTCGGTTCCCAAAACCGGGCTACCTTAGACTGGATAGGTAGTATACGTCAGGCCAGGTGACGAAGTCCTCGGATCCCCAACCGGGCTACCTAGACTGGATTGGTAGTATACGTCAGTCTCTAGGTGACGGAGTCCTCGGATCCCCAACCGAGCTACCGAGACTGGAGAGGTAGTTTACTTGTGTCGCCAGACCAAGAAGCACCCTGCAAGAGAGGCAGGGCTACCTACCTTAAGGGACTAAGAAAAAGCTCATCCTGGAGCTAAGTCCCTGGTTGTCAAACCAAACAATAAGTGAACTTTGGTAAGTTCGACTTACTCTCGCCAGAGAGATTCCTCATATCCTGGTGCACATTAAACACCAGAGGTATTCCTCGTCTTTGAGGAATTAAGAAGAAGAAGGAAAAGGCTCCCCCTCGAGCCCGTTATTCGGTGGCCACACCAAACTGTAAGTAACTTATTCTCGCCAGAGAAACCCCCCTCCGTCATCCTCGCCCGTGAAGAAGACCCTCCCCGAGTTCAGTCCTCGTCCATAAGGAAATTAGTAACGAAGAAAAAGCTCCTCCTCGAGCTCGTTACTCGGTGATCACACCGCACTCCAAGTAAGCTTGATTCAAGAACCAAGTTCGACTCACTCTCGCCAGAGAGACCACGACTGCCTGGGTGTTACATAGAGCACCGTATTGGTTCTCGTCCTTGAAGAACCCTTCCCCCCCCGGAAGAACGCGTGGACCCCCCAGCTGCTACCCTCGCCAAGACGACCGTGGAATTCCGCCCATCTACACGCGTCAAGTGTAAATATTTCTGAGGCCCTTTAAACTCCACGAGTCCGTAAGCCTAATTCTAATATTATTATTTTGTCTAGAGAAAACGTGAACTTAATTTTGTGGGTCAACTAATTTAATTAATTCTTGTTTATAATAATATTTAGAGTATTGCTGTAGTTAAAGTATAAAGGTTGTGTATTCAATGGTTAAAGATAAAATATAAGTTTATTTTGTGAATTAGTGGGCGTTTCTTTTATATCCTGACGTGTTTGGTAAAGGCTCAGTTCATTAAGATATTCTTATAATATCAATATATTAGACACTCTTAGCACTCTTAGAATAGAACAAAAAGGAGGGACATTCTACGACACTAACTAAATAAAAGAGGTGTCAGAGGTCAGGTCAGTAGGGTTCTTAGCCCAAAGAATTCTACGATATTATAAAAGTGGTGTCAGGTCTAGAGGTTTTGTAGGTTGTTATTAGAAAGAACCCAGCAGTGTCTAATTAAGAAAGAGCCAACACGTAAAGGAAGATCAGGAATAAGAGAATAATTGACGAGAGGAAAATTGGTAGAGTTAGGGGTGGTAACAATATAAAGGTAATTGGCAGGTCAAGTGGTAAATTTGTTGTCGGGAGTGATATTTCAATCAGCATAGTAGTGGGATTAAGGGTAAGTTATGCTGAGCGCTACCTGGTGAGTGGCGGCATAATTATCTGAAAATACAGAAAGGAAAAATCGACGGACCAACACGAAATGGATCCAGTCAAAAGATTTTACCAACAAGCCCAAAGTCTGGGACTTGAAGGCACAGAAATGCATGACTACGTCATGGCAGAATTAAGAATAGATTGTGTAGAAGAAGAAAGAATTTGGGATATAGAAAAGGAACAAGAATTAATAAAGTTTGAGAGAGAAAAAGAGGATATAATAAGAGAGGATACAAGAGAACGTGAATTAATGGAAATATGGATGAACCGGAATAGTGAAGAATCCCGAATACAGCGGAAAATAGAAACAGAGGAAAGAAGAATGCTGAGAGGAGGTAAAACAAGCGAAAGAATAATATTGTTGAAAAGAGAAGCACAAGAATTCAGAATAGGGATAGAAATGGAAGATGAAGAAAGAAGACTAAAGATAAAGCTGGAAGATGAAGAAAGAAGAACTCAACGGGAAAACGAAATAGCGAAAGCAGAACAAGAAGCCGAGGAAAGGAGAATGAAGATGGAAAAAGAGTCAAAAGAGAGGAGAATAAAGATTAAAAAAGAAATAGATGAAAGGAGAATGAAGAGGGAAATAGAACGTGCTCAAGCGGAAAGAGAAGAGAGAGAAGAAAAGGAAAGATTGCTCGCACTCGAAAGAGCACCTATCGAGAATCTCATAGAGGCCGAGGAAGTTGTAGCCCGGCCTGGACCTAAGAAAGGACCATCGAGGGAAACCCAGCCAAATGGGGTAACGATGGAAGAAGTAGGAAGTAGGGATGAGGTACCAGCAGGAGTACCTAAAGGAAACCCTACGAGGAGAACCCAGCCAAATGGGGTTATCAGGGAAGAAGAAGAAGGTAGAGTAGAGGTACGAGCAGGTGTACCTGAGGAACTACCTACTAAGAGAAGTGAGTCAAATGAGTTGACAAGGAAGGAGGAAAGAGGTGCTATGGCTAAGCACCCAGGTAAGACTAGTCAAATGGTAGACGCGGATGAGTATCCCCTACTCCTAGTAGTCTCCTCCCCGAACGGAACGTCCACGGAGTTACCGCTAAATCGCCAAGTCGTAGTGAGCGCCAAGCCCACTAACGACCTCGCAGGGAAAAATTTTCTCGATCCCCAAAGATCGAACCCAGACACGATCTTCCCGTGTACCTGGTTGAAGGAGAGCTATGGGACTCAAGTTCTCATCAATTATGCCCCGCTGCAACAGGCCGCTCAAGCCTTAATGTTCAATTTAAAAGTAGTCAAGTACCATAATATGAGTAAGTCGAGTAGGTTGAAATACCGCTACCATTTAGTAACATACTGGGGTAGACTCGATAACCCGAATGGCCGACTCAGGCGCGGTAGAATAATGGTCACAGAGCACCATTTTAGGATCAGCTACCTCAAAGGAGCCGATAATGTACAGCTGCTCTATAGGCGGAGACGAAAAACCATGGAGGGTTATTTCAGTACCTAATGAGCGTGAAACCATGCTTTCATTTGTTGTACGTGTTAATATTTATCGGTAGGATTTAAGTTCTCAAAAACTTAGAAATGTAAGGAAGTAGCTTGTTTTTTTTTGTTTTTTTGTGGGTAATCGATGAATTAAGGTTTTGTTATGTTCATGTAAAATTGTAAATCGAGTGTCTAGCTCGACACATTGCCTGTGTAAACGCGCGCGTGGGCGCTCATATGTAAGGAAACTTAAGGTATGGGAGGGCTCAAAGAAATACAACTTTGCTAAGCTCGACTAGGTTGAGTAAGTTGTTTTGAGTTCCCGGGAGCATCCCCCGCCCCCCATTATTTTCTTCGGTGGGAGGTGTGTAAGGGAATGGTCACTTCCCCCCCCCCTCGTTCACTCTTGGTGCCGTTCCAAGGCGGTCACCGCAAAGACATCCGGCCGAAGGCATCGGCGGGTCCCGCGTGACCGCAGCACTGCCCCAGACCGTGCCATGAAAGAGGTCACCCCCCCCCATCGTTCACTCGTGATGCAGTCCCAAGGCGGTGGTTACCACAAGGACATCCGCCCCAGGCATCGGCGAGGCGAAAGTTTGACCACTGGGTGGCATAACTAGGGGCCATGTAAGACCCTAAAGGTCAAAAAGGTAAAGATCTCCCCCCAGGAGAGTGAGATCCAGTTTCACGTCGAACAAGAAATTGGAGACGGTTTTCTCCCAACCTCGATGGCTAACGAGGAGCAGATGTTTGACTTCGTGGGAAAGACCGTTTGGGAAGAGAACTCTCCTGGGGCCGTCCTCAAGCTCCCCCCCCTTACCACTCCCCCAGTGGGGGTGCGAGGTATAAAGGAGGAACTCTGAGGAAAATCTAGGTAGTATACGTCAGGCCAGGTGACGAAGTCCTCGGTTCCCAAAACCGGGCTACCTTAGACTGGATAGGTAGTATACGTCAGGCCAGGTGACGAAGTCCTCGGATCCCCAACCGGGCTACCTAGACTGGATTGGTAGTATACGTCAGTCTCTAGGTGACGGAGTCCTCGGATCCCCAACCGAGCTACCGAGACTGGAGAGGTAGTTTACTTGTGTCGCCAGACCAAGAAGCACCCTGCAAGAGAGGCAGGGCTACCTACCTTAAGGGACTAAGAAAAAGCTCATCCTGGAGCTAAGTCCCTGGTTGTCAAACCAAACAATAAGTGAACTTTGGTAAGTTCGACTTACTCTCGCCAGAGAGATTCCTCATATCCTGGTGCACATTAAACACCAGAGGTATTCCTCGTCTTTGAGGAATTAAGAAGAAGAAGGAAAAGGCTCCCCCTCGAGCCCGTTATTCGGTGGCCACACCAAACTGTAAGTAACTTATTCTCGCCAGAGAAACCCCCCTCCGTCATCCTCGCCCGTGAAGAAGACCCTCCCCGAGTTCAGTCCTCGTCCATAAGGAAATTAGTAACGAAGAAAAAGCTCCTCCTCGAGCTCGTTACTCGGTGATCACACCGCACTCCAAGTAAGCTTGATTCAAGAACCAAGTTCGACTCACTCTCGCCAGAGAGACCACGACTGCCTGGGTGTTACATAGAGCACCGTATTGGTTCTCTTCCTTGAAGAACCCTCCCCCCCCCGGAAGAACGCGTGGACCCCCCAGCTGCTACCCTCGCCAAGACGACCGTGGAATTCCGCCCATCTACACGCGTCAAGTGTAAATATTTCTGAGGCCCTTTAAACTCCACGAGTCCGTAAGCCTAATTCTAATATTATTGTTTTGTCTAGAGAAAACGTGAACTTAATTTTGTGGGTCAACTAATTTAATTAATTCTTGTTTATAATAATATTTAGAGTATTGCTGTAGTTAAAGTATAAAGGTTGTGTATTCAATGGTTAAAGATAAAATATAAGTTTATTTTGTGAATTAGTGGGCGTTTCTTTTATATCCTGACGTGTTTGGTAAAGGCTCAGTTCATTAAGATATTCTTATAATATCAATATATTAGACACTCTTAGCACTCTTAGAATAGAACAAAAAGGAGGGACATTCTACGACACTAACTAAATAAAAGAGGTGTCAGAGGTTTGGTCAGTAGGGTTCTTAGCCCAAAGAATTCTACGATACTTTTATATTAAAAAAGTCAATTTACTGGTAAAAACAAGGGCGAAAATGACGTTTTTGTCCTTTGAAATTTTATGGATACAAGTCAGGCTTTACACAGGTTAAAAGTCTATCTAAATTTCACGAAATTAATGGTGAACAAATAGCCAGTTTTAAAGTATAAAAAGGAATCTACTTATTAAATTGCCTAATGTATAAATACTGTATATTTTAACAACAATCGAACATTTATGCGACATGGTAGCCAAGTCAATTTGCAACCAAGTTCTGGCACCTACAGATATTAGGTAACTATGGACATTTTTCGATACTGTAATGGTCAACAACTCTTAGAAGTCTTCCATCCAATTATTGAGACGAAAAAGAGTTTAGGTTGTTGCATTTTTCTGGGCTAAAGGGGAGTCCTATAGGATATTACAGTAGGCACATATTCTTTGACTCTGGGTTATTTAGTGTATAGCTACCAATAACAGTGATGGCAATGGGCCCTCTACGATAAGAAATCCTCATTCCTCAGCTCAAAGCGGTATCTATAAAAATAAAAATGTTTGGTGGTCAGTTTTCTTGAATAGAGTTAAGCATGAAAAATGCTAAGTTCTAAAATTCTGCTCAGCGAATAACTATATTCTGTCAATAACTATATTCTGGATAGTATTAGAAGTATGCGCGCTAGAATAATACTTAGTTGTAATTCAATGGTAAACAAATACTTCATATTAGCCCATTTATTACCCTATAAGTTTTGAATCCTTGGTTTCAGAGTTAGATCACCTTAATGAGAGATAGGGAAGCTTCTGGGCACTGAAAAACGATTATTAATATTTTGTTGATCTTGTTTGCTCAATTCACGAGTAAATATTTGATTTATATATCAAACTTTACCGTCAGAATTAGATTCGCTTGTTAAGAATAATAATGTTTTCCTGCATGAGGAAAGTTAAATATATGTATATATATTTTGCAAGGCATTTCCGCTTATCTTAGAACATCCGATGATTTTAAGCCGTTGTATGTCTTTTTTTTTTAGTTGTTTTGATACCAAAATGCTAGACTGAGATGGCAGTGCTTTTTGGAGTAGGGCCAAAAGGGTTGAAATTTAATATTTATTATATTTATTTATAGAGTTCTCAATCGATGTTCCTTACATTCGATTACCATAGTGACATATATTAGGGCTCGATAAGAAAACTAGATAGGTTCATGAGAGTTGCGGATGCCCTTATCTAACAAACTCTAAGTCTACTCCTTCTTTATTACTCGCACTATTTCCATTTCATACATTTTCACTTCTCTTAACATCCAATTTTTCACTTCGCTCTCTGGTAAATTACAGAGTGGTTTTCATTCATTTCACTAACTCTTCCATTCTCGACATCCTTCAACCGAAAATGGCTTGGTTGGTTTCCGCGACATTTTAACCTCTCATAAATTTAGCACGCCATAAAATTATCCTGGCGGAATCTAGTTTAAAATCAGAAAATTGTATGTCCAGGAAAGTTGCACGCCCCTCTGCACCTGAAACCTTGAAGAATATTGTGCCCTCCCATCCTCAGCATGTAATCTCTAACAGGATGTCAGCTGGAACTTGACAAGCATACTGCATATGAAATCTCCAGATTTGCTCTCTTTCCCAGCCCCAATTTTCGATTAGTATCTGCGACAATATATTTTGCACCCGTAAGGGGCGCGGCGATTTACCTTCATGGCGTCTGTGCTGACAGGACTCAGCGCTGCGTCCGACTTCAGCTTAGCCTCTTTTTCTTCCAACAGCCTGCGTTTTTACCATACTTCCTCACTCTCCCTACAACCAATCCTAAACTTTCTCTGGTCGGCCTCTCATTTTACAGGAAAGATGCCGAGCAGCTTTTTCTCACCCCTGAACTCCGGTTTGGGGTGGTGGGTTTTTAACAGCCTGCTTCATCTCCACCTACACCTGGCTCTCCCCTGAGTCTTTCTCCTTTTATTTCCTATCGAATTTACACCGAGTCCAGGGTGTAGCCGCCATGCTGATGAACTACCTTGCCACTAACCTGGAGGACTAACCTGAAAGGGAGGCAGCTGGCTTTGCCGGCCCCTTACTCAACCCTCGCAGAGCGGGCTACTGCGTGGGGTTATGAGCGTTTGCGTCCCGTGCTAAAAAAGGGGTCACCATGCACAATGATTAATTCTAAAAAAATAATCCACCACCTTCTGTCAGCTCTGCTAAAAAAATGGTAGTCCCCCTCCCACCCTCCAAATTTTTTCTACAGGAGAGGACGCTTACTCCTCTTCTTTGCTTATGGTTGTAGTTGACTCCTTCTGATCCTCTCTTGTGGAAGCATCCTTGAGTGCCTCCATCTTTCCAGTGGCCGGCCCTCCTTTTCTTTCACAATGGACTGCCATGAAAGCAGGTAGGCAGCAGGAAATTAACTGCTCCTGGTTAGAGCGGGTCAATGGGGCCAAGGATGGCAGGGCCCGTCAGTCCTTGTCCCCTGACTTACTACCGTCGTGCGCTAAGAGCCTACACAAGGTAACTGTACGTGCTCCTCTCTCTTCCTCGACGGATGCCGTTTCGCGAGCATTAGGTGAAAAAAGGTACCTCGAAAGGGATCTGTAATGTCTCGGGGGAGGGTGTATTGGGGAATAGAGGCTGCCCGTTAGATGGACATGGTGACTGAGGTGACCCCGCCTCAGACGGTCAAATCTTCCATGGGGTCGAACCCGGGCTCGGTGCTAAGCACAGAACACGTGTCCGCCCGTATGCAAGCTCCTGCTCAGACGCTTAGGGTCCCCGTGGCCTCACAAAGAGAGGAAGGATCTCCTTCTCCAGCTGTTGCTCATATGATAGGCAAGACCTTCTCCATCTCAGAAAAGGATCTTTCTGAGGCCAGCCCATCTGACCTAGGGCCTCCTACCGGCGAGGGGGTCATTCCCCTTCCTCCTCTCCTAAAAAGAATAAAACAAAAAGAAGACAAAAAAGACTAGGGGCTCCTCTCCTTCTGCGGAGGCTGCGGGGAGGGACTCAACTGCTGCTGTTTCTGTAAGCAACAGAGCCAAGATCTACACATCCGGCCCCGTTGCTCTCCCGAGTGGGGAGTCCCAGACGAAAACTAGACCTGCGCAGAGCGTAGCCGCGATTACGTCAGGGCTTCTCATTCAGAAGCTACTTGACGTTTTTGAACCTAATCGCGCTTCAAACGTTCTCCACTGATGGCAACGTTGATCCGTGAAAGGAGAGCTATAGCTAGTGTGATTGGTAGAGGGCCGAAGGTGACCTGTTTCTTGGACAGGAGCCTTTTCGCGAATGCGAGGGAACTCCTTGAATATTCCATCGATGACATCACTTTAGAGCTGACAAACAATAGGGCTGTCAAGGTCGAGTGTGTGATGAGGAAACAAGGAGGGGCCTTGAGACACATCCCTACAATCTTCGTAACTTTCGACTTTGACAAGCCTCCTGAGTCGGTGCGTGCCGATTGGTATTGCTACCGTGTGAAGGCATTCGTACCAGTGCCGCGGATGTGCTATTACTCTCACCGCTTCGGTCATACTAATCGCTATTGTCGACGTGCAAAGTCATAGTTATCCGAATTCTGTGTAAGTTGCTACGAGGTCCCTACAAAAAGTTAAAATCGTGTGTGGCCAAGTGTGTGAATTGCGGAGAGCAGCACCCGCTTCTTCGGAGCAATGTGGTACGTATCTCCTTGAGAAAAAAATCCTGACCGTTCAGGCTCAGGATCTTCTCTCATTTCGCGAGCCTAAGGACTTGGTCCTGGCGTGCCCGCCGATGTCTGGAACGTCCTATGTCTCAATTTTAAAAGAGACACCCTCTTCTCTGGCCTATCTAGGCCTACGAGTACGGTCGTTTCTACGTCTATTCGTAAACGTTCTGCGAGTTCGACCCAAACCAGGCACTTCCCTTGTAGAGCTAGCGGCACAAAGGGTTCACACCCAGCCATGGCTAAAACCAATGCTCCCCTCCCTTACCCTAGCGTGACCGTTTCGCACAAGGCCAAACGGACGCACGCCTCCACCTAGTCGTTAGACTCATAGGAGGCAAGACCCCTGAAGAGGGTCGTGAGGCCATCTTCCGGGGTTCTTAAAGCTGCCCCCCGAAAGAAAGACAGCAGGAAAGGAGCTTAGGATCCTTCGACAACACCCAGTAGCAGACCTGGGGGCTCGAAGACGGTGGATCGTCGAAAGCAGGGCCCCATGGCTTTTGAAGCTCGCCTTATGTTTCGAGATGGAGGGAGAAAAAGAATTGCATAAAATCCATCCTCGCCCAATAAGTCCTCGAAAACGACAGCGCCTTTAGCGTATTGTTCGGCCAACAGCGCCCGGAGTTATGGCTCCGGGAAACGTAGGCACATTCCAATGAGGGACTTGTCGTTAAAAAAGGCCCCGCAGCTTCTCCGAGCTAAGACTGGAGTGCATATTCCTTCAATGGAATTGCCGCAGTCTCCGGGCCAGCTGTGTGGAGTTGCGGAGGCTTGTCTCCTCCTGTATCCCGTTAGCTATCCTTTTGCAAGATATCATGCTGAGCGCGTGCCTCTTGTCCACTCTCCTCGGGTATGTTATTTTATTCTTGGTGGGCATACGTGTCTTCATTTAACGGGAAGAGCCCTTTAGCAGAAGTTTGGAAGCGAGTCAAAAATATTAGGGACAAGTTCTTGCAGAAACCCCCTCCCGTAATACAGAATAATTAGACCGGAATCTCTGACCCCGCATCCATGGTGAAATCCTTCTCGACCGCTTTCTCTGCATTCTCTAGCTGGGATGCTGCTTTGCTAGCATTCAATGCGCGTCGAGATGTCGCGGAAGGCCGCCAAATGGGATTTACCTCTAGAAGCGGATAACCATTCAACGACAGGTTTACTCTGAGTGAGCTGCATTCCGCTCTCGCTTCGTGCACAGACACCACCCATCGTGCCGACGATGTCCAGTACGGCTAGATACCTGAGTGAGCGAGGCATGGACTTGGTGGTATATATGTTCAACAAGATCTAAGTATATAGTGTCCTCTCAGATTTATAGCGATTCCTTTCTGTGCTGGCTCTTCCCAAATTGGAAACAGATCACTCTACCCTGGTCGGTTTCCACCCAATCTCTCTAACCTCCAGCGTGTGCAAGTAGATGGAGAAATTGGCAAATGTTAGAATACCTTTTTTATGGATAGCGGAGGCATCCGCAAGTTCCATTCCTCGTTGGATGCTCTGCTACGACTCGAAAATGCCGTCTGCAAGGCCTTCCTTCAAAGACAGCACTACGTTACGATGTTTTTTGATCTTGAGAAAGCCTATGATACGGCATGGCGATACGGTATCATGGAGTCTCTCCACACGATGGGGGCGAGATCGTCGATTCCGCGAACGAGTGGGGGAGCCCTCTCCGGCTTAATGGAGCAGGAAGAGGATGTTCCGCAGGGAAGTGTCATCATTGTCACACTCTTGGCCCTGAGCATTAACGGCATCAACCCGCTGCTGCAGCAATATATCCTTGCTACGCTCTATGTGGAACATGTCAACTCTGAAGCGTCGACTCAAACAGGCATTGAACCACGTCTCTCGCTTTCCCAAATCGCACAGGATTCGTTTTTCTTTGGCCAAAGCTAAGATGATGCACCTCTGCCGCCATTGACAGTTCCATCCTCAGCCAAACTTATTTCTATATGGGGTGCGCCTGGAAGTTGTGGACCCGCGCCGTTTTCTTTGTCTTTTATTTGACCAATGCCTCATCTAGGAGGCTCATATTTACAGCCTTAAGGTCTCTTGTACTTACGACATGGATATTCTTCGTTCCGTGACGTTGAGCGCTTGGGGCGCTGATAGGCCCAATGCCTTACTTTTGATAGATCCTTTTTCGTTCCAAGCTCGGCAACAAATGTGAGTTTTATGCATCCGCAGCGTGTATTGCGGAAGGTAACTTCATCCACCTCACCGACCTTCGCCTAACGTCCGGACCTTGGCACGTCCCCATTTATAGGCTACTTGTCGATGCAGGGGAAATGCCACTCTCTCTGCGCCGTGCACAGTGCATGATTCGCCTGTACGCGCGATGCCGGCAGCTCCCACCGTCACCACAAACTCTCCCTACATCCGCAGCTAATCTCGACGGTGCCTATGCCCCCGAGAGAGGCTAGTAAACTTTTTCGTGAACTAAGTATAGCTTTCGGGCCGGTAGAGTCTCTGGTTCTTATCAGGATGCCACCCTGGAAGGTACCACCTTCGACTATTTGTTCACACGCCTCTACTTCCAAAGTTTCTACAGCATTTGTAATATTGCGTTCCATTTCTTTGGAGCACACTTTGTGTCACTCTGGAACCGTGCCAGTGTATACAGATGGCTCCAAGGCCCGAGAAGGGATCGGTTTCCACGCCAATTCCGCTCTGTTTGAAATCAGCTGGGCTCTGCCAGGTGCTGCGTCTGTCTTTACGGCCGAAAGGTTAACGCAATGTGCCTGGTTCGGAGACCGGATTGTGAATTATAGCGACTTACAAAGCGCCATGAGTTCCCTCAGTACATTTTAATCGCCGCTTTCCTTGGTTCGCGATATTCGTGACGCCGCGGTTTAGGCGTGCCAGTCAGATGTCGAGATTATCTTCTGCTGGGTTTCTGGACATGTAGGAATTGCGGGGAATGAGCGCGCCGATGAGGGCGTCAAAGAGTCCGCGGGGATTTGTCTACCAGACCAGCGTTTCGCTCTTCCTCACACCGATTACATGGCAGGTATACGGGCAGCTCTCCGGGCTGCTTGGCAAAGAAGATAGGAGAGAGTCAAGGAGAACTTAAAGTCGCGTTCCTTTGCGCAGAGACTGTTCCCATGGACCTACCTCCCAATGCCCCGACGGCTTCGGGTTGCTTTCTGTCCTCTCCAAATTGAAGACACTCGCGGGACGCACCGCCATTTGATGGAGCGCTCGCCTGCGCCCTACTGTAAAGACTGCGTTATTCCACAGCCTGTTAGGCACATTCTTGTTGATTCTCTCAGTCTGGGTGATCTTCGCGCACGTTACATGACCCGGTAACGGAACGATCTAGGTCGTTAGTGCGTCTCTTGTACTCGTGTCGAGTTCGTGCACACTGACTTGTGGATTTTACGACCTTTTTGGACGAGGCTGGCCTCCTCCCCTTTATTTGATTGTTGTTTTTTGTAGGTTTCATGTTCCTGCGCTAGGGAAAGGTTTGCCTACCCCTGACGCCGGAGCGCACGCCTTCTTTCTTTTTTGCTTTGTTTTCTTGTTGTTGTTATTTTTTATTTACATATTGTTATTTGTTTTTATGTTATTTATTTCTTAATA